>JAOPSE010000030.1:14429049-15770916 GCA_029449295.1 Zea luxurians | reverse complement strand
GGGAGAGGGGAGAGAGAGGAGCTAGGGAGAGGAGAGAGAGGAGAGAGAGGATAGAGAGAGAGAGGAGCTAGGGAGAGGAGAGAGAGGAGAGAGAGAGGGAGAGATAGAGGAGGGAGAGAGAGGGAAGAGAGAGGAGGGAGAGGGGAGAGAGAGGAGGGAGAGGGGAGAGAGAGGAGAGAGAGGAGAGAGAGGGGAGAGAGAGGGGAGAGAGAGAGAAGTAATATATAAATATATATATTATGTATACTAAATATATATATTTATATATTTAATATGTACAAAAATTTATATACTTAATGTATGAATATACAATAAAAAATAATATACTAAAAACATTTCTACTGGCGGTTGACAATGAAAACCGCCAGTAGAAATTAATTTTTACTGGCGGTTGTCGATGAAAACCGCCAGTAGAAATGGCCTCCACAGTCTGTGGATGGCATTTCTACTGGCGGTTCTCTATGACAACCGCCAGTAGAAATGATTTCTACTGGCGGTTTTCATTGTCAACCGCCAGTAGAAATATCTCCTATATAAAGGAGCGCGCGCGGGGCCGAAAAATTTCACTAAGTCTGGCGCCCTGTCTTTCCATCTTCCCGCCGTCAGGCTGCCAAAATTTTCCCCGGCGATTTTCTCCGCCGTGCGCCGCCGTCGTTCACGCCGTCGTCCACGTCATCGTCCCCGCGCCGTAGGTAAGTTCTTCTCTCTCTCTCTCCCTTTCTTCGTCTATGATCGTTCGGGCTCGGCCGGGCGCCATGCGCGCCGCCGCCGCGCGCACGCGGGCGCACGCCGCCGCCGCCGCCGTCTCGGGCTAGGAAGAGTGAGAGAGTGAGAGGGAAGAGAGAGGAGGAAGAGGGAAGAGAGGGAGACCCCTGCGCGCGTCTCTGCAGAGAGTGAGAGAGAGGAGGGCGCACGCGCCGCCGCCGCCGAGAGGGAGGAAGAGAGAGGAAGGAGAGGGAGAGGGAAGAGAGAGGAGGGAGAGGGAGAGAGATAGAGGGAGGGAGAGGAGGGTGAGAGAGAGAGAGAGGAGGGAGAGGAGAGAGATAGAGAGAGGGAGAGAGATAGAGGGAGAGGAGAGAGATAGAGGGAGGGAGAGGAGGGTGAGAGAGAGAGAGGAGGGAGAGGAGAGAGATAGAGAGAGGGAGAGAGATAGAGGGAGAGGAGATAGATAGAGGGAGGGAGAGGAGGGTGAGAGAGAGAGAGGAGGGAGAGGAGAGAGATAGAGAGAGGAGAGGAGATGAGAGTATTCATACAATACTTATTTTTATTCATATGTGTGTTCATATGTGTTCAAATGTATGTGTTCAATATATATGTGTTCATATGTGTTCAAATGTATGTGTTCAATATATATGTGTGTTCATATGTGTTCAAATGTATGTGTTCAATATATATATGTGTGTTCATATGTGTTCAAATGTATGTTGAATATATACATTGTAATTTTATCCGTCACAACTCGATAATATACGTATCCGATCCGATCCGAATTCGATCTGAACTCGATAATTTCCGTACGACTCTCCCTCTCTCCCTCTCTATACGTCCTATGCGACTCTCCCTCTCTCCCTCTCCTCGTCCTATACGACTCTCCCTCTCTCCCTCTCTATACGTAACTCGATAATATCCATACGATTCTCCCTCTCTCCCTCTTTATACGTCCTATGCGACTCTCTCCCCGTCCTACACGATACTATACGACTATACGATACTATATGGTTACGGTTTAGGGTTAGGGTTATGGTTAAGGGTTAGGGTTAGGGTTAGGGTTAAGGGTTAGGGTTTAGGGTTAGGGTTAGGGTTAGGGTTAGGGTTAAGGGTTCGGGTTTTGGGTTAAGGGTTCGGGTTTTGGGTTAGGGTTAGGGTTAGGGTTAAGGGTTATAGTTAGGGTTAGGGTTTAGGGTTAAGGGTTCGGGTTTTGGGTTAAGGGTTCGGGTTTTGGGTTAGGGTTAGGGTTAAGGGTTTAGGGTTAGGGTTAAGGGTTATAGTTAGGGTTAAGGGTTAGGGTTTAGGGTTAGGGTTAGGGTTTTGGGTTAAGGGTTCGGGTTTTGGGTTAGGGTTAGGGTTAGGGTTAAGGGTTATAGTTAGGGTTAGGGTTTAGGGTTAAGGGTTCGGGTTTTGGGTTAAGGGTTCGGGTTTTGGGTTAAGGGTTAGGGTTAAGGGTTTAGGGTTAGGGTTAAGGGTTATAGTTAGGGTTAGGGTTAGGGTTAAGGGTTAGGGTTTAGAGTTAGGGTTAGGGTTAGGGTTAAGGGTTCGGGTTTTGGGTTAAGGGTTCGGGTTTTGGGTTAGGTTTAGGGTTAAGGGTTATAGTTAGGGTTAGGGTTAGGGTTTAGGGTTAAGGGTTCGGGTTTTGGGTTAAGGGTTCGGGTTTTGGGTTAAGGGTTCGGGTTTTGGGTTAGGGTTAGGGTTAAGGGTTTAGGGTTAGGGTTTAGGGTTAGGGTTAGGGTTAAGGGTTTAGTGCCTGAGGATGTATTTAATTATACTATTTGTTAATATGAATTTAATTATTGCTTACGTTAATATGTGTTAATATGTATTTAATTATTGCTTATGTATTTGTATATATATAGCTCAATGAGTTCTCCGATCAAGGACCAAGATTTAGTGCCCGAGCACATGGACAAGAGTGTTGCTCAAGAACAATCCAGCAGTGAAGGATATGAAACGCCTAGCGACCCTTTTCCTACCACTAGCATAGATAGGGCCGCTCTCCGTGAGTTGCAACGTGACCCTACTTATGATCCACAAGAAGCTGAGGTAAAAGTACGCATCTTTAGCTTCGTATGTGTACCCTACTGATTTCACATGCATGATCTCTTGTGCATTTTATTACATGAATAGGAGGTCGTGTCTGAATTTCGTGCGATACTCGAAGAAGCCGTGGCACGAAACGAAGACGTACCGGAGCCGACCCAAGACGCACCGGAACAGACCAAGACAACAACCGAGACGTTAAGGAAAAGGAAGCAGAGCGATCGAAAAAGAGGTGACAGGGGGCTGAACAAGTTTCCCGACAAAACATACAAAATCTCAGACGTGAGCCCGAAAGGTCAGCCCCTAGCTCCAGAAGAGGCACTACCTAAGTTCCGGAATGCACTTGGGTTTTTAGTTAGAGATAATCTTGACATAACAATACGACAGTGGAGAGATGTGTCAGATGATGTCAAGAATCAAATATGGAATAAGCTATTAATGAGGTTCGTTCTGCCTCAGGGTTCAGAAGAACTCGTGAAGGAATACACGATGAAGCAGCTTGCAATCAATTTCCGAAACTGGAGGTCTGAGATGAACACAAAGTTTGCAAAGAAAGGTCTGGACCTGACCAAAAAATATAAAATCTCAGCAGGTCAGTGGGCAGTATTTCTAGAGCAGAGGAGCAGCCCTGATTTCATATCTCTAAGTGAGGCAAATTCGGAACTATCAAAGAAGAACAAGTACCGCCACCACCTAGGCACAGGTGGTTACAAGCGTCAGGTTCCTAAATGGAGACAAGAAGACGCCGAGAAGAAGGCCGCAGGGTTGCCGACGCTGTCCGAGCAACTTGGTGAAAGGGCGGCAAATTGGCTCCGTGCTAGAAAACCAAGGGAAACCGAGACCGGTGTATCTTTTGATGATCCCATTGTCGAAGAAGCGGCAAAAAACATATATACAATGGCAGCTAAGCAGAGCGAAGGAACTTTTAAGCCACAAAGGGAAAGAGACATCCTAACGGCTGGTCTCGGTAACCCTGAGCATCCTGGCCGTGTACGAGGAATCTCGTCTAAGGAAGGATGGAAGGAAGGATTCGGACAACAGTGGGAAGGTTGAAAGGGAAATGTGCCCTTGGGCCATTTCTAAGTATTTTGGTGATTGAGTGCCAACACATGTGCTTAATTGTGAATTTATGTACATGGATGAACAAGGTGCAAATCATGAAGTAAAGGTATGTTTCTAAGCCTTAGTACATTGGTTTTATGTACTAATATATTTGTCTAAGTGTTAGAAACAGAAAGAAGAAAAAAAGAGAAGAGGAGAAAAGACTTGGCTGTGTGCTGCCAAGACCCAGCTCGGTCTGGAGCACCGGACTGTCCGGTGTGCACCGGACATGTCTGGTGCGCCAGGCTGCCTCGGCGCGAACTGGCCGCTCTCGGGAAATTGGCCGACGGCGTACGGCTAAAATTCACCGGACTGTCCGGTGTGCACCGGACTGTCCGGTGAGCCAACGGTCGGCCGGGCCAACGGTCGGCAGCGCAATCCGCGTGGGACACGTGGCGGAGCCAACGGTCGGAAGAAGGCACCAGACTGTCCGGTGTGCATCGGACATGTCCAGTGCGCCAACGGCTCCAGATCTTCCAACGGTCGGCAACGGTCAGAAGCGCCTGTTATGGAAACAAATCGGGCACCGGACACTGTTCGGTGTGCACCGGACTGTCCGGTGCCCCCGACGACAGAAGGCAAGGATGGCCTTCCGGATTTGCTCTCAACGGCTCCTAGCTGCCTTGGGGCTATAAAAGGAGCCCCTAGGCGCATGGAGGAGACACACAAGCAACCTTTGAGCATCCTTGATCATCCACACTTAGTCTTTGCGCTTTCATTTGTGATTCTAAGTGATTCGAGCTCGTTCTAGTGAGAACTTTGTGATACTCTTGTGAGCTCGAGTCTTGGCCGTGTGTGTGCGCATTTCGCTGTGGATTTGTGTGTGTTGCTTCCCTCCCTTACTCCGTGTTTCATTTGTGATCATATACTTGTAAGGGCAAGAGACTCCAATTTGTGGAGATTCCTTGCAAACGGGATAGTAAAAGGAACAACAAAACACCGTGGTATTCAAGTGGGTCTTTGGACCGCTTGAGAGGGGTTGATTGCAACCCTCGTCCGTTGGGACGCCACAACGTGGAGTAGGCAAGCATTGGTCTTGGCCGAACCACGGGATAAACCACTGTGTCACCTCTGTGCTTGATCTTTTGTGGTATTGTGTTTTGTTGAGACTTCACCTTAGCCACTTGGCAATAATCGTGCTAACACTTAACAAGTTTTTGTGGCTTGAGTTTGAAGTTTTTTCAAGATCACCTATTCACCCCCCCCCCCCTCTAGGTGCTCTCAATTGGTATCAAAGCCGTTCTCTTCACAAAGGGACTAACCGCCCGAAGAGATGGATCCTAAGGGGAAGGGTATTGTGATCAATGACAAAGAGAAGGAATCCTTCGTCAACGAGCCGAAGGACGATAAGCCTACCGACTCCGGCTCGGGCCAAAGACGGAAGGAAGGGAAGAAGAAGAAGACAAGGCGCATCAAGGAGATCGTCTACTACGACAGCGACGAGTCTACTTCTTCCCAAAAGGACGAGGACCACAACGACTACGAGAGAAGGAAACCGGTTAATTCGAACTTTTCCTTTGATTACTCTCGTATTCCGCAAAGTTCACATTCTCATTTGCTCTCCATTCCACTTGGCAAGCCCCCACACTTTGATGGAGAGGACTACGGATTTTGGAGCCACAAAATGCGTAGTCACCTATTCTCTCTCCATCCTAGTATATGGGAGATTGTAGAAAGTGGAATGCACTTTGATAGTTCGGATAGTCCCATGTTCATTAATGAACAAATTCATAAGAATGCACAAGCTACTACTGTTCTTCTAGCTTCCTTGTGCAGGGATGAATACCATAAAGTGAGCGGCTTGGATAACGCCAAGCAAATCTGGGACACCCTCAAGATTTCTCATGAGGGGAACGACGTCACCTTGCTCACCAAGATGGAGTTGGTGGAGGGAGAGCTTGGACGGTTCGCTATGATAAGGGGCGAGGAGCCGACGCAAACATACAACCGACTCAAGACCCTTATCAACAAGATAAGGAGCTACGGGAGCACGCGATGGACGGACCACGACGTCGTCCGCCTAATGCTCAGGTCCTTTACCGTACTTGATCCTCATCTCGTGAACAATATTCGTGAGAATCCCAGGTACACGATGATGACGCCCGAGGAAGTGCTTGGAAAATTCGTAAGCGGGCGGATGATGATCAAGGAGGCAAGATACGTCGACAAAGCGTTGAACGGTCCGATCAACGAGCCGCAACCCCTTGCTCTCAAGGCAACACGAAGCAAGGAGGCGCTACCCATCAAGGTGGCACAGATTGAGGCGGCCGGACTCAATGATGAAGAGATGGCTCTCATCATCAAGAGATTCAAGACGGCGCTAAATGGTCGCAAGGGGCAGCCAAGCAAGACCAAGACCAAGGGGAAGCGCTCATGCTTCAAATGTGGTAAGCTTGGTCATTTTATCGCTAACTGTCCCGATAATGAAAGTGACCAGAAAAAGGGGAACAAAAGAGAGAAGAAGAAGCAATACAAGAAGGCAAAGGGCGAGGCGCATCTAGGAAAGGAGTGGGACTCGGATTGCTCCTCCTCCGACTCCGACAACGAAGGACTCGCCGCCACTGCCTTCAACAAATCGGCTCTCTTCCCCAACGAGCGTCTCACATGTCTTATGGCAAGGGAGAAGAAGGTGAGTACTCAAGACTCCACTTATGCTTCTTCTAGTGATAGTGAGTCTAGTGATGATGATGACATAGATTATTCTTGCTTGTTCAAAGGCTTAGATAGATCTAAAATTAATAAGATTAATGAGTTGATTGATGCATTGAATGAAAAGGATAGGCTTTTAGAAAAACAGGAGGATTTATTGTATGATGAACATGATAAATTTGTAGAGGCACAAAAATCATATGCTTTAGAAGTAAAAAGAAATGAAGTGCTTTCTAGTGAATTATCCTCTTGTCATGAAACCATAGCTACTTTACGAAATGATAATAATGATTTAAGTGCTAAACTAGAAGTAGCTAGTAAATCAAATTCCTGTGTTGAAAATGTTACAATTTGCACTAGGTGTAAGGATTTTGATGTTAATGCCTGTAGTGAACACTTAGTTTCAATTTCCAAACTAAGTGATGAATTGGCTAGTCTTAATGCACAACTTAAGACTAGCAAAAGTGAATTTGACAAGTTAAAATTTGCAAGGGATGCCTATACAATTGGAAGACATCCCTCAATTAAGGATGGGCTTGGCTTCAAGAGGGAAGCCAAGAACTTAACAAGCCATAAGGCTCCCATCTTCGTCAAGGAGAAAGGGAAGGCCCCTATGGCTAGTAGTGCTAAAAAGAACCATGCTTTCTTATACCATGATAGGAGACATGCTAGAAATGCTTATAATGATTTTGATTTACATGTTTATGATTCTCATGCCATGTTTGCTTCTAGTTCTTCATATAAGCATGATAGAGATATGTGTAGGAGAAATGTTGTACATATGCCTAGGAAAGATATTGCTCATGTGCCTAGAAAGAATGTTATTCATGCTCCTAGGAAAGTAGTGAATGTACCTTCTATAATTTATTGTGCTTTAAACACTTCCTTTGCTATTTGTAGAAAGGATAGGAAAATAGTTGCTAGGAAGTTAGGGGCAAAATGCAAGGGAGACAGGACTTGCATTTGGGTCCCTAAGGACATTTGTGCTAACCTTGCAGGACCCAACATGAGTTGGGTACCTAAGACCCAAGCCTAAATTTGCCTTGCAGGTTTATGCATCCGGGGGTTCAAGCTGGATTATCGACAGCGGATGCACAAACCATATGACGGGGGAGAAGAAGATGTTCACCTCCTACGTCAAAAATAAGGATTCCCAAGATTCAATTATATTCGGTGATGGGAATCAAGGCAAGGTAAAAGGGTTAGGTAAAATTGCAATTTCTAATGAGCACTCAATTTCAAATGTGTTTTTAGTTGAGTCTCTTGGTTATAATTTGCTATCTGTTAGTCAACTATGCAACATGGGATACAATTGCCTTTTTACTAATGTAGATGTGTCTGTCTTTAGAAGATGTGATGGTTCACTAGCTTTTAAGGGTGTACTAGACGGCAAGCTTTACTTAGTTGATTTTGCAAAAGAAGAGGCCGGTCTAGATGCATGCTTAATGGCTAAGACTTGCATGGGCTGGCTGTGGCATCGCCGCTTAGCACATGTGGGGATGAAGAACCTCCACAAGCTTCTAAAGGGAGAACACGTGATAGGTCTAACAAATGTTTATTTCGAAAAAGATAGACCTTGTGCAGCTTGTCAGGCAGGTAAACAAGTGGGAGGAGCACATCACAGCAAGAATGTGATGACCACGTCAAGACCCCTGGAGCTGCTGCATATGGACCTCTTCGGACCCGTCGCCTATCTAAGCATAGGAGGAAGTAAGTATGGTCTAGTTATTGTTGATGACTTTTCCCGCTTCACTTGGGTGTTCTTTTTGTAGGATAAGTCTGAAACCCAAGGGACCCTCAAGCGCTTCCTCAGGAGAGCTCAAAATGAGTTTGAGCTCAAGGTGAAGAAGATTAGGAGCGACAACGGGTCCGAGTTCAAGAACCTACAAGTGGAGGAGTTTCTTGAGGAGGAAGGGATCAAGCACGAGTTCTCCGCTCCCTACACACCACAGCAAAATGGTGTGGTAGAGAGGAAGAACAGGACGCTAATCGATATGGCGAGGACGATGCTTGGAGAGTTCAAGACCCCCGAGTGCTTTTGGTCGGAAGCCGTGAACACGGCTTGCCACGCCATCAACAGGGTCTACCTTCACCGCCTCCTCAAGAAGACGTCATATGAGCTACTAACCGGTAACAAACCCAATGTATCTTACTTTCGTGTTTTTGGGAGCAAGTGCTACATTCTAGTGAAGAAGGGTAGAAATTCTAAGTTTGCTCCCAAAGCTGTAGAAGGGTTTTTATTAGGTTATGATTCAAATACAAAGGCGTATAGGGTCTTCAACAAATCATCGGGTTTGGTTGAAGTCTCTAGCGACGTTGTATTTGATGAGACTAATGGCTCTCCAAGAGAGCAAGTTGTTGATGGTGATGATGTAGATGAAGAAGATGTTCCGACGGCCGCTATACGAACCATGGCGATTGGAGACATTCGGCCACAGGAACAAGATGAACGAGATCAACCTTCTTCCTCAACAACCGTGCATCCCCCAACTCAAGACGACGAACAGGTTCATCAAAAGGAGGCGTGTGATCAAGGGGGAGCACAAGATGATCATGTGATGGAGGAAGAAGCGCAACCGGCACCTCCAACCCAAGTTCGAGCGATGATTCAAAGGGATCATCCCGTCGACCAAATTCTGGGTGACATTAGCAAGGGAGTAACTACTCGGTCTCGACTAGTTAATTTTTGTGAACATTACTCTTTTGTCTCCTCTATTGAGCCTTTCAGGGTAGAGGAGGCTTTGCTAGATCCGGATTGGGTGTTGGCCATGCAGGAGGAACTTAATAACTTCAAGCGCAACGAAGTTTGGACGCTGGTGCCTCGTCCCAAGCAAAATGTTGTGGGAACCAAGTGGGTGTTCCGCAACAAACAGGACGAGCACGGGGTGGTGACGAGGAACAAGGCTCGACTTGTGGCAAAAGGTTATGCCCAAGTCGCAGGTTTGGACTTTGAGGAGACTTTTGCTCCTGTGGCTAGGCTAGAATCAATTCGTATCTTGCTAGCATATGCCGCTCACCATTCTTTCAGGTTGTACCAAATGGATGTGAAGAGCGCGTTCCTCAACGGGCCAATAAAGGAGGAGGTGTACGTAGAGCAACCCCCTGGCTTCGAGGATGAACGGTACCCCGACCACGTGTGTAAGCTCTCTAAGGCGCTCTATGGACTTAAACAAGCCCCAAGAGCATGGTATGAATGCCTTAGAGATTTCTTAATTGCTAATGCTTTCAAGGTTGGGAAAGCCGATCCAACTCTTTTCACTAAGACTTGTGATGGTGATTTGTTTGTGTGCCAAATTTATGTCGATGACATAATATTTGGTTCTACTAATCAAAAGTCTTGTGAAGAGTTTAGCAGGGTGATGACGCAGAAATTCGAGATGTCGATGATGGGCGAGTTGAACTACTTCCTTGGGTTCCAAGTGAAGCAACTCAAGGACGGCACCTTCATCTCCCAAACGAAGTACACGCAAGATCTGCTAAAGAGGTTTGGGATGAAGGACGCCAAGCCCGCAAAGACGCCGATGGGAACCGACGGACACACCGACCTCAACAAAGGAGGTAAGTCCGTTGATCAAAAAGCATACCGGTCAATGATAGGGTCTTTACTTTATTTATGTGCTAGTAGACCGGATATTATGCTTAGCGTATGCATGTGTGCTAGATTTCAATCCGATCCTAAGGAGTGTCACTTGGTGGCGGTGAAGCGAATTCTTAGATATTTAGTCGCTACGCCTTGCTTCGGGATCTGGTATCCAAAGGGGTCTAACTTTGACTTGATTGGGTACTCAGATTCCGACTATGCTGGATGTAAGGTCGATAGGAAGAGTACATCGGGGACGTGCCAATTCCTAGGAAGGTCCCTGGTGTCATGGAACTCTAAGAAACAAACCTCCGTTGCCCTATCCACCGCTGAGGCCGAGTACGTTGCCGCAGGACAGTGTTGCGCGCAACTACTTTGGATGAGGCAAACCCTCCGGGACTTTGGCTACAATCTGAGCAAAGTCCCACTCCTATGTGACAATGAGAGTGCTATCCGAATAGCGGAAAATCCTGTTGAGCACAGCCGCACAAAGCACATTGACATCCGGCATCACTTTTTGAGAGACCACCAGCAAAAGGGAGATATCGAAGTGTTTTATGTTAGCACCGAAAACCAGCTAGCTGATATCTTTACCAAGCCTTTAGATGAGAAAACCTTTTGCAGGCTGCGTAGTGAGCTAAATGTCTTAGATTCGCGGAACTTGGATTGAAATATAGCATACATGTAGTTATGCCTTTGATCATGTTCATTCTGCATTTTGTTGCTTACTATGGTGCTCAAGTTGTACAAACACTCCCCGGACCTCACAAGTCCGTTGCAGAGTGATGCACATATTTAGGGGGAGATGTGTTACAACTTGATCCTTTTTGACTAACCATATGCTTGAGTTTGGTTGATTTAGTCTCAAAGTAGAATTGAAAGGGAAAAGGTGGACTTGGATCATGCAAGACTTCCACTGCACTCCGATGAGAGGGTAACTAATTCCAAGTCCATCTCATGAACTCTTGTCGCCATTTGCTCTTAATTGAAGATTTTTGGTGAGGCAATGGGGTTAAAGGGCCAAAATTGATCCCGTTTTGGTGGTTGATGCCAAAGGGGGAGAAAATAAAGGCCAAAGCAATAAATGGATCAGCTACCACTTGAGAAATTTGAAAATAGTAGAGTAGAGTTTTTGGTTTGGCAAAACCCTTTTATTGTCTCTTTTGGCTTCTTGTGGGGAGAAGTAGCAATTGTGGGAAAAAGGGGGAGTTTTTGAAATCTTTGATCAATCTCTCTTGGAATGACTCTCTTTATGCTTCAACATGTGTGTTTAACTTAAAGATAGAGATTTGAGTTTGATTTGCAAAAACAAACCAAGTGGTAGCAAAGGATGATCCATATATGCCAAAATTGATTCAAAATAAATTTAAGTTTTATTTGAAGTGAGTTTGCACTTGTTCTAGTTGCTTTATGTTGTGTTGGCATAAATCACCAAAAAGGGGGAGATTGAAAGGGAAATGTGCCCTTGGGCCATTTCTAAGTATTTTGGTGATTGAGTGCCAACACATGTGCTTAATTGTGAATTTATGTACATGGATGAACAAGGTGCAAATCATGAAGTAAAGGTATGTTTCTAAGCCTTAGTACATTGGTTTTATGTACTAATATATTTGTCTAAGTGTTAGAAACAGAAAGAAGAAAAAAAGAGAAGAGGAGAAAAGACTTGGCTGTGTGCTGCCAAGACCCAGCTCGGTCTGGAGCACCGGACTGTCCGGTGTGCACCGGACATGTCCGGTGCGCCAGGCTGCCTCGGCGCGAACTGGCCGCTCTCGGGAAATTGGCCGACGGCGTACGGCTAAAATTCACCGGACTGTCCGGTGTGCACCGGACTGTCCGGTGAGCCAACGGTCGGCCGGGCCAACGGTCGGCAGCGCAATCCGCGCGGGACACGTGGCGGAGCCAACGGTCGGAAGAAGGCACCGGACTGTCCGGTGTGCACCGGACATGTCTGGTGCGCCAACGGCTCCAGATCTTCCAACGGTCGGCAACGGTCAGAAGCGCCTGTTATGGAAACAAATCGGGCACCGGACACTGTCCGGTGTGCACCGGACTGTCCGGTGCCCCCGACGACAGAAGGCAAGGATGGCCTTCCGGATTTGCTCTCAACGGCTCCTAGCTGCCTTGGGGCTATAAAAGGAGCCCCTAGGCGCATGGAGGAGACACACAAGCAACCTTTGAGCATCCTTGATCATCCACACTTAGTCTTTGCGCTTTCATTTGTGATTCTAAGTGATTCGAGCTCGTTCTAGTGAGAACTTTGTGATACTCTTGTGAGCTCGAGTCTTGGCCGTGTGTGTGCGCATTTCGCTGTGGATTTGTGTGTGTTGCTTCCCTCCCTTACTCCGTGTTTCATTTGTGATCATATACTTGTAAGGGCAAGAGACTCCAATTTGTGGAGATTCCTTGCAAACGGGATAGTAAAAGGAACAACAAAACACCGTGGTATTCAAGTGGGTCTTTGGACCGCTTGAGAGGGGTTGATTGCAACCCTCGTCCGTTGGGACGCCACAACGTGGAGTAGGCAAGCATTGGTCTTGGCCGAACCACGGGATAAACCACTGTGTCACCTCTGTGCTTGATCTTTTGTGGTATTGTGTTTTGTTGAGACTTCACCTTAGCCACTTGGCAATAATCGTGCTAACACTTAACAAGTTTTTGTGGCTTGAGTTTGAAGTTTTTTCAAGATCACCTATTCACCCCCCCCTCTAGGTGCTCTCAAAGGTCTGTACAGGAAACGTGATCGATACAAGGAAGAGATGGCGGATTATTTTAAGGAGGAGGCCAAGAAAGAGTTCAAAGCCATGATGTCTCAAATGCTATCGAATCCTCCTCCAGAATTGATGCAACAGTTGGCGAGTGCGATGTCTGTTCAACAGATGACCACTCCACAAATACAAATAATTCCAGCAGCTCAACCGCCGGCTTCCACAGATTGTACGACATTACCAAGCTCTGTTGCTTCAACGGGAAATAAGGACCGTTATCCAGTTGATGACATCACAAGGCCTGTGGCGTGCACACTGGTTATAAGATATGGTATTAACAATAAACGTACAAAGAAAGTAGCCACAGGCCTTGCGATCCCAGGACGTAAGTTCCATGGAAACGATATTCCAGATGATTATTGCAAAGTAGAAGTGACGTCGGTCGTCCAAGGATCCGAGGACGACATGCTAGACATCCCTGGGCCCGAAGGTATCGAGAAACTTGGACAAGCTATCAATAATTTTATCCTTTGGCCTCGAAGGGATGTCGATTTGCTTGATTGGTCGAATTCGTCGCAGGCGTCGCAGGCCCAACCGTCTCCGCCTTCTCAAATTTTTGTTCCTATTGTACATCCATCATCCTCACCTCCTCAAACTTCACATGCTGCTCCTCATCCTTTTTCTGACCCACCGTCTCTGCCACAAGCATCACCATTCAGGGCTCCACCACCTTCTCCTCCCCATCCTCTTGGTGACCCACTGTCTACGCCACCATCAAGGGATCCACCTTCTCCACAACCATCAAAGGATTCAAGGCCATCAAAGAAATCTAAACTTCCTATTCCAAAATTGGTGTCCCCGTATCAGAAAAAGAAGAGTAAAGCTACTACTGCTGGCACAGCTCGGTTTTTGAAAGGGATTGGTCGGAGCCTCACGTCACAAACTGTTGATTTGGCCAAGCACGAGGAGTCTGCAAAAAAGGCTGAGGCAATGGCCGCAAAGATAAAGAAGCCAACTAAGGCAGATTACAAAAACGTGCCTAAAAAATATGTGCCGGGCAGACCTCTACTACCTCTTGAGAAACTAAGAAAGGTCCCGGCTGGTGTTAAAAGGTTGCATGACTGGTACATGCGGGCATCATCGGTTGGCATAGACACCATCAGTGTGCATATACCAGACCATGCTTTTATTGGTTCGGACCAAAAGGCCGTTGTTACATTCGAGGACATGTGGTTAATGATGAACCTTCAGAGACTCGACGTGCAACTTGTAACGATGTTTGCATTGTAAGTGTCGCTCATACTTCCACATATGTGTGTTATTATTAGTGAGTTGTATAAAATTTCAATATCTGACATGCACGTGTGACTTGCAGAATGCAACATGATCAGCAGGAGATTCTTTACGGTACCAAGCCCAATGCTAGTGCCAGTAAAAGGGTTGGGTATCTCAACCCAATACTTATATCCGAGGAAAGCCACACTTTTAGAATCGGGAAAGACAACGATGAATTACGGGGAAAGACGGACGAAGAAGTTGAGAAGCGTATAAAGGATATGAAGAAGGATTTTGAAGCTCGATACGCCACCTATATAGGACATGCAATGCTTCAATTTCAAGACAGGGAAGCCATAATGGCCCCGTACAACTTTAAGTAAGTGTGATTTTGCATAAATAAAATTAATAATTTCAATACACATGCATCACAAATTTGATTCGTACAGGGACCACTGGATATGCTTCCTCATTTATCCTAAGGTTGGAAAGGTGCTGGTGCTCGACTCCTTGAACTTCGACCCTTCGACATATGCAGAATTCCTCAGCATCTTAGAGCTGTAAGCCTTTTCTATGCATGCATACTTTTATCGATTAAAATTTGAGAATAACATGGTGATTCTATTTGAGATCACAGGGCTTATAGATTCTATAAGATGAGAGGTGGAAAGTACGACCTGTCGAAAAAAGGCGTGCCACTAGACATCCATCATCACTGGCCGGTAAGTATGTGATTTTATGAATACATATCATACACAATGTTGCAACTAAATAACCAATCTCCCGTTATGTAGTGCCACAAGCAACCACAAGGATCGGTCCTATGTGGATTCTATGCGTGCGAGTTCATGAGAGTGAACGGACGATACATCACGAACCCTGACAAGGTATTATTAGTAATAGTCAAGTATGTATTTATGTCATTAAAGATGCAAATGTGTTATTATTGAGTATAAATAGATGATGTTTATAAAATTCCTTTACAGCAATTTCAACGAGGAAACCCGGAGAACTTGACCGAAGCTGCATTGTATGGCATAATCGAGGACCTCTGCACATTCATATTGAAAGAGGTCATACCCGCAGAAGGAAAATATCACGATGCTTCCGGGACATTAGCTTTGCCAGAGTTCAGAATACTAACAGAAATTAGTAGATTATCTCTTAGCCGAGATAGTTATTAGAGCTTAGGTGAAAACTTATGATGTATAGAATGCATGAAGCATATATGGTTGTAAACAGAATACTTTGATGTATATAAATGTATGATAGAATTTAATTTCATGTTGCTTTCAATATCAATATAGATCTATATATATATATATATGTTTGTGTGTGTGTAAATAAATATATATATAATTCAGTATTGTTTGAAATTTTGAAAAAAGGCGGGAAAACTTCCACTGGCGGCTAAATAAAGAAAACCGCCAGTGAAAAGTGCATTTCCACTGGCGGTTTGCTTTATAAAACCGCCAGTGGAAATGCATTTCCACTGGCGGTTTTCTTTATTCAGCCGCCAGTGGAAATGCACTTTTCACTGGCGGTTCCTTAAGAAAACCGCCAGTGAAAATGCACTTTTCACTGGCGGTTCCAAAATAACCGCCAGTGGAAATGCTGATTTCCACTGACCCCTAGCACTGGCGGTACTGAAAAACGCCTGTGTAAATAGGTTTAGAACCGCCACTATAGAGCTTCTGTGTACTAGTGGTCTTCCAATGCTTGGGGTAGGCTACTAAAATAGCTATTAGTTAAACTATAGCTAGGATGTTTGATGTCTCTAGCTAATTTAGTAACTAACTATTAGCTCTAATTATTTGCAGCTAACTTTTAGGCCAGGCGACGTAGAAGTTCCGATAGTGGTCCCTGCTGCATAACAAAGGAAGGAGATCATCATTCATGCATGGACGCGCCCAAACTGTGGCCTTGGCAAAGTTTAGTTAGGGTTTTCAGAATCGAATTTATGTATAGTTTTTAGTTTTTTTTCCAACACATCAGTTTCTTCCGAGTGGACTGTCTTTATTCGCGCTTATTAATATGACTTCTTTGTTCTTTTGTTCTAAATTGGTTGCAATAGTTTAACACTAACAGTTCCAGTTTAATTGTATTGACTCTCAACAGTGTACGTTCCCCCGATGGTAAGGCTAGGATTTTGTTTCGTCACTTAAGGACTGTAAGCCTAGTGATGTTATGGGAGTATTTTTGACAGGACGACTAGTTCTAATGAATTTTGACTATTCGTTTGGTTTTAATACATACCAGTTTCTACTATTTTTATAGTGTTTTGTCTTTATAGATTAGAGTTGCAGCTAAACAGCTGGCGTTAATCCGAAGCGAGACGACAAAAGCGAACCCTCGCCTCTCATCTGGTAGACATGTTCTCTCCCATATCCCCCATTCTGTGTATTTATACTCGTCTGATTAGTCTTTTTCTCATAATATCTCTTGCCTTTTAATACCGTAACCTAACCAAGAGTCCAAGACTAGCTAGTTGACAACACAAGAAACCAACTGCATTCGATCTCGGCTTCCTTAATACCTCATCTCCTTCGACATCTCCAGAGAAATAGTGACGGGCCAAGAGAAGAGAGAGGAAGCAATGGCTGTAGCTAGCTAACTACTGCGATAGCAAGTCACAGAAAAATCGGCACCACACACAAACACACACACACAAGCACAAGCAAAAAAGCATCATCCCTGGGTCCCAATAAGAACTCCAACCATCACTGCCTTCATCATCCGATCTCATAGATCCTTACGCCAACGACAGCTGCTAGCTGCAGCGGAGGCCGGAGGGAGGGCGGCGCGCGCGCGCGCGGGGCACCTATGGAGGCGCGGGCAGTGTCGGCGCTGGACCTTTCGCTGCACATCAGCCTGCCGAGCAGCGCCGCCGGGTCGGCATCGCCCGCCCCGGAGCTGGGCGGCGGAGGGATTGGGCGAGGTGCGCAGCCGCCGGCCGGAGCGGACCCGTGGCGTCGACTGAACGGATCCACGGCGTCGACCGAGCTGTCGCTCTCGCCGCCGCTGTGGCAGCAGGACGTGGCTGCCGGGTACGTCCTTCCGTGCGGTCGGCTCCGGCCGGCAGCGCCGAATCACTCCTCCACCGCGGATGCAACGACGTTCGTGCCAGTGACCGTACCCCGGCTTATTTCGTTCGACGCCGCTGCGGGAGCGGAGGAGGAGGCGGCGCGGGCGAGGCCAATCGAAGGCGTGCCCGTCTACAGCAGCTCGCGGGCCGGCGGCGCTGCCCGTCGTCCATTTCTAGGCGCCGGTGCCGGCGAGTACCACCGCCAGGGCTACCACCCAAAGGCGGCCGGGCTATACAATCGTCCTTGTCACTCCTCGTCGTGGCCCTCGTCCCTGCGCTCGACGACGACGACGTCCGCCGCCGTGGCTCCCCCCGCGGAGTCCTCGTACCTCTCGCCGTCCGCGTACCACCGGATGCTGTCGAGCACCAGCAGGCTCCGGCTCCAGGGCGTGCTCGCCGACACGCTCCGGGGCTACGGCGGACACCACCAGCAGCAGCAGCACTTGGGCAGCCTCGCCGCGGCACGCTACATGCCGAGGTTCCTGGCCTCCAGGCGCGGCATGCGCGCACCGCGGATGCGATGGACCAGCAGCCTGCACGCGCGTTTCGTCCACGCCGTCGAGCTCCTCGGCGGCCACGAGCGTGAGTCGTTATTAATAACCTGCTGCTGCCCTTCCATCCATCCATCCATGCTCAGCTCTAGACCCAAAAAAAACCGTGCATTTCATGGAGATCTGCCTGGATCATTTCATGCGGGATATGATTAATCTCCCCTCCTATCTCTCTCTCCGGCCGGCCTCTCTCGGCACACAAACAGGGGCGACGCCCAAGTCGGTGCTCGAGCTCATGGACGTGAAGGATCTGACGCTAGCGCATGTGAAGAGCCACTTGCAGGTTGAGTTCCGTTCCGGCCGCGAGCTCTTCATTCTTTTACTCTGTCTACCGTGCGGTTCTTTAATTATTCTGTGCTCTCCTCTTCGTGCATCTCCTCTTCTTCTTCTTCCTTTGTTTGGGTGGGCTCATGTACAAGGAGAGGTCAAATCTTGATGAGGGCACAGACTCCGACGGACGATGTGTTCAGTGAGTGAAGCTGCTGAATGAGAGAGAAAGTCGACAGAGATATTGTTCTGTGCAGACTCTAGCCAAGAAACTGCCTGTCACTAGAGAGAGGAGAGGGGGAGCTACTAGTACTACTAGTTTAGCATAGCTAGAGAGGCTAGAGAGAGAGAGAGAGAGAGATCATCTACTTGTGCTGCTCCTGCTAGCTAGCTAGTGAGGGAGATTGGATGTGTGGGTGCGTGTGTGTGCAAGAAAAGGTGCCATCATTGCACAATAATGCAACGTGTGTCTGGTCCTGCAAGCCGCGCCCAACCTCCAAAGCTAGCTAGCAGTGAAGTGAGCGCAACATGGCCCATGGCACGCACGGACGACGAGATCAGAGTCAGAGAAGAGCCAGCCCACCCCATTGCGATTTCCTTTGGACAGCTCCGTTTTGTGTGCGATTTCCCTTTCTGCCCCCGCCCCACTCGATCTCCTCCCTCCCGATGCGAGCAGAAAGTGTGTCCGCAGCTTTGCTTTCTTGGTCATTCTTTTTTCCTTGCTGCTCCTTTTGCAGATGTACAGGACCGTGAAGAGCACTGACAAGCCTGCAACGACCTCATCGGGTAAACAAATCGCATCCATCAATTATACTGTCATGTGCTCTCTCAAACCCTCTCCAAGTTTAAATCCAGTGATTTCATTGTTGACGATCCGCCTGTAGACGGTGGCGGCGACGACGATGACCTCCCGAGTGCCCGGCGGGCTCAGTCGTCGTCGTCGTCGCCAGCTGGACGACGGGACGGCAGCAGCCCGCAGGCGTTCACCAGACACCGGTCGGCCGCCTCCTCGGAGGGCGCGGCGAGCCTCGCGGGCGGCGACGACGTCGAATGCTCCTCCTCGGCCGACGATTCCGACTGCGGCAGGGCGCGCAGTGCTTCGTCGTCAAGGTACGCGCGTCGCGTGTCTTTTTTTTTTTTTCCGTTCGTTCGTTCGTCCTCTTCGATCGATGGTAGGATGATTATGGAAAGTGCGCCGTGGCGTGTCATGGGACGTGATGGATAGATATATAACACAGCTTCATTGCCTTTTTGCACTTTATAAACTAGCTAGCACTAGTAGTTGTCAGCGAGCAAAAAAGATAATCCAGCAGTAATAATAATCTGATGAGAAGACTAGCTAGCTAGCACAACAAGGGAGCCTGAGCTGCTGGTACTGTACTGTATAGCTTCTTGGGATTTGGCCTATATTGTCCTCTTGTCTCGCTTCCTCCCTAGGAGAGAGAGGCTGCTGCTTTTGCCCTTTTTTTTTTCTCTCCTTATCACTCTGCGTCGCTGCGGCCTGCAGCTGCTATATTATGCTTATGCAGGGGAGGACTTTGACCTCTCATCACAACCATGCTAGCTAGAAATGTGATGTCAACTTGTCAAGAACCTGTTCTGCGTCTTGTTGCTATATAGCTACTGCAGTATGTGCTCTCATATTGCTCCCAAGTTATACGAAAAATTGACTTGCAGCAAATACAAGTACAATGTTATATATGTTCTTATTCCTTATTACAATAACCTGCGTTGAGTAGAAAATAGGAGGGAAATAAAAAATGTACTGCTCCTCTCTCTCTCTCTCTCTCTCTCCTGATCTTACTATCATGAGCTCTTGCGTGTCTTTCATGTCAGTTCCAGTCGGTGATATTTGCTGTTAACTTGTCTAATAAAGTCACAGTGTTGACAAAACTAAGGGGTATTTGTTTGGAATTATAATCTGGACAGATTATATAATCTAATAAATTTTGAATTAAGAGTTAGTTTAAAATTTATTGAATTATATAATATGTCTAGATTATAATATAATCTCAAACAAACAACCCCTAAACTAGTGCATGCCCGGTCGTGGACTCGTGGGTCGTCAGGTGAATTTGTACGTATGTCCACAATAATAATCCGCCCCACATAAAAGCTCGTCGCCGAGACCAGAATATTTCTGGACACAAGCATATTAGTGGTCGATCGGGGTATGTATGCATGTGTGCAAAGACAATCTTCGTCAATCGCACACACGGGTCGTCGCCTATTACTTGCCTTAACAAGCTCTAGGTTACTGCATTGAAAAGATTTACACTTCAATTACCAATTAAAGATAGTAATATTGAAGAACTGTTTAAAAAGATTGGGAACGTAGCTAGCATTCATATGATTATGTATATACTAATTGTTTTCAGGAAAAAGAGAGAGAGAGGGAGAGAGAGAGAATGATACAGATTAGAACTTTATTTGGGATGAAAATGTGCGTAGACGAGCTCAGAAACTTAGCAATGGTATTAGTGGCGTCACATCATTTGATTGTTGGACATAACTGGTGGTCAGATAGTTTGGAACTCCGATCCGCTAGTAGCTAACTGGCCATGTAATTTCAGTTTAGTATTTTCTTTCATCGATAAGTAGTTTCTTTTTTTTTATTTCGAGGGAGCATTTTAGCATCCATTTGATAGAATATGACATTACAAATATAATATAGGAAATTGTGTGTTGATGGTGAAGCATGTGTGGTTTCTTCAGTGAAAGCAACATGTTAGGTTATTACTTCTCCATTCACAAAAAAAGGTAGTATTTTGATCAATGGTTGATTGTGTGATACTTTCAAAGGTGATAAAGTAAATAGTATTTTTGAAAAAAAGACTACTAATTTCATAGACAACTTATACGTACATACGTACTCTTTTGAGTCCGAAATGTCCATTTAAAGATATATTAGCATTCAAAGTTCAAATGAATTGACTACGCATGACCCAATATATTTTTTTTAGATAATGGATAAAAATTCGGCTTTCACCTCTTTCGAGGTTAAGGCCAAAGGTTACACAATTAACAGCCCCTACGACTACTCAAAAAGGAGGGACAAACCTCCAAGCCAAGAAGGACGGTAATACTCCCAAACGGCACATATTCCACACACAATAAAAAAAGAGATTCAATACAATGCAATCCTATTAGAAAACCTCCGACCATGAGAACCATAAATTTGCATGGCCACCGACTCAAGACGTCGACAAGCATTCCTTATTAGCTCCGCTGCATCCTCACTTCTTTGAAGCTGCACCGAGAGTCTGAGTCAATGAGTGCCTCTGAATAGAACCTGTAGGTAAGTCATCCATGGGGATTTATCAAAAACTAAGTCATTCTTACTTATAATCCAAATAACCCAGCACATTGTTGAGACATGTAATAACAAGATGCTCAATTTTTAAGTCCACCCGCAACAACCAACTCCTAAAGATATGTCTAACAGATCTAGGAGTCACCAAACCAAAACAAATAGATAGCAAACGCCATATATTATGAGCAAAGTGGCATTCGATAAATAAATGTTGAATGATTTCATCAGCATCACAGAAAACACATGTTTTATTACCCTACCAGTTACGTTTTGCTAAATTGTCTTTAGTCAGCACCACTCCTTTTAGCAAATACCACTTAAAAATTTTATTCTTAAGCGGCAATTTTAGTTTCCAAAGGTGCTTATGATGACATACATTCCCATTATTTATAAGAGACCTATACATGGATTGAACTGTGAAGTTTCTAGAATAGTTCAAACTCCATATAAAAATATCCTTTTCAGCATTCAACTAGACATGAATAAGACGCGCCACTAGATTATGCCACAAGCTAAGATTGGAACCGACTAAGGCTCTACGGAATGAAACATTTAAAGGTACTATACCAAAGGCAGTAGAAACCATGGCATTTTTCTGTCCCACAATATGGTATAGTGTCGGATATTGAGCCACAAAAGATTGATTTCCTAACCATTTATCTTCCCAAAACCTAATTTACTCCCCATTTTTAAGATGAAACTTCCTAGGTTCAGAAAAGTATCCTTCACCTTCATTAGCCCCGACCGAAAATGAGAATCCCCAGGCCTATGTGTCAACTTCGCCGAAGGATATCTCTTTAGGTACTTATTACGCAACAGCTGCTGCCACATACCGTCCTCATCAATCATGTTAAAAAGCCATTTGCTTAGTAAGCATTTATTTTGAACATCTTGTTCTGAATTCCTAACCCCCCTTGATCCTTTGGTTGCATAGGACATCCCATCTGGCAAGTCTATACTTCTTCTTATGATTCTCTCCTTGCCAGAAGAACCTAGAACGGAAATAGTCTATTCTCTCGAGAACCTCTCTAGGAATCTCAAAGAAAGATAACATAAGTATCACAAGCTTGTAAGCACAAAGTTGATTAAAACAAGTATGCCCCAACTTACATAAGTTTTCCTTTCCACCCACTGAGTTTCTTCTCGAATTTTGTCTCTATTATTTTCCAGTCACTATTACTTAACTTCAGATAATGCATTGGTATCCCTAAATATTTAAACGAATATTCTCCCATTTTGCATCCGACAGAAGCTGATATTGCTCCTTCACTTTGAAAGCCTAACCAAAATAGAATACCTCACTTTTGTGATAGTTAATCTTAAGACCAGAAACTTGCTCGAAAGATAGAAGGAGTAGTTTCAAATTCATGGCTTTCTCCAAATCATGCTCTAAAAACAAGAGTGTATCATCCGTATACTGAAGAAACAACTGAATTAGGCACCAATCCTTCTACTTGACCATCCGCTTTTGCTCTTTTAATTAGAATACCAAGCATATCTACCACAATATTTAAAAGAATAGGAGACAAAGGATCACCTTGACACAAACCCTTTTTGTTTGGAAATTGGGACCATTTTTATTGTTTACTTTAATGCCAACATGACTCCCCCAGACATAATCGAATTAATCCATGCACACCAAGTACTGGAAAAACCTTTCACGCGCAGAGTCTGTTGAACAAAGGTCCATTTAACTTTGTCATATGCCTTTTCAAAATCAATTTTGAAAATAACCCCACTCTTTTTCCTTATGTGAAGCTCATGTATCGTCTCATGCAACACTACCACCCCTCCATGATATTTCTACCAAGGATGAAAGTTATCTAGGTCAGACTAATTATTTTTGAAGCAACAGAAGAAATCCTATTTGTAAAGATTTTGAAACTTACATTGAGTAAACAAATAGGTCTAAACTGTTGAATTGTTTTAGTGCCCTACTTTTTTGGTAAAAGGATGATTATGACAAAATTCAAACTATATAGAGGTAGGTCTCCTCTATGAAAGTCTTGAAATAGAGAGACTAAATCATCCTTGATAATGGACCAAAACACTTGAAAAAATTCCACAAAAAAACCATCCAGCCCAAATGCTTTGTTATGTTCCATATGGAATAGTGTTGTCCGAATTTCGTCCTCCGAAAAAGGCGAGACCAACAATGCGTTTTCAACATCCGAGACCTAAGGAATGTCATGTATTTGGGACTCATCTAGAGCAACATATGTTGCATCAGGTGGTCCAAATAAGCTTTTGTAATATGAAGTTATATGCTTCATTAAAGTTGCATCCCCATGTATCACTTTATTTCCATCACGCAGTTGAAAAATCCTATATTTCCTATATATCCCACTAGCAACTAGATGGAAATACTTAGTGTTGGAGTCCACCTGTAATAGATCTTTAGTTTTTGCTCTTTGATACCATTTAATTTCCTCTTCTCGAAGCAGTTGGGCTAACTTATGCTGGAGGATTTGTTTCAAATCAAAATCCTCTACTGACAAACTGGTCCCCTCTACGTTTTTATCCAAAAATCCAGCTTCTTTAGGATTTCTTTCTTTTCTTTTTTGTATGTCCCACTAACATTTTTAGCCCAACCCTTAAGATATTGACGCAAACACCTAATTTTGGCCTGCCAACACTCTATTAGTGTGTCTCCCTCTGTAACAACACTTATTAGTATACAACTAGAGGAAGTAGCGATGTTGTCGTATTGGGTTTGCTAATCAATTTCAAATATGATATCTTTATATGTATGGAAACGAGATCTATATACACACATATATAATTTTGAAAATAACCCCACTCTTTTTTCTTCTGTGAAGATCATGTGTCGTCTCATGCAACACTACCACCCCCTCCATGATATTTCTACTACGGATGAAAGCTATAAAGGCCAGACTAATTATTTTTGAAGCAACAGAAGAAATCCTATTTGTAATGACCTTTGTAAAGATTTTGAAACTTACATTGAGTAAACTAATAGGTCTAAATTGTTGAATTGTTTCATCGTCCTTAGTTTTAGTAAAAGGATGATTGTGTCAAAATTCAAACTATATAGAGGGAGGTCTCCTCTATGAAAGTCTTGAAATAGAGAGACTAAATCGTCCTTGATAATGGACCAAAACACTTGAAAAAATTCCGCAGAAAAACCATCCGGCCCAGGCGCTTTGTTATGTTCCATATGGAATAGTGTTGTCCGAATTTCTTCCTCAAAAAAAGGCAAGACCAATAATGTGTTTTCAACATCCGAGACCTAAGGAATGTCATGTATTTGGGACATCTAGAGCAACATATGTTGCATCAGGTGGCCCAAATAAGCTTTTGTAATATGAAGTTATATGCTTCATTAAAGTTACATCCCCATGTATCACTTTATTTCCATCACGCAATTGAAAAATCCTAGATTTCCTATATTTCCCACTGGCAACTAGATGGAAATACTTAGTGTTGGAGTCCACCTGTAATAGATCTTTAGTTTTTGCTCTTTGATACCATTTAATTTCCTCTTCTCGAAGAAGTTGGGTTAACTTATGCTGGAGGACTTGTTTCAAATCAAAATCCTCTACTGACAAACAAATCCCCTCTACCTTTTTATCCAAAAATCTAGCTTCTTTAGGATTTCTTTCTTTTATTTTTTGTATGCCCCACTAACATTTTTAGCCCAACCCCTAAGATATTGACGCAAACGCCTAATTTTGGCCTGCCAACACTCTATCAGAGTGTTTCCCTCCGTAACAGCACTTATTAGTATACAACTAGAGGAAGTAGCGATGTTGTCGTATTGGGTTTGCCAATCAATTGCAAATATGATATCATTATATGTATGGAAACGAGATCTATATACACAGGTATATGATGATTAAATGCTGACAAGAATAAAAAGCATTGTATCATCTTCCAAATAGAAATTTACTCCTATTATTCGATCTATTAGACGAATATCATAGCTGAATCTAATTCCACAATCCTGATGATTGTTTAGTTCCCATGATGCTGGAGCTGTTAGAGATTAGTTGTGCACCATCATGTTCTTTAGATATTGGATAGTTATGGCTTCGAACTCTTGTGCAAAGATGTAGTACAACACTATCTGAATTAAAAGCATGCATGTCAAAAAAAAGGGTAGCGACAGTATATATGGGACTGATATATACAACAATACATGTGTATTTACTAGTGGCAAGATTCCTTTGCCTTTAATTTATAGCATATAGTAACAGATTTTCAAACAAACTTGTATTCAGAGATCAGTTGCTACCACCAAGTGCACGCAGTGCGGACACCCTTCCTTCAGTTGGCGTATCATCATCCACTACTGAGGTACCGTAGCAACGATCTTGTTGCTTCTCTTCAATTTCTTCTACCTCTCTCGCTAGCCTACATACTAATATGATTACACATTTGGATCAGGATATGGAGCCAGCTTGTCGATCAGTAGGCTTGCAAAAGGCACCCAGTCATGAAAGGAGTTGCCCTCCTAGCCTAGAGTTCACGCTAGGGCGACCAATCTGGAACGGTGCAGAACATGAGTAGCTAACACTATCCGCAGCAGTTTATTCAAACTCCACTATGTAAACAGTACAGTCTACAATATAGAACAATGTAAAACAATGTTTTAGATAACCATATGGGTAAATGTTGAACACGATCTAAGCGGCACTAGTTACACACATGAATGGCACATTATTAGTTCAGCACTTCCACTATACAGTTTACTATATATACCTTCATTGGTCCTTGCATCATCTAGAATTTAGGAATGTGGTGAAACGAAATGTGGAATTAATGATATTAGTTTTGTGTTGGCCCCAAGATCGTCACAACATGAACTTGCTTTGGGTTTTGTTTCCTTTTTTACATTTTGGCTTTTGTTGTGGTCATATAAAACAATGGTTTATATCATTGTTTTTTTGTGATGGCAAGCTAGAGAAGGGAGTTCAAACAAATTATATGTATATCATGATGAGTTGGGTTGGCTAACAGATGTATCATTTGGCACGAGGAAAAGGAAAATGGAAATCTGACCTGACAAGATGATTAATTCTTTTGTTTTGTGATTCATATGAATGCGCATGCTTATTGTTGCTTTAGGTTTCTTCCATTTTGGCCCTAAAATCAGTTGAATCCTTCCTACAACAACTACTCTACCAATTTATTAGTTGAATATTACACCCCTTTAGAATGCAGGAATTGTTCATGTTTCCTATGTTTTTCCTGCGAAAATGAAATGATTCTTGTGAAATTCCTCTATGATTTCTTTGAAATTCTTGTATTCCAAAGGGGACCTTAAAGTGCATCACTATTGTTGTGGTGTGCTTATTATTAGTCAGTCTTATGTTCGTTGTAAATAAAATTGGCTCTAGACAACATTAGTCTATGTAGCTACATGACCTTGGATAAGATGTCCTAATGTTTATTATAACATTATGGACACTATTAGAAATTTTAATTCCATAATAAGGGAAGATAAAAAATTATTTAGTTAATTTGTCATCTCTATTTTGGCGCATTTTTAGGTTTTCTCAAAGCAATTAGGAAGGCATATGGCGCCCATAATTCATATATTGGTGCGCATCCAAGCAAAAGATTTAGTATATTTTTTCATATTCTGCACTATATGAAATCATAAAACATCAATTGTAAGTTCCAAGTTCTGTAACTTAGAACCGCAGACACTAGTGAAGAACACAAAAGGCATATCATGGTGGCATTGTGCTCAACATTTAGCAAAAGAAACCCCATTAGCCTCTCAAATGCGATGGTATATCTATATATAACACCTTCCCACATCATTTCTAACACTTCTAAGGAGAGTCACTCAAAATATATACCCCTTTTGTATATATACTATATATGCAACTTGAAATATTATTGGACGGCTAAGGTACATATAGGAAAAGAAGGTGATTCACAACAACATATGCAGTAGTCGATGAAAACGAGTCTGAGGTTGGATAAAATTAAATGTACTTGTTGACACCTTTTTCGGGCGCCAAACACTCAACAAGAACCGGTGGCGGTGCTCTCTGCACAGGCGCGGACGGTCCGCGGCCAGGGGCCAGACGGTCCGCGACCTGGCACAGGGCTAGGGTTCCCTGCCTGACAGTCGGATGGCCCGCGCCCTAGGACCGGACGGTCCGCGCTGTAACACCCCAGGTGTTACTTAGAGTTTTTCACTCAAGACTACACAAGTAAGCCCATCATCACATGTGACTTAAGTTGGGAAAAGTACACCAAATTTGGAGCTCAAGATCCTAAGTAATTGCAACCCATCTTAGAAGTCAAACCTTGGTTTGTCATGCACATATAAGGGGGAGAATTGCCCAAACCCTAATTCAAACCCCTTTGGACAAGTAGAGCACTAGAGGTAAGTATGATCAAAAGGCTATGAAAACCCCATGATCATGACTTGGGCCAATTATAAAAGTTGTAGTACACTTGATACCCTACAAATGATAGTAAGAAAGTGATCCCAAAAAGATTTCAAAAAAACCCCAAAAGATTCACCAAAGGGTTGAGCATAAAAGAAAAATCAGAATTTTTCTAAGTCCAAAACCAACCCTCTTGCAAAGATCAAACATGTTCACCTTGATCCCAAACTCAAAATCACTTGGCCCAATTGACAAAGTGGCGCCAAAATACCTCTAGAATACCCTGGAAAAGTTTGAACCCAACCCTAAGTCGTTTGACATGACTTGGCACAAGTTTTGTCTTGGTTTGGATAGCTAGGACAGAGACAACTTCCCACCCCCATATCTCTCAAACCCGACCATATCTACCCTCAGTACTCACATGAACTAGATAGCTCTAGGTGCAGGGAAGAGATCTCTCACAGGACTTAGGGCAAGATACGCACGTTTTGGCCACTCAACAGAGGGAAGAACAAGGGCAGAAGCAAAGAGCCACGTGTTCGATGCGCTCTGAGCTCATTGCTTATGCCTCCCGAGCACTCAGACCCCATGAGCAGAACTACCCCACACATGATCTGGAGTTAGCAGTTGTGGTTCTTGCTCTCAAGATATGGAGACATTACTTGATGGGAGCTCACTGTAACATTTACACTGATCATAAGAGTCTCAAATACATCTTCACCCAGGCTGATCTTAATATGAGGCAGAGAAGATGGTTAGAGCTTATCAAGGACTATGATTTGGAGGTGCATTACCATCCTGGCAAAGCCAATGTTGTGGCAGATGCTTTAAGTAGGAAAGCCTAGTGCAATTGTATGAATATAGATGCAAGGATCACCACCCTATGCGATGAGTTGTGCAAGCTGAAAATCGAAGTCGTTTCCTCTGGTGCTTTAAGTTATATTTCAGTGGAGCCCACCTTGCATGAGCAAATAGTCATGGCACAGATTGGCGACAAGGGTGTTCAAGTTATCACGGAAATGATCAAACAAAAGGTGGATAAATACAAATGCTTCCGTCAGGACAACAAAGGAATCCTATGGTTTGGAGACCGATTGGTTGTTCCCAAGAACCCTGAGCTCAGGAAGAAGATATTGGATGAAGCTCACCTTTCAAAATTCTCCATGCACCCCGGCAGTAACAAGATGTATCATGATCTCAGATCTTTATACTGGTGGACCAGAATGAAGAGGGAAATTGCGAAGTATATATCAGAATGTGACACCTGCCAGAGAATCAAGGCCAGTCATTTGAAGGTAGCAGGCCCTTTGCAACCCCTTCCCATACCATCTTGGAAATGGGAGGATATTTGCATGGATTTTATCGTGGGATTGCCCAATACCTCCCGGCACCATGATTCCATTTGGATCATTATGGACAGATTGACCAAGACAGCTCATTTCTTGCCGGTACACACCACCCACAGGACAGAAAAGTATGCCGAGCTTTACATTGACCAGATAATTCGCTTGCATGGAATACCAAGGACTATAGTATCTGATAGAGGAGCACCGTTCGTGGCACGATTTTGGGAGCAATTGCAAGAGTCACTTGGGACCCATGTAATAAGAAGCTCAGCATACCATCCCCAAACAGATGGTCAGACAGAAAGGGTGAATCAGGTTTTGGAAGACATGTTGAGGGCATGTGTGTTACATTATGGAAAGGATTGGGACAAGTGTCTTTCCTTGGCAGAATTTTCTTATAATAACAGCTATCAGTCCAGTTTGAAGATGACACCTTTTGAAGCCTTGTATGGGAGAAGGTGTAGGACCCCGCTAAATTGGTCTCAAGCAGGAGAGAGGGAAATATTTGGACCATACTTGGTACTTGAAGCAGAGGAAAATGTCAGAGTTATTAAGAAGAACCTAGAAGCTGCTCAGGCCAGGCAAAAGAGCTAACATGACAAGAGAAGGAAGCCTCTACAGTTTGGAGTGGGAGATCATGTTTATCTTAAGGTGTCACCCACCAAGGGTGTCCAGAGATTTGGAATCAAGGGCAAGTTAGCTCCTCGCTACATTGGACCCTATGATATCAAGGAAACTTGTGGACCTGTAGCATATCAATTGAAGTTGCCACCCCACATGTCAGCAGTTTATGATGTGTTTCACGTATCTCAGCTACGGAAGTGCATCTGCTTACCCACTGAAGTGCTACCTGAACCAGAAATTGAGATAGAACCAGACTTGTCTTATCAAGAGCACCCCGTCAAGGTATTGGACCAAAAGGAGAGATCAACGCGGGCGAAGTCGATCAGAATGTATAAGGTTCAGTGGAGTCACCATTCAGTAGAAGAGGCTACATGGGAGACTGAGGATTTTCTACGTTCTCGCTTCCCCAACTTTCTGCCCAAAGGAGTCGGTACGTAATCAAAAAACCCCACCCCCCTACCCTTTGAATCTAAATATAAGAAGAACTTAGATGTTAAAGGTGTTGTAAGCTTTAGAAGTGACTCAAAAAGGACTTCCTTCTGAAGTTACAAAGAGGATGACATTCGAAGAGCAGTTAACTAGAGAAACTTGGACAAAGGAAGAAACAACTCACCAGCACACCTTCATGGCACCCCCCTCCAAAGAACTCTACCAAAAATCTCGGGGCGAGATTCCTTTAAGGGGGGAAGGCTGTAACACCCCAGGTGTTACTTAGAGTTTTTCACTCAAGACTACACAAGTAAGCCCATCATCACATGTGACTTAAGTTGGGAAAAGTACACCAAATTTGGAGCTCAAGATCCTAAGTAATTGCAACCCATCTTAGAAGTCATACCTTGGTTTGTCATGCACATATAAGGGGGAGAATTGCACAAACCCTAATTCAAACCCCTTTGGACAAGTGGAGCACTAGAGGTAAGTATGATCAAAAGGCTATGAAAACCCCATGATCATGACTTGGGTCAATTATAAAAGTTGTAGTACACTTGATACCCTACAAATGATAGTAAGAAAGTGATCCCAAAAAGATTTAAGAAAAACCCCAAAAGATTCACCAAAGGATTGAGCATAAAAGAAAAATCAGAATTTTTCTAAGTCCAAAACCAACCCTCTTGCAAAGATCAAACATGTTCACCTTGATCCCAAACTCAAAATCACTTGGCCCAATTGACAAAGTGGCGCCAAAATACCTCTAGAATACCCTGGAAAAGTTTGAACCCAACCCTAAGTCGTTTGACATGACTTGGCACAAGTTTTGTCTCGGTTTGGACAGCTAGGACAGAGACAACTTCCCACCACCATATCTCTCAAACCCGACCATATCTACCCTCGGTACTCACATGAACTAGATAGCTCTAGGTGCTGGGAAGAGATCTCTCACAGGTCTTAGGGCAAGATACGCACGTTTTGGCCACTCAACAGAGGGAAGAACAAGGGCAGAAGCAAAGAGCCACGTGTTCGACGCGCTCTGAGCTCGCCAGAGCACGCCCGACGCGCGCCCCCGCATGCCCCGTGTCACGCCAAAGCCGAGCCGGCGCTGTTGCCCGCGCTCGCGCCTATAAAGCCCCAAGAGACGTCGACCGTACTTCTCCGCGCGCGCTCGACCTCACCGGAGCACCAGCTCACTGGCATTGCCCCGTGCACGGCGTGCCCGCGGCCACCCGAACACCCGCCACCATAGACCGACCGGCAGAGCCTCTCCCAACCCTATCCGACCCTCGGAGTAGACCGTGCATGCCTCGGTGAAGCTCCCCGAGCAAGGAATCAAACTTTGCCTCGCCGAAGAAGCCAATCCACGGTCGCCGGACTTCACCCGACCGCTGGTGAATGTAGACCGAGCTCCACGGTGAGTTATTCTTCAATTCCTTGCACGTGTCGACTCATCAACACCCTGTGAAGCTCCCCGTGCACTTGGATTGACCAGAATCGTCGTGGTTAGGCCGGAACACTCGCCGCCGAGGAGTTCACCCGCCTGCGCACGTGGACCGATCGATTCCGACCACCACCACCGTCGAGCTGTACCTCGCTGTGACCGCCTGGACCTCCCGGAGCCAACCTCGCCCCTCGCCGGACCTCTCTCGCCACCGGGTAAGCCACGCCGCCCTTTTTCCTTCCGCGGTTACTGTTTTCATAAGGGGAGGGACCTCGGGGGAGAAGAAGAAAAGGCCAGGGGGTTTTGTGCGCTGTCAGCGACTCAAGGGAATAGTGGCATAGGGGTATAACTGAAGGGATTAGTTTAGAAAGAACCCAGGGTCTTCGATGCAAAGTAGTTTTCCAGAAAACCTTTTTAATATTTCTGGTTTAAATCCAAACAGAACCTGAAAAATCCATAACTTCAGTTTGGTTCATTCAAATCAAGTCAAAATAATTTTGCCAGATCCTAAATAATATAAACTACATAGGAAAAATATAAAACCCCTAAGTGTTGCAGAAAACTTTAAAGTTACGATTTAATTGATTATCTAGTCAAAAGCTAAAGAAAATAAGGAAAAAATAGCTACACTATTAGACTGGGGTTAAGAAAATTCAGAGAAGCACTTAATCACTTCCTAACCTGTTTAAAAATAATAAACCCCTCTGTACCCCAAATTAAGGTAGAGTTTGCCATTTAAATCATTTTAGCCTAAAGTTAGAGAAAATATAAAAGGTAGCCTAAAATAAGAACCAGGGAGCACCCACATTTTTGTTGGCTCCCTTATTCAGTGTAGTTCACTAGAAAATTTTATTATACCCTTGTTTAGTACAAAAGAAAGGAGATACCTTTTAATTTAGAAAAACAAGGAAAACTTAGAAAAACCCTAGAAAAATAACCCTGAGAAGAAAACACCCCAAACCTTAGGATAAAAAATGTTTTGTTACTGTAAACATAGAAAAATTATGAGTTCTGTTGTTTGATATTTTTCAAATAACAAGTTAGTTATAAGTATCTTTTTAGCATTAAACTTTAGAAAATCACAACTAAATGACCACTAAGTAACCTTCTGTGATTTTTGGCACAGAAGCATGTTATTACCTATAGATACCCGTAAAAATGACTCTTAGTACAGAACCCACCCCTAGATAAGAGTTGTAGTACAAGTGGCCCCTTTTGCCCCAACTTTTGTTATTTTTGTCCAAGGCATATTCTATTTATTCTGGGCCTCAAATTTATAGGACAGACTACAGTGGCAAATGGTAACCCACTGTAATTTTTACAGAATTTTTGGAAGAAGTTAAATCACTGTTGTAGTTCAAACCCACACTAAAATCTATAAATAGAAAATGAAAAGGGGAAATAATAGTGGAGACTAATGTTACCCTAACCAAACCAGCAAAACCCCTTGAGTGCCTACTAAAGCATTTAAGAGGCAATCCAAGTCTTAATCTATTAGGCTTAGGCAAAATCTCAAACCTAAATTGGTAAGCATAAACCACTAAGAGTCTCTTATAACCAAGAAACTCTAAGTTATTCACTAACTTAGTTTTCTTCACTTAGCATGATGATTTCTAAATTCTGCATAATCATAGCATACATGTTTCTTACTCATTGCATTCGATAGATTGCAACCTAGCTGACGGAGAATACATCCTCGTGTCGGAGCAAGGAGTTGCTCAGGAGGTAGCCCCGGATCCAGCACCAGAGCCTGCCCCAACTTTGGAAGGCAAGCCCCGGTTTTATGCATAACCTAATTATTATGCTATTTTACTACACTTAATGATTGTAGGATTGAATGTGCACTTAAGTGTAGGAGTTGTTTGAAACCCTAGTTGCATAATCTCAGGAATCCTTTTGTGATGGATACTAGTATGTTAGGTCGAGTAGCTGCTTTATTAATTAGGGATCTCGGTAGAAGTCGAGTGATTTTTCTAGCACTCACGCGAGGTCAGGAATTGGTTGTATCCATTTTTGATATCATAATAATGGTGGTCTGTCGACAACGGCCCATGGGGATGCATTGTCTACGAGACGGAAATTGGAATAAGGATTAAGGTGTGGTACCGTGTGTCAAGCGTTTGAACGTACTAAACACATGCCAAGAAATATGGTAAATCGGTAAGCCTAGTACCTGAGTGAACCTAGCAGTAGACTTTTCCCCTCATGTGACCTGAGACGTGGTCTCCCATTCCGGTTATGGTGGGTACAAGTGCGGTCACTGCACGACGGCAGTCGGGGTCAATGAGGCATTGTACGCCAAGGCGGTGAGCCCTGATCTGTTGACGGGGAATCGATGGGGACGGTTGATATGTGTGGGGACGGAGTGCCTCGCCATGACGTGTGTTTAGGTTTACCTTGCAAGGTTTAAAAACTCGATTCGAATCGTTTGCTTCTCGCAGCTAATGAGACTACTTGATCCATGCTGCTACATTGAGTAACAAGTGGAAATGTGATGACTTGGCAAAAGTTGTTGACTGCTAAATGTTTGATACCATGTATGATTAGATAGGTATACATTTAGTCTTAAGAGGGTCACACTAAAACTTGACAAAGCTAAAACTTGATTTATAGACTCAGCTAGTGCTTTTGGCAACCAAAGCCCTCAGCCAAATAGCTGCATGTCTAGAGGTAGAGGAGTAGACTCCTCACACCGGGTAAGTCTAGTTGAGTATTAGTATACTCAGCCTTACTTGTGGAATAATTTTACAGGTGCTCTGGAGGACATGGTTGTTGGAGTGACTTGGTCGTCCACCTTGCCACCAGGTTGGACAGTCGCGTGGGACCCTACCTCGGCTGAGGAGGAGCATGAGGAGTGATGGGACAGGCTTCCCCATCTCTCTGTTTATTTATCGTTAGTTTTATTCTGCTGCATTCCGAACAATGATGACTACTTTTGCTAAACTCCGATGATGATGTATTAAATTTAATACTCCTCAATGTATGGTATTATGCTTTATTGTATTTGCTCTGTGCCTCACCATCGAGTGAGTACGTGGTACTTGATCCTGTTAGTGGCCTCGTCGGACTAGATCCGAGGGACTGACGTGTTATTCCTCTTTAAGTGTGGTCTAGCCTCTAAGGCGGGACTTAGGCACTTAAGTTGGAATAATTCGGGCGGTTCCGCCACACGCGCGTGCGCAGGGGCGGCGAAAGGTCGCCGGCGGCGCCTGGATCTCGCTCCCGTGAGGGACCCCGTCGGGGAGGAGAGATCCTAGGGGTTGTCTAGGCTCGGCAAGCCGACCTAGACTCCTCTAATCGATGTAGAGTCGAAAAGAAGCGGAGAATTTGGGGATTGGAATACTAAACTAGGGCTAAACTAGAACTAGACTAGAACTACTCCTAATGCATAAGGTAAAAACGAGTAATAGACTTGATTTGATTGATTGTTGGGGGGTTCAATCGGCCATAGCCCTTCATCTATATAAAGGGGGAGGTCTGGATCTGCTTCGAATGGATTTCCGAGTCAATCCCACGGTTTTAGGTAACAAATCCCACGAGAAACTAGGAACCCTAACTGACTCTGTGCATGCGCGGACCGTCCGCGCCACCACCGCGGATTGTCCGGACCGTGGACCATCCGGCCTCAGGGCCGGACCATCCGCACGGCCCCTTTTGGCTTCCAACATATGCCCCCCTGCCTTTTGGTGAAGGTTGACAAACCAAAAGCATATGAACTAAACCTGATGTAAGTCATCGGCTTTTCAAAATAGAGATCATTCAATAAAGCACCAATGTATAAAGGCTGTTTTGGATTGTATCTTTCTCGGCCATGACCGTTTGATCAATGGATCAAAATGAATAGAATGGAGGTGCCCCCCAGCCTGGATAGACAAAGGAACTATACTTGTACCATGGATTCATCGTTGTGCCATTCCACATTTGAGTAGGACAATATACCGACGATGAATAAACGGGTGGAAAGTACCCTAGTCTCATAGGATGAACAGGCGATGCTTGTCGCGTCGCCTTTTGGGCTGTTTTGTTCGACCGTTTCGATTTAGCAGGTGACCGGGGTTTCTTCGTTGACCGATCACGTGGAACAGTCTTTTTGCTAGCATTTTTGGAGAGCAACTGATTAAAAGTAGGGTCGGCTTTGATCAGCCGACTATATGTGCTTTGCCCTTACATCTTTTTCCTTGCCTCATGTAAAGGCCGACGCCTTTGGTCATAGGTGGACTGTCCGGCTGAGTTAGCCGAACCGTTTGTCTGAGCACCGGACCGTCCGCACGTAGGTGCGGGACCATCTGCGATGCTCAGGCCAGGCTGATGTGTTTGGTTCATTAATTGTGCCTGCCCCCGGCGTCTTCAGACTTTTTAGCCTTCTCGTCTGAAGCCTTTCGAGCAATCTCCTTTTGTGATATGATTGACATGCGAGGATTGTCAATGACGATGTTCTTGCCTTTGCCTTTATTGGCCATTTCGGGCCGAACCAAGACCTTTTTGCATGTGAGTTCTATTGTATTAACAGAAAAAGGTTGTGTGTCTACCTGCATCTCCTGAAAAGCCAATCGACCCTCATTTATGGCCGATTGTATTTGTCGACGAAAGCATTACAATCATTGGTGGCATGAGAAAAAGAATTATGCCACTTACAATAAGCACGTCTTTTTAATTCATCAGGAGGAGGAATAGTATGAGTTAATTTAATGTTGCCGTTTTTTAGTAACTCGTTAAATATTTTATCGCATTGGGAAACATTAAAAGTAAACTTAACTTCTTCTTATCGATTCTTTCGAATCGACTGTAAAGCAGAACATGCGGAAGGTTTAGCCTTTCCTGGCCAAACCAGTTCGGCAGTGTATACATCCGTGGATTCATCGTCTGAATTATCGTATCCCACTAGATGCATCTTATGGCTAGCCGATTTTGATGTTTCCTTACTTCGGCTTTCATAGGTCATAGCCCGCTGGTGCAAGTGCACTAGCGAAAAGAATTGGGTGCCATCTAATTTTTCTTTTAAGTAAGGTCGCAACCCATTGAAAGCCAGCCATGTTAGTTGTTTTTCTGTGACATGGATTTGAAAGCATCGGTTTCTAGTGTCCCGAAACCTCCGGATATAGTCATTAACCGATTCTTCAGGCCCCTGTCGGACTGAGGCTAAGTTAGCCAATTCTAATTCATGTTTTCCTGAGAAGAAGTGTTCATGAAATTTCTGCTCTAGTTCTTCCCAAGAGTTAATAGAGTTTGGTGGCAAGGCTACGTACCATGCGAATGCAATATCAGTAAGGGACAACGAGAATAAACGAACGCGGTAGGCTTCCCCATCAGCCAATTCTCCTAAGTGTGCTATGAATTGGCTAATATGTTCGTGTGTGCTTTTCCCACCTTCACCAGAAAACTTAGAGAAGTTTGGTATTCTAGTTCCCTGTGGATATGGCACGGTGTCGAATCGGTGGCTATAAGGCTTCCGATACGATTGCCCTGTACCTGACACACTAACACCGAGTTTGTCCCTGAACATCCTGGCTACCTCGTCTCTGATCCTCTCCGCCATGTCTGGCGACCATCCATTGAGTTTGTGGGTGGAAATCTCAGGTTGCCTGACATCACTCTATCGGCTTTCCTCCTAGGGATGTTTGAGGTGTGTGTTAGGTGTCCTATTAATGTCACCAGCTCTTGCCCTATACCTCTCAGGCTCTCTTATGGCCGAACAGTATTCAGCCCTATGTCCATGAGGTGGTATGGCATGATTATAATGTGTTGCTGGTGGGGCACCATAATGTTACTGCGATGAATGTGGGAACTGTGCGTATTGCATAGCTCTTGGCTCTGCGTATGCATATCCGGATGGTCTGGCGTAAGAGGCCAGATGGTCCGCGACCTGGCCAAACGGTCCGAAGGTATATCCGGATTGTCCAGCCGTATATGGTGCTACGTGGGTCATTCGTACCCAGACCGTCTGTCGTAAAGAACTGGACGGTCTGCGATCGGGCCGAATGGTCCAGGGTTGTACCTGGATGGATCGGTCATATATGGCGTGACTTGGGCAGTCTGCACATGGACTCGTGTAGAGTCAGATGGTCCGGCGTAATACGTTAGCCGGTTCATGCCATATCCGGACGGTCCGACGTAAGATGGCGGACGGTCCGCAACATATCCAGACGGTCCGGCGTGATGCACCGGACGGTCCGTGATGGGGCCGAATTGTTCGGGGTTGTACCCTGGTGGTCCGGCCATGTACGGTGCGACCTGAGTGTTTTGTGTGCGGGCCTGCATCTGGTCGGACGGTCCGGCGAAATACACTAGACGGTCCGCGGTATAACCAGACTGTCTGAGATGATGCTCGTACGGTCCAGTCACGTCCAGTACCTGTCGCGTGCCTAGTGGTTGCGGCTGTGATGGTGACACGAAAGCATGCATCGGCATACCATATGATGGCTGGGTCAAGGGTGACCCGTTTATAGCCGATGTGTTTGACGCGGGTGGCTCTGTATTAGACTCTCGTGATGGAAAGCTAGGAGTAGCTGATTTCTCGTATGCACGTAGATGCATTTTAACAGATTCATGTACATATTGCTTTAACTGATCTCCTCGTTGATCCATGAAAGTTATAAGAGATAGATCTGGAGTACTTACAGCGGGACCCTGAAGTGGAGGTAGGAGACATTCCATATCGATCTCCCCTTGACGGATGATCTTCTGGTGGCGATCCACCGTGAAGTGTGACAAGTACTTTTCTGCCTCCTCCTTGCGCCATTCGGAGAGTTTATGCAGTAGCTCCGCCTCTTCCTTGTCGCGTTGTTTGTTCCATTGCCGCATCACCTCCTTCTCATCGCGCATTACGAGGTCTTCAAAAGGTCTTTGGTCATCAGCCGGGAGTGCCTCCATGGCCGGCTTGATGATGTTGGTGGTGGAGATCTTGGTGTGATCCTTAGAACCGGCCATCTATGGGCCAATTTTTAGCAGGTCTAGACACCTATTCTCCAGCGAAGTCGCCAAAAGTATGTTGACACCTTTTTTCGGGTGCCAAACACTCAACAAGAACCAGCGGCGGTGCTCTCTGCACAGGCGCGGACGGTCCACGGCCAGGGGCCAGATGGTGCACGACCTGGCGCAGGGCTAGGGTTCCCTGCCTGACGGTCAGACGATCCGCGCCCTCGGGCCGAACGGTCCGCGCGTGCGCAGGGGCAGCGAAAGGTCGCCGACGGCGCCTAGATCTCGCTCCCAGGAGAGACCCCGTCGGGGAGGAGAGATCCTAGGGGTTGTCTAGGCTCGGCAGGCTGACCTAGACTCCTCTAATTGACGTAGAGTCGAAGAGAAGCGAAGAATTTGGGGATTGGAATACTAAACTAGGGCTAAACTAGAACTAGACTAGAACTACTCCTAATGCATAAGGTAAAAATGAGTAATAGACTTGATTTGATTGATTGTTGGGGGGTTCAATCAGCCGTAGCCCTTCATCTATATAAAGGGGGAGGTCTGGATCTGCTTCGAACTGATTTCCGAGTCAATCCCACGGTTTTAGATAACAAATCCCACGAGAAACTAGGAACCCTAACTGACTCTGCGCACGCGCGGACCGTCCGCGCCACCACCGCGGACAGTCCGGACCTCAGGGCCGGACCGTCCGCGTGGCCCCTTTTGGCTTCCAACAGTACTTTTATTAAGACAATGATATGTATTGAAAGGTAGTTGGAGCAGTGGAGGTTAACAATCTACTATAAACCAAAGAACAAGATAACTCATTAATAACTCAAAAGTTTTTACATGCCATTTAGGATAATGTTTAGTTAAATCTCAAAAGTAGTTACAAACATCGATAACTCAAAAATTGTTTGGTTTGGAAAAACATGTAATTATCATGGTTGTGCATTGAAGAATACGTGCAAAATATTATGAACCTAAAGGATTTTTAGAATATATTTAATATTAAGAAATTTGTGGTCCAACATGTCACTTGTGCTGTCAAGAGAGTGCAAATTCAAACGGGGCATGGTTTTATTTTTACTAGAGAGAATAGTACGCATTAGAAGCTGCTGAACCACCTGATTGGTAGGATTTGTGACTCCTTTCACCTAGGTGGTGATAGGATCCAGATCCCTAGGATTATGTATAGATTTGAACTAATCAACTAAACATAAGTTGTAAAACTACATAAGGGCTTGTTCGGTTCTACCCCAATCCATATGGATTGAGGGGGATTGAGGGGGTTTTAATCACTAGTAAGTCAAAATCCCCTCCAATCCATATCAATCCCCTCCAATCCATATGGATTGAAAATAACCGAACAAGCCCTAAAGCGGCCCCATTTTCACGTCCTAGAAAGGGGACGAATAAAATGGTCAAAAAGGATGGCCAAAAAGACGCAGCCCAATCATAAAGCAATGGATTGCAAAATCATTTGAGCAATGGTCCATGTTGGTCTATCCCTTCATTGATGTCATCCTATTGTCCTCCCGCCCTTGTTGCTTTGTCCTCTCCTCTCTTCTACACGCAGAGGGGCGTGACATGGGGAAAAAAAGGTGGCAACAACACAACTAATAAATAAAGGAAATAAAGGCATTTTCTGTGTAGCATCTGTGTGATGTTACTGTGACCACTTGGGGTGTCGTTTGGTTCACATATTGGTAACGTAATGGGTAACCAATAACGTTAGCTCATGTTTGTTTAAGTCCAACAGTAATCGATACCACACTACAAATGGATACCTCCTTATTCAAATTTGTTACCACCGGTATTCGAGTGTAAATTGTTACAATTACCATTTACGTTACATTTCATGAACCAAACGGCACCCATGTTTTGTCAGATCTCTCTCTTTCCCCGGTGTCCACCATGCTACATTCATTTGCATGGGACATTTTGGCTCGGTGCAGATAACATTTTTTGTTTCGCTAAAAAGTCATGCATGTGAACTTCTATAATGAGAGAATCATCAAAATATTCATAGCAAAAACATATGTGCATTGGCTACATAGTTTCTTTCGGCTAGCAAACAAAAACGTAGCTACAAAAAAATGTGATGAGAATATATATATGCACTATACTTAAAAAAACTTAACCACAAAAGGAAATACAAAATATTCTTACCCAAAAGTCATACCACACCACTCCCCATGCATTTTGATAGTTCACATCAAGAGCAAACACGTAGTGATCTTAATACATCATGGAAACGCGTATACCAAACATAGTCATCGTTCATACCTAATGAAAACGCCAGAGGTTACCTAAGACAAAGTTAACCTACTTGTGGTGGCCAGGACCAAAGAAGATCTCATCAATACATGATTTGTGAACAAAAGATGTGATATTAATCTCCATAAAATTTATAATAAGTATACAAAACAAATATAGCCAAAACCATCACCCATTGCCATAAGACATGGTCACAAACTTATCCTTCTCTCCAGTGGGCGCTATAGGAGGAGCGACTATATGGATCTTTCAACAACGGCCTCGGGAGCCTATAGTAGCAAGGTCGTCTAGTTGGGCAACATGGACCTCGTCTGTATCACGACACAGGTCGGCAGTGCCATCGTCCATGTTGCCAAACTGGCTACTATAGTCCTCCTACTGCTGCTTGTCCTGCTCGTCGTCCTAAAATAATGTAAATATTGAATGAAATTAAAATACAAAAAGTAGTTAATCCCAATCTTGTTACCCGGACGCATTCAGATGTGACATCACGACCATGCATATCTGGAGGTATGTGTCTCAATAGCTCCCTACTTCTACTCGATCTAGAAGCACTCTCTTGAAATAGGGAGTCCTCGGTGTTGCTAGAAAAGCTAGACCAGAGGAAATTCCTTGCTAAGTTTCTAATCTTTTTTACATCCTTTTTGACAAGTATGAGTAAGTATTAGAGAAGCTAACAAAGTGAAATATATTACATACAAAGTACAAATATAATTGAAAAAGGTAAAACTTAGTTACATGTCAACTATCGTCAAAATGAGCATCAATTTATCCTATTTTCCTCAAGGCCACTATTTCACTTTGCCCTTCTTACACTCTTATTTCATTTTCTCCGGTAACATTTTATCATCTTGAAATTTGACTAAAAGGTCTACTGTTGTCTCAATATTTATACAAAATATGGTTGGTAATTCATCATCATTGGCAATATAACCATTCTTAGACTCCAAGTGGAATTCATGATCATCACCAAGCATACATAGACATTCATGAGGATTGACTTTGTACACTAGCAACCAAGGTTTTAAGCTTGTGCATGGAGATAACATATAATACACTAGCTCGACTTGGTGAGGAAGGATAAAATTTTCATACCCACATAAACGTTTCTCATGTTTTACTTTGACCATGCCATATTGATTTTTTCCAGTCCCATGGTTGGGATCAAACCATTCACAATAGAAGAATATAACTTTAAGATTCTTATTTCATGTAAAGATATACTCAAGTATATCTTAAATTATTCCATAGTAATTAATTTCTTACATGTTCATCGATGACACTAGTTACAACTCTAGTGTTACATGTCGCAGTTAGTAAACTAGCGACTTCTTGGTTGACTGAAAGTGAAACCTATTAACATTGTATCTACAATAGCTTTTGATCGTTATGCTTCCATAAGATAATTGACGCAGATCTTCATGTACGTTGGGGATTTGCATGTATTGTCAGTTGTATAGGTTTATAAGATCGTCCAAACCTAATATGGTATAATAATACATATATAGCAGGGAATGATAAGTATTTATGTATTCTTTAAATCAAGCAATAAAATTAGGACCTCCCCCTATTCCTTCATGATGCATCGTATCTAGTTGCTTCAATGCAAGTTGATATTTAGATTTCCACTTTTTTAATTCAAACTCATTGTCCACAGAACATAAAAAATAATAAGAACAATAAAAAGTACTTATGTTCTTTCTAAAATAAAATTGATTCATTTGAATCAAACTCTTACTTCAAGTATTGTTCCATCTCATATATATTTATGTACATGTAAAGAAAAGAAGACTTACATTCTTCAAAAGTGACATAATGCAAGCACCAATAGTGTCACCCTTCCATTGCAAAATTTTAAGGTCACTGGAAGGATGATCTTTATCTACATGGTATCGTATAGTAGTTGCATTAGCATTGTGTTCCTCTATGAAGTATACACTATAAAGTATGCAATCTCATTTAATTTAAATTATTCTATGATGGACATTTCTACTCTTGTGTATTTTCAACCATTGTCCTAGGCTTCTTTAAGGCTCTTTCAATGTGATAGATCCACCTATATTGCATTAGACCACCTATCTTTTCTTCATATGAAAGATATAGAAGTAAATATTGCATTAGATTGAACAACCCAGTAGGGAATAATTTTTCTAACTTGCAATTGTTTGAGAATGCAAACTTGGAATTTATTGATATAAGTCGGGACAAAAAGCAAGAATTTTAACTGTTCCATATTGATGAAGTGATTCATTCAAAGATTTATAAAGGTCTAAGAACTTTTGGACACCTAGTGTAGGCAGATCCTCACACTCTAGTTCAAACTCTAGCCACATAGCATTAAGCATCTTATCCATCCTATCATCATCGATCTTGTCGTGCTCTTTGACTTCTACATGTTGATGCTATAACTCGCCACGATACAACTTATAACTTAGCATGGAATCAAACTAACAAAGATGCATTGACACTCTTTGAGAGCACCTAGAGGGGGGTGAATAGGTGATCCTATAAAAATCAAGTCTAAACAACACAAACTTGGTTTATAATAAATGTTAGTGAGATCAAAACCAAGGTGATATGAATAGAGAGGAGAGAACTCTTCACTCGATTATTCCTTTAGAATATGTATTGAACTTAGGAACAATACCGCAAGTGATCAAGTGAGAACTTTATGGAAGAAAGCAATCACAATAGAAATATGCACAAGAGACACGGTGATTTTATTTCGTGGTTCGGCCAACGCCTACTCCACATTGTGGTGACCTCCTTCGGTCAAGGATTGCACTCAATCGCTCTCAAGTGATCCAAAGATAAAACTTGAGTACCACGACTTTCTTCCTTTTCTCAAGTATTCCTTTTGTGAGGAATCTCCATAAGTTGGAGTCTCTCACCCTTACAAGATTGATCACAATTAAACCACAAGAGTAAAGGAGGGAATGAAACCACACACACGAGGCAAACTTGCAGCGACTCACACACACAAAACGAGAGAGAAGAGCACAAAGACAACATAACGGAGTTACAGCTCAACACAAGTGCCCAAATCTCAATCTGCTAAAGCAAAGGTGTGAATTCGATGTCTCGGCGTTGTTGGATGTTCACTGAAGGCTTGGTGTTGTGCTCCATGCACCTAGGGGTCCCTTTTATAGCCCCCAAGGCAGCTAGGAGCCATTTGAGTTCCATTTGGAAGGCCCTGGTTGCCTTCTGTCCTTGGGCACACTGGACAGTCTAGTGCACCACCATACAGTGAACAGTGCGTGATTCCCTTCCTTTTTTGGCGAAGCCGACCGTTGCAGCCACCGACCCTCGTGGCACATCGAACAGTCCAGTGCGACCTTCTAACTGTTGGCTGAGCCACGTGTCATCCGTTGATCGCACGGTTGGTCGTTGGCCGGGGGCGTGGCTGGCACACCGGACAGTCCGGTGAATTATAGCCACAGAGCCCTCATCATTTTCATTAGACAACCTAAACCCTAAACCGGACAGCCTAGGCACCGGACACTGTCCGGTGCACATTGGACAGTTCGTTGAACCACAGGCTGGTGCAAGTCTGGCTTGCTTTAGCCAAACTTTTCCAATTCAATTTCTCTCACTTTGAGATGGTTCCTAGCACTTAGTAGAATAATGTTAGTACCAAAAACAATTTACTAAGGCTAGAATCATACCTTGCTTTTGCATTTGCATCTCTTCAAGCCCTAGCTCAATAAAGCCATAACTCTATGTGTTGGGCATCTAATCACCAAAACATAATAGAAATGGCCCAAGGGCACATTTCCCTTTCAATCTCCCCCTTTTTGGTGATTTATGCCAACACATCAAAAGCAACTCAAAATGTAACAACATTTTCAAATGCAAGCTAAAGAGTGCAACTTGATGTCAAATTGAAGAACAATTTATCTAACATAGGATTTGGCATATTTGTATCACTCTTGCCACCACTTGGTTTGATTTCATAAAACAAATTCATTTTCCTACCTCTATGTCAAAAACACTTGTTTTTGGCAAATCAAAACATTTGGAAGACTAGATTTGATCAAGTACCAAAAACTCCCCCTTTTCCCATAATCGAATTTCTCCCCCACAAGAGAGTGGTTTTTGCAATAAGAGTGTTTTGATAAAAAACAAGTATTCGTACACTATAAATTTTTGAAAAATACACAAGTGGTAGCTGATCCAGTTGCTTTGGCCTTAATTTCCCCCCCTTTGGCATTAAGCACCAAAACAGAAGAACTATTTGGCCCTTAACCTCATTGCCTCACAAAAAAATCCCGAGTAAAACCAAAGGCAATGAGAAAACACAGAGAGGGACTTGGAACAAGATACATTGATACCGGAATGCAGTGGAAGCCTATTCTTTGTCCAAGTCCACATGTTCCCATATGAGACTATATCAAAATCACTCAAGCAACCATATTAGTCTCAAAGGGGCCAAGTTATAGTACATCCGCCCCGGAAACATGTGCATCATTGTATAAGGACTTGTGAGGTCCAGGGAGGACATGTACAACTTGAGCACCAAAATAAGTAAAGACAAAATTACTTAAAAGAACATGACCAAAGGCATAAACGCATGTATGCTATAGATCAATCCAGGTTCCACGAATCTAAGACATTTAGCTCACTTTGCAACTTGTAAAACCTTTTCTCATCTAAAGGCTTGGTGAAGATATCGACTAGCTGGTTCTCGATGCTAATATGATAAATATTGATATCTCCCCTTTGTTGGTGGTCTCTCAGAATGTGATGTCGGATGTCTATGTGCTTAGTATGGCTATGTTCAACAGGATTATCCGCCAAGCGGATTGCACTCTCATTGTCACATAGGAGTGGGACTTTGCTCAGATTGTAGCCAAAGTCCCGAAGGGTTTGCCTTAGCCAAAGTAGTCGCACGCAACACTGTCCTACGGCAACATACTCGGCCTCAGCGGTGGATAGGGCAACAGATGTTTGTTTCTTAGAGCTCCAAGACACCAGGGATCTTGAGAGCACCTACAGGGGGGTGAATAGGTGATCCTGTAAAACATGAAACTTAGTGCCACAAAAACTTGATTAGAAGTTAGCACAATAAGGCCAAGTGGCTAGAGAGGAGTCTTAGCAAAACACAATAACCACAAAGATATCAACACAGAGATGGCACAGTGGTTTATCCCGTGGTTCAGCCAAGTCCAATACTTGCCTACTCCACGTTGTGGCATCCCAACGGACGAGGGTTGCACTCAGCCCCTCTCAAGCGGTCCAAAGACCCACTTGAATACCACGGTGTTTTGCTTTCACTTTACTATATCCCGCTTGCGAGGAATCTCCACAACTTGGAGCCTCTTGCCCTTACAAAGATGTTCACAAAGAAGCACGGAAGTAAGGATGGGATGCGCAACGCACACAAGACACAAAATCAGAGCGACACACGCACACAAGTCACAATACGAGCTCTCAACACACTCAACGAGTTCTCTACTCAAACGGAGCTCTAGTTGCTATCACAAAGAATCAAATGCGCGGAATTGAAGTCTTGGTGCTTAGGAATGTTTTGAGAATGCTTGGTGTGCTCCTCCATGCGCCAAGGGGCCCCTTTTATAGCCCCAAGGCAGCTAGGAGCCGTTGAGAGCATTCTAGGAAGGCAATTCTTGCCTTCAGTCGACTGGCACACCGGACAGTCCGGTGCACCACCGGACACTATCCGGTGCGGATTTCTTTCCTTCTGTGGCGCAGCCGACCGTTGAAGATCTAGAGCCGTTGGCGCACCGGACAGTCTGGTGCCCCCTTGTGACCGTTGGCTCGGCCACGCGTCACGCGCGGAATCCTCGACCGACCGTTGGCCCGGCTGACCGTTGGCTCACCGGACAGTCCGGTGCCTCACCGGACAATCCGTTGAATTATAGTCGTACGCCGTTAATCGTTTCCCGAGAGCGACGACTTCGCTTGTGAATGGCTCACCGGACAGTCCGGTGCACCACCGGACAGTCCGGTGATTTATAGCCATACGCCGTTAATCGCTTCCCAAGAGCAGCTAGTTAACAGTCGCCAGCCTGGCGCACCGGACACTGTCCGGTGCACCCAGACTGCGCAGAGTCTTGGCTGTATAGCCAAGTCTTTTCCAAATTGATATTTTCCTGTTTCTAGCACTTAGACACAATACATTAGTCTCCAAAACAATGTACTAAGTCTTAGAAACATACCTTTCCTCTTGATTTGCATTTTGTCCATCAATTGGCATAGATTAACACTTAAGCACTTGTGTTGGCACTCAATCACCAAAATACTTAGAAATGGCCCAAGAGCACATTTCCCTTTCAATCTCCCCCTTTTTGGTGATTTATTCCAACACAACAAAAAGCAACTAAAGAAGTGCAACATCAATGCAAATGAAAACATAAATTTGTTTTGATTCAAATTTGGCATATTTGGATCATTCTCTACCACCACTTGGTTTTGTTTTTGCAAATCAACCTCAATTTCCTATCTCTAAGTCAAACACAGTTGTTGAGACATAAAGAGAGTTGTTCCAAGAGAAATTGATCAAAGATTTCAAAAACTCCCCCTTTTTCCCATAATCAACTATTCTCCCCACAAGAAGCCAACTTTTAACAAAAGAGACAACAAGGGAGTTTTGACAAACTAAAAGCTCTATTCTACTATTTTCAAAATTCTCAAGTGGTAGCTGATCCATTTATTGCTTCGGCCTTATTTTCTCCCCCTTTGGCATCAAGCACCAAAACGGGATCAATCTTGGCCCAAGAACCCCATTGCCTTACCAAAATCTTCAAATAAGAGTACAAAGGCAATAAGGATATTGAGATGGACTTGGAGTAAGTTACCCTCTCATCGGAGTGCAGTGGAAGTCTTGCATGGTCCAAGTCCACCTTTCCTTTTCAATCCACCTTTGAGGCTAAATCAAGCAAGCTCAAAACACATGGTTAGTCTCAAAGGGTCAAGTTTTAGCACATCTCCCCCTAAATATGTGCATCAATCACACATGGACTTTTGAGGTCCGAGGAGTGTTTGTACAACTTGAGCACCATAAATAAACAACAAAATGCGTAAGAAACATGATCAAAGGCATAAACACATGTATGCTATAAATCAATCCAAGTTCCGCGAATCTAAGACATTTAGCTCACTACACAGCCTGCAAAAGGTCTTCTCATCTAAAGGCTTGGTAAAGATATTGGCTAGCTGGTTCTCGGTGCTAATATAAAACACTTCGATATCTCCCTTTTGCTGGTGGTCTCTCAAAAAGTGATGTCGGATGTCAATGTGCTTTGTGCGGCTGTGCTCAACAGGATTGTCTGCTATGCGGATAGCACTCTCATTGTCACATAGGAGTGGGACTTTGCTCAGATTGTAGCCAAAGTCCCGGAGGGTTTGCCTCATCCAAAGTAGTTGCGCGCAACACTGTCCTGCGGCAACATACTCGGCCTCAGCGGTGGATAGGGCAACGAAGGTTTGTTTCTTAGAGCTCCACGACACCAGGGATCTTCCTAAGAATTGGCACATCCCTGATGTACTCTTCCTATTGACCTTACATCCAGCATAATCGGAGTATGAATATCCAATTAAGTCAAAGGTAGACCCCTTTGGATACCAAATCCCAAAGCAAGGCGTAGCGACTAAATATCTAAGAATTCGCTTCACGGCCACTAAGTGACACTCCCTTGGATCGGATTGAAATCTAGCACACATGCATACACTAAGCATAATATCCGGTCTACTAGCGCATAAATAAAGCAAAGAACCTATCATGGACCGATATGCTTTTTGATCAACGGACTTACCTCCTTTGTTGAGGTCGACGTGTCCGTCAGTTCCCATCGGAGTCTTTGCGGGCTTGGCGTCCTTCATCCCAAACCGCTTTAGCAAGTCTTGTGTGTACTTCGTTTGGGAGATGAAGGTGTCGTCCTTGAGTTGCTTCACTTGGAACCCAAGGAAGTAGTTCAACTCACCCATCATTGACATCTCAAACTTTTGAGTCATCACCCTGCTAAACTCTTCACAAGACTTTTGGTTAGTAGAACCAAATATTATGTCATCGACATAAATTTGGCACACAAATAAGTCATCATCACAAGTCTTAGTGAATAAAGTTGGATCGGCTTTCCCAACCTTGAAAGCATTAGCAATTAAAAAGTGTCTAAGGCATTCATACCATGCTCTTGGGGCTTGCTTAAGTCCATAGAGCGCCTTAGAGAGCTTACATACGTGGTCGGGGTACCGTTCATCCTCGAAGCCAGGGGGTTGCTCTATGTACACCTCCTCCTTGATTGGCCCGTTGAGGAAAGCGCTCTTCACATCCATTTGGAACAACCTGAAAGAATGGTGAGCGGCATATGCTAGCAAAATATGAATGGACTCTAGCCTAGCCACAGGAGCAAAAGTCTCCTCAAAGTCCAAACCTGTGACTTGGGCATAACCTTTTGCCACAAGTCGAGCCTTTTTCCTTGTCACCACCCCGTGCTCGTCTTGTTTGTTGTGGAACACCCACTTGGTTCCCACAACATTTTGCTTGGGACAAGGCACCAATGTCCAAACTTCATTTCTCTTGAAATTATTGAGCTCTTCCTGCATGGCCAACACCCAGTCCGGATCTAGCAAGGCCTCTTCTACCCTGAAAGGCTCAATAGAAGAGACAAAAGAGTAATGCTCACAAAAATTAACTAATCTAGAGCGAGTAGTTACTCCCTTGCTAATATCACCCAAAATTTGGTCGACGGGATGATTCCTTTGAATCGTCGCTCGAACTTGGGTTGGAGGTGCCGGTTGTGCTTCTTCCTCCATCACATGATCATCTTGTGCTCCCCCTTGATCACACGCCTCTTCTTGATGAACCTGTTCATCATCTTGAGTTGGGGGATGCACCATTGTTGAGGAAGAAGGTTGATCTTGCTCCTTTTGTTCCAGTGGCCGCACATCTCCAATCGCCATGGTGCGTATTGCGGCCGTTGGAACGTCTTCTTCATCTATATCGTCAAGATCAACAACTTGCTCTCTTGGAGAGCCATTAGTCTCATTAAATACAACGTCGCTAGAGACTTCAACCAAACCCGATGATTTGTTGAAGACTCTATACGCCTTTGTATTTGATTCATAACCTAACAAAAACCCTTCTACAGCTTTGGGAGCAAACTTAGAATTTCTACCTTTATTCACTAGAATATAGCATTTGCTCCCAAATACACGAAAGTAGGACACATTGGGTTTGTTACCGGTTAGAAGCTCATACGAAGTCTTCTTGAGGAGGCGGTGAAGGTAGACCCAGTTGATGGCACGGCAAGCCGTGTTCACGGCTTCTGACCAAAACTGCTCGGGGGTCTTGAACTCTCCAAGCATCGTCCTCGCCATGTCTATGAGCGTCCTGTTCTTCCTCTCTACCACACCATTTTGCTGTGGTGTGTAGGGAGCGGAGAACTCGTGCTTGATCCCTTCCTCCTCAAGGTACTCCTCCACTTGAAGGTTCTTGAACTCGGACCCGTTGTCGCTCCTAATTTTCTTCACCTTGAGCTCAAACTCATTTTGAGCTCTCCTTAGGAAGCGCTTGAGGGTCCCTTGGGTTTCAGATTTATCTTGCAAAAATAATACCCAAGTGAAGCGGGAAAAATCATCAACTATAACAAGACCATACTTACTTCCTCCTATACTTAGATAGGCGACGGGTCCAAAGAGGTCCATATGAAGCAACTCCAAAGGTCTTGATGTGGTCATCACATTTTTGGTGTGATGAGAGCTTCCCACCTGTTAACCTGCTTGACAAGCTGCACAAGGTCTATCTTTTTCAAAATGCACATTTGTTAGACCTATCACGTGTTCTCCCTTTAGAAGTTTGTGAAGGTTCTTCATCCCCACATGTGCTAAGCGGCGATGCCACAGCCAGCCCATGCCAGTCTTAGCAATTAAGCATGCATCTAGACCGGCCTCCTCTTTTACAAAATCAACTCAATAGAGTTTGCCGTCTAATACACCCTTAAAAGCTAATGAACCATCACTCCTTCTAAAGACAGACACATCTACATTTGTGAATAAGCAGTTATATCCCATATTACAAAGCTGACTCACAGACAACAAGTTATATCCAAGCGACTCAACTAAAAACACATTGGAAATGGAGTGCTCGGATGAAATAGCTATTTTCCTAACCCTTTCACCTTGCCTTGATTCCCATCACCGAATATGATTGAGTCTTGGGAATCTTTGTTCTTGACGTAGGAGGTGAACATCTTCTTCTCCCCCATCATATGGTTTGTGCATCCGCTGTCGATAATCCAGCTTGATCCCCCGGATGCATAAACCTGCAAGGCAAATTTAGGCTTGGGTCTTAGGTACCCAACTCTTGTTGGGTCCTACAAGGTTAGTGACAATATCCTTAGGGACTCAAATGCAAGTTTTATCTCCCTTGCATTTTGCCCCTAATTTCCTAGCAATCACCTTTCTATCCTTTCTACAAATTGCAAAGGAAGCATTGCAAGCATGATAAATTGTAGAAGGTTCATTAATCTTCCTAGGAACATGAGCAACATTTCTCCTAGGCATATGATGAATGACATTTCTCCTAGGCATATCTCTACCATGCATATAGGAAGAACTTGAAACAAACATTGCATTTGAGTCATAAGCATTACAACTCCTATCATGATGAATATTTCTAGAAAATTTCCTATCATAAATAAATGCATGATTCTTTTGAGCACTATTAGCCATAGGGGCCTTCCCTTTCTCCTTGGTGGAGATGGAAGCCTTATGGCTTGTTAAGTTCTTGACTTCCCTCTTGAAGCCAAGACCATCCTTAATTGAGGGGTGTCTACCAATCGTGTAGGCATCCCTTGCAAATTTTATTTTGTCAAATTCCTTTTGCTAGTCTTAAGTTGGGCATTAAGACTAGCCACTTCATCATTCAATTTAGAAATTGAAACTAGGTGTTCACTACAAGCATCAACATTAAAATCTTTACACCTATTGCAAATTGCAACATGTTCTACACAAGATGTTGATTTATTAGCTATTTCTAACTTAGCATTCAAATCATCATTTATGCTCTTTAAGCTAGAAATAGAGTCATGGCATGTAGACAATTCACAAGAGAGCATTTCATTCCTTTTAATTTCTAAACCAAGGGATTTTTGTGCCTCTACAAACTTATCATGTTCTTCATACAAAAGATCCTCTTGCTTTTCTAATAACCTATTCTTATCATTCAAGGCATCAATTAATTCATTAATCTTATCAACCTTAGTTCTATCTAGGCCCTTGAATAAACATGAATAGTCTATTTCATCATCGCTAGATTCTTCATCACCTGAGGAAGCGTAAGTACTAGTATCACGAGTGCTTACCTTCTTCTCCCTTGCCATGAGGCAGGTGTGATGCTCGTTGGGGAAGAGGAACGATTTGTTGAAGGCGGTGGCGGCGAGTCCTTCATTGTCGGAGTCGGACGACGAACAATCCGAGTCCCACTCCTTGCCAAGGTGTGCCTCGCCCTTAGCCTTCTTGTAAGTCTTCTTCTTTTCCTTCTTGTTCCCTTGTTCCTGGTCACTATCATTATCGGGACAATTAGCGATAAAATGACCAATCTTACCACATTTGAAGCATGAGCGCTTCCCCTTTGTCTTGTTCTTGTTGGGATGCCCCTTGCGACCCTTTAGCGTCGTCTTGAACCGCTTGATGATGAGGGCCATTTCTTCATCATTAAGCCCGGCCGCCTCAACTTGCGCTACCTTGCTAGGTAGCGCCTCCTTGCTCCTTGTTGCTTTGAGAGCAATGGTTCGAGGCTCTTGGATTGGGCCATTCAACGCATCATCAACGTATCTAGCCTCCTTGATCATCATCCGCCCGCTTACGAACATTCCAAGTATCTCCTCGGGCGTCATCTTGGTGTACCTAGGATTCTCACGAATATTGTTCACAAGATGTGGATCAAGGACGGTAAAAGACCTTAGCATTAGGCGGACGACGTCGTGGTCAGTCCATCGCGTGCTTCCATAGCTCCTTATTTTGTTGACGAGGGTCTTGAGCCGGTTGTACGTTTGGGTTGGCTCCTCGCCCCTAATCATTGCGAATCTCCCAAGTTCGCCCTCCACCAACTCCATCTTGGTGAGCATGGTGACGTCGTTCCCCTCATGTGAGATCTTGAGGGTATCCCAAATCTGCTTGGCGTTATCCAAGCCGCTCACCTTATGGTATTCGTCCCTGCACAATGAAGCTAGAAGAACAGTAGTAGCTTGTGCATTTTTGTGAATTTGCTCATTAATGAACATGGGACTATTAGTACTATCAAATTTCATTCCACTCTCTACTATCTCCCATATGCTTGGATGGAGAGAGAACAAGTGACTACGCATTTTGTGACTCCAAAATCTGTAGTCCTCTCCATCAAAGTGAGGAGGTTTACCAAGTGGAATGGAGAGTAAATGAGTATTGGTACTTTGCGGAATACGAGAGTAATCAAAAGAAAAGTTCGAATTGACTGTTTTCTTTTTCTCGTAGTCGTTGTCGTCGTTGTCCTTTTGGGAAGAAGAGGACTCGTCGCTGTCGTTGTAGTAGATGATCTCCTTGATGCACCTCGTTTTCTTCTTCTTCCCGTCTTTTCTTTTGTGGCCCGACCCCGAGTCAGTAGGCTTGTCATCCTTTGGATCATTGACGAAGGACTCCTTCTCCTTATCATTGACCACCATCCTCTTGCCCTTAGGATCCATCTCTTCGGGCGATTAGTCCCTTTCTTGAAGAGAACGGTTCTGATACCAATTGAGAGCACCTAGAGGGGGGTGAATAGGTGATCCTGTAAAACTTGAAACTTAGTGCCACAAAAACTTGATTAGAAGTTAGCACAATAAGGCCAAGTGGCTAGAGAGGAGTCTTAGCAAAACACAATAACCACAAAGATATCAACACAGAGATGGCACAGTGGTTTATCCCGTGGTTCGGCCAAGTCCAATACTTGCCTACTCCACGTTGTGGCGTCCCAACGGACGAGGGTTGCACTCAACCCCTCTCAAGCGGTCCAAAGACCCACTTGAATACCATGGTGTTTTGCTTTCACTTTACTATATCCCGCTTGCGAGGAATCTCCACAACTTGGAGCCTCTCGCCCTTACAAAGATGTTCACAAAGAAGCACGGAAGTAAGGATGGGATGAGCAACGCACACAAGACACAAAATCAGAGCGACACACGCACACAAGTCACAACACGAGCTCTCAACACACTCAATGAGTTCTCTACTCAAACAGAGCTCTAGTTGCTATCACAAAGAATCAAATGCGCGGAATTGAAGTCTTGGTGCTTAGGAATGTTTTGAGAATGCTTGGTGTCCTCCTCCATGCGCCAAGGGGCCCCTTTTATAGCCCCAAGGCAGCTAGGAGCCATTGAGAGCATTCCAGGAAGGCAATTCTTGCCTTCAGTCGACTGGCGCACCGGACAGTCCGGTGCGGATTTCTTTCCTTCTGTGGCGCAGCCGATCGTTGAAGATCCAGAGCCGTTGGAACACCGGACACTGTCCGGTACAGACCGGACAGTCCGGTGCCCCCTTGTGACCGTTGGCTCGGCCACGCGTCACGTGCGGAATCCTCGACCGACCGTTGGCCCGGCTGACCGTTGGCTCACCGGACAGTCCGGTGCCTCACCGGACAGTCCGGTGCCTCACTGGACAGTCCGGTGAATTATAGTCGTGCGTCGTTAATCGTTTCCCGAGAGCGACGACTTCACCTGTGAATGGCTCACCGGACAGTCCGGTGCACCACCGGACAGTCCGGTGATTTATAGTCGTACGCCGTTAATCGCTTCCCGAGAGCAGCCAGTTAACAGTCGTGAGCCTGGTGCACCAGACACTGTTCGGTGCACCACCGGACACTGTCCGGTGCACCCAGACTGCGCAGAGTCTTGGCTGCATAGCCAAGTCTTTTCCAAATTGATCTTTTCCTGTTTCTAGCACTTAGACACAATACATTAGTCTCCAAAACAATGTACTAAGTCTTAGAAACATACCTTTCCTCTTGATTTGCACTTTGTCCATCAATTGGCATAGATTAACACTTAAGCACTTGTGTTGGCACTCAATCACCAAAATACTTAGAAATGGCCCAAGGGCACATTTCCCTTTCAGATCTCCCAAGAAACTGACAAGTCCCTGAAGTGCTCTTCCTATCAACCTTGCACCCGTCATAGTCGCAATCTGAATATCCGTTTAAGTCAAAGGTAGACCTCTTTGGATACCAGATCCCAAAGCAAGGCATAGAAACTAAATATCTAAGAATCCGCTTCACGACCACAAGATGACATACCTTGGGGTCGGATTGAAATCTAGCACACATGCATACGCTAAGCATTATATCTAGTCTACTAGCACAAAGATAAAGTAAAGAACCTATCATAGACCGGTATGCCTTTTGATTAACGGACTTACCTCCTTTGTCGAGGTCCAAGTGTCAGTCATTCCCATTGACATCTTAGCGGGCTTTGCATCCTTCATCCCAAACCTCTTGAGTAGGTTTTGGGTATACTTTATTTGGGAGATGAAGGTTCCTTCCTTGATTTGCTTTACTTGGAATCCAAGGAAGTAGTTCAACTTGCCCATCATAGACATCTCGAATTTCTGCATCATTACCTTGCTAAACTCCTAACAAGACTTTTGATTAGTAGAACCAAATATTATGTCATCGACATATATTTGGCATACAAACAAATCACCATTACAAGTCTCAGTAAACAGAGTAGGATCAGCTTTCCCAACCTTGAAAGCATTAGAAAGAAAAAAATCTCTAAGGCATTCATACCATGCTCTTGGAGCTTGCTTAAGTCCATAGAGCGCCTTAGAGAGCTTGTAAACATGGTCGGGATACTTGGCATCCTCGAAGCCAGAGGGTTGTTCCATGTACACTTCCTCCTTGATTGGTCCATTGATGAAGGCGCTCTTCATGTCCATTTGAAACAACTTAAACGAGTGGTGAGCAGCATAGGCCAATAATATGCATATTGACTCAAGTCTAGCTACAGGAACAAAAGTCTCCTCAAAATCCAAACCTGCGACTTGGGCATAACCTTTTGCACAAGTCGAGATTTGTTCCTTGTCACCACCCCATGCTCATCTTGCTTTTTGCGGAACACCCACTTGGTTCCCACAACATTTTGCTTTGGATGAGGCACCAGGCTCCATAATTCATTTCTCTTGAAGTTATTGAGCTCTTCCTGCATAGCCAACACCCAGTCCAGATCTTGCAAGGCTTCTTCTACCCTGAAAGGCTCAATAGAAGAAACAAAAGAGTAATGTTCACAAAAATTAGCTAAACGTAAATGAGTGATTACTCCCTTGCTGATGTCACCCAGAATCTGATCCACTAGATGATTCCTTTGGATTGTGACCCAGGCTTGAGTTGGAGGTGCTTGTTGTGCTTCTTCCTCCTTATCCTTTTCTTCATGTGCTCCCCCTTGATTTATGCTTGCATCTTGAGGTACATGTTACTCATCTTGAGTTGGGGGATGCACCAATGTTGAGGAAGATGGTTGATCTTGATCTTGTTGTTCCTGCAGTCGCACATCACATATTGCCATAGTCGCATTGCGGCCGTTGGAACTTCATCCTCATCTACATCATCAAGATCAACTTGCTCTCTTGGAGAGCCATTAGTTTCATCAAATACAATGTCACTAGAGACTTCAACCAAACCCGATGATTTGTTGAAGACCATATATGCCTTTGTATTTGAGCCATAACCTAGTAAAAACCCTTCTATAGCTTTGGGAGCAAATTTTGAATGTCTACCTTTCTTCACCAAGATGTAGCATTTGCTCCCAAATACATGAAAGTACGAAACATTGGGTTTGTTACCAGTTAGAAGCTCGTAAGATGTCTTCTTGAGAAGGCGATGAAGATAGAGACGATTTATGGCGTGCCAAGCTGTATTTACAGCTTCCGACCAATACAGCTCAGGCGTCTTGTATTCCCCAAGCATTGTCCTCGCCATGTCAATGAGTGTCCTGTTCTTTCTCTCTACTACACCATTTTGTTGTGGTGTGTAGGCAGTGGAGAACTCATGCTTGATGCCTTCTTCCTCAAGAAACTCTTCTACTTGAAGATTCTTAAATTCGGATCCATTGTCGCTCCTTATCTTCTTCACCTTCAGCTCAAACCCATTTCAAGCTCTCCTTAGGAAGCGATTTAGAGTACCTTGGGTTTCTGATTTATCCTGCAAAAAGAATACCCAAGTGAAGCGGGAAAAGTCATCAACAATAACAAGACCATACTTACTTCTCCCGTTGCTAAGATAAGCAACGAGCCCAAAGAGATCCATATGGAGGAGTTCCAGTGGTCTTGACGTTGTCATCACATTTTTCTCTGGATGATTAGTTCCCACCTGCTTCCCTACTTGGCATGCTGCACAAGGTCTATCTTTCTCAAAACAAACATCGGTTAGTCCTAACACATGTTCTCCCTTTAGAACCTTATGAAGATTCTTCATTCCAACATGTGCTAGACGGTGGTGCCAAAGCCAGCCCATATTAGTCTTAGCGATTAAACATGCATCTAGATCGACATTTTCTTTAGTGAAATCAACTAAATAAAGCTTGCCATCTAATACACCTTTAAAAGCTAATGAACCATCACTTCTTCTAAAGACAAATACATCAATATTTGTAAATAAACAATTATATCCCATATGACATAATTGACTTATAGACTGTAAATTGTAACCAAGCGATTCTACTAAGAACACATTAGAAATTGATGCTCGGTGGTGATGGTTATTTTTCCAAAACCTTTGACCTTGCCATGATTCCCATCTCCAAAGATGACCGTGTATTGGGAATCTTTGTGCTTGACGTAGGAGGTGAACATTTTCTTCTCCCCCGTCATGTGGTTTATGCATCCGCTATCAATAATCCAGCTTGTGCCCCCGGATGCATAAACCTACAAGATGATTTAAGCTTGGGTTTTAGGTACCCAACTCTTGTTGGATCCTATGAGGTTAGTCACATGAGACTTTGGAACCTAGATGCAACTTTTGTCTCTCTTGCACTTAGGCCCCAAATTTCTAGCAACAACTTTATCATTTTTACACATAAGTACAAATGAAGCATCATAAGTTTGATAAAGCATAGTTGGTCCATTTGATGCATTCCTAGGCGCATGAGAAGCAACATGATGAACATGGTGCCTAGGTCTATTCCTACCATGAGCATAAGAAGAGCTAGATGATGCAAACATGGCATGTGAATCAAAAACAGCATCATGACAAGTAGGAAAAACAGTATGATTATGATGAATAATACTAGAAGCATTCTTATCATGAGCATACAAATAAGCATGATTCTTTCTATCACGAGAAGAATGAGAGCTACTAGCCATAGGAGTCTTCCCTTTCTCCTTGATGAGATTGGAGGCCCTTTGGCTTGTTAAGTTCTTGGTTCCCTTTTGGAAACCAAGTCCATTCTTAATAGAGGGGTGTCTAAGATTGTCCAGTGCTAGAGTCATAAGAGAAGTGGCATACCCAGAATGGTTGGCTAATACAGTTATGGTAAAAAATCAAATGGCAAGTGGAGAATATGTATTGATTTCACAGATCTCAACAAGGTATGCTCGAAGGATGAGTTCCCATTACCAAGACTCGACTCACTAATGGATGCAACTGCAACTTCGAAGCTCATGAGTCTACTCGATTGCTATTCGAGGTATCGCCAAATATGGATGAGAAAAGAAGATGAGCCGGACACTAGTTTCATAACCCCAAGTGGAACTTATTGCTATCTTCAGATGCCTGAGGGGCTTAAGAATGCTGGTGGGAGCTTCAGTAGGATGACAGCTAAGGTGTTGAGTTCACAGCTGGGCAGGAATGTCTTAAGTTATGTTGATGACGTTATCTTAAGGAGTACGAAGCAACATGATCATATTTCAGATCTCCAAGAAACATTTGCCAATTTTAGAGAAGCAGGTTTGAAGCTTAACTCAGATAAATGTGTCTTCAGAGTAAAGAAGGGCAAGTTTTTAGGTTGCCTTGTGTCAACAAAAGGTACAGAAGCAAATCCAAGAAAAATCAAGAAAAGGGGCTCTGAGATTGGTAGGAAGATTGGTTTCCTTAAATAGATTCATTTTGAGGTCTGCTGAACGAAGCTTGCCATTCTTCGAAATCCTAAATCAGTAGATGTCTCCAATGGGGACTCCCTCAGTAGCAAGCCTTCAAAAAATTGAAAGATTATCTAATAAAGCTTACAACATTATCCCCACATTCGCTAGGCGCTCCATTGTTACTCTATGTATCAGCTTCACAAACAACTATAAGCGCTACATTAGTCCAAGAGACAGTGACTGATGATACCAAAAGACAAATGCCTATTTACTTCGTCTTCGAATTACTAAGACCATCCAAAAGAAATTACACAGAAATGGAGAAAGTCCTTTATGTGGTCCTGATGGCCTCAAGAAAGCTTCAGCATTATTTTCAGTCTCACAATATCATTGTACCTTCGTCATTACCACTCAAAGACATCATAAGAAACAGAGAACCTTCGGGCCGAATTAGTAAATGGGTAGCAGAGCTCAAAGAAGTCATCGTCGATTTTGTGCACAGGTCCTCCATACAATCTCAAGCATCGACAGATTTAATTGCCGATTGGACCTCAAGCTCACAAGAAAAAGTAGCCTAGTCAAACGAGGCTATCTGGACAATATTTTGCGATGGCTCATGGGGATCCTTCGGAGCTAGAGCTGCAGATGTTGTGGTGTCACCATCCAAGGTGAAGACATCACATGTTGTTAGGCCACAGTTCCAGAGTACAAACAATATAGTAGAATACGAAGCTTTGCTGATGGTACTAAGGAAGCTAAAAGCAATGGGTGTATGAAGAGCAGTACTAAAATCAGGTTCCCAAGTTATCACAGGCCAGGTGGTAAGTCAAGCAAGGTGAAAAATCATGTCGGTGTTTCGACCCTGGGGGGTCCCTGGACCGACGAGTAAATTGTCGCCGCGTGTCCCAGCCCAGATGGGTCAGCGCGAGACGGAGCACGAAGGGGGGTAGGAGAGAGGGAGAAAAGGGGAAAACCCGTGGCCTCCGTGTTGTCCTGCGCCCAGGTCGGGTGCGCTTGCAGTAGGGGGTTACAAGCGTCTGCGTGGGGGGAGAGCGAGGGACTCTACGCGTCGTCCCGTCCTCCCGCGTGGCCAACCTTCTCGTAAGAGAGCCCTGGACCTTCCTTTTATAGGCGTAAGGAGAGGGTCCAGTTGTACAATGGGGGGTGTAGCAGTGCGCTCTCGTGTCTAGCAGAGAGGAGCTAGTTCCCTAAGTACATGCCGTCGTGGCAGCCATAGAGGTTTTGGCACCCTGTTCATGTGATGTCGTGGCCGTCGGAGGAGCGTTGGAGCCTTGCGGAAGGACAGCTGTCGGAGCTGTCGAGTCCTTGCTGACGTCTCTTTGCTTCCGTAAGGGGCTGAGAGCCGCCGTCGTCATGGAGCACGCGGGGCGCCATTATTATCTGTTTTCCGGGGCGAGCTAGATGGGACGCCGGTCCTGTTACCCGTAGCCTGAGCTAGCTAGGGATAGGGTAATGATGGCCCCCCCTATGACGTGGTCGGTCCGAGCCCTGGGTCGGGCGAGACGGAGGCTCCTCCGAGGTCGGGGTCGAGTCGGTCTTCCGAGGTCGAGGTCGTGTCCGAGCCCCGGATCGGGCGAGGTGGAGTTCGTCGTCTTCTGGGGCCGAGCCCGAGTCTGAGCCCTGGGGTCGGGCGAGGCGGAGTTCGTCGTCTTCCGGGGCCAAGCCCGAGTCCGAGCCCTGGGGTCGAGCGAGGCGGAGTTCGTCGTCTTCTGGGGTCGAGCCCGAGTCCGAGCCCTGGGGTCGGGCGAAGCGGAGTTCGTCGTCTTCTGGGGCCGAGCCCGAGTCCGAGCCCTAGGGTCGGGTGAAGCGGAGTTCATCGTCTTCCGGGGCCGAGCCCGAGTCCGAGGCGGAGTTTCCTATGGCGCCCGAGGCCGGACTTGGCTGCTGTCAGCCTCACTCTGTCGAGTGGCACAGCAGTCGGAGTGACGCAGGCGGCGCTGTCTTCTTGTCAGGCTGGTCAGTGGAGCGGCGAAGTGACTGCGGTCACTTTCGGCTCCGTCAACTGAAGGGCGCGTGACATGATAAGATGTCAGGCCATCCTTGCATAAAATGTTCCTGCGATCCGGTCGGTTGGTGTGGCGATCTGGCCAAGGTTGCTTCTCGGCGAAGACTGGGCCTCGGGCGAGCCGAAGGTGTGTACGTCGCTTGAGGGGGTCCTCGGGCGAGACGTGAATCTTCCGGGGTCGGCTGCCCTTGCCCAAGGCTGGGCTCGGGCGAGGCGAGGTCGTGTCCCTTGAGCGGATCGAGCCTTGGCTTAATCGCACCCATCAGGCCTTTGCAGCTTAGTGCTGATGGGGGTTACCGGCTGAGATTAGGAGTCTTGGGGGTACCCCTAATTATGGTCCCTGACAGTAGCCCTCGAGCCTCAAAGGGAGTGTTGATACTCGCTTGGAGGCTTTTGTCGCACTTTTTTGCAAGGGGACCGGCCTTCCTCGGTTGCCTTTTGTTCCGGTGGGTGCGCGCGAGCGCACCCGCCGGGTCTAGCCCCCGAGGCCTCGGAGGAGTGGTTTGACTCCTTCGAGGTCTTAGTACGTTTCGTAATGCTTCGGCCGGTCTAGCTGCTCCCTCATGCGAACTGGCCGTAGCCTGGGTGAACAGTCGAGTCCCAAGTTCTCGGGCTGGTATGTTGACGCTGTCAACGGTTTGGCCGGAGCCAGGTTTGCGAGAGCAGCCCCCGAGCCTCCGCACAGAGCGAGAGGACGGTCAGGGACAGACTCGGCTTTTTACATACACCCCTGCGTCGCCTTTCCTCAAGGAGGAGGGGGAAAGCGCCATGTTGCCCTCGGAGGGCGCCGAACATGGTGTCTCCAGTGAGTTGCTATTGGGTAATCCGAGTGGACGCCCGTGCCCCATTTGTTAGGGGTCGGCTAGTGGCCCAGAGGCGCGCTCCAAAAGTACCTGTGAGCGACTTGCCGGACCCGGTCCCCTTTTGACGGGGTCCGAGGGCTCGATGCCTCCCTCTGGTGGGATTCCGTTACAAAATTGTTCCCGTTGGTCTCGGAAATGTCCTAGGGTACCTCGGGAGCGCAGCCTGAGCCTCAGTTATGTATCGAACGTACCCAGGGTCATCCCTCGCTCTGCGTCTGAGGCGGCTGTCGAACCCTTCGGGGGCCAGCCTTCGAACCCCTGATCAGTAGTGGGCGCGGAGCCCGAGTGGCTTGAGGCGACCGTTGATCCCTTTCGAGGGGCCGGCCTTCGAACCTCTGACCAGTAGTGGGCGTGGAGCCCGAGCGCTCTGAGGCGGCTGTTGAACCCTTCCAAGGGGCCAGCTTTTGAACCTCTCATCAGTAGGGGGGCTCGGGGCCCGTTTCCTTCGCGGAGAAGGATCCCTTTCGAAGTATCCCCTTTTCCGACCCTTGAGGCAAGAGAGAGAAAGAGGAAGTGAAAAGGATACAAAATCGAATGACGTGGCTCACCTCTTTTGACGCAGTCATTATGGCGGAGGTGAAGCGTCGCCTGCTTCGTGTGCCAAAGGTGTCGCCTGTCCTGCCGCAGAGTTAATGCGACGGGACAAGTGGTTCACGGGGCGGCCGTTGCGCGAGCGCGAGCCGTTCGACGAACGGAACACGGACGTGTCGTCTTCCGCCGTGGGAGAAAGGTCCTTTCGCTATCCCAGGAGGGGACGTGAGCTTGCTGACGACTCGACTGCCGCTTCCGCCCGCCTGCCACCGCCATTGCTGCCGGCCCATTTCTGGCCATATCGACCGTCGCGCCCTCTCCCGCGACTGACCGGCCCGTGACCGATGTGCTCGGTTGGCACTGTCGGGTCATGCGCAGGGTCGCCTCGAGTCACGGTACTGGTTCCTCAATCGAGAAGGCGTGGTACTGGCGCGAGTGGCGGTGCAGTTTCTTGCACGCAGTAACTGGTGCGCCGGTTACATGACGTGTGGGCCTGGGCCTCCATGCTGGATGCGTCGAAGTCGAAAGGGTGTGTCCCCCTGGGTGCGGTTGCACGCCGCCTGCATGGCGGCCCGCCCTTTCACCCGCTGGCCTGGGCGAAAGTGGAGGAGTGCTTGTAACCGCTGGGCAGTTGCGCGCACCGTGGGCGGCGGTTTGGCCCTGTCTGCCCTACGCCGGCTTGCATGACGCGCGGGGCCCAGCCCCTATGTCGTAGGGGGAGGACCTTCGAGCGTGTTGGAGAAGACTCAGCCCGCGACGGTTGAGGACACAAGTGAGGAGAGTTGCCTTTAAAAGGAGTGTGACCCCCTCGAAAGGCAACCATGTCTTCGCGCTCTACTCATGCGTTGTGCCTTTCCACCTTTCGAGCACCCAGACGGGTGGCGCCCGTGGTTCTTCCGCCTTGTCGTCGTTGGGGGAACGCAACTTCGTGGAAGTTGGTACCTTTCAGCCATCGTTCGGCTTCAAGGATTTTCGTCAGGCAGCCTGGCCGCCTTCCCCCACCAATGGGCAATTTGGTGGAGAGAAGCGAGCCAGGCTGCGGCCTCCGCCCCGCCCTCAGCTTCAAGGATTTTCGTCATCCGGGCTGAGGCGGAGGAGCGCACCGAGTGGGGGGTTCCCCCCGCGTGGGTCGGTAACCCTTTTCTTCCCCTAGCATTTGGGGGGAAAGGCATCCTCCAGCCCCGCGGAGGCTTCCTTCAGCCATGCCGGGGAAGGCGAACTGCTGCTGCCCAGCTAGGGTGTGGCATTCCGTCCTCTGTCCGGGCGATGGTCGCGCCGCGTACGGGCCGGCCATGTCCAGGTCTTCCTCACGCCGACAGTCACGCCAGAGGGTTGCCCAGCACGTCGTGCGCCACGAGGGTGGTGCTCATGTTCTGGGGTGGCCTCGGCGAGGGTGGGAGCGAGGACCTGCCGGTGCACTTTGGGGCGGCCGGCGCCCGCTGTTGCGGTGTTGAGGTGGCAGCAGTCGGAGAAGGTTCCTCTGCCGACGAGATTGCCAACTCCGCCTGCACTCCTGGACCTCCGTCCCCCTGGCTTGAATGGCTGGTTCTCGTCCTTTGTGGGCGAGGGCCTTTCTGCCGCAGCGTCTGCCCGGAAGCCGTTGCTGCAGCTGTCTTGCCGCCCGGGATGGAGGTCGTTGCCGCTGCTGCCAGAGCGGGCGGCGGTGAGCCACCACGGGTTTTGTCGCCCCGCAGGCCCTCCAACGTGGGGGGTTGTTCGTACCTGCGGGGGTGGAACCTAAGTTCCGTTTGTAATGGCACCTTAAGTGCTGGCGTATGTTCATTATGGCTGTCGGGGCCTGAACATGTATGTATCTTTTGGCGTGAAGTCGTGTTTTCCCTCATTCCGAGCACTAGGACTCGTCTGTCAGCTAACCGAACCGCTTCACCAAGTGTGAGTTGCCTCGTGCGAAGGCGATGAGTGAGGTATCCGTATCCCGGAGGCATAGGAGTCCCTCGGCTCAGTCGGCCTTGCCGTCCGAGGCTTCTCTTGCTTAGTTAAAGGAAACCCTTGGCCGCTCTTCGATGAGCCGGAGCCGGAGGCAGCGGTATCAGCGTGGACAGAGGCAGAGTTGGCTCGGAAAGAAGACTTCGTCGGCCGAGGCCTGACCGGGCTGTCCACTGGCGGGACCAGCGCCGGAGTCGAGTTGCCGAGGCCATGGGCCAGGCTGGTGTCCTCGGGGGACAGCTGGCTGAGGCTTCGGGGCGACCGGCCGAGCCGTCTGCTCGAGCCGGACTCCTGGAGGAGACCCTGGCGGTGATGGCCCGGGTGTGGTGCTGACGTCGTCCTTCGGAGCAGAGATCCTCCGACTGTGTTGCCATTCGAGGCTCGGTCTGACTTCGCCGAAAGTGGTGTTGACGTCGAGGGTGCTGCTGCTCCCCCTCCATCGAGGTCCGAACCTGTAGGATCGGTTTACCTTGTAGTATGCGTATGTTTTCTGCAGCCGCTGAGGCCCAAACATACTGTTGTTGTGTTGTAAAGCTGCGTCTTTTTTTGTTTCGAGTATCAAGACTTATTCGTTGGTAACAGAATTGTCTGTTCGAGCGAGAGTTACTTTTCACGGAAGGTGATGAGTGAGGTATCCGTATCCCGGAGGCGTAGGAGTCCCTCGGCTCGGTCGGCCTTGCCGCTTACGTGTACTCTTACTCGTCCGTAGGATTCTGCTAACGATGTAGTCAAGAAGGCCCAAAAAATCGTTTCGGCAGAAAGCTCTCCGAGCATTAAGACTTGTTCGGTCAGCGGAATCGCTTATCCGAGCGTGAGTTACTTATCGCGGAAGGTGATGAGTGAGGTATCCGTATCCCGGAGGCGTAGGAGTCCCTCGGCTCGGTCGGCCTTGGCTGCTTACGTGTACTCCATCATTTTCAGGACCCCACTTTTGAAGTAGTTGAAAAGCACGAAAGACGTTCTGGCAGAAGGACTTTTTCCAAGAAAAAATTTGACGCAGAGGGGGTTCCCCCCTTCTAGCCCCTGAGGGAGGGTCGGGCTTTGCCGAGGCAAGGCTGACCCCTCCTTGATGGTTAGACTTTGAATGTGAACGAGGTGTACGAACGACTGGAAAGCATCTTAAGGGTAGAAGCGACGTAGCTGTCGGATGTTCCAAGCGTTGTTGTAGACCTTGCCTTGGCTGTTGGCCAGCTTGTATGTCCCGGGCTTCAGAACCTTGGCGATGACGAACGGCCCTTCCCAGGGAGGCGTGAGCTTGTGCTGCCCTCGGGCGTCTTGTCACAGCCGAAGCACCAGGTCGCCCGCTTGGAGGTCTCGGGACCGAACCCCTCGGGCGTGGTAGCATCGCAGGGACTGCTGGTACCGCGCCGAGTGTAGTAAGGCCATGTCCCGAGCCTCTTCGAGCTGGTCCAGTGAGTCTTCTCGGTCGGTCTGGTTTCTTTGGTCGTCGTACGCCCTCGTCCTCGGGGAACCGTATTCTAAGTCCGTGGGCAAGACGGCCTCGGCCCCATAGACTAGAAAGAACGGTGTGAAGCCCGTGGCTCGACTCAGCGTTGTCCTCAGACTCTAGACCACCGAGGGGAGTTCCTTCATCCATCGCCTGCCAAACTTGAGGAGGTCGTTGTAGATCCTCGGCTTGAGTCCTTGCAGAATCATGCCGTTGGCACGTTCCACCTGCCCATTCGTCATGGGGTGAGCCACGGCGGCCCAGTCCACCCGGATGTGGTGATCCTCACAGAAGTCCAGGAACTTTCTGCCGGTGAACTGGGTGTCGTTGTCGGTGATGATGGAGTTCGGGACCCCAAAGCGATGGATGATGTTGGTGAAGAATGCCACCGCCTGTTCGGACCTGATGCTGTTCAGGGGTCGGACCTCGATCCACTTGGAGAGTTTGTCGATGGCAACCAGCAGGTGCGTGTAGCCCCTGGGTGCCTTCTGCAAGGGACCGACGAGGTCCAGTCCCCACACAGTAAACGGCCAGGTGATGGGTATTGTCTGCAGAGCCTGAGCGGGCAGGTGGGTCTGCCTCGCGTAGAATTGACACCCTCGGCAGGCGCGGACAATCCCAATGGCGTCGGCCACCGCGGTCGGCCAGTAGAAACCTTGTCGGAAGGCGTTTCCAACAAGGGCTCAGGGCGCTGCATGATGACCACAAGCCCCAAAGTGTATTTCTCGTAAGAGCTCCTGGCCTTCGGCGATGGATATGCACCGCTGGAGGATGCCGGATGGGATGCGGTGGTAGAGCTCCTTTCCGTCACCCAGTAAGACGAACGACTTGGCGCGCCGTGCCAGTCACCGAGCCTCGGCTCGGTCGAGGGGCAGCTCCCCTTAGTGGAGATATTGCAGGAACGGGGTCTGCTAGTTTCGATTAGGCTGGACCCCACTCCGCCCTTCCTCGACGCGCAGTGCCTCACCCTCGGGGGCCGAGGGTGCCTCCGGCCGAGCTGAGGGCGCCTCGGGCTGTGCCGAGGGTGCGTCGGGCTGGGCCGAGGCCTTCTCAGGCTCGGGCGTGTCGTCGGTCTTGACTGAGGGTTGATGTAGGTCTCGGGAGAAGACGTCCGGGGGAACCGTTGTCCGCCCCGAGGCTATCTTAGCCAGCTCGTCCGCAGTCTCGTTGTGTCGTCGGGCGATGTGGTTGAGCTCGATCCCGTAGAACCTGTCCTCTAGGCACCGAACCTCATCGCAGTAGGCTTCCATCTTCGGGTCGCGGCAGTGGGAGTTCTTCATAACTTGGTTGATGACGAGCTGCGAGTCGCCGCGAGCGTCGAGGCATCGGACCCCTAGCTCAATGGCGATGCGCAACCCGTTGACCAGAGCTTCGTACTCAGCCATGTTGTTGGACGCCGGGAAATGGAGGCGCAGTACGTAGCGTAGGTGTTTCCCAAGGGGTGAGATGAAGAGCAGGCCCACGCCTGCCCCTGTTTTCATTAGCGACCCATCAAAAAACATGGTCCAGAGTTCCGGCTGGATCGGAGCCGCCGGGAGCTGGGTGTCGGCCCATTCAGCCACAAAGTACGCCAAGACTTGGGACTTGATGGCCTTCCGAGGGGCGAACGAGATCGTCTCGCCCATGATTTCCACCGCCCACTTTGCAATCCTACCCGAGGCCTCTCGGCACTGGATGATCTCCCCTAGGGGGAAGGATGACAACACAGTCACCGGATGAGACTCGAAGTAGTGTCGCAACTTCCGCCGCGTCAGGATCACCGCGTACAGTAGCTTCTGAATTTGTGGGTAGCGGATCTTGGTCTCAGATAGTACCTCACTGATGAAGTAAACCGGCCTCTGGACAAGCAATGCATGCCCTTCTTCTTGTCTCTCAACCACGATCGCGGCGCTGACCACCTGAGTGGTAGCGGCGACGTAGACCAAGAGGGCTTCTCCGGTGGCAGGGGGCACCAAGATGGGCACGTTCGTAAGGAGTGCCTTCAGGTTCCCGAGGGCTTCCTCGGCCTAGGAGGTCCAAGTGAAGCACTCGGTCTTTCTTAAGAGGCGGTACAGAGGTAGGCCTCTTTCGCCGAGGCGTGAGATGAAACGGCTCAGAGCCGCAAGGCATCCCATGACCCTCTGTACGCCTTTCAAGTCCTTGATGGGCCCCATGTTGGTGATGGCCATGATTTTCTCTGGGTTGGCCTCGATGCCCCGCTCGGAGACGATGAACCCCAAGAGCATGCCTCGGGGGACTCCGAAGACACACTTCTCGGGATTGAGTTTTACGCCCTTTGCCTTGAGACACCGGAATGTTGTTTCAAGGTCGGAAAGGAGGTTGGAGGCTTTCCTCGTCTTGACTACAATGTCATCGACATAAGCCTCGACCGTTCGACCAATGTGTTCGCCGAACACGTGGTTCATGCACCTTTGGTACGTCGCACCCGCATTCCTCAAACCAAATGGCATAGTAACATAGCAGTACATGCCAAAAGGTGTGATGAAAGAAGTCGCGAGCTGGTCGGACTCTTTCATCCTGATTTGGTGATACCCTGAGTAGGCATCGAGGAAAGACAGGGTTTCGCATCCCGTAGTGGAATCCACGATTTGATCGATGCGAGGCAGAGGATAGGGAACTTGTGGGCATGCTTTGTTTAGACCAGTGTAGTCTACACACATCCGCCATTTCCCTCCTTTCTTTCTCACAAGCACGGGGTTGGTAAGCCATTCGGGATGGAATACCTCTTTGATGAACCCTGCGGCCATCAGCTTATGGATCTCCTCGCCTATGGCTCTGTGCTTTTCTTCGTCGAATCGGCGCAGAGGTTGCTTCACGGGTCGGGCTCCAGCTCGGATATCCAGCGAGTGCTCGGCGACATCCCTCGGTATGCCAGGCATGTCCGAGGGACTCCACGTGAAAACTTCAGCGTTTGCACGGAGAAAGTCGACGAGCACTGCTTCCTATTTGGGGTCGAGCTCGGAGCCGATCTGGATCTGCTTGGAGGCGTCGTTGCTGGGGTCGAGAGGGACAGACTTAACCATCTTCGCTGGCTCAAAGTTGCCGGCATGGCGCTTCACGTCTGGCGCCTCCTTGGGGAGGCTCTCCAGGTCGGCGATGAGGGCCTCAGATTCGGCGAGGGCCTCGACGTACCCCACGCACTCTACGTCGCATTCGTACACGTGTCGGTACGTGGGGCTGACGGTGATGACCCCGTTGGGGCCCGACATCTTGAGCTTGAGGTAGGTGTAGTTGGGGATGGCCATGAACTTGGCGTAGCATGGTCTCCCCAGTACCGCGTGGTAGGTTCCTCGGAACCCGACCACTTCGAACGTGAGGGTTTCCCTTCTGAAGTTGGAGGGAGTCCCGAAGTAGACGGGCAGATTGAGTCGTCCGAGGGGTTGGACGCGTTTCCCGGGGATGATCCCGTGAAAAGGCGCCGCACCGGCCCGGACCGAGGACAGATCGATCTACAGGAGCTCGAGGGTCTCCATGTAGATGATGTTGAGGCTGCTACCTCCGTCCATGAGGACCTTGGTGAGCCTGACGTTGCCGATGACGGGGTCGACAACGAGCGGATATTTCCCCGGGCTCGGCACGCGGTCGGGGTGATCGCCCTGGTCGAAGGTGATGGGCTTGTCGGACCAGTCTAGGTAGACTGGCGCCACCACCTTTACCGAGCAGACCTCCCGACGCTCTTGCTTGCGGTGCTGAGCCAAGGCGTTCGCCACTGGCCCACCGTAGATCATGAAGCAGTTGCGGACCTCGGGGAACTCCTCTGCCTGGTGATCCTCCTTCTTGTCGTCGTGGGGGGCCCTGCCACCCTCCGCAGGTGGCCCGACCCTGTGAAAGTGACGCCGAAGCATGGCGCACTCCTCAAGGGTGTGCTTGACGGGTCCCTGATGATAGGGGCACGGCTCCTTGAGCATCTTGTCGAATAGATTGGCGCCTCTGGGAGGTTTCCGAGGGTTCTTGTGCTCAGCGGCGGCGACAAGGTCGCGTCGGCGGCGTCGCGTTTCGCTTGCGACTTCTTCTTGCCTTTCTTCTTGGTGCCACGCTGAGCGGACGCCTCGGGAACATCTTCCGGCTGGCGGCCCTGGGGCTGCTTGTCCTTCCGGAAGATGGCTTCATCCGCCTCCTGGCCAGAAGCGAACTTGGTGGCGATGTCCATCAGCTCGCTCGCCCTGGTGGGGGTCTTGCGACCCAGCTTGCTCACTAGGTCACGGCAAGTGGTGCCTGCGAGGAACGCGCCGATGACATCCGAGTCGGTGACGTTGGGCAGCTCGGTGCGCTGCTTTGAGAATCGCCGGATGTAGTCCCAGAGAGACTCTCCCGACTGCTGGCGGCAGCTTCAGAGATCCCAGGAGTTCCCAGGGCGCACATACGTGCCCTGGAAATTACCGGCAAAGGCTTGGACCAGGTCGTCCCAGTTGGAGATCTGCCCCGGAGGCAGATGCTCCAGCCAGGCCCGAGCGGAGTCGGAGAGGAACAGGGGGAGGTTGCGGATGACGAGATTGTCATCGTCCGTTCCACCCAGTTGGCAGGCCAGCCGGTAGTCTGCGAGCCACAGTTCCGGCCTTGTCTCCCCCGAGTACTTTGTGATGGTAGTCGGGGTTTGGAACCGGGTCGGGAACGGCGCCCGTCGTATGGCTCGGCTGAAAGCCTGCGGGCTGAGTGGTTCGGGCGAGGGGCTCCGATCCTCCCCGCTGTCGTAGCGTCCACCACACCTGGGGTGGTAGCCTCGGTGCACCCCCTCGTCGAGGTGGGCTCGATGGTTGCGGTGGTGGTGCTCGTTGCCGAGGCGTCCTGGGGCTGCAGGCGCTGTGTTGCGCGTGCGCCCAGTGTGGACCGAGGCTTCCCGCACGAATCGGGAAGTCGCGGCGCGGTGCTCCGAGGGGTATCCCTGCCTTCGGGAGGTAGAGCTCTCGGCCCGTCGGACCGCGGCATCCTCCAGGAGATTCTTGAACTCTCCCCGGATCCGCCGCCCTTTGGTAGTTGATGGTTCCGGCATTGCACGAAGAAGTATCGCTGCTGCGGTCAGGTTCTGGCCGACCCCACTGGAAGCCGGTGGTGGCCTTACCCTGACGTCGTCAGCGATGCGGAGCTGGACGCCCTGGGGTAGATGACGCGCTTCTCCGGCCGGAGCTTGGTCTACCCATTCCTGGCCGATGTTCCGGCGGAGCGGCTCAAGTGTTCCTGTCCCCTCGTCGAGCCTGGCCTGCATCTCGCGGATTTGCTCGAGCTGTGCGTCCTGACCCCCCGTAGGGACTGGACCACAGCTAGCTCCCGAAGGATGTCAACGCGAGGCGCAGGCCTAGGGGGATCACCGTTTCCCGGTATACCAAGATGGTTGCCTTCGTCAGGACCCCCTAGATCGACGTGGAAACATTCACGACATGGGCCGCTGTCTCCGTCGCCGAAGCTATGGCTACCGTCGGAACAATCGGAAAGGCAGTAGTCCCATGCGGCGATGAAGTCCCGCAGGGCACTGGGGTTACCGAGCCCGGAGAAATCCCAACCAAAGTCGGGCTCGTCATCTTCCTCGGAACCCGAGGGTCCGTAGGTCGAGACGGCCGTCAGCCGGTCCTAGAGTGACCGCATATGATACCCCGGAGGGTTGGTGTATGCCTCTATGAAGGCTTCCACCAAAGCGGGGTCGCTTGGTGGGTCGAGGCCGAATCCAAAAGGCATGAGACGGGAGTCGGTCGGTACCTCTTGGTCGACAGGTGGTGACGTTGTCACGTCAGGGGCGGACTGCACCGTCGTCTCAGGTACAAGGGCGACGCCTGGTAGGTCCTTCGCGAGCGTGCTGGCATCGTCCGTCCGCTTGGAGTTGGCGTGTTGCGGGAAAACGGCGCTCGTCTTCGTCTCAGACACGAGGTCGACGCCCGATGTGTCCCCCGTCGGGGCGCCGGCGCCGTCAACTCGCTCGACAGCCGATGAGGTGCCGCCTCCTGCTTGTCCACGGTTGCCCCGCCTCCTCCTCCTCCGGCGGGGGAGGTGACGGGACAAACTTGGACGTCGTTCTTCCGCCTTGTGGGGAAGACGTCGTCGATTCCACCGCCGGCGGGCGGGTTGTTGGCCGCCATTGTCGCCGTCGCGTGGCGGAGGAACGAGTATCATGTCGTTGCTGCCGTCAAGGGACATGAACTCAAGACTCCCGAAACGGAGCACCGTCCCGAGTTGGAAAGGTTGCTGGAGACTACCCATCTGGAGCTTGACGGGGAGATGTTCATCAACACGCAGCAGGCCCCTACCTGGCGCGCCAACTGTCGGCGTTTCGACCCCAGGGGGTCCCTGGACCGACGAGTAAATTGTCGCCGCGTGTCCCAGCCCAGATGGGTCGGCGCGAGACGGAGCACGAAGGGGGGTAGGAGAGAGGGAGAAAAGGGGAAAACCCGCGGCCTCCGTGTTGTCCTGCGCCCAGATCGGGTGCGCTTGCAGTAGGGGGTTACAAGCGTCCGCGTGGGGGGGGGGAGAGCGAGGGACTCTACGCGTCGTCCCGTCCTCCCGCGCGGCCAACCTTCTCGTAAGAGAGCCCTGGACCTTCTTTTTATAGGCGTAAGGAGAGGGTCCAGTTGTACAATGGGGGGTGTAGCAGTGCGCTATCGTGTCTAGCAGAGAGGAGCTAGTGCCCTAAGTACATGCCGTCGTGGCAGCCAGAGAGGTTTTGGCACCCTGTTCATGTGATGTCGTGGCCGTCGGAGGAGCGTTGGAGCCTTGCGGAAGGACAGCTGTCGGGGCTGTCGAGTCCTTGCTGACGTCTCTTTGCTTCCGTAAGGGGCTGAGAGCCGCCGTCGTCATGGAGCACGCGGGGCGCCATTATTATCTGTTTTCCGGGGCGAGCCAGATGGGACGCCGGTCCTGTTACCCGTAGCCTGAGCTAGCTAGGGATAGGGTAATGATGGCCCCCCCTATGACGTGGTTGGTCCGAGCCCTGGGTCGGGCGAGGCGGAGGCTCCTCCGAGGTCGGGGTCGAGTCGGTCTTCCGAGGTCGAGGTCGTGTCCGAGCCCCGGGTCGGGCGAGGTGGAGTTCGTCGTCTTCCGGGGCCGAGCCCGAGTCCGAGCCCTAGGTTCGGGCGAGGCGGAGTTCGTCGTCTTCCGGGGCCAAGCCCGAGTCCGAGCCCTGGGGTCGGGCGAGGCGGAGTTCGTCGTCTTCCGGGGCCGAGCCCGAGTCCGAGCCCTGGGGTCGGGCGAAGCGGAGTTCGTTGTCTTCCGGGGCCGAGCCCAAGTCCGAGCCCTGGGGTCGGGCGAAGCGGAGTTCTTCGTCTTCCGGGGCCGAGCCCGAGTCCGAGCCCTGGGGTCGGGCGAAGCGGAGTTTCCTATGGCGCCCGAGGCCAGACTTGGCTGCTGTCAGCCTTACTCTGTCGAGTGGCACAGTAGTCGGAGTGACGCAGGCGGCGCTGTCTTCTTGTCAGGCCGGTCAGTGAAGCGGGGAAGTGACTACGGTCACTTTCGGCTCCGTCAACTGAAGGGCGCGTGACAGGATAAGATGTCAGGCCATCCTTGCATTAAATGTTCCTGCGATCCGGTCGGTTGGTGTGGCGATCTGGCCAAGGTTGCTTCTCGGCGAAGACTGGGCCTCGGGCGAGCCGAAGGTGTGTACGTCGCTTGAGGGGGTCCTCGGGCGAGACGTGAATCTTCCGGGGTCGGCTGCCCTTGCCCGAGGCTGGGCTCGGGCGAGGCGAGGTCGTGTCCCTTGAGCGGACCGAGCCTTGGCTTAATCGCACCCATCAGGCCTTTGCAGTTTAGTGCTGATGGGGGTTACCAGCTGAGATTAGTAGTCTTGGGGGTACCCCTAATTATGGTCCCCGACAAATCCTAATATGGAGAAATACCTCGATATGTTTCGAAGGATAGGATCTTCTTTCGAAGGTTTTTCAGTAAGAAACATCTCAAGGCTGGACAACAGGTTGTGAGCCTTGAGTGCTGCGTGGGCGATGGGTGATAGTGCAGTAGCTGAGAGAGCATTGTGCGGGCGCTAGGCGTTGAGCCCTGACGCTGAGGCGGGCGCATGGGGCGGGAGAACCAGTCAGAACGTGTGGGGGTAGGCCTAGAGTGATAGTGCGGAGGTGAAGCTATGGTAGCATCAACTGTAGTATCATAATGTGTCTGTCACAATATCTTAAACATCAGTTTTCCTGCAGATTGCCTTGTGAGTTACGATTCTAAAAGGTAGGCATCATGTTGTCTCGCTTAATTGTTATAGAGGCACCGTCGCTCGTCCACTCACACGCGTACACAAGCGTTAGTCTAGTGACGATGGAGATATCTTTTCTAAACTATAAATGCGATGAACAAAATAACGATCTCGTCTAACATTCATCTAATTATATTTTCTAGAAACTACGAAATTGTTATTTCCTAGACATCAGGTAGTAAGCTAGAGACCTTTTGTGAGCAGCACTCAAGCCTCACAACCTGTTGTAAGTATCTGAATATATGATACGAGTAAAGATTCCGTTCATAACTACATTAGAGGAAGGACAATATATATAAATTGTCAAACTTAACTGCTATTATGCTAGTTTTCACTTTGAATACCGTTTTACGGGATATTTCTTTATTAAATTTCTAAATGGATTTTTACTGTATTGTATTGTATGTATAATGAAAATTTTGATGTGGCATACTCTATAGCGAAATTCTAGATCCATCATTGCGCTAACCACCAGTTTTTAAATCTAAAACGGTTTGGTTAACCCTCTCGACACGGATATATAGAACAACCAGTATAATGGTTATGCGTTGCAACGACACACAATTATATTTGATACCCAAAAAATATAAATTTAATATCGGAGTGAATTTATGGTTCACATATCAAATATTAAAATGTCAAGAACAAATATTAAACTCATCTTAGGCCCTGTTTGGGAACACAGTTTTTCCAAACTGCAGTTTTTCAAATACTAAAGTATACTTTAGTCATGACATTACTACAGTTTACAATACCGCAGTTTTGAAAACTGAGGTCCAGACCTAAGTTTAGAATACCTTAAAACAACTATAGTATTTGCAATACTTCAGTTTTAAAAACAGAGATTTTAGCCAGCTTGCCAAACACCATTCTGTATATAATACTGTAGTATTTGAGAATACTGCAGTATTCTTCCAAAACTGTGAAAAAACTTCACTCCCAAACACCCCCTTAGCTGAAAGGCCGAGGAAGGTATGAGCTGAATAGAAGCTCGATCCTTTTTTATAGGTTGTTTGTCCCCCTTTAGCTAGCGAGGTGGTACTACATATGATTTTCTGTCGTGTTAGACTTAAATGGTTTATCAAGGTCATTTATTAGGTGAAATGCAGGAAAAGAAACAGACATGACTAAATTAGTGTTTTAATATAATAGGACTCTCCATTTAACGCTGATAGAAGCTGCAATTACTTCACCTGCAGTTGGATCACTGATATAAAGGGACGGATCCAACTAAAATTTGAGTAGGGGTCTAAACCTGAGTGAGGACCTAAGTAGAAGATTATTAACTAATGAACCTTTGTAGTTATAGCAAATAAGATAAAATTTCCACTAAAACAAGAAAATTAAGGTAGCATGTGCCTCGCTAAGGTGAACATGGATCCGCCCCTGCTGAGGGTTTGTTCGGTTAGCTCTCAATCTATATGGATTGAGTGAGATTAGGTAAGTTTAAATCCCAAGCAAGTCAAACTTGTTTTTAATTTTTTCTAATCCTATCCTATTTTTAGTAACAGGATTAACCGAACAAAGCATGATGTGTGAATCCGGTCTAGACTTGAGCCCACACATTGGTGATCTAAACTACAGATAAAATAACTGCATAGGATCAATATGGCAGAAGCATAAGGCTAGTCGCACTGAGCAACGCTACGGGAAGCGCTATAGAGATGGAGTGCACTATACCGTAGATATTTTGCTGCAGCGGGAACCCCATCTGCCGAAAGTAAAATAGGGGTGGGCTCAAAAAACGCCATTTCCAGAGTTTTGTTGCCTTTACGCTAAAACAGTGCATGCGGCAGCATCACCGTTTGGCAGCAGCAGCATCAACTTGAACTGTATGGAAAAGTGAATGAAAAAAAGATAATATAATATATGGTAGTTGGTATAAAGTTGAGATATAGAGTAAATAATATGACAATGGAAATTATGGGAATTATAGTATAGGATAAAAAATTTTGCTGATAAAAACAAAATATGACTTTCAAGGTTTAAATTTAGAGTCTTATGAGTGAGATAGCCTGAGGCAGAGCAACATGCTAGTGGCTATACGTGACGTGACATTGTGACAATGACAGCGGGTGGCAGTGTGGCCTTCGCCACCGATGAGTGCGGGAGAAGACAAATAAGATCAGAGAGCAGGTGACTCGTTGCCTCCATCTCTCTACTTCATGGTTTTTACTTCGTGCACTGTACTCTCCTATTATTATAAAATGGTTCGAATCCACCCAATTTAGACCCAACTTGTGGGTTATAAAATGAAATTTTATGAAAACTGTGTAAACTCACTTGTCTTGTTGCCACTAGTATGATATTAGTACATTGCGATGGTACATAAATAATCGATAAAATATTATCACACAACGATTATATAAAAACAAGTAATATGTATTAACATAGATTATCATCGACTTTAATATCTCATAAATTCTTTGTCAACAATCAGAATAAAACAAAGCCCGAGATTTAGAGCGCCTTCTACTACTCTCCGCTTGCCGACGAGAAAGATAAAAAGCGACACCGTGGATGGGGCGCGCCAGCGGCGGCTGGCGAGTCGGAGGCAAGCAGGATGATCTGCTCGTGCCTTTTATGGTGGTACAGGGTAATCTGGTAAAGGAGGCCGAGATGAGAGATCGGAGTTGACGCCAACAACGAGGAGGAAAACGCTCATCATGTTGCTTGTGCAGATATGTTTGGTTGCGTATGCATTTGTTAGGCAAAATATGGAGAAGAAAATTAGATATTGGACAAAACGGGAGTAGAGAAGAGAGTTGCCGCGATGTCGTCGATGGCGGCCTGCCCGCCTCTCCAAATTTCCAAACTAATGATGTGGCTGTTGCCTGTCGGCCCATATGCCGTCACGCAGCCGTGAAATTGACACCCCCATGCTCCTGGGCTGCGCAAGCCCATACATAATTGGGCAGGCCCGAATCCCGTCGGCGAGGCCCAAGTCAACAATTGCCCCACCGACCAGCTTGTCCCCGTCGCACCTGCCCGGCGTGCCCGAACAGCGCCTCACCGCGCCGCACGCCTGCGTCGCTCGCCGACCCCAGTCACCGGTCCACGCCCGCCTCCCCCTTTCTCCTCCGCCCTTTCTTGTGACCGCCGCCGCGGGCCCTAGCCCGCCGTTCCCTCTCCGGCTCCCCGCCCCCGCACCGGATCAGTCCGGGCCGCGTGGTCGCCCCCACCTACCGCCTCGGGTCCACTCGCTCGCGGTTGCGTGTCCCGCGGGGTGGCCCCTCGGACCTCGGCAGCTCCCGGTTTCGAATGGGGCTCTCGTCGGCCGTCACTGGCGACGGGGTGCAGCTCTGCGTGTTCGACCTCCAGAGGGGGCAGCAGGAGGGCCAGGAGCTTGACAAGATCCTCTACTTCTACCCCGCCGACTGCCCCATCCTGCTCCAGCTCTCTGTCATCGGTCTCTGCGAGGGGATCGTCACTTTCACTAGGTTGCCTTCGCTCTCACTCATTTTTATTGTGTAGTTGGTCGCAATTTGAAGGTCTTGATCTGCTCGTGCTCCTCGCGAACAACAGCAGCAGCATCTTCTGCGTTTAGGAAAAGAATTGCACCCAGATTTCTAGAGGACTACAACAGCATCTAGGCTTATAGCATCACTTCAGTATTTCAAATCCGTAGATTGCTCGAGTATGCAAGTTTGGGTGAATCGATTTTGTTGCATGTGATCCAGCTTAGGTTTTTTCAAGCAAGAACAATTCTGGACTTGATTAGTTTTTTTGGCAGCGGGCCAATGGCGTTGGTTCCTAAGTTCACCTGTATGACAGTGGCAGATCTAGAAACATCTAGTCTTTTAATAGTAATAACATTTGTAATTTTGTATAGTGGTTTATTTTCACATAGTGTTCACAGTTCACATATTCATGTAGATCTCTAGACAACTGCAAATACTAATGAATGATTACTCAGACTGACATGGGGGTTAACATCAGTAATTGGGGCCCTTCATAAGCAACATCTCTTTTGTGGTCACATTATGACTTCCATTTGCTCTTTGATAGTGTATTCTCCCCAAATTGCCATCCAACTATTTCCTGACTCTATACTTTTGATAATTCATTTATTACCTAATATTGCTGGGTTCCACATCTTATTTCTCAATGTTAGTTATATGCAGAATATTTTCCCCAGAAGAGGATTGCGAAGTTATAGAATCAGAGAAACACTCCCATGTTTTTTACCAAGCCGAAACGGATATTTGGATGGTTCTGGTAATGGCTTTTCACTACTTCAATAACTTAAGAAGTAAAAAGGGCAAAGAGAGCCCTGGTATCATACACCCCACACACCTAGCCCTTACAATATAGTCTTCTTGAAGTACTATGTCACTACTTAATACTATGTCAATTTATCTCCGGATAGCACTGAAACTTTGGTTCAGAAGTTCTACATGCATTTCATTTGTGTTGATTAGTTCTAGTTCACTGTTAATGTATAATGTTTTATTGCCAGCTTGTCAACGAGTATGCTTTTTGATAGCACTGCTTTTATTATCTCCATGTATAAATTGTTTACCTGATAGTTGATAGAGAGAACACTACTCCCTGTATATTGCATTGTCCTTTCATAGAACAGTGTCAATGTGATTTAGGGCCTGTTTGGTAGAGCTCCTGCTCTGGCTCCGGCTACTAGTCATGCTCCATCTGCTCCTCTGCTGAAGCAGAAGCAGTTTGGCTTCATTTTGGCCAAGTCGAATTCTCCTGAATTTTGAAAGATGGTTGTTCTGAAATTTTCTGTATTCTGTAATACCCTTTCCTGTTTGACCTAAGCTGTATAGAGTTATATGTCGAGATTAGATCTTTTCCTTAATGTATTTTGGACAACTACATGTTTACAACATCTTCTGAAATAGCATGAGTCTCATTGTCGAGATTTGATCTTTCCTTAGGGAACTAGTACATCATTTCATGAGTTTGCTATTTCAAATTTACAGCATCTTTACAGTAATATAAATTTAATGTGCATTGCCTTATACTAATACTGATGAATGTTAGGACTCAATTTGATATTGTAGGTTGTGGAAAAAAACAAGGAAAATGAATTGACTTGGCGTTGTGGTGCACTACAAGGGATTCTTAAAGAGGCTCATTCTCTCTTTGCAATGTTTCATGGACCAATCCGAACTTTGCTTGACAAACAACCCAGTGCAGAGCTTGCTCGTGTTCACCTCCGCACATTTCTTACAGATTATTTGAGCGGTGGGTCTAGTAAAATTTACTTGTGGTTGTCATGAACACGTTTGAACAAGTGCTGGAGACATGGATGACTTCCCGATTTGAATAGGACTACATTATGGGTCAACATTGAGCCCTTATTTTTTTGCCTTGGTGATGGATGATGTCACAAGGGACATACAAGGGGATATTTCTTGGTGTATGTTTTGTTCGAACGATGTTGTGCTAGTTGATGAAAGTCGGACAAGAGTAAATATGAAACTAGAGTTGTGGTGGGAGACTCTGAAGTTCAAAGGTTTTAGACTCAGTAGAACTAAAACCGAATATATGACATATGATTTCGGCACTACTACACAGACATAAGGAAGGAGATGTTAGTATGGAAGGTCAAGTAGTAACCAGAAAGGATACAATTCGGTATTTAGGATCCATGCTATAGAGAGACGGGGATATTGATGAAGTTGTTAGCCATAGAATCAAATCAGGTGCATGAAGTGGCGTTAAACATATGTTCTATGTGACAAGAGGGTACCATAGAAACTAAAAGGCGAGTTTTATAGGACGGTGATTAGGCATGTTGTGTTATATGCAGAATGTTGGCCTACAAAAGACGATATATTCAACAGATAAGTGCTGTGAAAATACATATGTCCAAAGGAGACTTGTAGAAGCACCAATGTATTGTGGAATCCTAAGGTGTGTTAGTAATATGAAGAGAGGTAGGGGAAGACTGAAATCGACATGAGAGATGCAGTAAAATGGGACTTGGAAGGATGAAATATACGTAAAAATTTGGCCTTGAAAGGAGTGCATGGAAAACAACTATCTATGTCTGAACCTTGACTTTGGTTTATATTGGGTTTCATCTATAGCTTACCTTGCTTGGGACTAAAAACAACTATCTATGTCTGAACCTTTTTGTTTTGTTCTGTTTTTTCTATTCCTCTGCTTAATATATAATGGGGCGCAGTTCTCCTGCGCGTTCGAGAAAAAAACATGTTCATGTCGCTATTTTTGGCGACATGCAATGATGCTATTTGTAAATCTTTCAATAATATCATGGCATTTATATGTTTTGTTTTATGCTCTAGAACAGATTTTAATGTTGGAAAGAAGTTACAATTCCCAACCTACCGTGACAGCCTAAAGGAGAGGGGAACAGTCCAAATGCTTACGGTATCACGAGAAGTGGCACTTGACGTTCAGGTATGCTGCACTGCTTATGCTAATAGTTTTTTAAGAAAACAAACAAGTCTTTTCTTACTCTCCTAATTAATTAAAGTCATTTTCATGTTATCATCCTTATATGCAAGTTGATGTTACATCTTGTCCAGAGTTGTAAGGTTTGTTAAACTACTGTAAGACCGATCCTGATTTCCATACTAGCTGGTGCAGTACCAGCTGAACAAAATTTTATTGAGTTTCTTCAATGGTGTGGTATCATGCTACTTTGCGAGGAATTGGATACCATGATGAGTTCTAACTTTGATTAAGTGTAAATGAACTCCTTTTCTGAAACTGGTTAATTTGGACAAACATCTTATACTGTTCTTGTTTCCTGTTCCTTGTTTCCAAAGGAAAAACTACATTTTAGTCCTATCCATACTTCATAGTTTATCTAATATGGATTTGTATTACACAAGCCTTCTTGGCTGTTATGCTAACATGGGAAGGGTTTTTGTTGTCATATTCATTTTCTGCGCTGCATCAGTATTTGCCTTAGAAAGAGTTGTTTTTGTTGCAGGGCTAGAGTTACTGCACAAAGATCTTTCTGAGAACCAATGAGTCGCCATTTTGCAAATTTCAAACTGGCCTCCTGCCATCTATCAGTAGTGTGTGTCATATTTGCAATATAATTTAGAATCATGCGATCGCAAGTTGCAATAGTTGCATAGATTTATTTTATTTATTCCAACTATTGAAGTATTAGTGTTTCAGTCACTCGCCACAGTACTTGGATCATGTCTTGGAAATGTTACCTGCCAATCACTTGTACTATTTGAAGACCTCTTGGTGTCAACGACACTGCCCCCGGTATTGTCTCCTCTAATCCCTAATTCAGTTGGAATTCCATTTGCTTTGGCACTCAGGTAGTTCACAAGCATGTATTTCACTTGCCATAATGACTTAAGTTTGTTTTTCTGCAGGATGATACTTTAAACTTATATACATATGCTGTTCTGAGGTTAACTCCACGTGCTTTATATTCCAATGCAAGTTCTTGGTCCTATTTGCGGAAAGGAACTTCTGTTAGTGCTGGCCAAACATCAAGTTCATCAAATGGAACAACTGCAGGAGAAAGGTACTGTAGTCGATCTCGTGATACTTCTCCAGGTGGACAAAATCAGATGAATCGTAATTTCAGGCCTCTCCTACGTGAGAAATTGTCAAAGGGAAAGGATGGCTTTGTTGCTGCTGATTTCACAGCTACAGAAGCTCGTTGTGCTGTACCCTCGACTCCAATACTTTGGTTCCAGCAGGCAGATGAGTGCATGCACCTATGCATTTATCAGCACAAAAGTCTCACTATCTTACTGCTGGTTCCTGCTTCCTCAGTGATAAATGGAGAAGAGGGCATTACTCATGTGAAGAAGGCGATGCTTGAAAATGTGAGTGATTCTATTCCATCTTTTTTCTGGATTTTCAGATGCGCTGCTGAGCTAAAATATACAGTTAAGTGCAAAAAAAGATACTAACGCCCTATATCAAGGTTTTCAAGTCGATAAGTCAAGTCGAGTCGACAAGGTAGCGACTTGGTGACTAGTCGATAAGTCAGTCGACTAGTCGTCGACTTGCCAATATAGTGGCTGTTTTGCCTTTATAATGGCTTTATATAGACAATATAGCATTTATATATGAAGAAAGGGCATGTTTTACCTCATTTTGAAGCCTGAAATTGAACGAAACTAAAATAAACAACAAGTATTACCTCATTTGAAGCCTCAAATTGAACCAAATCAGCCACATAGTGATAAGTCATAAACTCATAAGTCATAACAGCCATATATAAACATATAGTTCAAATTGGAAATCAAATAGCAACAAAATATAGTTCAAACTTGAAAGGAAATAAGTTCCATTAGATAGCTAAGCTGTTGTTGCAGCTAGATAGATACTAGATATCCTAAATATCTCCTAAATCAAGATCATCCATTGCATTTTCTTTACCACCAGCACCAGCTTGAGTTGGACTGCTATTTGGGGATTCACTGAAGTCATCCACTTCTTCATCATCATTAGGCATGTACTCTTCATCATCTTGTTAATTGCCTTCGTTGCCTTGCTCTTCCTCTTCCATAACTCTCTCCTCCTGTGTAGCAGCAGCTTGACAACGCCTTGAATAAACAATCATATCTGGCTCTTCTTGGGAAGTTGCGACCTTGAAGTGAACTAGAAGCACCAATTGCATCATCCACATGAGCCCATGCAAGATCATCCCCTTCTCTAAATGTTTTATTTTGATTGTCCACTCACTCATTGTCCCATTGGAAATCCTCTACATTAAAGGGTTACCAATATTTCCCTCCTCACGCAATCTTTAAAACCTAGCTGCCATCTTTCTATTGTATTGGATATAAACCAAATTGTTTAACCTTTGGTGCTCCAATCTGTTCCTTTTTTTGGTATGAATCTATGTGTTAAATAATGAATCAGTGGTGGTGTCCTAGAATCAATTAAAACAAGATAACAAGGCGCTACTTCAACCTTCTAACACCTGCATGAACAATTTTGCCACAAAGGATGCACTTCACCACATCTTTTTTGTTCAAATCCGGCCAATAACAATAGTTCCATGCTGGATCCTTCGATTTTGCCTTTCTCTTAGGATCTTTAGCTGGATCGTATGGCTGCTGGCTTCCTGACTTCCCTTGTGGTTGATCTGCAGCATCTCTTCTTGATGCATCAAGGCCTCCTGCAGATTGATGAGAGGGCGGGGGAGGGTGAGCAGAGGCCGGGCGAGCTTGCTGTGAGGGTGGGAGAGGGGGAGCAGGACTCACCAGAGGGGCGGCGCAGGTTGCTGTGAGGGTGGGAGAGGGGGAGCAGGACTCACTAGTCACCAGAGCTTGAGGGGCGGCCGACAGCGTGCAGAGGGGCATGCAGAGGAGGGGCGGCTGGAGGCGGCCAGAGGTGGGCGGCCTGCAGAAGACTGGCTAGAGGCGGTTAGAGGTGTTGGGAGGTAGGGTTTATGTTGTAAAATGGGCCTTTGGGCTGCTTGGGCCGAACTGGGACACAAGTCGGCCGACTTGCCAGACCAAGTCGACAACTAGTCGACTGAGAATTTCTAGTCGTTGCCAAGTCACCCGACTTGCCAAAAAAGTCGAGCCGACCCCACCAGTCGAGATCCCAGGGCCGACCCGACGACTAGTTGCTGACTTGAAAACAGGGCCCTATATGGTTATGGTGTATTTTGATATGAAGAACATGGCTCTAAATGCATGCCCGATAATTTGATCATTATTTTTTGATGAAACAATCATTTGATCATTATTGCCAGGCATCACAGAAGATTGTCACTGTTGAGCAGAAATTGACACGGGGATGGGGAGGAGAAAATGCGTACCATGTTAGTGGATATCGTTATTTGCTTGTTGATCCGGAGAGAAGAGTATCAAGAGCCTCCCCACCTGGGAAAGTCACCACCCTAGCAAAGGTATGATTTTCTGTATTGAACTCTTTCAAGAAACATATATCATTCCAGTGCACTACAAATCGTAAGGATAATAATACGTTTTTGTAGGCTATTAGTTCTTAGATGCATATTATTCAACATATTTTTCTAGCTTGTGTTGTCCTTTTCACTTGACTTGTCATCTATGCAACCGCGCAGGATTCTCTACTTGCCCTCAACATGCTAAGACAAGAAGTAGATCTAGAGAAGTCAAGATACAAGAGAGGCGACCCTTGTCGTGATAAGGATTTCGAAGTATGTATCAGAACAAAAAACAATGCGTGGGTTATTGCTAAAATCAGTCAAGGAAGGGAGCTTTACATGGCTCTAGAGAAGGGTGGTGAAACGCTTCTATATGCATCCACAGCTGTAGAGAAATTCAGCAACAGGTAACTTAGCTTTTGCTTTGTGTTGGCTAGCTCCTGTTTCATGTTTGTGATATCCATTCATCATTAGCTTGAACAGTCTATGAATGTTTGAGAGCATTCAGATGTGATTGTTCCGGCGTGGATTCTTGATGAAGCATTATGCATCTCATGGATGCCTCTGAATTGCCTCAATGTAGAGTTACACAGGCTTTATTTTCATCATATAGAGCTCTTATTCATGTTTCCATCTTTCTCACAGGTACTGTGAGGGAGCATTCTCTACAGATTAGAAGCACCAGAGGGAGATCTTAGCTTTTCCATACATTACCTATTATGTACATCCTGTTTTTTTCCCAGCTGTATCGTTGCCTCCCATTGTTGCGAGACTCGGACCACTCTTTGCGAAGGGAATAAGGAGTTCGTATCAGTTGTACAGCTCCTCTGCTGTCGTGTGCTATCTGCAAAAGAATAGCCTAGTCTGGGAATAACGCAGAGCGGGATAGAGTTTGTTTGTTCACTTGCCTTATGCCCTTCCTTAGCGCAGAGCATTGTGCGTGTTTTCATTTTGCTGTAACAGCCGGCGATTTACCTGCAGACTGGGAAAGTAACTTAGCGTTTAATTTGGTATTCTGCATTTTGATGGTCTCATATATGGTTCGAGTTGACGGGTTCTTTCTGCCTCCGGAGAGGAGAGAGGCTAACGAGAACGGGACTAGAAAGGGTACACAAACGTCGTTTAAGCTACCCACATTGTGATCAAGTTGCTGAAAGCAATAACCAGCTGCTGCTGTCATGTGTGTCTTTGACTGGAAATTCTGGTTCTCTTCTGGTGTTGCAGCATTTTTGTCCGCAGCAAAATTTGAGTCCTATGTGTCCTTGATTGGATTCTTCTGGTTATAACTGTACATGTGGGCCGGTACGGCACAGGTCCGCGAAAGCACGGTCCACAAAAAGCATATCTTTAGTTATGAGTCGTGCTGTGCCAGCACGTGGGTCCAGTCATCGGTCTACAGCATGGTCTACAATTAGTTATGTGTGCCAGATCGGCCTAAATAGCTTAAAATGTTTTAACGTGTCAGACCGACTCATATATATACAACAGTAATACATAAACAAAAAGTATAGAATATATATATATATATATATATATATATATATATATATATATATATATATATATATATATATATTGTGACTGCACATTAAAAATCTTTAGTCAAAGAAAAAATATTACAATTAGCTCAGAAATAATATTCAGTTCTCTGTTCAGTGTTTAGTTGAGTACTATACAGTCATATATAATACATATACAATGATCATTCATCACTATTCACTATCCCTATCTAGGTACTGGTTCTCGAAAGCCTATTGAAGATCTGGATTCTCCAAGTTGTGGTCATGTGGGTTTTGACGGGCTTTAGTTAAATACTGAGTTTATATTTAGTAGACCTCGATGAGTCTACTTAAATGGGTTATGCCAGGGTGACCTGAGAGCTTGACTTGAGGCCTAGGTACGGTCCATATATTGGACCATGCCGGACCAGACCTACATATTGGGTCGATCTGGATCGTGCTAGAAATTGTGTGCTTTGGACAGGTCTATTAGATACAGCACAAATATATACCTATACTTTGGTGTTGCAGCGTCTTTGCCTGCAGCAAAATGAATTGTCCTTGTCATGGCTGGTGGGATTTGGGGATAGGATTTCTGATGTTTTGTGGAGCGGGCTTAATTCGCTCGCTATCTTGGGCGCTTGACTTTGTGGATGCACCGCAAATCCGCAATAGATGTCTTTGATGTTTTCCTGTAGAGAAGTCATACTGTTGGGCAAATCGGGGCATGCGGTATTACTTAAACAATTTTCAAAAAACAGAGAGTCGATCTGCATCGTGCTAGAAATTGTGTGCTTTGGACCGGTCTATTAGATACAGTACAAATATATACCTATACTTTGGTGTTGCAGCGTCTTTGCCTGCAGCAAAATGAATTGTCCTTGTCATGGCTGGTGGGATTTGGGGATAGGATTTCTGATGTTTTGTGGAGCGGGCTTAATTCGCTCGCTATCTTGGGCGCTTGACTTTGTGGATGTACCGCAAATCCGCAATAGATGTCTTTGATGTTTTCCTGTAGAGAAGTCATACTGTTGGGCAAATCGGGGCATGCGGTATTACTTAAACAATTTTCAAAAAACAGAGAGGCAAAATATTTAACTGATTAAAAAACTGCGCATCCGGGGAATCGAACCCCGGTCAGTACCGTGGGAGGGTACTATGATACCACTACACCAGATGCGCTAATTGCATTTAAGCTGAATACCATTTAATATACTTTTCACAGGACCCCTTGACGAATACTCCCTCTGCTCCAGTTTAAAAGACGTGCGCATATCAAAATTTAGACTTGATAATATTTGAAGCCAACAATCTTTAAGTATTACAATACAAATTTAATACAATAGATTTGTGACCAAATATACTATTCGATGATCACAAGTATTGGAAGTTGGGAAAACCCTAACCCTAGCTGGATTGGGAGATGTATTTATAATAAGAGTATCTGGGCCTAGGCCCATTACAGAGGGACAAGACTAAACCCTAATATAGTTCTAACACTCTACACAGTCACAAATCTATCATGTACAAATGTTGAGACTGGATCGAAAGTCTAAAAATACACTTGACGGTAGCCCCTTGATGAAGATGTCAGCGAACTGCAGCGTTGTGGGAACACTTAGAACTTGAATGTCGCGTGCTGCGACACCCTCCCGGATGAAGTGCAGGTCAATCTCCACATGCTTTGTACGCTAATGCTGCACCGAATTAGTGGAGAGGTAGACAGCGCTAACGTTGTCGCAGTAGACTAGGGTGGCGCGCTGTAGGGGCTATAGAGCTCGTGGAGGAGCTGGAGCATCCAGGTTGCCTCTGCCATGCTGTTGGCCACAGCGTGGTACTCGGTCTCTGCACTGGAGCGGGAGACGACGGGCTGCCGCTTGGCGGCCCAAGAGAGGAGGTTGGCGCCTAGGAACACGACTTAGCCTAAGGTGGACCGATGCGTGTCGAGGCAACCGGTCCAGTCAGCGTCGGTGTAGACCACAAGTTCCAATGTCGAGGATGGTCAGAGTAGGAGGCCGTAGTCGAGGGAGCCCCTGAGGTAGCGTAGAATCCGCTTGAGAGCGGTGAGGTGAGGCTCCCGTGGTGTGTGCATGTGAAGGCACCCCTGCTGAACGACGTAGGCGATGTCGGGCCAGGAGAAGGTAAGGTACTGGAGCGCGCTTGTCAGGCTTCGGTAAGACGTCGCATCAGCGACCAGGGGCCGTCGTCCTCAGAGAGCTTCGCCTGAGTGTCAACAGGCGTGGAGCAGGGCTTGCAGTCGAACATGCTATCCCGCTTTAGAATGTCGATGGCGTACTGACGCTAGTGCATGAAGAGACCCTGGGGCTGGCGTTAGTGATGCCCCAGGTCCTTCATCGCAAACTCTTGCTGGAGGGCGATGATCGTGCACTGGAGGAGGTCGGCGATGGATGCTGTGAGCACAATGTCGTCGACATAGAGGAGGAGGTAGACGGTGTCCTCGCCCCACTGGTAGATGAAAAGTGATGTGTCCAACTTGGCCTAGATGAAGCCGATGGAGACCAAGTAGGTGGCCAAGCGGCTGTACCAGGCCCGTGACGCCTGCTTGAGGTCGTAGAGGGAGCAGTTCAGCCAGCAGACCAGGTCCGAATTGGCGGCATCGACGAAGCCGGTGGGCTGGCTACAGTAGATAGTCTTCGTCAGAGTGCCATGGAGGAAGGCGTTCTTGACATCGAGCTGGTGGATCGCCCAGTTCCGAGAGAGGGCAAGGGAGAGGACAGCGCGGACGATGGCGAACTTGACGACGGGACTGAAGGTCTCATCATAGTCCACTCTGGGGCGCTGGGTCAAGCCTCGAAGGACCCAGCGGGCCTTGTAGCGGTTGAGGGAGCCATCGGAAGTCAGCTTGTGGCGGAAGAGCCACTTGCCATTGGCCACATTGGTGCCAGGTGGTCGCAGCACCAAGTCCCAGGTGTGGTTGGCCAGCAGGACCGTGTACTCCTCCTCCATGGCCCGACACCAATGAGGGTCGGTGAGGGCGATGCGAATGGAGGAGGGAAGCGGGGAGGCGTTCGGTGGAGTAGTGGTTGTGTCAGCGGCTAGGATCAGCCTATCAATAGGTCGAAGAACATCGGTGGCGTGGCGAGTCACCATCGGGTGAATGTGCCCGGGATCGCGGTGAATGGCGACCGGGTGGTACACCGATGGCTCACAGGCCACAGGCGGGGCCGGTCTGCGGCGATGATAAACGACGACGAGGTCGGCGAATCTGGCCGTGCTCATCGAGGGGCCTAGCTTCGTGGGCATCGAGGGAGGAATGCTCCCGTGGTGATGGTAGATGAGGGCGAGATCAGCGAAGCGGTTCCCACTCGTCGACGGGGCTAGAGGCGCTGGGGCCGCGCGTGGCGCGGGAAGGGTCAGTGGGGGCAGCGCGTGGCGCAGGTGGGGTCGACGGGGCAGCGCATGGCACTGGCGGGGTTGACGTGGCCGTGCAAGGCACAGGCAGAGTCGATGTGGCCACGCGAGGTGTTGGTAACGGTGCAAGGCGAGGTGCTTGGGAAGGATGGGTACTTGGATTTGACTCAAGGAGGGAGTCGAGAACCAGGTCAAAAGCCTGCTCATCCCTAGAAGAAGACGTCGTAAAAGGGAGACAAGTGTGTCGGTCAAGCTAACAAGCATGACAAAGGCCCTCAAAATGTCCTCGATTACAAGAAGGATGTAAACTGCTCGAGATCTTGGTCATGACTTCATGTCCTAGATGGCTGAGACGATGATGCCAGGTGGTGAAGGTGGTGGTGGAGACCAGGACGGGGGGTGGAGACGCGCCGGTGGAAGAAGGCCGGAGCATGTAGAGGGGCCCGACACTATCACATCGGGCGAGAAGGGTCTTGGTGGCCAGATCCTTCACAGAAAAACCAGAGGGGTCAAACTCAATGGAACAAGAATTATCAGTGGTGAAACGATGAACGGAAAGGATATTGTGAGTGATATGTGGGGCTATGAGAACATCGTTGAGAAAGAATGGTCCAAGGAGCACCGAGGCTCCTACTGAGGTGACCGGTAGAGTGGAACTGTTTCCAACGACGATCGAGGTAGGATGTGTGGAAGGGGATGGGTGGGAGTGAGATATTATGCCTATGGTGCAGATGGTGTGGTAGGATGCACCGGAGTGGATAACCCAGTCAGAAGATGGTGGAGCCAGTGCCATGGTGCTGTAGGCGGCGATGAGGGAGGCCATGTCCCAGCCGCCAGCGAACAGGGACCAAGGTGTCGTGGTGGGGGTCCCCGTAGGCAGGAGCACAGGCGGGGCCATGGTCGTCGGAGGTGTAAGGAAAATGGACCCCGGGCCATTTGGCTAATTGAGTTTTGGTGTTTGATGAACAACACAATCCGTGAACTAATAAGTTTGCTAGTGCTTGTGTTTGTAGTTCACAGGATGTGAAGAGAATTGGACCAAGGCAATGAGGATGCAACACCTCAAAAGAAGACATAAAAAGATGCATATGAGTCCAATACTCAAGAACAAAGAAGCCTGAAGAAATCAGCGAAGAAATCCAAGATGAGGGTTGTCAGCCAGCGCCTGGTGGCGCACCGGACATTGGTGTCCGGTGTGCACCGGACTGTCTGCGCAGAGAGGCAGCAGACAGGAGCTCTCTGGCTGTAGCACCGGACTGTCCGGTGTGCACCGGACTGTCCGGTGTGCCAACGGGTAGACGACAACGGTCGGATCCAACAGTCGACTGCTACAGGCGCCAACGGTCGGCTGACGTGGCGTGCACCGGACATCTACTGTGCAGTGTCCGGTGGTGCACCAGACTGTCCGGTGCACCCGATGACAGAAAGCTGCTGTTTTTTGTCCAACGGCTAGTTGGGGGTGTGGAGGCTATAAATACCACCCCAACCGGCCATTCTCAAGTGTGAGAGCCCAAGCAACATACCAAGGCATATAGTGCACATTTCCAAGAGCTCAAACACCCAAGTGCTTAATAGAATCACTCGGTGATTAGCGTAGGTGCTTTGCGAAGTGCTTAGGTTAGTTAGACCGCTTTAGCGCTTGCTCTAGGTGAACCCTAGATTGTTGAGTGAGTTTAGATAAACCTCACAACCCCTCGGCTCTTGCGCGAGTCGTTGTAATTGTACCGAGTGGGGCGAGAGTCTTGCGAGACCGTGACAACCGCGTTTGTGTCACGGCCGCCACCGTGTACCGGAGGGAACGAGGCCTGCGGCGTTTTGGCCGGAAGCTCGATAGTGGAGACGGCGGGGAGCGTCCGAGAGGAGCCGGAAGCGGAGCACCACTTGCGCGTGGAGAAGGCCCGTGGCTCTCTACGGAGTTACTCGACCGTGGTGCTTGGCCCTCGCGTGGGCTTCCCTTTACGTAGGGGCACCAACGAGGATTAGTCGGGACCTTGCGTGGTTCCGGATACCTCGGTAAAAATACCGGCGTCATCCACGAGAGTTTGCTTCTCTACTTAGCTCTTTACATTCCGCATTTATATTAAGCATTTAAGTTTCAATCTTATTGTCATACTTATTTAGTGTAGATTGAAACTTAGCCTTTGCGGTAGAGATAGCAACACTTAGACAAAACCGAGTTTGCACATTCTAGTTTTGATTATTTGCATAGGTTTTGCTCTAGGGATTTAATTGTGGCCTAGTTTAGTAAAAGTTTTAGAAGTCCTAATTCACCCCCCCTCTTAGGCGTCACCCGTTTCCTACAAGTGGTATCAGAGCCCGGTTTGGCTCATTTGAAACATTTTAGCTGCACCGCTAAAAGAGCCGACACCTTTTAGAGGAAGGGATGGATACCCATAGGCCACCACACTTCGACGACACTTACTTCCCTTATTATAGTGCTAGGATGGCTTGTTACCTAGAGGCCATTGATCTAGGTGTTTGGAGAGTCACTCGTGACGGGATGAAACCCCTCAAGAATCCCGAGAAACCCACCACGAGTGAGGAAAAAGAAATCCATTTAAATGCTAGAGCCAAAAATTGCTTATATGAATCTCTTAGCATGGATATTTTCAATCAAGTATTTACTCTGAAAACTGCTAATGAGATTTGGCTAAAATTGCATGAGCTCCATGACGGCACATCCAATGTCCGTGAGCAAAAACATTGCCTAGTCTTGAATGAGTATAATTCTTTTGCTATGAAAGATGATGAGCTTGTTAGAGACATGTATTCTCGTTTGAATCTAATTATCAATGAGCTCAATTCTATTGGCATTAATAAGCTAGGTGATGCGGACATTGTGAGGAAGATTATCTCCCTGCTACCACAACAAAGATATGGGAGCATTATCACCATCCTTCACAACATGGAGGACTTGAGCAACATGACCCCGACCATCGTGATTGGGAAAATCGCGGCTTTTGAGATGTCGCGAAAAATGAGTCGGGGGGAGGAGCCAACTTCCTCAAGACCATATGCTTTTGCATGTGATGAAAGGAAGGGCAAAAAGAAGGCTCCCACTTCAAGTTCCTCAAGCGAAGAAGAGGAAGAAGAAGAAGAAAGTGATGATGATGAAGATAATCAACCATGCACATCATCCTCTGAGGACGAAGAAACAATCCGACGCGTCGGAAAGGTAATGAGGATGATCCGCAAGATTAATCTAATGGGTGTGCCCCTGCAGGTCGAGGATCTTCTCTTTAACATTGACAGGAAAAAGCAAAGGAAGAGAGGATGCTTCGCATGTGGGGAGAAGGGCCACTTCAGGGACAACTGTCCAAATATGGCCAAACCCAATAAGGAGAGGAGCAAAGGCAAGGCACTTACAAGTGTTAGAACTTGGGATGATTCTTCAAGTGAAGATGAACCTCCAAGGATGCGCAGCCACCGGTCCTCGTCACGATCATCATGGTCATCACACAAATGCCTTATGGCAAGAGGTAACAAAAGCATTCCATCCTCTAGTGATGAAAGTAGTAGTGATGATGAAGGTGAGGGAAAGGCCTCTCTAGATGAACTTGCGGAAGCCGTAGAATTTTTCCAGGATGTTTGCACTAAGCAAAAAGCTCAACTTAAAACTTTGAAAAATAAGTTGGTTAGCTCTCAAAATGATTACAAAGGTTTGCTAGAAAAATTTGAAACTTTTGCAAACTTAAATAGTGAGCTATCAACTAAAATTGAGCTATTAGAATCTAGTGCTCCATCCACTGCTACCGATGATAGCCTTATTAAAAAGAACGAAAAACTTAAGGCTAAGTTAGCTAGCTCCCAAGAAGCTATTGAAAATTTGCTAGAGAAAATGGAAATTCTTAGCATACACAATAATGAGCTAACTACTAAGCTTGAAAACATTGGTAGCACCCCTGCAGCATCTTTAGTTGAAATACCTGAAATAATTAAGAAAGATGCTTCTACTTCCTGCTTTGATTTAATTGATGATTCTAACCCCTGCAACCAAGTCATTGTTGAGAATAGTGTTGTAGAGACATGTTCAGATGAGGTTGCAAAGGAAAATGAACAATTAAAGCAAGAAGTGGCTCACCTTGGCAAGGCTTTGTATGACAAGAAAGGCAAAGCCAAACAAATCCGACCTCCACAGGATAACACCACTGCGGGAGTGAACAAGCCTGTAGAGGGAGAAACTGTGATTTGTAGGCTATGCCACATGGAAGGCCACAAGTCTTTCCAATGCAAGGCGATGACCGGGGATAAACAAAGGCAAAAGCTCAAGCAAAAGCCATCAAGCAAAATCTCCAACACCTACATCAAAAGGGTGAACAAAAAGGATGCTACACCATTTTTGATCAAGAAGAAAAAGAATGGAAAGGTGATAGCAATCAAGGCCAACAAGCAAGCCAACAAAGGAAAAGGGGCCAAACGCATCTGGGTGCCAAAGGAGATAATTTCAACCATGAAAAGCACCAAGAAGGTTTGGATCCCGAAAGGGAAGTGAGTGGACCAAAGGTCAACGGGAAATTTGGAGACTTGGCAAAGTTGGGATGTATGTCATGGGATACATCATATTGGATCAAGTTTATTGCCAAGTGGGTTAGCAAAAACTTTGGACCCAAATTTCCCACCCATGACTAAGGTAACTAGTTTTATTATATTTCTCGTTTTTAGATATGCGTATCTATTTACCTTTTATCTAGGTTACCTTTCTTGCCTAGTATTACATTTGTCATGTACTTTTGTTCAAAATCATGCATACTAGGTAAATCATATGGTAGGATTGCTTGTTTTTAATTCATATACTTAAGCAAACCTACATGGCTTAAAATGTGTAGTTAAAGCACGGCACATAGCTTTTATATCACTCCATAGTAAATGATGCATCAATTGAAAATTTTGATTTCTACAAAGTGTATCATTTAACTTATATGTGCCAAAGCTTGGATTATGGATAATTTGCCCCTCTTGATATCAAATCAAAGTGCATGTCTCCTACAAGTATTCAAAACTTGTATGCACACCTTTAGGGGGAGGTTACTCTATAATCTAACACTTTGAGACTAACACCTTTTCAAGTCTATTTCATGTGATAGTCTCATTGTAAGGAAAATAAGGTCCCCGGAGAAAGACAACAATCTTCCACTGCAAAATCTCCAAGAACTCTCATGTCTCTCAAGCTCACCATTGACTTTCAATTGGTATCTTTTGAGACTACTTTCAGTATCATTTACATGTCTTCTCCAAAATTTGATTAGACTATATTTCATATCATATGCTTCCATGTTGCAAAAAAAGCATAAGTGATTAACTCATATTCTGTTACCTATGCATAAGGGAAGTTAGTCTTTTCAAACCATGTCTTGCACCTCTAATTTTCACATACTTTTTCCTAAGTAGGGGATCTCTGTCAGGGGGAGTATTTCTTCATCTCTAAAAAGGGGGAGAAAACTTCTTTCTAAAGAGAACACTCACTTAGGGGGAGTTCCTTTCAACTGGTATCATTCATATGGTTTGTTTTAATATCCTTCTAGTGATATCATTTGATACAATTCTTGATTGAGGGCAAGCTTTTATTTACTTCCTACATGCTTTTAATGTCTTCCTTTTCGGTGGTTGATGCCAAAGGGGGAGAAGTTTAGGGACCAAAGCAATGAAAACTATATCAAACACCAAACACCACCAATTTAAAATTTTATATCTACAAATGGCTTTTCAAGTGGTTTTGGTTATTTGGTCCGAAAATAGGAAGTAAGTGAATTATGGAGTTAGGGGGAGGCTTAAGTCCATAACTTCACATTATGGGGACAATCATGCATCTTAGCAAGTAAAATGCATATTTTAATTCAAATACTTATATTATTTGCTTGCTTTGGTTGTGTTGTCATCAATCACCAAAAAGGGGGAGATTGTAAGGAAAATGGACCCCGGGCCATTTGGCTAATTGAGTTTTGGTGTTTGATGAACAACACAATCCGTGAACTAATAAGTTTGCTAGTGCTTGTGTTTGTAGTTCACAGGATGCGAAGAGAATTGGACCAAGGCAATGAGGATGCAACACCTCAAAAGAAGACATAAAAAGATGCATAGGAGTCCAATACTCAAGAACAAAGAAGCCCGAAGAAATCAGCGAAGAAATCCAAGATGAGGGCTGTCAGCCAGCGCCTGGTGGCGCACCGGACATTGGTGTCCGGTGTGCACCGGACTGTCCAGTGAGGCACCGGACAGTCTGCGCAGAGAGGCAGCAGACAGGCGCTCTCTGGCTGTAGCACCGGACTGTCCGGTGTGCACCGGACTGTCCGGTGTGCCAACGGGCAGACGGCAACAGTCGGATCCAACGGTCGACTGCTACAGGCGCCAACGGTCGGCTGACATGGCGTGCACCGGACATCTACTGTGCAGTGTCCGGTGGTGCACCGGACTGTCTAGTGCACCCGACGATAGGAAGCTGCTGCTTTCTATCCAACGGCTAGTTGGGGGTGTGGAGGCTATAAATACCACCCCAACCGGCCATTCTCAAGTGTGAGAGCCCAAGCAACATACCAAGGCATATAGTGCACATTTCCAAGAGCTCAAACACCCAAGTGCTTAATAGAATCACTCGGTGATTAGCGTAGGTGCTTTGCGAAGTGCTTAGGTTAGTTAGACCGCTTTAGCGCTTGCTCTAGGTGAACCCTAGATTGTTGAGTGAGTTTAGATAAACCTCACAACCCCTCGGCTCTTGCGCGAGTCGTTGTAATTGTACCGAGTGGGGCGAGAGTCTTGCGAGACCGTGACAACCGCGTTTGTGTCACGGCCGCCACCGTGTACCGGAGGGAACGAGGCCTGCGGCGTTTCGGCCGGAAGCTCGATAGTGGAGACGGCGGGGAGCGTCCGAGAGGAGCCGGAAGCGGAGCACCACTTGCGCGTGGAGAAGGCCCGTGGCTCTCTACGGAGTTACTCGACCGTGGTGCTTGGCCCTCGCGTGGGCTTCCCTTTGCGTAGGGGCACCAACGAGGATTAGTCGGGACCTTGCGTGGTTCCGGATACCTCGTTAAAAATACCGGCGTCATCCACGAGAGTTTGCTTCTCTACTTAGCTCTTTACATTCCGCATTTATATTAAGCATTTAAGTTTCAATCTTATTGTCATACTTATTTAGTGTAGATTGAAACTTAGCCTTTGCGGTAGAGATAGCAACACTTAGACAAAATCGAGTTTGCACATTCTAGTTTTGATTATTTGCATAGGTTTTGCTCTAGGGATTTAATTGTGGCCTAGTTTAGTAAAAGTTTTAGAAGTCCTAATTCACCCCCCTCTTAGGCGTCACCCGTTTCCTACAGGAGGCACGCCGTACGGAGGCATGCCGTAGGCAGGCGGCGGGGGTGTGCTGTAGGTTGGCGTCGTCAGGAGAGCAAGCGCCGGCGCTAGAGGAAGGGAGGCGTTGGGAACCTGACTCGACCACATGGAGATGGTGCCGATCCAGGGGTTGTAGAACGATGGCCAACTCTGGCCGCCATCGGCCAGCGGAACCTCCACGAGAGGGTCCACCGCCCCCACGTCCGCCCTTGCAGGGGCGACGGCCGCCGTCGGTGGTGGAATGCTGACGATGAGCCGTAGGAGCCACAGGAGGGGGGCGAGCGAGGGTCCCGATCGATGGAGCATGGGAGAGCCTGCCCTCCGGGAGACGCCTAGGTGTCAGGGGTGGTGCTGTAGAGGGACGATGCCTGGGTGGGAGCCTCGGAGGTCACGACATGGAAGGTGGGGAAAGGCACGATCCTCTTGATCAGAGCCTTCAGGTGGCTGTAGCGAGGGCTGAGGCCACGCAGGAGGTTCAACACCAAGGTACAGTCTGCCACTGGCTCGCCAAGATCACGGAGGGAGTCCGCTAGGCCTTTCATCTGGCGGCAGTACTCCTCCATGGAGAGGTCCCCCTGGGAGAACTGGTGGAACTGAGCGTTGAGATGTAGAGCCAGAGCGTCCTGGTTCCCAAGGAATTGTTCCTCGAGAGCAAGCCACACCTGGCGGCCCATGTGCACCTGGTTGCGGATGATGTCCTAGAGCTCGACGCTGATGGTGCCATGGAGCCATGAGAGCACCACGGTATCCATCAGGGACTAGGCCGGGGATGGCAGGGCGACAATGTTGTCGAGGACGTGGTCGGCGAGGGCAAAGCACCGCAGGGTGAGTAGCACCTGCCCCTGCTGGGTCCAGCACGATGGAGACGTGGGACCAGATGTTGTGCAGGCTGGCAGCCTAGGCATGGAGAGCAGCAATGTGGTCGGTGAAAGGGAAATGGGCTTAAAACATTTCCTATAATCGATTTTGGTGTTTGATGTCCATCACAAATCACATGGACTAACTAGTTTGCCTAGTTGTCATTTATCTCAGGTGCATAAATTTCAACATAAACCAACAAAGAAAATAAGTTGGGAACTCAACAAAGTTTGGAGCATAGACAAGCATTGGTGATGCCAGTGGCGCACCGGACACTGTCCGGTGCCCAGGCCAAGGCACCCACGAACTGGCAGCTCTCGAGTTTTTTGGGAGTCGCTCCGCTATAATTCACCAGACTGTCCAGTGTGCACCAGACATGTCCGATGAGCCAATGGAGCAACGGTCAACTGCGCCCAACAGTTGACTGCGATGTCAGATGAACTGTGAATAGTGCGCAAGTCAGAAGTCAGAGCAGCGAAGTCAGAATGCACGGATTGTCCGGTGTGCCACCGGACTGTCCGGTGCCGCAAGAGGACATATGACTTCAATGGTCAACCGCTCTAAACCCCAACAGGCAGCTGACGTGGCATGCACCGGACAACGAACAGTGCCATGTCCGGTGCACCATCGGACTGTCTGGTGTGCCCGTCGACAGCAAAGTCAGCCAATGGCTAGGAAGTGGTTGGTGGATATGAATACCCCCAACAACCTCCATTCAAGCCATCCAAGTTTTTTGAACTCCACATTCAATACAAGAGCAAAAGCATTCACTCCAAGACACATTCAAAAGATCAAATTCTCTCCATGCCTCAAAATCAACTTAATTGCTTAGTGACTTGAGAGAGGGTGTTTTGTGTTCCTTTTTGTTGCTTTGATTGCTTTCTCCTTCTCATTCTAATTCTTCTAAGTGCTCATTCTAATTCTTCTAAGTGCTTTGTAAAGCTAGCAAGAGACACCTAAGTGTGTGGTGATCCTTATGGGGTCTTAGTGACCCAAGTGATTAAGGAGAAGCCTCGACCGGTTTTTGTGACCGATTGAGAGAGGGAAAGGGTTGGAATACACCCAGCCTTTGTGGCCTCCTCAACGGGGACTAGGTTCTTTGGAACCAAACCTTGGTAAACAAATCGTCGTGTTCATTTGTGTTGATCTCCACTCGATTTGTTTCCCCTCCCCTCCTCTCTCTAAAGTTCCCTTGCTCATATTAATTTGAGTTGGCTCCCAAAGTTATCTGCATTGATTGAGCAACTCATAGCAAGGAGAACTATCTTCCACACTCCGAATTATTTCTAACACTTACCCCGAGCATAATGCATATTGAAAGTTTACAATTTTTCAGGTTTCGCCTATTCAGCCCCCCTCTAGGCGACTTTTAATTGGTATCGGTGCCCGGTGCTTCATTAGAGTCTAATAATTCGAAGTGATGTCGGGAGAACACGCCTAAAGGGAGATGGTCACCGGCAAAAAGCCCGAAGCCTCAGGAAGGAAGAACGAGGAACAGACTCCATCAAAGGAGGCCGACAACAAACACAAGGAGGAATTCGCTTCCTCCATCAGGTCACATAGGAAGGGTGATAAGAAGAAGAAGAAAATGAAGAAGGTGGTCCACTAAGAGACTGACTCTTCATCACCTTCCACCTCCGGTGCCGAGTCTACCACTTCGAAGCACCAAGAGCGCAAGAAGTATAGTAAGATGCCTCTACGTTATCCTCGCATTCCTAAACGCACTCCTTTACTTTTGGTACCCCTAGGCAAACCACCATATTTTGATGGTGAGGATTATTGTATGTGGAGTGATAAAATGAGGCACCATCTAACCTCACTCCACGAAAGCATATGGGATATTCTTGAGTTTGGAGCGCAGGCACCATAGGTGGGCGACGAGGACTACGACTCTGATGAGGCCGCCCAAATAAGACATTTTAATTCCCAAGCAACTTTTATACTCCTTGCCTCCTTGTGTCGAGAGGAGTATAATAAGGTGCAAGGGTTGAAAATGCCAAAGAAATTTGGGATGTCCTCAAAACGGCGCACGAAGGGGACGAGGTGACCAAAATCACCAAGCGCGAGATGATCGAGGGAGAGCTCGGTCGATTCGTCCTAAACAAAGGAGAGGAGCCACAAGCAATGTACAACCGACTCAAAACAATGGTCAACCAAGTGCGCAACCTCGAGAGTACCAAGTGGGATGACCATGAAATGGTCAAGGTTATTCTTAGATCTCTTGTTTTTCGTAATCCCACTCAAGTGCAACTAATCCGTGGAGATCACAGATATAAATAGATGTCTCCCGAGGAAGTAATTGGCAAGTTTGTGAGCTTTGAACTAATGATCAAAGACTCCAAACACATTGTCAACTTGGAGCAAGGCACCACCTCCACACCCGACGTGCAACCTGTTGCATTCAAAGCAACGGAAGAGAAGAAGGAAGAGTCTACACCAAGTAGACTCCCAATTGACGCCTCCAAGCTCGACAATGAGGAGATGACTCTTATCATTAAGAGCTTTCGACAAATCCTCAAACAAAGGATGGGGAAGGACTACAAGCCCCATTCCAAAAGGGTGTGCTATAGGTGTGGCAAGCTGGTCACTTTATTGCAAAATGTCCATATACAAGTGACAATGATAGGGACAACAACAAGAAAGAGAAGAAGATAGAAAAGAAAAGATACTACAAGAAGGGTGGCGAGGCGCACATGGGGTGGGAATGGGACTCCAACGAGAGCTCCACCGACTCCTCCTCCGATGAGGACACCACCAACATCGCCATCAACAAGGGCCTTCTCTTCCCCAACGTCGGCCACAAATGCCTCATGGCTAATAAGGACGGCAAAAAGAAGAAGGTACATTCTAGAGATACCCCAAAATATACTACTTCCGATGATGAGGGTAGTTCTAGTGATAATGAAGATGATTTAACTTCTCTTTTTGCAAACCTTACCAAGGATCAAAAGAAGAAAATTAATGAATTAATAGAAACCATTAACGAGAAGGATGATATCTTGGAAAGCCAAGAGGACTTGCTTGTTAAGGAAAATAAAAAATTTGTTAAGTTGAAAAATGCTTATGCTCTAGAGATAGAAAAATGTGCAAATTTATCTAAAGAGCTTGATATTTGCAATGATTCAATTTCCTAGCTTAGAAGTGAAAATGCTAGTTTAAATGCTAAAATAGAAGAATTGAATACTTGCAATGTTTCTACATCTACTGTTGAGCATGTCACCATTTGCACTAGATGTAGAGATGTTAACATTGATGCTATGAATGATCACCTTGCCATTATTAAAGAACAAAATGATCACATAGCTAAGTTAAATGCTAAAATTGCCGAGCATGAGTTAGAAAATGAAAAATTTAAATTTGCTCGTAGCATGCTTTATAATGGGAGACACCCTAGCATTAAGGATGGCATTGGCTTCCAACAGGGAGCCAAAACAATACCAAACTTAATGCCCCCAAGAATAGACTATCTAATTTTGTTAAGGGTAAGGCCCCCATGGTTTAGGATAGAGAAGGTTACATTTTATATCCTGAGCATAAAATTAGGAAAATTCATGCATGAAAATCTCATACTATTTCTCATCATACTTATATGTATAGTAATGAGGCTTCTAGCTTTAGGCATTCAACTCATATCAAAATGCCTAAAAATAAAATTGTTATTGCATCAAATGAACAATGCATTTTGTAGGAAACGGGTGACGCCTAAGAGGGGGGGGGGTGAATTAGGACTTCTAAAACTTTTACTAAACTAGGCCACAATTAAATCCCTAGAGCAAAACCTATGCAAATAATCAAACTAGAAAGTGCAATCTAGGTTTTGTCTAAGTGTTTCTATCTCTACCGCAAAGGCTAAGTTTCAATCTACACTAAATAAGTATGAATACAAGATTGAAACTTAAATGCTTAATATAAATGCGGAAACTTAAAAAGCAAAGTAGAGAAGCAAACTCTCGTGGATGACTCTGGTATTTTTACCGAGGTATCCGGAACCATGCAAGGTCCCGACTAATCCTCGTTAGTGCCCCTATGCAAAGGGAAGCCCACGCGAGGGCCAAGTACCACGGTCGAGTAACTCCATAGAGAGCTGTGGGCCTTCTCCACGCGCAAGTGGTGCTCCGCTTCTGGCTCCTCTCGGACGCTCCCCGCCGTCTCCACTATCGAGCTTCCGACCGAAACGCCGTGGGCCTCGTTCCCTCCGGTACACGGTGGCGGCCGTGACACAAACGCGGTTGTCACGGTCTCGCAAGACTCTCGCCCCACTCGGTACAATTACAACGACTCACGCAAGAGCCGAGGGGTTGTGTGGTTTGTCTAAACTCACTCAACTAACTAGGGTTCACCTAGAGCAAGCGCTAATGCGGTCTAACTAACCTAAGCACTTCACAAAGCACCTACGCTAATCACCGAGTGATTCTATTAAGCACTTGGGTGTTTGAGCTCTTGGAAATGTGCACTATATGCCTTGGTATGTTGCTTGGGCTCCCACACCTTCAAATGGCCGGTTGGGTGAAGTATATATAGGCCCCAACTCCAAAATAGCCGTTGGAGAAAAGCTGCAGTTCTCTACGGCACACCGGACAGTCCGGTGGTGCCTGTCTGGTGCGCCTAGCCGTTGCCCTGTCAGAGCAGGTGACCGTTGGCGCCGCAGGCTTTTCCACACCGGACAGTCTGGTGCTCACACCGGACAGTCCGGTGGTCTTCTTTCTAAGTGCCACCTGGAACTAGCCGTTGGGCTGGAGTTCCCTGGTGCACCGGACAGTCCGGCGTGTGGGCACCGGACAGTCCGGTGTGCTACCGGACAGTCCGGTGCGCCTTCGCACAGACAGTGCGCAGCAGCACACTTGGACTTTTCTTGGATCTTCTTAATGTCTTCTTTTGAGGTGTTGCTTTCCTCAATTCTTTAGTCCAAGTAAATCTTGCATCCTGTGAACTACAAACATAAACACTAGGAAACTTATTAGTTCACGGATTGTGTTGTTCATCAAACACCAAAACTCGATTAGCCAAATGGCCCGGGGTCCATTTTCCTTACAATCTCCTCCTTTTTGGTGATTGATGACAACACAACCAAAGCAATCAAATAATACAAGTATTTGAATGAAAATATGCAATCTACTTGCTAGGATGCATGTTTGTCCCCACAATGTGATATTATGGACTTAAGCCTTCCCCTAACTCCATAATTCACTTACTTCCTATTTTTGGACCAAATAACCAAAACCACTTGAAAAACCATTTGTAGATATAAAATTTTTAAAATTTGTGGTGTTTGGTGTTTGATATAGTTTTCATTGCTTTGGTCCCTAAACTTCTCCCCCTTTGGCATCAATCACCGAAAAGGAAGACATTAAAAGCATGTAGGAAGTAAATAAAAGCTTGTCCTCAAAGGATTACTCCCCCTAAATGAGTGTTCTCCTTTAGAAAGAGTTTTCTCCCCCTTTAGAGATGAAGAAAACCTCCCCCTAACAGAGATCTTAGGAAAAAGCATGTGAAAATTAGAGGTGCAAGACATGATTTGAAAAGACTAACTTCCCTTATGCATAGGTAACAGAATATGAATTAAGTATTTATGCATTTTTAGCAACATGGAAGTATATGATATGAAATATAGTCTAATCAAATATTGGAGAAGACATGTAAATGATACTAGATGGAGTCTCAAAAGATACCGATTGAAATTCAATGGCGAGCTTGAGAGACATGAGAGTTCTTAGAGATTTTGCAGTGGAAGATTGTTGTCTTTCTCCGGGGACCTTATTTTCCTTACAATGAGACTATCACATGAAATAGACTTGAAAAGGTGTTAGTCTCAAAGTATTAGATTATAGAGTAACCTCCCCCTGATGGTGTGCATATAAGTTTTGAATACTTGTAGGAGACATGCACTTTGATTTGATACCAAGAGGGGCAAATTATCTATAATCCGAACTTGGCACATATAAGTTAAATGATACAACTTGTAGAAATCAAAATTTTCAATTGATGCATCATTTACTATGGAGTGATATAGAAGCTATGTGCCGTGCTAACTAAACATTTTAAACCATGTAGGTTTGCTTAAGTATATGAATTGAAAGTAAGCAATCCTACCATGTGATGTACCTAGTATGCATAATTTTTAAACAAAAGTAAATAACAAATGTAATACTAGGCAAGAAAGGTAAACTAGATATAAGGTAAATAGATACGCATATCTAAAAACAAAAGATACAATAAATCTAGTTACCTTAGTCATGGGTGGGAAATTTGGGTCCAAAATTTTCACTAACCCACTTGGCAATAAACTTGATCCAATATGATGTATCCCATGATATACATCCCAACTTTGCCAAGTCTCCAAATTTCCCAATGACCTTCGGTCCACTCATTTCCCTTTCGGGATCCAAACCTTCTTAGTGCTTTTCATGGTTGAAATTATTTCCTTTGGCACCTAGATGCGTTTGGCCCCTTTTCCTTTGTTGGTTTGCTTGTTGGCCTTGATTGCTATCACCTTTCCATTCTTCTTCTTCTTGATCAAGTATGGTGTAGCAGTATTTTTGTCCACCTTTTTGATGTAGGTGTTAGAGATTTTGCTTGATGGCTTTTGCTTGAGCTTTTGCCTTTGTTTATGTGGCAGAACCACCCGAATTATTCCAGCTTAAGTGCCTAAGTCATGCCTCAAGGGCCGTGACACACTTAAATCGGAATAACCCGTCAGTCCTTCAGATCTAGTCTGATAGAGCCACTTAACCAGGATCAAATTCCACAATCTCACTCGAAGGTGAGTCACAGAAGAAATACAATAAAACAGGAATCCTCAAATTAAGTACTAAATTATTACATAAATCGGAGTTCTGGAGTAGCAAATAAAGTTCATTAAGTAAAGTGCAGCGGATAATCGATGTCGTCGGTAATGAGGAAATGGGCAAGGCCTAGCCCACTACTCCTCATGCTCCTCTCCCGCCGGAGCAACATCCCACTCGACCGTCCAACCCGGTGGCAGGGTGGTTGGCCAAGTCACACCATCAACCAAATCCTGCATGGTACCTGCAAAAATGGTGCCACAAGCAAGGCTGAGTATACTAATACTCAGCTAGACTTACCCGGTGTGAGGAGTCTACTCCTCTACCTCTAGACTATGCAGCTGTTTGGCTGAGGGGTTTGGTTTGCCAAAAGCACTAGCTGTTACTAAAATCAATTTTTGGCTTTTCAAATTTTATCATCATTAACCTAGCTAGATTTGCTCCTTCTAAGCATACATGGTAACAATCATTTAGTTCAAACAACTAGTTATCTCATATAACCACATTTCACTTCTTACTCGATGCAGTACAAGGAATCAAGCAGTCTCATTAGCTGCGAGAAGCAGACAATTCGAATCGAGTTTTTAAACCTTGCAAGGTAAACCTAAACACACGGCATGTCAGGGTACTCCGACCCTACACATGACAACCGTCCCCATCGATTCCCCGTCCGCGTCCAGGCCTCACCGCCTTGGCATACAATGCTCCACTGACCCCGGCTGCCGCCGTGCAGTGACCGCACTTGTACCCACCATAGCTAGCATGGGAGAACCAGTCTCAGGTCGCATGAGGGATAAAGTCCGCGCCCGGCTTCACTCAGGTACTAGGTTTACCGGTTACCATTTTTCCCGGCATGTGTTTAGTACGTTCAAAAGCTTGACTCAGGTATCCACACATTAATCCTTAATTCATTTTCCCGTCTCATGGACAAGGCATCCTCCCTGGATCCAAGGCCATAGACCAACATCTATCCCGTTATCAAGATGAATACAATCAATTCCTGACCTCGCGCGAGTGCTAGAAAAATCACTCGACTTCTACCGAGATCCTGATTAGCAAGCAGCTACTCGACCTAGCATACTAGTATTCATCTCAAAAGGAGTCCTAAGTTCATGCATCTAGAGGTTTCAAGCAATTCCTACACTTAAGTGCACATTACAAACCTACAAGCATTAAGTGTAGTAAAGTAGCATATATAAACGGTTATACATAAACCGGGGCTTGCCTTCAATTGCTGGGGCTGCGGGGAGATCCTCAATAGCAGCCTCTGAAGCTTGCTCCTGGTCTTCCTCTTGGACAGGTCCTTGCTCGGGGATGAGCACGTACTCTCCGTCGGCAAGATTACAATCTAATGAATGCAATGCGTAAGATATATGCATGATATGATAGGTGCTTTTAGAAATCACAACTTAAAAGGTGTATGATCTTTCTTGAGTTAAACAAAGTTAACTTTACTTATGCAAGACCCTTGGGTGGTATACTTGGTAAATTAAGTTAAACTTTAGCTAAGGCAAGTGGTAGGTTTTACTTTTAGGGGTTCCACTGAATTCTTTTTAAGCCTTAGGGATAATTGATAAGTACTCAAGTTAGACTTATTGAGGTGGGGTTTATTTCTTCTTTCCTTCTTCTTTATTCTCTTTAATGTTTTGGAGTAGGTTTGAACTACAAGTTGTTTTTATAAAATTCTAAAAATTCTGTAAAAATTACAGTGGCTTGCTACTGGTGTATGTTTCCTTTTCTTAAAATTTGGGGATCAGAAAGTGAATAGTTTTCTCTGCACAAAATTACTAAATTCTAAGGTAGAAAAGGTGCTTTGAACTACAACTATGATTTAAGAGTGGGTAATTCTTCAGAACTTATTTTTGCTGGCTTTTAGGTGTTATAATATGACTTGATACAAATTTCTAGCCATTAATACCCTTTAATTACTTTTCTATGAGTTTCTCAAATTTCTAGCCAAATGGGTGCTTTCTACTACCACTATATTTGAAAAATATCAAACAACAGAGTTCTTATTTTTCTTAGTTATTGTTTCGTGCAAGAGCAATCATTCTGAAGTTTGGCATCTTTTTGCTTAAGGGAAGGGGTGGGGTGCATTATTTAAATTAAATGGCCTTTCCCCTAAATCATTAGCAATTGGTATGAGTTTGCTTCTTTTTCTTGGGTTTGCATTTTTCTCTGGTAGTCTACCTCATCATGGACTTAGTTGATTTTTGGTTGCTCATTATCACAAGATTTGAGGTTGTTCATGATTTAGTTGGAAAATGCCTTATTATCACCTTGTATTTATCTCCCTTACTTAAAAAGTTGGACTGAGGTGCTCTATATTTTTGCAGTGGGGCTCTGGTGGTTATAAGTTCACTGGATTTTTGTTAAGCATTTTGGTTATAGTTTTGCCTCTTTAATAATTGATTTTCAGTCTTATTTAGGCTAAACAATTCATTTTAATTTAAAACTGGTCCAAATTAATGGTCTCTGTATTTTTCCTAGGTTCTCTGTTACATAAGTAAACTAGGAAAAATAATATTAGTCACTGTTCATTAATTTCTAATACCTTTCTGATTTTCTCTAAGTTTTGGACAAAACATCTTTAAATGAGAAAATACATCATAATTTCTAATGCTGGGGTTCCTACTATTTTTAAATAGTGTTTAAAAGAGGTCTGAATGCCCACAAATTTTCTTAAGTCTAGTGCAGGAGAAAGACTAATTTTCCTTGATTAAATAAGGTTTAGTGGGTTTCTGTTTTTAATTTTAAACTCTAAAATTTTGAACAGAAAGCATAGGGTTTACTATTTTTAAATGATAGATTGTAATATACAGAGGCTAGCAAAATTGGTTTGACATTTTTTGAGTAAGAATTCATCAAGTTATGAATTTTACAAGTTCTCTGGTTATTTAAAAGAATATCAGAATCGATTTAAATGAAAATCTACTTTGCACTGGGGTCCCTGGAGGTTTTCTAAGTTTTTCCTCGCGAATCAGTCCTCAGGCTACTATTCACCAGGGTCTCTGACATTACAGAAAACCCCTCGGGTTCTTCACCTCCTAACCCGAGGTCCTTAGTTTAACTTAAACAGTAGCCGCGGCGGGGAAAAGGGCGGAGGGGCTTACCGGCGGCGAGACTGTTCCGGTGAAGTGGTCGAGGATGAAGGGGAGGTCCTGGGGATCACAACGGTGTGCGGAACGCTGTCGGAGATGGCCGGAGTCGGTCGGTCCACGCGCGCAGGCGGGGATACTCGTCGGCGGCGAGGAGACCGGCCTGGTCACGGCGAGGTAGTCCAATCAAACGGGTCAGGGAGGTCCACGGGATGCCAGAGAAGACATGAGCGAGAGGAATTGGGCGGAGACTCACCGGATAACTCGGTCCACGCGCGGCGGCGGAAGACCGAAGTCCGGCGAAGTCGATCTCGGGCCTCCGGTGAAGTCCGGCTGGGTCCGAGGGCTTGGCAAGCTTCACGGGCTACTGGTGGAGCTGGCCGAAGCACTGGCTTGGCTTGAGGACGGCTGGTGTGGGCTGGCCACGGCGGCCGAAGCGCGGGCGGCAATGGCGGGCGGAAATCAAGCTCGCCGGAGCTAAGGAAAGTGGTTGGCCGGTGAGGGTGAGTGCGGGGCGAAGTGAGGCGCGCCTGGGGAGGCTTTATAGGCGCGGGCGGGCACGGCCGAGGGCGAGGGCGCGCGGCGGACTTGACTGGACGCCGGGGAGCGCGCGCGCGCGGGTTGGGCGAGCTCTGGCGTGCCGACCAGGGTCGAACACGTGGGAGCGCGCGTTCTGCCTAAGTTCTGGCGCGTGTAGTCGCTCATCCGAGCCTGCTCTCGCCTTGGTCAATGCACAAAACCTCTTCCCCTCCCTACAAGCTACCATTCTTGTGTGGGGGTCATAGGATTTTGCCTACTGGTTGCAGAGATATGGAGCCAGGAAATCTGGTCTGTCTCCCTGCGCAAATCCGAGGCAAATCCAAGGTTTAGTCGTGTCTAGGGCTCGCGTCCCAATGCCATCTTCTGGCACATGACAGAGGGGTTAGTTAGGCACATTTTTGTCAATGGGGCCATTAGGATTCGAGTTAGGGATCAAGGTGAACATCCCTGATCTTTGGCTCAAGGTCTGATTTTCAAAAATCTGAATTTCAGAATTCTTATTAAGTCCACACATGGAAAGCTTGATTTGGGGTTTTATTTGAGCTATTTTGGCTAAGCTTTCTCAACCTTTCTTATTGCCTATTAAATATACTTCAATTTTTATAATTGGCTCAACTCAAAATTTTAAACTTTTCACTCCCTTTTCCTTACTTTTTGAATTTTTGCTCATGGGGCTCATTTAGGATTTTTAAACTAGGGTTGCATAATCCAATCTTTTAAGGGACTCAAGTTCCTTGATTATGACACTTTTAAGTATATACTTGGTGACTTCATTATTACTTAAGTTATTTTGATGCTCATGCTTACTTTGGTTCACATAAAATGATGGCTCTTGGTTTGGCTTTTGAAAGAAAAACCCTGAGTGACACTGGGGTGTCACAGCCTTCCCCCCTTAAAGGAATCTCGTCCCGAGATTCGGGCCAGAGTCCTCCCGGGGTAGAGCGAAGGGTGAGACTTATAGGAAATGGGTGATTATTGTCATTATTAGGATAAATTGCTCTTCGAATGTCATTCTCTTTGCAACTTCAGAAGGAAGTCCTTTTAAGTTCCATTTTATAGTTACTTCATTCTGAATTAAGATCATATTTTTGGAAATTAGATTCGAAAGGCAGGAGGAGGGGTTTGGGGGTGATTACGTACCAGCTTCCTTAGGTAGGCAATCGGGAAAGTTGGATCTCAGGAATTCCTCGGTTTCCCAAGTAGCTTCCTCCTCTGAGTGATTACTCCACTGGACCTTGAACATCTTGATCGATTTAGCCCGAGTTGATCTTTCCTTGCAATCCAGAATCTTGGAGGGGTACTCTTGGTACGAGAGATCTGGCTCTATCTCCAATTCTGGCTCTGCTAAGATTTCAGTCGGCAATCGAACACACTTCTTCAGCTGAGATACATGGAATACATCGTGGATGGCAGACATCTTTGAAGGTAACTTCAGCTTGTATGCCACGGGTCCACATGCTTCTATGATCTCATAGGGTCCAATGTAACGAGGGGCTAGCTTGCCTTTGATCCCAAATCTCTGCATTCCCTTGGTGGGTGATACCTTGAGGTATACAAAACTTCCCACCTCGAACTGGAGAGGTTTCCTTCTTTTATCATGATAACTCTTCTGCCTGGCCTGAGCAGCTTCTAGATTCTTCCTGATTAGCTTGACTTTCCTTTCGGCTTCAGTCACTAAATCAGGTCCAAAAACTTCTCTTTCACCAGACTGAGACCAATTGAGTGGTGTCCTGCACCTTCTTCCATAGAGAGCTTCAAAAGGTGCCATCTTTAGGCTGGATTGATAACTATTGTTATAAGCAAACTCTGCCAAGGAGAGGTGCTTATCCCAGTTCTTGCCACAATCGATCGCACAAGCTCTCAGCATATCTTCCAGGATTTGGTTTACCCTTTTCGTCTGACCATCAGTCTGTGGGTGGTAAGCTGAACTCCTGATTAGCTTGGTTCCCAAAGACTTTTGCAATTGTTCCCAAAATCTGGCAACAAATTGGGCTCCTCGGTCAGAAACAATGGTCCGAGGTAATCCGTGCAAACACACGATCCGGTCAATATACAATTCTGCATATCTCTAAGCCTTATCAGTGGTATGCACAGGAAGAAAATGTGCCACTTTCGTCAATCGGTCCACAATAACCCAAATTGAATCATGATGACGAGAGGTGTTGGGCAGACCCACAATGAAATCCATGCTGATATCGTCCCACTTCCACGAAGGTACGGATAGTGGTTGCAAAGCTCCAGCTGACTTCAAGTGGCTTGCCTTTACCCTCTGACAGGTGTCACATTCTGATACATACTGGGCTATCTCCCTCTTCATTCTGGTCCACCAGTACAAAGGCTTCAAATCATGGTACATCTTGGTGCTTCCCGGATGCATAGAGAATTTGGAGAGATGAGCTTCATCCAAAATTTTCCTCTTGAGATCCTGGTCTTTAGGAATCACCAATCTGCTTTTGAACCATAACACACCCTTCTCATCCTGGCGGAAACAATTATACTTCTCAACCTTCTGATGGAGATTCTTCTTGATAATCTGCACTCCCTTGTCACTGAGCTGGGCCGTGATGATCTGGTCTTGCAAAGCTGGCTCAACAGAAATGTGAGACAAAGAACCAGAAGGAATTACTTCAATTTGCATCTTGCTCAACTCATCACAGAAGGTGTTAATGCGAGAATCCATCAGAACACAGTTGCACTGCAACTTCCGACTCAAGGCATCAGCTACCACATTAGCCTTTCCTCGGTGATAATGTACCTCCAGGTCATAATCCTTGATCAGCTCTAGCCATCTTCTCTGCCTCATGTTAAGGTCAGCCTGAGTAAAAATGTACTTAAGGCTCTTATGATCAGTGAAGATGTTGCAGTGGGTTCCCATTAGATAGTGCCTCCACATCTTCAACGCATGAACCACTGCTGCTAATTCAAGGTCATGAGTGGGATAATTTTGCTCATGAGGCCTGAGTGCTCTCGAAGCATAAGCAATGACTCGGCTGTCTTGCATCAAGACACAACCTAGCCCGGTGCCCGAGGCATCACAATATACATCAAAAGGTTTGCTGCTGTCGGGTTGCGCCAATACTGGTGCTGTAGTCAGATGCTGCCTTAATGCATGGAAGGCATCTTCGCACTTCTGACTCCACACAAATTTGACTTCTTTCTTCAGCAACTCAGTAATAGGCTTCGCAATTCGAGAGAAGTCCGGAATAAATCTTCGGTAATAACCGGCTAATCCCAGAAAACTCCGAATCTGGCGAACGGTCGTTGGTGGCTTCCAGTTCATCACCTCTTGCACTTTATCAGGATCAACAGCTATTCCAGCCTGAGAGATAGTGTGACCCAAGAATTTGATTTCCTTTAGCCAAAAATCACACTTGGATAACTTGGCATAAAGGTGGTGCTCTCGCAGACGTTGAAGTACTACATGCAAATGCCCGGCATGTTCTTCTTCGTTCTTTGAGTACACCAGAATGTCATCGATGAAAACCACCACGAACTTGTCCAATTCCGGCATAAAAACAGAATTCATCAGATACATGAAATATGCTGGTGCATTTGTCAGCCCGAATGACATCACCAAGAATTCATATAGCCCATATCTGGTTGAGAATGCCGTCTTCGGAATATCACTTGCTCGTATTTTGATCTGATGGTAGCCAGAGCGAAGGTCTATCTTGGAAAACACCTTGGCTCCGACCAACTGGTCAAAGAGAACATCAATACGAGGCAAAGGATACTTGTTCTTGATAGTTACCGCGTTAAGAGGGCGGTAGTCTATACACAGCCTCAAGCTTTCATCCTTCTTCTTCACAAACAGTGCTGGACATCCCCAAGGCGAAGTGCTTGGGCGAATGAAACCCTTATCCAGCAACTCTTGCAATTGCTTCTTCAATTCTGCCAACTCAGCGGGTGGCATTCGGTAGGGCCTCTTGGAAATTGGGGCCGTTCCCGGTTGCAACTCGATGGCGAATTCAATATCCCGGTCCGGTGGCATTCCTGGCAATTCATCAGGAAAGACATCTGCATACTCACAGACCACTGGGATCTTCTTCAGAGGTAGCTCCGTCATAGAGAAAGCACATGACTGAGAAGAACCCTGACTAGGCAAAATCAAGGTGAAATTCCCGCAGAAAGGAGAATTAACTTCCACGGTACGGTTGGCTACATCAAGCACAACTTGGTGCAAGGTCATCCAATTTGCCCCTAGAATAATGTCCACATTCTCCAATCCCAACACAAGAAGAGTGGTTTTGATAATGTGGCTTCCCAGTTGAATAGGCACACTTTGGTTTAATTGATTAGTTGCAATTTTACCCCCAGGTGTGACTATCATGAATGACCCTTTTGAGTGAGAGAATGGCAGTTTGCAAGTAGCACTGAACCTTTGGCTAATGAAACTATGAGATGCACCAGAATCAAACAGAATTAAAGCAGGTTGATTATAAACTGAAAAGATACCAGTCATGATAGGAGCTCCTTCTGGCACTTCCTCAAGAGCAGTGAAGTTGAGCTTCTCTTGCCTGACTTGCACCTTCTGCTTTCTTCCCTTGTCTTGATTTGGTGCTGGCATCTGCCTCTGCTGGTTCCTGGGGCAATTCTTGGCATAGTGGCCCACATTGCCACAAGTGAAACACTTGTTCCCATTGCCCTGGCGGAACTGCTGCTGCTGCGGAGGCTGATTGTTCCTTGGGGCGGGAGCGGGGTAGCGGTTGGGTGTCGGCTGCTACTGCTGCTGCTGAGGTGGCCTGATCACCCATCTGCCTGCCTGCTGCTGAAAACCCCTGCTCTGATTGTGAGAAACAATCCGGAACCTCTGAGCTTGAGCGGATGGTGCTGCCATTGGTGCCTTTCTCTTCTTCTCTGCCCGGTGAGCAACAATGCAATCCTCCTGAGAGATGGCCATGTTGACCAACTCATTGAAGCTATCAGCCCGGACAGTGTTGAGTCGTTCCCGCAGCTTGGTATTGAGACCCCTGCGGAAGCGATCCCTCTTTTTCTCATCAGAATCGACATGATACCCTGCATACTGGCATAAGTCATTGAAGGCTTGCGCATACTGCAGTACCGTGCGGGTTCCTTGATTGAGGGCCAGAAACTCATTCAACTTCCGATCAAGAATGCCAGCTGGAATGTGGTGTCCTCTGAAGGCAGTCTTGAATTCCTCCCAAGATACCTCACGATCATCAGGGAGCATAGCACGGAAGTGATCCCACCAAGTCCGAGCAGATCCGCGAAGCTGCTGCGCGGCGAAGCGGGTCTTGGTAGCATCAGGGCAGTCTCCTGTGAGGAGGGGAAACTTGGACTCGACGACGCGAAGCCATACGTCGGCGTCCAACGGATCCTCTGCCTTGGCGAACAAGGGCGGCTGCGTGCTCAGAAACTCCTGGTATGTTGCCATAGCCGGAGGTCGCTGAGGCTGGCCTCCACCATGCTGCTGGGGGTGGGGCTGGCGCTGCAAGAGCTGTCGCAGAATCTCGTTCTGCTGGGCCATCAGCTCCTGCACTGTGGGAGCTGGAGGAGGTGGCGGGGGAACCTGCTCGTTCTGCCCGCGATGCTGCCTAGCTGCCATATGAAAACAGAGATTGTCGCCATTGTTATCCCAACTCACAATTTCGAACGGCAAGATATCATTTCATATAGAAGAAAAAGAATGCCATAATCATAATATCAGGTTCGAATGAAGATAACATGGTGACAAGGATCCCACAGATTCCAAAAGTTCACAGGGTTACATTAATCAGGGGAAAGTACCCACAAGCCTAGTTCAAAATATGATACTACTAAGCTCGCATAGGTTTCTATCCACCTAAAATGTCGAAGTGACTGCTTAACCCTGAGCGGTGGAAGCGACACTGGATGCGGGTGAAGGGGGCATCGCAGAGGTAGTCCCATTGGCACCAGGGGCTGGTCCTAGCTCCTCGGGAGCCTCTTCTCCCTTGCTTCCTGCTTCATTGGCCTCCATCTCCAGGTGGTGCATGTCCAAGTGGTCATTTGCTTCCTCGAGTTCCCTCTGCACATCGTGAAGCTGGTTCTCCAAGACATCAATAGTGTTGTCTCGGATCTCCACTTGCTGCTCCAGGGTAGCGATACGCTGGTTCAGCCTCTCCACCTGCAGATCCTTTTCCACCAACTCTGTGGATAGGTCGACCACAAAATCTTCCCGACTGTCGAGAGTGAGCTTGGCAGTCCGAGCGGTGTTAGCAAGAAGTGTCATAGCATCGCTCTGAAGGGCCTGAAGGCGGTACAGCGCACTCATGCACTGAACAGTGACCCTCCCAACCAAGTCAGGATACATGGCCCACACATCCTTCACATGGCTCACGCGGTTACACCACATGGGATCATCCTTCTTCTCAGCAGGGAAGAGTCCCAAGGGGTGCATCACCATCTCCAGGGGATGGTAGCCACAGAAAGTCGTCAGAGCCTTCATGGCTGCTGCCTCAACGGTGTCATCCGTCCTGAGTCCGATCGTCTCAGAGTCAAGAGAACGCCAACCCGGCTGAAGGGGATGAGCCTCCAAAGTCAGCCAGACCCGACAACGAGGTACCTGATGCTCCTCATACAACTGCACCGTGTACAAAGGGGGCGTAGGGTAACCGGCGGAGTTAAGCACTTCCCACAAGATGGAAGGAAAGCCATCGCGAGAAAGGAAGTCGGAACTGAAACGAGAGTCTCCTCCACTAGCGGGGGTGGGTGAATTCATCTGCGGAAGGGAATCAAAGATAAAGATTATGGTGGAAGGAAAAAGAAAAAGAGAGCCCGAATGGTTTTAAAGAAAAAGGGGTTAGCTCAAATTTTAATTCCTCTTTATGTTTTATAATGCATGCATGCTGGAAGAAACGTTGCCTCTCAAAAAGAAAATAGGGTGCCTTTTTAGGGCATCCTAAAATATAAGTATTGGCCCACGGGGCCTAATTAATTAGCCACCTATTTCCCTCTATGCCTAAGGCCTTTCGTCCTAGGTCTAGCGGTCTAGTCCTGACGATCTATAGCAGTTTCTAGGCAAGTTTTAGATTTTGAAAATTGGTATTCATGGTTTATTGTTCTTCTCTGTGGTGGAATTTGCTCCGATACCAGCTGTGGCAGAACCACCCGAATTATTCCAGCTTAAGTGCTTAAGTCATGCCTCAAGGGCCGTGACACACTTAAATCGGAATAACCCGTCAGTCCTTCAGATCTAGTCTGATAGAGCCACTTAACCAGGATCAAATTCCACAATCTCACTCGAAGGTGAGTCACAGAAGAAATACAATAAAACAGGAATCCTCAAATTAAGTACTAAATTATTACATAAATCGGAGTTCTGGAGTAGCAAATAAAGTTCATTAAGTAAAGTGCAGCGGATAATCGATGTCGTCGGTAATGAGGAAATGGGCAAGGCCTAGCCCACTACTCCTCATGCTCCTCTCCCGCCGGAGCAACATCCCACTCGACCGTCCAACCCGGTGGCAGGGTGGTTGGCCAAGTCACACCATCAACCAAATCCTGCATGGTTCCTGCAAAAATGGTGCCACAAGCAAGGCTGAGTATACTAATACTCAGCTAGACTTACCCGGTGTGAGGAGTCTACTCCTCTACCTCTAGACTATGCAGCTGTTTGGCTGAGGGGTTTGGTTTGCCAAAAGCACTAGCTGTTACTAAAATCAATTTTTGGCTTTTCAAATTTTATCATCATTAACCTAGCTAGATTTGCTCCTTCTAAGCATACATGGTAACAATCATTTAGTTCAAACAACAAGTTATCTCATATAACCACATTTCACTTCTTACTCGATGCAGTACAAGGAATCAAGCAGTCTCATTAGCTGCGAGAAGCAGACGATTCGAATCGAGTTTTTAAACCTTGCAAGGTAAACCTAAACACACGGCATGTCAGGGTACTCCGACCCTACACATGACAACCGTCCCCATCGATTCCCCGTCCGCGTCCAGGCCTCACCGCCTTGGCATACAATGCTCCACTGACCCCGGCTGCCGCCGTGCAGTGACCGCACTTGTACCCACCATAGCTAGCATGGGAGAACCAGTCTCAGGTCGCATGAGGGATAAAGTCCGCGCCCGGCTTCACTCAGGTACTAGGTTTACCGGTTACCATTTTTCCCGGCATGTGTTTAGTACGTTCAAAAGCTTGACTCAGGTATCCACACATTAATCCTTAATTCATTTTCCCGTCTCATGGACAAGGCATCCTCCCTGGATCCAAGGCCATAGACCAACATCTATCCCGTTATCAAGATGAATACAATCAATTCCTGACCTCGCGCGAGTGCTAGAAAAATCACTCGACTTCTACCGAGATCCTGATTAGCAAGCAGCTACTCGACCTAGCATACTAGTATTCATCTCAAAAGGAGTCCTAAGTTCATGCATCTAGAGGTTTCAAGCAATTCCTACACTTAAGTGCACATTACAAACCTACAAGCATTAAGTGTAGTAAAGTAGCATATATAAACGGTTATGCATAAACCGGGGCTTGCCTTCAATTGCTGGGGCTGCGGGGAGATCCTCAATAGCAGCCTCTGAAGCCTGCTCCTGGTCTTCCTCTTGGACAGGTCCTTGCTCGGGGATGAGCACGTACTCTCCGTCGGCAAGATTACAATCTAATGAATGCAATGCGTAAGATATATGCATGATATGATAGGTGCTTTTAGAAATCACAACTTAAAAGGTGTATGATCTTTCTTGAGTTAAACAAAGTTAACTTTACTTATGCAAGACCCTTGGGTGGTATACTTGGTAAATTAAGTTAAACTTTAGCTAAGGCAAGTGGTAGGTTTTACTTTTAGGGGTTCCACTGAATTCTTTTTAAGCCTTAGGGATAATTGATAAGTACTCAAGTTAGACTTATTGAGGTGGGGTTTATTTCTTCTTTCCTTCTTCTTTATTCTCTTTAATGTTTTGGAGTAGGTTTGAACTACAAGTTGTTTTTATAAAATTCTAAAAATTCTGTAAAAATTACAGTGGCTTGCTACTGGTGTATGTTTCCTTTTCTTAAAATTTGGGGATCAGAAAGTGAATAGTTTTCTCTGCACAAAATTACTAAATTCTAAGGTAGAAAAGGTGCTTTGAACTACAACTATGATTTAAGAGTGGGTAATTCTTCAGAACTTATTTTTGCTGGCTTTTAGGTGTTATAATATGACTTGATACAAATTTCTAGCCATTAATACCCTTTAATTACTTTTCTATGAGTTTCTCAAATTTCTAGCCAAATGGGTGCTTTCTACTACCACTATATTTGAAAAATATCAAACAACAGAGTTCTTATTTTTCTTAGTTATTGTTTCGTGCAAGAGCAATCATTCTGAAGTTTGGCATCTTTTTGCTTAAGGGAAGGGGTGGGGTGCATTATTTAAATTAAATGGCCTTTCCCCTAAATCATTAGCAATTGGTATGAGTTTGCTTCTTTTTCTTGGGTTTGCATTTTTCTCTGGTAGTCTACCTCATCATGGACTTAGTTGATTTTTGGTTGCTCATTATCACAAGATTTGAGGTTGTTCATGATTTAGTTGGAAAATGCCTTATTATCACCTTGTATTTATCTCCCTTACTTAAAAAGTTGGACTGAGGTGCTCTATATTTTTGCAGTGGGGCTCTGGTGGTTATAAGTTCACTGGATTTTTGTTAAGCATTTTGGTTATAGTTTTGCCTCTTTAATAATTGATTTTCAGTCTTATTTAGGCTAAACAATTCATTTTAATTTAAAACTGGTCCAAATTAATGGTCTCTGTATTTTTCCTAGGTTCTCTGTTACATAAGTAAACTAGGAAAAATAATATTAGTCACTGTTCATTAATTTCTAATACCTTTCCGATTTTCTCTAAGTTTTGGACAAAACATCTTTAAATGAGAAAATACATCATAATTTCTAATGCTGGGGTTCCTACTATTTTTAAATAGTGTTTAAAAGAGGTCTGAATGCCCACAAATTTTCTTAAGTCTAGTGCAGGAGAAAGACTAATTTTCCTTGATTAAATAAGGTTTAGTGGGTTTCTGTTTTTAATTTTAAACTCTAAAATTTTGAACAGAAAGCATAGGGTTTACTATTTTTAAATGATAGATTGTAATATACAGAGGCTAGCAAAATTGGTTTGACATTTTTTGAGTAAGAATTCATCAAGTTATGAATTTTACAAGTTCTCTGGTTATTTAAAAGAATATCAGAATCGATTTAAATGAAAATCTACTTTGCACTGGGGTCCCTGGAGGTTTTCTAAGTTTTTCCTCGCGAATCAGTCCTCAGGCTACTATTCACCAGGGTCTCTGACATTACAGAAAACCCCTCGGGTTCTTCACCTCCTAACCCGAGGTCCTTAGTTTAACTTAAACAGTAGCCGCGGCGGGGAAAAGGGCGGAGGGGCTTACCGGCGGCGAGACTGTTCCGGTGAAGTGGTCGAGGATGAAGGGGAGGTCCTGGGGATCACAACGGTGTGCGGAACGCTGTCGGAGATGGCCGGAGTCGGTCGGTCCACGCGCGCAGGCGGGGATACTCATCGGCGGCGAGGAGACCGGCCTGGTCACGGCGAGGTAGTCCAATCAAACGGGTCAGGGAGGTCCACGGGATGCCAGAGAAGACATGAGCGAGAGGAATTGGGCGGAGACTCACCGGATAACTCGGTCCACGCGCGGCGGCGGAAGACCGAAGTCCGGCGAAGTCGATCTCGGGCCTCCGGTGAAGTCCGGCTGGGTCCGAGGGCTTGGCAAGCTTCACGGGCTACTGGTGGAGCTGGCCGAAGCACTGGCTTGGCTTGAGGACGGCTGGTGTGGGCTGGCCACGGCGGCCGAAGCGCGGGCGGCAATGGCGGGCGGAAATCAAGCTCGCCGGAGCTAAGGAAAGTGGTTGGCCGGTGAGGGTGAGTGCGGGGCGAAGTGAGGCGCGCCTGGGGAGGCTTTATAGGCGCGGGCGGGCACGGCCGAGGGCGAGGGCGCGCGGCGGACTTGACTGGACGCCGGGGAGCGCGCGCGCGCGGGTTGGGCGAGCTCTGGCGTGCCGACCAGGGTCGAACACGTGGGAGCGCGCGTTCTGCCCAAGTTCTGGCGCGTGTAGTCGCTCATCCGAGCCTGCTCTCGCCTTGGTCAATGCACAAAACCTCTTCCCCTCCCTACAAGCTACCATTCTTGTGTGGGGGTCATAGGATTTTGCCTACTGGTTGCAGAGATATGGAGCCAGGAAATCTGGTCTGTCTCCCTGCGCAAATCCGAGGCAAATCCAAGGTTTAGTCGTGTCTAGGGCTCGCGTCCCAATGCCATCTTCTGGCACACGACAGAGGGGTTAGTTAGGCACATTTTTGTCAATGGGGCCATTAGGATTCGAGTTAGGGATCAAGGTGAACATCCCTGATCTTTGGCTCAAGGTCTGATTTTCAGAAATCTGAATTTCAGAATTCTTATTAAGTCCACACATGGAAAGCTTGATTTGGGGTTTTATTTGAGCTATTTTGGCTAAGCTTTCTCAACCTTTCTTGTTGCCTATTAAATATACTTCAATTTTTATAATTGGCTCAACTCAAAATTTTAAACTTTTCACTCCCTTTTCCTTACTTTTTGAATTTTTGCTCATGGGGCTCATTTAGGATTTTTAAACTAGGGTTGCTCATGACACTTTTAAGTATATACTTGGTGACTTCATTATTACTTAAGTTATTTTGATGCTCATGCTTACTTTGGTTCACATAAAATGATGGCTCTTGGTTTGGCTTTTGAAAGAAAAACCCTGAGTGACACTGGGGTGTCACAGTTTATCCCTGGTCATCGCCTTGCATTGGAAAGACTTATGGCCTTCCTTGTGGCATAGCCTACAAATCACAGTTTCTCCCTCCATAGGCTTATTCACTCCCGCAGTGGTGTTATCCTATGGAGGTCAGATTTGTTTGGCTTTGCCTTTCTTGTCATACAAAGCCTTGCCAAGGCGAGCCACTTCTTGCTTTAATTGTTCATTTTCCTTTGCAATCTCATCCGAACATGTCTTTACAACAATATTCTCAACAACGACTTGGTTGCAGGGGTTAGAATCATCAATTAAATCAAAGCAGGAAGTAGAAGCATCTTTCTTAATTATTTCAGGTATTTCAGCTAAAGATGTTGCTGGGGTGCTACCAATGTTTTGTAGCTTAGTAGTTAGCTCATTATTGTGTATGCTAAGAATTTCCATTTTCTCTAGCAAATTTTCAATAGCTTCTTGGGAGCTAGCTAACTTAGCCTTAAGGTTTTCATTCCTTTTAATAAGGCTATCATCGGTAGCAGTGGATGGAGCACTAGATTCTAATTGCTCAATTTTAGTTGACAGCTCACTATTTAAGTTTGCAAAAGTTTCAAATTTTTCTAGCAAACCTTTGTAATCATTTTGAGAGCTAACCAACTTATTTTTCAAAGTTTTAAGTTGAGCCTTTTTCTTAGTGCAAACATCCTGAAAAAATTCTACGGCTTCCGCAAGCTCATCTACAGAGGGCTTTCCCTCACCTTCATCATCACTACTACTTTCATCACTAGAGGATGGAATGCTTTTGTTACCTCTTACCATAAGGCATTTGTGTGATGACCGTGATGAGAGTGATGAGGACTGGTGGCTGCGCGTCCTTGGAGGTTCATCTTCACTTGAAGAATCATCCCAAGTTCTAACACTTGTTAGCGCCTTGCCATTGCTCCTCTCCTTTTTGGGTTTGGCCATATTTGGACAGTTGTCCCTGAAGTGGCCCTTCTCCCCACATGCGAAGCATCCTCTCTTCCTTTGCTTTTTCCTGTCAATGTTAAAGAGAAGATCTTCGACCTGCAGGGGCACACCCATTAGATTAATCTTGTGGATCATCCTCATTACCTTTCCGACACGTCAGATTGTTTCTTCGTCCTTGGAGGATGATGTGCATGGTTGATTATCTTCATCATCATCACTTTCTTCTTCTTCCTCTTCTTCACTTGAGGAACTTGGTGTGGGAGCCTTCTTTTTGCCCTTCCTTTCATCACATGCAAAAGCATATGGTCTTGAGGAAGTTGGCTCCTCTCCCCGACACATTTTTCGCGACATCTCAAACGCCGCGATTTTCCCAATCACAATGGTTGGGGTCATGTTGCTGAAGTCCTCCATGTTGTGAAGGATGGTGATGATGCTCCCATATCTTTGTTGTGGTAGCAGGGAGATAATCTTCCTCACAATGTCCGCATCACCTAGCTTATTAATGCCAATAGAATTGAGCTCATTGATAATTAGATTCAAATAAGAATACATGTCTCTAACAAGCTCATCAAGACTAGGTAATGTTTTTGCTCACGAACATTGGATGTGCCGTCATGGAGCTCATGCAATTTTAGCCAAATCTCATTAGCAGTTTTCAAGGTAAATACTTGATTAAAAATATCCATGCTAAGAGAGTCATACAAGCAATTTTTGGCTCTAGCATTTAAATGAATTTCTTTTTCCTCACTCGTGGTGGGTTTCTCGGGATTCTTGAGGGGTTTCATCTCGTCACAAGTGACTCTCCAAACACATAGATCAGTGGCTGGAGAGGAGTCTTAGCAAAACACAATAACCACAAAGAGATCAACACAGAGATGGCACAATGGTTTATCCCGTGGTTCGGCCAAGTCCAACGCTTGCCTACTCCACGTTGTGGTGTCCCAACGGACGAGGATTGCAATTAACCCCTCTCAAGCGGTCCAAAGACCCACTTGAATACCATGGTGTTTTTCTTTGCTTTACTATATCCCGTTTGCGAGGAATCTCCACAACTTGGAGTCTCTCGCCCTTACACTTTGATGTTCACAAAGAAGCACGGAGTAAGGGAGAGATGAGCAACTCACACGAGACACAAAAATCACAGCAAATACTCACACACAAGACCCAGACTTGAGCTCACAAGAATATCACGAGGTTCTCACTAGAACGGAGCTCAAATCACTAAGAATGTCGAACAAGTGCGTAGGAATGAAGTGTGAGTGATCAACAATGCTCAAATGTTGCTTGCTGTCCTCCTCCATGCGCCTAGAGGTCCCTTTTATAGCCCCAAGGCAGCTAGGAGCCGTTGAGAGCATTCCAGGAAGGCAATTCTTGCCTTCTATCGCCTGGCGCACCGGACAGTCCGGTGCACCACCGGACACTGTCCGGTGCGGATTTCATTCCTTCTTTGGCGAAGCCGACCGTTGGAGATTCAGAGCCGTTGGCGCACCGGACAGTCCGGTGCCCCCTTCTAGCCGTTGGCTCGGCCACGTGTACTGCGCGGATCGCGCGGCCAACCGTTGGTCCGGCCGACCGTTGGCTCACCGGACAGTCCAGTGCACCACCGGACAGTCCGGTGAATTATAGCCGTACGCCGTTAATCATCTCCCGAGAGCGACGAGTTCGCTGTGAATGGCTCACCGGACAGTCCGGTGCACCACTGGACAGTCCGGTGATTTATAGCCGTACACCGCCGTCGAAGTCCCGAGAACAGCAAGTTCACCAGAGCCAGCCTGGTGCACCGGACACTGTCTGGTGCTCCACCGGGCACTGTCCGGTGCACCCAGACTGAGCTGTCTTTGGCTGAACAAAGCCATCTCTTTTCCAATTCGATTTCTCCTGTTTCCAGCACTTAGACACAATACATTAGTTCTAAAAACAATGTACTAAGTCTAGAAACATACCTTTAGACTTGATTTGCACTTTGTCCATCAATTGGCATAGATTTTCACTTAAGCACTTGTGTTGGCACTCAATCACCAAAATACTTAGAAATGGCCCAAGGGCACATTTCCCTTTCAATCTCCCCCTTTTTGGTGATTTATGCCAACACAACAAAAAGCAACTAAAAGAAGTGCAACATCAATACAAATGAGAACTCAAAATTATTTTGATTCAAAATTGGCATATATGGATCATTCTTTGCCACCACTTGGTTTTGTTTTTGCAAATCAACCTCAATCTCCTATCTCTAATTCAAACACAATTGTAGAGACATAAAGAGAGTTGTTCCAAGAGAAATTGATCAAAGATTTCAAAAACTCCCCCTTTTTCCCATAATCAACCATTCTCCCCACAAGAGGCCAACTTTTGACAAGAGAGACAATAAGAGAGTTTTGACAAACCAAAAGCTCTATTCTACTATTTTCAAAATTCTCAAGTGGTAGCTGATCCATTTATTGCTTTGGCCTTATTTTCTCCCCCTTTGGCATCAAGCACCAAAATGGGATCAATCTTGGCCCTTGAACCCCATTGCCTCACCAAAATCTTCAAATAAGAGTACCAAGGCAATAAGAGTACATGAGATGAACTTGGAATAATTTACCCTCTCATCGGAGTGCAGTGGAAGTCTGTCATGGTCCAAGTCCACCTTTTCCCTTTCAAACCTACTTTGAGACTAAATCAAGCAAACTCAAGCACACGGTTAGTCTCAAAGGGTCAAGTTGTAGCACATCTCCCCCTAAATATGTGCATCACTTGCAAAAGGACTTATGAGGTCCGGGGAGTGTTTGTACAACTTGAGCACCACAAGTAAACAACAAAATGCATAAGGAACATGATCAAAGCATAATACACATGTATGCTACAAATCAATCCAAGTTCCGCGAATCTAAGACATTTAGCTCACTACGCAGCCTGCAAAAGGTCTTTTCATCTAAAGGCTTGGTAAATATATCGGCTAGCTGGTTCTCGATGCTAATATAGAACACTTTGATATCTCCCTTTTGCTGGTGGTCTCTCAAAAAGTGATGCCGGATGTCAATGTGCTTTGTGTGGCTGTGCTCAACAGGATTGTTCGCTATGCGGATAGCACTCTCATTATCACATAGGAGTGGGACTTTGCTCAGATTGTAGCCAAAGTCCCGGAGGGTTTGCCTCATCCAAAGTAGTTGCGCGCAACACTGTCCTGCGGCAACGTACTCGGCCTTAGCGGTGGATAGGGCAACGGAGGTTTGTTTCTTAGAACTCCATGACACCAGGGACCTTCCTAAGAATTGGCACGTCCCTGATGTACTCTTCCTATCGACCTTACATCCAGCATAATCGGAGTCTGAATATCCACTTAAGTCAAAGGTAGACCCCTTTGGATACCAGATCCCGAAGCAAGGCGTAGCGACTAAATATCTAAGAATTCGCTTCACGACCACTAAGTGACACTCCCTTGGATCGGATTGAAATCTAGCACACATGCATACACTAAGCATAATATCCGGTCTACTAGCACATAAATAAAGCAAAGAACCTATCATGGACTGGTATGCTTTTTGATCAACGGACTTACCTCCTTTGTTGAGGTCGGTGTGTCCGTCAGTTCCCATCGGAGTCTTTGCGGGCTTGGCGTCCTTCATCCCAAACCGCTTTAGCAAGTCTTGCGTGTACTTCGTTTGGGAGATGAAGGTGCCGTCCTTGAGTTGCTTCACTTGGAACCCAAGGAAGTAGTTCAACTCGCCCATCATCGACATCTCAAACTTTTGAGTCATCACCCTGCTAAACTCTTCACAAGACTTTTGATTAGTAGAACCAAATATTATGTCATCGACATAAATTTGGCACACAAAAAGATCACCATCGCAAGTCTTAGTGAAAAGAGTTGGATCGGCTTTCCCAACCTTGAAAGCATTAGCAATTAAAAAGTCTCTAAGGCATTCATACCATGCTCTTGGGGCTTGCTTAAGTCCATAGAGCGCCTTAGAGAGCTTACACACGTGGTCGGGGTACCGTTCATCCTCGAAGCCTGGGGGTTGCTCTACGTACACCTCCTCCTTGATTGGCCCATTGAGGAAAGCGCTCTTCACATCCATTTGGAACAATCTGAAAGAATGGTGAGCGGCATATGCTAGCAAAATACGAATGGACTCTAGCCTAGCCACAGGAGCAAAAGTCTCCTCAAAGTCCAAACCTACGATTTGGGCATAACCTTTTGCCACAAGTCGAGCCTTGTTCCTCATCACCACCCCATGCTCGTCCAGTTTGTTGCGGAACACCCACTTGGTTCCCACAACATTTTGCTTGGGACGAGGCACCAGTGTCCAAACTTCATTCCTCTTGAAATTATTGAGCTCCTCCTGCATGGCCAACACCCAGTCCAGATCTAGCAAGGCCTCTTCTACCCTGAAAGGCTCAACAGAAGAGACAAAGGAGTAATGCTCACAAAAATTAACTAATCTAGAACGAGTAGTTACTCCCTTGCTAATGTCACCCAAAATTTGGTCGACGGGATGATTCCTTTTAATCGTCGCTCGAACTTGGGTTGGAGGTGCCTGAGGTGCTTCTTCCTCTTCAACTTGGACATCCTGTGCTCCCCCATGATCACACGCCTCCACTTGAGGTACCTGTTCGTCATCTTGGGTTGGAGGATGCACCATTGTTGAGGAAGAAGGTTGATCTTGCTCCTCGAGTTCCTGTGGTCGCACATCGCCAATTGCCATGGTGCGTATTGCGGCCGTTGGAACATCTCCTTCATCTACATCATCAAGATCAACAACTTGCTCTCTTGGAGAGCCATTAGTCTCATCAAATACAACGTCGCTAGAGACTTCAACCAAACCCGATGATTTGTTGAAGACTCTATACGCCTTTGTATTTGATTCATAACCTAACAAAAACCCTTCTACAACTTTGGGAGCAAACTTAGAATTTCTACCTCTCTTCACTAGAATATAGCACTTGCTCCCAAATACACGAAAGTAAGACACATTGGGTTTGTTACCGGTTAGAAGCTCATACGAAGTCTTCTTGAGGAGGCGGTGAAGGTAGACCCGGTTGATGGCGTGGCAAGCCGTGTTCACGGCTTCCGACCAAAACCGCTCGGGGGTCTTGAACTCTCCAAGCATCGTCCTCGCCATGTCTATGAGCGTCCTGTTCTTCCTCTCTACCACACCATTTTGCTGTGGTATGTAGGGAGCGGAGAACTCGTGCTTGATCCCTTCCTCCTCAAGGTACTCCTCCACTTGAAGGTTCTTGAACTCGGACCCGTTGTCGCTCCTTATCTTCTTCACCTTGAGCTCAAACTCATTTTGAACTCTCCTGAGGAAGCGCTTGAGGGTCCCTTGGGTTTTAGATTTATCCTGCAAAAAGAATACCCAAGTGAAGCGGGAAAAATCATCAACTATAACAAGACCATACTTACTTCCTCCTATGCTTAGATAGGCGACGGGTCCGAAGAGGTCCATATGAAGCATCTCCAAAGGTCTTGATGTGGTCATCACATTTTTGGGATGATGAGAGCTTCCCACTGTTTACCTGCTTGACAAGCTACACAAGGTCTATCTTTTTCGAAATGCACATTAGTTAGACCTATCACGTGTTCTCCCTTTAGAAGCTTGTGAAGGTTCTTCATCCCCACATGACCTAAACGGCGATGCCACAGCCAGCCCATGCTAGTCTTAGCAATTAAGCATGCATCTAGACCGGCCTCCTCTTTTGCAAAATCAACTAAATAGACTTTGCCATCTAATACACCCTTAAAAGCTAATGAACCATCACTTCTTCTAAAGACAGACACATCTACATTTGTGAACAAGCAGTTATATCCCATATTGCAAAGTTGACTCACAGACAACAAGTTATATCCAAGCGACTCAACTAAGAACACATTAGAAATAGAGTGCTCGGATGAAATAGCAATTTTTCCTAACCCTTTCACCTTGCCTTGGTTCCCATCACCGAATATTATTGAATCTTGGGGATCCTTGTTCTTGACATAGGAAGAGAACATCCTCTTTTCCCCCGTCATGTGGTTTGTGCATCCGCTGTCGATAATCCAGCTTGAGCCCCCGGATGCATAAACCTGCAAGGCAAATTTAGGCTTGGGTTTTAGGTACCCAACTCTTGTTGGGTCCTACAAGGTTAGTCACAATGGTCTTAGGGACCCAAATGCAAGTTTTATCTCCCTTGCATCTTGCCCCTAATTTCCTAGCAATTACCTTCTTATCCTTTCTACAAATAGCAAAGGAAGCATTGCAAGTATGAAAAATTGTAGAAGGTTCATTAATTACTTTCCTAGGAACATGAACAATATTCTTTCTAGGCACATGATGAATATTTTTCCTAGGCATATCTCTACCATGCACAACATGGGAACTAGAAGTAGTCATAGCATATGAATCATAAGCACAGGTCCTATACGCATTTCTAGAAAATTTTCTATCACCGTAAATGAAAGCATGGTTCTTTTGAACACTATTAGTCATAGAGGCCTTCCCTTTCTCCTTGGCGGGAATGGAAGCTTTATGACTAGTTAAGTTCTTGGCTTCCCTCTTGAAGCCAAGCCCATCCTTAATTGAGGGGTGTCTACCAATCGTGTAGGCATCCCTCGCAAATTTTAGTTTATCAAATTCATTTTTGCTAGTCTTAAGTTGGGCATTAAGACTAGCCACTTCATCATTTAACTTTGCAATAGACACTAGGTGTTCACTACAAGCATCAACATTAAAATCTTTACACCTAGTGCAAATCACAACATGTTCTACACAAGAGTTAGATCTATTTGCTACTTCTAGTTTAGCGTTTAAATCATTGTTAACATCTTTTAAACTAGAAATTGTCTCATGGCAAGTAGATAGTTCACAAGAAAGCATTTCATTCCTTTTAACTTCTAAAGCATGAGATTGTTGTGCCTCTACAAATTTATCATGTTCTTCATACAAAAGATCCTCTTGTTTTTCTAAAAGTCTATCCTTTTCATTCAAGGCATCAATCAATTCATTTATCTTATCTATTTTAGTTCTATCCAATCCCTTGAACAAACTAGAGTAATCTATTTCATCATCATCACTAGACTCATCATCACTTGAAGAAGCATAAGTGGTATTGTTTCGAGTACATACCTTCTTCTCCTTCGCCATGAGGCATGTGTGACGCTCGTTGGGGAAGAGGGATGATTTGTCGAAGGCTGAGGCGGCAAGTCCTTCGTTGTCGGATGAAGAGCAATCCGAGTCCCACTCCTTGCCAAGATGTGCCTCGCCCTTAGCCTTCTTGTACTTCTTCTTCTTTTCCCTTTTCTTCTCTTGTTCCTGGTCACTATTATTATCGGGACAATTAGCGATAAAATGACCAGTCTTACCGCACTTGAAGCAGGAGCGCTTTCCCTTCGTCTTGTTCTTCTTGGGATGCTCCTTGCGGCCCTTTAGCGCCGTCTTGAAGCGCTTGATGATGAGGGCCATCTCTTCCTCATTTAGTCCCGCCGCCTCAACTTGCGCCACCTTGCTAGGTAGCGCCTCCTTGCTACTCGTTGCCTTGAGAGCAACGGGTTGAGGCTCATGGATTGGACCATTCAACGCGTCGTCCACGTATCTCGCCTCCTTGATCATCATTCTCCCGCTTACAAACTTCCCAAGTACTTCTTCGGGTGACATCTTGGTGTACCTAGGATTTTCACGAATATTGTTCACAAGATGTGGATCAAGGACAGTAAAAGACCTTAGCATTAGGCGAACGACGTCGTGGTCCGTCCATCACGTGCTTTCGTAGCTCCTTATTTTGTTGATGAGGGTCTTGAGCCGGTTGTATATTTGGGTTGGCTCCTCTCCCCTTATCATTGCAAATCTCCCAAGCTCGCCCTCCACCAACTCCATCTTGGTGAGCATGGTGACGTCGTTCCCCTCATGTGAGATCCTGAGGGTGTCCCAGATCTGCTTGGCATTGTCCAAGCCGCTCACCTTATTGTACTCTTCCCTGCACAAAGATGCTAAAAGGACAGTAGTAGCTTGTGCAGTTTTATGGATTTGTTCATTTATAAACATGGGACTATCTGAGCTATCAAATTTCATTCCACTCTCTACAATCTCCCATATGCTTGGATGGAGAGAGAACAAGTGATTACGCATTTTGTGACTCCAAAATCCGTAGTCCTCCCCATCAAAGAGTGGAGGCTTGCCAAGAGGAATGGAAAGCAAATGTGCATTTGAACTATACGGAATACGAGAATAATCGAAAGAGAAGTTTGAGTTAACTGTCTTCTTTTTCTCGTAGTCGTTGTCGTCGTCCTTTTGGGAAGAGGAAGATTCGTCGCTGTCGTCGTAGTAGACGATCTCCTTGATGCGCCTTGTCTTCTTCTTCTTCCCATCTTTTCGTTTGTGGCCCGAGCCCGAGTCGGTAGGCTTGTCATCTTTCGGCTCGTTGACGAAAGACTCCTTCTCCTTATCATTGATCACAATCCCCTTGCCCTTAGGATCCATCTCTTCGGGCGATTAGTGTAACACCCGGGCTTTAAGGAACAAAGCCGGGTGCATCTCATACATGCGCCAAAGAAGACAACATATATAATAACAGAGTGTATAGAGATAAATGTCATAAAACATCAGAGTATTTATTACATAGCGGAAGACTTATTACAGAATAAAATAATGAATATAAAACGAACTAAGGATCGTCGGCGTGAATGTCGACTGAGAAACGCCACCTAGATCAGATCATACTCCTCGCTTTGAGGCTCCTCCTGAACCACCTGCTCTTCTCCTGTGGGGGGGGTGTGAGACAGCAAGAGTGAGCTCACATACGTTCATAGCTCAACAAGTCGTGGGGAATAATGTGGCATGAACTCACCAAAGGTGGGAGTTCATGAAGTGTAAGGCTGATCAATGAAATAAAGGCTGAAGCTGAGCATTGCTTTTATAAGTTGGTCAAAATTTTATTAGCAGTTACTAAGTGTAAGTAAATACCAAACCATAGTAATAATAAGTAAAAGTAATAATAAAATAATCCCAAATGCAATGAAATGACAGGTTAAGTTTAAGTTCCATATATTAATCATGTGAGTGTCCGAGCCGCTCATGACCGTGAGCACGGCTAGTATACCAGTTTTACACTCTGCAGAGGTTGCGCATCTTTACCCACAAGTCGTGTTACCCATTTGCCACGGAGTTGATCAGACTCCATACACCTCTACCAAGGAAGCGAGGCAGGGTACCACTACGAGGCCTTTACAAAGTTCCACTAGCTTCAGACTACCCGCTACAGTTTATAGGAAGCTCCAGTGCAGGGTTCTTGTCTGACCGCCATCGCAGCAAAATCAACCCAAGGACCTCCCTACACTGACCACTCCCCTACTGCCCTTGCCCCTTTCGGGTAAGGTAGCCCTCCACTAGCTTTCCTAGTTAATCAGCCAAGGGCGTCCCATTAAACCCTTGTGGTAGCACTGTTTTCCCGGGTGGTTCTCCATGTTCCCATTAACATAATGATCTTAACATGAACATTAAAGAATAAAACAGATAATAATAAATAGTATAACAATGAGTGATGAATATCTCTATACCCAAATCCACATAAAGCAATAGCATGAACTACCCAAAACTTTAGTAGTAAAACCAGTGGTGAAACAAGGTATAAAGATAGTCAAAATCTAGGGTATCCTATTGGGTCCCAGCAAAATTATCCTATGCAGATCATTATGAATAATAAGAACATGAATGGGTAAAAGAAGTGATCAAGGGCACAACTTGCCTTCCACGAGCTCCTGCTCAGCAGTCTCAACTTGTTGAACCCCAGATTCCACAGTGGCTTGCTCGTCTACTCGCATCAATACAATACATACACAGTATAACGTAAATTAACATCACATCAAACATGCAAATAGAATATACAGTAATAAACTAGACATTAAAATAAGATCACAGGAACTGGAATCATTAAATTTGGAGTTATAGATTTTAAGATATGAATTTCTGAAGACTTTATGTGCTTAATATAAGATTAAGTGCTAGATAAATTTTAAATCCACTTTCATGTTAAAACAGAGACACTAATGGTTAGACAATAGTATTATAAAAATTTAGGAACTGGAATGGTCCAATTTGGAGCTCATATGCATTTACTATGAATTAAACAAGTTTTAACATTTATTTATGCACTAAAAATTGATTTCTGATATTAATTTCTGATTTTCAAAGTTCTCTGGATTGGGCCTCAAATACTAGGAAACGCAGGGGCTGGCACGTAAAATTCCTAAGACTCAGAAAATCCCTGGTGTGGACGGCGGGTTGATTTCTCAATACTGGAAGGGCTCTTATGCAAGATGAGCTATGCGAAAGGGTATGCAAGCTTTCTGGCCGTCAGATCGCGAATCAAGGGCCACGATTAGATCGAAGGCTTTATAAATCGGTATGCGACTAGGCCCATCCGATCCCAATCTAACGGTCAGCGATCAATCAATCCCAGGATTGCTTTCAATCACACAATCTCGCATCAACGGTCCAAATTCCACGCGTGAAAGGGGGTATTCTCAAACGAATCAGGTCCGTTCTTTCTGTCATCTATGGTTATGAACTCGTCTTCTCTCACCCGCCTAACGCCGGTCAGCCGAACGCCACGACAGAGCGCCACGGCGGCTGCGCAGATCGTCGACGAGCCTCCCTCGTCTAAACCAAAATCGGGTGATCCCAGCCCCGATTGGAACCTAGGCGAACACAGGGGACCAAGTACATACCCGAAATTCGCAGTGAGGTGGCCGGTCCACGGTGTTGCACGGCGCGACGGCGAGTGCTCCGCCCGACGAGCAAATGCGCAAGAGCCGCGACACCGATGAGGCAATTAACGGTGGCCAGAGTCTCAAGGGGGCGCGATGCAACGCTGGAACGCTCCACAGATTGCCCAGCGCCCGTGGTCCGCGTAGCCGACAGCGGTGGGCCCGATTGTTTTCAGCTGGCCGCGAGGGTGGATGATGGTGTGGAGCGATGGTTGTGAGCACCAGCGGATGGACGAGGGGGGGGGTCATCGCGGTACTTATTCTCCCCGGCGAGGTGGCGAAGTAGTTGTGGTCAAGCTCCGACCACGGCGGGTCTCGCGGCATGGCACCAGTCCGTTGTACGCGCGAAGGTAGGAGTTTGTTGAAGCTGACAGAAGGGGTCCACAAATCAGTGAGGTGAGTGGATGGCGTGCGTATGCTTCGAGCCTGACGACCGGGCCCCACGCGACAGCCAGTTAAGCCACGCGCGCGCGGAGGATAGCACAGAGCCGAGTTCGGCCCGCGAGGGCGCGATTACTGGGCCAAAATTAGCCTTCACGGCCCACCCGAGTTAGGAGTCCTTTTTCTTTATTCTTTTCTCCATTTTTCTTATCTTTGAACCTAAATTTGAATTTCAAATTTGTGGTGAATCTTGTACTCTAACTTCCGAGTATATGATTTGAATAAATCATTATGGAATATATTTATCTGCTTATAACTTTATTATTGTATTGTATAGTACCTTCTCCTTCCTCCTCTATTTCAAACCCTAATTCTCAAGTTAGGACTTAAACTTCATCTGAAGACAATTATTATATTTTAATTAATATTATTGTGAACATTATCTGATGCACAAACAAAACTCCAATATGATGCACTTTTTTTTTATTTTAGTGTCATTGGTTAAATTTAATCACTCTTAATTTTGTGTATGCTCTTTTCATGATGCAAATAAGGCACATCAAATCAGAAAATCACTATATATTCCTTGTGTACAATTTTTGAGTATTACAAATCCTACCCCCCTTAAAAATAATCTCGTCCTCGAGATTTAGGAAGATCTAGGGAAAAGATGGGGAAAATCTATACGAAGCTCTTCTTCTCTTTCCCACGTGGCTTCATCTTCACCGTGGTGACTCCATTGTACTTTGCACATCTTTATCACCTTGTTTCTTGTAACTCGAGTCAAAGTGTCCAAAATCTTGATAGGGTACTCTGCATAAGTCAGGTCATCTTGAACACTAAGGTCCTCCAGTGGTAGCTGCTCCTCAGGTACCCTGAGGCACTTCTTTAGCTGGGACACATGAAACACATCATGTGCATCTGACAGATGATTGGGTAACTTCAGTTGATATGCAACTTCTCCCACTCGCTTTAAGATCAAGAAAGGTCCAATGAAGCGAGGGGACAACTTTCCTTTAACTTTAAATCTCCTCATACCCCGAAGTGGTGACACCTTCAAATATACATGATCACCCTCCTTAAACTCCAGTAATCTTCTTCTATTATCAGCATAACTCTTTTGCCTGGATTGTGCAACTCTCAAATTTTCTCTTATCATTTGAACTTGCTCTTCTGCCTCTTGTATAAGTTCAGGTCCAAAGAACTGTCTTTCTCCAGTTTGATCCCAATACAGAGGAGTCCTGCACTTTCTGCCATATAGAGCCTCAAATGGTGACATCTTCAAATTGGCTTGGTAGCTATTGTTATAAGAAAACTCAGCATAGGGTAAGCTCTTCTCCCAACTGCCACCATGTTTAAGGGCACAAGCTCTTAACATATCTTCTAGCACTTGATTAGTCCTCTCTGTCTGTCCATCAGTCTGGGGATGGTAGGCTGAGCTAAAATTCAACTTTGTATCCAAGCTCTCATGTAACTTCTTCCAAAATCGAGAAGTAAACTGTGATCCTCGATCAGACACGATCTTCTTAGGCACTCCATGTAAACAAACTATCCGAGTCATATACAATTCTGCTAGCTTGGCTCCCGTGTAATTAGTCCTCACAGGTATAAAATGAGCCACCTTTGTCAATCTGTCCACAATTACCCAAATAGAGTCATATCCTGCTGGAGTGCGGGGTAGTCCAACAATAAAATCCATACCAATTTCTTCCCATTTCCACTCGGGTATCTTCAATGGGTGCAATAGTCCAGCGGGTCTTTGATGTTCGGTCTTGACTCTTTGACATACATCACACTTAGCCACATGAGCAGCCACATCTCTTTTCAGTCCATACCACCAATACTTTTGCTTCAAATCTTGATACATCTTAGTGCTTCCAGGGTGGATGGAGTAATCAGAATCATGAGCTTCTTTCAATATAGCCCCACGGAGGCTATCGATCTCCGGAACACATATCCGATCCTTGAACCATATAGTACCTTGCTCATCCTCCGTGAATTCCGGAACTCTTCCTTCAGTAATAAGATCCTTGATCTCTTGAATCTTAGCATCACCAACCTGACCTTTACGAATCCCTTGCTCCAAGGTAGGTTCCAACTCAATGGTAACTCCTTCAGTGTGAGTAACAATTCCCAAATTGAGTCTCTCAAAATCTTTTGCTAATTCATCAGGTAGCTGGACAACGAAAGCGGAGTGAACATGCTCCTTCCGACTCAAGGCATCTGCAACCAAATTCGCCTTGCCTGGATGATAGTGAATCTCCAAATCATAATCCTTAATAAGCTCCAACCAACGGCGTTTCCTAAGGTTGAGATCCTTCTGAGTGAATATATACTTCAAACTCTTATGATCCGTATATACTTGGCACTTAGTTCCCATAATGTAGTGTCTCCAAATCTTAAGTGCATGCACAACGGCAGCCAGTTCCAAGTCATGAGTGGGGTAGTTCAGTTCATGCTTCCGCAACTGACGAGATGCATAGGCAATCACATGTCCTTCTTGCATAAGCACACATCCAAGTCCTTGGCCACATGCATCACAGTAAATGTCAAATCCCTTCTGCAGATCTGGCATAATCAATACTGGAGGTGACATTAATCTCTCCTTCAACTGATCAAAGCTTTCTTGGCACTTCTCATCCCACTTAAATTCTTTTCCTTTCTCCAAAAGCGATGTCATAGGCTTGGCAATCTTAGAAAACCCTTCAATAAATCTCCGATAATATCCTGCGAGTCCCAAGAAACTCCGAATCTCCGTAACTGTAGTGGGCACTCTCCACTCCATTATCTCCTTCACTTTAGCAGGATCCACGGCTATTCCTCCATTAGAAATAATATGACCAAGGAATGGCACCTTGTCAATCCAAAAACGCACTTGCTGAACTTAGCGTAGAGTTGATTATCTCGTAACTTCTGTAGCACCAACCTTAGATGTTGTTCATGATCGCTTTCATTCTTAGAATAGATAAGAATATCGTCGATGAATACCACGACGAATCTGTCCAAATACTCCATAAACACCTTATTCATCAAATTCATGAAGTAAGCTGGTGCATTGGTTAGTCCAAATGACATAACAGTAAACTCATATAATCCATATCGAGTCGAGAACGCCGTCTTGGGAATATCCGATGGTCTAATCCTCATCTGATGGTAACTGGATCGGAGATCAATCTTCGAGAATACTCTAGCACCTCGCATCTGATCAAACAAATCCTCAATACGGGGTAATGGATACTTGTTCTTCACCGTAACATCATTAAGAGATCTATAATCTACACACATTCTTTGTGATCCATCCTTCTTCTGTACAAACAGTACCGGTGCTCCCCACGGTGAGGAACTCGGACGAATGTACCCAGCCTCTTGTAACTCAGTTAACTGCTTCTTTAGTTCCTTCAACTCCTCTATGAACATTCTATATGGCCGTTTAGAAATAGAGGCGGTTCCAGGTAAAAGATCAATAACAAACTCAACTTCTCTATCAGGTGGCATCCCTGGTAACTCCTCTGGAAAGACATCCGGAAAATCTCTAACCACCCGGATGTTGTCACCAACAAACTCCTCAGGCATAAAGAACATTGCACGCATGGATGAGGAGGTTACTGCAATATTAACTTGAAATCTTTCTCCTTTAGTGGTAGTGAGTTCTATGGTACCTCTACCACATGCTATAACGGCCTTTGCCTTTCTTAGCCACGACATACCAAGGATCAGATCTATACTGCTTGACTCTAATATTATAGCAGTAGCTCCAAAATCTCTACCCATAATGGTTAATGTCAATCTACGTGTCATTTGATTCGCCTCAACAGGCCCTTTAGGTGTAATTACTATCAGGGGTTTTCTCATATTTAGCAGTGGTATTTCATTTGTGTTGGCATAACGAGCAGACATGAATGAGTGTGTAGCACCAGAATCAAATAATATTGTTGCAGGAATTGCATTAACATAAAACATACCAATTACGAGGTCCCCACCATCAGGAGTATCATCAACACTGACTTGATTCACCCTGGCTATAGAATATCCCTTGCTAGGGGTCTGTTGCTTGTTCTGAGCTGGAGTAGTAGCAATCCTCTGTGGGCAGACATTTGCATAATGACCAGTCTTCCCACACTTGAAACACGTAGTGCCCGGACTCTGTCCTGCAAACTTCGTCGGGGTGCCAGTGGGAGTAGCCTGTCGAGGAGGTGGAGTCCTCAGTGGTGATTGCTGAACTGGGCGCGGTCCTCCTGGTCGAGTCGGTGTACCCTGTGGTGAACTGTAACGAGGACAAACACTGCTGCTACCCTGTCCTTGCGAGATAGCCTTCCTCTTCAAATCACCCAGTTGAACACGCTTGTGTTCAATAGCAAGAGCCTTATCCAGTAGCCTCTGAAATGATGGAAAGGTGTGTGCAACCAGTGCATACTGCAAGGGTCCATTAAGTCCTTCAATAAAGTGCTCCTGCTTTCGTTCATCCTCAGCAACTTCCTCTGGAGCATATCTCGACAGCTGAATAAATTTGTCTCTGTACTCGCTGACCGACATACTGCCTTGCTTCAATGACAGAAACTCCTTCTTCTTGATCTTTATCATACCAGCTGGAATATGGTAGTTCCTGAATTGTGTACTGAACTCTGCCCAGGTAATAGTATCAGCAGCATCGTGGGCAGCAGTATAAGAATCCCACCAGTCAGCAGCAGGACCAGTCAGACGTCTAGAAGCATATAAAACCTTTTCCCGGTCTGTGCATTGTGCAATGTTGAGCATCTTCTCAATTGCTTTCAGCCAATCATCTGCATCAAGTGGATCTGGCGAACTGGCAAAGGTCGGTGGCTTATGACTCATAAACTCCCGGTGCTTATCTCGAGGTGGAACTGGTGGTGGTGGTGGAGGCAATGGCACTTGTTGCTGTTGTTGCTGTTGTTGAAGTTGTTGTTGCAGCTACTGTTGTTGCGCCCTCCTTTCTTGGCGTATCTCATCTCTCTCCTGGCGCAACTCCTGGCGTATATCTTCTCTTTCCTGACGCATTTCCTAGCGTTCTTGCTGCATCTGGGCACGCATATCAGCTATAGTGTCCGCCATTTGCTGCATCACCGCCATCTGAGCAGCCACCAGTGGGTCAACTCCGCCTGGTGGAGGATTAGGGGGATTCATCTCTGCTGGCTGTGGCTGAGGTTGTCTGTATATCTTCCGAGTGTGTTGATTAGGAGGCAGATCAATTCCACCACCCCGCCTGGTATTGACCATCTGAGTTAGATACATATGGTAAGAAAATAGTAGACAAGGCAGGTATTTACAAATTAGGTTACTTTGGGGAATTTTATTAGCTAAGCAGATTAATATTTACCTACCATAGCTAATTCATTACCTTATAGTGGTACATCCTAAGATGTCCATATTTAATACTTCAATCAATCAAAGAAGCAAATCAGACATTTTCCACCAGAACAATCAAACAACATTTTTTTAAATATAGAAAATAGTTTTGATTTGGTCTTAGGCCTCCTATCTCTTAAAATGTCATAGGGGTAGGGATTCCAAGGTGTGAAATCCATCTTGTCTCAAAGTAGAAAAGGTAAGAATGATCAGAGTAGAACAGTAGAAGGTGAGACAGGATCAAGATAAGTATAGAAAGAATCAAAGTAAGATAAGTAGGTAAGGGTTGTCCATTTCTATCTAGGTCTCGTCCTACGGTCAACATTTCCTCTCATACCACTTCTGTAACACCCGGGCTTTAAGGAACAAAGCCGGGTGCATCTCATACATGCGCCAAAGAAGACAACATATATAATAACAAAGTGTATAGAGATAAATGTCATAAAACATCAGAGTATTTATTACATAGTGGAAGACTTATTACAGAATAAAATAATGAATATAAAACGAACTAAGGATCGTCGGCGCGAATGTCGACTGAGAAACGCCACCTAGATCAGATCATACTCCTCGCTTTGAGGCTCCTCCTGAACCACCTGCTCTTCTCCTGTGGGGGGGGTGTGAGACAGCAAGAGTGAGCTCACATACGTTCATAGCTCAACAAGTCGTGGGGAATAATGTGGCATGAACTCACCAAAGGTGGGAGTTCATGAAGTGTAAGGCTGATCAATGAAATAAAGGCTGAAGCTGAGCATTGCTTTTATAAGTTGGTCAAAATTTTATTAGCAGTTACTAAGTGTAAGTAAATACCAAACCATAGTAATAATAAGTAAAAGTAATAATAAAATAATCCCAAATGCAATGAAATGACAGGTTAAGTTTAAGTTCCATATATTAATCATGTGAGTGTCCGAGCCGCTCATGACCGTGAGCACGGCTAGTATACCAGTTTTACACTCTGCAGAGGTTGCGCATCTTTACCCACAAGTCGTGTTACCCATTTGCCACGGAGTTGATCAGACTCCATACACCTCTACCAAGGAAGCGAGGCAGGGTACCACTACGAGGCCTTTACAAAGTTCCACTAGCTTCAGACTACCCGCTACAGTTTATAGGAAGCTCCAGTGCAGGGTTCTTGTCTGACCGCCATCGCAGCAAAATCAACCCAAGGACCTCCCTACACTGACCACTCCCCTACTGCCCTTGCCCCTTTCGGGTAAGGTAGCCCTCCACTAGCTTTCCTAGTTAATCAGCCAAGGGCGTCCCATTAAACCCTTGTGGTAGCACTGTTTTCCCGGGTGGTTCTCCATGTTCCCATTAACATAATGATCTTAACATGAACATTAAAGAATAAAACAGATAATAATAAATAGTATAACAATGAGTGATGAATATCTCTATACCCAAATCCACATAAAGCAATAGCATGAACTACCCAAAACTTTAGTAGTAAAACCAGTGGTGAAACAAGGTATAAAGATAGTCAAAATCTAGGGTATCCTATTGGGTCCCAGCAAAATTATCCTATGCAGATCATTATGAATAATAAGAACATGAATGGGTAAAAGAAGTGATCAAGGGCACAACTTGCCTTCCACGAGCTCCTGCTCAGCAGTCTCAACTTGTTGAACCCCAGATTCCACAGTGGCTTGCTCGTCTACTCGCATCAATACAATACATACACAGTATAACATAAATTAACATCACATCAAACATGCAAATAGAATATACAGTAATAAACTAGACATTAAAATAAGATCACAGGAACTGGAATCATTAAATTTGCAGTTATAGATTTTAAGATATGAATTTCTGAAGACTTTATGTGCTTAATATAAGATTAAGTGCTAGATAAATTTTAAATCCACTTTCATGTTAAAACAGAGACACTAATGGTTAGACAATAGTATTATAAAAATTTAGGAACTGGAATGGTCCAATTTGGAGCTCATATGCACTTACTATGAATTAAACAAGTTTTAACATTTATTTATGCACTAAAAATTGATTTCTGATATTAATTTCTGATTTTCAAAGTTCTCTGGATTGGGCCTCAAATACTAGGAAACGCAGGGGCTGGCGCGTAAAATTCCTAAGACTCAGAAAATCCCTGGTGTGGACGGCGGGTTGATTTCTCAATACTGGAAGGGCTCTTATGCAAGATGAGCTATGCGAAAGGGTATGCAAGCTTTCTGGCCGTCAGATCGCGAATCAAGGGCCACGATTAGATCGAAGGCTTTATAAATCGGTATGCGACTAGGCCCATCCGATCCCAATCTAACGGTCAGCGATCAATCAATCCCAGGATTGCTTTCAATCACACGATCTCGCATCTACGGTCCAAACTCCACGCGTAAAAGGGGGTATTCTCAAACGAATCAGGTCCGTTCTTTCTGTCATCTATGGTTATGAACTCGTCTTCTCTCACCCGCCTAACGCCGGTCAGCCGAACGCCACGACGGAGCGCCACGGCGGCTGCGCAGATCGTCGACGAGCCTCCCTCGCCTAAACCAAAATCGGGTGATCCCAGCCCCGATTGGAACCTAGGCGAACACAGGGGACCAAGTACATACCCGAAATTCGCAGTGAGGTGGCCGGTCCACGGTGTTGCACGGCGCGACGGCGAGTGCTCCGCCCGACGAGCAAATGCGCAAGAGCCGCGACACCGATGAGGCAATTAACGGTGGCCAGAGTCTCAAGGGGGCGCGATGCAACGCTGGAACGCTCCACAGATTGCCCAGCGCCCGTGGTCCGCGTAGCCGACAGCGGCGGGCCCGATTGTTTTCAGCTGGCCGCGAGGGTGGATGACGGTGTGGAGCGATGGTTGTGAGCACTAGCGGATGGACGAGGGGGGGGGGGTCATCGCGGTACTTATTCTCCCCGGCGAGGTGGCGAAGTAGTTGTGGTCAAGCTCCGACCACGGCGGGTCTCGCGGCATGGCACCAGTCTGTTGTACGCGCGAAGGTAGGAGTTTGTTGAAGCTGACAGAAGGGGTCCACAAATCAGTGAGGTGAGTGGATGGCGTGCGTATGCTTCGAGCCTGACGACCGGGCCCCACGCGACAGCCAGTTAAGCCACGCGCGCGCGGAGGATAGCACAGAGCCGAGTTCGGCCCGCGAGGGCACGATTACTGGGCCAAAATTAGCCTTCACGGCCCACCCGAGTTAGGAGTCCTTTTTCTTTATTCTTTTCTCCATTTTTCTTATCTTTGAACCTAAATTTGAATTTCAAATTTGTGGTGAATCTTGTACTCTAACTTCCGAGTATATGATTTGAATAAATCATTATGGAATATATTTATCTGCTTATAACTTTATTATTGTATTGTATAGTACCTTCTCCTTCCTCCTCTATTTCAAACCCTAATTCTCAAGTTAGGACTTAAACTTCATCTGAAGACAATTATTATATTTTAATTAATATTATTGTGAACATTATCTGATGCACAAACAAAACTCCAATATGATGCACTTTCTTTTATTTTAGTGTCATTGGTTAAATTTAATCACTCTTAATTTTGTGTATGCTCTTTTCATGATGCAAATAAGGCACATCAAATCAGAAAATCACTATATATTCCTTGTGTACAATTTTTGAGTATTACAATTAGTCCCTTCGTGAAGAGAACGACTCTGATACCAATTGAGAGCACCTAGAGGGGGGGGGTGAATAGGTGATCCTATGAAACTTGAAAACTTAATGCCACAAAACTTGATTAGGAGTTAGCGCAATAATGCTAAGTGGCTAGAGAGGAGTCTTAGCAAAACACAATAACCACAAAGAGATCAACACAGAGATGGCACAGTGGTTTATCCCGTGGTTCGGCCAAGTCCAACGCTTGCCTACTCCACGTTGTGGCGTCCCAACGGACGAGGTTTGCAATCAACCCCTCTCAAGCGGTCCAAAGACCCACTTGAATACCACGATGTTTTGCTTTGCTTTACTATATCCCGTTTGCGAGGAATCTCCACAACTTGGAGTCTCTCGCCCTTACACTTTGATGTTCACAAAGAAGCACGGAGTAAGGGAGAGATGAGCAACTCACACAAGACACAAAAATCACAGCAAATACGCACACACAAGACCCAGACTTTAGCTCACAAGAATATCACGAGGTTCTCACTAGAACGGAGCTCAAATCACTAAGAATGTCGAACAAGTGCGTAGGAATGAAGTGTGAGTGATCAACAATGCTCAAAGGTTGCTTGGTGTCCTCCTCCATGCGCCTAGGGGTCCCTTTTATAGCCCCAAGGCAGCTAGGAGCCGTTGAGAGCATTCCAGGAAGGCAATTCTTGCCTTCTGTTGCCTGGCGCACCGGACAGTCCGGTGCACCAGCGGACACTGTCCGGTGCGGATTTCTTTCCTTCTTTGGCGAAGCCGACCGTTGGAGATTCAGAGCTGTTGGCGCACCGGACACTGTCCGATGCCCCCTTCTAGCCGTTGGCTCGGCCACGTGTCCCGCGCGGATCGCGCGGCCGACCGTTGGTCCGGCCGACCGTTGGCTCACCGGACAGTCCGGTGCACCACCGGACAGTCCGGTGAATTGTAGCCATACGCCGTTAATCATCTCCCGAGAGCGACGAGTTCGCTGTGAATGGCTCACCGGACAGTCCGGTGCACCACCGGACAGTCCGGTGATTTATAGCCGTACACCGCCGTCGAAGTCCTGAGAACAGCAAGTTCACCAGAGCCAGCCTGGCGCACCGGACTGTCCGGTGCACCCAGACCGAGCTGTCTTTGGCTGAACAAAGCCATCTCTTTTCCAATTCGATTTCTCCTGTTTCCAACACTTAGACACAATACATTAGTTCTAAAAACAATGTACTAAGTCTAGAAACATACCTTTAGACTTGATTTGCACTTTGTCCATCAATTGGCATAGATTTTCACTTAAGCACTTGTGTTGGCACTCAATCACCAAAATACTTAGAAATGGCCCAAGGGCACATTTCCCTTTCAAAACTTAAAAAGCAAAGTAGAGAAGCAAACTCTCATGGATGATGCCGGTATTTTTACTGAGGTATCCGGAACCATGCAAGGTCCCGACTAATCCTCGTTGGTGCCCCTACGCAAAGGGAAGCCCACGCGAGGGCCAAGTACCACGGTCGAGTAACTCCGTAGAGAGCCGCGGGCCTTCTCCACGCGCAAGTGGTGCTCCGCTTCCGGCTCCTCTCGAACACTCCCCACCGTCTCCACTATCGAGCTTCCGGCCGAAACGCCACAGGCCTCGTTCCCTCCGGTAGACGGTGGCAGCCGTGACACAAACGCGGTTGTCACGGTCTAGCAAGACTCTCGCCCCACTCGGTACAATTACAACGACTCACGCAAGAGCCGAGGGGTTGTGTGGTTTGTCTAAACTCACTCAACTAACTAGGGTTCACCTAGAGCAAGCGCTAATGCTGTCTAACTAACCTAAGCACTTCGCAAAGCACCTATGCTAATCACTGAGTGATTCTATTAAGCACTTGGGTGTTTGAGCTCTTGGAAATGTGCACTATATGCCTTGGTATGTTGCTTGGGCTCTCACACCTTCAAATGGCCGGTTGGGTGAAGTATATATAGGCCCCAACTCCAAAATAGTCGGAGAAAAGCTGCAGTTCTCTGCGGCACACTGGACAGTCCGGTGGTGCACCGAACAGCACACTGTAGCCTGTCCGGTGCGCCTAGCCATTGCCCTATCAGAGCAGGTGACCGTTGGCGCAGCAGGCTTTTCCACACCGGACAGTCTGGTGCTCACACCGGACAGTCCGATGGTCTTCTTTCCGAGTGCCACCTGGAACTAGCCATTGGGCTGGAGTTCCCTGGTGCACCAGACAGTCCGGCGTGTGGGCACTGAACAGTCCGGTGTACCACCGGATAGTTCGGTGCGCCTTTGCACAGACAGTCCGCAGCAGCACACTTGGACTTCTCTTGGATCTTCTTAATGTCTTCTTTTGAGGTGTTGTTTTCCTCAATTCTTTAGTCCAAGTAAATCTTGCATCCTATGAACTACAAACATAAACACTATGAAAGTTCCCTTTGCCCGGGAACAGGATCTGGATGTCGCCTAGAGGGGAGGGGGGTGAATAGGCGAATAAAAAATATCACTTTAAAACTGAAACTCTTACTCTACTCGAAGACTAGATCGTAGTGGAATGAAAAGACCCTTCAAGTAGGTTGCAGCGGAATAGAAGATCCTGTCTCAGAATGCCCTGCACTTCAAATATAACTTGTACCACAGATAAGTATTGAAGTGCAGATATAAAGATTAAGTGAGACAGAGAATCAGCACACAACATAGAGTGGAGCACACAGACACAGGGATTTATCCCGAGGTTCGGCCAAGCCTGAAATGCTTAACTAGTCCTCGTTGGAGTTAGCCACACCTGGGCTTGGAGTCTATTTCAACTCCTTCCTCCGTTTGCTCAGATCTGTCAGTATGACAGATAAAGCCTTCCACTATGTTGAGTTGGTTACAACGACACCGCGGCTGCTTACAAACTTCTTGGCAGCACTCTGGCAGAGTAACGATATGCTCAAGACTATGCTCTAGCTCTTGGCAGCACTTCTCCACTCTCTAAAGGCTTATAGCTTTGCCTTCTACACAAACTAGAGAGATTCACACAAGAGGGAGAGTGAGAATTGATCTGAGTGATGTATGCTATTGTTGGCTACACTTCACCACCTGTTTGAGACGCCTAGAGGTCCCTTTTACAGGCCCAGGAGGCCTATGAGCCGTTGAAAGCAATCTAGGAAGGCAATTCTTGCCTTCTGTCGGGTGGCGCACCGGACAGTCCGGTGCACCACCGGACATCCACTGTTCACTGTCCGGTGTGGATCTTCCAAAATTGATGCAGTCGACCGTTGCAGACTTGGAGCCGTTGGCGCACCGGACACTGTCCGGTGCACACCGGACAGTCCGGTGCCCCCAACTGACCGTTGGCTCGGCCACGCGTCACGGGCGGATTGTGCGGCCGACCGTTGGCTCGGCCGACCGTTGGCTCACCGGACAGTCCGGTGAATTTTAGCCAAACGTCGTCGACGAATTCTCGAGAGCGGCCAGTTGACCAGACGCCGGCCTGGCGCACCGGACACTGTCCGATGCACCCAGACTACGCATAGTCATGGCTGCACCAGCCAAGTCTTTTTGTATTTTCTCTTCTTTTCTTCTTCTTTCTGTTTCTAACACTTAGACAAATATGTTAGTACACAAAAACCAATGTACTAAGTCTAGAAACATACCTTCTCTTGGATTTTCACCTCTCTAGCATTTGACATGCTTAAGATTGATGTTGGACTCATAAATCATCAAGTCAGCTTAACTTGATCTAGACTGACATTTCTGAGCTCCAACATCTTGCAAAGGTCACATAGAATATCTCCAAACTAGGAACAACCCAACTAAGGATCAAGGTGCACTTAGCTCTTTTGGGCTGCTTCTAGTTCTGGTTTTGATACTGGTTCTTCTTCTAGTGACCTTGTTTACTTCTTAGAGCTTGATCTTGAGCCTTATGACTTACACCACATAACTATAGATGTTTCCTCATTGGTTGTAAGTCACGTCCTTATGTAGTGATCCTTGATGTGCCATAGCTCTTCTCAACTCGATCACCCTTGACTTTGCAAGTCTTCTTCTTCACCCTTGGCTTTGGGTTCCTCAGCCTCTTTGACCTTCTCTCGTGCACTTGGTACCTCGAAGCTCTTCTTGCCTCCATCCTTGGCTTGATCAGTTGTCTCCTAGCTATGCACCCGAGTCTCACTTTATGCAATGTCCATCTTACTTGTGATGCCCATTATCTATCCATCATCTAGTCCTTGGATCATCACACTTGTTCACTTGTGTTGAACCCTGTTAGCTTTGCATTCAGTACCTGTTCAACACTTACCACACTTGTTAGTCCTTTAATTGGGTTGTCATCCACACATCAAAACCCACAAGAGAGCTTTCACACTAGGAAACTTATTAGTTCACGGATTGTGTTGTTCATCAAACACCAAAACTCGATTAGCCAAATGGCCCGGGGTCCATTTTCCTTACACATTTCATGTAAGACGTTTGATGCATCTTTTGTGATAATTAACAAATCAGGAAAAGTAGTTGCCAAATATGTTGGGGGCAAACACAAGGGTCCCAAAACTTGTGTTTGGGTACCCAAGGTGCTTGTTTCTAATGTGAAAGGACCCAAGACTATTTGGGTACCTAAGAACAAGGCCTAAATTTGTTTTGTAGGTTTATGCATCCGGTGGGACAAGTTGGATAATCCATAGCTGATGCACAAAGCACATGATAGGGGAGAAAAGAATGTTCTCCTCATATGAGAAAAATGATGATCCCCAAAGAACGATTACATTCGGGGATGGAAATCAAGGTTTGGTCAAAGGTTTGAGTAAAATTGCTATATCTCCTGACCATTCCATTTCTAATGTTTTCTTGTAGAATCTTTAGATTACAACTTGCTTTCAGTTTCTCAATTATGCAAAATGGGTTACAACTGCCTTTTTACTAATGTTGGTGTTACAGTCTTTAGAAGAAGTGATAATTCAATAGTTTTTAAGGGAGTGTTAGATGGTCAGCTATATTTAGTTGATTTTAATGATAACAATGCTAAACTAGACACTTGCTTAATTGCTAAGACTTATATAGGTTGGCTCTAGCATCGTTGATTTGCCCGTGTTGGGATGAAGAATCTTCACAAGCTTCTAAATGGAGAGCACATTTTTGGACTAACGAATGTTCATTTTGAGAAAGACATGATTTGTAGCACATGTCAAGCAGGGAAGCAGGTTGGAGCTCATCATCCACACAAGAACATCATGATGACCAACAGGCGCTTGAGCTACTTCACATGGATCTATTCGGCCCGATCGCTTACATAAGCATCGGCGGGAGTAAGAATTGTCTTGTGATTGTGGATGATTATTCTCGCTTCACTTGGATATTATTTTTACAGGAAAAATCTCAAACCCAAGAGATCTTAAAGAGATTCTTGAGACAAGCTCAAAATGAGCTTGGATTGAGAATCAACAAGATTAGAAGCGACAATGGAACGGAGTTCAAGAACTCTCAAATTGAAGGATTTCTTGAGGAGGAGGGCATCAAGCACGAGTTCTCTTTTCCATACACACCCCAACAAAATGGTGTAGTGGAGAGGAAGAATAGTGTGGCAGAACCTCCAAGTTATTGGGCCCACATGCACCTGTCCTTGTCCCAAAGACCTCAGACAGCCATGCATGTGCACCAGATAACTCAACAGGATCTGTCCGATTGCCCCAAGGACATCGGATAAACCACTTTCAACCAGAACCGCGGGATTAAGTAACACAAATCACACACACCAATATTGTTGCAGCGGAAATCTTACTACCAAATTTTACAAGTTACAAAAATTTTACATTAGTTTATCGGAGTGATTACAAAAGTATAAGTTTGAAATATATATGCTAGCTCAAGGGATCATCCTCAATAAGAAGTATAGAAGGGTTACTTAGACTTATAAGAAGGCCGAGCCCACCGGCACTTAACACCACCAACAACAGCACAAAGTTAGAACCTGAAAAACAACAGGGAATAAAACCCTGAGTATGGAATTACTCAGCAAGACTTACCCGACTAAAGAAAAGACTCTCAAGGGTATGCTGGCTTTAGGGAGTCAAGGTAAGGCTTCTCAATAATCAAGGACTCTGTTTTGCAGAAATGCTTACTAAAAGTGGATCCTTAAAAATCCAGTTTTATTTGTCAAGTTAAGTAAAATTACCTGCACTAGAGTTCTTTCTACCCTAGTTCAATCACTGGTCCTGCACTAGCCAATTTCTTAACAAATACCCATCATCTTTAGTGGAATGCTACGTGTAGGGTAGTGACCAAGTCTTCATAACCGCGAAGGTACGGCGATCCGAATCGATTATACTCAGCTGAGGATCTCCAATCACACGACATATGTAGCACTTAACCCTTGCATATGTCAACCCGCCACCGGGGTTCTTAAGACCGGATCAGGTTCACGCAAACCGAGAGCACAGATACACCACCGTCCGGCCTCTTGCCATGGAGGGTACACGCTACTCTCGCCACCGCTCCACGCCCATTTCGTGTTATCTTATTCCGGCCTTAGTCTGCCCGAGGCAAGGCTTACCCATGACGAGGCATGTGACCAGTTAAAGGGTCCTCGATCATCAAGCCTACATCGACAAGGTCCTTAATCGACTCAGACGGAGACACTACACCAAGACTCCTTTCTCGTGCAAGTCACCCGCCTGGTCTCAGCTTAATCATTTAACCCCAAATGTTGGTACCTGGCAGAGGTACATCTTTTCCGATATTGGACCCATCATGGCCATGATGGATCCACCATCAAGTTTTGTTTTCGAAAACATCCCAACCACTTTTGCCACATCATCTTTTATTGTAAAACAAAACATTTTGTTTTTCTAAAGCAAGGCTAAGCATCAAAAATCTTTTGTAAAACGGTGATCAAGGAAGGTAATCAAATTCAAGGAAGGTAATGCAGGAATTGTTTTAGCAATCAACTCCTATCACCTAATGCAGCAATCAAGTGAGAAAGATTTTAAAAACATCAAGGAAGGTGGCAAATACACCGGGGCTTGCCTGAGTAACACTAGGTTAGTGTTTGTTAGGCGACCACTTGGCGAGTATCCTTTGGCTTGGCACTCATTCAGATTATCCATCTTCTGGTTCGTCCATCAGCTTCATCCTGCGGAGTAGTCCGCGCTTGGGGTCGACATGGCTTGTCTTCCGCATCGCGCGATTAATTAACGTACCTAAATGAAATGCATTATACACATGAATGCATATAAACAGGAATATTACAAGTGACGAAACGTCGTACTATTCTATACGAAAACGCTAGTTACCGATGTACGATTAAGCGTAATAATCACAAAATAATAAACTATATGTACTAATTATAGCGCGCGCATTTCTCCTGTTCAATCCTATAAACGCTTAAGCTAGGTAATCATTAATAGATTAACGAAACATAGGCTTAGCCTTTTCAGATATCTAAATTCAGGATACGAATAGAAGTAACCTAACCAGCTCCCTTTTTTTTGGTTAACCCGCATAACACACTAACTGAATAAAATATCAAGAGAATGCTAAACTATTTTTTTATACTACTATGCGTCGCACACTAACTAATTAAAGCGCCATGCTATTTGAGCTAGCTAATAAAGTATTATCAAATACGAAAGTGCTCTGGAAAACTATAGACTTACTAATTTAAATATTTCAAGTATTTGCGTGCATTATTCACTACGAAGTTTTTAAGTTTCAGTTGTATTCGGCTTATTTACATTACTTATGTTTAGACACTCGGAACAACAATCACCATTTTATTCAAGACATCTAATTTATTACTAAAGCAGAGCATTGACTTCATCAAACAAATATCAGATGACACGAGCCATACAGAAAATGCCTACCACTAAAACATTCATAGGATGGATAGAAGTATTTTATTTAATGGTCTAAACTTCTTTTTTAGACTCACTTGCATATCCTATGAACTAATTATAATATCCCGATTCACTAACTTCGGACACCAAATAATCAGACTAAGGATGGCGACAAGTTAATTAATTTCTTAATCAACAAGATTTTGCGTAAGCATTAAAGAAGCAGTATACTGGACACATCACGTGAGGCATCGATTTAACAAGATTAGACTTTATCACATTACTACATGACATACAGGAGAATCATTGCGAATAGTATATCATCTAATTCATTAGATTTAATTTATAGAAGTAGCGAGTATATTATTACCAATCGATGCGAAAGTTTCCAGAAACGACGATGCTTTCGCAGGTGAGGCGTTTTGTCGAGCACTAGGCGAGCCTCACAAAAATTTCATTTCCTGCTTCTATCGAACTCCACTCATAACCAAACCACCACCCATGCAGACCAACAGACCATCGAGACCAAGCGATGCTGAGTAGTCTTCACGGCGACGAGAGCGAGTGGGACGATGGCGAGGTCCAATGTTATAGCAGAGACCAACGGCGAACCCCGTGTTGAGTACAAGGAACGACGGCGTCGAGCTAAGATTAGAGACGACAGCCGGGTGAGGCGAGCCCGCGGCAGCTGATATGCTTAACGACCACAGACATAACTAGGGAGGGAGCCACGCGCCATAGAGAAGAGATGGATTCAGCGAGCTGGAGCAAGGCGATGCCGCGGCATGGGCGCGGCGAGGAAACTCTACGGCAACACCATGGAGGCGAGTGAGGAACTGGGGCTATGCAGGGACATTCGGCCGGACGTGGCAAGCGGAGAGAGGACGCGAGCTACATGAGGACGCGAGCGAGGACGCGAGCTCCATGGCGAAGACGCCAGGGCGAGCAGGAACGACATGCTGGACCGAGAAGAGAAGCAAGACGCGCCAGGGAGAGCTCGCGGCAGCCACCACCGGCAGAGGAGTGCATGGATCAGGCGCGGCATAGAGGAGGTTGCGCGCGCGGTGCTTGGAGCTGGGAAGGGGAGGTCCGGCTGGGAGGTGCTCGGCAGAACGCGCCATAGGAGACAAGCAGTCGGCACAGGGGCTGGGAGCTGCGGCGCGCGCAATGGGGAGCGCCAGGGCGCGCGGCACCGAGGAAGAAGGCCGAGCAGAGGCGCACAGGGCTGGGCGATCCAGGACGCGCAGGAATCCGAGCTGGACAAGCGCACAACCATGGGATAGCAGGTCGAACAGAGCCGTCGGCGTGCCAGCAGAGAGCCGCTGGGAGCGTAGCGCAAGGAGCTGGGCGCCGTGGGAGCCGCGTGGTGAAGAACTGGAGAAGGCAGAGGCTGCAGCAGGATTTTTATCCTAGAGTTGAGCGGCGTAGAGATGAGCTTCGCGAGGAAAAAAATCAAAAGCCACAGCGGCTGGAAAGATCGGAGGAGTGAGCAGCGTAAAAAAATCAGAGAGAGGAGAGAGATCGGCTGGGAAAAATCTACAGGGTAGTCAGTGACGGCAGATTTTTCCAGGCTGAGAAGATGAGGACGTGAGGGAGTTGAGCACATCGCGTTTGAGAGGAAGATGAAGACCTGTCCAGGCGGCTGAAAGAAATAACAGAGCAGCGGGAGCAGGAAATACCATGCACCGTGAAAAAGATCAAGGGGAGAGAGGAAGAGCTGTAAGGATAGAGATGAAAATATTTTTTTTGTTAGATCTTTTCCGTCACATGTAGCCATTAGCCTATTGATTAGTATGTCGATGGTTATTAGCATGGCGTGAGTTTGATCATGGGTTAGTACTAGCCCCTATTTCTTTTCCTTCTTTTTCGTCTACAAAAGAATACATATATAACCGTGTGTAGGAATTCGGATCTGGGTAGGATGCAAGCAGACTGGATCAAAATGCTGTTAGGATACGATATTATTTTTCTCGGTTCCTGGAATAGGAAACTGAATCGGCTAACAATTATTACGGTTTCGGTCGTTTCGGGTTCAGTTTATTTAAACAGCCTGCCCCTAGTAGTGTCTCTACCGAATTTATAGAGATTGCTCGAACAAGAGCGAAATAATTAGGGGACATTTCTAATTTGCCTTAATCGATTAATTTTAATTTTGCATTCGTTTTAGTTAAATTTATATGAATTTTCCCGGCCATCCGAACATTCGACTAATATTAGCCGAAACCATATCGGCTAATGGACACATGTTTTCGTCGCTAGAATAGCGTGCTGAAGAATGAATAGAATCATATCCTCGCGCAAGAGTTCACTCAGATGACGTCCAATTCGAATTATTTTGCACTGAGTATTTTAGTCGTCGAGTTTAAACTAATTTGGCTGGGATAAAAATCATCCGAGTGAGTCGGGCTTCCGAATTCGTATTCGTGCGAGCGACGATTTTTAAATATTCACCGGGCGCACCGATTTTCGGAACGACGATGTTTCCAACAATACGAAAATTTCGGAAGAGCCCGAATAAATAGAAGTAAAAATGATGTCGCACTCGCGACAGACGAAACAGATGCGATATTAAAATCGCGATAGGAAAAAATAATTAGACCTTAGGGTCCGTCTTATTCACTGATCTCACGTGCTTAAATCCATACTCGTTGTCGAGCGGAATATAAACACCTAGGGTGTTACAGCCCTCCCCCCTTAAAAGAATCTCGTCCCGAGATTCGGAGTGAAAGACTTCTAAGGGTAGAGAAGCATGTACCCCATATCCATATCAGCGATAATCATAAGATAGTCCGAAGCGAAGGCGAGTGTCTCAGGATGTGGTTTCTCTAGTGGACATAATATCGCCTTAGGCTAATTCAGAAATGTCCACCAATAGAAACAATATCTGCTAGAGGAACACATAAGGTTCCATGTGTGCAGTTTGCTTTTTCTGATGACACTGTACTACCTGAGTCTATTGGGCGAACGATATATATGCGATCTTACCCAAACAGAACCAGATGTAATCTCTTGGGTAAAACACACAGAAAAAGGTTTACCAACAAGTGGTCGCGATAAGTTCATAGCGCACGAGACAGGTGTGAATGTCGAATAACATCACAATTGACCTGTGGCTAGTCAGAAAATCCAAGTCCAAGAAAAATGATAAAGACTCGGAAAATATCAACGAAGAGATCCGTTGATGTTGACTTCGCAACCAATCCAGTTTATCCAGCACTAGTCACGGCTCGACATGACCACACCTGCTGGGAAAAGCACACACGAGGCAATCGAGGCATGACTAGAGCGATAATTAGGTGGTTATCAATCGATTTTAACTTGATTTTTGTAAGTACTTTCTCAGGATGGTTTTGAACCAAAGTGAGTTTAGACAACTCGATAAAACGATCTCTAAACTCAACCTTTGTTTACAATGCAGTCACAAGTTAGTAAAACCAACTTGTTGAAATACTTTTGACATTGGGCATGTCCTCTCAGTACCATCGGTAAGCCAAGGGTTGAGAGTTCATTCATACTAACAGTTGATCATGCATTTGGGCAGAAATCCATTTGGTTAGGTTGTTCATCCGTTTCTTTATGCGAGATGAATCATCCACTTGGTTAGGGAATACTTGGATTAAATAAGAGGGCGAATGAACAAACTCCTGCATCTCAGCAGCAGGGCAAAATCAATCTCCAATTTGAGAGCTAATCAGTTGTTTTCCAACACTAAAAAGCTCCAAGGCTTCACCTTTACACAAAGGACGTAAAGGGAACGGGTATGAGTAGTCACTACAAAGATCCAAAAGAAAAGAGACCACACATGAAAGTGGCATGCCCTTCTGATCCAACAGAGATGATAGATGTTGCTTGATCACTTGACAAACAACATAGAAATTATTTCAAGGGAAAAGATCTACAGGAGTTAACACATCAGTGTAGTTCCATAATGGATCATGACTAGAGACCTTGATACCAGCATCCGACGAGTAGCACAATCCTGTGTGCGCATTCACAGGAGGCTCTCAGTTTTGCTACGGCACCATAAGTCATTAACCATGACACCACTACCGAACTGGCACCAATAACGAATCTCATGTAGCAAAAATAGATTGTGCTAAGATAACACATTGATATAGTCTCATAATGGATTATAACTACTAACAGTGATACCAGCGCGTGCCGAGCAGCACGACCATGTGTGCGCACACACAGAAGGCCCTCGGTTTCGTCACGGCACCACCAGTTTTAGTCATAACACCATTACCAGACATAACCAATAAGAAATCTCGCACAACACAAATAGACTGGGCAAGGGTAATAATATACAAAGAGATACTCCACCTGTATGAATAGTTACAAGTAGAGAGCCAAATAGATCATGGCCCGATGAAATGAACAAGGCATGGCCATAACCTAAACTTGATGAAAGGAGTATGATGGAAGACTGTTAATTCAGTCCAAAGCATATTTCTATGCCCATCATAGAGATCACAAGGTCAAGGATTAAGTTGATATGCCTTCGATAAACATGAGGAAACTAAGGCATCAACTGAACAAAGGAATGGTTCTAGAAGGAGACATGACTTGAAATCCTTGTTTTAAGCTTAGATACATTTTATGTCCAATAAGGAAATTGTCTACTCATTTATTTGTATGGGCTTTGTCATGGAGTAATAATGGACAATTCAAATTTGGGCATGGTTCACTAACTAAGAACATGGCCTAATTTCTGGTTTAGGCAAATAGTTCACCAATATTCTACTGGCACATCAAGCACAAGAGCAAGCACATAAAGCACCCTAAGAGGTCACCTAAAGAATGGAAGGCACCTATTTCATCGAGGTTCATAATTCAGCATTACACCACATTATCTACAATCAATGGTTACTGGAATAAGGATGAGAGAAGCAACTTGGGTGTATAGGTGACAAACATGATGCAACAATCAGGATGCATGCTCGTCCTATACGTCCTCACTAATTTTGCCAACATAATGTGGCGATAGTGTTCTATCTCGGTGGCATGCTTACGACTCTCACGTTATTTTGCTAGTCGTCAGCTACACATACGTTTTCGAGGTTAGTGTACCTGCAGAAAATTCCATTGCAGCCCAATTCCCAATGATGCAAGTCACACATGATAGTTTATCACAGTTTATACTCCATATATTTCTATAAGGAGGCCAGCTCATCATTAAGCGCCGAGCCACGCATAGGCGCCGTTGCCACACTTTAACCATAGGGCAACTCATTATGGTAACTCACCTTCTTACCTGAGCGTAGGTGCGTCGTTACAGGTACATTACACTTCTCAGTATTCCCATGTCTGTATACCCATACACATCCATGGGGTACTGAATTCCCGAAAAAGTAAATACTCCACATCGCAGCCTTCATATATACATATGTAGAACATGTATATAGTCAGGCGCCACAATTAAGCACTCCCCTAGACCGACGGTTGTTCGGTCATGCTCTCACAACTCACCTTACCTTGGGCGTCGATCCATCCAAAACCAAACGGCCTTAAAAATAACATTACACATGTATGCAATACCCCCGGTTGTGGTTTTCAACTAAGCCACCTGATTGTCCTTAACTTAGGGCTTAAGAGAGGATGTCGCTAGCATTATAGTTTTTCAAAACGGTTTTTCAAAACCAAACAATGTGTTTAGTTGAAAATAGGTTTTTCAAAACCAAAACTTTTGTTTTGAAAATACGTATGTGACCGTATATACTTAATCCAGCTCCGATACCAGCCTGTGGCAGAACCTCCAAGTTATTGGGCCCACATGCACCTGTCCTTGTCCCAAAGACCTCAGACAGCCATGCATGTGCACCAGATAACTCAACAGGATCTGTCCGATTGCCCCAAGGACATCGGATAAACCACTTTCAACCAGAACCGCGGGATTAAGTAACACAAATCACACACACCAATATTGTTGCAGCGGAAATCTTACTACCAAATTTTACAGGTTACAAAAATTTTACATTAGTTTATCGGAGTGATTACAAAAGTATAAGTTTGAAATATATATGCTAGCTCAAGGGATCATCCTCAATAAGAAGTATAGAAGGGTTACTTAGACTTATAAGAAGGCCGAGCCCACCGGCACTTAACACCACCAACAACAGCACAAAGTTAGAACCTGAAAAACAACAGGGAATAAAACCCTGAGTATGGAATTACTCAGCAAGACTTACCCGACTAAAGAAAATACTCTCAAGGGTATGCTGGCTTTAGGGAGTCAAGGTAAGGCTTCTCAATAATCAAGGACTCTGTTTTGCAGAAATGCTTACTAAAAGTGGATCCTTAAAAATCCAGTTTTATTTGTCAAGTTAAGTAAAATTACCTGCACTAGAGTTCTTTCTACCCTAGTTCAATCACTGGTCCTGCACTAGCCAATTTCTTAACAAATACCCATCATCTTTAGTGGAATGCTATGTGTAGGGTAGTGACCAAGTCTTCATAACCGCGAAGGTACGGCGATCCGAATCGATTATACTCAGCTGAGGATCTCCAATCACACGACATATGTAGCACTTAACCCTTGCATATGTCAACCCGCCACCGGGGTTCTTAAGACCGGATCAGGTTCACGCAAACCGAGAGCACAGATACACCACCGTCCGGCCTCTTGCCACGGAGGGTACACGCTACTCTCGCCACCGCTCCACGCCCATTTCGTGTTATCTTATTCCGGCCTTAGTCTGCCCGAGGCAAGGCTTACCCATGACGAGGCATGTGACCAGTTAAAGGGTCCTCGATCATCAAGCCTACATCGACAAGGTCCTTAATCGACTCAGACGGAGACACTACACCGAGACTCCTTTCTCGTGCAAGTCACCCGCCCGGTCTCAGCTTAATCATTTAACCCCAAAGGTTGGTACCTGGCAGAGGTACATCTTTTCCGATGTTGGACCCATCATGGCCATGATGGATCCACCATCAAGTTTTGTTTTCGAAAACATCCCAACCACTTTTGCCACATCATCTTTTGTAAAACAAAACATTTTGTTTTTCTAAAGCAAGGCTAAGCATCAAAAATCTTTTGTAAAACGGTGATCAAGGAAGGTAATCAAATTCAAGGAAGGTAATGCAAGAATTGTTTTAGCAATCAACTCCTATCACCTAATGCAGCAATCAAGTGAGAAAGATTTTAAAAACATCAAGGAAGGTGGCAAATGCACCGGGGCTTGCCTGAGTAACACTAGGTTAGTGTTTGTTAGGCGACCACTTGGCGAGTATCCTTTGGCTTGGCACTCATTCAGATTATCCATCTTCTGGTTCGTCCATCAGCTTCATCCTGCGGAGTAGTCCGCGCTTGGGGTCGACATGGCTTGTCTTCCGCATCGCGCGATTAATTAACGTACCTAAATGAAATGCATTATGCACATGAATGCATATAAACAGGAATATTACAAGTGACGAAACGTCGTACTATTCTATACGAAAACGCTAGTTACCGATGTACGATTAAGCGTAATAATCACAAAATAATAAACTATATGTACTAATTATAGCACGCGCATTTCTCCTGTTCAATCCTATAAACGCTTAAGCTAGGTAATCATTAATAGATTAACGAAACATAGGCTTAGCCTTTTCAGATATCTAAATTCAGGATACGAATAGAAGTAACCTAACCAGCTCCCTTTTTTTGGTTAACCCGCATAACACACTAACTGAATAAAATATCAAGAGAATGCTAAACTATTTTTTTATACTACTATGCGTCGCACACTAACTAATTAAAGCGCCATGCTATTTGAGCTAGCTAATAAAGTATTATCAAATACGAAAGTGCTCTGGAAAACTATAGACTTACTAATTTAAATATTTCAAGTATTTGCGTGCATTATTCACTACGAAGTTTTTAAGTTTCAGTTGTATTCGGCTTATTTACATTACTTATGTTTAGACACTCGGAACAACAATCACCATTTTATTCAAGACATCTAATTGATTACTAAAGCAGAGCATTGACTTCATCAAACAAATATCAGATGACACGAGCCATACAGAAAACGCCTACCACTAAAACATTCATAGGATGGATGAAGTATTTTATTTAATGGTCTAAACTTCTTTTTTAGACTCACTTGCATATCCTATGAACTAATTATAATATCCCGATTCACTAACTTCGGACACCAAATAATCAGACTAAGGATGGCGACAAGTTAATTAATTTCTTAATCAACAAGATTTTGCGTAAGCATTAAAGAAGCAGTATACTGGACACATCACGTGAGGCATCGATTTAACAAGATTAGACTTTATCACATTACTACATGACATACAGGAGAATCATTGCGAATAGTATATCATCTAATTCATTAGATTTAATTTATAGAAGTAACGAGTATATTATTACCAATCGATGCGAAAGTTTCCAGAAACGACGATGCTTTCGCAGGTGAGGCGTTTTGTCGAGCACTAGGCGAGCCTCACAAAAATTTCATTTCCTGCTTCTATCGAACTCCACTCATAACCAAACCACCACCCATGCAGACCAACAGACCATCGAGACCAAGCGATGCTGAGTAGTCTTCACGGCGACGAGAGCGAGTGGGACGATGGCGAGGTCCAATGTTATAGCAGAGACCAACGGCGAACCCCGTGTTGAGTACAAGGAACGACGGCGTCGAGCTAAGATTAGAGACGACAGCCGGGTGAGGCCAGCCCGCGGCAGCTGATATGCTTAACGACCACAGACATAACTAGGGAGGGAGCCAGGCGCCATAGAGAAGAGATGGATTCAGCGAGCTGGAGCAAGGCGATGCCGCGGCATGGGCGCGGCGAGGAAACTCTACGGCAACACCATGGAGGCGAGTGAGGAACTGGGGCTATGCAGGGACATTCGGCCGGACGCGGCAAGCGGAGAGAGGACGCGAGCTCCATGGCGAAGACGCCAGGGCGAGCAGGAACGACATGCTGGACCGAGAAGAGAAGCAAGACGCGCCAGGGAGAGCTCGCGGCAGCCACCACCGGCAGAGGAGTGCATGGATCAGGCGCGGCATAGAGGAGGTTGCGCGCGCGGTGCTTGGAGCTGGGAAGGGGAGGTCCGGCTGGGAGGTGCTCGGCAGAACGCGCCATAGGAGACAAGCAGTCGGCACAGGGGCTGGGAGCTGCGGCGCGCGCAATGGGGAGCGCCAGGGCGCGCGGCACCGAGGAAGAAGGCCGAGCAGAGGCGCACAGGGCTGGGCGATCCAGGACGCGCAGGAATCCGAGCTGGACAAGCGCACAACCATGGGGATAGCAGGTCGAACAGAGCCGTCGGCGTGCCAGCAGAGAGCCGCTGGGAGCGTAGCGCAAGGAGCTGGGCGCCGTGGGAGCCGCGTGGTGAAGAACTGGAGAAGGCAGAGGCTGCAGCAGGATTTTTATCCTAGAGTTGAGCGGCGTAGAGATGAGCTTCGCGAGGAAAAAAATCAAAAGCCACAGCGGCTGGAAAGATCGGAGGAGTGAGCAGCGTAAAAAAATCAGAGAGAGGAGAGAGATCGGCTGGGAAAAATCTACAGGGTAGTCAGTGACGGCAGATTTTTCCAGGCTGAGAAGATGAGGACGTGAGGGAGTTGAGCACATCGCGTTTGAGAGGAAGATGAAGACCTGTCCAGGCGGCTGAAAGAAATAACAGAGCAGCGGGAGCAGGAAATACCATGCACCGTGAAAAAGATCAAGGGGAGAGAGGAAGAGCTGTAAGGATAGAGATGAAAATATTTTTTTTGTTAGATCTTTTCCGTCACATGTAGCCATTAGCCTATTGATTAGTATGTCGATGGTTATTAGCATGGCGTGAGTTTGATCATGGGTTAGTACTAGCCCCTATTTCTTTTCCTTCTTTTTCGTCTACAAAAGAATACATATATAACCGTGTGTAGGAATTCGGATCTGGGTAGGATGCAAGCAGACTGGATCAAAATGCTGTTAGGATACGATATTATTTTTCTCGGTTCCTGGAATAGGAAACTGAATCGGCTAACAATTATTACGGTTTCGGTCGTTTCGGGTTCAGTTTATTTAAACAGCCTGCCCCTAGTAGTGTCTCTACCGAATTTATAGAGATTGCTCGAACAAGAGCGAAATAATTAGGAGACATTTCTAATTTGCCTTAATCGATTAATTTTAATTTTGCATTCGTTTTAGTTAAATTTATATGAATTTTCCCGGCCATCCGAACATTCGACTAATATTAGCCGAAACCATATCGGCTAATGGACACATGTTTTCGTCGCTAGAACAGCGTGCTGAAGAATGAATAGAATCATATCCTCGCGCAAGAGTTCACTCAGATGACGTCCAATTCGAATTATTTTGCACTGAGTATTTTAGTCGTCGAGTTTAAACTAATTTGGCTGGGATAAAAATCATCCGAGTGAGTCGGGCTTCCGAATTCGTATTCGTGCGAGCGACGATTTTTAAATATTCACCGGGCGCACCGATTTTCGGAACGACGATGTTCCCAACAATACGAAAATTTCGGAAGAGCCCAAATAAATAGAAGTAAAAATGATGTCGCACTCGCGACAGACGAAACAGATACGATATTAAAATCGCGATAGGCAAAAATAATTAGACCTTAGGGTCCGTCTTATTCACTGATCTCACGTGCTTAAATCCATACTCGTTGTCGAGCGGAATATAAACACCTGGGGTGTTACAAATAGAACTCTTTTGGATATGGCAAGAACCATGTTTGATGAGTACAAGACTCCGGATCGGTTTTGGGCGGAGGCGATTAACACCGCTTGCTTCTCCATAAACCGACTCTATCTACATCGAATCCTCAAGAAGACATCATATGAACTCCTCACTGGTAAAAAGCCCAATGTTTCTTACTTTAGAGTTTTTTCGAGCAAATGCTTTATTCTTATTAAGAAAGGTAGAAATTCTGAATTTGCTCCTAAAGTAGTAGAAGGCTTTTTACTTGGTTATGACTTAAACACAAGGGCATATAGAGTCTTCAACAAGTCCACTGGATTAGTTGAAGTTTCTTGTGACATTGTGTTTGATGAGACTAATGGCTCCCAAGTGGAGCAAGTTGATTTTGATGAATTAGATGATGAAGAGGCTCTGTGCGTCACACCAAGGAACATGTCCATTGGGGATGTATGTCCAAAATAATTCAAAGAGCCTCCATAAGCACAAGATCAACCATCATCTTCCATACAAGTATCTCCACCAACTCAAGATGAGGAAATGGCTCAAGAAGAAGAGGATGAAGATCAAAATGATGAGCCACCTCAAGAGGAGGACATTGATCAAGGGGGAGATGAAGATGATCAAGACAAGGAAGATGATCAAGAAATTCAAGATCAAAGACCACCACACCCAAGAGTCCCCCAAGCAATTCAAAGAGATCACCTCGTTAACTCCATTCTTGGTAACATCCACAAGGGGGTAACCACTAGATCTCGAGTTGCTCATTTTTGTGAACATTACTCTTTTGTGTCTTCTATTGAGCCATACATGACAGAGGATGCACTAAGAGATCCGGATTGGTGGTGGCAATGCAAGAGGAGCTCAATAACTTCACAAGGAATGAGGTATGACATTTAGTTCCATGTCCTAACCAAAATATTGTAGGTACCAAGTGGGTATTCCACAACAAACAAGATGATCATGGTGTGGTGACTAGGAATAAAGCCCGACTTGTTGTCAAAGGTTATTCACAAGTCGAAGGTTTGGATTTTGATTAAACCTATGCACCCGTAGCTAGGCTTGAGTCAATTCGTATATTACTTGCCTATGCTACTTACAATGGCTTTAAGTTATATCAAACGGACGTGAAGAGTGCCTTCCTCAATGGCCCTATCAAGGAAGAGGTATATATTGAGCAACCTCCCGGCTTTGAAGATAGTGAGTACCCTTCTCATGTTTATAAGCTCTCAAAGGCGCTTTATGGGCTCAAGCAAGCCCCAAGAGCATGGTATGAATGCATGAGAGACTTTCTTATCACTAATGGCTTCAAAGTTGGAAAAGCTGACCCTACTCTCTTCACTAAAACAATTGCTAAAGACTTGTTCATATGCCAAATTAAAGTTGATGATATTATATTTGGGTCTACTATTAAGTCACCTTGTGAAGAGTTTAGTAGGATTATGATACAGAAATTTGAGATGTCTATGATGGGGGAGTTGAAGTATTTCCTTGGAGTTCAAATCAAGCAATTCTAAGTGGGCACCTTCATCAGCCAAACTAAGTACATTCAAGATATTCTCAAGAAGTTTGGAATGAAGAATGCCAAACCCATCAAGACACCCATGGGAACAAATAGGCATCTCGACCTTGACATGGGAGGTAAATCCGTAGATCAAGAGGTATACCGGTCGATGATAGGTTCTTTACTCTATTTATGTGCTTCATGACCAGATATAATGCTTTCAGCATGCATGTGTGCAAGGTTCCAGGCAAATCCTAAGGAAATTCACCTTAGGGCATGTTGGTCACTTGTTCTCAAATGCTGTGAATTAAGAACAAGGCAACACAATTGTCAATGATTAGATACCTTTGTCTTCCGAAGCATTATCTCCAATTGGGCATAATGCTCATCAGACGAAGGTCAAGAAGGACACACCTTCATCATTTAACATGAGAATAAGAATGCATAAGGATGGAGACAGTAATAGTATCTTACTAAGTCATTAATATTTGTATTCCATAAAACATGTATGAGTATCAATAGGATTAACATTACATTGATACCTTTGGCTTGCTCGAAGGTATGGATGTGAGAAAGTGAATACGACCCAGCCTGAATAGTACGGTGCTACTATTCATCTATTTATAGGCACGGGATGTGGCCTGGATAAAATTACATTCATGTCCCGGACATTCATCTATTATCATAACACAAAACATTAAGGACTGAGTATTCTTTGTCCCTTTTCAGTCATCATCATACTTGATCTTCGTCATCACGTCAAAACCGAAGCTCTTTGGTTACAACTTCGTCGTCCATTCTTATCATCTTTGGGCTACATCTTCACCTTGTTATAAGAGAAAACCTTCATCTCGAAGCCAAAGCCCCCTGTAATAATCCATGTCATACTGAAAACATATGACCAGTCACGTTTTTGAGGACCTTCGGAGGAAGAAGGCCCCCAACAGTAGCCCCTCGCAATATTGATTTGTTTCTCTGCAACAAATTTAGACTGCGATGTGAACGAAAGCCTTTAGTCGAAGGTTCGAAAAAAACACCTTCCCTTCGCTAGAATAGCGAATTTCACTGACCTGCGGGACGCATCAATCTGCGGGGCTCTAAGTATATAAATAGAAGCTAGTGTTGCGAGTATTTTCGTGCTATTTTAGCTGCTTGTGTTGTGTTTGCCATTTTAACCATCCTTGCTTTGTCGAGTTTAATTGAATTTTGAGCTTCGGCATTCTAGTGATCATTGTTTGAATGGCTGAGGAGAAGAAGATAGTTGACCCGGCGCTGGCCGGATTTTACGAAGCCATGGAGAAAACCAACATGGAGAAGATCACCAATGAGATGTTGGCTGGAATATATGAAAACTCTAGCGACAGTGAGAGTTTTGATGTATAAAGTGGGAATGAAGATGCCAAAGATCGGCCATGGAGACCGAGCCATGTTGTTTATGGAAAGTCGACTATTAAACAAGGGCAAATCAAAGCAATGAAAGGGAGATACTTTCGTGATATTTCAATCGTGAGGGCCGGAGGGGAGAATAATGTTCCTCTTCTCGAAGCTGATGAGGTGGTGATTTTCAGAAGCTTCATGAAAGCTGGACTTCGGTTTCCCTTGGACAAAATGTTGGTTGAAGTTCTAAAAACTTTTGAAATTTATCTTTATCAACTTACTCCTGAAGCTATTGTCAAGATGGGGATTTTCATATGGGCCATGAGGAGCAAAGGGTTAGAGCCATACGCTAGGTGTTTCTGCAATATGCACGAGCTATCATATCAGACGAAGGCGACTGGGAAAGAGCAGTATCACAACAATTTTGGCTGCTATAGTTTCGTGCATCGCGCCGAGGCTAGCTATCCTGTGCCGACATTTCGGAAAAAGTGGCCAAGCTCTTGGATGCAAGAATGGTTCTATGTGAAGGTTGATCTGAGTGAAAGGGAAGACATAAAAGGGGTTATTTAGCGCCCTATATGGTCTCGCTTCGGCATCAAGAGGTCGGTTATTGCACTTGGAAATGACGTGCAAGCATGCCAGACAGCTTTTAATATGGTGTGTACTTACATCGGCACAAGAGACTTGGTCCAAGAACATATTGCTTATAGAGTGTGGCCGCTTGCACATGGATGGGAAATGCCAAAGGAGGCTGCCACTGGCTCTAGCCAAAATGGTTTGGTCTATCTAAAGTATACCTTTCAGTACAGGAGCTAGTTTGATGAACCAAATGATGAATGACTAGATGCCATAGAGGCGACTAGCGATGAGCTGGTTGGAGCATATTCAAAGGCCGAAGATGAAGCTTTGACCATTGCCTTCGGAGCTCGGGGCAAAAATAGGTTGAATAGGGTATTTGATGTCATTGGGTTTGTGTACCTAGAGTACTATTATCCTTCACAAAAGCAAGGGAAGAAGAGGAAAGCTGCTACCTCGGCGACTTCTAGTGTGTCGAGGTAAAAAAAGATTAAAGTTTTGACGCGCCGACCCAGGCACATTGAAACGGCCGTCGTGCTGAAGCTAATTGAGGGAGCCGCTCCTATCATAGAGCCAAGTTGCTTTGTGTTAGTCGAAGCTAGGACAAATGTGAGTGAAGAGATGAAACTAGAGAAGACTATAGAACAGTTGAAGGCACTGAGTCCACCATGTGCAATGGAACTATCGAAGCCATCGAACATCCCTGCAGCAACTCCGAGGAAAAGGAGAATGGCTAGCATGTTAGATGATGTTATGGAGACTGTGAAAACATCAACTCCTGCTTCTGCCGAAGCGCTTAGAACGGAGGCTTAAGTTCTGGGAAAAAATGACGCTGCCAGCAGAGCTCAGACTACTGCTGAAACTAGACCTGCAGAAGTCCCTGCCGAAGCTGAACCTTCGAAAACTACAGCGGCGACCCTGGAAAAAGAAAGTGTTTCTAAGAAATACAAATCTCCTGCTCCTGAAGCTTCTATTAGAGAGCTGGAATTCATTGTTCGACATGCTTTGGGAAAGCAGTTATCAGAAGAGCAGGTTGCCGAAGTGCAACATTATGCCAGGGATCTGAAGTACCCCGAGGGTCCTTGGTGTACGACGGAAATGACGAAGATGATTTCCTTTACTGCCTACCAGACAATAAAGAAATACATGTCTGCCAAGAAATGATGGACCATATGGGATATCCAAAGCTTGAACTCGGCCTGTCTGCAATGTCGAAGGACCAACTTGCAGATAGTATCGCTTACAATAGTCTGAAGGTGTGTATGTTTTGGTTTGTCATTTTGTAATGAAACATTTGTAGTGAGGCTAGTCTTGTTGCACAAGCCGAAGCTCATAAAGCCAAAGTGGAGGAGCTGAAAAAGAAGGTTGTTGAAGCAACCGAAAAATTTGAAGTTGAAGCAGTGAAGCATGGGATTTGCGAGATCGAAAGATCTAGAGCACAAAAGAACTCCGATGAGCTTCGTGCTTCAAAAGAGAAATGCTATGAAATATCTTTGGAATGCGCCAAGAAGTTGAAGGACAGCTTCGCTAGGGTTGGGGCATACTCTTCTGAGCAAAAATTCATCTGTGGCGACCCTGATGGAGTTGTCCAGTGGATCAGTGGAGAAGTCAAAGCTTTTGACAAAATTTTAAATGACCGAGGAGACTTCTGCGCCTTCGCTGGTGCACGGGGGCCACATCGATATTAGAGAAAGCTGGCTGCGAACATGCCAAGGCTGTAGCTCAGCCAGGATTTGTTTTCTCAACGGATGACATAAAAAACCCTTCAGCCGAAGCTTCTGCGCTAGGCGGGAGATTTTACTCTAAGGTGTGGATGAAGGGTGGTCGTGAGATAGCTGATGAAGCGATTATAAAAAATGAAAAAGAATCCCACGACGCCCAAGAAGCCAAACAAGGTGAAGCAGCTGCCGAGCGTGCAAGGTTGATAGGTACTTTTACCATGTTTTAGCTTCGGAATCTATTTTTAGCTTTGGAATTAACAAATATTTTTTATAATGTATTTGAACTTTCACCACCCCGGAGCCATATAACCCCGAAGCTGACCCGACCATGAAGGAAGCGCTAGATATGATAAAAATTGTTAATGAAGCTGTTGACGAAGCTGTCGACAAGCTGCTAAATGAAGCCACTGAGAAAGTGTTGAAAGAAGACTAAAACTTTGTATATTTGAGAACTTAATGCTTGTATATAGCTTTCGTCTTTTGTAAGAACCAAACATCAAGTTTTTGTATGTACGTTAAAGTAATGTATTCCGTTGTGATGCATGAAACCTTCGTACATACCGTTTTTGAGCTGTTGGCGAAAAACACCTTCCCTTTTTTCATGCTTCACGAAGAAAAAAATTCCCTTTCTATTGATTCAATGCTGAGTATTATGTCATGGTTGCTGCGTAATAATACTATTGAGGAAGGTTCTCCAGTGTAAGAATATATCTGCTGGAGGCATATCTTGTGCTACAACATGTTCTTTCATGGTCCGATAAATATTTTCAAAGGAGTAACTTTTCCTTGTTTACCCACGACTTTTTGCTGATGCAAAATGATGTGTGGATGCGATGTTATGCGATATGATGTGTTGGTATGATGCAGAATGATGTTTGTGCCGAAGGTAAAAATCCACACGAATACACACCTAGATTCTGCATCCCCTTGGGAATGACTTTGGAGACTCTTCACCTTTTATTTAGGTGGCATTTAAGCTCTGCATCCCCTTAGGAACGACTTTGGAGCTTCTTCACCTTTTACTTAGGTGGCATTTAAGCTCTACATCCCCTTAGGAACGACTTTGGAGCTTCTTCACCTTTTACTTAGGTGGCATTTAAGCTCTGCATCCCCTTAGGAACGACTTTGGAGCTTCGTGACTTACTCTGCATTTGTTTGGGAATGACTTTGGAGGTTTGTGAGCCGTTCTTTTTACACTCAATGGTGTAACCATAGTCCTACTACATCAAGTTGGAGATTAAACCATCTAGTGTTGTCTTTTTAGAGGGAAATGTAAAGACAAAAATAAGTAAGAATACATTGAATCAAAACATTCTTTAGCGAAAGCGTTGTGCCACCTTCAGTAGATATGCCTCGACTTGGGCACAGTGTTGTTGACTGTGCGAGCTTCAGACACCTCCTTAAGGTCCTGTTGTTGCTGAACCTGACGATGCCCTTCTGGCTGTTGATTATGAGTTGGGGCAGGCGCCAGTGGTTGTGGTGGTGGCAGCTGAGCCCAGGAAGCATGAGAATGACTTGCCGAAGCAACAGAAGCTGTAGGCTATTGATTGCCCATGTACTCCGGGATATACGGAGAGTAGCACGAAGCAGTATGCAGGACTTGCTTCGGTTGATTCTGCCATGCTTCGGCTTCAGCAATTTCCTTCTTCTTCTGGATCGTGACCTAGCACGTCCTTGTGATGTGTCCCTTGTCTTCGCCACAGAATAGGCAGAACAGTTTCCTGGGCTAATTACCATACCTTCCTCCGAAGCTTCTCCCTCCTCTACCTCTCGGGGCTGGTGGCCTGTAAGAAGTTGGTTGCATGCCCAAAGACTATGAGCTATGCTGGCTGCTATAAGCATTATTGGCCATGTCTTCGTTTGCATTAGGATTGTGGATTGTTCTAACATGCCTGGGTGAAGTCTTCCTCTGAAGCCCCTAGTCATCTCAGAATACCTATATGCTTCATCCCTTCTTTGGCGGAAGTCGTTGTCAGCTCAGATGTATTCATCCATATTCTGGAGAAGTTTCTCCAAGTTCTGTGGTGGCTTCCTTGCAAAATATTGAGCTACGGGTCCTGGTCGGAGCCCCAAGATCATGGCCTCAATGACAATCTCATTGGGCACTGTAGGAGCTTGAGCTCTTAGTCACAAGAGCCTTAGGACGTACGCCTGCAGGTACTCCTCATGGTCCTACATGCACTAGAACATAGCTTGGGCACTGACTAGCTTTGTCTGAAAGCCCTGGAAGCTGGTGACTAGCATATCCTTTAGCTTCTGCCATGACGTAATTGTCCCCGCCCGAAGAGAAGAATACCATGTTTGAGCCACACTTCTGGCTGCCATGACGAAGGACTACCATGACAGCAGTATTGCCCCCATACGAGGATATGGTAGCCTCGTAGCTCATTAAGAACTGCTTCGGATCTAAATGCCCATCATACATGGGGATCTAAATGGCCGTGGCAACCATGGTGAAGGGGTCTTCGCAGGACCCATGGTCCATGTTCTGTGCCAGTGGCGAAATTGCCTCTGCCGCCGCTGCGAAGGACGTGGCCACCTCAGTTGCGCAGCAGCTAAAACATGTGAGTGTGACTAGTTCTTTTGGAATTTGTTTTTCTTCATAGCTCCGCTTTTGACAATCTTTGTGCCAGGCGGCTGCCTTCGCCGAGCACATTGCATCGGGGGCACTGAGCTCGGAGTTTGCTGCCGAAAGGCGGCGACTTGAGGGCAGGATTGAGCGCCTCAGAACGCAACATATATAAGCCGTCTGAGACAAATCGGTGGTAGAAAACAGGAGCCGCAATCTGCTTGAAAAGCTAACGGCGGCGGAGGCTGAGAAAGAGGACCCTGGCCGTCGGCTTGCGGCGGAAAGGGAGGACATGGAAAAGGCCCACGTCGAGGCCAGCCTCGCTCTCAAGCGCGCCACCAACGCGGAGTCGGGGCAGAAAAGTCTGCGCGGCTATGTGGACAAAATGGAGGCCTCCACCAACGTTGGGGTCGATCGAGCACACATGTTGCTCGTGGAGGCGTACCGTTAGCTTGGCACGCGAACCGCCCCCTTCGATAAATCCTGCGAAGAGGTGGGCCTCCGCTTCCTCGGGTGGCTGCAGGAGGAGTTGGAGTTGCTCCCATCCATCGTGACCGATCTCATGTCCTTCGCCTCGCTCGTTACCTGCGAGGGGGCTACGAATGCTTTGCCCCGTGAGGGATGTAGGCATTTCGAAGTCTTTGATCGGGCAACCGAGGACTTCGACCATGGAATCGTCCAGGTCAAAGATGAGGTGCTAAAGCGGTTCGCTGGGATGCTTTACGACAGGATGTGGGGCCCTCATGTGCCACGACACTATCCGGGAGAGGTCCGACCGGATGTTGGAGCAGGTGTGTAAAAATTATTTATTTCTTATTTTTTTAACGTTTTGCTATTTGTGTAGATGATGAACGATGAAGAAGTCGAAGACTTCGGTCGCTTGGAGAGCTCGGTGACCCAGGTAGAAGATGCGGGGATGGGGGCTGAAGAGCAACTGGCACCTCGAACCGACCCTGGCTGAGACCTGCAGCGGTGGCTATGCTAGCTGGCGGAAACCCTACAGCGGCAGCTGCGCCGACTAGCGAAGACCCTACAGCGGCGGCTGCTCCTTCCTAGGTGGCAGGGTCGTGTTAGGGGAGTTGGGTTTACGATTTTGTTTTTGTGATACTGAAGGTCGGTTGCTACATAGGTTCCGACGTCTGGGCCTGCGGAAGCAACCCCTACCGATGTTGATATTAATTTTGTGGTGGCTGCGAATGCAGTGCCTGTTAATGGAAATCCGTCTGGTTCTAAAACTGAGTCTTGGACGTCAGATGGGGTGATTTTGAGAGCCCGTTTTCGTGGATTGAGGAGTCTTCTAATGAAGATTTAGATTATTTTGCTGCGTTGGATGTGGCCACGGCAGAGTCCTTGCCGCAGCCTGAAGTGCGCGAAGGGTCTGCTCCGCTGGCTGGGGCGATAGCTGAAGAGCACCACCGGCAAAGGGTGGTGTCGAAGCACAATGTTGGTGAGATGTTGCGAAGTGGAAGGCGTCGATAGATGGGGATGGAACGATCCCGTCTTCGACTGGATCGGGACGGCGAACGAGATTTGCTATCGTCAACGTCCGGGACGTGCATTGGGGAGGGGGATCTGTGGAATCTTTTTGAGGGCAAGGAGTTGAAGATGATGTTGTTTAACTTTTGAGTGGCAGGCCTTATTCCGAAGGCTAAGCCGATGTAGCATGTCTACTGCCCTCGCTCTCGTGTTGCGGTAATGAGTGAAAACGCTGGCCTCCCCCGGCTCGCAATAGAGAGGGAGGGCAACAAGAAGTGATTTGTATTATTTATGTAATGTGGCCGGTGGGCCCCTCGTTGTGTATATGTAAACTATGATGATACCGCGTGCTGGGCTTGTTGTGAGGTTGTCACGACTTGTAATTGTGTTAGCGTGGTCCGTAAATGGAATGGGGATCTCGCTTTCCGCGGCGATGTTGGACGTTGATTACGCGTACCTGGCTATGCCCTTAGGTGGTTTTTTTCAACCGTGTCAAATAGTAGAGACTTCGTGCCTTTAAGGTGGTCATAATTGACTTTGCACCATTAGGGTGACGTCGCGCATTTATGCATGTCCAGCTACACCCTTGGGCGGCTTTTCCTCGGATTTGTCTTATGGTAGAGACTTCGCACCCTTAGGGTGATGTCGCGCACTTGTGCATATCCGGCTGCACCCTTATGCGGGTTTTGCTTGGATCTCTTATAGTAAAGACTTCGCACCCTTAGGGTGATGTCGCGCACTTGTTGTGCATATCCGGCTGCACCCTTAGGCAGCTTTTGCTCGGATGTCTAATAGTAAAGACTTCGCACCCTTAGGGTGATGTCGCGCACTTGTTGTGCATATCCAGCTGCACCCTTAGGCGGCTTTTGCTCGGATTTGTCACATGCGAGGGTAGTCTAGGCTGCCTCTTGCAGGACTATTTGTACGTCGAATGTCGAAGACCGTCGATGCGGTCTTTTTCGACACATGACAATGATGCTTGCTGGAGTTTTTGCGGGTTCTTTTTGGTGGTATATTACATGGCTCCGCCTCATTAAAAACCTCACCCCCTGGGAGGAAAAAGAGTGTGGGCCTGATTGACATTGTTTGAGGAATTACAAAGGCGTTTGGGCCTTGGATCTTAAATAAAAAATTTTCGGAGATTATCGATGTTCCATGAGTGCTCTAAGTCTTCGTCAGACAAAGTTGTTAGCCTGTAAGCACTTGGGGATGCCTTCATCTTGACTATGTATGGCTCTTCCCGTTTCGGCTCTACCTTGCCCCGGGACTCTGTCCTGGTGGTCCTCACGAGTACTAGGTCCCCTTTGTTGAATTCGCTTGGGATGACATTGTTGTCACGTCATGTTTTAGTCTGGACCTAATACTTGTTTAGGGCCTGTAGGGCAAGGACGCGGTCTCTGTCAATGAGATCTTTGGAGGTTGGTTCGTCGACGTCGGGGACAGTTGTTTGGTTTGTTTGGGGGACCCGTGCTTTAACTCTTGCGGTGTCATTGCTTCGGATCCATACATCAAGCGGAAGGGTGTGAACCCGGTTGCTCGACATTCTGTTGTATTCAGTGCCCATATGACTTTGGGTAATTGGTCTGCCCATTTGCCCTTTTTGTCATCAAGGAGCCTTTTCTTAATGGCGCTGAAAATCTTGCCGTTGGCACGTTCGACGATGCCGTTGGATTGTGGGGTGGTAGACGGAGGCAAAGACTGGCTTGGTACCGATGGAACTGTAGAATTCCCAGAAGTCTTGGCTGTCAAACTATTTGCCGTTGTCGACTGTTAGCTCGAACGGGACTCCGAACCGGCAGACAATGTTTTGCCAGAAGAATTTTTGGGCAGTCTTCGCTGTTATCGTGGAGACTGCTCTGGCTTCGATCCACTTGGTAAAATATTCGACGACGATGAAGGTGAACTTTAGGTTCCCTTGAGCTGTAGGCAGTGGCCCGACAATGTCTAGGCCCCAATGCTGAAGTGGCCATGTGTGGGCGATGAACTTGGTGAATTGCGAAGGGTTGCCTGAGCGAGGAGAGAACTTTTGGCATGCTTCGCATGACCTGGTGACTCTGTTGGCTGTGCAAAATATCGCGGGCCAGTAAAATCCCTGACAAATCACCTTGGCTGCGAGGGCCCTGGGTCCTGAGTGTGACCCACAGGTTCCATCGTGGACTTCGCGAAGGATATCTAGGCCTTCGGTTTTGGTTATGCATTTCAGCATAGGCTGTGTGATGCTCTTTTTGTAAAGCTAACCCTTGACTATTGCGAAATCCCTGCTCCTATGTTTTAGTCGTTTGGCCTCATTGCGATCGGTTGGATGGTAATGGCCCTGGAGGTATAGTGCTATTGGGGCCCGCCAATCTTCGGCCATTATGAGGTTGGCGATTCGGTGGCCCTCGGCGTCTTGAGTTATTTGCAAGCCTTTGGGGTTATGGACGACTGGTGTGCCGATGACATGGTAGAACACGTTAGAGGGCAGGGCCTCGCCCTTGGCTGCTGCCTTGGCCAACGCATCGGCCTCTTCGTTCTTGTTGCGCTCGACATGCTGCAGGGTGAAACCCTTGAATTGTTTTTCGAGGCTGCGGACGGCGGTGAGGTATTGCATCAGCACAGGCTCCTCTGTTGAGTACTCTTTTTCGATCTAGCCGGCGACGACCTTGGAGTCTGTTCTGATGATGCATGTGGTGACACCGAGGGCCCATAGTTTGCAAAGTCCCAGGATGATGGCTTCGTATTCTGCTATGTTGTTAGTGCACTTGTTGAATTGTAGGGCAAAGCTGAGGCGCGCGACGTATCTATACTTGACACCGGCGGGTGATGTCATAATCGCTGCGACGCCTGCTCTCGCATGGCACCATGTGCCATCATAGTGGATGGTCCAAACTTTTTATGATTCTTTTTGTTGTGGCCCCATGGGTCCTGTCCAGTCGATGATGAAGTACGCCAAGACTTGCGACTTGATTGCCATTCTGGGCTCAAAGATGATGTGGTACCCGGACAGTTTAGCTGCCCATTTTGCAATTCTGGCAGACGCCTCCGGGTTCCTGAACAATTCTCCCAGACCCCTGTCCGAAGTGACTCATACTTTAAATGCCTCGAAATAGTGTCGTAGCTTGCGTGAAGCCATGACCACTGTGTATGAGATTTTCTCGAGTTCGGTCATGTTGCACTTGGAAGCTGTGAGGACTTCGGAGACGTAGTACACTGGGCATTGCTAGTTTTTGCCATCTCTATCCTGCTCTTGGACTAATGCTGCGCTGACTGCACAGCGTGAATCCGCAATGTATAGAAGTAGCGGAAGCAAAGGGTTAGGACTTGTCAGGGTTGCTAAGTCAGATAGGTGTTGTTTGAGCGACTCGAAGGCCGCTGCCTGCTCTGGGCCCCAAACGAAGTCTTTCGCTCCATGCAACGTTTTGAGGAAGGGTAGGCTTCGCTCAGCGGACTTAGAGATGAATCTGTTCAGGGCTGCCAGTCTCCCTATTAGTCGCTGGACATCTTTGGTGGACTACGGGGGTGCCATATTGATGATTGCTTGGATCTTGGTTGGATTGGCCTCGATTCCTCGGTGCGATACTAGGTAACCAAGTATCTTCCCATGCCGTACCCCGAAGACACACTTCTCAGGGTTGAGTCGGAGTCTGCGTCGCGCATGTTGGCGAATGTCTCTGCGAGGTCGACCAAGTGGTCCTCTTTGCTTTTGCTTGCGACGACAATGTCGTCTACGTAAGTGAAGATGTTGCGGCCTACTTGGTTTTCAAGGACCTTCTTGGTGAGGCGAGAAAAGGTTTAGCCGGCGTTCTTGAGCCCCTCAAGTATCCGTACGAAACAGTATGTGCCAAAGGGTGTGATGAAGCTTGTACTTGCCTTGTCCTCCTCTTTCATGTAGATTTGGTGGTAGCCCGAGAAGCAATCAGGAGGGACATGACTTCGCATCCTGCTGCACTGTTGACAATTTTGTCAATTCGTGGCAGAGGGAAATTGTCCTTGGGGCAAGCCTTATTGAGGCTTGTGAAGTCGATGCACATACGCCATTTGTCGCTCTTTTTCTACACCATGACCATGTTGGCGAGCCATGTTGGATAGGCGATTGGCTTGATGAATCTGGCTTCCAGCAAGCGATGCACTTCAGCCTTTGCTGCCTCCGTTTTCTCGTCGGACATTTTCTGCAGCCGCTGCTTTTTTTGGCGCACAGAAGGGTCGATGCCCAGGCTGTGCTCGATGACGGAACGGCTGACCCCGACCAGATTGAGGGTGGACCAGAAGAAGACATCCTTGTTACGGGAGAGACAAGAAAGGAGTTTTTGCTCGTCTCGCGATGTCAGGTCTTTGCTGATTATTACTGTTTGCTTCGACGTTGCTGGGTTGAGGGGTACCGCCTTAGTCCTGTCGTTGCTTTGGAGCTAGGCCTTGACTTTTTTGTCTTCGACTGAGCGATTGCTTTCGAAGCCTTCGCGCTCTGCCGTGAGGCAGTGCACGTTTCATTGCCCTAGAACGAAGTATCTTTCAATGTTGTGCGCTGTCTGCTGGTCGCCGTAGACAGTGAACACTCCCTGTGGGCCTGGGATTTTCATACAGAGGTAGAGTCCATGAATGTCTGCCTCAAATTTGTTGATCAAGCCCCGCCCCATTATGGCATTGTATGGGTAGACCATGTCGATAATGTCGAATGTGACCTGCACACTTTGCGCGCTTGGTGCTACACCAAATGATAGGGAGAGCTCTGTCTTGCCAATGGGGAAAATGCCCTTGCCGCCGATCCGTAGAGGGGATTATCTGTGGGCTTGAGGAGGCTATGGCTGATTCCCATACGATCAAAGGTGTGCAGAAAAATGATATCAGCTTGACTGCCATTGTCGACCAGTACTTTGTGTAGATCCCAGCCTGCTACCCTGCAGTTGATCACCATGGTGTCTGCGTGTGGAGCGCTGCACAAGTCAACGTCCCTGGCATCGAAAGTGAGCGGTACATGGGACCACTTTGTTTGCACCACTGGGCCAGTGAGAGTGACATGGTTCACACTTCGATAGTGGTCCCTTTTCTGCCGCTTTGTGTCAAAGTCCACGCTTGATCCCCCAGTGATCATGTGGATGACAACGCGATATGGTGGCTCAGCGAAGTCTTCTTGTTTGGGTGCTTGCGGTGGGTGGTTGTGGTGCGGAGGATTTGGGTGATGTGGAGGCGGTGGTGGTAGAACCTGCAACTCTTGATGGTGCTGGTAAGCATGGTTGGGTGGCTGCTGGATTTGTTCGTTGTGGTAGGGTTGTTGGTGATGGTAAGTGGGCGCGACCACACGCTGGTTGTCGGCTGGTTGAGCTCTGGACATTCTGTCCTTGGTTGCCTTAGTCTCCGGACAATCCCTTGTTGGATGCACGTAGTCTTCACCGTGAAACAAGCAATATAACCTTCGCGGCTGCTGTGTCCGTCCTCGGCCTCTTCCTCTTGCGCCGTTGCCGCGTCCTTGGGGGGTATTCCTGACGACGGGCGGGCTCTCCGACTGGGTGCTGATTGGCTATGGTGTGCACCTGCTGATGATTGCGATTGTCCCTGCCGGAGTATGGCCGCGCCGGTCTAGTCTAGGTTCTGCTGGACTGCGGAGGGTCCTTAGGCTTCCTCTGAGATTGAACCTTGCGTTGATGGAGCTCCTCAGACCTGGCATACTTCTCAAATAGTTGATATAGCTCCTATAGGGTCTTGGGTGGGTCCCTAATGCAATGACTGTATAGGACACTAGCCCGAAGACCACCGATGGCATAGTGGATCGCTATGTGGTCGTCAACTGATGGCAGTTGCGATTTGAGCGTCAGGAATTTCCTGTAGTATTCGCGAAGGGTTTCCTTTTCTTGCTGCTTGTAGAGGGATAGCTCGGCCAAGGCGTATATGTCGGGTTAGTACCCTTGGAAGTTGAGCAGGAATTTGTCACAAAGGCCTTTCCAGGACTCGATGGACAGTGGCGGTAGCCTGGTGTACCAACTCAAGGCAGGACCCTCGAGGGCGATGATGAAGGACTTGGCCATAGTGGCATCGTCCCCTCCGAACGATGCAACGTCTACCTAGTAGCTCATGATGTACTGAGACGGGTTAGTGCTGCCATTGTATTTGGGGTAGGTACTAGCCCTGAAGTTGGCAGGCCAGGGTGACGCTTGGAGCTGCGGAGCCAGAGGACTTCACTCATCGAGATAGTTGATCCCCTGGAAAGTGGCAGCTGGTGGAACGAAAGGGCCACGTTGTGACTGGAATGGGTCTCTGGCTTGAATGTGTTGGTGGAGAGTTACTGACAGTGCGAGGGGTCCGTGCTGCAGGTTGTATAAGCCTTCGCCTTGAATGAGCGAGATCTCTTTCTCTAGCTCCCGAGCTCTCTGCTCCTCATCTTGTATCATCTGGCGCACTTTGGCTTGCATGGTGATTCATTGGCGCTTGGCTTCGAGGATTTCCTTCTGCTTCTGCAGGTGATTGTTTTTTATGCGTAAAGCTTGTAGCTTCAACTGGTCTTCGGCCGAGATGTCGATGACTTCTCCATCCTCTGTAATGTCTTCGCCCTCTGGCGGAGCGAAGCCTGGTGGTGATGCTTGGGGTGTGCCCTCGGAACTGCAGGTGCGCACAGTGCCGTCGGTGGGGGTGATCCTGGCGCTATCTCTTGTTGTTGATAGCGTCATCTTTGAAGGCCTCTTGGGGGTGGTGTCCGCGAGGGCTTTTCCTTTCTTCTCATCTAGGAGTGCTGCCTTCGCCGCGTCGTCGATGGATGTAGTGGCCTTGGACGTTGCTCTCTTGGGGGGCCATCGCGGGTTGTTTCTCGTTGCACAAACGTTGGGCACCAAATGTTGGAATCTGCCCTTCAAGATGTCAAAACTTAACACGAGATGTCAAAAGCCTCGTTAGCCTCTCCATGCCTGGGCACAGTACGGGGGTATTTATAGGTACTCGAGGGGCTGCTTGTCCCTGTCAAAGACATTTAGACCCTCGAGTACCTGGTTTATCCCCAGAATATTCCCACGAGGGGAGGTTATAGACAGTCATTACGGTAAACTTTATTACAGACACGGCCCTAATCGCACATTCCCACGCGGGGCCCAACTCTGTGGGCCGAACCGCACATGGGGCCTCTCTTGGTGGTGAGGGTGGGAGGTCCTGTAGACTTTGGCGGGGCCTTCGTCTTGTCTCGTGTGAGCGAAGGGGGTCGAACAGGCCTCCATCCGGTTAGCGCCCTTGGCCTGTCCTGGCAGGTTCCATGAATCCAGCTTTCGCCTGCGCAAGGTGAGGACGAAGTCGTCGAGAGCGAAGGGTGGCGTGTTCGCCTTCATCCCAACATAAAGTAATGTATTTCTTTGTGATGCATGAAACCTTCACACATATCGTTTTTGAGCTGTTGGCGAAAAAATACCTTCCCTTTTTTCATACTTCACGAAGAAAAAGATTCCCCTTCTATTGATTCAATGCTGAGTATTATGTCACAGTTGCTGTGCAATAATACTGCTGACGAAGGTTCTCCAGTGTAAGAATATATCTGCTGGAGGCATATCTTGTGCTACAGCATGTTCTTTCATGGTCCGACAAATATTTTCAAAGGAGCAACTTTTCCTTGTTTATCCATGGCTTTTTGCTGATGCAAAATGATGTATGATGCGATGTTATGTGATATGATGTGTTGGTATGATGCAGAATGATGTTTGTGCCTGTAATACTCAAAATTGTATACAAAGAATAATAGAGAGATTTCCTTATTTTATGTGCCTCATTTGCATCATAAAAAGAGCACACATATAATTGAGAGCGATTAATTAAAACCAATGATACCAAAATAAAAGAAAATGCATCATGTGGAGTTTATATGTTTGTGCATTAAATAAAATAATAAGGATAATAATAATAAGTTAATAATTTTTAGAAGTTGAATTAAACCCTAAATTAAAATTTGGGCTTTTGGAAATGAGAAGAAGAGAAATGATATAAATATATATATTCCTAAAATTGTATTTTTAATTTCACACAAATAAATGAGAATGAATTTGGCACAAATTCGAATTTAAATTCGAATTCAAACTAAACTTAGAAAGGAATAAAATAAAATAAAAGAAAATAAAAGGATAAAAGCCATATGGGCCACTGACTCCACTTCTGGCCCATTACCTCTTCCTTACCTCGCGCAGGCCCAATCCCCGTTTCCCTCGACCGGCCCATCTACGGAACCCCGCCGCTGACGCCGTGGGCTCAGGAGTCAGTCGCTGGTTGCGTGCCGCTACACCTTAGTCCACTGACGTGTGGGACCACTCCGTCAGTTATGGATGCGGCGTTCATCGGCTCGCTGACTATGAACCGCGGGCCCGCTGTGCCAGTGTTCCCCTCCCCACGCGCGTTCATCCCCGCGAAGCTCGGGGCACCTGCGCTTGAAGCGGAGGCCGTTGTTGAAGCTCGGAACCGACCTTCGGAGCTATAAATCAGTGGGCCTAGGGCCGGCGCCCTTCTTCCCCCTCCTGGCCTAACTGTCAACAGCGCCTAGGGTAAGGAGAGCAATTGTGCCGCCGTAGTTGGGGGAATTCGACCCGGATATCGTCTGGTGACTGAATCCGGGCGTGGAGGTGCGCGCCGCCGCGGGGAAGTAGTTCCGGTCAATAATCGGACGCGTGCAACGGCGGACTGAAGGCAATTCCACGCCGGAGCCAGCACGCCGCCGCGAATCCGCCTATCACCGTGGGCAGCGCTTCACCGCGAATAATTTTTGGTGAGTACCTCCCCGATGGCTTCGAATTCATCCTAGCATCGTGTGGAGACACAATAAGGAAACTTTAGAGCTCGGATTAGCAGGCCGGCCAAGTCCGGCGATGCCGCCGCCGTGCTGTTCCGGTCACGGCTGGCCTCCGCCGTTTAGGATTGGGGATAGGCGTGCTAACCGTTGATTCAATCAGGGACGCCACCGATTAGAGGATCCAACATACCGTTTCGAGAATTGATCTGGACCGTGATTTTTGGATCCAAGGGATAGAGCAGTTTAGGGTAAGAGTGGGACTTCTGGCCGTGGATCATTGATCCGAGGGTCATGCTTGCGTACTGCTTCGTTCGCGGTCGGATTTAATCTCAGCCCTAGGTTCCTGATCGTACGGTTCTAGATCCCCGATACCCCTTCGGCTGGTGGCTTTACACAAGAGTCCCTGGGAAACAGAGAAATAAACCCGCCGTCCTCTGGCGCTATGTCCTGTGTCTGTAGATTATTACCCCGAGCCCCCTGCATCTCTATTTAATTTGCGTGCAGTCCAGAGAACATATAAAAATAGGTAAATAAATACAGAAATTGATTTTTAGTATAAAAAGAATTCCTAAAACTTGTTTATTGCATAGAAAATTCATGTTAACTCCAAATTGAGCCATTCCAATTTCTAAAATTTTGTAATAATATTCTCTATCATTTAGTATCACTGTTTTGACATGAACTCAATTAGAAAATTAATTTATCATTTAATCCTATTTCAAGCACCTTAAATCTTAGGAAATCCATAACTTGAAATCTATAACTCCAAATTTAGTGATTCCAGTTCCTATGATCTCATTTTAATGTGTAGATTTTTACTGTATATTTTATTTACATGTTTGATGTGATGTTAATTTATGCTATACTATGTATGTATTGTGTTGATGCGAGTAGACGGGCAAGCCACTGTGGAATCTGAGGTTCAACCAGTAGAAGTAGCTGAACAGGAGCTCATTGAAGGCAAGTTGTGCCCTTGATCACTTACTTTTTTCCCAGCCATGTTCTTATTAATTATAATGATCTGCATAGGTTAATTTTGATGGGATCCTTTATGTTACCCCAGTTTTGGTTATCTTTATACCTTGTTCACCAATGAAACATTTTTGGGTAGTACTTGCTATTGCTTGATGTGGATTGGGTATGGAGATACAACATTCATGATTACTCTTTTGTTACCTTTTGTTATTACTGTTCATGCTAAGATCATTAAATTAATGGGAACATGGAGCGACCACCCGGGAAAACAGTGCTACCACAAGGGTTTTGGGACGCCCTTGGCTGATTAACTAGTATTGGAGTAGTATCTTCAATAGATTAGGGCTAACCCAATAGGTCAGCTATATAGTGTGTACATGGGCCACATGGGCCAAGCCTTAACAGGCCCAATACTCTAACACCCCCCCGCAGTCTGGACGTCCGACACAGCGGAGTACACAGACTGGACTCAAAAAGAAGTACATCTCTAAGTACATCTCTAATACCCCCCCGTAGACTCAACTAGCCACTACTGATGTTGAGGCTGGAGCGAAACTCGGCGAAGGTCGAGGACGGAAGACCCTTGGTGAAGATGTCGGCAAACTGGGAGGTGGTCGGGACGTGGAGGACCCGAACAGTACCGGCGGCGACATAATCACGGACGAAGTGGAGATCGATCTCGACATGCTTGGTCCGCTGGTGCTGCACTGGGTTGGTGGAGAGGTAGACCGCGCTGACGTTGTCGCAGTAGACCACCGAGCTCCTGGAGAGGGGACTGTGAAGCTCGGTAAGGAGCTGCCGGAGCCAGGCAGCCTCCGCCACGCCGTTGGCCACGGCACGGTACTCCGCCTCTGCACTGGAGCGGGAAACGACCGGCTGGCGTTTCGACGACCAGGACACAAGGTTGCCGCCTAAGAAGACAGCGTAGCCGGAGGTGGAGCGCCGAGTGTCTGGGCACCCGGCCCAGTCAGCATCAGTGTAGACGACCAGCTCGGAGGAGGTAGACCGGTGAAGAAACAGTCCGTAGTCGACGGTGCCCCGGAGGTAGCGGAGGAGGCGCTTGAGCGCCGCAAGGTGGGGCTCCCGAGGGTCGTGCATATGGAGACAGACCTGCTGCACGGCGTAGGAGATGTCCGGCCTTGTGAAGGTGAGGTACTGAAGGGCACCGGCAAGACTCCTGTAGCCGGTGGGGTCCGCGACAGGGTCACCCGTGGCCTCAGAGAGCTTGGCCTGCGTGTCGACTGGGGTGGAGCAGGGCTTGCAGTCACTCATCTGGGCCCGCTCCAGAATGTCAAGCGTATACTGTCGCTGGTGAAGGAGGAGTCCTGAGGGGCGAGGCTCAGCAGTGACCCCCAGGAAATGGTGAAGCACGCCCAAATCTTTGACCGGAAACTCCCGCTGAAGTGCGTCGACGAAGCGGCGAAGAAGAGACGGACTGGAGGCGGTGAGGACAATGTCATCCACGTAGAGTAGCAAGTAGGCAGTCTCTGCGCCATGATGGTGGACGAACAAAGACGTGTCGGACTTGGCCTCCACGAAGCCCAGTGTCACCAGGAAGGTAGCCAGTCTGGAATGCCACGCCTGGGGGGCCTGCTTGAGGCCGTAGAGGGATCTGTTGAGACGGCAGACCATGTCAGGGCGAGAGGAGTCCACGAACCCCGCAGGCTGACAGCAGTAGACGGTCTCGGTGAGGGCGCCGTGCAGGAAGGCGTTCTTGACGTCGAGCTGGTGAACTGGCCAGGAGCGTGCGAGGGCCAGCGAGAGCACCGTGCGGACGGTGGCCGGCTTCACAACCGGGCTGAAGGTCTCATCATAGTCGACTCCGGGGCGCTGAGTGAAGCCCCGAAGAACCCAGCGAGCCTTGTACCGGTCCAGGGTACCATCGGCCCGTCGCTTGTGTGTCCAGATCCACTTGCCGGTGACGACGTTGGTGCCGGGCGGACAGGGCACCAGATCCCACGTCTGGTTGGCGACGAGCGCCGCGTACTCCTCCTCCATCGCCTGACGCCAGTGGGGGTCCAGCAGGGCGGTGCGGACGGAGGAGGGTACCGGAGAAACCGCCGAGTCTGCTGTCGTGGCCGCCAAGGCACGGGGCGGCAGGGTACCGGCCGCGTGCCGCGTCACCATCGGGTGGACATGCCGCGGGTCGCGGTGAAGGAGCGGTGGATGGTACACCGGCGTCTCGACACGGGCCGCGGGTGGCCGCGGCGGAGGTGTAGGTGTCCCTGGCGGGGACTGGGCCACCGGCGGTGACAGCAGCAGGGGCGGCGACGGTGGAGGTGTGAACCCCGGCGGCGGCAGCCGGCGCTGGTAGACCCGCACCGGCTGGGCGAAGCGGGCCGGAGGGGTCGTAACCGACGGCCCCGGAGGCGGTGCAGTCCCACCACCCTCGCTCGGCCCGGGGGCGATCGGAGACGGGGCTTCGCGGAGACGCGACACCACCGAACCCGAGCAAGGAGCCGGGCCGGGAGTAGGACCGACAGGTGGTGAGCGAGTACCTGCAGAGAGAGGAAGGAGAGGTGGCTCGACCACCGCGTCAGTCTGAAAGAGAGTGAGGATGTCAAGGTCAGGGCCGGAGGAGGGTGGTGTGGGGGTGGAGGGGTAGGGAAAAACAGACTCATCAAACACCACATGGCGAGAGATGAGGACCCGGCGAGAGCAGAGGTCAAAGCAGCGGTAGCCTTTGTGGTCCGGGGAGTACCCGAGAAACACACAGAGGGTGGAACGGGGTGCTAGTTTGTGAGGAGCAGTGGCAGCGGTGTTCGGGTAGCAAGCACACCCGAAGACACGGAGGTGATCATAGCGCGGAGGGGTGCCAAAGAGTGCCTGGTGAGGAGTGGGGGCCGGGCACGCAGTGGAAGGGAGACGATTGAGGAGGTAGGTAGAGGTGTGGAGGGCCTCAGCCCAGAAACGAGCCGGAAGGTGCGCCTGGAGAAGAAGAGTGCGGATGGTGTCGTTGGTCGTGCGGATCATGCGCTCAGCCTTGCCGTTCTGGGAGGAGGTATACGGGCAAGACATCTGCAAATGCATCCCGTGGGAGAGAAAGAAGTCACGGGAGGTGGAGTTATCGAACTCCCGACCATTGTCACACTGAACGGCCTTAATGGTGAGGCCGAACTGAGTGGACACCCAGGCGAAGAAGTGGCGAAGGGCGGGGAAAGTCTCAGACTTGGCACGCAAAGGAAAAGTCCACACATAATGAGAAAAATCATCAAGCACCACAAGATAGTATTTGTAGCCCGACATACTGGTAATAGGTGAAGTCCACAAATCGCAGTGTACAAGATCAAATGCATGAGTAGCATGTGAGGAAGAAGAAGAAAAAGGAAGACGAACATGACGGCCTAACTGGCACGCATGACAAAGATGCTCATCATGGGATCTAGTACATGGGATAGTGGCACTACGAGTAAGCTGCATCAAGGCGTCGCGTCCGGGGTGACCAAGGCGACGATGCCAGGTGGTAGAAGACGTGGCGGCAGCAAAAGCAGCAGCAGTGTCAGGTGACGAAGACGAAGAAGATGTGGCGTGTGGAAGCCGAAGGGTGTAGAGGGGGCCAGTGCTGTCACATCTGAGGAGGGGGCGTCGGGTTGCCGAGTCCTTCACAGTAAGACCAAAAGAGTCAAACTCGACAGAACAAGAATTATCAGCAGTAAACCGACGAATAGAAAGAAGATTGTGGACCAAAGAAGGAGCGACAAGGACATCGGGAACGCGAAAAGAGCCGGGAGGGCCGGCGGCACCCACAGATGTGACAGGAAGACACGAGCCATTGGCCACCATGATAGACGAGGGGAGAGAGGAAGAAGGAGGGCGAACTAAGGTGAGTATACCAGGGTCGGGGGTGGTGTGGTAGGTAGCACCGGTGTCCGCGATCCACTCGGGACCCATCGGCGGAGTTAGAGTAGGAGTCTGGAAGGCAGCCAGGGCGGCCGCATCCCAACCAACCAGCCCGGACGGTGGAGATGCCGGAGGCGTGGGCCACGACGAAACGGCAGGTGTCGAGGTCCAGGGCAACGAAGAGGTCCAGGGCGCACCAGCGAACATGGCCGCCGGAGGCCGAGCCTCAGAGCCAGGCCCTTGGAACGGCCACATGGAGATGCGCCCTGACCACGGGTGGTGGAAAGTGGGCCAAGGCGCACTATGCTGGGGTCCCGGCGTCGATGCGTGGCCACGGCCACCACCACCACCGGAACCACCACCACCACCACCACCGCGGCCACCACGGCGGCGACGTCCACCACCGCCCCCCCCTCTGCCACCACGACCCCCGCCGCCCATGCTCGGCCCGGGAGGGCGAGGGCCAAGGGCAGACTGTGACGGAGTGGGCGGACGGGTCGGGGTGAAAGCCACCAGTGCTGTCGAAGAGGACGAGGAGATCGATGCAGCCTGAGCCCCCAGAGTGATCTCCTCCAGGGCGAGGTCGTCGCGAACCTGGAGGAAGGTAGGAAAGGGGCGCTGGCGCATGAGTAATGACCGGAGGTGGGTGTAGCGATCCCCGAGGCCGCGGAGGACGTTGAGGACAAGGATGCGGTCCTCCATAGGGCAGCCCAGATCGCCAAGAGAGTCCGCCATGGTCTTCATCTGGCGGCAGTACGCACTGACACTGAGGTCCCCCTGGACGAAGGTGCGAAAAGCGGCGTCGAGGCGGAGAGCCCGGGCCTCGGCGTTGCCCATGAACTGGCTTTCGATGGCAAGCCAAACAGCCCGAGCGTGAGGAAGGTTCCGGAGGAGGCTGTGGAGGTCGACGGAGATCGTCCCCATGATCCAGGTGAGCACGATGCTGTCGAGGCGCACCCACGCAGCAGTCGGCGCCATACCGATGGGGTCGCAGAGGACGTGGTCATCCAGGGCGTAGCGGCGAAGAGTGAGAAGAAGCAAGTCCCGCCAACGCGTGTAGGATGGCGACTCTGACTCCAGGACGACCGGAACCATCAGGCGAATGTTCTGGACACTCCCAGCCTGTAGGTGGAGCTGAGCCACGAGCGGGTCAGCCGGGTCATGCCAGATCACCGCGGGGATGGTCCGGGGCCCGGTCCCGACAGTCGGGACGGTCGGGACGGTCGGGACGCCGTACACGCCGCCCATGGTGTTAGCAGAGGTGGCCCCGCCGTCCTGGGCCGTAGGCGAAGCGAGGTGCTGTTCCGCCGCGGCAATTTGAGCTGCGAGAGCATCGGCGGCCGCACGCTCGCGCTCCCACGCGAGGGCCGCTTCCCGCAAGCGGGCCTGTCGAGCAGCGTGCTCCGCACGAGCAGCGGTGAGGGCGGCGACAGTGTCTTCCTGATGGGTGAGCGGTGGAGGAGGCGGCGGATCGACAACCATCGACGGGGGGATTGGCGGTGGCGGGTTGGAGTCCTCCAGATCAGCAGTTCCCGCCGGAACCACAGCTGCCACGGCCGCAAGAGCAGAGGCGGCGCTGGCAGCAGTGGGGTCCCCACTGGTGGCGCTAGGTGCAGCCCCCCACGCGCCTGCTACCAGGGTGGGCGCGCCAGCAGGGGAGATGGGGTCGGCGGCGGCCGGCAGGGGGTGGGGCACGGCGGCGCGGCGGCCAGGGGAAGCCGCGCGCACCCAGGAGGAGAGGGGAGGGAAGGAGGAGGTGGAGGAGAGAGAGGGGCGCTGCTGACCAGCCATGGGCGCGCCGGTGGGTGAGCGGCGGCGGAAGCGCCCTGGGAGGCGCGGCCGGTCGCTGCGCGGCTGAGGGCGCGGGAAGATGGCGACGGGGCCGCGGCCGGTCGCTGCGCGGCTGGACGGCGGCGGTCGCAGCAGGGACGCGCGGCCAGGCGGACGGCGGCGGAAGCCTGGGCGGGTGGCGGCGCCAGAAACCCTAGGGCGAGGGCAGCGGCGGCTGGAAGGGTGGCGGCGCCAGAAACCCCTCTGATACCATATTGGAGTAGTATCTTCAATAGATTAGGGCTAACCCAATAGGTCAGCTATATAGTGTGTACATGGGCCACATGGGCCAAGCCTTAACAGGCCCAATACTCTAACAACTAGGAAAGCTAGTGGAGGTCTTCCTTACCCGAAAGGGGCAAGGGCAGTAGGGGAGTGGTCAGTGTAGGGAGGTCCTTGGGTTGATTTTGCTGCGATGGCGGTCAGGCGAGGGATTCCTGCACTGGAGCTTCCTATAAACTGTAGCGGGATTTCTGAAGCTAGTGGAACTTTGTAAAGGCCTCGTAGTGTTACCCTGCCTCGCCTCCTCGGTAGAGGTGTATGGGATTGGCCGTCTCTTGGCAGATGTGTAACATGACTTGTGGGTAAAGATGCGCAATCTCTACAGAGTGTAAAACTAGTATACTAGCCGTGCTCACGGTCATGAGCGGCTCGGACCCTCACATGATTAATTATGGAACTTAAATTTAATTTGACATTTGCATCGCATTTGGGATTATTTTACTATTACTGTTCTTTATTATTATTAAGGTTTGGTATTTACTTACACTTAGTAATTGCTAATAAAATTTTGACCAACTTATAAAAGCAATGCTCAGCTTCAGCCTCTATTTCATTGATCAGCCTTACACTACATGAACTCCCACCTTTGGTGAGTTCATGCCACATTATTCCCTACAACTTGTTGAGCTATGAACGTATGTGAGCTCACCCTTGCTGTCTCACAACCCCCCACAGGAGAAGAACAGGTGGTCGAAGAGGAGCCGCCTAACACTGAGGCATTCGACTTGATCTAGGTGGCGTTTCTCAGTTGACATTGGCTCCAACGATCCTTAGTTCGTTTTATGTTTATTCTTTTATTTTGTATTAAGTCTTCCGCTATGTAATAAATACTCTGATGTTTTATGACATTTATCTCTATACACTCTGTTATTATATATGTTGTCTTCTTTGGCGCATGTATGAGATGCACCCGGCTTTGTCCTTTAAAGCCCAGGTGTTACAGAAGTGGTATCAGAGGAATGTTGACTGTAGGACGAAACCTAGATAGAAATGGACAAAACCCTTACCTACTTATCTTATTCTGATTCATTCTATACTTACCTTACTCTGATTCTTTCTACACTCATCTTGATCCTGTCTCACCTTCTACTGTTCTACTCTGATCATTCTTACCTTTTCTACTCTGAGACAAGATGGATTTCACACCTTGGAATCCCTACCCCTATGATATTTTTAAGAGATAGGAGACCTAAGACAAAAAATATAAAATTATTTTCTCTATTAAAAATGTTGGTTGATTGTTCTAATGATCAATGCCTGATTTGCTTCTTTGATTGATTGAAATATTATATATGGACATCTTAGCATGTGCCAGCATAAGCTAATAAATTAGCTATGGTAGGTAAAACATTAAACTGCTTAGCTAATAAATCCCCCAAAGTAACATGATTCGTAATTACTGCCTGGTCTACTGCTCTCTCTTACCATATGTATCTAACTCAGATGGTCAATACCAGGAGGGGTGGTGGAATTGATTTGCCTCCTAATCGACACACTCGAAGGATATATAGACAACCTCAGCCACAGCCAGCAGGGATGAATCCTCCTAATCCTCCACCACCACCACTAGTTCCACCTCGTGATAAGCACTGGGAGTTTATGAGTCATAAGCCACCGACCTTCGCCAGCTCGCCAGACCCACTTGATGCTGATGATTGGCTAAAAGCAATTGAGAAGATGCTCAACATCGCCCAATGCTCAGACCAGGAGAAAGTTCTTTATGCCTCAGGTCGTCTGACAGGTCCTGCTGCTGACTGGTGGGATTCATATACTGCTGCCCATGATGCTGCTGATACTATTACTTGGGCAGAGTTCAGTACACAATTCAGGAACTACCATATTCCAGCTGGTATGATAAAGATCAAGAAGAAGGAGTTTCTGTCATTGAAGCAAGGCAACATGTCAGTCAGCGAATACAGAGACAAATTTATCCAGCTGTCGAGGTATGCTCCGGAGGAAGTTGCTGAGGATGAAAGAAAGCAGGAGCATTTTATTGAAGGACTTAATGGACCCTTGCAGTATGCACTGGTTGCCGACACCTTTCCATCATTTCAGAGGCTACTGGATAAGGCTCTTGCTATTGAACACAAGCGTGTTCAACTGGGTGATTTGAAGAGGAAGGCTATCTCGCAGGGACAGGGTAGCAGCAGTGTTCGTCCCCGCTACGTACCGCCCCAGGGTACACCGACTCGACCAGGAGGACCACGCCCAGTTCAGTATGCTCCACAGGGCTCTCCGCGGACACCTACTCGTCAGGCTACTCCCACTGGCACCCCGACGAGGCCTACAGGACAGAAGACCGGCCCTACATGCTTCAAGTGCAGTCAGATTGGGCACTATGCTAATGCTTGTCCTATGGGAAATTCTGGTACACCAGCTAAGAACAAGCAACAGACTCCTGGCAAGGGATATTCTATAGCCAGGGTGAATCAAGTCAACGTTGATGATACTCCTGATGGTGCTGAAATCGTACTCGGTATGTTTTACATTAATGCCCTTCCTGCAACAATATTATTTGATTCTGGTGCTACACATTCATTCATGTCTGCTCGATATGCCAACACTAATGAGATACCCCTGCTAAATATGAGGAAACCAATGATAGTAATCACACCTAAAGGGCCTATTGAGGCGAATCAAATGACACGTAGATTGACATTATCAATTATGGGAAGAGAATTTGGAGCTACTGCTATAATATTAGATGCCAGCAGTATAGATCTGATTCTTGGTATGTCATGGTTAAGGAAGGCAAAAGCCATTATAGCATGTGTTAGAGGTACTATAGAGCTCACTAGTCCTAAAGGAGAAACATTTCAAGTTAATATTGCAGTAACCACCTCATCCATGCGTGCAATGTTCTTTATACCCGAGGAGTTCGTTGGTGACAACATCCGGGTGGTTAGAGATTTTCCGAATGTCTTTCCAGAGGAGTTACCAGGGATGCCACCAGATAGGGAAGTTGAGTTTGTGATTGATCTTTTACCTGGAACTGCCCCTATTTCTAAGCGACCATACAGGATGGCTGTAGAAGAACTGAAGGAGCTTAAGAAGCAGTTAACTGAGTTACAAGAAGCGGGGTACATTCGTCCAAGTTCCTCACCTTGGGGAGCACCGGTGTTATTTGTGCAGAAGAAGGATGGATCGCAACGGATGTGTGTGGACTATAGATCACTTAATGATGTCACGGTGAAGAACAAGTATCCATTACCCCGTATTGAGGATTTGTTTGATCAGATGAGAGGAGCCAGGGTATTCTCGAAGATTGATCTCCGATCGGGATACCATCAGATGAAGATTAGACCATCAGATATTCCTAAGACGGCTTTCTCAACCCGATATGGATTATACGAGTTTACCGTTATGTCATTTGGATTAACCAATGCACCAGCTTATTTCATGAATTTGATGAATAAGGTGTTTATGGAGTATTTGGACAGATTTGTCATGGTGTTCATCGACGATATTCTTATCTATTCTAAGAATGAAAGTGATCATGAACAACATCTAAGGTTGGTGCTACAGAAGTTGCGAGACAATCAACTCTATGCTAAGTTCAGCAAGTGCGAGTTTTGGATTGACAAGGTGCCATTCCTTGGTCATATTATCTCTAATGGAGGAATAGCAGTGGATCCTGCTAAAGTGAAGGAGATAATGGAGTGGAGAGTGCCCACTACAGTTACGGAGATTCGGAGTTTCTTGGGACTCGCAGGATATTATCAGAGATTTATTGAAGGATTCTCTAAGATTGCCAAGCCTATGACATCGCTTTTGGAGAAAGGAAGAGAATTCAAGTGGGATGAGAAATGCCAAGAGAGCTTTGATCAATTGAAGGAGAGGTTGATGTCGCCACCAGTATTGGTTATGCCAGATCTACAGAAGGGATTTGACATTTATTGTGATGCGTGTGGCCAAGGACTTGGATGTGTGCTCATGCAAGAAGGACATGTGATTGCCTATGCATCTCGTCAGTTGCGGAAGCATGAACTGAACTACCCCACCCATGACTTGGAACTGGCTGCCGTTGTGCATGCACTTAAGATTTGGAGACACTACATCATGGGAACTAAGTGCCAAGTATATACGGATCATAAGAGTTTGAAGTACATATTCACTCAGAAGGATCTCAACCTTAGGCAACGTCGTTGGTTGGAGCTCATTAAGGATTATGATTTGGAGATTCATTACCACCCAAGCAAGGCAAATTTGGTTGCAGATGCCTTGAGTCGGAAGGAGCATGTTCACTCCACTTTCGTTGTCCAGCTACCTGATGAATTAGCAAAAGATTTTGAGAGGCTCAACCTGGGAATTGTTACACATACGGAAGGAGTTACCATTGAATTGGAACCTACCTTGGAGCAAGAAATTCATAAAGGTCAGATTGGTGATGCCAAAATCTAGGAGATCAAGGATCTGATAACAGAAGGTAGAGGCCCAGAGTTCACAGAGGATGAGCAAGGCACGATATGGTTCAAGAATCGGATTTGTGTTCCTGATATCAATAGTCTTCGGGAAACCATATTGAAGGAGGCACATGATTCAGTTAATTCTATCCACCCTGGGAGCACTAAGATGTATGAGGATTTGAAGCAAAAATATTGGTGGTATGGATTGAAGAGAGATGTGGCTGCACATGTGGCTATGTGCGATGTATGCCAAAGAGTTAAGGCTGAACACCAGAGGCTAGCCGGACTACTGCATCCACTAAAGATACCTGAGTGGAAATGGGAAGAAATTGGCATGGACTTCATTGTTGGATTACCCCGCACGCCTGCTGGATATGATTCTATATGGGTGATTGTGGACAGACTAACCAAAGTAGCCCACTTTATTCCAGTGAAGACCACGTATTCAGGAGCCAAGTTAGCAGAGTTGTACATGGCACGGATTGTCTGCCTACATGGTGTGCCAAAGAAGATTGTGTCAGACTGGGGATCACAGTTTACCTCTCGATATTGGAAGAAGTTGCACGAGTCCTTGGATACAAGATTAAATTTTAGTTCGGCTTACCATCCCCAGACCGATGGGCAGACTGAGAGGACTAACCAAGTGTTAGAAGATATGTTAAGAGCTTGTGCTCTTAAACATGGTGGAAGTTGGGATAAGAGTTTGCCATATGCTGAGTTCTCTTACAATAATAGCTATCAGGCCAGTTTGAAGATGTCACCGTTTGAGGCTTTGTATGGCAGAAAGTGCAGGACTCCATTGTATTGGGATAAAACGGGTGAAAGACAGTTATTTGGACCTGAGATTATACAAGAAGCAGAAGAACAAGTTCAGCAAATAAGGGAGAATTTGAGAACTGCACAGTCCAGGCAGAAAAGCTATGCTGATACCCGGAGAAGACTGCTAGAGTTTAAAGAGGGAGATTATGTCTATTTGAAGGTGTCACCACTTCGGGGTATGAGAAGATTCAAAGTCAAAGGAAAGCTGTCCCCTCGCTTTATTGGACCCTTCTTAATCTTAAAGCGAGTGGGAGAAGTGGCATACCAATTGGAGTTGTCGGATCATCTCGCGGATGTTCATGATGTATTCCATGTATCTCAGCTGAAGAAATGTCTCAGGGTACCTGAGGAGCAATTACCAATGGAGGACCTTAGTGTTCAAGATGATCTGACTTATGCTGAGTACCCCATCAAGATTCTCGATACACTGACTCGAGTCACGAGGAATAAGGTTATAAAAATGTGCAAAGTTCAATGGAATCACCATGGCGAAGATGAAGCAACTTGGGAAAGAGAAGAAGAGCTTCGCATAGATTTTCCCCACCTTTTCCCTAGATCTTCTTAAATCTCGAGGACGAGATTATTTTTTAAGGGGGTAGGATTTGTAATACTCAAAATTGTATACAAAGAATAATAGAGAGATTTCCTTATTTTATGTGCCTCATTTGCATCATAAAAAGAGCACACATATAATTGAGAGCGATTAATTAAAACCAATGATACCAAAATAAAAGAAAATGCATCATGTGGAGTTTATATGTTTGTGCATTAAATAAAATAATAAGGATAATAATAATAAGTTAATAATTTTTAAAAGTTGAATTAAACCCTAAATTAAAATTTGGGCTTTTGGAAATGAGAAGAAGAGAAATGATATAAATATATATATATTCCTAAAAATTGTATTTTTAATTTCACACAAATAAATGAGAATGAATTTGGCACAAATTCGAATTTAAATTCGAATTCAAACTAAACTTAGAAAGGAATAAAATAAAATAAAAGAAAATAAAAGGATAAAAGCCATATGGGCCACTGACTCCACTTCTGGCCCATTACCTCTTCCTTACCTCGCGCAGGCCCAATCCCCGTTTCCCTCGACCGGCCCATCTATGGAACCCCGCCGCTGACGCCGTGGGCCCGGGAGTCAGTCGCTGGTTGCGCGCCGCTACACCTTAGTCCACTGATGTGTGGGACCACTCCGTCAGTTATGGATGCGGCGTTCATCGGCTCGCTGACTATGAACTGCGGGCCCGCTGTGCCAGTGTTCCCCTCCCCACGCGCGTTCATCCCTGCGAAGCTCGAGGCACCTGCGCTTGAAGCGGAGGCCGTTGCTGAAGCTCGGAACCGACCTTCGGAACCGACCTTCGGCGCCCTTCTTCCCCCTCCTGGACTAACTGTCAACAGCGCCTAGGGTAAGGAGAGAAATTGTGCCGCCGTAGTTGGGGGAATTCGACCCGGGTATCGTCTGGTGACCGAATCCGGGCGTGGAGGTGCGCGCCGCCGCGGGGAAGTAGTTTCGGTCAACAATCGGACGCGTGCAACGGCGGACTGAAGGCAATTCCACGCTGGAGCTAGCACGCCACCGCGAATCCGCCTATCACCGTGGGCAGCGCTTCACCGCGGATAATTTTTGGTGAGTACCTCCCCGATGGCTTCGAATTCATCCTAGCATCGTGTGGAGACACAATAAGGAAACTTTAGAGCTCGGATTAGCAGGCCGGCCAAGTCCGGCGATGCCGCCGCCGTGCTGTTCCGGTCACGGCTGGCCTCCGCCGTTTAGGATTGGGGATAGGCGTGCCGACCGTTGATTCAATCAGGGACGACGCCGATTAGAGGATCCAACATACTGTTTCGAGAATTGATCTGGACCGTGATTTTTGGATCCAAGGGATAGAGCAGTTTAGGGTAAGAGTGGGACTTCTGGCCGTGGATCATTGATCCGAGGGTCATGCTTGCGTACTGCTTCGTTCGCGGTCGGATTTAATCTCAGCCCTAGGTTCCTGATCGTACGGTTCTAGATCCCCGATACCCCTTCGGCTGGTGGCTTTACACAAGAGTCCCTGGGAAACAGAGAAATAAACCCGCCGTCCTCTGGCGCTGTGTCCTGTGTCTGTAGATTATTACCCCGAGCCCCCTGCATCTCTATTTAATATGCGTGCAGTCCAGAGAACATATAAAAATAGGTAAATAAATACAGAAATTGATTTTTAGTATAAAAAGAATTCCTAAAACTTGTTTATTGCATAGAAAATTCATGTTAACTCCAAATTGAGCCATTCCAATTTCTAAAATTTTGTAATAATATTCTCTATCATTTAGAATATTTTTCTAATGTGTAGATTTTTACTGTATATTTTATTTACATGTTTGATGTGATGTTAATTTATGCTATACTATGTATGTATTGTGTTGATGCGAGTAGACGAGCAAGCCACTGTGGAATCTGAGGTTCAACCAGTAGAAGTAGCTGAACAGGAGCTCATTGAAGGCAAGTTGTGCCCTTGATCACTTACTTTTTCCCAGCCATGTTCTTATTAATTATAATGATCTGCATAGGTTAATTTTGATGGGATCCTTTATGTTACCCCAGTTTTGGTTATCTTTATACCTTGTTCACCACTGAAACATTTTTGGGTAGTACTTGCTATTGCTTGATGTGGATTGGGTATGGAGATACAACAATCATGATTACTCTTTTGTTACCTTTTGTTATTACTGTTCATGTTAAGATCATTAAATTAATGGGAACATGGAGCGACCACCCGGGAAAACAGTGCTACCACAAGGGTTTAATGGGACGCCCTTGGCTGATTAACTAGGAAAGCTAGTGGAGGTCTTCCTTACCCGAAAGGGGCAAGGGCAGTAGGGGAGTGATCAGTGTAGGGAGGTCCTTGGGTTGATTTTGCTGCGATGGCGGTCAGGCGAGGGATTCCTGCACTGGAGCTTCCTATAAACTGTAGTGGGATTTCTGAAGCTAGTGGAACTTTGTAAAGGCCTCGTAGTGTTACCCTGCCTCGCCTCCTCGGTAGAGGTGTATGGGATTGGCCGTCTCTTGGCAGATGGGTAACATGACTTGTGGGTAAAGATGCGCAACCTCTGCAAAGTGTAAAACTAGTGTACTAGCCGTGCTCATGGTCATGAGCGGCTCGGAACCTCACATGATTAATTATGGAACTTAAATTTAATTTGACATTTGCATCGCATTTGGGATTATTTTACTATTACTATTCTTTATTATTATTAAGGTTTGGTATTTACTTACACTTAGTAATTGCTAATAAAATTTTGACCAACTTATAAAAGCAATGCTCAGCTTCAGCCTCTATTTCATTGATCAGCCTTACACTACATGAACTCCCACCTTTGGTGAGTTCATGCCACATTATTCCCCACGACTTGTTGAGCTATGAACGTATGTGAGCTCACCCTTGCTGTCTCACAACCCCCCACAGGAGAAGAACAGGTGGTCGAAGAGGAGCCGCCTAACACTGAGGCATTCGACTTGATCTAGGTGGCGTTTCTCAGTTGACATTGGCGCCAACGATCCTTAGTTCGTTTTATGTTTATTCTTTTATTTTGTATTAAGTCTTCCGCTATGTAATAAATACTCTGATGTTTTATGACATTTATCTCTATACACTCTGTTATTATATATGTTGTCTTCTTTGGCGCATGTATGAGATGCACCCGGCTTTGTCCTTTAAAGCCCGGGTGTTACAGTGCCGAAGGTAAAAATCCACACGAATACACACCCAGATTCTGCATCCCCTTGGGAACGACTTTGGAGTCTCTTCACCTTTTATTTAGGTGGCATTTAAGCTCTGCATCCCCTTAGGAACGACTTTGGAGCTTCTTCACCTTTTACTTAGGTGGCATTTAAGCTCTGCATCCCCTTAGGAACGATTTTGGAGCTTCTTCACCTTTTACTTAGGTGGCATTTAAGCTCTGCATCCCCTTAAGAACGACTTTGGAGCTTCATGAATTACTCTGCATTTCTTTGGGAATGACTTTGGAGGTTTGTGAGCCATTGTTGTTACACTCGATGGTGTAACCACAGTCCTACTACATCAAGTTGGAGATTAAACCTTCTAGTGTTGTCTTTTTAGATGGAAATGTAAAGACAAAAATAAGTAAGAATACATTGAATCAAAACATTCTTTTGCGAAAGCATTGTGCCACCTTTAGTTGATATGCTTCGACTTGGGCACAGTGCTGTTGACTATGCGAGCTTCAGACTCCTCCTGAAGGTCCCGCTGTTGCTGAACCTGACAATGCCCTTCTGGCTGTTGATTATGAGTCGAGGCAAGCGCCAGTGGTGGTGGTGGTGGCAGTTGAGCCCAGGAAGCTTGAGAATGACTTGCCGAAGCAACAGAAGCTGTAGGCTGTTGATTGCCCACGTACTTCGGGATATACGGAGAGTAGCATGAAGCAGTATGTAGGACTTGCTTTGGCTGATTCTGTCGTGCTTTGACTTCAGCAATTTCCTTCTGCTTCTGGATCGTGACCTGGCACATCCTTGTGGTGTGTCCCTTGTCTTCACCACAGAATAGGCAGAATAGTTTCCTAGGCTGATTACCATACCTTCCTCCGAAGCTTCTCCCTCCTCTACCTCTTAGGGCTGGTGGCCTGTAGGAAGTTGGTTGCATGCCCGAAGACTGTGAGCTGTGCTGGCTGCTCTAAGCATTATTGGCCCTGTCATCATTTGAATTAGGATTGTGGATTGTTCTAACATGCCTGGGGTGAAGTCTTCCTCCGAAGCCCTTAGTCATCTCAGAATACCTATATGCTTCCTCCCTTCTTTGGCGGAAGTCGTTGTCAGCTCGGATGTATTCATCCATATTCTGGAGAAGTTTCTCCAAGGTCCGTGGTGGCTTCCTTGCAAAATATTGAGTTGTGGGTCTTGGTCGGAGCCCTTGATCATGGCCTCAATGACAATCTCATTGGGCACTGTAGGCACTTGAGCTCTGAGTCGCAAGAGCCTTTGGATGTATGCCTGCAGGTACTCCTCGTGGTCCTGCGTGTACTGGAACATAGCTTGGGCAGTGACTTGCTTTGTCTGAAAGCCCTGGAAGCTGGTGACTAGCATATCCTTTAGCTTCTGCCATGACGTAATTATCCCCGCCCGAAGAGAAGAATACCATGTTTGAGCCACACTTCTGGCTGCCATGATGAAGGACTACCATGACAACAGTATGGCCCCCATACGAGGATATGGTAGCCTCATAGCTCATTAAGAACTACTTTGGATCTGAATGCCCATCAAACATGGGGAGCTAAGGTGGCTTGTAAGATGGTGGCCACGGGGTAGCCTGCAACTCTACTACCAGAGGAGAAGCATCATCAAAAGCAAAGTTACCATGATGAAAGTCATCATACCACTCATCATCATTGATTGGGCTTTCCTGATGAAGCTCCCTGTACTGAGGCCTTCGGTTTTGGTCATCCTGGGTAAGGTGACACATTTCCTCGATAGCTTCGTCAATCTTTTTCTGAAGGTCCGCTAGCCGAAGCATCTTTTCCTTCTTCCTCTGTACTTGCTGGTGAATCGCCTCTAAGTCCCTGATCTCCTGGTCCAGTTCCACCCTGTGAAGTGTTGGGCTTGTAGCCTTTCTCTTCTGGCTCCTAGCTTCTCATAGGGAGAGTGTGTCCTAATTTGTATCCAGTGGTTGTAGGGCAGCACCTGGTGCTGTTGTCTTCTTCGACGGCATGACGAAGGTGGATGCTTGCCGAAGGTGGTCGTTTGGGTTCACCGGAGGTGGGCACCAATGTTGGTCACTTGTTCTCAAATGTTATGAATTAAGAACAAGACAACACAATTGTCAATGATTAGAGACCTTTGTCTTTTGAAGCATTATTTCCACTTGGGCATAATGCTCATCAGACGAAGGTCAAGAAGGACACACCTTCATCATTTAACATGAGAATAAGAATGCATAAGGATGGAGATAGTAATTGTATCTTACTAATTCATTAATATTTGTATTCCATAAAACATGTATGAGTATCAATAGGATTAACATTATATTGATACCTTCGGCTTGCTCGAAGGTATGGATGCGAGAAAGTGAATACGACCCAGCCTAAACAGTACAGTGCTACTGTTCATCTATTTATAGGCACATGACGCAGCCCGGATAAAATTACATTCATGTCCCTGACATTCATCTATTATCATAACACAAAACATTAAGGACTGAGTAGTCTATGTCCCTTTTTAGTCATTATCATACTTGATCTTCGTCATCACGTCAAAACCAAAGCTCTTTTGTTACAGCTTCGTCGTCCATTCTTATCATCTTCAGGCATCTTCACCTTGTTATAAGAGAAAACCTTCATCCTGAAGCCGAAGCCCCTTATAATAATCCATGTCATACTAAAAACATATGGTCAGTCATATTTTTGAGGACCTTCGGAGGAAGAAGGCCCCCAACAAGGCCGTAAAAAGAATCATAAGATATTTAGTCTACACTCCTAAGTTTGGGCTATGGTACCCTAAGGGATCTACCTTTGATTTAATTAGGGATTCTGATGCCAATTATGCCTGATGTAAAATTGACAGGAAGAGCACATTAGGGACTTGTCAGTTTCTAGGAAGATCCCTAGTGTCTTGGGCTTCAAAGAAGCAAAACTCAGTAGCTCTATCCACTGCCGAAGCCGAGTATATTGTTGCATGCCATTGTTGTGCACAATTACTTTGGATAAGGCAAACCCTTAGGGACTATGCCTACAAATTGAGCAAAGTCCCTCTCCTATGTGATAATGAGAGTGCAATCCGCATGATGGATAATCCCGTTGAACACAGCCGCACTAAGCACATAGACATCCGGTATCACTTTTTGAGAGATCACCAACAAAAGGGGGATATTGAAATTGCTTATGTTAACACCCACAACCAATTAGTTGATATCTTTACCAAGCCCCTAGATGAAAAGACTTTTAGGAAGCTTAGGAACGAGCGAAACATCTTAAGATTCTCGAAACTTTGATTGAAACATTGCACACATAGCTCATTTTATATATCTTTGATCATGTCTCTTTCATTTGGTAGAACTGCATATTTCTTATTCTTCTTGTGCCAAAGCTAAGACTAATGTGCTTCCAAGTGTATTTCTATGATTAGTCTTAGATTGAAAGGGAAATGGAGTTTTTGGCAAAGGCAAGGCTTCCACTCAACTCTGTCAGTATTATTTATTCTTTGCCCTCCTCATAAACATTCATTCATACTCAATAGGGGAGAATCAATAGGCCTCTCAAGTTCTTTGTTTTTGGCGATTAATGCCAAAGGAGGAAATTAAAGGCCCAAAGCAAAAGGACCGCACCACCACCCAATTTTCAAATTTTCAAAAATTGTTTCACAAAGGGGGACAAATTATTTAAATTGCAAAACCCACTTGACAGCTAAGGGGAGAACTTCTTCAGGGGGAGTTTTTACTTAGCCAAAGGAAAAGCATTTGAAATAGGAGGAGAATTTTCAAAATCTTGAAAATGCTTTTTGAAATTATATTCTTATACCATTGGCTATTTGCAAAAAAATTTGAAAAGACTTCTACAAAAGATTTGCAAAAACAACTTAAGTGGTGCAAATGTGGTCCAAAATGTTAAAAGAAGAAAGCAATCATATACTTAGAAATTTTTTTAGTTAGTATAAATTCAAAGTAACTTATGCACATCTGTCAAAATTGCAAACTAGTTACATTTCTACTCTTCATATTTGCTTTGGTTTGTGTTGGCATCAATCACCAAAAAGGGGGAGATTGAAAGGGAAATGGGCTTAAAACATTTCTTATAATCGATTTTGGTGTTTGATGTCCATCACAAACCACATGGACTAACTAGTTTGCCTAGTTGTCATTTATCTCATGTGCATAAAGTTCAACATAAACCAACAAAGAAAATAAGTTGGGACCTCAACAAAGTTTGGAGCAAAGACATGCATTGGTGCTGCCAGTGGCGCACCGGACAATGTCCGATGCGTAGGCCAAGGCACCCATGAATTGGCTGCTCTCGAGTTTTTCTAGGAGTCGCTCCACTATAATTCACCGGACTATCCGGTGTGCACCGAACATGTCCGGTGAGCCAATGGAGCAACGGTCAACTACGCCCAACGGTTGGCTGCGATGTCAGATGAACAGTGAACATTGCGCAAGCTAGAAGTCAGAGCAGCAAAGTCAGAACGCATCGAACTATCTGGTGTGCCACTAGACTGTTTGGTGCCACAAGAGGACTTCAACGGTAAACCACTCCAAACCCCAACGGGCAGCTGACGTGGCACGCACTGGACAACAAACAGTGCCATGTCCAGTGCACCACTGGACTGTCTGGTGTGCCCGTCGACAGCTGTAACGCCCTGAATTTGGGGGTAGAATTTTTTCTTCTTTTCTCTCACCAAATTCAGGCATTACTCTTTCCTTTTTCCCTTTTCTTCTCGCTAAGCCTTGATCTTTTCCAAAGTCACAGCGGGTTTTGGCTTTAGACCTCGTGTAAAGCAAAACCTTAAAACACTTTATTTTGTGTGATGCACCATGCCGAACCATGCATACTTTTTGATTGATTAAAAATGTGAATGCTTTCATCTAGAGGAAATTAGAAATTAGAAAAAAGAAAAGCCTTTTCTTTTTTCTTTTCTCTTCACCCCCCTTCTCCCCTTTCGGCCCAACCGCCCCCCCCTTCAGTCGGCCCAGCTGGCGGCCCAGCCACCCCCCTCCCCCCCTTCCCGCGTGGGCCCCGCGCCGGCCCAGCCGCACGCCCCCTCTCCCCCCTTTGGGACCAGTCGGCCCAACCGTTCCCCCCCTCTCTTTTTTTTCTTTTTCCAAAAATCCCCTCCCTCTCCCTCTCTCTCTCTCTCCCTCACCCTCACCCTAACCCTAGCGCCGTCGCCGCCTCTCCCCTGCCCTAGCGCCGCCGCCACCCCTCCCCGGTGCCGCCGCCGCGCCGTCCCCCTCCGGTGAGGCTCCCCCCTCCTCCCTCCTCTCCTCCCTCTCCCTCCTCCCTCTCCTCCCTCCGGCGCCCTCCCCCGCACCCCGCGCCGCCCGGCTCGGCCGCCCGGCGAGCTCGGCTCGGCCCCGACCCCGGCCGACCCCGCCCGACCCGGCCTCGCCCCCGCCCGGCCCCGGCCACCCCGGTCGACCCCGCCCGACCCCGGCCGCCCCGGCCTCGCCCCCGCCCGGCCCCGGCCACCTCGTCCGCCCGCGCGAGCACTGCCTTCGCCCGCGCGAGCCCCGCACTCGGCCCAACCGCCCCGCCCCGCGCCGCCCCGGCTCGGCCGCCCGCCTCCCGGCGAGCTCGGCCGCCCCCCCCGGTTCAACCGCCCCGGCCCCCGGCCCGGCCGCCCGCGCCGCCCCTCCCCCGGCTCGGCCGCTCCCATCGCGCCCCGGCCCGGTCGCCCCGCCACCGCGCCCGGCCTCGCCCGACCGTGTCCTCGCCCCGTCCGTGCCTCGCTCGCAGTGGTCCGCGGCGTCCTCGCTCGCCCGTGCTCGCTTGCCCTGGCATGTTTGCCCGCTCGCCCCGCCGTGCCTTGCTCGCGTCGTGTCGGCCCTCGGCGTGGCCTCGAGCTCGGCCCAGCGTGCCTTCGGCGCGCGGCCTCGAGCTCGGCCAGCGCACAGCCCCGACGCGTGCGCGACTCGTTCGCGGCACGTTAAGTGTGGCTTTGCGCGTGCGCGTGTTCGCGCAGCGTTCTGGCGTAGCTCGTCGTGCTCGCAACGCGACGCATAGCGCTCTGTTGCGCTCGCGACACGATCGTCTACTCCCTAGCCCCGTCTACCCCTCCCGTATCCTATCTGCGCTAATCACGTTGTTTCTATTAATAAGATAGGAGTCTCAATTTGGAAATTGGTTACGTTAGTTAATTTGTATAGCTAATCGTCTATCTTATTCAATGTTAATCTACTAAAAGTGGTCACGTTTACATTAGTGCATGTAGCTAATTCTTTTGTTAGAACCAATTGGAACTAGAACACGTGACGTCTAGTTATTCACCAACCCGTAGTGCGTCTCAGGCATAAGCTTTAACTCTCGCGAGACCTTTTCTCATTTCTTTCTAACCATGGTAAACTCATTATTGTATGTGATATTTTATGCATGTTTAATCTACTGGTTCTCTTGTATGGTGTATTGTTGGTTTCCTAATTTCAATGGATGGATGTATGTATGCTTGCAATCGCTTAGAGAACGATCCGGTTGGAGAGCCCGAAGAACTCGCAGGAGAAGCCCCTGAGCAGCAGTCGGTTGGTGGAGGCAAGTGTCCTTTGACCTATCTCTGTCCTATTCATTCTTTAATTCACCTCCCTCATTACACATTTATACTTAAGGATTGACTAGCTTTGTTATCCATGTCCTTGTTTACCTATTTGGGTCGGATTATTATTATTTAGCTCTATTCTATTGCTCAAACTCTAATCAATGAACATGATGAGATTATATATGATACGCTGTTTTCCCTTCTCTTATTATGATGTTGTACTTGTGGTCTTCAAGGGGGCTCGAGCGATTTCTCGAGTGCCTCTCCGTAAGGACCTGTTCTATGGATGACCGCCCGGGAAAACAGTGCAACCATGAGGGTGGAGTGGGACGCCCTTAGCTGAATAATTAGAGGAACCGGGGTGTAGTTCGCTTAGCCGTTGTGCCGTCAATGGGGCTCGGTGTATGCAGCTCGCTCTGCCAAGGTTGATTTGTCCCTTGGGGAGGAGTGCGGTACATTTAGGAAACCTAACGGGCGGCTACAGCCCCGGGGAATCTTTGTAAAGGCTACGTAGTGATGCCCTGCTGGACCACCTAGGTAGTGGTCAATGGGGAGTAGCTCTCTCCGGGCAGAAAGGGGATCACGGCTTGTGGGTAAAGTGCACAACCTCTGCAGAGTGTTTGAAAACTGATATATCAGCCGTGCTCGCGGTTATGAGCGGCCAAGGGAGCTCCAATGATTAGTGGTACTTGATCAGAGACATTTTGGTTTACAGGTGGCTATGAGATCGATGGTTTTGGTTATGTCTATGGTGCTGGTAAGTGGTATTCTTTCCGTTTGGAAAGGGTACATCGGGCTAATAACTTGGGTTAATGTTAAAACCTGGCTTTCTACTAGTAAATAATAACCTGACCAATTAAAAGCAACTGCTTGACTTAACCCCCCACATAAAGCTAGTCCACTACAGCCAAACAGGATGCTTGCTGAGTATGTTGATGTGTACTCACTCTTGCTCTACACACCAACCCCCCCCCCCCCAGGTTGTTAGCATTGCAACCACTGCTCAGGAGAAGATGAAGCTGTGGAAGGAGACTTCCAGGAGTTCCAAGACTACGACGAGTTCTAGGTGTGGGTTAGCGGCAACCCCCAGTCGGCTGCCTGTGAAGGCCGTGTTATCTACGTTTCGTTTTCGCACTTTGATTTATGTAAGGACTATATGGACGTTTCAGACGTATGATGTAATCGACTATTTCCCTTTTAATACTATTTTGAGCACTGTGTGATGATGTCCATGTTATGTAACTGCTGTGTACGTGAATGACTGATCTTGGCACGTACATGGTTCGCATTCGGTTTGCCTTCTAAAACCGGGTGTGACAACAGCAAAGTCAGCCAACAGCTAGGATGTGGTTGGTGGGTATGAATACCCCCCAACCACCTCCATTCAAGCCATTCAAGTTTTCTAAACTCCACATTCAATACAAGAGCAAAAGCATTCACTCTAAGACACATTCAAAAGATCAAATTCTCTCCAAGCCTCAAAATCAACTCAATTGCTTACTAACTTGAGAGAGGGTGTTTTGTGTTCCTTTTTGTTGCTCTTGTTGCTTGGATTGCTTTCTCCTTCTCCTTCTCATTCTTCTAAGTGCTTTGTAAAGCTAGCAAGAGACACCTAAGTGTGTGGTGATCCTTGCGGGGTCTTAGTGACCCAAGTGATTAAGGAGAAGCCTCGACCGGTCTGTGTGACCGATTAAGAGAGGGAAAGGGTTGGAATAGACCTAGCCTTTGTGGACTCCTCAGCGAGGACTAGGTTCTTTGGAACCAAACCTCGGTAAACAAATCGTTGTGTGCATTTGTGTTGATCTGGACTTGATTTGTTTCCCCTCCCCTCCTCTCTCTAAAGTTCCCTTGCTCATATTAATTTGAGTTGGCTCCTAAAGTTATCCGCATTGATTGAGCAACTCATAGCAAGGAGAACTATCTTCCGCACTCCGAATTATTTCTAACACTAACCCTGAGCATAGTGTGTAATCAACGTTTACAATTTTTTAGGTTTTGCCTATTCACCCCCCTCTAGGTGACTTTCAGTTTGCGTCGAGTCCATAGGCGTGAGGAGCCTTAGGGGTGGACGGAGGTCTATCTCGAACGACCAGAGGATGCCCGTGGAGGAGGCGCTGAGCTGTGGCCTTCGGTGCAGTCAGAGTGGCACTTAGGGCGTGCTCTTACTCCAGGACGAGTGTTGCGACGCGCTCGCGGTCGCGGTCGCGGGAAGCAGCAACGGCCACCAGTATGGTGGCGATGCCCATGATGAGCATCGAGGAGGCCAGCGAGGAGGCAGTGATGCCGAGCCACGTAGGGGCCACAAGGGCGAGGAAGCTTGGAGGGGAACCACGACGCGGTTGGGCAGCGTCGATCGTGTCGGGGAGGGGCCTAAGGCCTATGATATATGGGGCCTCTCCGATAGCAAGCACACTGGGGGAACCGACGCTGGCGCCGATGCTCTAGGGGGTGAGGCCGGCAGCGGCGAGCGCGACAGTGAGAGCAGTGGTGTGCGCTACCCGTGGGGGTACCAATCCAATAGCGGCCTGAGTGGCGGCCACGTCGTGGGCGGGTGGTGCCACTGCTGCGACGACCGAGCGGATTGCGATGCTCACCTGTTGGGCCACAATGGTGCCTAGGGTTAGACTTGGAGGCAACAGTGGGGGAGGGGGAAGGGGGAGGAGCTACCGTGAGCAGGGGGGTGGTCTAACCGGCGGTCACGCGCCACGGGCAGGGGCAGCCGCGACCGGGCTCGACTGGGTCGGTCATGGCGGTCATCTGCATCTTGTCTGCCTCGGGGAGTTTGTCCAGGTCGCCGAGCATGCTCTTGTCCATGGCCACTGTCGCCGCTGCAAATCTAGCGCCTGCTTGGCGACTGAAAGTCGCCTAGAGGGGGTTTGGATAGGCAAAACCTGGAAATTATAACTTTACACCCCTCCTAGATCCCTTGATTAGTGGTTAGAACAAGATACACAATTATCGGAGTATAAAAACTAAGTCCTTTGCTTGTAAAGAGTATTGCTTTCAAATAATGCGGAATTGATAAAAACAATACTACTAGTAAGTCTATGAGGATAAAGTAAGAGGGCTTTAGATAAAAAAGAGTAATCACTTAAGTTCTTCCTTGCAAGGTGATGCTTTACCAAATGAGAATTTTACTTTAAGCAAGCAAAGAATAGTGCAAGAAGAACTTGGAAAGAGAAAGCACAAACAAATCGTGCAAGAAGAACTTGGAAAGGGAAAGCACAAACAAATCACAAGCAATAAGCACAAGAGACACGGGTGATTTGTTTTACCGAGGTTCGGCCCTCGAAGGCCTAGTCCCCATTGAGGAGTCCACTAAGGACGGGTCTCTTTCAACCCTTTCCCTCTCTCCACCGATCACGCAAGACCGGCGAGCTCTTCTTCTTCTCACAGATCACTCAAGATCCCGCAAGGACCACCACACTCTTTGGTGTCTCTTGCCAGCATTACAAGCCTCCAAAACTTTGGAGGAAGTTCAATGGGAGTCAAAACTCCACGCGCAAATGAACACAAAGAAGTAGCACACACTATCTATCAATGAATCTCACAAGGCACTAGTGCTAAACTCAAATGAGTAGCTCTCTCTTGCTTGCTCTATCTTTTGTGGCACTTGTGTTGGTTGTAGTGGTCTAAATCTTGTGTATAGGATGGATCACTAAATATATGTGGTTGGGAGGGCTTGAGTATGTCAACTAGATGACTTGGAATGTTGCTTGGGCTCCCACACCTTGAAGTGGCCGGTTGGGGTGATATTTATAGCCACCAACCAATTTATAGCCGTTGGAGAAGGCTGCTGGCAATGGGCGCACCGGACAGTCCGGTGTGCCACCGGACAGTGTCCGGTGCGCCACCACGTCATCCTCCTGACAGGGCTTGGAGCTGGTCGACCGTTGGAGGCTTTGTCCTCATGTGGCACCAGACAGTCCGGTGCCCCTCTGACCCAGTGCGACACCGGACAGTCCGGTGCGACACCGGACAGTCCGGTGCCCCTCTGACCATCTGCTCTGACATCTGATTTGCACTGTTCACTTTGCAGAGTCGACCGTTGCGCGCAGATAGTCGTTGCCCCGCTGGCGCACTGGACAGTCCGGTGGCACACCGGACAGTCCGGTGAATTATAGCGGAGGTGCGCCTGGGAAACCCGAAGGTGAAGAGTTGAAGTCGATCTTCCCTGGTGCAACGGACACTGTCTGTTGGCACACCGGACAGTCCGGTGCGCCGGACCAGGGAGCACTTCGGTTTCCTTTGCTCCTTTCTTCTAGAACCTTTTTTAATCTTTGTATTGGCTTTGAGTGTAACCTTTGGCACCTGTAGAACATATACTCTAGAGCAAACTAGTTAGTCCAATTATTTGTGTTGGGCATTTCAACCACCAAAATCATTTAGGAAAAGGTTTAAAGCCTATTTCCCTTTCAATCTCCCCCTTTTTGGTGATTGATGCCAACACACATCAAAGCAAATATATAAGTGAATAATTGAACTAGTTTGCATAAGGTAAGTGCAAAGGTTGCTTGGAATGAAACCAATAATCATTTCTACTAGATATGGGCTTTCTTAAAATTTTGGACCACGCTTGCACCACTTGTTTTGTTTTTGCAAACTCTTTTGTAAATTCTTTTCAAAGACCTTTGGCAAATAGTCAAAGGTAAATGAATAAGATTTTGAGAAGCATTTTCAAGTTTTGAGATTTTCTCCCCCTGTTTCAAATGCTTTTCCTTTTGACTAAACAAAACTCCCCCTTAATGAAATCCTCCTCTTAGTGTTCAAGAGGGTTTTAGATATTAATTTTGAAAAGGGCATACCAATTTGAAATTATATCAAAATAAGATAACAATTGAAAAAACTTCACCAATTAATAGACTCCATACCAAATAAAAGACTATATTTTTTTGAAATTGGTGGTGGTGCGGTCTTTTTGCTTTGGGCTAATACTCTCTCCCCCTTTGGCATGAATCGCCAAAAACAAATATTTGAGTGAAATATAAGCCCTTTACTTTCTCTCCCCCTTTGGCAAACAATTAAAATATGAGTGAAGATTATACCAAAGTGGAGAACGATGCGGAGTACTGGCAAAGAGTAGATAATACCGTTGGAGTTGAGTGGAAGCGTCGTTTTTGCCGAATACTCCATTTCCCTTTCAATTCTATGACTAAGCATGAGAATACACTTGAAAACACATTAGTCATAGACATAAAAGGGATATGATCAAAGGATATATCATATCAAGCATGATCATAGTTATATATAACATAGATTGCTCCCCCTAAATATGTGCATGGAGAGGAACACACATATTTTGGCCTTAAATGCCAATTGCACATAATTAGGTTAATGAGAACATATCTATATCATACAGAATGTGAAGTGCATTGTGTCATAGTATAAGTGTGATGCTCATGACAGTTTATACACTTATGAAAGCATGTTATAAACATCATGAGCATTTCCCCTTAAGGATTTCAAAGAGACTTAAGGACCATCCACCTTTGGAACAAAGGCAGCTTATCCTCGTTACAAGGTTAAGCTTTAAGCTCTTTGACAATTAAATCACTTCATCTAGTTTAAACAAAGATGCATTAATGCAGGAGTGAAATCTTAAGAAGTTAAACTAGGTATGAAGCAGGGATAATGCATGTACATGCTTTCTCTTCCTTTTATACAAGATATGCAAGGAATGTATTTAAAAAGGAAGATTTAGGTACATGAGATGAAGTGGTTTTACCCTTTTGTACCTTCTCGAAGAGACGCTCTCTTCATTGTGCTTTGTCCTTAGTTTTAGATGCTTAAGACCTATACTCAATGACAATATATGGAAATATTTTGCACAAGAGAGAGTTTTATAACTAGTGATCCTTTTCTAAGTCATTGTCAGCATATATCAAATGGATCACAAATTGTATAAATGTATCATGAATTCTCCTCTTAACTTAGTGCATATCAAGAGATATCGATTGATAGTATATGCGGCACTAAGAAACATAAGCGTTAATTGAAGTTATTCAATGATCAAACAAATAACAGATGTGATCAAAAGAACAACATATGCATGAGATAAGCTTATAACAGGAGAATTCATTACATATGCTACTTTAGTAATGTCATCTTTATAAAGGATTTATTTGTAGTAGCATACTTCATGAGAAATTTTTTCTTATGCAAGAGACTATATGAGATTATTTAAGATAAAGCGATAGTCTCAATAAAATCAAGATATAGAAAGATGCTTCCCCTAAAGATATACATCAAGTATTTGAATGAATTGAATGGATGTATTTACTTTAATGACAAATAGGGAGAAGCATTATACATCTTGATCAAGGATTATAAGATTTGCAATAAACAACTTAAGCCTGGATTTCTCACAATGAAAAAGGTTTAGAATACTCACAACTACCCCATTGATCATTTTGAGGATCTAATTATCCAAGTGGATGTTGTTGTTCTTGATGTCCTTCTCTTTCATGTGAGTGTCCTCCCTTTGTAGTTGTTTCCTTTTCCTTTCAAACTTATTGAAAATACTCAAGAAAGATGTTAATAGCACAAGGGAGTATATGATGGAATATGATTCTTTTAGATATGAGGTAAAAGCAATTCATCATCCATGAGTCACATAGACATGAAGTAAAATCCTTAACGTTAGTGCACATTATTAGAAAATAGGAATGAACACCTTTTTAAACATTTTTGATCAATCATAGGAATTTTACTTCTTCATATTGAATTTATTATCATGACTTAGAAGCGCATCAATATGAGAATGGATATAGCAAAGGCATGAATTAGATTCTAATGGACAAACGCATTTATGAAAATGATATTGAATGCACACTTAGTTAATTTAGGTCCAATAAAGAATCTATTCCTCACAAGGGTAGAAAATGATAATTTAGATTAAATGGCCATTGAGATGGGAACTATATTTGATTAAGAAGATGAGTTCCCATACCTTTGCCTTTACCTTTCTTCCTTTGGGCGAAGAGGAACCCTTGAGGCTTGTGGCTTTGAACATGCACTTACTTTCTTGTAGATTTCCATAAGTAAGCTCAAGAGATATGTCATTAGTAGCACAAGCACTAGTTTCCCTTTTTGTAATCAATTTGATAATGAATGAAAACATAGACTACTAAAACATGGAAACTGCATAGCATGAACTAGATTATCCACAGATGATGTTATGCTCAATTTTAACTCATAAAACAAGCATAAATAATCCTTTAAGATTATGGGAATAAATCTAATTCATGATATAGAAAGCGATAAATGTGAAAGAATCATATCCAATTTAAGCAAGTAGAAATACATCACAAATCATTGGATTGATTTTTCTTTTCATGTTAGATTACGCATTTCCAAAGAGAAACTTATTCTCTATAAGTGAGACTACTTGGGTTACTTAGATAAAATCATTAGTCTCACTATTCTAGTCATAGAGAGTTTTCCTTTTATAAGTGTCCTAAGGATTTGAATTCCTTACATGACACCTTATCCTTTTAAGAACTTGAAAAATCTCTCTATATCTAGAATCATGGCAATGATAAGATAATTAGTGAAAGACATGCCATGAGATACTTGCAACAAATTAAAGCATGTAGATTGCCATAGTATGGAAATGATGAATATGCAATCTACCATATGAGAGGAATTTCTTCAAAGAAAGGTGACATAATTTTAAAGACATTTAAAGTACTTCTTTATCTATGTGACTACACAAGACACATGAGAAATGATAATTTAAGATACTTGCACTTTAAAAATATAAGTGTTACCATCCTTTGGCTTTCCTCCATGTTGTAGGCCTTGATTCTTCCACATAGAATAATTCTTTGTTTCCTACAACATCAACATCTTCCCGAGATGATATGAGTTTTGAATATAATAAATTGAAATAACTTTGGGTCAATCTTGGATATATAGATCATTGAAGATTGATAGCTTGAGTTAAATTGAATTAACATTCTCAAGCACCCTAAAGCTTCATATCATCTCCTTTTCCTGCAAAGCTTGTCAAGCATATTTTGGTACCCATCTCTTGATGGGTCCATCAAGGTTAGTCAACAAAGATCTAGGAACCCAAACATCCTTTGTGTTAGCACTAGGTAAACTCATTACCTTTCTAGCATAAGTTGCAATTTTGGGTTGCCTAGTTACAAGAGAATTAATTAACAAGATAGGAGTGAGATTGTTACCAATGGGACAATCCTTGCATTGATGTCCCTTCTTTCGGCATATGTAGCATAGGCGATCTTCAAGTCTTGAAGATTTCTTCTTTCCTTGTTTCTTGCTTGCTACATGGTTAGTGAATATTTTCTTTTCTAACATAATGCCTTTTTGTTCTAAATGGGGACAAGATCTAAATAAGTGTCCCTTCTTGGAGCATTTAAAACAAACTTTATCATCCTTGTCAATAATCAAGTCATTTTTAATATAGGGACATGACCTAATTGAGTGTCCCTTTTCAAAGCATTCACTACACTTCTTACTTTTCTTAATGTGAAGTTAGACTTGATTATTACCTTGGATGTTACCTTTTATGGAGGCATGGTTGAGGCTTTTGGAAGAGGCATTGATTTTCTTCTTTTGTTCCTTCCTCTTGGCAATCCTCAAGTCCTTGACATTTTCTTCAAGGGATTTAGTGCATGCCACGATTGTTCCCGTCTCAAGCTTCTTCACCATGTGATCACGGTTATCTTGAGAAGGTTGAGCAATGCACTGCCCTTTTAGTTGTGTCAAGCTTATTTTTAGCCTCTCAATTTCTTCTTTGAGCTTTTGATATGTATCATCATTTGTTCCTATAAATTCTAGCTCAAAGGAAGATTTACTTGTCGACGCACAACAAACATTAGCACATGATAATGTAGTTTCAATTTGAATACATGTGCATGAGTGAGGTTGTTGAGATTTTAAGTTTTCTATCACAACCTCATGAGTCAAATTCAATATGATATGATCATCCATAAGATTTTCATGAGAACATAGAAGCATATCATATTTTTCTTGAAAAGCTAGATTTTCATCTTTTAGCTTTTCTGCTTGGTCCTTAAGCAAGGCATTCCTATTTACTAATTGAGCGATACAATGTAAAGCGTTATCTTGCTCAATTGAAATAGTTTCATACCTTTGGACCAAATCAACATGAGAGCACTTTAGCTCCTCATGTTCTTTAGTCAACTCGTCAAAGCATTGCATTTTCATGGAGAGAATATTTTCTAGCCTTTGACGAGCTTCGCTTTGCTCTCTCGCTCTTTCTAGAAGTTTGAGCATGATCGCCTTATCTTCTTGGCTTAGGCGAGCGTAGAGTTGCATGAAGCTTCTTTCTTCCTCCTCATCCTCATTTGTGCTTCCGCTATCATTTTCATTAGCCACACAACATATGTGGGAATCGAAATGGGAAGACAAACCTCTTGGAGAGGTGGACTCATCGTTTGGTCTCCATCGTTCATTTTCTTCTTCTTCCTTGCAAGGTTTAGTATCACAAAGACCAAAGGAAGTAGAAGCGCAAAATGAACTATCATGTTTGGACTCATCAAATTTGCTTTTAATTCTAGTCCAAATATCATGCGCATCACGAATAGATTCATTATAATTCATTATGAAGGCATGATAATCCTTTTTGCTAAGAAAATTACTTAAGATGTCATAAGCTAGGTAGTTTAAGCGTATACATCTTTGGTCTTCCTCGGAAGCATTTTTCCTATCATCACTAGGAGGAATAATACTCTTGTCTAAAATTTGTTCTAATTGTGGATCTACCGTTCTAAAAGCATTTATCACCCTAGTAGACCACGAATCATAATTAGAACAATCGGGAAGTAATATCTCAAGAGTTACCTCTGTGTTCTCCTTGGACTTCTTGTTCTTTTGGGATCTTCTTCGAGCCATCACTTCGAGTTGTAAGACTCAATATGAAGTGCCTAGCTTTGATACCAATTGAAAGTCGCCTAGAGGGGGGGGGTGGATAGGCGAAACCTGAAAATTATAACTTTACACCCCTCCTAGATCCCTTGATTAGTGGTTAGAACAAGATACACAATTATCGGAGTATAAAAACTAAGTCCTTTGCTTGTAAAGAGTATTGCTTTCAAATAATGCGGAATTGATAAAACAATACTACTAGTAAGTCTATGAGGATAAAGCAAGACGGCTTTAGATAAATAGAGTAATCACATAAGTTCTTCCTTGCAAGGTGATGCTTTACCAAATGAGAATTTTACTTTAAGCAACACCAAATAATATTAGCAAATAATAGTGCAAGAATAACTTGGAAAGAGAAAGCACAAACAAATCATGCAAGAAGAACTTGGAAAGGGAAAGCACAAACAAATCACAAGCAATAAGCACACGAGACACGGGTGATTTGTTTTACCGAGGTTCAGCCCTCGAAGGCCTAGTCCCCATTGAGGAGTCCACTAAGGACGGGTCTCTTTCAACCCTTTCCCTCTCTCCACCGATCACGCAAGACCGGCGAGCTCTTCTTCTTCTCACGGATCACTCAAGATCCCGCAAGGACCACCACACTCTTTGGTGTCTCTTGCCAGCATTACAAGCCTCCAAAACTTTGGAGGAAGGTTAATGGGAGTCAAAACTCCACGCGCAAATGAACACAAAGAAGTAGCACACACTATCTCTCAATGAATCTCACAAGGCACTAGTGCTAAACTCAAATGAGTAGCTCTCTCTTGCTTGCTCTATCTTTTGTGGCACTTGTGTTGGTTGTAGTGGTCTAAATCTTGTGTATAGGATGGATCACTTAATATATGTGGTTGGGAGGGCTTGAGTATGTCAACTAGATGACTTGGAATGTTGCTTGGGCTCCCACACCTTGAAGTGGCCGGTTGGGGTGATATTTATAGCCACCAACCAATTTGTAGCCGTTGGAGAAGGCTGCTGGCGATGGGCGCACCGGACAGTCAGTTGCGCCACCGGACAGTGTCCGGTGCGCCGCCACGTCATCCTCCCGACAGGGCTTGGAGCTGGTCGACCGTTGGAGGCTTTGTCCTCATGTGGCACCGGACAGTCCGGTGCGACACCGGATAGTCCGGTTCCCCTCTGACCATCTGCTCTGACATCTGATTTACACTGTTCACTTTGCAGAGTCGACCGTTGCGCGCAGATAGCCGTTGCCTCGCTGGCGCACCGGACAGTCCGGTGGCACACCGGACAGTCCAGTGAATTATAGCGGAGGTGCGCCTGGGAAACCCGAAGGTGAAGAGTTGAAGTCGATCTTCCCTGGTGCACCGGACACTGTCCGGTGGCACACCGGACAGTTCGGTGCGCCAGACCAGGGAGCACTTCGGTTTCCTTTGGTCATTTCTTCTAGAACCCTTTTTAATCTTTGTATTGGCTTTGAGTTGAACCTTTGGCACCTGTAGAACATATACTCTAGAGCAAACTAGTTAGTCCAATTATTTGTGTTGGGCATTTCAACCACCAAAATCATTTAGGAAAAGGTTTAAAGCCTATTTCCCTTTCAGCGACGACAATCCGAACCAGACGAGGTAGAGCGCTGGCGGCGGCTTGCACAAAGAGAGGATAGAGGGGTGAGTGGAAGCCGCGACTGGGCCTAGGGAAGAGGTAGGTGGCAGTGGCTAGAGGGAGGTGAGGGTGGCAGCATCACCTATAGGGAGGGAAGGGAGGGAGGAAAGGTTACTGTTGCTCTGGTACTATATTGGAAGTTGCGAAAAACCCTAACCCTAGTTGGGTTGGGAGATGTATTTATAATAAGAGTATCTAGGCCTAGGCCCATTACAGAGGTACGAGACTAAACCCTAATACAGTTCTAACAACAAGTTTATAATCATAAAAAGTAATACTCTACCTATTCTATAATTATAAAACCTTTTCTAGATACATAATATTTTATGCACTTAAATATGCATTATATCTAGACCCATAGGTAAACAAATAGAAATGCTAAAATGTCTTATAGTTTCAAATAATTACAGTTAAAAACAAATGGGTGACAAAAGTGCTATTTAGGATATTGTTGTCGTCGGAGCTCGGAGGGGCTTATGTGGGCGGCTTCTTCCTAGGCGGGAGCGGTGTTCAGGGGTGTCGTGGCCATGGGCACCTTGCCAGGGCTTAGGGCGCCATGCCGTTGGTGGGCGTCGCGCGTCCCGTGCGACGGGTCCCTCCGCGCGTCGGTCCTCACGTTCTCCGTCATCGGATCTACAGTCCTCGCCCTGGATATGTTGGGGCGGCACGTCCGCGACCTGGGGGGCAGCGGCGTTACCTCGGCGGGGGCATGTCCTCGGTCGGGGCAGAGGGTTCACCGTCTCCCGGATGGGCCATGCCCTTAGCGGTGGCTGGGGGCTCTTTGGCCGGTGACCTCATCCTGTGGCTAGGGCCTCCCCTTCGGTCCATCGCACGTCTACGGCGGCAGGGGCACGTGCGGCTAGGACCCATGGGTGATCTTGGTGACTTTTCTCTGCTCCCTTGTTTTCATTGCTTGGCTAGTGTGATGCTTACAAGCCTTGTGACGTGAGTCATCTTAGCGTCGATACACAGATTCGCTTACTTTGTGATGTGATCTACCTTTAGATGTGTTCTATGGACTAAATTATCATATGCCTATCGGCTAGTTCGAGAATTAGTCCTCATAGCACTTGACATCTAAAGACGGGTTGTCTGATACAAAGTTTGTGGCTGTTGTTATAGGATAAGATTAGGTAGTATAATAGTGCTGGCTCGGATGATGGGTGATGGCATCGTTGATTCCTGATCTTTGACCTTGGTAGATATCCCTATGCCTGACCTTAGATGGTTGTGCTTGGCAATGGCCTTGCTGGAGGCACTGTTAGTTGGTCAAGGATTGACTCTCTGTGGTGAAAACCTTTCGTCTGATCTTCAGTGGTTGGACCATGACAACGATGGTGCGTGTGCGTATCATGTTCTCCTTGGAGGCGTTGTCTTTGAAGAGTCTTCGTCGGGACCCAATTTTTGCTATGTTGGTGGTTTGTTGTGAAGACAATGTCTAGCTAGTTTTGGCTGGTCTTTTCTGTGTGTGTGAGTGTGTGTGGCAGTGTACAACCCTAGTTGTGTAGAAGCCAGGAGTCTTCTTAGTCTAATTGTATCCTCTAGATGTAATTTGCTAAGTTTAATAAAGCTTCTTTTTCCAAAAAATACAAATTAGCATAATAACAAGTATTTTACATTATGTATAATTCTAAACATTAATATTTTACATCTCCAATTAGGACTCGAGTTCATCCGTAACTTGACCAAGTCTAAGAACATATCCTACAAAACTTTGTCAAGCATAAAATTAGAAAATGGAAGCAGCTGTGCTTCAACTTTAAAAGATCAATCAGTCAGGCCAGCAACCAATTTCCTTCCGGTAATAACGCTGAAAGCCTGAAATACCAAAAAGAAATGGAGATGCGGAATTCGAGTTGCAACTGGAAATGGTTGTATCAGCTACTGCTGCAAAAAAACAAAATAATAAACTAGCTACTCACTTGAGTCAACCGACTGTTAGCTTACAAGATTCTACACCATTGAAGAAATTGCGCCAAAATGTGGAAGCTGCAATTTGCTCAAGAAGTTCCGAAGTCCTGTCAAAGATTCACCAACATGATTATGCATACGCCACTGTACACGCACACCGTCTGCCAGCCCCTGATAGGACATGTAATACGATAGAAGAGCAGACCAGTCCTTGGGCGCAGACTCCATCACGCCTGACGCTGAGCTCGCCCTCGGATACAAATCCCGCCTCGCCCGAGCTCGGCCTCGGCTACCTGCTCCCCCATGAATCCCGCAGGAGGCCACTCCATCGACTGTGGCGCACGTCACAAAGGGTTTGGCCATGACCTCGGGCAGACTTTTGCCTCGCCCGAGCTCGGCTCCACTCTCGATATCTGCGGCAAAGGACACCCCAACGTCATTGGATACAGAAGCACTGACGCATCCCGTAACCAACTTTTCCCCATACCTGAGCCCTGTGACAACCACTATGGTATGAGCAACCCCTCCCCTGGGGGGCTCGGGTACGTAGCCGAACCCTCAACCTCTGCCTCGGCTCTCAGCGGGAAACCAGTAGACTCAAGTCAATAATGAAGTACAAGGCCATGCTGTCCACAGGACACGAAGACACTCCCCTCAACAACAAGGCAATCCCTAGCTATAATGTTGTGCTCCCCTTAGGTGTATAAATAGGATAGTCTATGGCTCCTCCAAGAGGCAGGCAAACACTTCAGAGTCTTCCCCTTCATTCGATATTGGCACTTGCCTCAATCATATTCAGGGCTTGGGGTCTTTCCCTCTCCCGCTCAGCTTGTAACCTCTACTACAGGCACTTAGATGCGAGTAATATAAGCTTCACCCCCTCTGCTGGAAGTAGGGCCTTGGTAGCCTGAACCAGGATAAATCGCTTGTGTCAACACGCATCACCATCTGGATCCGGGGCACGCGTCATCATTTCACTAGTTGGTTAGGACCACGAGTCCAAACATCGACAAATTTTAACTAGTAAGAGATTATATGTCTCTCAATCCCCTTCAATCCTCGTGCAACCAAATAAGTCTTTAAGTTTGTGCTCACGAGCATGACATAGTACTAACATTGCACCATCTTACGTTGTTCACTAGGAAAATCAATCGTAGCAGAACTACTTATCGGTAAAAATACTGGGCAGGCACCATTATTACTAAAATTGTCGGTGTTTCGAGACCGGGGGGTCCCTGAGCCGACGAGTGAGTGTGCCGCGTGCCCCAGCCCAGATGGGTCGAGCGCGTGGGCGAGCGCGAAGGGGGGAAGAGCGAGGTGGCCGGAGCCGGGTCGTGAGAGGGAGGCGGAGATCCCGCGGCCTTCGTGTTCGTCCCGCGCCCAGGTCGGGTGCGCTTGCAGTAGGGGGTTACAAGCGTCCGCGCGGGTGAGGGGAGCGAGCGGCCCCAAGAGAGCGCCTGCCCCTGCCCTCGCTCCCGCGGGAACCAACCTTCTCTAAGAAGGCCCTGGTCCTTCCTTTTATAAGCGTAAGGAGAGGATCCAGGTGTACAAATGGGGGTGTAGCAAGGTGCTACGTGTCTAGCAGGGGAGAGCTAGTGCCCTAAGTACATGCCAAGGTGGCAGCCGGAGAGATCTTGGCACCCAGCTGGTGTGGCGTCGTGGCTGTCGGAGGAGTAACGGAGCCTGGTGGAGGGACAGCTGTTGGAACAGCTGTGCTCTTGCTGACGTCTCCCTGCTTTCGTAAGGGAGCCGAGAGCCGCCGTCGTCATGGGTCTAGCGAGGCGCCATCATTGCCTATCTGGCGGAGCTGGCCAGATGGGACGCCGGTCTTGTTCTCTGTGACCCAAGTCGGCTCGGGGCAGGGTGATGATGACGCTTCCTGTTGACGTGGCGGACTTGCGTCCTAGGTCGGGCGACGTGGAGGCTCCTCCGAAGCCGAGGTCGAGTCTGTCCTGCATGGCCGAGCCCGAGCTCCTGGGTCGGGCGAGGCGGAGGTCGTTCGGCAGAGGCCAGGGTGGAGTCCGAGCCCTGGGTCGGGCGAAGCGGAGTTCGTCGTCTTCTGGGGCCTTAGCCCGAGTCCGAGCCCTGGGTCGGGCGGAGCGGAGTTCGCCGTCTTCTGGGGCCTTAGCCCGAGTCCGAGCCCTGGGTCGGGCGGAGCGGAGTTCGCCGTCTTCCGGGGCCTTAGCCCGAGTCCGAGCCCTGGGTCGGGCGGAGCGGAGTTCACCGTCTTCCGGGGCCTTAGCCCGAGTCCGAGCCCTGGGTCGGGCGGAGCGGAGTTCGCCGTCTTCCGGGGCCTTAGCCCGAGTCCGAGCCCTGGGTCGGGCGGAGCGGAGTTCGCCGTCTTCTGGGGCCTTAGCCCGAGTCCGAGCCCTGGGTCGGGCGGAGCGGAGTTCGCCGTCTTCCGGGGCCTTAGCCCGAGTCCGAGCCCTGGGTCGGGCGGAGCCTCCTATGGCGCCTCTGGCAAAGCCTGGTCGCCCATCTGTCTCACTCTTTGCGTTAAACGCCCCAGTGACTTGGTCGATTGGCGCGGTGATTTAGTCAGGGTTGCTTCTTAACGAAGGCAAGGCCTCGGGCGAGCCGGAGATGCGTCTGCCGTAAAAAAGGGGGCCTCGGGTGAGACGGAAACACCTCAGGGTCGGCTGCCCTTGCCCGAGGCTAGGCTCGGGCGAGGCGTGATCGAGTCGCTCGTATGGACTGATCCCTGACTTAATCAAACCCATCAGGCCTTTGCAGCTTTATGCTGATGGGGGTTACCAGCTGAGAATTAGGCGTCTTGAGGGTACCCCTAATTATGGTCCCCGACAGTAGCCCCCGAGCCTCGAAGGGAGTGTTAGCACTCGCTTGGAGGCTTTCGTCGCACTTTTTTGCAAGGGGACCAGCCTTTCTCGGTTGCACTTTGTTCCGGTGGGTGCGCGCGAGCGCACCCGCCGGGTGTAGCCCCCGAGGCCTCGGAGGAGTGGTTTCACTCCTTCGAGGTCTTAATGCCTTGCGTAATGCTTCGGCTGGTCTGGCGGTTCCCTCATGCGAACAGGCCGTAGCCCGGGTGCACTGTCGGGGCCCAAGTTCTCGGGCTGGTATGTTGACGCTGTCAACGGTTTGGCCGGAGCCGGGTTTGCGAGAGCAGCCCCCGAGCCTCCGCACATGGCGAGAGGACGATCAGGGACAGACTCGGCTTTTTTACATACGCCCCTACGTCGCCTTTCCGCAAGGAGGAGGGGGGAGAGCGCCATGTTACCCTCGATGGGCACCGAACATGGTGTCTCCGGTGAGCTGCAATCGGGTAATCCGAGTGGACGTCCGTGCCCCGTTCGTTGGGGGTCGGCTAGGGGCCCGGAGGCACGCCCAAAAGTACCTGCGGGTGATCTGCCGGACCCGGTCCCCTGGCGACGGGGTCCGAGGGCTCGTTGCCTCCCTCCGATGGGATTCCGTTACAGGATCGTTCCCGCTGGTCTTGGAAATGTCCTAGGGTACCTCGGGAGCGCAGCCCGAGCCTTGGTTATGTATCGAACGTACCCCTGGTCATCCCTCGCTCGGTGTCTGAGGCGACTGTGAACCCTTCGGAGGGCCAGCCTTCGAACCCCTGATCAGTAATGGGCGTGGAGCCCGAGTAGCCTGAGGCGGTCGTGGAACCTTTCGGGAGGCTGACCTTCGAACCCCTGACCAGTAGTGGGTGTCGGGCCCACGCGATCTGGGGCGGCTGTTGAACCCTTCGGGGGGCCAGCCTTCGAACCCCTGATCAGTAAGGAGGCTCGGAGCCTAGTTCCTTCACGGGGAAGGATCCCTTTGGGGGTATCCCCCTTCCCGGTCCCTGTTGCAAGAGATAGAGAAAGAGGAAAAAGGGAAAAAGGATACGAAATTGAGCGACGTGGCGTACCTTTTTTGGTGTGGTTGTTTTGGCGAAGGCGAAGCGTCGCCGGCTGCTCCTGCCAGAAACGTCGCCTGTCCAGCCGCGGAGTTAATGCGCCGGGGCGAGTGGTCGGCGTGGCTGCCGTTGCGCGAGCCGTTCGAGGAACGGCTGTTTTGCTTCGCGTTTTTTGAACCCCGCGTCCGGTCCGGGCGGAAAGTTGGAACCGTCTTCACCTTGGTCTTTATATACCCCGGAGAGGGTCCGGTGACGGTTCTCGACTCTGCTTCTTGTCTCCCTTTTAGATTTTTTGCAGCCTGAGAGATCTAGCCAGGGAAAAGAAAACCGCCCTCCCCTGTCCTTCACGCCGCCACCCTTTCTGCTTCGGCGATGGCTGACCGGGTGACTATCATCCCGCCGCGCGACCCGTGGCCCTTCTCCACGGTGACGGCGGGTGATCTGGAGGACCTCGTCGGCGAGGGTTTGCTCCGCCCCCTCACCGATGAGCAGCGGCCGGAATGGATTCCTCCCGCGGGCGGAGTCACTCCATCCCCTCCGCCGGGGTACGTCGGGAGCTTCGTCTCCTTCCATGAGCGGGGATTTGGTGTGCCGACGAGCCGCTTTATGCGGGCCATCCTGTTCCATTACGGGGTGGAGTTGCACAACCTCACCCCCAACTCCATCTCGCAGGCCGCTATCTTTGTAGCGGTGTGCGAGGGGTATTTGGGGATCGCCCCCCATTGGGATTTGTGGACCCATCTCTTCTTCGCCGAGCTTTTTGCCTTGCCGACGGGGAAGAGGAAGGTCCGCGCAGCGGTGCGGGCCGGCGGCTGCACCCTTTTGTTGAGGCAGTCGCGGTCGTCGCAGTATATCCCTGCCGTCCTCGCATCCTCAAACAAGGGTTGGCAGCGCCGGTGGTTCTACCTCCGTAATGACGGAGAGTTGCTCCCGCCGTTCTCTCAGCGGGTCGTCACCGCCGCCACCGACGCCTGGCGCCACGGGACTCCACACAAGAGGCAGAAGAACCTCGAACCTCTTCTCCAGGCCCTGAAGGCGTTGCGGGAGGGAGGACTCACCGCCGCGGGAGTGGTTGCCGCCATCCACCGTCGGAGGGTGCTTCCCCTGGCGGAGCGGCGGCTGTCGCTTTGGGAGATGACCCTGGAGGCCGACTGGGAGGGGTCACGGATGTCCCCTGATTCTCTTCCCCATGACGCCCTCCAATGGCGGGTGTCGGCCGCGATGGGGAAGCCAGACCCCCACGCCTTCTCCCAGCCTCGGATGCGCCCCGACCAGGGGTGCGTCACTCTGGTGAGTGTTCGCTCCTTCCTTCCTCATATATTGGGTTGCTCCTGGTTCTCACGATTGGGTTTCTTTCCCCCTCCCCCCTTTTTAGGAGGTGGGGCGGCACAAACCCTCCTTGCCGCGGGTCCCGGAGGACGCGGCGGGTCGGGCAGCGTGGCGGGTCGCCGCGGAGGAGGAGAAGAAGAAGAAGGATGCGGAGAAGGCTCGGGCCCGCAAGCGGAGGCGGGCTTGGGACGCCTTGGAGAAATGCCGTCGCCAGCAGGAGAGGGAAGGACTCCCCAGGGAGCTGTCGCCGGAGACATCCGACAACGACGACGACGATGGTGAAGAGGAGGAGGACGACATGGCCGCCCGTCTCGGCCTCAGCCCCAGCTTGGGGTGTGGCCGGGAGCTGTCGAGTCAGCCCCCGAGCGGGCCGATGTCGTCGGTTCCTGGAGCCGAGACGCCGGATCCCCGACCTGAGGGGCGGGGGCAACATGAGAGGGTACCTGACCCCTCGGCTGGAGGAGCTGACGCGACTCCAGGGAGCCGGGCCGAGGGGTCCGTCCCTCGAGAGTCGTCCCCCGCGCCGGCAGCGCGGGTGAGCGGTCCTCAGGTGGCCATGGCGGCGCCTGGGCAGTCCGCTTCCCGGGCGTCAGGGGCGCCCAAGGCGAGGGCGGTGCCGGGGCTATCGGCGAGGCGGACCTCGGCGGTGGTTCCAGGGAGCGGGAGCCAAGAGACCTCCCCCCAGGCACAGTGGATCATGGCCCGGAGCGGGTAAGTATCTTGGAATGTCTTCGTCCCGGCGCTTCATTCATACGTCTTGGCCGTGATTTTCCCTTTCTTCTTTTTTCCAGCAAGCGGAGCCATGGCCCTACCGACCTGGCGCCCTGGAAGGCCCTTAAGACGGCGTCGGTCCAGGCGGCTGGCGCCATCCCGGGCCCCGCCGCTCAGCCGACCCTTTCGCAGGGCGCTTTGCCACATGGGGCTCAGGCGTCGCATGTCCCGGGGGAGCAGGTCCCCGAGGCGGGCTCTTCTGCCGAGGCGGCCATCGTGATCGGGGAGGCGGCCGGCGCCGACGCGGTCCCGAGCCCGTCTGCCGTGTCGGCCATGCCGGCGCCTGCCGCCACCGCAGTTGGCACCGTCCCAGTCGGAGAGCATATGGTTGCTGCTGGTGTTGAGACGGTCGCAGCGTCGGCGCCCAGGGCCTCGGAAGAGGTGGGCGTGGACGCGCAGTTCATCCAGGCGGGCGGCAGCCTTGTCGCTGTGCGGCGGAGCCCTGAGGCCCGGGGCCAGTTGCTCCGATTCCGGACCCGCGAGGCCTCGGACCCTATCTTCGTTCTTGACGACGAACAGGAGGACCAGTCCTGGGACGAGCTCCGCAAGCGTGCGGAGGCAACGGTAGGGTCGCTCCGATCGTCGCTGGAGGTTCTCTGCGGGGACGTCCCCAAAATCCTCTAGGTAACGGTTTCAGGCATACCTTCTCCCCTCTGTGAGCGAAGCGTTCGTCGTGATGCCTTGTTTTCCTTTCCAGGATCTGACGGACCGGAGCGCCGCCAAGTCGTCGTTCATCCGCCGCGAGGCCGACGTCTGGGGCTCGCTGCGGTCCCTGAGGACTTCGCTCGCCGGGGCTACCGCGCGCCTTTCTCAGCAGGACGCTAAGATAGCGGACCTCCAGTTGCTCTGCGCCGACCTGAGGGCCGAGGCGGCGGCGGCGCGCACGGAGGTGCTACGGCAGCGGTCGGAGTTCGTCCAGGTTGCCGAGGAGCGGGACCAATCTCGGGGCCGGGCTGCCGAGGCCGAAAGCCGGGCCAAGACCCTCGCGGCCGATCTGGCCGCAGCCCAAGTCGTGGCCTCGGAGTAGCGCGTCCGAGCCGGAGGTATGCCTCGACCGTCCTCGGTTCTCGTTCTTGTCCATTTCTTCCGCTTGTGCTTGAGGTCTTTCTTCTGGTTGTTCGTAGAGCTCGAGTCTGCCCTTGACGAATCTGCCAAAGCGCTCGCCGAGGCGCTCGCTGGGGCTGCTGAGCAGAGGGAGGCCGATCTCGCGGCCATGTCCGAGGCCGTCTCGGATGTCTATCGGACCCTTGGTCCCGGCGACGTCCCTTCAGGAAGCTCCCCCCAAAGCCGTCTTCAAGCCCTAGGTGATTACGCGCGCGGTAAAGTCCGCGGGGCGCTACACCACGGCGTCAGGCGGGCCTTCGCCGTGCTCGCTTCCCATTACGTCGTGGACCTGGAGCGGGTCAGTGAGGGGTATTGCCTTCCTGACGAAGACGAGGCCGCCCTGGCGGAAGTTCAGCGGCTCGACGCGGTCGCTGCGGGTCCGAGCGCGGCGCTGGCGACCATCTTCGAGGCAGAGATTCTTCCTCCTGTGCCGCCGCCGGAAGCGGAGGTGGACCTTCCCGACGGCGGGGGTGGAACTGAGGGCGCGGCGCCTTCCCAAGGCGACGCCTGACTTTGTTGGGGCAATTTCTGTTGGATGTGCGCTTTGCCGCGGCCGCCGGGGCCTGGACACTTCACTTTTCTTGCGTGAAGTCATACTCTTTTCTCTTTCAATTTGCGAGCCTGGCCCGACTTGTCAACAACAGGGTGATTTCCCGAGCTGGGTCCTTTTTCGTGGCAGGCGATGAGTGAGGCGTCCCTAGCCCGGAGGCGTAGGTGTTCCTCGGCTCAGTCGGTCTCGCCACTTATCCGTACCCACGTTCGCTCCTCGGGACCCTGCTTCTGACACATCCGGGAGAACGCAAAAACCCCTTCTTGATCGAACAATTTTTTGACGCGAAAAAGTGCATCCGATCTCAACGCGGAGGGGTTCCCCCTTTTTAGCCCCCGAGGGAGGGTCGGGCTCCGCCAAGGCGAGGCCGACCCTTCCTTGATGACTGATGCTCGTGTGTGAGCGGGGGAAGGGCGCAGCCCCCGGGCGTCATCCGTGCAGAGGCCATTTGGCGAGTCGGGCTCCTGCCCGAATATCCGGCGAGTGCTCGGTGACATCCCTCGGCATGCCGGGCATGTCTGAGGGATCTCACGCAAGAATGTCGGCGTTTGCGTGGAGAAAGTCGACGAGCACTGCTTCCTATTTGGGGTCGAGCTCGGAACTGATCCGGACCTGCTTGGAGGCGTCGCCACTGGGGTCGAGAGGGACAGCCTTAACCGTCTCCGCTGGCTCGAAGTTGCCGTCGTGTCGCTTCACGTCCGGCGCCTCTCGGGAGAGGCTTTCCAGGTCGGCGATGAGGGCCTCGGACTCGGCGAGGGCCTCGGCGTACTCCACGCACTCCACATCGCATTCGAATGCGTGTTTGTACGTGGGGCCGACGGTGATGACCCCATTGGGGCCCGACATCTTGAGCTTCAGGTAGGTGTAGTTGGGGATGGCCATGAACTTCGCGTAGCATGGCCTTCCCAACACTGCGTGGTAGGTTCCTCGGAACCCGACCACCTCGAACGTCAAAGTCTCCCTTCGGAAGTTGGAGGGTGTTCCGAAGCAGACAGGAAGGTCGAGCTATCCGAGGGGCTGGACGCGCTTCCCAGGAATGATCCCGTGGAAGGGCGCAGCGCCTGCTCGGACGGATGACAGATCGACGCGCAGGAGCCTGAGGGTCTCGGCGTAGATGATATTGAGGCAGCTGCCCCCATCCATCAGGACCTTGGTGAGCCTGACGTCGCCGATGACGGGGTCGACGACGAGCGGGTACTTCCCCGGGCTCGGCACGTGGTCGGGGTGGTCATCTTGGTCGAAGGTGATGGGCTTGTCGGACCAGTCTAGGTAGACTGGCGCCGCCACCTTCACCGAGCAGACCTCCCGACGCTCTTGCTTACGATGCCGAGCCGAGGCATTCGCCGCATGCCCTCCGTAGATCATGAAGCAGTCGCGGACCTTGGGGAACTCTCCTGCTTGGTGATCTTCTTTTTTGTCGTCGTCGCGGGCCCTGCCACCCTCTGCGGGTGGCCCGGCCCGGTGGAAGTGGCGCCGAAGCATGACGCACTCCTCGAGGGTGTGCTTGACGGGCCCCTGATGGTAGGGGCACGTCTCCTTGAGTGCCTTGTCGAAGAGGTTGGCGCCTCCGGGGGGCTTCCGAGGGTTCTTATATTCGGCGGCGGCGACAAGGTCCGTGCCGGCGGCGTCGCGTTTCGCTTGCGACTTCCTCCTGCCTTTCTTCTTGGCGCCGAGCGGAGTAGATGCCTCGAGAGCATCTTCCGACGGGTGGCCCTGGGGCTGCTTGTCCTTTCGGAAGATGGCTTCGACCGCCTCCTGACCAGAGGCGAACTTGGTGGCGATGTCCATCAGCTCGCTCGCCCTGGTGGGGGTCTTGCGACCCAACTTGCTCACCAGGTCACGGCAGGTGGTGCCAGCAAGGAACGCGCCGATGACATCAGAGTCGGTGATGTTGGGCAGCTCGGTGCGCTGCTTCGAGAATCGCCGGATGTAGTCCCGAAGAGACTCTCCCGGCTGTTACCGGCAGCTTCGGAGGTCCCAGGAATTCCCGGGGCGCACGTACGTGCCCTGGAAGTTGCCGGCAAAAGCTTGGACCAGATCCTCCCAGTTGGAAATCTGCCCCGGAGGCAGGTGCTCCAACCAAGCGCGAGCAGTGTCGGAGAGGAACAGGGGGAGGTTGCGGATGATGAGGTTGTCGTCGTCCGTTCCACCCAGTTGACAGGCCAGGCGGTAGTCCGCGAGCCACAATTCCGGCCTCGTTTCCCCCGAGTACTTTGTGATAGTAGTCGGGGGTCGGAATCGGGTCGGAAACGGCGCCGCCGAATGGCCCGGCTGAAGACCTGCGGACCGGGTGGTTCGGGCGAGGGACTCCGATCCTCCCCGCTGTCGTAGCGTCCCCCACGTCTGGGGTGATAACCTCGGCGCACCCTTTCGTCGAGGCGGGCCCGACGGTCGCGATGAGGGTGCTCGTCACCGAGGTGGCCCGGGGCCGCAGGCGCGGTGTTGCGCGTGCGCCCGGTGTAGACCGAGGCTTCCCGCATGAGTCAGGAAGTCACGGCACGAGGTTCCGAGGGGTACCCCTGCCTTCGGGAGGCAGAGCTCTCGGCCCGCCGGGCCGCAGCGCCTTCCAGGAGATGCTTGAGCTCTCCCTGGATTCGCCGACCCTCGGTGGTTGATGACTCCGGCATCGCGCGGAGGAGCATCGCTGCGGCTGCCAGGTCCTGACCGGTTCCGCCGGATGCGGGTGGCGGTCTGCCCCTGGCATCGTTGGCGATGCGGTGCTGGAGACCCTGGGGCAGGTGACGTATTTCTCCGGCCAGGGGCTGGCCCGCCCATACCTGCCCGACGTCCCGGCGGATTGCCTCGAGCGCTCCTGCTCCCTCATCGAGCCCGGCCTGCGCCCCGCGGACTTGCTCGAGCTGTGGGTCATGACCCCCCGCCGGAACGGGGACCACAGCTAGCTCCCGCGAGATGTCGGCGCGAGGCGCTGGCCTAGGGGGATCACCATCCTCCGGCATGCCGAGACAGCTACCTCCGGAGGGATCCCCTAGCTCGATGTGGAAACATTCGTGGCTCGGGCCGCAGTCCTTGTCGTCAAGGCTGCGGCTGCCGTCGGAACAGTCGGAGAGGCAGTAGTTGCATGCGGTCATGAAGTCCCGCATGGCACTGGGGTTGCCAGATCCAGAGAAATCCCAACAGATGCTGGGGTCATCATCTTCCTCGGACCCAGAGGGTCCATAGGTCGAGACGCCCGTCAATCGGTCCCAGGGCGACCGCACACGAAACCCGAAAGGGGTTGCATTCACCTCAACGCGAGCGCCCGCCAAAGCGAGGTCGCTAGGCGGGTTGAGGTCGAGTCGAAATGACGAAGGATGGGAAGCAGTCGGTACCTTTTGGTCGACGAGGAGCGACGAAGTCACGTCGGGGGCTGATCGCGCCGTCGTCTTGGGTACGAGGGCGACGTCCTGCAGGCCCTCCGTGAGCGTGCTGGCGTCGTCCACTTGCTCGGAGTCGGCGTGTCGCGGGGGGACGGCGCTCGCCTTTGCCTCAAACGCGAGGGTGACGCCCGACGCGTCCTCCGTTGGGGCACTGGGGATGTCGACTTGCTCGACAGCCGACTGAGCGCGGCCTCCCGCTCGGCCCTGGTTGCCCCGCCTTCTCCTCCGATGGCGAGGGAGAGGATGGGGCGAGCTCGAAAGTTGTCCTTCCCCCACGCGGGAAAGACGTCGTCGATTCCGCCGCCGGCGGGCGGATTGTCCGCCACCATTGTCGCTGTCGCTCGGCGGTGGAAGGAGTATCATGTCGTAGCTGCCGTCGAAAGACATGAACTCGAGGCTCTCGAAACGGAGCACCGTCCCGGGTTGAAGAGGTCGTTGGAGACTGCCCATCTGGAGCTTGACGGGAAACTGCTCGTCAACACGCAGCGTGCCCCTACCTGGCGCGCCAACTGTCGGCGTTTCGAGACCGGGGGGTCCCTGAGCCGACGAGTGAGTGTGCCGCGTGCCCCAGCCCAGATGGGTCGAGCGCGTGGGCGAGCGCGAAGGGGGGAAGAGCGAGGTGGCCGGAGCCGGGTCGTGAGAGGGAGGCGGAGATCCCGCGGCCTTCGTGTTCGTCCCGCGCCCAGGTCAGGTGCGCTTGCAGTAGGGGGTTACAAGCGTCCGCGCGGGTGAGGGGAGCGAGCGGCCCCAAGAGAGCGCCTGCCCCTGCCCTCGCTCCCGCGGGAACCAACCTTCTCTAAGAAGGCCCTGGTCCTTCCTTTTATAAGCGTAAGGAGAGGATCCAGGTGTACAAATGGGGGTGTAGCAAGGTGCTACGTGTCTAGCGGGGGAGAGCTAGTGCCCTAAGTACATGCCAAGGTGGCAGCCGGAGAGATCTTGGCACCCAGCTGGTGTGGCGTCGTGGCTGTCGGAGGAGTAACGGAGCCTGGTGGAGGGACAGCTGTTGGAACAGCTGTGCTCTTGCTGACGTCTCCCTGCTTTCGTAAGGGAGCCGAGAGCCGCCGTCGTCATGGGTCTAGCGAGGCGCCATCATTGCCTATCTGGCGGAGCTGGCCAGATGGGACGCCGGTCTTGTTCTCTGTGACCCAAGTCGGCTCGGGGCAGGGTGATGATGACGCTTCCTGTTGACGTGGCGGACTTGCGTCCTAGGTCGGGCGACGTGGAGGCTCCTCCGAAGCCGAGGTCGAGTCTGTCCTGCATGGCCGAGGCCGAGCCCGAGCTCCTGGGTCGGGCGAGGCGGAGGTCGTTCGGCAGAGGCCAGGGTGGAGTCCGAGCCCTGGGTCGGGCGAAGCGGAGTTCGTCGTCTTCCGGGGCCTTAGCCCGAGACCGAGCCCTGGGTCGGGCGGAGCGGAGTTCGCCGTCTTCCGGGGCCTTAGCCCGAGTCCGAGCCCTGGGTCGGGCGGAGCGGAGTTCGCCGTCTTCCGGGGCCTTAGCCCGAGTCCGAGCCCTGGGTCGGGCGGAGCGGAGTTCGCCGTCTTCCGGGGCCTTAGCCCGAGTCCGAGCCCTGGGTCGGGCGAAGCGGAGTTCGCCGTCTTCCGGGGCCTTAGCCCGAGTCCGAGCCCTAGGTCGGGCGGAGCGGAGTTCGCCGTCTTCCGGGGCCTTAGCCCGAGTCCGAGCCCTGGGTCGGGCGGAGCCTCCTATGGCGCCTCTAGCAAAGCCTGGTCGCCCGTCGGTCTCACTCTTTGCGTTAAACGCCCCAGTGACTTGGTCGATTGGCGCGGTGATTTAGTCAGGGTTGCTTCTTAACGAAGGCAAGGCCTCGGGCGAGCCGGAGATGCGTCTGCCGTAAAAAAGGGGGCCTCGGGCTAGACGGAAACACCTCAGGGTCGGCTGCCCTTGCCCGAGGCTAGGCTCGGGCGAGGCGTGATCGAGTCGCTCGTATGGACTGATCCCTGACTTAATCAAACCCATCAGGCCTTTGCAGCTTTATGCTGATGGGGGTTACCAGCTGAGAATTAGGCGCCTTGAGGGTACCCCTAATTATGGTCCCCGACAAAAATACACCGTGAAGTATTTTATAAAACTCTAAAAGTACAACTGTCAATAGTTTTAGAGTTTTCTCAACAGAAATCTTACTTAAGTAACTCGAAACATGGAAGTTCTTGAACAACTTGTTTCTGAACTGTCTTCCACATTTTCCCATGTATTTCTTACAGTGGCACAAAATTGCACAAAGCAGAGTGAATTCAGAGTGGTGGGCGTAATGTTTTGAGACCACTAAAATAGATGGAACTGGCCGCAACAAACAACTATGAAGATATGAAACTTCAAACCAGATCCTAACGAAGCATTTTCCTTCTTTTGATAAATGGAAATCAGTTCATGTCTTTTACATTTTCATGCATACAACCTTTTACAAGTAAAAATTAAGACTCCATGAACAATTATGAGAAGATTAAAAATTCTTTGTTTAGAACCATAAACAAATTAAGCAGTCATAATTGTAGCATTGGATCGCCATCCATAGCTTGTGAATACCTACATGACCACTATTGCTAAGGATTGACAATCATTATGGATTTCTTGGTGTGATTCTTCCTTCTGCAGTAGTGTCGGCATTCCGAGACCGGGGGGTCCCTGGGCCGACGAGTGAATGTCGCCGCGTGCCCCAGCCCAGATGGGTCGAGCGCGAGGGCGAGTGCGAAGGGGGGAGAGCGAGGCGGCCGGAGACCGGCGTGAGAGAGGTGGGAATCCCGCGGCTCTCGTGTTCGTCCCGCGCCCAGGTCGGGTGCGCTTGCAGTAGGGGGTTACAAGCGTCCACGCGGGAGAGGGAGCGAGCGGCTCCAAGCGAGCGCCTGTTCTCGTCCTCGTCCCCGCGCGGCCAACCTTCTCTAAGAGGGCCCTACTCCTCCCGTTTATAGGCATAAGGAGAGGATCCAGGTGTACAATGGGGGGTGTAGCAGGGTGCTACGTGTCTAGCGGAGGGGAGCTAGCGCCCTAGGTACATGCCGTTGTGGCAGCCGGAGAGATCTTGGCACCCAGCTGGTGTGATGTCGTGGCCGTCGAAGGAGCGATGGAGCTTGGCGGAGGGACAGCTGTCGGAGCGGTTGAGTCCTTGCTGACGTCCTCTTGCTTCCGTAAGGGGGCTGAGAGCCGCCGTCGTCACAGAGCATGCGGGGCGCCATCATTGCCTATCTGGCGGAGCGAGCCAGATGGGACGCCGGTCTTGTTCCCTGCGGCCCAAGTCAGCTCGGGGTAGGGTGATGATGGCGCCTCCTGTTGACGTGGCTGGTCTACGCCCTGGGTTGGGCGATGTGGAAGCTCCTCCGAAGCCGAGGTCGAGTCCGAGCCCCCGGGTCGGGCGAGGCGGAGATTGTCGTCTTCTGGGGCCGAGCCCAAGTCCGAGCCCTGGGTTGGGCGAGGCGGAGATCGTCGTCTTCTGGGGCCGAGCCCAAGTCCGAGCCCTGGGTCGGGCGAGGCGGAGATCGTCGTCTTCTGGGACTTAGCCCAAGTCCGAGCCCTGGGTCGGGCGGAGCGGAGTTCGCCGTCTTCCGGGACTTAGCCCGAGTCCGAGCCCTGGGTCGGGCGGAGCGGAGTTCGCCGTCTTCCGGGACTTAGCCCGAGTTCAAGCCCTGGGTCGGGCGGAGTTCGCCGTCTTCCGGGACTTAGCCCGAGTCCGAGCCCTGGGTCGGGCGGAGTTCGCCGTCTTCCAGGACTTAGCCCGAGTCTGAGCCCTGGGTCGGGCGGAGCGGAGTTCGTCGTCTTCTGGGACTTAGCCCGAGTCCGAGCCCTGGGTCGGGCGGAGCGGAGTTCGTCGTCTTCTGGGGCCGAGCCCAAGTCCGAGCCCTTGGTCGGGCGAAGCGGAGCTTCCTATGGTGCCTCTGGCAGGGCCTGACTGCCTGTCAGTCTTACTCTGCCCAGTGGCACTGCAGTCGGTGTGGCGTAGGCGGCGCTATCCTTCTGTTAGGCCGGTCAGTGGAGCGTCGAAGTGACGGCGGTCACTTCGGCTCTGCTGGCTGGGGGGTGCGCGCCAGGATAAGGGCGTCAGGCCACCTTTGCATTAAATGCTCCTGCGACTTGGTCGGTCGGTGCGGCGATTTGGTCAGGGTTGCTTCTTAGCGAAGGCAGGGCCTCGGGCGAGCCGGGAATATATTTGCCGCTGAAGGGGGCCTCGGGCGAGACGGAAATCCTCCGGGGTCGGCTGCCCTTGTCCGAGGCTAGGCTCGGATGAGGCGTGATCATGTCCCTCGAATGGACTGATCCCTGACTTAATCGCACCCATCAGGCCTTTGCAGCTTCGTGCTGATGGGGGTTACCAGCTGAGAATTAGGAGCCTTGAGGGTACCCCTAATTATGGTCCCCGACAGTAGCCCCCGAGCCTCGAAGGGAGTGTTTGCACTCGCTTGGAGGCTTTCGTCGCACTTTTTTGCAAGGGGACCAGCCTTTCTCGGTTGCGTTTTGTTCCGGTGGGTGCGCGCGAGCGCACCCGCCGGGTGTAGCCCCCGAGGCCTCGGAGGAGTGGTTTCACTCCTTCGAGGTCTTACTGCCTCACGTAGTGCTTTGGCTGGTCTGGTCGTTCCCTCATGCGAGCTGGCCGTAGCCCAGGTGTACGGTCGGGTCCCAAGTTCTTGGGCTGGTATGTTGACGCTGTCAACGGTTCGGCCGGAGCCGGGTTTGCGAGAGCAGCCCCCGAGCCTCTGCACAGAGCGAGAGGGCGGTCAGGGGTAGACTCGGCTTTTATTCATATGCCCCTGCGTCGCCTTTCCGCAAGGAGGAGGGGGGAGAGCGCCATGTTGCCCTCGATGGGCGCCGAACATGGTGTCTCCAATGAGCTGCAAGCGGGTAATCCGAGTGGACGTCCGTGCCCCGTTCGTTAGGGGTCGGCTAGGGGCCCAGAGGCACGCCCAAAAGTACCTGCGGGTGATCTGCCAGACCCGGTCCCCTGGCGACGGGGTCCGAGGGCTCGACGCCTCCCTCTGGTGGGATTCTGTTACAAGATCGTTCCCGCCGGTCTCGGAAATGTCCTAGGGTACCTCGGGAGCGCAGCTCGAGCCTTGGTTATGTATCGAACGTACCCATGGTCATCCCTCGCTCGGCGTCTGAGGCGGCTGTGAACCCTTCGGGGGCCAGCCTTCGAACCCCTGATCAGTATTGGGCGCGGAGCCCGAGTAGCCTGAGGCAGTCGTTGAACCCTTTCGAGGGGCCAGCCTTCGAACCTCTGACCAGTAGTGGGTGTAGGGCCCACGCGATCTGAGGCGGCTGTTGAACCCTTCCGGGGGGCCAGCCTTCGAACCTCTGATCAGTAGGGGGGCTCGGAGCCTGGTTCCTTCTCAGGGAAGGATCCTTTTCGGGGTATCCCCCTTTCCCGGTCCCTGTTGCAAGAGAGAGAAAGAGGAAAAACGGAAAAGGATGCAAAATCGAACGACGCGGCGTACCTTTTTGGACGCGGTCATTTTGGCGAAGGGGAAGCGTCGCCCGCTTCTCCTGCCAGAGGCGCCGTGTGTCCCGTCGCGGAGTTAATGCGACGGGGCGAGTGGTTGGAGGGGCGACCGTTGCGCGTGCGCGAGCCGTTCGAGGAACGGATCACGGGCTCGTTGTCTTCACGCCGCGGGAGAGGGTTCTCTCGCTGCCCCCGGATGGGACGTAAGCTTGGCTGACGACGCGACCGCTGCGCCTGCTCGCCTGCCACCGCCATTACTGCCGGCCCACTTTTGGCCGTGTTGACCGTCGCGCTAGGCTGGTGCTGCTGGGTCACGCGCCGGGTCGCCTCGAGTCGCGGTATTGGTTCCGCAGTCGAGGAGGTGCAGTGGAGGCGCGGGTGGCGATGCAGTTACCCACACGTAGCAACCGGCGCACCGGTTGCATGACGCGTGGGCCTGGGCTTCCATGCCGGGCGTGTTGGGAGTCGGAGGAGCGCGCTCACTTGGCGCGGTTGCATGCCGCCTGCATGGCTGCCCACCCTTTCGCCCGTTGGTCTGGGCAAAAGTGGAGGGTCGCTTGTAACCGCTGGGCGGTCATATGCACCGCGCGCGGCGGTTTGGCTTCTTCTGCCCTGAGTTGGCTTGCATGACGTGTGGGACCCAGCCCCCGCGCGGTAGGGGAGGACCTTGGAGTGTGTTGGAGAAGACTCAGCCCGTGACGGCTGGGGACGCGAGTAGGGAGAACCGCCCTTTAAAAGGAGGGTGACCCCCTTGGAGGGCGACCATGTCTTCGCACTCCCTTATGCATCGTGTCTTTCCACCTTCCAGGCCCCCGGATGGGGGAGATCCGCCGTCTTTCCGCCTCGTCGTTGGGGGAACGCAACTCCGCGGGAGTTGGTACCTTTCAGCCATCGTTCGGCTTCAAGGATTTTCATCATGCAGCCCGGCTGCACCCCTCCACCGGCGGTCACCCAAGATGGTGACCTCCAGTTTGATGGTGGGGGAAAGCGAGCCGGGTTGCGGCCTCCGCCCCTCCCTCAGCCTCAAGGATTTTCATCACTAGTGCTGGGGAGGGGAGTGTGCCGAGTTGGGGTCGGCCCCTGCGTGGGCGGTGGCCCGCTCCTTCCCTCAGTGATCGGGGGGAAGGGCGGGAGTCGTCCGTGGCGCTGACAGCTGCACCGTGCCCGGCTCGCTGGGCCGAGCGGCTTCGGAGCCGCTCCCGGTGCCACCTCCCGCCACGGCAGCTGGAAGAGGTTCCGCCGCCGACGAGTTTGCCGGCGCCACCCGCGGACCGACCTCCAACTCTATGGCCTTCTGCCCGTCCTTGCCTCTCGAGTTTGGGCACGGGCGGGGGCCTCCTGGCAGTAGCATCCGCCCTGAGGTCATCGCTGCTGCTGTTCGGCCCCTCGGGACAGAAGTCGTCGTCGTCGCCGCGGTTGGGGCGGGCGACGACAAGCCGTTCGTCGATCTTCTGTTGCTCCGCAGGCCTCTCCCCCGTCGAGTGGGGTTGTTCGTACCTACGGAGGCGGAACCGGAGTTCCGTTTGTAATGGCACCTTGATTGCCAGTGTTTTTGTTCATTGTGGCTGTCGGGGCCTGAACATGTATGTGATTTCGGCACGGAGCCGTGTATTTTCCTCCTTTTCGAGCACTGAGACTCGCCTGTTGGTTGTCTGAACCGCTTCACCAAGCGTGAGTCGCCCCGTGTACAGGTGATGAGTGAGGTATCTGTATCCCGGAGGCGTAGGAGTTCCTCGGCTCGGTCGGCCTTGTTGTCCGAGGCTTCTCTAACTTAGTTAAAGGAACCCCTCGGCCGCTCTTCGATGAGCCGAGGCCAGGGGTAGCGGCGTCAACATGGACAGAGGCAGAGTTGGCTCAAAAAGGAAACCTGGTTGGCCGGAGCCTGGCCGGGTCGTCCGTTAGCGGGACCGACGCCGGAATTGACCAGCCGAGGCCTCGGGTCGGGCTGAGGTCCTTGTAGGGCAGCTGGCCGAGGCCCCGGGGTGACCGACCGAGCCGCCTGCTCGGGCCGGAGTGACGTCCTTGGAAGGTAACTGGTCGAGGCCCCGGGGTGACCGGCCGAGCCGCCTGCTCGGGCCGGATTCCCAGAGAAGACCCTGGCGGCGATGGCCCGGGCGTGGTGATGACGTCGTCCTCCAGAGTGGAGATCCTCGGACCGCGTCGCCGTCCGAGGCTAGGTCGGCCCTCACCGAAGGTGTCGTCGATGCCAAGGGTGCTGCTGCTCCCTTCAGCCGTCAAGATCCGAGCCTGCAGGATCGGATTGTCTTGTAGCGTGTGTTTCCTGCGGCCGCCGAGGCCTAAACACACCCTCGCCGTGTTGTAAAGATGCGTCTCTTTTCCTTTTATTTCGAGCCTCTGGACTGTTTTGTCGGTAACGGAAATGTTTGTGTGAGCAAGAGTTGCTTCTCGCGGAAGGTGATGAGTGAGGTATCCGTATCCCGGAGGCGTAGGAGTCCCTCGGCTCGGTCGGCCTTGCCGCTTACGCGCACTCTTACCCGTCCATGGGGCTCTGTCACCGACGTAGTCGAGAAGGCTCGAAGGATCGCTTCGGCAGAAGAGCTTTCGAGCGTGAAGACTTGTTCGGTCCGCAGAATCACTTATTCGAACGCGAGTTACTTATCACAAAAGGTGATGAGTGAGGTATCCGTATCCCGGAGGCGTAGGAGTCCCTCGGCTCGGTCAGCCTTGGCTGTTTACGTGTACTCCGTCGTTTTCAGGATCCACTTTCGAAGTAGCCAAAAAGCGCGAAAGACATTCTGGCAGAAAAGATCTTTTTTCGAGGAAAATTTCGACGCAGAGGGGGTTCCCCCCTTTTAGCCCCCGAGGGAGGGTCGGGCTTTGCCGAGGCGAGGCCGACCCTTCCTTGATGACTAAACTTTGCGTGGGTGCGAGGTATATGATCAACTTGAAAACATCTTAAGGGTAGAAGCGACGTAGCTGTTGGATGTTCCAGGCGTTGTCGTAGACCTCGCCTTGGCTGTTGGCCAGCTTGTATGTTCCGGGCTTCAAAACCTTGGCGATGACGAATGGCCCCTCCCAGGGAGGCGTGAGCTTGTGCCGCCCTCGGGCGTCTTGTCGCAGCCGAAGCACCAGGTCGCCCACCTGGAGGTCTCGGGACCAGACCCCTCGGGCGTGGTAGCGTCGCAGGGACTGCTGGTACCGCGCCGAGTGTAGCAAGGCCTGGTCCCGAGCCTCCTCCAGCTGGTCTAGCGAGTTTTCTCGGCTGACTTGGTTGCTTTGGTCGGTGTAGGCCCTCGTCCTCGGGGAGCCGTATTCTAAGTCTGTGGGCAAGATGGCTTCGGCCCCATAGACTAGAAAGAACGGCGTGAAGCCCGTGGCTCGGCTCGGCATTGTCCTCAGACTCCAGACCACCGAGGGGAGTTCCTTCATCCATCGCTTGCCGAACTTGTTGAGGTCGTTGTAGATCCGAGGCTTGAGCCGTTGTAGAATCATGCCGTTGGCACGCTCCACCTGCCCATTCGTCATGGGATGAGCCACGGCGACCCAATCCACCCGGATGTGGTGATCCTCGTAGAAGTCCAGGAACTTTCTGCCGGTGAACTGGGTGCCGTTGTCGGTGATGATGGAGTTCGGGACCCCGAAGCGATGGATGATGTTGGTGAAGAACGCCACTGCCTGCTCGGACCTGATGCTGTTCAGGGGTTGGACCTCGATCCACTTGGAGAATTTGTCGATGGCGACCAGCAGGTGCGTGTAGCCCCCGGGTGCCTTCTGCAAGGGGCCGACGAGGTCCAGACCCCACACCGCAAAAGGCCAGGTGATGGGTATCGTCAGCAGAGCCTGAGCGGGCAGATGGGTCTGCCTCACGTAGAATTGGCACCCTTCGCAGGTGTGGACGATTTAGGTAGCGTCGGCCACCGCCGTCGGCCAGTAGAAGCCTTGCCGGAAAGCGTTCCCGACAAGGGCTCGAGGCGCTGCGTGATGGCCGCAAGCCCCCGAGTGTATCTCTCGCAGGAGTTCCTGACCTTCGGCGATGGAGATGCATCGCTGGAGGATGCCTGAGGGGCTGCGGTGGTAGAGCTCCTTCTCATCTCCCAGCAAGACGAACGACTTGGCGCGCCGCGCCACCCGCCGAGCCTCGGCTCGGTCGAGGGGTAGCTCTCCTCGGTGGAGATATTGCAGGTACGGGGTCTGCCAGTTTCGATTAGGCGCGATCCCGCTTCGCTCCTCCTCGACGCGCAGTGCCTCACCCTCGGGGGCCGAGGGTACCTCGAACTGAACCGAGGGCGCCTCGGGTCGAGCTGAGGGTGCCTCGGACTGAGCCGAGGGCGCCTCGGGTTGAGCCGTGGGTGCCTCGGACTGGGCCGAGGGTACCTCGGGCTCGGACGTGTCGTCGATCTTGACGGAGGGTTGATGCAGGTCTCGGGAGAAGACGTCCGGGGGAACCGTCGTTCGCCCCGAAGCTATTTTAGCCAGCTCGTCTGCAGTCTCGTTGTAGCGCCGAGCGATGTGGTTGAGCTCGAGCCCGTAGAACTTGTCTTCCAGGCATCGAACCTTATCGCAGTAGGCCTCCATCTTCGGGCCGCGGCAATGGGAGTTCTTCATGACTTGGTCGATGACGAGCCGCGAGTCACCACGAGCGTCGAGGCGTCGGACCCCTAGCTCAATGGCGATCTGCAACCCGTTGACAGAGCCTCATATTCGTCCACATTGTTGGACGCCGGGAAGTGGAGGCGTAGCACGTAGCATAGATGCTTTCCGAGGGGTGAGATGAAGAGTAGGCCTGCGCCGGACCCTGTCTTCATCAGCGACCCGTCGAAGAACATGGTCCAGAGCTCCGGTTGGATCGGAGCCATCGGTAGCTGGGTGTCGACCCATTCAGCCACGAAGTCCGCCAAGACCTAGGACTTAATGGCTTTCCGAGGAGCGAACGAGATTGTCTCGCCCATGATCTCCACCGCCCACTTTGCAATCCTACCCGAGGTCTCTCGGCACTGGATGATCTCTCCCAGGGGGAAGGATGACACCACAGTTACCGGATGAGACTCGAAGTAGTGTCGCAGCTTCCGTCGCGTTAGGATCACCGCATACAGCATCTTCTGAACTTGTGGGTAGCGGATCTTGGTTTTGGACAGTACCTCGCTGACGAAGTAGACTGGCCTCTGAACGGGCAATGCATGCCCCTCTTCTTGCCTCTCGACCACAATCGCGGCGCTAACCACCTGGGTGGTCGCGGCGACGTAGACCAGGAGGGCTTCTCCGGCAGCTGGGGGCACCAAGATAGGCGCCTTTGTGAGGAGCGCCTTCAGGTTCCCGAGGGCTTCCTCGGCCTCAGGGGTCCAAGTGAAGCACTCGGCCTTCCTTAAGAGGCGGTACAGAGGTAGACCTCTTTCGCCGAGGCGTGAGATGAAGCGGCTCAGAGCCGCGAGACATCCCATGACCCTCTGTACGCCTTTCAAGTCCTTGATGGGCCCCATGCTGGTAATGGCTGCGATCTTTTCCGGGTTGGCTTCGATGCCCCGCTCGGAGACGATGAACCCCAAGAGCATGCCTCGGGGCACCCCGAAGACACACTTTTCGGGATTGAGCTTGACGCCTTTCGCCTTGAGACATCGGAATGTCGTTTCAAGGTCGGAAAGGAGGTCGGAGGCTTTCCTCGTCTTGACTTCGATGTCATCAACGTAGGCCTCGACCGTGCGGCCAATGTGTTCGCCGAACACATGGTTCATGCACCGTTGGTACGTCGCGCCCACATTCCTCAAACCGAACGGCATGGTGACATAGCAGTACATGCCGAAGGGTGTGATGAAAGAAGTCGCGAGCTGGTCGGACTCTTTCATCTTGATTTGATGATACCCTGAGTAGGCATCGAGGAAAGACAGGGTTTCGCACCTAGCAGTGGAATCCACGATTTGGTCGATGCCAGGCAGAGGGTAGGGAACCTTTGGACATGCTTTGTTGAGACCAGTGTAGTCTACACACATCCGCCATTTCTTCTTTCTCACAAGCACAGGGTTGGCAAGCCATTCGGGATGGAATACCTCTTTGATGAACCCTGCCACCATTAGCTTGTGAATCTCCTCGCCTATGGCTCTGCGCTTCTCCTCGTCGAATCGGCGCAGCGGCTGCTTGACGGGTCGGGCTCCGGCTCGGATGTCCAGCGAGTGCTCGGCGACATCCCTCGGTATGCCGGGCATGTCCGAGGGACTCCACGCGAAGACGTCAGCGTTCACGCGGAGAAAGTCGACGAGCACTGCTTCCTATTTGGGATCGAACCCGGAGCCGATCCGGATCTGCTTAGAGGTGTCGCCGCTGGGGTCGAGGGGGACGGACTTAACCGTCTCCGCTGGCTCAAAGTTGCCGGCGTGACGCTTCACGTTTGGCACCTCCTTAGAGAGGCTCTCCAGGTCGGCGATGAGGGCCTCGGACTCGGCGAGGGCCTCAGCGTACTCCACGCACTCCACGTTGCATTCGAACGCATGTTTGTACGTAGGGCCGACGGTGATGACCCCATTGGGGCCCGGCATCTTGAGCTTCAGGTAGGTGTAGTTGGGGACGGCCATGAACTTCGCGTAGCACGGCCTCCCCAGTACCGCGTGGTAGGTTCCTCAGAACCCGACCACCTCGAACGTCAGGGTCTCCCTTCGGAAGTTGGAGGGTGTTCCGAAGCAGACGGGAAGGTCGAGCTGTCCGAGGGGTTGGACGCGCTTCCCGGGGATGATCCCATGGAAGGGCGCAGTGCCTGCCCGGATAGAGGACAGATCAATACGCAGGAGCCCGAGGGTCTCGGCGTAGATGATGTTGAGGCTGCTGCCTCCATCCATGAGGACCTTGGTGAGCCTGACGTCGCTGATGAAGGGGTCGACGACGAGCGGGTATTTCCCCGAGCTCAGCACATGGTCGGGGTGATCGTCTTGGTCGAAGGTGATGGGCTTGTCAGACCAGTCTAGATAGACTGGCGCCGCCACCTTGACCGAGCAGACCTCCCGGCGCTCTTGATTGCGGTGCCGAGCCGAGGCGTTCGCCGCTTGCCCACCATAGATCATGAAGCAGTCGCGGACCTCGGGGAACTCTCCTGCCTGGTGATCTTCCTTCTTGTCGTTGTCGCGGGCCTTGCCACCCTCCGCGGGTGTAACACCCCTGGTGTTACGATTACTAAAACTCTGATATGTCATCATCAGCATTTGCATTAACTTGCTTGATACACCTAGAATGCATTCACTAGGTCAACAATTTGCAAAATTGGGATGTTTTGTATTGAGTGTAGGGCTTAGTATTAGGGCTTTGCTTGAGCTAAGTAGGTGAGAATTATTTCTTAGGCGAGTGACAAGTTGAGTTGGAGTCTTAAGTACTGAAGGTAAACTTAGAACCTAGAGTAACTTTACTTTTAGTGGTGGATCAAAGTTGAGAGGTGGTTTGGAGAAATAGTAGTCACACTTGAAACTCTAAATTAGTCCCAAAAGTGGATTTTAAAATCCATTGAGAATTTGTCAAAAGTCCATATATCAAAGTTGTGGAGCTTGGAAAAGTGAACAATTTTCATATTTGGAGCTCTCCAAGTGATGTGGGAGAATTTGAAGTAATTTGCAAAAGTTCAGATTTGATTCTATTAGAATCAGCCCAAAACAGTTTTGTTTATCTGTTTTTGGATCCCTGTAACATTTAATCCAAGAGTATTTTGGAAACAGTTGCTATAACAAACTTGTAGAGTAACTATAGAAGAACAACTTTTATTAAGTATGATAGCCTTAAAACTATATGAAATTATGAGAAAAAGGGATCCAAAGTGGGGCTGCCAGGTTTCTGCATTTTCAGATTGAGAACAGTAGGTTAAGTCTGAAATTTCAGTATTTTGGCTGTTTTTGGAGCTTGTTTGTGGCCAATCCATGAAGCTTTGGGCTATGGTGTTTATAGAGTAAGTGAAGCCCATATGATGTTGAACAAGTCTCCTTAAGTAAGTTTGGCTTGGTCCTATATAAAAAGTGGAGTAAAGTTGGTTCCAAAATCAGCTGACAGGTTTGCACTGACTGCATTTTTATTCAGCTGCTAAAATCTGAAGTTCAGTGAAGGATGCCTTGTTTGGAGTTGTTTTGTGATCAATATGAGTGGTTTTAGACTGTAGTTTCTATAGAGAACTTGGAGACCAAAGTAAGGTGAACAAGTTTTATGAAGTGGCAGGGGCTTGATACTATGTAAACTGGGGAGTAAAATATGTCTAAATCCCCTTTGTCAGACTGGCTGGATGCTGTTTCAAGTAACTGAAGCTGGGCATTTGTGTTTTTTTGCGGACTTTGGTGCTCTCCTGTGCGTGATCCGTGGAGTTTCTGTTATAGTTATTATACCAAAGTGATAGAGCGTGGATCAGTGCACAATTTTGATTAAGACCGATTTGCAAGTTGTGTTGCAAATAACGGCTTAAGACTTGCTGGAACCTGAGCTGTCAGACATGCTGGGCATTGAATATTGTTCAGTTTTGAGTAACCTGTCTCAGTTTGGACAGCTAGGAGAGGAAGGGGGCGGCATGCCCATGCTGCACGACGACAGGTAATTGCTTGCTTGTTTCCTGTATTCTCGGCGTGAGTAGCAGAAAGAAGTTTGAGTGTAGGTTCTGCCGGCCGAAGCTTTTAGGATATGGAAAAGCAAAGATGTCCACGTCTCTGTGTGCTCCACATATGCTATTTTAGATTGAGACTGTGGGCAGATTTTTGTATTGGGGTAGCGGTGGGAGATTTCTCTGGTGCGTAGATGTGCAGTTGGAGATAAGAGAGGATGTTGCTAGGAGTGTATCAGGGTGTGACCGGAATGTTTCTAGTGGCCGAGCCGTGAGATTCACGCTGTAAAAATATAAAGTGTCATAGTTATCCACGGAGACCTCCCCTGCCTGCTTGTCTCCTACTGCTGCCTGTGCGACGCCGACCAATGTTTTTCAATGAGCCATAGCCTGGGTTGTGCGTGGTGCCTTGGCGTGGAGGCCGCGTGTCCAGCCCATGCAGCTGTCGACCGAAACATGAATAACCATCATGTGTGAACATGCTTGACGTGCTCATGTTTCTTTGTTTCCTTGATACTACCTTGCTTCCCTGCTCGGTGGAGTGCTCTGGCGCCTTGCTGTTGCTTGTAGAGTTCGACGAGAGTTCTCCGTGTCCATGCTCTCGTGCCTGTGTGGAACTGTGTTACCCCGTTCAACTCGCCTGAGGCCGGGGTTGTTGTCGTTCTCTCTGAGCATGTGACCACGCCGGCCGCAGCTCCGCATCACCATGGCCAGTGTATCGGGAGTGTCGCGACGCCGCCGTTGAACGCCGTCTGTGGCCGCCTCGCCGTCACTGTCCTGGATCTAGCTCGATAGCAAGTGCGTGTATGCCTCGGTCTTTTTCGTGGTAAGCCACTGTTCCCTTCCCTGTTGTTTCTTGGAACCCTACTACGCCTTCGCGCCATAACATCGTCAGGCTTGGAGAGCAACGCCATCGCCGACGCGCACGAAGAGAGCGCGGGTACGCGAGTCTTGAGCTTTGGACCGGCTGGCACCCATTTTCTCTGGTGCTGGGCCGACTGGGCCGATTTTAGCCCTAGCTCTGTATATGATTTGTTTTTATTATTTACCATCACTTGTGAATTTTGCCTAGAACTACAGAAAGGAGTAACAGTTTTTGGGTAAATTTTATTGGACTCACAAAAATGGGTTCTATAGATTTAAAAAATAGTTTTAGGGGTTTTTAGGTAGGTCCTTAATTTTGGATAATTAAAATTTAATTTAATAGACTTATATGAATTTTAGCAATGAAATATAGCACTAAAAATTGTAAGAATTTTAGGGTGACCTTATCTTAGTAAAATTAATCTTTGGGTGTAGTTAGAAGCTGTTTGGGCATGGTTTGCTTAGCAAACTAGTTGTTGCTCAAAATAGAAAAAGAATTTCACCGTGGGTAATTAGGGCACCTAATCTCTTAGTGAAGAATGAAGTTGCTTAGCAAGTTTTGGATGGTTAGATGAGTTCTAAGAAGGGTTAGCTCCCTGGTAATTGTAGCTGGAGATGATAGCTTGTAGGTATAGTCTAGGAGTAATCTGTATTGTCTCCTTTGCTAGTTGCATATTCATGGCATGAGCAAGCATTCATAACCATGACATTTTATGTAGAATACCAAAAAGAAGTGATTTGTGAAGAAGGAGCCTACTCCAGTGCTGTGGACCTAGTGGTGAACTCCATCTAACTGCTTACCGTAATAGAAGATCTCAGACTTCCTCCTGTAATAAGGCAAGCCCCGGTGCATTCGCCACCTCCTTGTGTTTTAAAGTCTTTATCACCTTGATTGATGCATTAGGTGATAGGAGTTGTGTGCTAAACTGTTGATACATTTCCTTCCTTGGAAAATTGATTACCCTTCCTTGATACCCTTTTATGAAAAGGATTTTTGATGCTTAGCCTTGCTTTAGAAAAATAAAATATTTTGTTTTAAAACAAAAGTGATGCTACAAATTGGATGGGAAGTTTTCAAAAATAAAACTTGATGGTGAATCCATCATGGCCATGATGGATTCAACATCGAAAAAGATGTACCTCTGCCAGGTACCAAACTTTGGGTTTAAATAATAAAGTTGAGACCGGACGGGTGACTTGCACGAGAAAGGAGTCTCGGTGTAGTGTCTTCGTCTGTGTCGATTAAGGACCGTACCGATTGTTGGCCTGCTAATCTAGGACCCTTTATCTGGCCACATACCTCGTCATGGGTAAGCCGGAACCCGGCTATTCCATACATGAAAAGACAATCGCGCACTGGGAGTGGAGAGATGGCGAGAGTGGCACGTACCCTCCTGGCAAAGGACCGCCTAAAAGGGGTGGTGTGCTCTCGGGTGGCGCGGACCTGTTCATGTGGTGGAGGATCCGTGGGAATGGTAGACATGTGCAAAAGAGTTAAGAGAAGCATATGTCGTGTGGTTGGAGATCCCCAGCTGGGTATTAATCGATTCGGATCGCCGAACTTCTCGGATATGAAGACTTGATCTTCGACCCTCATCGTAGATAACCAGCGAAACAAAAGTTGGATTTTAAAATAAAGCTAGTGTAGGACAAGTGAATGCTCTAGATTAGGCAAATCTAGATTCAGGAAAAATACTTAACTTGTGATGTAAAATTTTGGCTTAAGGACTCACTTCTAGTAAGCTTTTCTGCAAAAAGAGTCTTTGAAACTTGATGAGCTTTACCTTGAATCCCTCTATCCAGCATACCCTTGAGAGTCTTTTCTTTAGTCGGGTAAGCCTTGCTGAGTAATTCCGTACTCAGGGTTTTATTCCCTGTTGTTTTTCAGGTTGTAGTTTTGTGCTGCTGATGATGGTGTTAAGTGCCGGTGGGCTCGGCCTTCTTATAAGTCTAAGTAACTCTTCTATACTTTTTATTGAGGATGGTCATTTGAGCTAGCATATATTTCAAACTTATACATAATTTATAACCTTTTTAAAGTTTATTCTTTGAACCACTTCTGTAACCACTCCGATAAATATAATGTAAAACTTGATGTAACTTGTAAAATTTGGTAATAAGATTTCCGCTGCAAAAATGTTAGTGTGTGATTTGTGTTACTTAATCTTGCGATCTTGGTTGTAAGTGGTTTATCCGGGGTCCTTGGGACACTCGGACGGATACTGTTAAGTTATCTGGTGCACATGCATAGTTGTCTGAGGTCTTTGAGACAAGGACAGGTGCATGTGGGCCCAATAACTTGGGAGGTTCTGCCACAGCCCGGCCCTGTGGAAGTGGCGCCGAAGCATGACGCACTCCTCAAGGGTGTGCTTGACGGGTCCCTGGTGATAGGGGCACGGCTCCTTGAGCATCTTGTCGAAGAGGTTGGCACCTCCGGGGGGCTTCCCAGGGTTCTTGTACTCGGCGGCGGCGACAAGGTCCGCGTCGGCGGCGTCGTGTTTCGTTTGCGACTTCTTCTTGCCCTTCTTCTTGGCGCCGCGCTGAGTTGACGCCTCGGGAGTACCTTCTGATGGGCGGCCCTAGGGCTGCTTGTCCTTTCGGAAGATAGCCTCGACCGCCTCCTGGCCGGAGGCGAACTTGGTGGCGATGTCCATCAGCTCGCTCGCCCTGGTGGGGGTCTTGCGGCCCAGCTTTCTCACCAGGTCGCGACAGGTGGTGCCAGCGAGGAACGCGCCGATGACATCCAAGTCGGTGATGTTGGGCAGCTCGGTGCGCTGCTTCGAGAATCGCCGGATGTAGTCTCGGAGAGACTCTCCCGGCTGCTGTCGGCAGCTTCGGAGGTCCCAGGAATTCCCGGGGCGCACATACGTGCCCTGGAAATTGCCGGCGAAAGCTTGGACTAGGTCGTCCCAGTTGGAGATCTGCCCCGGAGGCAGGTGCTCCAACCATGCGTGAGCGGAGTCAGAGAGGAACAGGGGGAGGTTGCGGATGATGAGGTTGTCATCGTCCGTTCCACCCAGTTGGCAGGCCAGATGGTAGTCCGCGAGCCACAGTTCCGGTCTCGTCTCCCCTGAGTACTTTGTGATAGTAGCCGGGGGTCGGAACCGGGTCGGGAACGGTGCCCGTCGAATGGCTCGGCTGAAGGCTTGCGGACCGGGTGGTTCGGGCGAGGGACTCCGATCCTCCCCGCTGTCGTAGTGTCCCCCACGCCTGGGGTGGTAGCCTCGGCGCACCCTCTCGTCGAGGTGGGCCCGTCGGTCGCGGTGGTGGTGCTCGTTGCCGAGGCGACCCGGAGCCGCAGGCGCGGTGTTGCGCGTGCGCCCGGTGTAGACCGAGGCTTCCCGCATGAACCGGGAAGTCGCAGCATGAGGTTCCGAGGGGTACCCCTGCCTTCGGGAGGCAGAGCTCTCGGCCCGTCGGACCGTGGTGCCTTCCAGGAGATTCTTGAGCTCTCCCTGGATTCGCCGCCCCTCGGTGGTTGATGGCTCTGGCATCGCGCGAAGAAGCATTGTTGCTGCCGCCAGGTTCTAGCCGACCCCACTGGATGCGGGTGGTGGCCTGATCCTGACGTCGTCGGTGATGCGGCGCTGGAAGCCCTAGGGTAGATGACGTATTTCTCCGGCCGGAGGTTGGCCCGCCCATGCCTGCCCGACGTCCCGGCGGATCGGCTCCAGCGCTCCTGCTCCCTCGTCGAGCCCGGCCTACACCCCGCGGATTTGCTCGAGCTGTGGGTCATGACCCCCCGCCTGAACGGGGACCACAGCTAGCTCCCGTGGGATGTCAACGCGAGGCACCGGCCTAGGGAGGTCACCGTCCTCCGGCATGCCGAGATGGTTGCCTTCGGGGGGACCCCCTAGATCGACGTGGAAGCATTCGCGACTTGGGCCGCGGTCCTCGTCACCGAGGCTACGGCTACCGTCGGAACAGTCGGAAAGGCAATAGTCGCATGCGGTCATGAAGTCCCGCATGGCACTGGGGTTTCTAAGTCCAGAGAAATCCCAACAGATGCTGGGTTCGTCGTCTTCCTCAGACCCAGAGGGCCCGTAGGTCGAGACGTCCGTCAGTCGGTCCCAAGGTGACCGCACACGAAACCCCAGAGAGTCTGGATTTGCCTCTACGAGAGCGCCCGCCAAAGCGAAGTCGCTAGACGGGTCGAGGCTGAAACCGAAAGACGCGGGATGGGAATCGAACAGTACCTTTTGGTCGACAGGCGGCGATAAGGTCGCGTCAGGGACTGACTGCGCCGTCGTCTCGGGTACGAGGGTGACGTCCAGCAAGCTTTTCGCGAGCGTGCTGGCGTCGTCCGCTTGCTCGGGATTGGCGTGTCGTGGGGAGAAGGCGCTCGCCTTCGTCTCAAACGCAAGGTCGACGCCCGGTGCGCCCCTCGTTGGGGTGCCGGGACCATCGACTCGCTCGATAGCCGACGAGGCGCTGCCTCCTGCTTGGCCTTGGTTGCCCCGCCTCCTCCTCCGTCGGTGGGGGAGAGGACAGGGTGAGCTCTGTGGCAGAACCTCCAAGTTATTGGGCCCACATGCACCTATCCTTGTCCCAAAGACCTCAGACGGCTATGCATGTGCACCAGATAACTTAATAGGATCTGTCCGATTGCCCCAAGGACATCGGATAAACCACTTTCAACCAGAATCGCGGGATTAAGTAACACAAATCACACACACCAACATTGTTGCAGCGGAAATATTACTACCAAATTTTACAAGTTACAAAAATTTTATATTATTTTTTTCGGAGTGATTATAAAAGTATAAGTTTGAAATATATGCTAGCTCAAGTGACCATCCTCAATAAGAAGATAAAGACGGGGTATACTTATATAAGAAGGCCGAGCCCACTAGCACTTAACACCATCACAGCAGCACAAGGTTATATCCTGAAAAACAACAGGGAATAAAACCCTGAGTATGGAATTACTCAGCAAGTCTTACCCGACTAAGGAAAAGACTCTCAAGGGTATGCTGGATAAATAGGAATCAAGGAGAGGCTTTAACAAGAATCAACTTAGATACTTTTGCAGAAATAGCTTACTAAAGTGAATCCTTACTTTCAATGTTTTAACGCCAGATTAAATATTAATAGACTCTGTTTGCATCTAGTCTAATTTCACCATCTCATCAATATAACATCATTTTTATTCATGAGGTTCACATCCTAACTTAGGTTGTAGGGAAGTGACCAAGTCTTCATAACCGCGAAGGTACGGCGATCCGAATCGATTATACTCAGCTGAGGATCTCCAATCACACGACATATGTAGCACTTAACCCTTGCATATGTCAACCCGCCACCGGGGTTCTTAAGACCAGATCAGGTTCACGCAAACCGAGAGCACAGATACACCACCGTCCAGCCTCTTGCTACGGAGGGTACACGCTAATCTCGCCACCGCTCCACGCCCATTTCGTGTTATCTTATTCTGGCCTTAGTCTGCCCGAGGCAAGGCTTACCCATGACGAGGCATGTGACCAGTTAAAGGGTCCTCGATCAGCATGCCTACATACGCATTCAATCCTTAATCAACCTGGGTAGAACATCACCTGTTCCTAGCCCAAGTCCCGATTTAAGTACTTCCATCCTTAGGATTGTTTCTATTCCTTAGGATGAAAAGAGCATCACAGGGAACTTTGCAGTAAGATCCCACCATTGCTCCAAAAGAAAATATTCTTGCGGGTAGAAGCCATCCTTTCTCGAGCTAGGCTAAGGACAACCTCTATCCACAAGATCTAAGCAAGGCTAAGCATTTTTGTAAATCATGTTTTTGATACTTCACCAGAAGTATCTATAAAGGTATGGATATCAAGGCAGGCAATGCATCAAAGGGGTTTCAAGCAACTCCTATAAACCTAATGCACATTTCACTAGACTTAAAGTGTGCGAAAATTATTTAAAAACACAAGGAAGGGGTTGCATGCCCCGGGGCTTGCCTGAGTAACACTATGTTAGTGTTTGTTAGGCGTTGATCACTTGACGACCATCTTTGTCCAGATACTTGCTTCGTCTGTCCATCTTCAGGTTAATCCACCAGCATCACCTTGCGGATAAGCTCGCGCTTGGGGTCGACTTGGCTCGTCTTCCGCATTACGCGATTAATTAACGTACCTGAATGGAATGCATTATGCACATGAATGCATATTGACGGAAATATTACAAACCTAAATATTACGCGATAGCGAATTAAACGCCTAGTGGCATGGCGTTGTACAATTTTATACGAAAATACTAGTTACCGATGTACGACTGCACTTCTCTAGCCTATTCAAAGGTAGCTTATATATCGCAAAACAACAATATAAGTATTCACGTTCTACTTGCCTTAGTTAAAGTTCGACACCAAAAACTTACTAATTTTAAATTCGTTAGTCTAAGACATTTAAATCTTAAAACACGAATATAAACACGTCAACTTTCTAAACTATCAGACCGGACGACTTTGCATTACCCGCCAGCTAATTAAAATGCCTACTAGCCAAGTATTAATTTATTTAAGCAAACTAAATCGCCACGGCAACATCGTTAGACTTACTAGTTAGCTAGAGAAAATACTTAATCTATCTCTCGCATCATAAACTAATCACGCTACGCATACAAGTCTTCCAACACATGCTTCGTATCATTAATACCTAAAATCTATACTTCGCCATATATCACAACTACTTCGTGACTAGATATACAACTAATTGCTACACGAAATGAGACGCCTCTATAAGAATTTTATGCGCCATTATAATATAAAAAGAAAAATAAAGGAAGGGAAATCCTTCCAAAGACGCTTAAGAGGATCAGCAACAGGTACGACTACCAATCTAGAAGTCGTCACACAATGTGCCTATGCTAACGACAAGAAAAATTATCGTGGCTATATAATTATCTAATTCAATTAACTGAAATAATAAATTGGCTCACCACGATCGAATCGACTTGATAACTGCGACGATGACGATAGTTCTCAGTCTGGATATCCGGTCGAGCTCTTGGCAAATGTTATATCACATGGGATTTGTTGCTTTATTCAAACTCTCAGGATTTTTCGACGGCGCAAAGGATGTCGACGAGGCAGGGTTGCAAATCGAGTCGACGCACGTGACGCGGAGGATTCGGAGGCTTTCTGCTTCGTACAAGACCACGGCTTAGGGTTGAGCAGCGAGCCGGCGGATGGGAAAAACTCTAGCGGGGTCGCGACCAGCAAGCAAAAAAAACTTCACGCGCAACCATAGAACCAGTCGGTCGAGTCGGTCGAGCTCGGCGTTGGGACGAGCTATATGCGGGGGAAAAAGGAAACGCAAGAGAGAAATGCTGCGTGCAGAGGACAGAACCGGCGCGACAGTAGTGAAGCTCCGCGGCGAGCAGAGGACACCGGCGTCCATGGCAGAACAGGAGCTGGGCAAGCAGAGAGAAAACGGGAGAAAGGAAAAGGAGCAGGGCGCCATGGATGGAGTCTGCAGGGGATTCGAACGGGCTGGGCGACAGCGCAGTGGAGCAGAGAGTGCGCGCAGGCAACCAGAAGCCGGGCGAGTGGGAGGGAGAAGACCCCGGACGCTGAGCATGGAGGGTGACCGACGCTGGAGATCCGGCCGGCGAGCAAAGGGGCGAGCAGGCAGCAGGTGGCGCCATGGCCCTGGAAACCGCGGAGACGGACGGCAGAGGAATAGAAGCCGAGTGCCCAGGGCGAGATCCGAGTTGTAGCCGTGGCAGAGAGGGCCAGGGAGAAGCACCGGCGTGCAGAAGCTTGAAGGAACGTGCGGCCGGGTGAGCAGGCCGGGTGCCATGGGAGCACCGCGCGCAGACCAAGGAAAAACAGTGGACACGCCATAGCTGAGAGATGAGCTCGGCCACTGGGAGATAAATAACCAGCGATGGATAGGCTTCAGTCATGCGCGGTGAGAGAAAAAAAAATCAGGAGGAGAAAAGAGAGAGAATGGTAGGGATAGGGATAGGAGCACGTCACATGAAAAAATCTAGAGTCCCTGACGGCGGCAGATAAACATTGAGGATTTTTTTTGTTTCTTTTCTTCTTTAATTTTTCTAAAGAAAAATTGTAAATATTTTGGAACACGATTTTTAGCGATGTTTACTGGTTCAACACGCTATACGGATACATATTTCTTTCTCTAAATTTAGCGTACCAAATTATTTACCAATTACTTATATACGAAGATTTGGATCTAGACGAGAAACGACAGCCCGAATAAAACTGATTTTGACTTCGATAATCTGCTCTGCACGAGTCGACCGAAATTAGCCGAAACTCGATCCGCTATTGTACACTCGTTGCCGTCGCCAAAATAGCGTGCTGCAGGATAAATTGGGTCATAACCTCACGCAAGATTTCGCGTGATTCGAATTATTTTACCCCGAACATTTTAGACGTCGGGTTCAACTAATTTGCCCGGGATAAAAATCATAAGAATAGATCGAGCTTCCAATTTCGTATTCGCGCGAGCGATGTATTTTAAATAATCATCGAACGCACCGATTTTCGGAACAACTATGTTCCGAACATCACGAAAATTTAGGAAGAGCACGGATGGATAAAAATAAAAACGATGTCACACTCGTGACCGACGAAACCGAGGCGATATTAAAATCGCGATAACCGAAGATGATTAAAATTTAAAATCCGTTTTATCCACTGATATTTCGTGCTTAAATCCGTACTCGTTATCGAGCGGAATATAAACACCTGGGGTGTTACAGCCCTCCCCCCTTAAAAGAATCTCGTCCCGAGATTCGGAGGAGAAGACTTCTAAGGGTAGAGAAGTATGTAACCCATGTCGATATCAGCGATAATCGTGAGACATTTCTAAATAAGGGCGAGTGTCTCAGGATGTGGTTTCTCTAGTGGACATATCATGTATCGCCTTAGGCTAATTTAGAGATGTCCAACAATAGAGACGACATTTGCCAGCAGAACACGTAAGGTTCCATGTGTGCAGTTTGCTTTTTTTCTGATAACACTGTACTATCTGAGTCTATTGGGCGAGTGGCAAATACGTGATTTTACCTAAACAGAATCAGATGCACCATCTTGGGTAAAACACATAAAAGTAGATTTACCAACAAGTGGTCATAATAAGTTCAGTGCACACGAGACGAGTGTGGATATCGAACAACATCACAGTTAACTCGTGTTGGCCAAAAAATCTAAATCAATGGAAGGTGATATAGACTCGAGAAAATCACCAGCGGAGGGATCCATAGATGCGGACTTTGCAACCAGTCCGTTTTATCCAGCACTAATCATGGCTCGACCTGATCACTCATGCTGGAAAAGCACACGTGAGGCAATCGAGGCATGACTAGAGTGATGATTAGGTGGTTTCTGGTTGACTTAACTTAACTTTTGTGAGTATTTTCTTAAAATAGGTTGAACCAAAGTGAGTTTAGACAACTCGATAAAACGACCTCTAAACTCAACCTTTGTTCCCAATGCAGTTACAAGTTAGTAACACCAACTTGTTAAACTACTTTTGACATTGGGTCGGTCCTCTCAGCACCATCGGTAAGCCAAGGGTCGAGAGTTCACAATTGCTAGCAAAAGATCATGTATTTGGGTAGAAATCCATTTGGTTAAATTGTTCATCCATTTCTTGATGCGAAATGAACCGACTTGGTTAAGGAATACAGGGATTAAATAAGAGAGAATGAACAAACTCCTGCATTTCAGCAACAGGGGAAACAGATCTTTATTTTGGGAGCTAATCAGTTTCCTCTCGACACTAAAAAGCTCCAAGGCTTCACCTTTACACAAACGATGTAAAGGAAACTTCTATACGTGCAGTCACTATCAAGGCCAAGGGGGAAGAGACCACATAAGTAAGGGGTATGCCCTTTTGATCTAACAGAGATGATAGATGTTGCTTGATCACTTGACAAACAACATAGAAATCATTTCAAGGAAGATATCCATGAAAGATAACACATCAGTGTAATTCTATAACGGATCATGATTAGAGACTTCGATATCGGCATGCGCCAAGCAGCAGAACCTTGCGTGTACATTCACAAGGGGCTCTCAGTTTCGCCGCGGTACCATAAGTCCTTAACCATGACACCATTACAAAACTGGCACCAATAATGAATCTCACGTGGTAAGAACAATTTGTGCAGAGATAACATATCGATATAGTCTCATAATGGATTATGACTACCAACTGTGATACTAGCGTGTGCCGAGCAGCACAACCGTGTGTGCGCACACACAGAAGGCCCCCGGTTTCGTCGCAGTATCATCAATTTTAGTCATAACGCCAATACCAGACGTAATCAATAAGAAATCTCACACAACACAAATAGACTGGTCAAGGATGACAATTTACGAAGAGTTACTCCACCTGTAAGAAGGGTTACAAGTAGAGAGTCAAAGAGATTATGGCCCAAGGAAATGAACAAGGCATGGCCATAACCTAAACTTGATGAAAAGAGTACGATGGGAGACTGTTAATTCAGCCCCAAGCATATTTCTATGCCATCGCAACAATTACAAGTCAAGGATTAGTATCTGATTAGATACGGAGGGGAAACAATCACAAGGTTAAGTTGGTATGCCTTCGATAGGTATGATGAAACCAAAGGCAACAAACTTCAAGAAAGTGATAGGACATGTCTTTCCTAGGTTGGGTTGATAAAGCAATATGGCGATCTTTAAGAATAGGCGAAATGGATAAGGTACATCAGCTTGCACCAACTGAATAAGGATATGGTTTAGGATGGAGACATGACTCGAGATTCTTGTTTCAAGTCTAAGTACACTTTAGGTCCAACAAAGATATTATCTAGGCATTTATTTTTATGTGTTTGGTCATGGAGTGATAATGGTAAATTCAACTTTGGGTCATGGTTCACCAACTAAGAACATGGCCTTTTTTTTTGGTTTAGGCAAATAAGTCACTAACCTTCTATCGGCACATCAAGTACAAGGGCAAACACATAAAGCACCCTAAGAGGTCACCTAAAGAATGGAGGACACCTATTTCATCGAAGTTCATAATTCAGCATTACACCACATTATCTACAATCAATGGTTACTGGAATAAGGATGAGAGAAGCATTTTGGGTGTATAGGTGACAAACATGATGCAACAATCAGGATGCATGCTCGTCCTATACGTCCTCACCAATTTTTGCCAACATAATGTGGCGATAGGGTTCTATCTCGGTGGCATACTTACGACTCTCACGGTATTTTGCTAGTCGTCAGCTACACATACGTTTTCGAGGTTAGTGTACCTGCAAAAAAATCCATCACAGCCCAATTCCCAATGATGCAAGTCACACATGACAATTTATCACAATTTATACTCCATATATTGCTATGTGGAGGCCAGCTCATCATTAAGCGCCGAGCCACGCATAGGCGCCGTTGCCACACTTTAACCATAGGGCAACTCATTATGGTAACTCACCTTCTTACCTGAGCGTAGGTGCGTCGTTACAAGTACATCACATTTTCAGTATTCCCATGTCTGTATACCCATATACATCCATGGGGTACTGAATTCCCGGAAAAATAAATACTCCACATCGCAGTCTTCATATATACATATGTAGAACATGTATATAATCGGACGCCACTTTTAAACACTCCCCTAGACCGACGATTGTTCGGTCATGCTCTCACATCTCCCCTTGCCTTGAGCGTCGATCCATTCAAAACTGAATGGCCTCAAAAATAACAATACACATGTATGCAATACCCACCCGGTTGTGGGTTATGGTTTTCAACTAAGCCACCTGATAGTCCTTACTTTAGGGCTTATTAGAGGATGTCGCTAGCATTATAGTTTTTCAAAACTGTTTTTCAAAGCCAAACAATGTGTTTAGTTGAAAATAGGTTTTTCAAAACCAAAACTTTTGTTTTGAAAATATGTATGTGACCGTATATACTTAATCTAGCTCCGATACCAGCCTGTGGCAGAACCTCCAAGTTATTGGGCCCACATGCACCTGTCCTTGTCCCAAAGACCTCAGACGGCTATGCATGTGCACCAGATAACTTAATAGGATCTGTCCGATTGCCCCAAGGACATCGGATAAACCACTTTCAACCAGAATCGCGGGATTAAGTAACACAAATCACACACACCAACATTGTTGCAGCGGAAATCTTACTACCAAATTTTACAAGTTACAAAAATTTTATATTATTTTTTTCGGAGTGATTATAAAAGTATAAGTTTGAAATATATGCTAGCTCAAGTGACCATCCTCAATAAGAAGATAAAGACGGGGTATACTTATATAAGAAGGCCGAGCCCACTAGCACTTAACACCATCACAGCAGCACAAGGTTATATCCTGAAAAACAACAGGGAATAAAACCCTGAGTATGGAATTACTCAGCAAGTCTTACCCGACTAAGGAAAAGACTCTCAAGGGTATGCTGGATAAATAGGAATCAAGGAGAGGCTTTAACAAGAATCAACTTAGATACTTTTGCAGAAATAGCTTACTAAAGTGAATCCTTACTTTCAATGTTTTAACGCCAGATTAAATATTAATAGACTCTGTTTGCATCTGGTCTAATTTCACCATCTCATCAATACAACATCATTTTTATTCATGAGGTTCACATCCTGACTTAGGTTGTAGGGAAGTGACCAAGTCTTCATAACCGCAAAGGTACGGCGATCCGAATCGATTATACTCAGCTGAGGATCTCCAATCACACGACATATGTAGCACTTAACCCTTGCATATGTCAACCCGCCACCGGGGTTCTTAAGACCAGATCAGGTTCACGCAAACCGAGAGCACAGATACACCACCGTCCAGCCTCTTGCTACGGAGGGTACACGCTACTCTCGCCACCGCTCCACACCCATTTCGTGTTATCTTATTCTGGCCTTAGTCTGCCCGAGGCAAGGCTTACCCATGACGAGGCATGTGACCAGTTAAAGGGTCCTCGATCAGCACGCCTACATACGCATTCAATCCTTAATCAACCTGGGTAGAACATCACCTGTTCCTAGCCCAAGTCCCGATTTAAGTACTTCCATCCTTAGGATTGTTTCTATTCCTTAGGATGAAAAGAGCATCACAGGGAACTTTGCAGTAAGATCCCACCATTGGTCCAAAAGAAAATATTCTTGCGGGTAGAATCCATCCTTTCTCGAGCTAGGCTAAGGACAACCTCTATCCACAAGATCTAAGCAAGGCTAAGCATTTTTGTAAATCATGTTTTTGATACTTCACCAGAAGTATCTATAAAGGTATGGATATCAAGGCAGGCAATGCATCAAAGGGGTTTCAAGCAACTCCTATAAACCTAATGCACATTTCACTAGACTTAAAGTGTGCGAAAATTATTTAAAAACACAAGGAAGGAAGGGGTTGCATGCACCGGGGCTTGCCTGAGTAACACTATGTTAGTGTTTGTTAGGCGTTGATCACTTGACGACCATCTTTGTCCAGATACTTGCTTCGTCTGTCCATCTTCAGGTTAATCCACCAGCATCACCTTGCGGATTAGCTCGCGCTTGGGGTCGACTTGGCTCGTCTTCCGCATTACGCGATTAATTAACGTACCTGAATGGAATGCATTATGCACATGAATGCATATTGACGGAAATATTACAAACCTAAATATTACGCGATAGCGAATTAAACGCCTAGTGGCATGGCGTTGTACAATTTTATACGAAAATACTAGTTACCGATGTACGACTGCACTTCTCTAGCCTATTCAAAGGTAGCTTATATATCGCAAAACAACAATATAAGTATTCACGTTCTACTTGCCTTAGTTAAAGTTCGACACCAAAAACTTACTAATTTTAAATTCGTTAGTCTAAGACATTTAAATCTTAAAACACGAATATAAACACGTCAACTTTTTAAACTATCAGACCGGACGACTTTGCATTACCCGCCAGCTAATTAAAATGCCTACTAGCCAAGCATTAATTTATTTAAGCAAACTAAATCGCCACGGCAACATCGTTAGACTTACTAGTTAGCTAGAGAAAATACTTAATCTATCTCTCGCATCATAAACTAATCACGCTACGCATACAAGTCTTCCAACACATGCTTCGTATCATTAATACCTAAAATCTATACTTCGCCATATATCGCAACTACTTCGTGACTAGATATACAACTAATTGCTACACGAAATGAGACGTCTCTATAAGAATTTTATGCGCCATTATAATATAAAAAGAAAAATAAAGGAAGGGAAATCCTTCCAAAGACGCTTAAGAGGATCAGCAACAGGTACGACTACCAATCTAGAAGTCGTCACACAATGTGCCTATGCTAACGACAAGAAAAATCATCGTGGCTATATAATTATCTAATTCAATTAACTGAAATAATAAATTGGCTCACCACGATCGAATCGACTTGATAACTGCGACGATGACGATAGTTCTCAGTCTAGATATCCGGTCGAGCTCTTGGCAAATGTTATATCACATCGGATTTGTTGCTTTATTCAAACTCTCCGGATTTTTCGGCGGCGCAAAGGATGTCGACGAGACAGGGTTGCAAATCGAGTCGACGCACGTGACGCGGAGGATTCTGAGGCTTTCTGCTTCGTACAAGACCACGGCTTAGGGTTGAGCAGTGAGCCGGCGGATGGGAAAAACTCTGGCGGGGTCGCGACCAGCAAGCAAAAAAAACTTCACGCGCAGCCATAGAACCAGTCGGTCGAGCTCGGCGTTGGGACGAGCTATATGCGGGGAAAAAGGAAACGCAAGAGAGAAATGCTGCGCGCAGAGGACAGAACCGGCGCGACAGTAGTGAAGCTCCGCGGCGAGCAGAGGACACCGGCGTCCATGGCAGAACAGGAGCTGGGCAAGCAGAGAGAAAACGGGAGAAAGGAAAAGGAGCAGGGCGCCATGGATGGAGTCTGCAGGGGATTCGAACGGGCTGGGCGACAGCGCAGTGGAGCAGAGAGTGCGCGCAGGCAACCAGAAGCCGGGCGAGTGGGAGGGAGAAGACCCCGGACGCTAAGCATGGAGGGTGACCGACGCTGGAGATCCGGCCGGCGAGCAAAGGGGCGAGCAGGCAGCAGGTGGCGCCATGGCCCTGGAAACCGCGGAGACAGACGGCAGAGGAATAGAAGCCGAGTGCCCAGGGCGAGATCCGAGTTGTAGTCGTGGCAGCGAGGGCCAGGGAGAAGCACCGGCGTGCAGAAGCTTGAAGGAACGTGCGGCCGGGTGAGCAGGCCGGGTGCCATGGGAGCACCGCGCGCAGACCAAGGAAAAACAGGGGACACGCCATAGCTGAGAGATGAGCTCGGCCACTGGGAGATAAATAACCAGCGATGGATAGGCTTCAGTCATGCGCGGTGAGAGAAAAAAAATCAGGAGGAGAAAAGAGAGAGAACGGTAGGGATAGGGATAGGGATAGGAGCACGTCACATGAAAAAAAATCTAGAGTCCCTGACGGCGGCAGATAAACATTGAGGATTTTTTTTGTTTCTTTTCTTCTTTAATTTTTCTAAAGGAAAATTGTAGATATTTTGGAACACGATTTTTAGCGATGTTTACTGGGTCAACACGCTATACGGATACATATTTCTTTCTCTAAATTTAGCGTACCAAATTATTTACTAATTACTTATATACGAAGATTTGGATCTAGACGAGAAACGACAGCCCGAATAAAACTGATTTTGACTTCGATAATCTGCTCTGCACGAGTCGACCGAAATTAGCCGAAACTCGATCCGCTATTGTACACTCGTTGCCGTCGCCAAAATAGCGTGCTGCAGGATAAATTGGGCCATAACCTCACGCAAGATTTCGCGTGATTCGAATTATTTTACCCCGAACATTTTAGACGTCGGGTTCAACTAATTTGCCCGGGATAAAAATCATAAGAATAGATCGAGCTTCCAATTTCGTATTCGCGCGAGCGATGTATTTTAAATAATCATCGAACGCACCGATTTTCGGAACAACTATGTTCCGAACATCACGAAAATTTAGGAAGAGCACGGATGGATAAAAATAAAAACGATGTCACACTCGCGACCGACGAAACCGATGCGATATTAAAATCGCGATAACCGAAGATGATTAAAATTTAAAATCCGTTTTATCCACTGATATTTCGTGCTTAAATCCGTACTCGTTATCGAGCGGAATATAAACACCTGGGGTGTTACGAGCTCGAAGGTTGCTCTTCCACCACGCGGGGAAGACGTCGTCGATTCCACCGCCGGCAGGCGGGTTGTCGGCCGCCACCGTTGTTGTCGCACGGCGGTGGAAGGAGTATCATGTCGTAGCTGCCGTCGAGGGATATGAACTCAAGACTCCCGAAACGGAGCACCGTCCCGGGTTGGAGAGGTTGCTGGAGACTGCCCATCTGGAGCTTGACGGGAAGCTGTTCGTCAACACGCAGCAGGCCCCTACCTGGCGCGCCAACTGTCGGCGTTCCGAGACCGGGGGGTCCCTGGGCCGACAAGTGAATGTCGCCGCGTGCCCCAGCCCAGATGGGTCGAGCGCGAGGGCGAGCGCGAAGGGGGGAGAGCGAGGCGGCCGGAGACCGGCGTGAGAGAGGTGGGAATCCCGCGGCCCTCGTGTTCGTCCCGTGCCCAGGTCGGGTGCGCTTGCAGTAGGGGGTTACAAGCGTCCACGCGGGAGAGGGAGCGAGCGGCTCCAAGCGAGCGCCTGTTCTCGTCCTCGTCCCCGCGCGGCCAACCTTCTCTAAGAGGGCCCTGGTCCTCCCTTTTATAGGCGTAAGGAAAGGATCCAGGTGTACAATGGGGGGTGTAGCAGGGTGCTACGTGTCTAGCGGAGGGGAGCTAGCGTCCTAGGTACATGCCGTTGTGGCAGCCGGAGAGATCTTGGCACCCAGCTGGTGTGATGTCGTGGCCGTCGAAGGAGCGATGGAGCTTGGCGGAGGGACAGCTGTCGGAGCGGTTGAGTCCTTGCTGACGTCCTCTTGCTTCCGTAAGGGGGCTGAGAGCCGCCGTCGTCACAGAGCATGCGGGGCTCCATCATTGCCTATCTGGCGGAGCGAGCCAGATGGGACGCCAGTCTTGTTCCCTGCGGCCCGAGTCAGCTCGGGGTAGGGTGATGATGGCGCCTCCTGTTGACGTGGCTGGTCTACGCCCTGGGTTGGGCGATGTGGAAGCTCCTCCGAAGCCGAGGTCGAGTCCGAGCCCCCGGGTCGAGCGAGGCGAAGATTGCCGTCTTCTGGGGCCGAGCCCAAGTCCGAGCCCTGGGTTGGGCGAGGCGGAGATCGTCGTCTTCTGGGGCCGAGCCCAAGTCCGAGCCCTGGGTCGGGCGAGGCGGAGATCGTCGTCTTCTGGGACTTAGCCCGAGTCCGAGCCCTGGGTCGGGCAGAGCGGAGTTCGCCGTCTTCCGGGACTTAGCCCGAGTCCGAGCCCTGGGTCGGGCAGAGCGGAGTTCGCCGTCTTTCGGGACTTAGCCCGAGTCCGAGCCCTGGGTCGGGTGGAGTTCGCCGTCTTCCGAGACTTAGCCCGAGTCCGAGCCCTGGGTCGGGCGGAGTTCGCCGTCTTCCGGGACTTAGCCCGAGTCCGAGCCCTGGGTCGGGCGGAGCAGAGTTCGTCGTCTTCTGGGACTTAGCCCGAGTCCGAGCCCTGGGTCGGGCGGAGCGGAGTTCGTCGTCTTCTGGGGCCGAGCCCAAGTCCGAGCCCTTGGTCGGGCGAAGCGGAGCTTCCTATGGTGCCTCTGGCAGGGCCTGACTGCCTGTCAGTCTTACTCTGCCCAGTGGCACTACAGTCGGTGTGGTGTAGGCGGCGCTGTCCTTCTGTCAGGCCGGTCAGTGGAGCGCCGAAGTGACGGCGGTCACTTCGGCTCTGCTGGCTGGGGGGTGCGCGCCAGGATAAGGGCGTCAGGCCACCTTTGCATTAAATGCTCCTGCGACTTGGTCGGTCGGTGCGGCGATTTGGTCAGAGTTGCTTCTTAGCGAAGGCAGGGCCTCGGGCGAGCCGGGAATATATTCGCCGCTGAAGGGGGGCCTCGGGCGAGACGGAAATCCTCCGGGGTCGGCTGCCCTTGTCCGAGGCTAGGCTCGGGTGAGGCGTGATCGTGTCCCTCGAATGGACTGATCCCTGACTTAATCACACCCATCAGGCCTTTGCAGCTTCATGCTGATGGGGGTTACCAGCTGAGAATTAGGAGCCTTGAGGGTACCCCTAATTATGGTCCCCGACAAGTAGTCTCTAAAATCGGAGTTAATGTGTTTCTCTGAAAATAACCTCCAGAATTGATGATATTGGTTTATCATTAAAAATGACATCATGATAGAGTTAAATGGACCAAAACATTGCCACAACTCTAATTATAACTTTCCTTTTTATGTGTAGCTCCTTTCTTGAATTCCCAAGCCCCGTAATATGATTAATACTAGAGCGTTTGTTCATGTGGAAGGCAAAGAAAATGATTCTCCATATATTTATAGCAAGGTAACAATCAAATAAAAGGTGTCGAGTACTCTCATTTTTCATTACAAAAACTTCACTTCAAACTTCCCTTCCACCTTGGTTTCGCTAGGTTATCTTTTGTGTGAGTTACTCCCCTCCGTAAATACCACAAAGAATTAATTTTGAGTTAGAGCTTTAGTTTCCAAAGCAAAATATTACGATTCCGAGTGTGGTTATTCATTAAAACAAAGTACATAGATTAGATAGAGAAAAGTCCATCTTGTTGAGCCCTCCAAAAACATCTATCTCTCGTAGAGCCCAAATTAATTGTGGCCCACAAAAGAGATAGATTCTTCCACTTGAAAGGGAAATGAGCTTAACCATTTCCTATAATCGATTTTGGTGTTTGACGTACATTACAAGCCACGTGGACTAATTAGTTTGCATAGTTGTCATTCAGCTCAGGTGTATAAAGTTCAACATAAACCAAGAAAGAAATTAAGTTGGGGACTCAACCAAAGATTGGAGCAAAGACTAGAAATGATGCTGATAGTGGTGCACCGGACACTGACCGGTGCCCAGGCCGAGCACCATGCTAACTGGCCACTCTCGGGTTTTTCCAAGGGACGCTCCACTATAATTCACCGGACTGTCTGGTATGCACCGGACAGTGTCCGGTGAGCCAACGGAGCAATGGTCAAATGCGCCAACGATTGACTGCGTGAACAGTAAAAGCGAACAGTGCAGAAGTCAGAAGTTAGAGCAGCAAAGTCAAAACGCACCGGACATGTCCAGTGTGCCATCGGACTGTCCGGTGCAGCTAAAATACAAATGACTTCAATGGTCAACTGCTCCAAACCCCAACGGGCAGCTGACATGGCACGCATTGCACAATAAACAGTGCCATGTCCTGTGCACCACCGAATTGTCTGGTGTGCCATCGAGAGCAACGGCTAGAATAGTGGTTGGGGCTATAAATACTACCCAACCACCTCCATTCAAGTCATCCAAGTTTTCTGAACTCAACATTCAATACAAGAGCAAAAGGCTACACTCCAAGACACAATTAATAGATCAAATCCTCTCCAAGCCTCCAAACCAACTCAATTGTTTAGTGACTTGAGAGAGGGTGTTTTGTGTTCTTTTGTTGCTCTTGTTGCTTGGATTGTCTTCTCCTTCTCATTCTCATTCTTCTAAGTGCTTTGTAAAGCTAGCAAGAGACACCTAAGTGTGTGGTGACCCTTGCGGGGTCTTAGTGACCCAAGTGATTAAGGAGAAGCCTCGACCGGTCTATGTGAGCGATTGAGAGAGATAAAAGGTTGGAATAGACCCGGCCTTTGTGGCCTTCTCAACGAGGACTAGGTTCTTTGGAACCGAACCTCGGTAAACAAATCACCATGTTCACTTGCGTTGATCTTCACTTGATTTGTTTCCCCTCTTTCCTCTCTCTAAAAGTTCCCTTGCTCATATTGATTTGAGTTTGCTCCCAAGGTTATCCGCATTGATTGAGGAACTCTTGATAAGGAGAACTACCTTCCGCACTCCGAATTAAATCTAACGCTAACCCCGAGCATAGTGCTTGTTCAAAGTTTATAATTTTCAGGTTTCGCCTATTCACCCCCTCTAGGCGACTTTCACCACTCCATTAATTTTACCCCAACAATTGGTCTGTGGAAGGATAGATTGGGGATGGCACCAGGTAAGATGTCTGCAACTGAAGCCATCTTATTTCTCACTACGTCAAAAAGATTTGGATATCGCTCTTTAAGAGGTCTATTTTTAAGCCATCTATCCTCCTAAAACTAGGTAGATTGTCCATCACCTATCTAGAATTGACCCACTACAAAATTTCATATTTAACCTTCACGAGACCTCCTGGCCGGCTTGAAACTTGAGTAAGCTCTTTTGTTCCAAAATACTTATTTTTGTGAATTTCCTGCCAAACTCCATGTTCATTAAGAAGCTTAAACAACCATTTATTGAGTAAGCTAATGTTCTTGGCAGCTAGGTTAGCAACCCTTAGGCCACCTAGCCCCTTTGGTTCACGAGTACATATTTCTTCCACTTCACGAGTACATATTTCTTTTTTGTAGTAGCCTTCTTGCCAAAAGAATCTGGATCAAATAGCATCCATTTTCTCTAGCACTCCTGTTGGTGTCTCAAAGAAAGACATCATGAAAATAGGAAGGCTTCTTAGAACTAAATTAATAAGCATTAAGCACCCTCTTAAGGAGAGAAATCTTCCTTTTCACTTACTAAGTATTTTCTCAAACCTACCAATGACACATCACCACTCACTATTTCTCAACATGTGATGCGTCATAGGAGTCCCGAGGTATGTAAAAGGCATCGATCCAATAACACATCCAAAAAGGCGTGAGTAATGGTCTTCACATTCCTTAGCCAACCCATAACAAAAAGTTCGCTTTTATGAAAGTTAATTTTTAGACTTTACATTTGTTCGAATGCAGTCAAAAGTATGCAGTTAAAATCTCATTTTTCAGCATCAGAAACCTAGTGGATATCATGAGTAAACAATTCATCCATTTCTATTGTGTTTTATTTGGATTTCCCAAAAAGACCTTTGTATAATTAGTAATGTGACGTTTGATCCCCTCTTCTTCTATGCAGACCCAATTATCATCTTCAAGACTATATATTCTTTGTTTTCGGTGTTTACCATTTACCACTAATTGGAAGTATTTTGTGTTATCATCTCCTTCAAGCAAGTGTTTTGCTTTGGCCTGCTGGAATAGATAATTTCCTCTTCTCTCAAAATGTAGCAATAATAAGGTAGAATTTCATAGCTAACTCATTGACATTATGCGATAAACGAGTAGTTTCCACCTTTTTGTCCAACTCATCAAGCATATGAGTAATTTGATATTTCTCCTTTTTAATGGTTCCAGCGGTGTTCTTAGCCCAACCCCGTAAGTGTTGGCGAAGGGATCTAATTTTATTCTGCCATTTACCCATGGCAGTGTCACCCCTCTTTTCCAAATCGAAGAGATCATATCATGAAATTCATCTCTAATGAGCCATTCTAGTTCAAACTTAAACAGTGCGTGATTATAGAACTATGAATCCATCTTGCCGTTAAGTAACAATGGTGTATGGTCGAAACAAGATACAAAGCCTACTAGTCAACATGCACTCTCTAGATGGTATCGGCCGCTCTATTCTATGTTTACAAGATATAGGTTGAAGAATTCCTACAAAACACCTTCACAAGGGCTTTATAATGAAGGGCTACCCATAAATGATAACGTCCATAGAAACACTCGCAATAGTCGATCCTCAGAAAGGGAGCCTAGTTCAAGAAAACTACAGACAAAATCATGACCATGAGCATGGACTACTAGAGAAATATCAAAACTTTAATGAAGAGACCTTTGTGAGGACGAAACACTACCCTGTTGTTTTTCTAGGCCTGTTTGGTTGTGGATTAAATAAGCCTGACCAAAATTAGGCGGCTGACCAAAGATGGGCTAAGACAAAATTTGGCTCTAGTTTCAGTGTTTGGTTTGTAGCCAAAATATATTGGGGCCATGACAAATTTGGGCAGCCGATATGCCCACCCTAGTTTTGGTTAAGAATTGGTACATGTTTGTATGGCATGGTGAAAATTTGTGGGCATGGCCAAAATTCGCCCTCCAACCAAACACTAGCTAAATTAGCTTAACAAGGCCAATATTTGCATTGGCATCCTTAGGCCCGCATCCAAACACACCATTTATCTAAGTAGAGGAGTTGTAGCTTTGATACTAGGAGTGCACATGTTTCAAATTGTGCTAACATATTTTCCATTATATAATTTCATCCATTTGAAAGTTGGAATCCAAAACATAGTTTTCAATGTGCTTATTAATTTACAGAGTACTACTACTTAGGGCATGTACAACCTAGAGGCCCTAGATCGGTTTTCAAAGTACAAGAGACAACTAAGAAACTATATAATACAACCCTGAGTTTTCAGATCATAAATAAAGTTAAGAGACAATATGTATGAAGAGTCATGCAGAGATGGGCTCTTCACGAAGAGCTCATCTCTTGTATTTTTTACATTTAACCCGTTAGGGCATGTACAACCCTGAGACCATGAATCGGACAATACAACCCTGAGTCCCTAGATTATAAATGCAGTTTAAGAGTCAATGTGTATAGATAATTATGTAGAGACAGGCTCTTGATGAAGAGCTTGTCTCTTGTATTTTACAATTAGCCCCTAGAGACTCATCAAGAGACCCCATATTAAATGTGATTATATATGCCCTTAGGGCATGTACAACCGTGAGACACCAGATCGGTTTTCCAAGTATAAGAGACGACAAAGAGATTGCATGCTACAACCCTGAGACCCAAGATCATCAATGCTTGTATTTTTTTTCACATAGCCCCTTAGAGACCCCTCAAGAGATCCCATATTATATAGGTTTGTACATGCCCAGTGGAGAGACAACAAAACGGTTCTCTAAGCACAATAAACAACTAAGAGACTCTATTATACAATGGAGTGTCTATAAATATAGTTTATTAATAAATATAAAAGTGAATGCGCTTGTAGTACATTAAATCGATAGAACAGACGACAAATTCGTACAAAGGGAAGTGAGGCGCCTGTTGCTACTTGTGTTACGAGCCAACCAGAGACGTCTCTTCATGGAGAGATGGCTTTATATTTTTTTGCAAATGTCTCCTTTAAACACCTAAAGAGCTCCTATATTAAATAGGACCGTATATACCATTAGAGACTCAAGAGACCACGTATTAAATAGTGTTGTACAATGCGTATGTTGGCTCTCGAACTTGATTCAATTTCCCATTAGCATCTTTATTGCGTTCACCAAGAAAATCAGAATGAAAGAAAGTAGCTGGGGACGTAGGGCAGCAGGGCGGCCCGGTCACGCCGAAACGCTCCGGCTGCCGTCCGTGCTGCTAAAATCGGCTTTCTGGCAGGCATCCTCGACGATGCGCTCGATCCTCGCCTCCACCAGGGCCATGGTTGGCCGCCTGTCGGGGCGCTGCTCGGTGCACTCCATGCCGAGCTGTAGCAGCCGCATCATCTCCCTCTCGACGCGCGGCTCGTTGGCAATGCCGGCGTCGAACACCTCGGACGTCCACTCCTCCTGCACCACGGAGCGCACCCATCGCGGCAGGTTCACGCCGTCGGCGCCTTCGCGCAGCGCGTGCAGCGGGGCGCGTCCACTGAGCAGCTCCAGTACCACCACGCCGAAACTGTACACGTCGGCGCTCTGCGGCACGCTGCGGGCGTCGTTCACCTCCGGGGCGTTGTACCCGGCGCCCCGCCTCGGCGGCGCTGCGGCACCCGTGAGCTGAGCGATGCCGTAGTCGGAGACGTAGGCACCGTCGCGCGTCGCGGTGACGACGATGTTGGACGACTTGATGTTGCCATGGGACGACTTGGCCCCGGAGTGGTGGATGAAGGCCACGCCGCGCGCCGTTGCCAGCGCGATGCGGGCGCGCGCCGTGAAGTCCAGCCGCGCACGGCCCTCCACGCCTCCATCTGCGATGCAAGAAAAGAACGCGAACATGGTGTTCATCCATCCCATATGTACACAGTAGTACATGACGTCACGACGAGAAGACAAGTTCAGGGGCACGGACCGTGGAGGAGGGCGGAGAGGCTGTCGGCGCCGACGAAGTCGTAGACGAGGAGCTTCTCTTCCTTGCTGTAGAAGTAGGCGCGCAGTCGGGTCAAGTTGTGGTGATGGAGCGCACCAAGCGCGGTCGCCTTGTTGCAGAACTCGTCCTCGGAGAGGTGCACCTCGCGGAGCCGCTTGACGGCGAGCACGGGCTCGCCGCCGTCTAGCGTGGCACGGTACGTCGTGCCGAGCGGGCCCTTGGCGAGCACCTCGGCCGACGCCCGCAGAAGCGTCTCCAAGTCGTACGGCCTCTCCGGCGTGCTCCCTAGGAACACCAGCTTCTTGCCCTCGCTTATCATCGCTGGCGCGAGCGGCGGGGCATGCGACTGCTTCACGGCGTCACTGTCCGTTCTCGCCAAGGTCACCGTTACAGGCGCGGTTGCCTCGTGCACATTTGCCGCCGCAGCACCCGTGGGCCTCCCCGTCGCCGCCGCCGCCTGGCGTCGGCGGAAGCAAGCGACGAGCGCCATGATGAGCAGGAGAACGAGCGCCGCGCCGACGACGATGCCGACGATTGCCCAACGGGACAGGTGCTTCTTCTTTTCGCCACCCGCAGACGGAGCCGCCGGCGGAGGCGCCGGGGGCGTGGAGTTGGTGCACGCGGGGAGAGGGCCGTCGCAGAGCCCCGTGCCGCGGAACGCGCTCGCCGGCATCCTAGCAAGCGACGCCGGCACGGGGCCAGTGAGCTGCGCGTTGAACGATACGTTGAAGCGCGAAAGGTTGGGAAGGTAAAGGCCCGACGGAAGTGGGCCGACCAAGTCGTTGCTGTCGAGGAACAGCGTGTCCAGCTGTTTGAGCCTGTTGAACTCCTCCGACACGCCGCCGATGAGGCGGTTCCGAGAGAGATCGACCTGCCTGAGCACCACGAGAGAGAAGAGCCCCTCCGGCACGGCGCCGGTGAACTGGTTGGCCGTCAGGTTTACGACGGTTAGCTGGGCGCAGTTGCCGATGTCGGCCGGGATACCCCCCGTGATGGCGTTGCGGCGGAGCGACAGCGTCTGCAGCGCGGTGAGGTTTCCGACCGTGCCGAGCGGTATCGTCCCGACTAGCCGCTTCCCGGGCAGCCGCAGCTCGACGACGCGGTGGGACACGGGCCCGGCCGCCTGGGTCTGGTTGTCGCACACGACGCCGCGCCATCCGCATGGCGACAGCTTCGTGGTGTCCCACGGGAGGAGGCCCCGGCTGTCCAGCGCGCTCCGCAGCGCCAGCAGCGCCGCGCGGTCCCCCGCCAGGTCCTGCGCCATGAGGCCAGGCAGAGTGGCGGCGAGCAGCGCGAGCAGCGCGAACGGGACCGCCGCGCGGGCACCGCCGATCGCCCGGCGCTGGCGCGCCATCGCCGGCGCCGCTGCAAGGTCTGCAGCTTCCAGGCAGGCAAGCAAGGCGCTCGGAACCTGAGTACTATAGATCAACGATGCCAATGGCATAAAGCAGCCGGCTGGGCGCGCGCAACAAGAAAAACGTCGGGCAGGGCAAGAGCGTCGCCGCGTCTGTCAACAGAGGAGATGGAGCTTTGGAGGAATCAGTGGCGCGGACGTGTGGTTGGATCGGACGCGTGTAAAATTGGCGGGAAATGACACGAGCCTTTTTATACGTACTCCTCTGGTTCGTGGCGTGAACTGTGAAGCCACCGATGCCGCACAGCACAGTTTAACACCTGTAATTAACTCGACTAGTTTAGCCATAAACACATGGCGGGTGAGAGATATGCAGTGCAGCAGCTGCTAAGCTAGGTCGCCATGGACGGCAGAATATATTAGTACTAGTGCTGTGGTACGGTGCTGCCATAATTGGTAACTCTGGATGTTGCCAAACAATAACAAGGTGGCGGCACTTAATTGGAGATTAGTTAATCGGCATTGGGGTTGGGCGAGGGAGAGCCGGTCGAGGAAGGAGATTGACAGCTGGGGATCTGACGGCATGAGGTGAAAGAACAGAGGCTTGGCGTTTGGATGGGAGCGGGCATGCGCGCGCCGAGGAACGCGTCGCCGGAAACGCCTTGCCTTCTCCTCCTGGACCGTAGTCCTGTCCTAACTTCTTTTCTTGTGTCTGTATTCCAGCGTTTCCAGCTAGATGCTCAGCTCTCCATGTGTTTTCTTCTTTTTTAGGCTAAATATGTAAAATGCTCTATTCTCTATGTTTAATATCGTGGCATGAACCGGTACTAAAGATAATTTTAGTATAGGTTCTAGAAAAAAACAAGTACTAAAAAAGTTATTTAAAGGGTGTTTCGTACTGCTCCAGGTTTCGACTTCAACGTAGAGCTACATTTTATAATATAAATTTATATAGTTTTAAAACTATTTATGATATAAATAATAAACAAAATTATTTATTTAAATATTTTCTAAAGGTTCACAACTCTAACTCCACGATTTTCTGGAGCTCCTAATGACTCGCTCTACTAACTCCACCAAATTTTCTGGAACTTAGAGCAGTTTCGAATAGGGCCTTGGCACCGGTTCTTTTTAAGAACATGTACTAAAGTGAATTTTTATTTTACATATTTATAGATTGATATTTATTTAATGTATGTATGTGCATTGATTAATATGTGCACATTTTTTTGATGATGAAAACAAGTTCTAACCTTTTGTAGTTTCGTACATACAAGGTTGACGAACAACTATGAGAAGATAAAAATATATATTTGGAACCATAAACAAATTAAGTAGCCATAATTCTAGTATTGCATCATTATCCATGGCTTGTGAAATCTCATGGCCACCTCCTCAAAGGATTGACAAAAATTGAGGACTTTTTGGTGTGATTCTTCCTTCTGTAGTAGTCTTCAAAATCAAAACCAATACGTTCATATGAAAATAACCTACAGAATTGACGATATCGGTTTATGATTAAAAATGACACTATTGTGGCAGAGCCAAATGGAACAAAACATTGCCACAATTCCAATTAAAAGTTTTTTTTATGTGCAGTTCCTTTGTTAGATTCACAAGTCCCCGTAATATGATTAATACTAGACCATTTGTCTATGTGGAAGCCAAAGAAAATGGTTCTCCATATGTTTGTAGCAAGGTAAAATTCAAAGAAAAGGTGTCGGATATTCTCATTTTGGTTACAACTAGTCCGTTACCCGTTAATTGCTATTGTTTCTATATATCACATGAGTAGACTTTGTTCTAATAAAACATAAAAATATGTGTATTCTATTAGTTAGGAATGTGTGAATGTGGAGCCAACAACTAAGGTTTAAACCCACACTTGTCCACAATTTTACTTTATTTTTGCATTAAACGGGAAGAGAAACGATGACGCGGGGCTACCGTCAAAACAAGTGCATTATATAGTAGAGAAAATTGCACTTCAAACTTCCCTTCTACCTTCGTTTCGCTAGGTTATCTTTTGCGAGAGTTACTCCTCTCCATAAATACCACAATTTTTTTTAAAATTTTGAGCCAAAGGTTTAGTTTCTAAAGCAAAACGTTAAAATTCTGAGCGGAGTTATTCATTAAAATAAAGTATATAGATTGCTCATAGAACCCAAATTAACTGTAGCCACTAAAAGTACCTTGAGGGTACAAATCTTGTTGTTACGAGATCAAAGTGCAATGCTTATGTGCTAGATAAACCACCTAAATTTTTTAAGAACGTGGAAGAGAAGCCCAACACCCATTTCATTCGCTCAGATCTATATAGTATTAGGCTATTAGCATCAGTTGTATTATATGCTAGTAAATCAGTTTTAATTTATGTTTTGTGTTGGATGAATAAATTAATTTTAGAACGTGGTAATTTTATAACATATTTTTTCCTCAATATGATTACGGTTTTTAACAGTTTCTTAAAAGGAATAAAAGGCTTGCACTACTTTGTTAAGAGATCATTACTGCATTTATGATTTTTTAATTGGGGCCTATCCCTGCAAAACAAAGATCGAGCTGACCCTTTTTTACACGACTACACCCTCTAGTGTATACATGTCCATTCGAGTGTGCTGGGCCGGTACAGCACGGGCACGACAAAACACGACACGTTACTGTGCGTGTCAGGCATGACACCGTATCGTGCTAGCCCGCAGGCTGAACTGCTGGCCCAAGCACGGCACGAAAGAAGCTTAAACAGGCCGTGTCGTGCCTCTGGCCCGGTCAGCCTACAGGGTCGGGCTAGCCCGAAGCACGCTGTTCACAAAAAATCTAGCTGAGTCACAAATATAAATTCACATAATTCACATACTAACATATGGAAATTCACAGATCACATTTCACACAGTTCACAAAACAGCTTAGAGACAAAATCACAGTTCACAACATAGTTCACAAAAGTTTATGCAAACAATATACTAATGGAGCCTTAGTGCAATGCTACCTCATTAAAAACCTTCCTAGGTAAAAACTCACACCTCGTAAGAAAACCCTAGGAAGAAATAGAGTACAGTCAGCTCCTATATAGGTTTAATGTAAGTCTAGAGTTTACTAGTTCATCACAAGTTACAATAGAAGAGCAGAGTATAGTAATAACAACAATTTTAATAGTTCAGCTGCTCAAGATCTACCCACAGGTCCACCAGTTCCACTAGATCCTCCACCTCTTCTTTCTTTGCCTCCACCAGTTTCTTCTAGGTACATTGCTTCAAAAACAACTTCAAGTTCTTTGGTGTCTTTCTCCACCATGTGCTGGCTATGCAAGTCAGCGAGCTCCCAGTCCTTTATGCAGGACAAAACTTCAACCATATCAGGAGTTAGGCGCCGTCACCGGCCTTCAAGCACCATGCCAACTAAACTGAAAGTGGACTGATGATACAGTGGAAGCAGGCACAGTTAGAACATCTTTAGCAAGTATAGAAAGCATATGATATGTCAACTTGTGCCACTGCCACCAATTTAGAAGATTGAAATTAGAGTCAAACTGGGTGACAGTATCACTCAAGATATGATGACAACTCAGATATAGCAGCAGTAGTATATGATACAAATGTAGGAGTAGTTCTAGTAGATTGGGAAGGCATGAGGATATCATCCCCATATATGTCATCGCATGCCTTTGTAGCCTTACCTGTCGTACCAGCACTCTTATGTTGTTATGCACTCAAGCGCACTTCACCAAATTCCAATTCATATATCTGAAAAATCTTAGTTAGTTTAGACTGAATGGATGTAGGATACCTTGAATAATCAGCTCCATTAAGTCCAGACAGCCTCATAAGAAGCTTATTAAACCCCCTCATTTTTGCTCTAGGGTCCAATACAAAAGCAAAGCAATATAGAACAGGTATCTTCCTCCAATATTTCAAATATTTTATTTTCATAGGAACAATAGCTTTTCTATGCAAAGCATCATTTTCAAAAGCATTTAGATGTCTAGCAATTTTAAGTATATGATGAAGCATTAATGCTGAAGTAGGATAATAAATTCCAGACAAAGCAACAGTTGTATCATAAAACATCTCAAGAAAAGATAGAATTTTCTTAGCAACATCCCAGTGATCATCTATCAACAAGAAAGAACCATTTCTTTGAACTGGATGGTTAGTTTGGATAAAAACAAAGAAGGTGCTTCGATAAGGAACAAGATGCTTAAATATTAAGTAAGTAGAGTTCCATCTAACATCCATATCAACACCAAACTTGCGAGGAGGCACTCCAAGACTCAAGCAGAAGCTTTTAAATGCACCAATACGTTGGATAGATGCATTCAAAAATGTAATTGCAGTCCTAAAATCATCTAAATAATTCTGAAGTCGCTTCAAGCCAGACTTCACAATCAGATTAACAATGTGGCAATTACAGCGTTGATGCAAAAAATAGATGCTAAGTCCTCTTCTCTAACTTCTACAGGCAACAAATGAACAATATAAGCAGAAAAAACAAGTTTAAGAATAGATACTGCAGTTTTATTGGCTGAAGCATTGTCTAGCACAATAGAGAAAATCTTATCAGAAATGCCAAAATCATCAACAACCATATGAACTCTATCAGCAATGTTTCTTCCTGTATGAGCCACTTCAATTGGTCTTAAACCAAGCAACCTCTTTTTTAATTCCCAATCAGAATTGACATAATGAGCAACTACACTTATGTAATCTTCTTTAGCCTTTCCTGACAAGATATTAGATGTAATAGAAATAGATGACACAGACTTTTCAAAGTTTCAATTAATTTGTCCATACGTTCATTATAAAGCTTGATTAGGTCTTTAGCAATAGTTTGTCGAGATGTTTTAACAAATCTAGGATTATGAGCATTCACAATATATTCTTCAAATGTATCACATTCAGCAAAGGAAATAGGTAAATCTGTTCTAGCAATCAAACGACACAATTCAGTACGTGCCCTAGCATCAGAGTACTCCCAACGCATTAGTGAACCATCAGGATTATATTTAAGAACAGATTGAATTCTACCAGATCATTCTTTTTCTTTCTTAGCAGCACAAGTATTAACATGGCATAGCAAATGTCCAGTGCTACCAGAGGATTTAGCAGAAAATGTAGCCTTACAGTGGATGCATATGACAGAGACCCTTACCCTTTTACTATTCACCAAATCTTTTACCTCTGTGAAGTCATTCCAAGCTTTAGACCTCTTCTTCCCTGCTCTCTCACCTTCAGCCATGCTCTCATCGGTCGGGCTTGTCGATCCCGTCCTAGTACCACCATCAACAGGCTCTAGCTCGGGGTCCACATTGACAACAGCATCTGCGTTGCTGCCGAGGATGAAACGATGAGCATCCTCGGTGTCGTTGTGGTCCTGCAGCCTCATCTCCACGGCCTCGGCGGTCGGATCTAAGTCCATTTCCATGGCCGCCGCCCGCTAGACCCCTAATGCCTATGTGGCTTCGGTTCCTCAACAGCGAGCGTGGCACCAACCTAATCTATCGACGACCTTAGCAAAAAAAGAGAGGATTAGAGAGGAATTAGTGGATTACTAATCGAGCAATAGAGAAGAAGATGGAGAATACCTGCGCAGCCGGAGCACCGGAGAAGAGAGGAAGATGGAGATCTGGCTAGCAGAGCTTGTGACTTGACTAAAACGATGAAGGATCCGAGGATTAAGAGACTTAGGGTTAGGGTTAGGGAACTAGGATTAGGGTTAGGGACTTAGGGTTAGGGTTAGCAGATCCACCGACGATGGTTAGCTATTAGGGACTTAGGGTTAGGGTTAGGGTTAGCAGATCCACCGACGATGGAGCTGAGTCGAGCAGACCACCAGCGATGCATGGGAAGTCGGGAAGGGAGGAAGGAGAGAGCTAGTCCACATCATACCCGGTACCCGACGTGGATGACAGGAGGGAGAGAAGAGGGACATCCTATGAGCCAACGGTGATGGCTCCACACCGACGAGGCGACGATGACGACTGAGCGACGAGCGCGATGCGGTGGCCAACGACGAGATTGGGGGCTAGGGTTTACGGATTTGAGTCGTCGAGAGACGAATAGAGTGACCGAGTGAGGTGGCTGAGGCCTGAGGGGCGCCGTGTCCGTGCGACTTTGCGAGTGAGTGAGGACGAGGGGTGAGTGAGGGCTGAGGGGGTGTCTGGCCCGGGGATATTTCCATGGCTACGGGTTGTTCCCGTGCCTGGGCATTAATTAGGTCGGGCTAGTGTCGGCATGTGGGCTGCTACAGTAGCCCAAGCACGGCACGACTGTCGTGCCGGGCTGGCCCGAGCCCGTTTGGCCCCGGGCCATTCCATGCCCGTGATGGGCCAAATTCGTGCCATGCCACGGGTGGCCCAAACGGCCCGGTCCAAATGGACATGTATACTCTAGTGAATAGCAACATTTTCTAGAGTCAGGAAGACGACATGCATTGGACCCAACAAAATGAACGACCGATGGCGACAATATTTCTTTACCAAGAATTGGAAAGAGCCTCTGTCCGGCAATTAATTCATAAACATTTCAGAATTCTCACCCACCAACTAATCCTTACCCCTCAAAATAGAGTCATACCTCCACAAAGAGCCTCTCTACTTCTCACCTTATTATCTCTGCCATCTACATTATATTCTTACATACTGTGAGCATGTGATCTTATGTCACACCCGAATTTTAGGATAAACTCGGATGCATCTCATCTATACGCCAATTAAAGATACACACATACAATGACACAGTGTATAGAGACAAATGTCATCAACTTTATTATATAACGAGAATATCTTACAAATTAACTAATAATAAAATAACTCAAACTAAGATAACTATCTCCACGACGCCATAGTTGACTGGGAGACGATGCCTAGATCTCATCGAACTCGTCGTAGTAGTCCTCATCTTGTGGTACCTGTTCTTGACCTGGTTTTATTATAGCAAGAGTGAGCTCACATACGTTCATCGCTCAGCAAGTGTGGGCAATAATGTGCATGAACTCACTTATGGTGAGGGCTCATGTGAAATATAAGGCTAAGGAAAATGATTAAGGCTGAGCATTGCTTTTAATAAGTCGGTCAAAATTTTATTAGCAATTACTAAATATAAGTAAATATCAACCCAATTTAAATAATTGATCACAATTAATAATAAATCCCACAATATAATGCTAATGACAGGTTAAGTTAATTCTATAAATTACTCATGTGAGGGTCTGACCCGCTCTTGACCGTGAGCACGACTGATATACCGGTTTTACACTTTACAGAGGTTGCATATCTTTACCGTGATACCCATCTACCACGAGGTTGTACGAACACCATACACCTCCACCGAGGAGGCGATGCTGGGTAGCACTACGAGGCCTTTTCAAAGTTCCACTAGCATGAGAGAACCCGCTACGTTTTTTGGGCAAAAGGGGACGATATAGGAATCCCTCGTCCGAAAAGCTATCGCAGATAGATCGACCTGAGGACCTTCCTATACCGACAGCTTCTCCACCCTGCTTGCCCCTTTCAGGAAAGGATTAACTCACACTAGCTTTCCTAATTAATCAGCCAAGAACGACACATTCCACCCTTGTGGTAGCACTGTTTTCTCGAGTGGTCGCTCCATGTTCCAATTAACACAATAAACTTATTATGAAGAATAAACAATCTAGCAATAACGATAAAACATGGCCATAATTCATATATGGTATTAATCCCAAAACCAGGTACAGTAATAGCAAGATTACTCAATAGTTTATTTGTTTGCAAGGTATAGGATGAAAAAACTAGGTAACCTATTAGGTCCCATCAAGTTGAACTAAACATGCCATGGTGATTACCATGACCATTATTAGGTAAAGAAAGAGAACAAGGACACAACTTGCTTTTTGGTTCATCTCCAAGTACTTCTCCAATTTGGTCTTCAGATTCCTCGTGACATCGCTTCTACTCGTAGCGATGCATATAAATAAATAATGGATATGATAACATTACACCAGAATATAAGAACAAACAGCAGGATATTATTCTACATGTCACTACGAAATCGTAGGTTCAAGGATCACTAAAACGAAGTTACGGTTAAAAAGATATAGTTCTTGGAAGGTCTACGTGATTAACTATGAAAACTAGGTCATATGTTGATTTTATAAATCATGTGAGAAAGTTATTCTAAATAACTAACAAACTCAATTTTAATCTAGATTAAAACTTGGTTAGATATCATATTTTAGTCAAACTATAATTATTGACAGATTAACTTTGATTTAGAAAGGTTAATCTACTAAACATAGGTTAAACAAATATCTAATTCTAAAAGTGTGTGATACGAGACAACTAATGTTGTTACTGCGTAGACAATTTTATTACGAAGCTAACGCCACTGGAATGGATCAAAATGGAGTTAAAATGTGTATGATAAGGATTATACAAGTTTCTTAAGCATTTTTATATTAATTTTATCCTTAGAGAATATTTATTATATTATTTTCTATATTTATTTTGGCTAAAAGGGATGGTAGGTTCTATTTGTAAACTCCTCAGGGTTAAATCTGTAAATAAAATGACCTACTTGTGAATATTTTAGAATGTGGCTAGATTGCGGGTTAAATCTAAGAAAAACCAGGGACGCTTATGAGAAAGTGGAATTGCAGCTTTAACAGATGTTTTTTGAACCATTGATCGCTTGATCTGTGGTCAAAATTAGATTGTGAAGGGGTACACGTCAGTAGCCACTTGATTGAAGATCTACAGTTCTTTTAAAATATGTGAAGGGGTATTTAAAGGATCTAATCCTATCCACCCGATTCAATCTCAATCAACGCCCTGGATTCATACCCGAAATGGTATCTTCACGATCTAATATAGAGCGTCCATCAGTGTAACACCCAAAACTCTACTTTAGAATTTATAACATTAATAATTAAAAATATCCCAAAATGAATATATTTTCTAAATAAAAGACTAAAATATAAGATACTTAGAAACTAAATTATACTTGGATTGGATTATATATAGAAGAATTATGAGTTAAGCTCTTCTTTTCGATAAAATAATTGGAGATATTCTCTAGATAGGTTGAGATAAAACTATCTTTTAGTATAAAATTATGTAATAGTAGTTGTGTCTTTAAAACATATGATTTAGATATTTAATAACAAGAAGCTTTTTTGGGTTGTTAAAACAAGTGAGTTATTCCTTTCATAAACTATGTAGTTTAAAATATTAATGAGAAAATAAATACATTAATAATAAATGAAATATTTCTGCCTGACATACTGGGTCTTGCTTTGATGCATTTTCGAAATTAGGGATTTAAATTTGAATCAAATTCATATTTAAAATTAAAATGGAAAAAGAAAACATAAGGAAAAGAAGAAAGACGTCGCTGGGCCGAAAACCACCTCCTCAGCCCATCCGGCTCACCTTCCGTCCGGCCCATCTCCACCACTTCCACACAGCCCACTCCCCTTTTCTGTCAACCTAGGTCCACCTCACAGTCTCACGTACACGCACCACGGCAATGTTTGACAGACCGGTGGGGGCATCTCGTCAGGTGGCCACCTACCGCGGCGAAGTAGCCGCCATGAACCGAACTAAGGGGTTGTTCGGTTGCTCCGGAACCGAGGCCTGGAACTTTTCCTGTCTGGATTGTTTACCTATTTTATATAAGATTTCATCAGGTGGAATAATTCTGTGTCCAATCCTGGATAACCGAACAGGCCCTAAGCTGGCGCAATCCCGGGGGATCGGGGGGAGATCGAGGGTTGGCCCTTCGAGTCCTGGGGGATAAATAATTGGCAACCTCCTCCCCTTAACCATAATCCGCATAGGAGCTACCCAAAGCACATACGAAATCTAGGGCCAAATACTCCACCGATCGGAGCGCTAGCCCACCTCCGATTCCATCGTCGCCAAGGGTTCGGCTGTGGCCAGGAAGCTTCACTAGGGTGCACCGATCTGGGTCGTGTTGGTTGCGGTTCGAGTAGGGGTGAAAACGGGACGGGATTACCCGACGGGTACCGGATACGGGTACTTATAATACCCAGTTTTTCGGGTACCGGATACGGGTAATTTTCTATACGGGTCGGATACGGATACTACCCGGATATACAGCAGTCGGATACGGGTAGGATACAGGATGCCCACTACCCGACAAATACCCGGGATGTACGGGTAGGATACGGGTACCCGGTTAGCAGGTACCCAGCTTCACTTCCGGCGTCCGTGGACCATCTCCAGTGCAAGCCTACGCTAGGCGCATTTTAATTTTCACTCCTTCTGTCCTTCAAGCGGTCAAGCCTAGTTTCCAGCCCATTCACATGGCACATGCGAACAAAGCCTAGTCGGTCAGCCCATCCGTTAACAGACTTGCAGCCTTGGCCAAAACAACTTTTGTTAATTTGTTTAATGGTGAATAACGTGACCCAATAGGCCAAAGCATGCTGGTGCTGGCTGAGACGCTCACTTCTCTCTCTGTTCGTCCACCACGGCGTTGTGCTTGTTTATTATGTGCATGTGACTTGATGACGCTTACTAATATGTTCTTTGTTCTCAATAATTTCAGATTTAGAAACTGAAATTAGAACCATAAGTGAAGATATGAATACAATGGACTTGGACGAAGATGCTATTGTGGCGACTTGATACATTGAATATTGTTATGCCATTTGAGATATGATGTTTGTGCTTTTGTGTGACTATATCTACTATCTATTATATATTTATGGACTTGTGAACTCGTGGATTATGCATAAAAGAGGGAATATGCTGCTGATTTATTTTTAAAACTATGTTGTTTTTTCTATAATGAACTTGCGTGAACTATCTACTATTTGTTATATACTTGTGGAGTATGCCTAAAAGAGGTATATGCTGCTGATTTTTTTTGAAATTGTGTTTTTAGTTCTATAATGAACTTGTGATTAGTAACTTTGAATTTTATGTGTACATTTTGTCAATATTTTTTCTATATTTGAGCTATCATATACATGATTGTGTATTTCTTATTTTATCTGTCTGTTGGATGATTTGGAAACCTAATATCATCAGGACGGACTATCCGACTAATATCCGTTATCTATCCGGGTAATATCCGATATCCGTTTCTTACCCGCCCCAATTATTACCCGATCCCGTCCTGTATCCGTCCCGGATTTTAACTATTCGTATCCGATCCTGTATCCGAGAAAATTGTATTAGGGTAGGATATGAGATGACCTAGTATCCGTCCGTATCTGTCCCGTTTTCACCCCTAGGTTCGAGGGAGCCGTTGCGTGAAGCCGAATTGCTTGCCGGAGCACATGCATCACTGTGGCTCCGCGCGTCGTCGTGGACAGCCATGTCGGCTTCACAAACACCGGTAAGATCTACTCCCACACGTTTGCCATGTTATCTACTTCGTGCTGGGACTTTCGGTTCGAGGTTGGGAGCCCTGGTGCATGATAAGGACAGGTCCCTAGCCATGGCACCGCTGCGGTAGGGGCTGGGCACCGGCGCCCAACTCGAACTGAGGTAGAAGATAGATGGTGATCGCTCATCAGAAAATGAACGGCTAAGATTAGATATAAGCTTGGGTTAGTGGGGTGTAATACCCAAATCATAGTAAATAAAGGATTTAGAGTATTTGACATGGTTATTAAAACGGTAAAACGTTAAAACGTTATGAACCAACTTTTCAAAGTTTAAATGTTTAAACAAACGTTGAAACGTCTTTTCAGACTTGACATAGAATTTCAAATATAGAATAAGTTCATACATAAGTTGAGTTCACTGCCACACTTTAGCCTGCAACACACAGTAGAATGGTGCTGATTATTCTGTTATCACACCGGTTATACTAAGCTAAGCAGTTTATGAACATCAGCAGCCAAGGGATTAGGACTTAGGAGTGGTGGTGATTATTCAATATGAGCCAAGGGATTATGAACATCAGCAGCAAGGGATTAGGAGTGGATCATAGGAGCCAAGGGATTATGAACATCAGCAGCAAGGGATTAGGAGTGGTCAGTGGGATTATTCAATATGAGTGGGATTATGAACATCAGCAGCCAAGGGATCATAGGAGCTGCTCCATATACCAAGCAGTTTATCACACATTCACATTGGATCTGGAGGGCGGGCTGGTGGCCGACGGGCGACGGCATACCTGGGTCCTAGAGGGCGAAGGGAGGACTGAGGAGGGAGGAGGGAGGAGGGGGCTCGGCGGGCGGCGACATACCTGGAGCTTGGAGGGCGGCTGACGGCGTCTGGCGCGATGGCGGCTCCTGGCCTGGAGCGCGCGATGGCGGCTGTCTGGGCGCGATAGCTGGAGCGCGCGATGGCTGGCGCCTGGCGGCTGGGTAAAGGCCCATTAAGGCCCACTAGTGGATATGCGCGCAGAACATCCAAATAACAGTGAAAACGTCCAGAACGGACGTTCCGACGTGTAAACGGCGTTTAAACGTCTAGGACGGACGTTCTACACGTTTTTTGTAAAACGTGCGGACGTTTTAGCCGCTAATCACGTTTTAGCGTTTAAACGACGCTTAATCGTCATTTAAACGATGTTTTAATAACCATGGTATTTGATGTTTATGGAATTTTTTATATCTATGTGACACATGCATATATATATATATACACATACAAGTTAATAAATTCCTTAATAACTAGAAAGAATATACATATAATAATGAAAATACTTCTTCATGCTAGTACTTTTATTTGTGCATTTAATCTGTGTGAAACTCACAAACAAATTTGAAATGGGGAATAGGAATTCAAAATAAGAGAAAGAAAACATAAAACAGAAAAAAGAAAAAAGCCCTACCTGCGCTTGGGCCGAAAACACCCGACCCGCCACCTACTCACCGTGCGGCCCAGCCAACCAGATGAGCGTGTGGGATCACTGACAAATGGAGCCCGCTTGTCACCCTCTGTTGGGGGCTTGTTCTCAAATGCTATGAATTAAGAATAAGACAACATAAAAGTGTTAAATGTTGAACTCCTTCGTCCTTAGAAATAGTATATCGCTTCGGGTATAATGAATCTCGGGCGAAGGTTACGAAAGAAAAGACCTTCGTTAGGTTGATAAATGGTTAAACAGAGCAACTATATAAATAATGTGCGAGTAATAATACCAGCATTATCATCGATATATTTCCATTATTGAAGTCATAAAAACGAATTACAAATGTACCTTCAGATTGATGTAAAGTAAGGGTACAAACGTGATGTGAAAAAGCGTATGCCAAGTCAGCGTGAACAGTACAGGAGTACTGTTCACCTATTTATAGGCACGGGACGCAGCCCATGTAAAATTACATTGATGCCCTTTACATTTATCAATAACTATAGTAATTCTTCGAGGTCCAATTTGGCTTTTCATCTTTAAGTCGGTTCCTCTTTTCTGTTATTGTGCCGAAGCCTTTCTGCACATAGCTTCGTGATCGTCTTATCCTTCGTCATGATCGTTTTTCATTCCAGTCAAGCTTCGTCTTAACCATGCTCTTGTATATTCGCGACCTGACTCCGAAGGTGCCTGTTTCGAAGGTGCCTGTTCACATATTACACTTGGAAAATATTGTCAAACTATGTTTTTGAGGACCTTCGGGAGCCGAAGGCCCCCAACAGTAGCCCCTCGCAATATCAATTTATTGTAAAGATAAATTCATATTGCGACATGGACGAAGGCTTTAAGCCGAAGGTCCAAAAAAACACCTTCCTTTTGCTAGAATAGCAACAGTCATTGACAAGCGGGGCCCTCCAGTTTTCGACATACCGGGTGTATAAATACAAGCTCACCACGAGTTTATTTGGCACGCGCTTTTGCCACCTGCTTTTTACTCACCCAGCTTTTAGCCTGCGCGCGACAGCATTTGCTCGGTCTTAAATTTTTAAGCTTCAGTGTCAAGTCTGGTTTGCCAGCATTCGCGAAGATGTCTGAGGATAAGATAGTTGCTGGTGCTTCGAAGCTAAGCCTTTCTGAGGAAATGCACCTGGGTTTTCTTGAGTCAATGTCGAAGACCAATACGGAAAAGATTGTCAAGGAAACTTTGGAGGGTTTATCTGAAGATACTGGCGACAGTGATAGTTATGATGTGGATAGTGGTGGAGAGGACTCCGAAGATCGCCCGTGGTGGCCTAGTCACTCAAACTTCGGAAAATCAACTATAAAGCAGAGTCACCTTGAAAATATGAGGGGGAGATATTTCTGAGATATATCCATCGTGAGGGCAGATGACGGAGAAAAAACTACGCCGACCCCCGAAGATAATGAAGTCGTGATCTTCCGAAGCTTTTTAAAGGCTGGGCTACGATTCCCTCTAAGCAGGTTTGTGGTAGAAGTTCTGAAAATATATCAAATTTACCTTCATCAACTTACCCCTGAGGCAATGATAAGATTGGGAATCTTCGTCTAGGCCGTGAGGAGCCAGGGCCTGGAGCCAAGTGCAAAAAGCTTTTGCAATATACACGAGCTAGTATATGAGACGAAACCCTAGGGTAAGGAGCAATATCATAATAATTTTGGTTGCTATAGCTTCGGTGCCCGCTCTGGGTCAAGCTGTCCCGTGCCAACCTTTCGGAAGAGATGGCCCGGGGAATGGATGAAGAAATGGTTCTATGTGAAGAACGATTTGAAGGTTCGGGAAGATATCAAAGATATCATCATGCGCCCTATCTGGCAGCGCTTCGGACTCCGGAAACCAAAGGTAGAAATGGACGAAGCAGCTGAAGAATGTCAGAGGGCCTTCGGCGTAGTCTGTTCTTTTATTGGGACCAGGGATTTAATGCAAGAGCACATTGCCTTCAGAGTGTGGCCACTTGCAGATAACTGGGAAATGCCGAAGGAGACCGTTAAAGAAACTGACGAGGGTGGACTAATCAGGCTGAAATATACATTCAAGTACGGAGATAAGTTTGTTGAACCAGATGATGATTGGCTGAAAAGCATTGAGAATGTAAGTGATGAATTGCTTGGGGCATACTCAAAGGCCGAAAACACTGCATTATCAGCGGCTTTCGGAGGCCGAAAGAAGAAGAGACTCAACCGAGTATTTGATGCAATTGGGTTTATCTATCCCGACTACTATTATCCAATGAGAGGTCAAAAGAGAAAAAATACTTCTCCTGCAAAGGACACTGCTTCGGCTGCTCCCGGGGAGCCAGCGCCGAAGAGGAAGAAGGTAAAAGTGTTCACACACCCTCCACGCTGTATTGAGCCGGCCACAGTGCCCGAGTTTATTGGCGAGGCCTTTTCGGCCACCGAAGCCAGAGAACCAACTCCAGCGCCAAAATCCGAAGAAATGGCCGAAGCACCAGCAATAGAAAAAACAGGAGAAGAGAGAACTGAAGAAAGAAAAACACTAGATGTTTTAAGTCCTTCATCAAAAGTTGAGGCAGCTAAAAGCCAGAAGGGGCCAGTAGCAACCTCGAAAAGAAAAAGGATGGTTAATGTGCTGGATGTTTTAGAGACAATTAAATCTTCAAGCACAACTCCAAAGAAAACTGTTGAAGTGTCTACTGAAGCCTTTGTTGCTGAAACTTCGAAGCAGCAATTTGAAACTGAAGCTGGGCCTTCGGAATCCACCAAGATACAACCTTTGGAGGTCGAAAAAATGTCAAAGGCAAGTTTAGAAACTGAAAAAGCAAAAATAACAGAGCCGATTCTGACTGAGGAAATTGGCACTGCCACCCCCAAAGCATCTTCCAAAATACATGATTATATTGTGCGACATGCTTCGGGGAAGAAACTATCTGAAGAAGAGATTTTTGAAGCCAATCACTATGCCCGAGAACTAAAGTATCCGAGGGGGGCCGTAGTGTTCAATGGGACAAACGAAGATGATTTCCTGTACTGTCTCCCAGACAATAAAGAATTATCCGTGTGCCGGGAGATGGCTAGAAGCATGGGGTTCCCGAAACTCAAAGCTGGCCTTTGCGCCATGACGAAGGACGATCTTGCGGATAGCCTGACATACAATAGTCTGAAGGTACCATTGCTCTTAACAATTAGTTTATGAATTTTGAATTAGTTTTTTGCTCTTATGTTAACTCATTCATTCTTTTGAATAGGGCTTAATACTCAGTAATGCCTTAAGGGCTCAGAAGAATGCCGAAGATGAGAGCTGCACCATTGCTCTTAACAACCTTCGAACAGAGGTTATCAGGCTAAGGAACGAAGCCTTGGAGAAGGACAAAATTCTGCTTACATTAGTGGAAAAAATGAAGGAAGACGAAGCTAACTCTAAAACTCAAGCCGAAGCTCAGAAGCGTGAAATCGAAGATCTTCGTAAACAACTAGCTCGAGCCAAAGAAGAACGCATTCTTGAAGAAACAAAACGAGAATTAAGCGATCAATAGGCAGATCATTTGGAAGTAAATGTTAAAGAGCTTCGTGCTTCGAAGAAGAGGTGCTACGATAAATCCATAGAATGTGTTAAGAAAATAAAATCCAGCTTCGCCAGCGTTGGCACGTTCTCTACTGAAGAAAATTTCACAAGAGGAAATCCAGAAGGCCCGATTGAATGGATTAGTCGCGAAGCTGATGCCTTCGACGAAATCTTGAATAGTCGCGGGGACATTTGTGCTTTTTTGGGCGCCAGGGGAATTGCTACCATTTTAGAGAAGAAAGGGTGCGAGCATGTGAAATCTTTGGCGTAGTCTAAAGCTACTTTATCCTCTGAAGATATCAAAGACCCTTCAGCCGAAGCAAGCCAGGTTGGTGGAAAATTTTTCACTGACATTTGGGACAATGGCGGCCGAGAAATGGCTCAAGAGATCATTCAGAGAAGTGAAAAAGGCATCCATGATGCTAGGGAGGTAGCGAGAGCTGCTGAAAAAAACACAGGACCCGAAGGGCAAATAGGTATTAATTAGTGATTTTTATTTTGTTGTAATTTTTGATTTTGAACTTTTTTCGTAGTTTGTAGTAGTAATATAGCCGTGTCCTCTCCTCCCTCAGAACCCGCTGAGGCATCTGCGGACCCTCCCCCGAAGGGAGACGATGAAATTAGACAAATGGCCGAAGCCATCATGGACGAAGTTGTCAATCAGCTGCTAAACGAAGTTGCAGAAGTAGTTCTTAGGGAAGATTAAATGCTATTGTAAAAATACTTGGAACATGACATGTGTAAAGCTTTGTAACTTTGAATGTAATATATAATCTATTTATGGTTCAATTCTTTACGATGCATGAAATTTTTTCATACATACCACTTTTTGAGCCTTCGGCGAAAAAACACCTTCCCTTCTTTTCATGCTTCGTAAAGAAAATCTTTTATGTGTCACAAGAATTGCCATACTTCTTTGATGAAGAATCTCCAAACTTCGTGAAAACATTCTTTGAATCCATAAAAAAGTCTTATGTTGCCTCTCAAATGAAGCTACACTTCTTCTCAATTTATCTTGTGCCTTGGCACGATTTTCTCTTTTTCAAAACATTCTTCGAAGATCAATGTTGTGTCCCCTTCCTGTTCTCCATGCGAAATGATGGATGATGCTTATGTTATGCAAAATGATGTAATGATGTTATGTTATGCAAAATGACATTTATGCTGAAAATACACATATCCCTGCCATAGAGCACACAATCTTTTTATCTCAGCGGTGACTTTTCGCTGTAAGCCTCCCTTAGGAGCTTCTTCGCTTTTTACTTTCAGCGGAATCAGCGTTTATTTTTCGCTGTAAGCCTCCCTTAGGAGCTTCTTCGCCTTTTACTTTCAGCGGAATCAGCGTTTATTTTTTGCTATAAGCCTCCGTTAGGAGCTTCTTCGCCTTTTACTTTCAGCGGAATCAGCGTTTATTTTTCGCTGTAAGCTCTGCATTCCCTTTGGAACGACTTTCGAGCAGAAAACTTACACTGCGCTCCCTTAGGAACGAATTTTTATTACTTCAAAAAAGTTACGGCTCATTCCTTAGAACAAGTCTTCGATATTCCGAAGGTTCTCCATGCCTCCATAAATTCTTGTGCTTCGGTAACTGAAGCCTTTGGAGGAGATATATTTTCATTATGATAATACGGTAAACTGTTACAAGAATTTGAAAAACGATAAAAAACACTTAAACTTCCCATAATTGTTCTTTACTACGAAGAAAATAAAACTGAACGTGAAAGCATAAAAAACTGCTGTGGGAGTAGGATATTTTGTCAGTAAATGTGCTTCGACTCTGGCACAGTGCTATTGACTGTGCGAGCTTCGGATTCTTCTCTGAAGTCCCTCTGGGGGTGAGAGTGTTGGCTCCCTTCTGGCTGTGGAGCTCGTTGTATTGGTGGTGGCGGTGGAAGCTGTTGCCAGGAAGCTTGGGGTTGGCTTGCCGAAGCAACAGAGGCTGCAGGGTGATTGCCTACATATTCTGGAATGTAAGGCGAATGATACGAAGCAGTATGCATAACCTGCTTCGGCTGGCTCTGTTGTGCTACAGCCTCTGCTAGCTCCTTTTGCTTTTGAATGGTAACATGACACATTCTGGTGGTATGGCCCTTGCCTTCACCATAGAATAAGCAGTAAATTTTTCTTGGTTGATCTCCAAATCTTCCCCCGAAGCCCCTGGCGCCTCTGCCTCTTGGCGCTGGCGGCCGAAAAGAGCTTTACTGTTGCCCCGAAGCTTGATGTTGCCCCGAAGCTTGCGAGGAATACTGTGACCTTTGCTGCTGACTCCCTTTGTCATCATTTTGAGTAGAATTGTGAATTGACCTGACATGCCTCGGATAAAACCTTCCTCCGAAGCCCCTGGTCATTTCAGAAAACCTAAGAGCTTCCTCCCTTCTTTGGCGAAAATCATTGTCAGCTCGAATATACTCGTCCATCTTCTGGAGCAGCTTCTCCAAAGTTTGAGGAGGTTTCCTGGCAAAGTACTGAGCTGAAGGTCCTGGCCGAAGCCCCTTAATCATGGCCTCAATGACAATTTCATTGGGCACTGTTGGTGCCTGTGCCCTCAGACGTAGAAACTGTAACACCCCAGGTGTTTATATTCCGCTCGACAACGAGTACAGATTTAAGCACGCAATATCAGTGGATAAAGCGGATTTTAAATTTTAATCATCCTCGCTCATCGCGATTTTTGGATCGCATATGTTCCGTCTGTCGCGAGTGCGACGTCGTTTTTATTTTTATCCATCCGGGTTCTTCCAAAATTTTCGTGATGTTCGGAACATAGTCGTTCCGAAAATCGATGCATCCGATGATTAATTAAAATTCGTCGCTCGCGAGAATACGAATTCGAAAGCTCGACCCACTAGGTGATTTTTATCCCGGGCAATTTAGTCGAACTCGACGACTAACATTTTCGGGGTAAAATAATTTAATCCCCTTCTTTCAACCATGACATCGCATCTACAGATTCTTGACTAAATTATTCTATAGTCGAGTGTTCGAGTAGCGAATCGAAATTCGTCTAAATTTAACATAATCATATGCAGATTAAAAATACCAAGCCGAACTCGTTTCCATCTGGTCCGTTTACATCGTGGCCGGAATGGTCACGAAAATTATCTAAACGAGATTCGGACCGAACCGTCTAAACTGTTATTCTTCTGACTTCTTGTTTCATGATTCGAAAAAAATAAAATGTATCTGTATTGCGGATTGACTCACTATACATCACTAAAAATCTAGATTTAAAAATATCTCTGATTCTCGGTAAAAAAAAAAGAAAAGTGGGAAAATCAAAAAAAACTCGCAGCCGATCTCATCCTATCCCTAACCGCAGTGGCTCTTGATTTTCTTCCCCTGCGCTTATCCTCAGCCGCCGCTCAACTCAAGCATAAAAATCAAGCACGCGCGCTCATCCATCTTCCCTATCCCCTTCGTGCGATCCTCCCTTGCTCGCCCAGCCAGCGGAGGTTCTCCCATGGTGGCGTCCCCAGCCGCACCCTCGAGCTCCTTTTCCCTGGCGCGTGGAGCGTCCTCCTTGCTCCTCAGCTGCTTGCTCGCCCTCTGCGCGATGCTTCCTGCACGCCGCAACCTCCCAGCTCGCCAACGTCCGACCCCCCCCAACGCCGCTCTCTCGCCGTGGCCTCTCCCTGCGAGGACACCAGCCGAGCGCCCTCCTTCTTGCTCGGCCGGCCGCCCTCCTGCTAGTCGCCCTGCTCGGAGCTCCCTTTGGCGTCTTCCTCCCTGCGTCCATTGCTTGCTTCCCCTGTTTCTCCTCCCAATCTGTCGTCTCTGCCTCTAATTCCTGGCATCATTTTCCAAACCCCGCTGCTCCGCTTTCCTCTCTTGTGCTTGCTGTCCCACAGCTCGAAGCCGACGAGGTGGCCTCAGCACACGTGCGTGTAACCATGGCAGCTGCTCATAGTGGCACTGTTGCGTATTCATATGAGAAAGTTGAGTTTCTGAAGCTTCAAAATGGCAGTGATATTCGTGGTGTCGCTGTTGTTAGGACTGAAGGTGAGCCAGTCAACCTCACGGAAGATGTCACTAAAGTTATAGCTGCAGCTTTTGTTGCATGGCTATTAAACAAGAAACCAGATGGCTTGAGACGTTTAAGAATCTTTGTTGGACATGATTCAGGAATTTCTGCACATGAATTGCAGAATGCAGTCACTCATGAAATCATTGCTGCTGGACACGATATCCTACAGTTTGGATTGGCTTCAACACCTGTAATGTTCAACAGTACACTTATAGAAGGTGAAGCTCAGTTCAATGTTCGTCAGGTGTTTGATTGAAGGCTTCAGTCAGAGACTATCCTTATTCTTGCAAATATGGAGTCGAGTTGATTATGTAGCCCCCTTACTCCTCGTCGTCGATCCACGCCGCGTCCGCGACGTGCCCGACGATCCCGATGATCTATCTTCCTATGCGCACCACTTGCATTTAGCTCCCAAGCCCCTGTCGTGCTCGACCCTGTAGGTCTTCAACTCGTCGACATCCTTTGCATCATCGAAAAATCCCGAGAGTTGGAATAAAGCAGCAAATCCCATGTGGTATAATATTTGCCAAGAGCTCGACCAGATATCCAAACAGAGAACCGTCGTCGTCCTCGCGGTTATCAAATCAATTCGATCGTGGTGAGCCAATTTATTATTTTAGTTAATTGAATTGGATAGTTATATAGCCACGATGATTTTTCTTGTTGTTAGCATAGGCACATTGTGTGACGACTTCTAGATTGGTAGTCGTACCTGTTGCTGATCCTCTTAAGCGTCTTTGGAAGGATTTCCCTTCCTTTGTTTTCTTTTTATATTATAATGGCGCATAAAATGCTTATAGAGGCGTCTCATTTCGTGTAGCAGTTAGTTGTATATCTAGTCACGAAGTAGTTGCGATATGTGGCGAAGTATAGATTTTAGGTATTAATGATATGAAGCATGTGTTGGAAGACTTGTATGCGTAGCGTGATTAGTTTATGATGCGAAAGATAAGTTAAATATTTTCTCTAGCTAGCTAGTAAGTCTGACGATGTTACCGTGCCGATTTAGTTTGCTTAAATAAATTAATGCTTGGCTAGTAGGCATTTTAATTAGCTGGCAGTAATGCAAGGTCGTCCGGTCTGATAGTTTAGAAAGTTGACGTGTTTCTATTCTTGTTTTAAGATTTAAATGTCTTAGACTAATGAATTTAAAATTAGTAAGTTTTGATGTCGAACTTTAACTATGGCAAATAGAGTGTGAATACATATATTGTTGTTTTGCGATATATAAGCTACCTTTGAATAGGCTAGAGAAGCGTAATTATTGCGCTTAGTCGTATATCAGTAACTAGTATTTTCGTATAAAATTGTACAACGCGTCGCCGCTAGGTGTTTAAATTCGCTATCGTGTAGCACTATTTAGGTTTATAATATTACCGTTCTTATGCATTCATGTGCATTATGCAAATCATTTAGGTACGCTTATTAATCGCGTGATGCGGAAGACAAGCCAAGTCGACCCCAAGCGCGGGCAAATCCGTAGAATAATGCTGATGGACGAACCTGCCCGATCCAGTGCAAGGACAAGGATGATCGTCAAGTGGTCACCTAACAACACTGACCTAGTGTTACTCAGGCAAGCCCCGGTGCATTTGCCACCTCCTTGTGTTTTAAAAACCTTTTTTCACTTGCTTGATGCATTAGGTGATAGGAGTTGATTGCTAAAACAATTCCTGCATTACCTTCCTTGAATTCGATTACCTTCCTTGATCACCGTTTTACAAAAGATTTTTGATGCTTAGCATTGCCTTAGAAAAACAAAATGTTTTGTTTTTACAAAAGATGATGTGGCAAAAGTGGGTGGGATGTTTTTGAAAATAAAACTTGATGGTGGATCCATCATGGCCATGATGGGTCCAACATCGGAAAAGATGTACCTCTGCCAGGTACCAACCTTTGGGGTTAAATGATTAAGCTGAGACCGGGCGGGTGACTTGCACGAGAAAGAGAGTCTCAGTGTAGTGTCTCCGTCTGAGTCGATTAAGGGCCGTCTCGATGTAAGCCTGCTGACCGAGGACCCTTTAACTGGTCACATGCCTCGTCATGGGTAAGCCTTGCCTCGGGCAGACTAAGGCCAGAATAAGATAACACGAAATGGGCGTGGAGCAGTGGCGAGAGTAGCGTGTACCCTCCGTAGCAAGAGGTTGGACGGTGGTGTATCTGTGCTCTCGGTTTGCGTGAACCTGATCTGGTCTTAAGAAACCCGGTGGCGGGTTGACATATGCAAGGGTTAAGTGCTACATATGTCATGTGATCGGAGATCCTCAGCTGAGTATAATCGATTCGGATCGCCGTACCTCCGCGGTTATGGAGACTTGGCCACTGACTTACACGTAGCAATCCAGTGAAGATGAAGGGTTGATAAGAAATTGGCTAGTGCAGGTCAAGTGCTTGAACTAGGGTAGACAGAACTCTAGATGCAGGTAATTTTACTTAACCTGACATTAAAAATGGATTTTTAAGGATCCACTCATAGTAAGCTTTTCTGCAAAACAGAGTCCTTGATTCTTGATAAGCCTTTCCTTGAATCCCTCTAGCCAGCATACCCTTGAGAGTGTTTTCTTTAGTTGGGTAAGTCTTGCTGAGTAATTCCGTACTCAGGGTTTTATTCCCTGTTGTTTTGCAGGTTCTAACCTTGTGCTGCTGTGATGGTGTTAAGTGCCGGTGGGCTCGGCCTTCTTATAAGTCTAAGTAACCCTTCGATACTTCTTATTGAGGATGGTCATTTGAGCTAGCATATATTTCAAACTTATACTTTGTAACCACTCCGATAAAATAATATAAAATTTTTGTAACTTATAAAATTTGGTAATAGTATTTCCGCTGCAAAAATGATGGTGTGTGTGATTTGTATTACTTAATCCCGCGATCTTGGTTGAAAGTGGTTTATCCGATGTCCTTAGGGCAATGGGACAGATCCTGTTGAGTTATCTGGTGCACATGCATGGTCGTCTGAGGTCTTTGGGACAAGGACAGGTGCATGTGGGCCCAATAACTTGGAGGTTTTGCCATAGGCTGGTATCGGAGCTGGATTAAGTATATACGGTCACATACGTATTTTCAAAACAAAAGTTTTGGTTTTGAAAAACCTATTTTTAACTAAACACATTGTTTGGCTTTGAAAAACAATTTTTGAAAAACTATAATGCTAGCGACCTCCTCTGTTAAGCCCTAAGTTAAGGACTATCAGGTGGCTTAGTTTAAAACCACTAACCCACAACCGGGGGTATTGCATACATGTGTATTGTTATTTTTAAGGCTATTCAGTTTTGAATGGATCGACGCTTAAGGTAAGGTGAGATGTGAGAGCATGACCGAACAACCGTCGGTCTAGGGAAGTGCTTAATTGTGGAGCTTGACTATATACATGTTCTACATGTGTATATATGAAGGCTGCAATGTGGAGCAATTATTTTTTTGGGAATTCAGTACCCCATGGATGTGTATGGGTATACAGACATGGGAATACTGAGAAGTGTAATGTACTTGTAACGACGCACCTACGCTCAGGTAAGAAGGTGAGTTACCATAATGAGTTGCCCTATGGTTAAAGTGTGGCAACGGCGCCTATGCGTGGCTCGGCGCTTAATGATGAGCTAGCCTCCATATAGCAATATATGGAGTATAAACTGTGATAAACTGTCATGTGTGAATTGCATCATTGGGAAATTGGGTTGTGATGGAATTTTCTGCAGGTACACTAACCTCGAAAACGTATGTGTAGCTGACGACTAGCAAAATACCGAGAGAGAACGTATGCCACCACTATAGAACGCTATCGCCACAGTATGTTGGCAAAACTCGTGAGGACGTATAAGACGAGCATGCATCCTGATTGTTGCATCATGTTTGTCACCTATACATCCAAAATGCTTCTCTCATCTTTATTCCAGTAACCAGTGATTGTAAATGATGTGGTGTCCTAGGGATACAGGTTTAGATTGCTTTTAACTTTTCATAATTTGACCATTAGTGCAAATTATGTTTGCTATTGTGCTTGATGTGTCGATAGAAGGTTAGTGACTTGTTTGCCTGAACCCAAAATTAGGCCATGTTCTTATTTAGTGCACCATGACCCAAATTTGAATTTTCCATTATCACTCCATGACCGAACACCAAAAAATAAATGCTTAGATAATTTCTTTGCTGGACCTAAAGTGTACTCGGGCTTAAAAAAATCTCGAGTCATGTCTCCATCCTAAGCCATGTCCTTGTTCGATTGGTGCAAGCTGATGTACCTTATCCAGTTTGCCTGTTTTTAAGGACCGCCATGTTGTTTTATCAACCTAACCTAGGGAAAGCATGTCCGACCATTTTCTTGAAGTTTGATGCCTTTGGTTTCTTTATATTTATCAAAGGCATACCAACTTAATCTTATGTTTGTTTTCCTTCCGTATCTAATCAGATACTAATCCTTGACCTTGTGATCTATGCGATGGGCATAGAAATATGCATGGGGCTGAATTAACAGTCTCCCGTCGTACTTCTTTCAACAAGTTCAGGTTATGGCCATGCCTTGTTCATTTCATCGGGCCATGATCTATTTGGCCCTCTACTTGTAACCATTCTTACAGGTGGAGTATCTCTTTGTATATTGTCACCCTTGTCCAATCCATTGGTGTCACGCGAGATTTCTTATTGGTTACGTCTGGTAATGGTGTTATGACTAAAATCGGTGGTACCGCGCTGAAACCGAGGGCCTCCTGTGGGTGCACACACATGGTTGTGCTACTTGGCACGCGCTAGTATCACAGTTAGTAATCATAATCCATTATAAGACTATATTGATAGGTTGTCTCTGCACAAATTGTTCTTACCACGTGAGATTCATTATTGGTGCCAGTTTTGTAATGGTGTCATGGTTAAGGACTCATGGTACCACGGCGAAACTGAGAGCCTCCTGTGAATGCGCACATAGGATTTTGCTGCTTGGCGCATGTCGGTATTGAAGTCTCTAGTCATGATCCGTTATGGAATTACACTGATGTGTTATCTTCCATGGACTTTCCCTTGAAACAATTTCTATGTTGTTTGTCAAGTGATCAAGCAACATCTATTATCTCTGTTGGATCAAACGGGCATACCACTTTCATGGGTGGTCTCTTTTCTTTTGATCTTGATAGTGACTACTCATACAAGTTCCCTTTACGTCCTTTGTGTAAAGGTGAAGCTTTGGAGCTTTTTAGTGTTGAGAGACAACTGATTTGCTCTCAAAATGGAGATTGATTTTCCCTGCCGCTGAGATGCAGGAGTTTGTTCATTCGCTCTCTTATTAATCCATGTATTCCCTAACCAAGTGGATAATTCACCTCGCAAGAAAGAAACGGATGAACAACATGACCAAATGGATTTCTGCCCAAGTGCATGATAACTGTTAGTATGAGTGAACTCTCAACCCTTGGCTTACCGATGGTACTGAGAGGACTTGCTCAATGTCAAAAGTAGTTTAACAAGTTGGTTTTACTAACTTGTAACTGCCCAATGAACAAAGGTTGAGTTTAGAGATCGATTTGTCGAGTTATCTAAACTCACTTTGGCACAAACCATCCTGAGAAAGTACTTACAAAAACCAAGTTAATTCGACTAGTAACCACCTAATCATCGCTCTAGTCATGCCTCGATCGTCTCGCGTGTGCTTTTCCAGCATGAGTGATCAAGTCGAGCCGTGACTAGTGCTTGATAAAATGGATTGGTTGCAAAGCCAACATCAACGGATCTGTTCGTTGATATTTTACGAGTCTTTATCATTTCTCTTGGACTTGGATTTTCTGGTTAGGCACGGGTCAACTGTGGTGTTGTTCGACATCCGCACCTGTCTCGTGTGCTACGAACTCACTGTGACCACTTGTTGGTAAACCTCTTTCAGTGTGTTTTACCCACGATGGTTGCATCTGGTTCTGTTTGGGTAAAATCGCGTATTTGCCGCTCGCTCAACAAACTCAGATAGTACAGTGTCATCAGAAAAAACTGCACACATGAAACCTTATGTGTTCTTCTGGCAGACAGCGTCTCTATTGATGGGCATTTCTAAATTAGTCTAAGGCGATACATGTTATGTCCACTAGAGAAACAATATTCTGAAGCACTTGCCTTCGCCCAAGACTGCCTTATGATTATCGCTGATATGGACGTGGTTACATGCTTCTCTACTCTTGAAAGTCTTTCGCTCCGAATCTCGGGACGAGATTCTTTTAAGGGGGGAGGGCTGTAACACCCCAGGTGTTTATATTCCGCTCGACAACGAGTACGGATTTAAGCACGCAATATCAGTGGATAAAGCGGATTTTAAATTTTAATCATCCTCGCTCATCGCGATTGTTGGATCGCATATGTTCCGTCTGTCGCGAGTGCGACGTCGTTTTTATTTTTATCCATCCGGGTTCTTCCAAAATTTTCGTGATGTTCGGAACATAGTCGTTCCGAAAATCGATGCATCCGATGATTAATTAAAATTCGTCGCTCGCGAGAATACGAATTCGAAAGCTCGACCCACTAGGTGATTTTTATCCCGGGCAATTTAGTCGAACTCGACGACTAACATTTTCGGGGTAAAATAATTTAATCCCCTTCTTTCAACCATGACATCGCATCTACAGATTCTTGACTAAATTATTCTATAGTCGAGTGTTCGAGTAGCGAATCGAAATTCGTCTAAATTTAACATAATCATATGCAAATTAAAAATACCAAGCCGAACTCGTTTCCATCTGGTCCGTTTACATCGTGGCCGGAATGGTCACGAAAATTATCTAAACGAGATTCGGACCGAACCGTCTAAACTATTATTCTTCTGACTTCTTGTTTCATGATTCGGAAAAAAAATAAAATGTATCTGTATTGCGGATTGACTCACTATACATCACTAAAAATCTAGATTTAAAAATATCTCTGATTCTCGGTAAAAAAAATAGAAAAGTGGGAAAATCAAAAAAAACTCGCAGCCGATCTCATCCTATCCCTAACCGTCGTGGCTCTTGATTTTCTTCCCCTGCGCTTATCCTCAGCCGCCGCTCAACTCAAGCATAAAAATCAAGCACGCGCGCTCATCCATCTTCCCTATCCCCTTCGCGCGATCCTCCCTTGCTCGCCCAGCCAGCGGAGGTTCTCCCATGGTGGTGTCCCCAGCCGCGCCCTCGAGCTCCTTTTCCCTGGCGCGTGGAGCGTCCTCCTTGCTCCTCAGCTGCATGCTCGCCCTCTGCGCGATGCTTCCTGCACGCCGCAACCTCCCAGCTCGCCAACGTCCGACCCCCCCCCCCCCCCCCCCCCCCCAACGCCGCTCTCTCGCCGTGGCCTCTCCCTGCGAGGACACCAGCCGAGCGCCCTCCTTCTTGCTCGGCCGACCGCCCTCCTGCTAGTCGCCCTGCTCGGAGCTCCCTTTGGCGTCTTCCTCCCTGCGTCCATTGCTTGCTTCCCCTGTTTCTCCTCCCAATCTGTCGTCTCTGCCTCTAATTCCTGGCATCATTTTCCAAACCCCGCTGCTCCGCTTTCCTCTCTTGTGCTCGCTGTCCCACAGCTCGAAGTCGACGAGGTGGCCTCAGCACACGCGCGCGTAACCATGGCAGCTGCTCATAGTGGCACTGTTGCGTATTCATATGAGAAAGTTGAGTTTTTGAAGCTTCAAAATGGCAGTGATATTCGTGGTGTCGCTGTTGTTAGGACTGAAGGTGAGCCAGTCAACCTCACGGAAGATGTCACTAAAGTTATAGCTGCAGCTTTTGTTGCATGGCTATTAAACAAGAAACCAGATGGCTTGAGACGTTTAAGAATCTTTGTTGGACATGATTCAGGAATTTCTGCACATGAATTGCAGAATGCAGTCACTCATGAAATCATTGCTGCTGGACACGATATCCTACAGTTTGGATTGGCTTCAACACCTGTAATGTTCAACAGTACACTTATAGAAGGTGAAGCTCAGTTCAATGTTCGTCAGGTGTTTGATCGAAGGCTTCAGTCAGAGACTATCCTTATTCTTGCAAATATGGAGTCGAGTTGATTATGCAGCCCCCTTACTCCTCGTCGTCGATCCACGCCGCGTCCGCGACGTGCCCGACGATTCCGATGATCTATCTTCCTATGCGCACCACTTGCATTTAGCTCCCAAGCCCCTGTCGTGCTCGACCCTGTAGGTCTTCAACTCGTCGACATCCTTTGCGCCGTCGAAAAATCCCGAGAGTTGGAATAAAGCAGCAAATCCCATGTGGTATAATATTTGCCAAGAGCTCGACCAGATATCCAAACTGAGAACCGTCGTCGTCCTCGCGGTTATTAAATCGATTCGATCGTGGTGAGCCAATTTATTATTTTAGTTAATTGAATTGGATAGTTATATAGCCACGATGATTTTTCTTGTCGTTAGCATAGGCACATTGTGTGACGACTTCTAGATTGGTAGTCGTACCTGTTGCTGATCCTCTTAAGCGTCTTTGGAAGGATTTCCCTTCCTTTGTTTTCTTTTTATATTATAATGGCGCATAAAATGCTTATAGAGGCGTCTCATTTCGTGTAGCAGTTAGTTGTATATCTAGTCATGAAGTAGTTGCGATATGTGGCGAAGTATAGATTTTAGGTATTAATGATACGAAGCATGTGTTGGAAGACTTGTATGCGTAGCGTGATTAGTTTATGATGCGAAAGATAAGTTAAATATTTTCTCTAGCTAGCTAGTAAGTCTGACGATGTTACCGTGCCGATTTAGTTTGCTTAAATAAATTAATGCTTGGCTAGTAGGCATTTTAATTAGCTGGCGGTAATGCAAGGTCGTCCGGTCTGATAGTTTAGAAAGTTGACGTGTTTCTATTCTTGTTTTAAGATTTAAATGTCTTAGACTAATGAATTTAAAATTAGTAAGTTTTTGATGTCGAACTTTAACTAAGGCAAATAGAGTGTGAATACATATATTGTTGTTTTGCGATATATAAGCTACCTTTGAATAGGCTAGAGAAGCGTAATTATTTCGCTTAGTCGTATATCGGTAACTAGTATTTTCGTATAAAATTGTACAACGCCTCGCCGCTAGGTGTTTAAATTCGCTATCGTGTAGCACTATTTAGGTTTATAATATTACCGTTCTTATGCATTCATGTGCATTATGCAAATCATTTAGGTACGCTTATTAATCGCGTGATACGGAAGACAAGCCAAGTCGACCCCAAGCACGGGCAAATCCGTAGAATAATGCTGATGGACGAACCTGCCCGATCCAGTGCAAGGACAAGGATGATCGTCAAGTGATCACCTAACAACACTGACCTAGTGTTACTCAGGCAAGCCCCGGTGCATTTGCCACCTCCTTGTGTTTTAAAAACCTTTTTTCACTTGCTTGATGCATTAGGTGATAGGAGTTGATTGCTAAAACAATTCCTGCATTACCTTCCTTGAATTCGATTACCTTCCTTGATCACCGTTTTACAAAAGATTTTTGATGCTTAGCATTGCCTTAGAAAAACAAAATGTTTTGTTTTTACAAAAGATGATGTGGCAAAAGTGGGTGGGATGTTTTTGAAAATAAAACTTGATGGTGGATCCATCATGGCCATGATGGGTCCAACATCGGAAAAGATGTACCTCTGCCAGGTACCAACCTTTGGGGTTAAATGATTAAGATGAGACCGGGCGGGTGACTTGCACGAGAAAGAGAGTCTCGGTGTAGTGTCTCCGTCTGAGTCGATTAAGGGCCGTCTCGATGTAAGCCTGCTGACCAAGGACCCTTTAACAGGTCACATGCCTCGTCATGGGTAAGCCTTGCCTCGGGCAGACTAAGGCCAGAATAAGATAACACGAAATGAGCGTGGAGCGGTGGCGAGAGTAGCGTGTACCCTCCGTAGCAAGAGGCTGGACGGTGGTGTATCTGTGCTCTCGGTTTGCGTGAACCTGATCTGGTCTTAAGAAACCCGGTGGCGGGTTGACATATGCAAGGGTTAAGTGCTACATATGTCGTGTGATCAGAGATCCTCAGCTGAGTATAATCGATTCGGATCGCCGTACCTCTGCGGTTATGGAGACTTGGCCACTGACTTACACGTAGCAATCCAGTGAAGATGAAGGGTTGATAAGAAATTGGCTAGTGCAGGTCAAGTGCTTGAACTAGGGTAGACAGAACTCTAGATGCAGGTAATTTTACTTAACCTGACATTAAAAATGGATTTTTAAGGATCCACTCATAGTAAGCTTTTCTGCAAAACAGAGTCCTTGATTCTTGATAAGCCTTTCCTTGAATCCCTCTAGCCAGCATACCCTTGAGAGTCTTTTCTTTAGTCGAGTAAGTCTTGCTGAGTAATTCCGTACTTAGGGTTTTATTCCCTGTTGTTTTTCAGGTTCTAACCTTGTGCTGCTGTGATGGTGTTAAGTGCCGGTGGGCTCGGCCTTCTTATAAGTCTAAGTAACCCTTCTATACTTCTTATTGAGGATGGTCATTTGAGCTAGCATATATTTCAAACTTATACTTTGTAACCACTCCGATAAAATAATATAAAATTTTTGTAACTTATAAAATTTGGTAATAGTATTTCCGCTGCAAAAAAGATGGTGTGTGTGATTTGTATTACTTAATCCCGCGATCTTGGTTGAAAGTGGTTTATCCGATGTCCTTAGGGCAATCGGACAGATCCTGTTGAGTTATCTGGTGCACATGCATGGTCGTCTGAGGTCTTTGGGACAAGGACAGGTGCATGTGGGCCCAATAACTTGGAGGTTCTGCCACAGAAACCTTCGGACATATGCCTGAAGGTACTCTTCGTGATCCTGGGTGCACTGGAATAAAGCTTGAGCAGTGACTGGCTTCGTCTGGAAACCTTGGAAGATGGTTATCAACATATCCTTCAGCTTTTGCCATGAGGTGATTGTTCCTGGCCTAAGGGAGGAGTACCAGGTTTGTGCAACGCTCCTGACAGCCATGACGAAGGACTTTGCCATGACCGCTATGTTGCCACCATACGAAGATATAGTTGCCTCATAGCTCATCAAGAATTGCTTCGGGTCTGAATGACCGTCATACATAGGGAGCTGAGGTGGCTTATAAGACTGTGGCCAAGGTGTAGCCTGCAGTTCTGTTGACAGGGGAGAAGTGTCATCAAAAGCAAAATTTCCATGATGGAAATCTTCATACCAGTCGTCCTCGTTGTAGAAACCCTCTTGATGAAGCTCTCTGCGCGGGGGCCTTTGATTCTGGTCATCTTGAGCGAGGTGTCGAAGCTCTTCAGAGGCTTCATCTATCTGCTTTTGAAGATCAGCTAGACGAGCCATTTTTTCCTTCTTCCATTGAACCTGTTGATGGAGCATCTCCATTTTTTGTATTTCTTGGTCCAAGTCGTCTTCCGGAGGCGTTGGACTGATGGCCTTCCTCTTCTGGCTTCGGGCCTCCCTAAGAGAGACGACATCCTGATTGGGGTCCAGTGGCTGCAGAGTGGCAGCCCCTGTCGTTGAAGCTTTCTTCGGCGGCATGACGAAGGTGACGCTTGCCGAAGATTTTCAAAACCCAAAAAGTGGAAGTGAGTTCACCCACGGTGGGCGCCAATGTTGGGGGCTTGTTCTCAAATGCTATGAATTAAGAACAAGACAACATAAAAGTGTTAAATGTTGAACTCCTTCATCCTTAGAAACAGTATATCCCTTCGAGTATAATGAATCTCGGACGAAGGTTACGAAAGAAAAGACCTTCGTTAGGTTGATAAATGGTTAAACAGAGCAACTATATAAATAATGTGCGAGTAATAATACCAGCATTATCATCGATATATTTCCATTATTGAAGTCATAAAAACGAATTACAAATGTACCTTCAGATTGATGTAAAGTAAGGGTACAAACGTGATGTGAAAAAGCGTATGCCAAGTCAGCGTGAACAGTACGGGAGTACTGTTCACCTATTTATAGGCACGGGACGTAGCCCGTGTAAAATTACATTGATGCCCTTTACATTTATCAATAACTATAGTAATTCTTCGAGGTCCAATTTGGCTTTTCATCTTTAAGTCGGTTCCTCTTTTCTGTTATTGTGCCGAAGCCTTTCTGCACATAGCTTCGTAATCGTCTTATCCTTCGTCATGATCGTTTTTCATTCCAGTCAAGCTTCGTCTTAACCATGCTCTTGTATATTCGCGACCTGACTCCGAAGGTGCCTGTTCCGAAGGTGTGTGTTCACATATTACACTTGGAAAATATTGTCAAACTATGTTTTTGAGGACCTTCGGGAGCCAAAGGCCCCCAACACCCTCCATGTGTGCGCATGCGCTTCTCCTCTTGAAGTCACCGCCTTGCGGGCCAGGTCGTCAGGCACCCTCCACTTTCTTTGCTCGCGCGCCTCAACTCAACCCCTCTGCGCCGACATGTGGGGTCCTCGGGACAGGCTCTGGACGTCATGCATGCCAGCGTCAGTTTGGTCGCTTACATGTGGGGCCCTTTAGTAGGACTCGTCCTCCCTATCCGGGCGGGTCATTGCAACGACTCTGCGTGATGCGGCCAGGGAGCTTGGGGTTGGGGCCTTCCGCACGCTCGGAGATAAAAGCTAAGACCCTAGGGCTCCCGCCACAAACTTTTGGACCAAATACCCATAGGCTTCCGCCGCCATCGTCGCCAAACCTGGAAGGAGAGATAGAGTGTGTGGCCGCCGCCGTGGCAACGCGCTTGCACCACCGCTCCGGGGTCAAATAAGTGGTTTGGGTGACATCCTAGGTGATGTGGATTGCGACCGTGGGAAATTGGGACCGGAGGAGTAGGGGAGGTCCGGTGAATTCCTCGTCGGAGTTCCTCCTCCGTGGCGAAAATGCGTCTCGCCGTAGTCTACAACACCGGCACATCGATTAGTGGCAAGACCTCACCCTTGCTGTTCGTGTTGTTCTGTACTTTGATTAGACACTTTTGGATTAGCTCATGGGGCTCTATCATGATCGACGATGAACTCGTCGGAGCCCCCTGTCACGTATGGTTCGGTGCCTCCGTCCACGGTCTGTGGATGGGGGACAATGGGGTTCTGGCCATCGGATCATGAGTGTGCGGCTCTAATTAGATCTAGCGTACCGCTTCGGTGGCGCGCATCCTGCGCATTGATGGGCGATCCGAGGGTCCCGTTTCAATTGCATTCCAGCCTCTACCGGGCCGTCAATCGTGGATCCTATGGCCAGTATTTTGTACCGGTTTGTTTTTAGTGAAATCAAATCCTGGCGCTTAGTCTCTGATCATGTGGCCATGACCGAACCATACCCCTTCGGTTGGGCTAAACTGCAAATGAGCCCTTGAAGTTGTTAGGAAATAGCCTGCCATCCACACAAAAGCAAATAATAATGCAGATAGGTCATGGAACTTACACAGAACACCCTGGAATTCCTCAAATGTTACCCATAGTCCAAGCAGGCTCTCTAGTTTAATGAAATCAATTAGAAAATGATTTGTATATAGAAAATAAATCTTAAAACTTCATAAAATCATAACTTCATCGATTTAACTCCAAATTGAACCATTCGGTTGCATTAAATTCATATTAATATTGTTTATCTTTTAATAACCTTATTTTATTATGTGACATGTGGTTAAAATCTTGTATCTCATTTGTTTTATAGCTAACACTTAATCCTTCGGAAAATCATAACTGAATAACTGTAACTCCGAATTTAGTGGTTCTCAAACCTATGAACTTGTTACAATGCGTAGATTATTATCATGCATTATGTTCTAATGATTGGTGTGATGTTAATTTCTTTTATACCATGTTTGTTTGTATTGTTGCGAGTAGACGAGCAAGCAACTGAGGATCCCGGTACTCAACAGGTGGAAAATACTGTGCAGGAGCTCGTTGAAGGAAAGTTATGCCCTTGACCACTTTACCCAATAATGTTCTCTATAATCACTCTAGCATCGAGGCTTAACTTTGATGGGACCTAATAAGCCACCCTAGTTTGGTCATCTTTACACCTTGTTTACCACTGAACTTTTTGGGTAGTCTCTACTATTGCTATATATGGTTTTGGGTGTTAAGATAATCATTATTCATGATCATGCTTTATTATTGTTATTCTATTCTGTTCATGATAAGACTATTGTGTTAATTAGAACATGGAGCTTAACTTGAGATAAACGTGCTACCACAAGGGTGGAATGGGACACCCTTGGCTAATTAATTAGGAAAGCTAGTGGAGGTCTACCTTACCTGAAAGGGGCAAGGGCGGTAGGGGAGTTGTCGGTATAGGTAGGTTCTCGGGTTGATTGTGTTGCGATGGCTTTTCAGACGGGGGAGTTCTATATCGCTCTCCTTAGAAACCGTAGCGGGTTTTCTGAAGCTAGTGGAACTTTGTAAAGGCCTCGTAGTGTTACCCTGCCTCATCTCCTCGGTAGAGATGAATGAGACTTCTAGACCCCTTGGCAAATGGGTTGCATGACTTGTGGGTAAAGGGTACAACTTATGCAGAGTGTAAAACTGGTATACTAGTCGTGCTCGCTGTCATGAGCAGCTCAGGACTCTCACATGGTTAACTTATAAAATTAAACTCAATTTGTCATTTGCATCGCATTATGGTTTTATTATTAATCTTGATCTATTATTACTCTAGTTTGGTATATACTTACATTTAGTAACTGCTAATAAAATTTGACCAACTTATTAAAAGCAATTCTCAGCTTTAACCATTATTTGTTGATCAACCTTACACTTCACATGAGCTCCCACCTTAGGTGAGTTCATACACATTATTCTCCACAACTTGTTGAGTTACGATCTTTTGTGAGCTCACCCTTGCAATTTATAAACCCCCCAACGGGTGAAGAGTATGTAGCCTAGGAGGAGGACTACTACGAGGAGTACAAGGAAGTCTAGGTGGCGCCTCCCAGTTAGCTTAATAGCGCCAAGGAATAATCTTAGTTCGCTTTATTGTTATCATTTATTTTTGTAAGACACTTCCGCTATGTAATAATGTTTGTGACATTTATCTCTATACACTTGGTCATTATATGTGTTGTTCTTCTTTGGCGCACATATGAGATGCACCCGACTTTACCCCTTAAATCCAGGTGTGACAGAAGTGGTATCAGAGCAAATGTTGACTGTAGGACGAAACCTAGATAGAACTGGACAAAACCCTTACCTACTTACCTTACTCTGATTCTTTCTATACTTTTCTTGATCCTATCTCACCTTTTGTTGTTCTACTCTGACTACTCTTATCTTTGCTACTCTAGAAAAACAGAAAGGATTTCACACCTTGGAATCTTACATCTAAGACTCCCTTAAGAGATAAGATAGCTAAGACAAAAAATCTATATCTACAACATTTGGATGTTTGTGGTGATGATTAATGCTTGATTTGCTTCTTTGATTGACTGAAATAATATAGTAGGGCATTCTAGCATGTACCATCATAGGGTAATGTATTAAGTAGATAGCACTCTAATTTATGGAGCTATTATTGTAACACCCTAGGTGTTACTCAGGGTGTCCACCCAGGGTTACCTCTTTTTAGCCCATAATTACATAAAGATTTGTGGGCATAGCACTCCAATCTTGGAATTCAAGGTCCTAATCAAGTGCAAACTATCTTGGATGTCATGCCCTAGCTTGTAATGCACACCTAAGTGAAGATCTCCCCAAAAACCTAGAACAAAACCCCCATAGGTAATTATAACCTTAATTGAAGCCATGATCAAAAGACAATGTAAACATCATGATCATGGTTTGGGCCAAATATAAAAGTTGTAATATACTTAATAACCTATGTTTAATAGTAAGGAAGTACCCCCCCCAAAAGTTTTCAGAAAGGCCCTAAAAAGATCACCCAAGTTTGAACACTAGGGAAGAATTCAGATTTTGCCTAAGTCAAAAACCAACCCTTAAGCAAAGATCCCTCATGTTCACCTTGATCTCCTTTTCAAAACCAGTCGACCCAATTAACAAAATGGCGCCAAATTAACCCTAGAACACCCTGGCAAGAGATGACACCTACCCTAGGGCGCTAGACACGACTTGACACCCCTTTTGTCTCGGTTTGGACCCAGCTGACACAGCAAACTTCTCCCCTCTCTATCTCCCTGCCCTGACCATATCTCGACTTGGAACTCACAGCAAAAGGGTAGGATTTGGAGCAGAGAAGTGACCGTACACAGTGACTTTGCCGAGATATGCACGCCATGGCGCTTGAATCGGCCGTTGAACCTTGGCAGACGCAACCCTCCACGTGTTCGACGCGAGCTGGCACCCGGGGGCGCGCTCAGAGCACGCCCGTGCGCGAACCCCCGCGCGCCCGCGGTCGCCCGTGACCACGCCCGAGCCGTGCCTATAAAACCCGCCCCAGCGCTCGGTTGTTTCCCCCAGTACCTCATCCGTACCTCGCCGGACTTGCCCGAGCCAGCCCTCGCCTCCGGCGACCTCCCCGCGGCCCGCCAGTGCCGGCCGAAGACCACCGTCGTGGCCAACCCCTCTCCAGCCTCCCTCCGTTCGATCCAAGCCTTCAGTAAGCTTCCTGGTGAAGCCGTGAGCCTTGCTCAAGCTTGAACCGAGAGCCTGCGTCACCGGAGTGGCCGAATCGCGCTCGCCGGACTTCAAGAACCCGCCGGCGCGCGTGGACCGGGTAAATCCCTCCACCATTTCTCGATTCCTTGCGTGTGTGGCCTCTGCGTCATCCCGTGATGCTCCTCGTACCCCTGGATTGAACCATACCGCCGTGGATAGGCCGGAGCGCACGCCGCCGGCGAGCTCGCCCGCCTGCGCACGTGGACCAAGCAGCTCCGACCACCTCCAGCGGCGACCCGCACATCGACGTGACCGCCGCAACCTCCCGAGTGTCGCTGACCACCTCGCCGGACCTCCCTCGTCGCCGGTAAGCCGCGCCGTCCTTTCTTTTCTACGGCCACTGTTTGGATTAGGGGAGGGACCGCGGGTGAGAGGGAGAGAAACCCAGGGGGTTAAGTGCAAGGCCAAAGACTCAGGTGAATAGTAACCCGAGGGTAGATCTGCGAGATTTGAATCCGTTTAACCCCAGGGGTCTCGGTGCAAACTGGTTTTTCCAGAAAACCTTAAATAAATCTGTTTTTAAATTGGACATCAACTTTGAAAATGCATAACTTTTGTTTAAATCATCCAAATATGGTCAAACCAATTTTGCCAAACTCTAAATACTGTAACCTGTCTAAGAAAAATATAAAACCACATAGGATCTAGAGAAAAATATAAGGTTCTAATTTATTTTCAATTTTGGCCAAAAAGCTTAAAAATAGCAAGAAAAATAGTTGCACTATTTAACTAGGGTTAGAAAAATTTGGAGAAGTTTGTATTCACTCACTAACTTAGTTAAAAATATTAAACCTCTCTGTCTATTACATTAAGATAATTTTAACCCCTCATTCTATAATATGCCTAAGTTTGAGGAAAATAGAAAAGGTAATATAAATGATGAACCAGAGGGCACACCTATTTTTGTTGAGATACTTAGTCAATGTAGTTCACTGGAAAAATGTGTCATACCTTGTTGTAGTGTAAAATAAGCAAGATACCTTTTTAATGAAGAAAATAGGGATAACTTAGAAAAACCCTACAAAAATACCCCTAAGGTGAAACCTCCCCAAGCCTTAGGATAACTAATGTGTTGATAATGAGAACTTAAGAAAAATCTGAAATCTGTTGTTTGATATTTTTCAAATGACAAGTTAGTTCTAATCACTCTTTTTGCACCCAAGTTTAGAAATTCACCATTAATTAACCACCATGTAGCTCTCTGTCATTTTTGGCACAAGGGCTTTTCATCACTACTAGAGGCCAGCAAAAATAACCATTAAGTCAGAAACCACTTTAATAAAGGACTTGTAGTGTAAAGTGGCCCCAATTACCTAACCATTGTTATTTTTGTTTAGAGATTAGCTTTTATACTTTAAGCCTCAAATTTTCAAAACAAGCTAGTATAGCCAGTGACAACCCACTGTAATTTTTACAGAATTTTTGGAAATTTTTAAACTACTATCATAGTTCAAACCCTACTAGAAACCCTAGGTGGAAAATTAAGAAAGGAAAATGGATGATAGAACTTAATGTCCCCCTAAGGCCTTTATAATTGTCCACTGAAATTTATAAAGGCCATACAAATCCAATAAGTGATTTTGGAAAGAAAACCTAAAACTAAAAGGTAATAAGTCTATGAATACCACTAGAAGACCCTCGTAGCCAAGAAACCCTAAGTTAATTCTTGACGTAAATTCTGTAGCTTAATGTTCTTAAATTTTGCATAATCATGACATACATGTTCATTGCATTTCGATAGACTGTAATCTTGCTGACGGAGAGTACGTCCTCGTGCCGGAGCAAGGAGCTGCCCAGGAGGTTGCCCCCGACCCAGCACCAGAGCCTGCACCAGAGGACCTGCCTGCCACTGCTTTGGAAGGCAAGCCCCGGTTTTATGCATAACCCGTTATTTATGCTATTTTACTTCACTTAATGATTGTAGGATTGATTGTGCACTTAGGTGTAGGAATTGTTTGAAACCCTAGTTGCATGATCTCAGGAATCCTTTTGAGATGAATACTAGTATGACAGGTCGAGTAGCTGCTTTATTTAATTAGGGTCTCGGTAGAAGACGAGTGATTTTTCTAGCACTCGCGCGAGATCAGGAAGTTGATTGTACCCACTTTCACACTGTCATGATACTAGTTGGTGGACCACAATCCATGGGGATTGGTTGTCCACGAGATGGAAAATGGAATAAGGATTAATGTGCGGATACCTGTGTCAAGCGTTTGAACGTACTAAACACATACCGAGAAATATGGTAAATCGGTAAGCCTAGTACCTGAGTGAACCTGGCAGTGGACATACCTCCTCACGCGACCTGAGACGTAGTCTCCCATTCCGGTTATGGTGGGTACAAGTGCGGTCACTGCACGACGGCAGTCGGGGTCAGTGGGGCATTGTACGCCAAGGCGGTGAGCCCTGATCTGCTGACGGGGAATCGATGGGGACGGTTGATGTGTGTGGGGACGGAGTGCCCCTACATGTCGTGTGTTTAGGTTTACCTTGCAAGGATGAAAACTCGATTCGAATCGTCTGCTTCTCGCAGCTAATGAGACTGCTTGATCCCTTGTACTGCATTGAGTAAGAAGTGAAACTGTGACGAGATGATACAAAATGATGATTGCTAAAATTGCTTGCTACTATGTATGAGTAGATAGTACACTTTTAGCCTTAAGAGAGTCACACTTAATTTTGACAAAGTTAAAATCTGGATTCAGAAACTCAGCTAGTGCTTTTGGCAACCAAACCCTACAGCCAAACAGCTGCATGTCTAGAGGTAGAGGAGTATAGACTCCTCACACCGGGTAAGTCTAGATGAGTATTAGTATACTCAGCCTTGCTTGTGGCACAATTTTACAGGTTCTCTGGAGGACATGGTTGCTGGAGTGACTTGGCCATCCACCCTGCCACCGGGTTGGACTGTCGAGTGGGACCCCGCCTCGGCTGAGGAGGAGCATGAGGAGTGATGGGACAGGCTTCCCCATCCCTCCATTTATTTACCGTTAGTTTAATTTCCGCTGCATTCCAAAAACAATGATGGTTACTTTTGCGAAAACTCCGATGATGACAATGGTGATGTAATAACTTAATACTCTTCCATGCATGGTTTTATACTTTATTGTATTTGCTCTGTGACTCACCATCGAGTGAGACTGTGGTACTTGATCCTGTCAGTGGCCGTGTCGGACTAGATCCGAGGGATTGACGGGTTATTCCCATTTAAGTGTGGTCTAGCCTCTAAGGTCGGACTTAGGCACTTAAGTCGGAATAATTCGGGCAGTTCCGCCACAGCTGGTATCGGAGCTTATACCACCACAGAGGAATCAATAAAACATGGATACCATCCCTTTTCTAAAAAGTAAAACTGGATAGAAACAATGTTGGATAGATAGTAGGGCGAGCAGGATAGACCTAGGACGTGAAGCCTTAGGATAATAGAAGGGTAGCTAGGTGGCTAAGTGACTAGGCCCTACAGGCCACTTTTACAGGATGGGAGTTCTTCCCTATTCCCCTTATTTTCTTGTGAGGTCATTCAGGACGTGCATGCATGCATTCTTAATTAAGTAAATAATTGACCAAATAAAAAGGACTTAAAGGTGAAATAGCAGCCAACTAGGTCCTCACTACCTTTTTCTTTTAACCAGGGGCAGGTTGAGTTTTGTTTTCCCGGTTCTTTTTACTTCTTTTTCTTTACTTACGCTTAAACCATGCACAGATGACTTCCCACGGATCCTCCGAGGATGGAGATGCACTGACCCACACTGACGGACTTGCGCGAGAGGGTTTTCCCCGCATCTTGTGGGAGGTGCTTCAGGGGGCAGGATATTCGACACCCCCTCAGTACGCGGTGCAGCTATTCGAGAAGCACCGGGTACCTCGCTGTAGGGTGAGGATGACCTTGGAGCCTCATCCCTTGCAGCCAGGCTGGCGTTCACTGGACTCTGAGTCCTATGGATACCGGGCTGAGGACACTGTTGAGGCTATCGCTCTGCATGGACTGACCACCTTCTGTGGATTTCACCCCTTGGAGTTGGCTACCCACCCCATTGGGTTGTTCCCCGCGGAAAAGGAGGACGACCCGATGTGGAAGGATCGGGTGGAGCATGCCAAGGACATCTGGGCTCTCTACCCAGGCCACACCGCCCACTTGTCTGTACGATGCATGAATGCTCTGTATCGTCTGCAAGTGATGCGTGGGGAGGCCATGTCCCACCTGATGGCATTGTTGGAGGCCACCAAGATCACCCTGGATAGCAGGGAGGAGCTCGTGGTGGATTTATCCCAGGAGCTGGTGGAGAAAGATTTACAGGTGGAGCAGCTGACTGACGAGATTCATGAGTTGGAAGAGCTGGTGGGTACCAGGGAGAATACCATAGAGGTCCTCGAGGATCAGCTCCTCAACACTCAGCAGCAGTTAGCAGAGGCTAATGCGCATCTGGACATGCATCACCAAGAGATCCATGATGCGGAGGCTGACGAGGACGTCGACGTCGAGGGAGGAGATGAGTCTGCCTCCAGTGTAGACACCGCTGGCTCAGGGAGACCCCCTTCCCCCGAGTCTAGCGTCGCCTCGTTCGCTCAGTAGAGGCCAGCCTAATGTTAGAAATTGGTGATAGTTGGACTCCTCGCCGCTAGCTTAGCTTTTGCACCTTTAGGGTACTAGGCCAGGTAGAGTTGAGTCTTTTGCTTCCTTGATGTAACCAGTGGTAAAACTCTCTTGGATGTTTAGGGATGACTGATGGTAATTTAAATTCGGATGGAAGGATCATGTTTTCGTTTGATTTATTTGAAATCTATCAATTACTTTGACTCCCCTACCATGTTCGAACCTTAAGCTTGGAGATATGTTATTAAGCAACCATGTGGCTTTTTCAGATGGCGAGGAGAGCGCGCCGTGAACAGAATGAGCACGTTCCTCCACCGCCACCGCCTCCCACTCTGCAGGAGCTCATGGCCCAGCAGAATGAGATTCTGAGGCAATTAGCTCAGCGTCAGCCACCACCTCAGCATTATGGTGGAGACCATCAGCGTCACCCCGCCGCTGCTACTTACCAGGAGTTTCTCAGCACCCAGCCACCATTGTTTACCAGGTCGGAGGACCCACTTGATGCAGATGTGTGGTTGAGGGTGGTAGAATCCAAGTTCCCACTGCTCCATGGGGCTTGCTCAGAGGTCGCCAAGGTCAGGTTTGCCACCCAGCAGCTTCGCGGACCCGCAAGGACTTGGTGGGACCATTTTCTTGCCATGCAGCCAGATGGTAGAGAGGTGGAGTGGAGGGAGTTCAAGGCCGCTTTCAGAGGGCATCATATTCCAGCTGGCATCATGGACCGGAAGCTCAATGAGTTTCTGGCACTCACTCAGGGCAGCAGGACAGTGTTGCAATATGCCCAGGCCTTCAACGATTTGTGTCAGTATGCCGGATACCATGCAGATACGGATGAGAAGAAGCGAGACAGGTTCAGGAGGGGGCTCAGCACCAAGCTCCGTGACCGTCTCAACACCGTCAGGGCCAACAGTTACAATGAGTTGGTCAACATGGCTATCTCCCAGGAAGACTGCATCTTGGCTCGACAGGCGGAGAAGAAGAGGAAGACCCCTGTGGCAGGACCCTCGTCCCAGCCACAGCGCTTCAGGATTGTGTCTGACTCACAGAGCAGGGGACCTCAGCAGCAGCAAGGAAGGTGGGTGATCAGGCCACCACAGCAGCAGCAGCAGCAACAGCAGCAGGCACCCAACCGTGCCCAATTCCCAGTTCAGAGGAACAACCAGCAGCAGCAGTATCGCCAGGCCAATGATAACAGGTGTTTCACTTGTGGCAGCACTGGGCATTATGCCAAGAATTGCCCCAAGAATCAGCAGAGGCAGGGGCAGAATGTTAACCAGAACCAGGGAAAGAGGCAGAAAGTGCAAGTGAGGCAGGGCAAGCTGAACTTCACTACAATGGCTGACATTCCAGAGGGAGCACCCGTCATGACTGGTATCTTTACAGTTTTAAATTTCCCTGCTACTATTCTTTTTGATTCTGGTGCATCGCATAGTTTTGTCAGTGCCAAATTTAGTGCCAAGTGCCAGTTGCCTTTTTGCCACACCCACGGGGCTATTACCATTTCCACCCCGGGAGGCAGGATTGCCACAAATCAAATCAGCAGGCATGTGCCCATAAAGTTTGGTAGTTTGATAGTTAAAACTGACCTTCTTATCTTGGGACTGGATAGTGTGGATATCATTTTGGGAACTGATTGGTTGGCCAAACATCAGGCAATATTGGATATTGCAGCCAGAGCCATTGAAATTCATTCTCCTGCTTATGGCGAGACTGTTTTGTATTTACCCAACCAGGGTGGTACCCAGTCTTGTGCCTTTGTTATGGCAGAGTCTCCAGTAAGGCAGATCCCAGTAGTCTGCGACTACCCCGATGTCTTTCCGGAGGAATTGCCAGGAATGCCACCTGACCGAGACATTGAGTTTGCCATTGAATTGCAACCCGGGACTGCTCCTATCTCCAAGAGACCTTATAGGATGCCTCCCGCGGAGTTGGCAGAACTGAAGAAACAATTGCAAGAATTGTTGGACAAGGGGTTTATCCGCCCAAGCACTTCACCATGGGGATGTCCAGCATTATTTGTGAAGAAAAAGGATGAGAGTTTGAGGATGTGTGTTGATTACCGCCCTCTCAATGCGGTGACTATCAAGAACAAGTACCCGTTACCCCGCATTGATGTTCTGTTTGATCAATTGGTAGGAGCCAAGGTATTCTCCAAGATAGACCTTCGCTCGGGCTACCATCAGATCAAGATTCGAACCAGCGATATTCCCAAGACGGCCTTCTCTACTAGATATGGGCTCTATGAGTTTTTGGTGATGTCTTTTGGGCTAACCAATGCCCCGGCTTATTTCATGTACTTGATGAACTCAGTATTCATGCCAGAGCTGGACAAGTTTGTGGTTGTCTTCATTGATGACATTTTGGTTTATTCCAAGAATGAAGATGAACACACGGAGCATCTGCATATTGTGCTTCAGAGACTTCGCGACCATCAGTTATATGCTAAGTTGTCCAAGTGTGAGTTCTGGCTGAAAGAAATAAAATTCTTGGGTCACACAATTTCTCAGGATGGGATATCAGTTGATCCTGAGAAGGTGCAAGAAGTGATGGACTGGAAACCCCCGACTACAGTGAAGCAGATTAGGAGTTTTCTGGGATTGGCAGGGTACTACCGACGATTTATTCCGGATTTCTCTAGAATTGCCAAGCCAATGACTGAACTGTTAAAGAAAGGAGTCAAATTTGAGTGGAGCCAAAAGTGTGAAGATGCTTTTCTTACCCTGAGGCAACATTTGACAACAGCTCCAGTGCTAGCTCAACCCGACAACACCAAGCCATTTGAGGTTTATTGTGATGCTTCTGGTACAGGATTGGGTTGTGTGTTGATGCAAGAGAACAGAGTGATTGCTTATGCTTCCCGAGCCCTCAGACCCCATGAACAGAATTACCCGACACATGACTTGGAGTTGGCAGCTGTAGTTCATGCTCTCAAGATATGGAGACACTACTTGATGGGAGCCCACTGTAACATTTACACTGATCACAAGAGCCTCAAGTACATTTTCACTCAGGCAGATCTGAATATGAGGCAGAGGAGATGGTTGGAATTAATCAAGGACTATGATTTGGAGGTACATTACCATCCTGGCAAGGCAAATGTTGTGGCAGATGCTTTGAGCCGAAAAGCCCAATGTAATTGCATGAACATGGATGCAAGAATCATCACCTTGTGTGATGAGTTGTGCAAGCTGAACCTGGAAGTTGTTCCTTCCGGTGAATTGGGATATATTGCGGTGGAGCCTACACTGCAAGAACAAATAGCTCAGGCACAGTTTGGGGATAAGGGTGTTCAGATCATCAAGGATATGATCAAACAAAAGGCCGAGAAATATAAGTGTTTCCGTCAGGACAGCAAGGGAGTTTTATGGTTTGAAGACCGATTGGTGGTTCCCAAGGACCCCGAGCTCAGAAAGAAGATACTGGATGAAGCTCACCTTTCCAAGTTCTCCATTCACCCGGGTAGCAACAAGATGTACCATGATCTCAGACCCCTTTATTGGTGGACCCGGATGAAGAGAGAAATTGCCAAGTACGTTTCAGAATGTGACACTTGTCAGAGAGTGAAAGCTAGTCATCTGAAAGCAGCAGGCCCTTTGCAACCCCTTCCCATGCCGTCTTGGAAATGGGAGGACATTTGCATGGACTTCATAGTGGGATTACCCAATACCTCCCGGCACCATGATTCCATATGGGTTATTGTGGATAGATTGACCAAGACTGCTCATTTCTTGCCAGTACACACCACCCACAAGACAGAGAAGTACGCAGAGATTTATGTTGATCAGATAGTAAGGTTGCATGGTATGCCAAAAACCATTGTATCTGACAGAGGAGCACTGTTTGTGGCACGCTTTTGGGAGAAACTGCAAGAATCACTTGGAACCCAAGTAATCCGAAGCTCAGCCTATCACCCTCAGACTGATGGCCAGACAGAAAGGGTGAATCAGATTTTGGAAGACATGTTGCGGGCATGTGCACTACACTATGGGAAGGATTGGGATAAGTGTCTGTCCTTAGCAGAGTTTTCTTACAATAACAGTTATCAGTCCAGTCTGAAGATGGCACCTTTTGAGGCATTATATGGGAGAAGGTGTAGGACCCCGCTGAATTGGTCTCAAGCAGGAGAGAGGGAGATATTTGGGCCAGATTTGGTGCTTGAAGCAGAGGCAAAGGTTAGAATTATCAAAAAGAACTTGGAAGCTGCGCAGGCCAGACAAAAGAGTTATCATGACAAGAGGCGGAAGCCTCTACAGTTTGCGGTGGGAGATCATGTCTATCTTAAGGTATCACCAACTAAGGGTATCCAAAGATTTGGGATCAAGGGCAAGTTGGCCCCTCGCTACATTGGACCTTATAAGATCAAGAAAAGTTGTGGACCCGTAGCCTACCAATTGGAATTACCATCCCATATGTCCGCAGTTCACAATGTGTTCCATGTGTCTCAGCTGCGGAAATGTGTTCGTCTACCCACTGAAGTGCTACCAGAACCAGACATTGAGATAGAATCAGACTTGTCCTACCAGGAGTACCCCGTCAAGGTATTGGATCAGAAGGAAAGATCAACTCGGGCAAGGTCAATCAGAATGTATAAGGTTCAGTGGAGTCATCATTCAGCAGAAGAGGCTACATGGGAGACGGATGATTTTCTACGCTCTCGCTTCCCCGACTTTCTGCCCAAAGAAGCCGGTACGTAACCCCAAGACCCCACCCCCACCTGCCCTTTGAATACAATTATAAGAAAAACTTAGATAATAAGGATAGTCTAAGTTATGGACTTAACTTAAGAAGGGCTTCCTTCTGAAGTTGCAAAGAGGATGACATTCGAAGAGCAGTTATAAAGGTAAAACTTGAGTATAAGGGGAAAGTAGCACCAACACACCTTCAAAGCATCCCTCCAAGGGACTCCACCTGAAATCTCGGGACGAGATTCCTTTAAGGGGGGAGGGCTGTAACACCCTAGGTGTTACTCAGGGTGTCCACCCAGGGTTACCTCTTTTTAGCCCATAATTACATAAAGATTTGTGGGCATAGCACTCCAATCTTGGAATTCAAGGTCCTAATCAAGTGCAAACTATCTTGGATGTCATGCCCTAGCTTGTAATGCACACCTAAGTGAAGATCTCCCCAAAAACCTAGAACAAAACCCCCATAGGTAATTATAACCTTAATTGAAGCCATGATCAAAAGACAATGTAAACATCATGATCATGGTTTGGGCCAAATATAAAAGTTGTAATATACTTAATAACCTATGTTTAATAGTAAGGAAGTACCCCCCCAAAAGTTTTCAGAAAGGCCCTAAAAAGATCACCCAAGTTTGAACACTAGGGAAGAATTCAGATTTTGCCTAAGTCAAAAACCAACCCTTAAGCAAAGATCCCTCATGTTCACCTTGATCTCCTTTTCAAAACCAGTCGACCCAATTAACAAAATGGCGCCAAATTAACCCTAGAACACCCTGGCAAGAGATGACACCTACCCTAGGGCGCTAGACACGACTTGACACCCCTTTTGTCTCGGTTTGGACCCAGCTGACACAGCAAACTTCTCCCCTCTCTATCTCCCTGCCCTGACCATATCTCGACTTGGAACTCACAGCAAAAGGGTAGGATTTGGAGCAGAGAAGTGACCGTACACAGTGACTTTGCCGAGATATGCACGCCATGGCGCTTGAATCGGCCGTTGAACCTTGGCAGACGCAACCCTCCACGTGTTCGACGCGAGCTGGCACCCGGGGGCGCGCTCAGAGCACGCCCGTGCGCGAACCCCCGCGCGCCCGCGGTCGCCCGTGACCACGCCCGAGCCGTGCCTATAAAACCCGCCCCAGCGCTCGGTTGTTTCCCCCAGTACCTCATCCGTACCTCGCCGGACTTGCCCGAGCCAGCCCTCGCCTCCGGCGACCTCCCCGCGGCCCGCCAGTGCCGGCCGAAGACCACCGTCGTGGCCAACCCCTCTCCAGCCTCCCTCCGTTCGATCCAAGCCTTCAGTAAGCTTCCTGGTGAAGCCGTGAGCCTTGCTCAAGCTTGAACCGAGAGCCTGCGTCACCGGAGTGGCCGAATCGCGCTCGCCGGACTTCAAGAACCCGCCGGCGCGCGTGGACCGGGTAAATCCCTCCACCATTTCTCGATTCCTTGCGTGTGTGGCCTCTGCGTCATCCCGTGATGCTCCTCGTACCCCTGGATTGAACCATACCGCCGTGGATAGGCCGGAGCGCACGCCGCCGGCGAGCTCGCCCGCCTGCGCACGTGGACCAAGCAGCTCCGACCACCTCCAGCGGCGACCCGCACATCGACGTGACCGCCGCAACCTCCCGAGTGTCGCTGACCACCTCGCCGGACCTCCCTCGTCGCCGGTAAGCCGCGCCGTCCTTTCTTTTCTACGGCCACTGTTTGGATTAGGGGAGGGACCGCGGGTGAGAGGGAGAGAAACCCAGGGGGTTAAGTGCAAGGCCAAAGACTCAGGTGAATAGTAACCCGAGGGTAGATCTGCGAGATTTGAATCCGTTTAACCCCAGGGGTCTCGGTGCAAACTGGTTTTTCCAGAAAACCTTAAATAAATCTGTTTTTAAATTGGACATCAACTTTGAAAATGCATAACTTTTGTTTAAATCATCCAAATATGGTCAAACCAATTTTGCCAAACTCTAAATACTGTAACCTGTCTAAGAAAAATATAAAACCACATAGGATCTAGAGAAAAATATAAGGTTCTAATTTATTTTCAATTTTGGCCAAAAAGCTTAAAAATAGCAAGAAAAATAGTTGCACTATTTAACTAGGGTTAGAAAAATTTGGAGAAGTTTGTATTCACTCACTAACTTAGTTAAAAATATTAAACCTCTCTGTCTATTACATTAAGATAATTTTAACCCCTCATTCTATAATATGCCTAAGTTTGAGGAAAATAGAAAAGGTAATATAAATGATGAACCAGAGGGCACACCTATTTTTGTTGAGATACTTAGTCAATGTAGTTCACTGGAAAAATGTGTCATACCTTGTTGTAGTGTAAAATAAGCAAGATACCTTTTTAATGAAGAAAATAGGGATAACTTAGAAAAACCCTACAAAAATACCCCTAAGGTGAAACCTCCCCAAGCCTTAGGATAACTAATGTGTTGATAATGAGAACTTAAGAAAAATCTGAAATCTGTTGTTTGATATTTTTCAAATGACAAGTTAGTTCTAATCACTCTTTTTGCACCCAAGTTTAGAAATTCACCATTAATTAACCACCATGTAGCTCTCTGTCATTTTTGGCACAAGGGCTTTTCATCACTACTAGAGGCCAGCAAAAATAACCATTAAGTCAGAAACCACTTTAATAAAGGACTTGTAGTGTAAAGTGGCCCCAATTACCTAACCATTGTTATTTTTGTTTAGAGATTAGCTTTTATACTTTAAGCCTCAAATTTTCAAAACAAGCTAGTATAGCCAGTGACAACCCACTGTAATTTTTACAGAATTTTTGGAAATTTTTAAACTACTATCATAGTTCAAACCCTACTAGAAACCCTAGGTGGAAAATTAAGAAAGGAAAATGGATGATAGAACTTAATGTCCCCCTAAGGCCTTTATAATTGTCCACTGAAATTTATAAAGGCCATACAAATCCAATAAGTGATTTTGGAAAGAAAACCTAAAACTAAAAGGTAATAAGTCTATGAATACCACTAGAAGACCCTCGTAGCCAAGAAACCCTAAGTTAATTCTTGACGTAAATTCTGTAGCTTAATGTTCTTAAATTTTGCATAATCATGACATACATGTTCATTGCATTTCGATAGACTGTAATCTTGCTGACGGAGAGTACGTCCTCGTGCCGGAGCAAGGAGCTGCCCAGGAGGTTGCCCCCGACCCAGCACCAGAGCCTGCACCAGAGGACCTGCCTGCCACTGCTTTGGAAGGCAAGCCCCGGTTTTATGCATAACCCGTTATTTATGCTATTTTACTTCACTTAATGATTGTAGGATTGATTGTGCACTTAGGTGTAGGAATTGTTTGAAACCCTAGTTGCATGATCTCAGGAATCCTTTTGAGATGAATACTAGTATGACAGGTCGAGTAGCTGCTTTATTTAATTAGGGTCTCGGTAGAAGACGAGTGATTTTTCTAGCACTCGCGCGAGATCAGGAAGTTGATTGTACCCACTTTCACACTGTCATGATACTAGTTGGTGGACCACAATCCATGGGGATTGGTTGTCCACGAGATGGAAAATGGAATAAGGATTAATGTGCGGATACCTGTGTCAAGCGTTTGAACGTACTAAACACATACCGAGAAATATGGTAAATCGGTAAGCCTAGTACCTGAGTGAACCTGGCAGTGGACATACCTCCTCACGCGACCTGAGACGTAGTCTCCCATTCCGGTTATGGTGGGTACAAGTGCGGTCACTGCACGACGGCAGTCGGGGTCAGTGGGGCATTGTACGCCAAGGCGGTGAGCCCTGATCTGCTGACGGGGAATCGATGGGGACGGTTGATGTGTGTGGGGACGGAGTGCCCCTACATGTCGTGTGTTTAGGTTTACCTTGCAAGGATGAAAACTCGATTCGAATCGTCTGCTTCTCGCAGCTAATGAGACTGCTTGATCCCTTGTACTGCATTGAGTAAGAAGTGAAACTGTGACGAGATGATACAAAATGATGATTGCTAAAATTGCTTGCTACTATGTATGAGTAGATAGTACACTTTTAGCCTTAAGAGAGTCACACTTAATTTTGACAAAGTTAAAATCTGGATTCAGAAACTCAGCTAGTGCTTTTGGCAACCAAACCCTACAGCCAAACAGCTGCATGTCTAGAGGTAGAGGAGTATAGACTCCTCACACCGGGTAAGTCTAGCTGAGTATTAGTATACTCAGCCTTGCTTGTGGCACAATTTTACAGGTTCTCTGGAGGACATGGTTGCTGGAGTGACTTGGCCATCCACCCTGCCACCGGGTTGGACTGTCGAGTGGGACCCCGCCTCGGCTGAGGAGGAGCATGAGGAGTGATGGGACAGGCTTCCCCATCCCTCCATTTATTTACCGTTAGTTTAATTTCCGCTGCATTCCAAAAACAATGATGGTTACTTTTGCGAAAACTCCGATGATGACAATGGTGATGTAATAACTTAATACTCTTCCATGCATGGTTTTATACTTTATTGTATTTGCTCTGTGACTCACCATCGAGTGAGACTGTGGTACTTGATCCTGTCAGTGGCCGTGTCGGACTAGATCCGAGGGATTGACGGGTTATTCCCATTTAAGTGTGGTCTAGCCTCTAAGGTCGGACTTAGGCACTTAAGTCGGAATAATTCGGGCAGTTCCGCCACAATTATGACCCAAAAGATCATGACCTAAAAAGCTGGGTGTCTCATATTTACCTGTCTTATCTGCAATTCTGTCTTACCCTATGTTTCTAACCCAGATGGTCAATACCAGGAAGGGAGGCGGTATCAATCTACCTGCTCACACCCGTCGCAGGAGGATTGTTAACCAACCACAACCAGGGATGAATCCTCTGCCGAACCCTCCATCGATTGGAACAGATCCTGTAGCTGCCACTCAGATGCAGCTGCTGCAGCAAATGGCAAATACCATGACGGAAATGCAAGTGCAGATCTGTCAGGAACGTCAGGAGATGCGTTAGGAACGTCAGGAGATCCGACAGGAATGGCTGGAACGGCATTAACTACCACCTCCTCCTCCATCACCAGCTCCACCCTGGAACAAGCACCGGGAATTCATGAGTCACAAGCCACCCACATTCTCTAGCTCTCTAGATCCTCTTCAGGCAGATGATTGGCTGAATACGGTGGATAAAAAGCTCAACATTGCTCAATGTACTGATCGGGAGAATGTTCTCTATGCATCGGGTCGCCTCATTGGCCCTGTTGCTAACTGGTGGGACTCCTACTGTGTTGCTCATGCTGCTGCTAATGCTATTACTTGGGCAGAAATCTATACACATTTCAGGGACTATCATATTCCTGCTGGCGTGATGAAAATTAAGAAGAAGGAGTTCTTGTCACTCAAGCAAGGCAACATGACAGTTAGTGAATACCGAGATAAATTCATTTAGCTATCAAGGTATGCTCCAGAGGAGGTTGCTGACGATGAAAGGAAGTAGGAGCAATTCATGGAGGGACTCAATGGGCCACTCCAGTACCAGCTGATATCCCACACCTTCTCATCTTTCCAGAGGCTTCTGGACAAGGCCATCGCACTTGAACACAAACGTGTTTAGCTTTGCGAGATGAAAAGGAAGGCTATCACCAAGGGTCAGGGTAGCAGTAGCATCCACCCTTGCTATGCTCCACACCAGGGTACACCAGCTCGTCCAAGAGGAGGGCAACCGTCTCACTAGCGACCTACTCAGCAGACACCACAGGCGACACTGCAGAATCTACGCCCTCGTCAGGCTGCCCCCGCTGCACCCCGGTGAGATGTAACACCTCAAAATTGTGTTGGTCGAATTCATTACAATTCTTCAAAGAGTTTGAAATTAGAGTAACTTTTAATAAGAACTTCCTTGCCTTTGAACTCACATATGCTAAAGTGAATATGATTTCTAATAAGAACAAACTAGAAACACACTTATCCTTATATGAATTTCATTATCCCTTGGGGAATTATAGCCATGTTATCCAAAAGAATCAAGTTAAATTATCCTCTAATAAGTATTTTCTTACATTTTTAAGCTACAAACCTTATAAAAAAAATATATATCCTTGCAAATGCGGGGCTAAATAAGAGATCCCAATATGCATTAGGTTTATCCTCTTATTGGAACATATATTTAACCTCTTAGCAAAAGAACAATTAATAAATAAAATACATAATTAAGCATCTCATTCTCTGTTTTCTGTATTGTTGCATTTGTATCTCAGTGTTGAATATGAAGAAAGAATTTAAAACTTAAATTCGAAATTGATATCAGAAAAAGAAAATAGAAAAGAAAACACAAAGAGCCACTTGGGCCGAATTCCCCCTCCCTCGGCCCACGTAACTACTAACCTGTGCCAGCCCACTGCGCTGCTCTCTGATACACTGACGTATCGGGCCCACGCTCCAGTCTCTGCCGCGCACAGCTAGCCTTCTCGCACGCTTGCTCCCTTTCACCGCCAGGCGGGCCCCACTTTCCAGAGTCTTCTCCCAGTTCCAGATCGAAGCAAGCTTCAACAAACGCCACCGGATTCCATGGCGATCCATCGGGGATTGCTTCGATTCAAAACTCCCTAGATCGGCCACCCCTGTTACTATATAAATTGGACCCGCGGTCACCCCTTCCCTTAACAAGTTGTCGCAAGCCGCACCACGAGTCAGAATGGAGGAGTTTCCACATGGGTGTTTTTCCGTTGGGTTTGTAGCAGAGAGAAGCCGCCGCCGCCACCGGCGTTACTCGCCACCGTGCGCCCTGCTAGCTGCCGCGGCTGGGCGATCGACTGGGGAAGTATGCGCAGGGGTGTCCTTGTGTGTCGGGCGCTTTGGCTCGGCCAATTCCGCGGCGGCAACCTCATCGGACTTGCGAAATCCGCATCCGCCGACGCCGTGTCTGTCCGCATTTCGTGGTGGGGTAAGTAGCTATTCCTCGTGGTCGTCTAGTGTAGGGCATCGTTTTGCACTTACCAATTCAAAGCTTAGCGCGTTAATTCCGTGATCTGGGCGGCTGTTCATGGCGCCACCGCGCCGGTGCTTTGCGCCGCCGGGATCGCAGTCGAAGGAGGGAGAGAACATTGTGACCGTCGATTCACGATGGACGGTCGGGATTAGAAGCCGGATAACCTTTCACCGCGTTAAATCTATGCCACAGAAATTAGATCGGACGATCCATAGGGAATCAAACTACATTAAATCTGTGACGCAGATCTTGGAATGAACGGTCAGGGATGTGTACCGGTTCAGTGTGCCAAGATCTAATCCTGGCCTTCGATAGTTGATCGGGCGGCCGAAGTCTATCGATACCCCTTCGCGGTAACGTTTTACATAAGAGACCCCAGAAAATGTGTTAATCAACCCGCCGTCCAACTGGTGGGTCGTTTGTGTCTTAGGAACTTTTGCACCGGGGCCCCCGACCTCTCTGGTTTTTATGGCCCAGTCCAGGGTATTATAAAACAGAGAAAATAAATTATAAATGGATTTTTAATAGATAAATAAATGCTAGAACTTGTTTAAATCATAGAAAATCCATTTTTAGTCCAAATTAATCCATTCCACTTTCTAAAATTTTGTAATTTTATTCTCTACCACCTAGAGCCTCTGTTTTGTCATGAAAACAATTAGAACTTTAATCTCTCACTCAATCCATTTTAAACACATAAAACCTTTGAAAATTCATAACTTAAAATCTACAACTCCAAAATTAATAATTCTTTTTCCTGTGATCTTATTTTAATATGTAGATTATTAATATGTATTTTAGCATACATGTTTGGTGTAATGTTAATTTTGCCTATACACTGTTTGTTTGAATTGCTACAACTAGTGCGAGGTCACGTGTCACCTGAAGATCATCCTGGTACCTGGAATCTCAAGTCCCAGGCAAGTTGTGCCCTTGATCACTTCTTTTTACCCACTCATGTTCTAATTAATCATAATGATCTGCATAGGTTAATTTTGATGGGACCCAATAGGTTACCCCAGTTTGTCTATCTTTATACCTTGTTTACCACTGAACTTTCTGGGTAGTACTTGCTAGTGCTATATATGGTTTTGGGTATGAAGATTACACTATTCATGATTATACTTTTGTTATCAGTTGTTATTTATTGTTCATGATGAGATCATTATGTTAATTGGAACATGGAGAACCACCCGGGAAAACAGTGCTACCACAAGGGTGGAATGGGACGCCCTTGGCTGATTAATTAGGAAAGCTAGTGGAAGACTACCTTACCCGAAAGGGGCAAGGGCAGTAGGGGAGTGGTCAGTGTAGGGAGGCCCTCGGGAGGATTTTGCTGCGATGGCGGTCCTGCAAGGGATTCCTGCATTGGAACTTCCTATAAACTGTAGCGGGTTTTCTGAAGCTAGTGGAACTTTGTAAAGGCCTCGTAGTGTTACCCTGCCTCGCCTCCTCGGTAGAGGTGTATGGGAAGTCGCGATCCCTTGGCAGATGGGTAACATGACTTGTGGGTAAAGATGCGCAACCTCTGCAGAGTGTAAAACTGGTATACTAGCCGTGCTCACGGTCATGAGCGGCTCGGACACTCACATGATTAAATTATGGAACTAAATTCAATTTGTCATATGCATTGCATCGCAGGTGAAGTTGTTATTTTTGTTCTATTACTTAATTGGGTTTGGTATTTACTTATACTTAGTAATTGCTAATAAAATTTTGACCAACATTAAAAGCAATGCTCAGCTCTAACCATCCTCTTTGGTAAGCCTTACACTTCACGTGAGCTCCCACCTTTGGCGAGTTCATTTCACATTATTCCCCACAACTTGTTGAGCGATGAACGTATGTGAGCTCACTCTTGCTGTCTCACACACCCCACAGGTCAAGAACAGGTACCACAGGATGAAGCACTTGGAGGATGCTGCGATGAGTTCGTGAGAGGTCTAGGCCGTCGTCTCCCAGTCAACTTTGGGTTGCTGGACCGTTGTCTCCCTATAATGTAACTATTTATTTTGTATAGAACTCCTGTTATATATAAAGTTGTGACATTCGATCCTGTGCCACTATACATCATATGTGTGAGACTTGGTCCCAACATACCTGGTGTTTATGTTAGCACCCGGGTTTTGGACCCCTAAAATCCGGGTGTTACAGAAGTGGTATCAGAGGAATGTTGACTGTAGGACGAAACCTAGATAGAACTGGACAACCATTCTTTACTTACCTTACTTTGAATCTTTTCTAAACTTTTCTTAATCTTTTCTCATCTATTTCCGCTTACTCTGATTATTCTTATCTTTTCTTTCTAAAAGACAAACGTGGATTTCACACTTTGAAATCCTGTGACTGAAGTGACCTTTAGGGATAGGAGACCTACTCTTAGGAACAAAGACAAAACTATTTTTATCTATGTGCTTGAATGTTTGTTCTTATGATACTTGTCTGATTTGGATCTTTGATTGACTGTGATGAATTGTGGAGTAATGTCCATAATTACATGTCCATATGCATATAGAAAAAAAAATGCTTATGAAAATGATAAACATGCAAACTAGATTATGCCCCATTAATGCAGCTAGCCTAACAATATATATCTCATCTTGAAAGATTCATACTCCATACTCATAGATCCATCTCATCTCAAAAGATCCCATCTTATCCTAATTGAAATATATCTCATCTTAATAGATCCAGTTTATCTTAAAAGATACTCTATTACCTTAATAGATACATTTTATCTAGAGAAGATTTTATCCTTATCCTAATAGATCTAACTGGCCTCAAAAGATTCTATCTTATCTTCATGGATCTGTCTTATCCTAATAAGCATACCTATCCACCCTAGTTTAACAACCATGATCTAAATGCAAATCAATTAGATCATATCTAGTCAAACTAGTCCTACCAATCTAATCTAGATCCCATCCAACCCAATATGATCTAATCTAAAGTGAGTTACTTAAAACGGACTAGTTAATACTCGTAAAATAGATTAGACCCTGCTGGCCATGTTTAACTTAAATTAGTACATCAGACCAAACCACCCATGAACAAATAACTTACCAGCCTATTTATGGTGACCATCCCTCCCATCCTAGATGTTGCCATAATACACTTATCTTATGCCACCAGCCTGTTAACCATCTGTCCTTACCCACAAGTTATCCTAACTACATGTCCCTAATTCGGATAAAAACCCCAAGAACAAAGATCAAAGATGATCGAACTCATCAAATCAAGGAAGGATAAGGTTCAAGCTAGATCTTCAAAAGTAATCAAGATCCACAATCTTGGATAGAGTCTTTCCTAGCCCCACCCTTTTATAACTAAACCTATCTACGCTCTAAAGACATCTTCTATCCTACATAATTAAAGTGGACATACATATATATACCCATGCTCTCCTAATCACTTACTAATGAAAAAAAAAGAGAGAGACTCTTGATTTTGAACTAATTAGAAACTGAAAGCTAAATTGCAAACCACTCTTCCTATATCCTCTTTCTTACTAATCTCGAGGACGAGATTATTTTTAAGGGGGGTAGGATTTGTAACACCTCAAAATTGTGTTGGTCGAATTCATTACAATTCTTCAAAGAGTTTGAAATTAGAGTAACTTTTAATAAGAACTTCCTTGCCTTTGAACTCACATATGCTAAAGTGAATATGATTTCTAATAAGAACAAACTAGAAACACACTTATCCTTATATGAATTTCATTATCCCTTGGGGAATTATAGCCATGTTATCCAAAAGAATCAAGTTAAATTATCCTCTAATAAGTATTTTCTTACATTTTTAAGCTACAAACCTTATAAAAAAATATATATCCTTGCAAATGCGGGGCTAAATAAGAGATCCCAATATGCATTAGGTTTATCCTCTTATTGGAACATATATTTAACCTCTTAGCAAAGGAACAATTAATAAATAAAATACATAATTAAGCATCTCATTCTCTGTTTTCTGTATTGTTGCATTTGTATCTCAGTGTTGAATATGAAGAAAGAATTTAAAACTTAAATTCAAAATTGATATCAGAAAAAGAAAATAGAAAAGAAAACACAAAGAGCCACTTGGGCCGAATTCCCCCTCCCTCGGCCCACGTAACTACTAACCTGTGCCAGCCCACTGCGCTGCTCTCTGATACACTGACGTATCGGGCCCACGCTCCAGTCTCTGCCGCGCACAGCTAGCCTTCTCGCACGCTTGCTCCCTTTCACCGCCAGGCGGGCCCCACTTTCCAGAGTCTTCTCCCAGTTCCAGATCGAAGCAAGCTTCAACAAACGCCACCGGATTCCATGGCGATCCATCGGGGATTGCTTCGATTCAAAACTCCCTAGATCGGCCACCCCTGTTACTATATAAATTGGACCCGCGGTCACCCCTTCCCTTAACAAGTTGTCGCAAGCCGCACCACGAGTCAGAATGGAGGAGTTTCCACATGGGTGTTTTTCCGTTGGGTTTGTAGCAGAGAGAAGCCGCCGCCGCCACCGGCGTTACTCGCCACCGTGCGCCCTGCTAGCTGCCGCGGCTGGGCGATCGACTGGGGAAGTATGCGCAGGGGTGTCCTTGTGTGTCGGGCGCTTTGGCTCGGCCAATTCCGCGGCGGCAACCTCATCGGACTTGCGAAATCCGCATCCGCCGACGCCGTGTCTGTCCGCATTTCGTGGTGGGGTAAGTAGCTATTCCTCGTGGTCGTCTAGTGTAGGGCATCGTTTTGCACTTACCAATTCAAAGCTTAGCGCGTTAATTCTGTGATCTGGGCGGCTGTTCATGGCGCCACCGCGCCGGTGCTTTGCGCCGCCGGGATCGCAGTCGAAGGAGGGAGAGAACATTGTGACCGTCGATTCACGATGGACGGTCGGGATTAGAAGCCGGATAACCTTTCACCGCGTTAAATCTATGCCACAGAAATTAGATCGGACGATCCATAGGGAATCAAACTACATTAAATCTGTGACGCAGATCTTGGAATGAACGGTCAGGGATGTGTACCGGTTCAGTGTGCCAAGATCTAATCCTGGCCTTCGATAGTTGATCGGGCGGCCGAAGTCTATCGATACCCCTTCGCGGTAACGTTTTACATAAGAGACCCCAGAAAATGTGTTAATCAACCCGCCGTCCAACTGGTGGGTCGTTTGTGTCTTAGGAACTTTTGCACCGGGGCCCCCGACCTCTCTGGTTTTTATGGCCCAGTCCAGGGTATTATAAAACAGAGAAAATAAATTATAAATGGATTTTTAATAGATAAATAAATGCTAGAACTTGTTTAAATCATAGAAAATCCATTTTTAGTCCAAATTAATCCATTCCACTTTCTAAAATTTTGTAATTTTATTCTCTACCACCTAGAGCCTCTGTTTTGTCATGAAAACAATTAGAACTTTAATCTCTCACTCAATCCATTTTAAACACATAAAACCTTTGAAAATTCATAACTTAAAATCTACAACTCCAAAATTAATAATTCTTTTTCCTGTGATCTTATTTTAATATGTAGATTATTAATATGTATTTTAGCATACATGTTTGGTGTAATGTTAATTTTGCCTATACACTATTTGTTTGAATTGCTACAACTAGTGCGAGGTCACGTGTCACCTGAAGATCATCCTGGTACCTGGAATCTCAAGTCCCAGGCAAGTTGTGCCCTTGATCACTTCTTTTTACCCACTCATGTTCTAATTAATCATAATGATCTGCATAGGTTAATTTTGATGGGACCCAATAGGTTACCCCAGTTTGTCTATCTTTATACCTTGTTTACCACTGAACTTTCTGGGTAGTACTTGCTAGTGCTATATATGGTTTTGGGTATGAAGATTACACTATTCATGATTATACTTTTGTTATCAGTTGTTATTTATTGTTCATGATGAGATCATTATGTTAATTGGAACATGGAGAACCACCCGGGAAAACAGTGCTACCACAAGGGTGGAATGGGACGCCCTTGGCTGATTAATTAGGAAAGCTAGTGGAAGACTACCTTACCCGAAAGGGGCAAGGGCAGTAGGGGAGTGGTCAGTGTAGGGAGGCCCTCGGGAGGATTTTGCTGCGATGGCGGTCCTGCAAGGGATTCCTGCATTGGAACTTCCTATAAACTGTAGCGGGTTTTCTGAAGCTAGTGGAACTTTGTAAAGGCCTCGTAGTGTTACCCTGCCTCGCCTCCTCGGTAGAGGTGTATGGGAAGTCGCGATCCCTTGGCAGATGGGTAACATGACTTGTGGGTAAAGATGCGCAACCTCTGCAGAGTGTAAAACTGGTATACTAGCCGTGCTCACGGTCATGAGCGGCTCGGACACTCACATGATTAAATTATGGAACTAAATTCAATTTGTCATATGCATTGCATCGCAGGTGAAGTTGTTATTTTTGTTCTATTACTTAATTGGGTTTGGTATTTACTTATACTTAGTAATTGCTAATAAAATTTTGACCAACATTAAAAGCAATGCTCAGCTCTAACCATCCTCTTTGGTAAGCCTTACACTTCACGAGAGCTCCCACCTTTGGCGAGTTCATTTCACATTATTCCCCACAACTTGTTGAGCGATGAACGTATGTGAGCTCACTCTTGCTGTCTCACACACCCCACAGGTCAAGAACAGGTACCACAGGATGAAGCACTTGGAGGATGCTGCGATGAGTTCGTGAGAGGTCTAGGCCGTCGTCTCCCAGTCAACTTTGGGTTGCTGGACCGTTGTCTCCCTATAATGTAACTATTTATTTTGTATAGAACTCCTGTTATATATAAAGTTGTGACATTCGATCCTGTGCCACTATACATCATATGTGTGAGACTTGGTCCCAGCATACCTGGTGTTTATGTTAGCACCTGGGTTTTGGACCCCTAAAATCCGGGTGTTACATGAGATCTGCTGGCTAGAGCACTACTACAGTCACCAATTGCTTCAAGTGTGGTGAGGTTGGGCATTACGCCAAAGCTTGTTCGAAGAGGAACCCCAACACACCGGCTCGAAGCAATGTTCAGGGCAAACAACAGACTCCAGCTACCAACAAGGGGTTCAGTATTGCCAGAGTTAACCAAGTCAGTGCTGAGGCTACTACTGATGGTGCTGATATTGCTATTGGTATGTTCTTTATTAATTCAGTACCTAGAGCTATATTATTTGATTATAGAGCTACGCATTTGTTCATTTTTGCTTGTTACGTCAATACAAATGAGCTACCTCTTCAAACTATGCAAAAACCCATGATAGTAATAATCCTAAAGAGCCTATTGAAGCAAATTTTATGACCAACAAATTAACACTGACAATCATGGTGAGGGAATTTTGGTCTATGCCTATAGTATTAGAAGAGAGCAGTATAGATCTGATTCTTGATATGACATGGTTGAGGAAAGCCAAAGCAGTTATACATTGTGCTAGGGAAACCGTAGAACTCACTAGTCCAAAAGGAGAAAGATTTGAAGTCATGATTACCTTAACCCCCTCCACCAGACCCGCCATATATCTAGTAGATGGTAAATTTGTGGGCAGACATATCCGAGTGGTTAGAGAGTTCCTAGATGCCATTCCAGAGGAGTTACTCGGAATGCCACCAGATAGGGAAGTTGAGTTTGTTATTGATCTCTTATCTGGAACCGCTTTTATTCCTAAAAGGCCATACAAAATGTCAGTTGAAGAACTAAAAGAACTTAAGAAACAACTAACAGAGTTGTAGGAGGCAGGATACATTCGTTCGAGTTCCTCACCTTGGGGAGACCCAGTTCTGTTTGTACAGAAGAAGGATGGTTCACAAAGGATGTGTGTTGATTATAGATCACTTAATGATGTCACAATTAAGAATAATTATCCTTTACCTTGCATTAAAGATTTGTTTGATCAGATGAGAGGTGCTAGGGTATTATCTAAGATTGATCTCAGATCGGGTTACCATCTGTTACACCCGGATTCTAGGGGCACCAAAACCTAAGCGTGAAAATAATCATCAAGTGTGCTGGGACCAAGTCTCACACATATGATGACTCATGTTACAGAAACGAATGTCACATCTTTAATATATAACAGAGTTCTGTACAAAATAGATAAATAATTACATCACATGAAGACAAAAGTCCAGCAACCATATTGACTGGGAGACGACGGCCTAGACCACTCACGAACTCATCACAACATCCTTCATACGCCTCATCCAGTGGTACCTGTCCTTGACCTGGTGGGATGTGAGTACAGAAAGGGTGAGCTCACATACGTTCATCGCTCAACAAGTTGTGGGGAATAATGTGCATGAACTCACTAAAGGTGGGAGCTCATGTGAAGTGTAAGGCCTACCAAAGGAGATAGTTAAAGCTGAGCATTGCTTTTAAAGTTGGTCAAAATTTTATTAACAGTTACTAAGTGTAAGTAGATACCAACCCAATTAAACAAGAGATCACAATTGATAATAACACCCGCGATGCAATGCATATGACAAATTAAGTTTAGTTCCATAAATTAATCATGCGAGAGTCCTGTGCTGCTCATGACCGCGAGCACGGCTGATATTAAATAATTAATTAATTAAACCAATAATTAATTAATTATTTAAAATATGTGGCATGATTAAAAATAATGTTATTGTTACGTACATAAAATTAATATGAACCTAACACAACTTGAATGGAATAAAGCAGATGTCTAGCATAAAATATATTACATGTTTAATTAGTAGGGTTACACAAAATAGGTGTCATAACGTGATCTAATTGGTTAGATCGGGGTCACATAAAGAAGTATGGGTTAAACAAATGTAACATATACGATCTAGGTATGACCATCTTCTACCTTTCTCGTATGTGATCTATTGACGTAGGAGAGGGAAGTCCAGCTAACACAGCCACGACCCTGCAAGCTTTGGAGATTCACCCAGAGCAACACCCTGAGGCAAGGGAGTTGCACAGAAAGGTTTGGTGCTTTGCCTCACCCCTACATAAGCCGATCTATGGTCAGAATGAAACAATGCGAGCGGGTATGCCGCGTTGCCATCTCGTCTGTCCATTTAAGATGGGCGGCCAGACGACCGTCTTGCCCATCCGACCAGCTGGCGGCGCATTGTTTGTGTGAGACGTGCCCAAGTCCCCAGCACAACAAACTTCACCTAGATCGGTCCTAAATCTAGCATACCAACTAGTGAACCCGTTAAAGGCGTCTTACTTGGCTGACGAGGTGATGACCAGACTCGGCGATGAGTAAGGACTTCCGGTGGCCGATGGAGGTGCTGCAGTAGATGCGAGATCCCTGACTCGAAGCATGGCAGGATGTTGCCCCTAATGAATAGGTTCAGGAACCCATTCGTCAATGCACTGCCAGAAGATGGATTGGAGCTGACCTGAGTGTGAGCTCCAACTCTTCATGGAGGCTGACAACGATGGTAGGTTGTGCCCTCCTGCGACGGCTTTCTCACGCTCACCCCTCATAGCATCGATGGCGAGCAGATAGTGGAATGACCAAGGAGAAAACGGCGGTCATATTTATGCTGCCTAGGAGCGAGAACGACTCGGCCACGCGAGGTGCAAAGATCGGGTATCAGTGGTTACAGAGATGCGATGGGATCCCAACAAATTGAGGTGTGCGTTTCGGTCATGAGAAGTCTCCAATGATGAAAAATCTGTCCAATAGTACCATGCGTTGGGTGCTATTGTGATGAGGTATTTTCTGGCCAGAGAATTAATAAAATTATATAACAAAAAGTATGCACCATGGGCTGTGATGGAGGCTTAGCGAGACTGAACTACATGGTAACATAACCTTCTTCTTTTTATTCTATTTCAATGCAATTTACAATTTCAAACTTATTTAAAATGCACAACCAAGAAACACTCGACATGGATGCAAATTCATGATTTTATTTATTGTTTATTTATTTATTAATTTAATCACTTTTCATGATGGCTTATAAATGTTAAATGATCAAGAAAAATCACAGTTGAAAAGTTATTCCTTATTTCTTATTTGTTTTAATAGAAAATAATTTATATGTACAATCTCTATCTTGAGATACTTTTAAGTAAAAAATTACTAAACTTAAAATCAGGATTTTGGGGTGTTACATTATCAAATAAAGATTATGCCTTCTGATACTCCTAAGACGGCTTTCTCTACCCGATATGGTTTATATGAGTTCACTGTCATGTCGTTTGGCTTGACTAATGCACCAGCCTACTTCATGAATCTGATAAACAAGGTGTTTATAGAGTATCTTGATAAGTTCGTCATGGTATTCATCGACAACATCCTTGTCTCTTCCAAGAATGATGGTGACCATGAGGAACATCTACGATTGGTACTACAGAAGTCAAGGGATAATCAACTCTATGCCAAGTATAGTAAGTGTGAGTTATGGCTTGATGAAGTACCATTTCTTGGGTATATCATCTCCAATGGTGGAATATCAGTGGATCCGGCTAAAGTAAGAGAGATAGTAGGATGGAAGATACCGAGTTAGGTCACTGAAATCCAGAGTTTCCTGGGACTCACGGGTTATTACCGGTGTTTTATTGAAGGATTCTCCAAGATAGCGAAGCCTATGACATCACTATTGGAGAAGGGAAGAGAGTTTAAGCGGACACATGAATGCCAAGTGAGTTTCAATAAAATGAAGTTTAGATTGATGTCACCTCTAGTGTTGATTATGCCAGATCTATAAAAGGGATTTGACATATATTGTGATGCGTGCCGCCAGGGCTTGGAATGTGTTCTTATGCAAGAAGGACATGTCATTGCATACGCGTCTCGCCAGTTGTGGAATCATGAGTTGAACTACCCTACTCATGACTTAGAACTGACAGTCATAGTGCATGCACTCAAGATATGGAGGCACTATATAATGGGGACCAAGTGCCAAGTCTATACTGATCATAAGAGCTTAAAGTATATCTTCACTCAGAAAGGTCTCTATCTTAGGCAACGCTGGCTAGAGCTCATCAAAGACTATGACATGGAGATCCAATATCATCCGGGCAAGGCGAATCTGGTTGCAGATGTCTTGAGTCGGAAGGAACATGTTCATGCAGCTATAGTCGGCTAGTTACCCAATGAGTTAGCATAAGACTTTGAAAGGCTCAACCTGGGAATAGTTACACATACTGAAGGAATCACCATAGAAGTGGAACCTACCTTGGAGCAGGAGATACGTAAGGGTCAGATCAAAGATGCTAAAATTCAAGAGATCAAAGATCTGATAGCTGAAGGTAGAGGTCTAAACTTCACGGAGGATGAACAAAGCATAATCTGGTTCAAGAACAGGATATGTGTTCCTGAGATTGACAGTCTCTGTGAAACCATACTGAAGGTAGCCCATGACTTAGACTATTCCATACATCCTGGTAGCACCAAGATGTATCAGGATCTAAAGCAGAAGTATTGGTGGTATAGGCTAAAAAGAGATGTAGCTACACACGTGGTCGTATGTGATGTATGTCAACGAGTAAAGGCTAAACATCAAAGGCCAGCTGGGTTGCTACACCCGTTAAAGGTACACGAATGGAAGTGGTAAGAAATCGGTATGGATTTCATTGTTGGGTTGCCTCGCACCCTGAAAGGTTATGATTCCATATGGGTGATCGTGGATAGATTAACCAAAGTGGCTCACTTTTTCCCGGTCAAGACTACCTACAAGGGGTCTCAGTTGGCAGAGTTATATGTGTCTTGGATTGTGTGCCTACATGGGGTACCTAAGAAGATTGTTTCTGATCGGGGATCCCAGTTTCCCTCGAGATTTTAGAAAAGTCTTCTTGAGAATATGGATACAAAACTGAATTTTAGCTCGGCCTATCATCCCCAAACTGATGGCCAGACTTAGAGAACCAACCAAGTGCTTGAAGATATGTTGAGGGCTTGTGCTCTTAAGCATGATGGTAGTTGGGACAAGAGTATACCCTATGTGGAGTTCTCTTACAATAACAGTTATCAAGCCAGTCTGAAGATGTCTCCATTTGAAGCTTTATATGGCAGAAAGTGCAAAACCCCTCTATATTGGGATCAGACTGATGAGAGGCAATTCTTCGAGCCTAAAATTATTCAAGAGGCAGAAGAACAAGTTCGGATGATCAGGGAGAATTTGAGGATAGCATAGACTCGTCAGAAGAGCTATGCTGATAACCGAAGAAGACCATTGGAATTCGAAGAGGGTGATCACGTATACTTAAAAGTGTCACCAATCTAGGGTATGAGGAGATTCAAAGTTAAAGGCAAGTTATCCCCTCGCTTTATTGGAGCCTGCAAAATCCTTAAGTGAGTTGGGGAGATGGCCTACTAGCTTGAGCTACCAGATCATCTATCTGATGTACACGACGTGTTCCACGTATCTCAACTTAAGAAGTGTCTTCGTGTCCCAGACGAACAGTTGCCTATGGAAGAACTTAGTGTGCAAGGTGATCTTGTGACACCCCAGGTGTCAGTTTCGTGTTATGACAGGAGATTAATCCTAATCTCGGATGCTCAGTCAAAATTTCTCTTTCTTGCTTGCGTATGTCTCTGATTATCCAGATTATTCATTCACATTTCGCCGAATTCGGAATTATTCAATCTCACAGAAGGCCAATTTTGGAGCGTGTTAAAACTTTTAATTCTCGGAACTCATGCAGACTCGAAGATCATTCTCGATTATAAATCTTTTCTGAAGCTCTTTAAATCAAACTCTCGACGACTGTTATCTGATCTGAGCCCGAATCTAATTCCTGAACTTCGATCTATGTTCGACTATTTTATCCGGGTCTGTATTCTCCAACGGGATACTCAGTACGTCGCCCTCTAATTAATTCTTATCCAACTCAACTCATACCTCTATGTTCGATCCTGATTTAAAAATCAGCATCGGCGATGATTTTAAATGTCGCGATTCGTCTCTTTCAATCATAAATCCGAAAGCCGATCAAATCTTAAGACGATTATTTTCAAATCATGCGCGAGGAATTATTTTTCGAGCGAATTCAAATTAGACTCTCGGCCAAGTTAATCGCTCGATCTTCTGAATTCTATTTCACTCTGTTCTCCGTAGAAACAAAATCCGCAGGAGCATTTTTATTCCGAAAAATATTTAGCGCAGCCTGATTACGTGGTTTGGGCCAAGCCCAACCCAGCCCATTTGGCCCAATTGAAACCCTAACCCTAGTGCCTCCTCTATAAATAGGATCCCTCTCCCCTTGCACTTGGCAATTTTGCACTCCCACCCCTCCATTTCTTTCAGCCGCCACAATCTTGCTTCCCTGTCTCTTCTTCCTCACGACAGCAGCAAGCACTCCTTCTCCCACACGGCAGCGCGCAGGGAGCTCCCTCCCTGTCCATCCATGGCGTCTCCTCCCCTTCCTCGGGCCAGCTCCAGCACGCGCGCAGGGCAACGGCTCCACCTCCCTGCGCTCAGCTCATCTCCTTTGCCCAGCGCCCTCCCTCCTCTCTGTTTTCCCTTGAGCTCACGTGCAGGGAACGACACCCTTTCTTCTCCACAGTGCTCGGCGCCCTCCTCCCTACGCGTCCCCTGCTCCACTGCTAGCAGGAGGCCAGCGGCCCCCATCCTCCAGCTCCCGCCATGGCCGAGCTCAGCAGCGCAGAGCGCCCCTGTGCTCCTCTCCCGGTCGCGTGCCCTCTGTCGACGCCTTCTCTCTGCCCTGCCTTTTTCCTAGGAGCCGAGCTCCATTCTTTCCTGGCCGCCAAGCATAGCCAGCTCCCTAGTGTTGCCGACCATGGCTACCTAGCAGCAACATCTCCCTCCCTGTCCGTGGATGCAGCAGCACCAACCTCCTCTCTTCCCCCACAAAACAGCAGCCCTGATCCCCTCCGCATCGCGTGCTTCGTTCGATCTGCGCAGTCCCGACCCGCGCCGTCGCGATGGTGTTTGAGACAGCCCATGTCGCGTCGTCGATCTGCGCCGTGCTTGTGAGTCGTCGTCAAAAAAATCCTTGGTGAGCCCCTCGCTGGTATCCCATTGTTTTTGGATCTCAAGTGCTTCATAAAAATGTTTGAACCATTGAGTGATGTTAATCGCAGCTAGATGTTGCCGTGGCGTCTCACGCGATGCATGATTCGGTGAAGCACCTAAACCATGGACGCATGCGCGACTCAAATCCGAGATGATAGGTTGATGGATTTATAATTTACTATTGATGTGATTCGGTTGATGGCATGCATATAGATATGGTGTATATTGGTGTTGAATATGTGTGACTGCGATAGTTCATTTACGTGTCGCGAGGGTAGTTCGTCGATATATTAATTGAATGTTAAAATGTTTCATCGTAAAATAATGTGTTTGTGCGGTAAATTTAATGAGGCGTAAAGCATGCTTGGTAGTTTCCGCAGTCGACTAATGAGTTCGTCTATGTAAAAATATTTTATGTGTTCATCGTGGTATAGGATAGAATGGATCGAAAATATAATTTATGTGACATGTGATTAGTGTTTTTAAGATGAGATGTGCGAATGATCGGTTAGTGTTTCACTTGTGTAGTCAATAAACATTGTCATAAATAATTGTGCTAAAAATTGGTCATGAGAATGCAGTGGGGACACGTATGCGTGTGTGTGCCGAAGTGGGTTACATCAAGTGTTGCGTTAGGTGGCATGGTTGCGCAGAAAAATTTGAGGGTCGTCGAGTTGTGTTTGTCTGAGGTGTCGACAAGAATTAAAAATGTCTGTCAAGTTTATACGAAGGGCGAGTCTGTGGATGATTGTGTGTGCTGAGATGCGTGGTAGTAGTGATGGTTGTATGCGAGATAGGAAAATATAAGGTGTGCTCGATGGGAATGTTCGGTCGTTGTAGGTGGAATTTGTCTTTACTTGATTTAGAGAGGTGGTGACATGCCGAAGTAGTCATCGCTTGCTCCATGTTTATAAGTCGAGTCAAAATGTGGGGTACTAGTGGTACGCTAGGCAGACGATGTTCCAAATAAAGGAATCAGTTGATGTGGTAGTTGTCGTGCGTAAATTATTGTAAATAAGTAGTTAACGTACGAGCTATGTGAGAATCATGCTAGAAACTAGTGTGCGGCGTGTAACTGTGTTCGTGTGATAAATAATAGGTCAGTCGGTATTGTTGGTGCCATTAGCAAATGGGGATGATTCTTGTTGTGCGATAAAATTTGAAAGGCAAAGAACATGGGTAGTGTGTCGATCAAGTTAACCGATAGGTTCCGTGAACACGCTTGTGATGCTTTTATGTGCAGGATAAGATCAATGCCTTGTCGTCGTAGTCTTAGGGAATTTTCTGAAATGTGCTAGTGCTCTACTGATGGGTTGAATGAACTTGAGATGTATTACAATAGCTGTGTGTCGCGCAGGTTATCCAAAAATAGCGAAAGGTGGTGTATGTTGGTAATTGGGAAATAGTCACGTCATTAGCCAACTCATGTTAGGTAGGAGTTGATTTTGTTAAGTGATTGTTATATATGTTGTGTCTCGAATTGTGATAATAATAGGCAAGCCGATGTGTATGCTGTCTAGCGGGATGTGTCGTTGCTCTAGCTAGCCGACTTGTTAGATGACTTTAGTTAAGCTTGTAGTCATGGTGAATTGCTTGTTGTGGTCTAAATGGGTATGGTTATGGGCACGGGTAAAAAGTAGTAGTGCTCATGTGAGGTCTAATTGAAAACACAAATCGTTGGGTGATTATCGTGAAGAATGCGTTGTTAATTGGTTGTAGTAATTTTAGTGCACTAAATGATTTGGATAAAATTTGTAAGTCTACTTGCTAGTCCTCGTTTAATTAATTTAACTCTAAAAAAATGGTAAAGTGCTAGAACGATTCAAGTCTCTAGAATGCGGACATTTTTGAAGTAAATAGAAGCTGAATTTTATTAATTGCTGTTTTGGGCTGCACGCACTGTTTTAGTTGTGCTGTATGTTTGATGAACCCAATTGTGTTTTCTGTAGATATGTGCTATAGAAAAGTGGTAGATAACTTTATTATCTTGCTGGTGTTAAAATTTGACAGCCATAGGTCTGACAGTTTAGGAGTTATGCTTTTTACAAATTCAGTAACTAAATCTGTCCAATTTCTGTACAGATTTCAGAGACTGTACTGTTTGCTTAAGTTAATATTTGAATCAGTCCTTGTAGATTATAAGAAAGTTGTAGATGCTTTTCTTATCTTGCTTGTGTTAAAATTTCATAACTAAAGGCCTGACGGTTTGAGAGTTATGAATTTTACAACTTGGTTGCTGTGTTCTGTCCACTGACAGAACAGATTTCGAAAACTGAATTGTTTGATTCAGTTCAACACAGAATCAATTCTTGGTGATTATAAAAGTTATGTAGTGCTTTTGCTGAGCTTTCCAAAAAGTCTTGGATCACTCTTTTTGGTGATCTGAAGATTAAGTTATGGATGTTTAAAGTGTGAAGACTGAATCTGTCCAATTCTGGACAGCAAAGCCTTCTAATGTCTTTTATCCTAAATTGCATATTGAATCACCTTGCGATGTTTATAAATGATATGTAGAAAATTTTATTACCTTTCCAGAAAGTCTAAGATCACTTTGTTTAGATGTCTGAATCTTCAGCTGTGAATTTTTAAAGTTGCAAGTCTGAATCTGTCCAAATCTGGACAGAGCTGCTGTGATTGCACTTTTTGACCTTGCTAAGTGTTGAATCAGGTTGTGTTGAAAATACCAAAGTTGTAGCTCACTTTTTAAGCTTTCCAGAAAATATTAGTTTGCTATTTTTGGATTAATATTTGAAGAGTTATGATTAAAACAAGTGACTGCTGTACTGCTGTCCTAAAAATCTGCATGTGCTCATTTAATCGTTAGTTCACCATTTTTGGCTAAAAATGGTTGGTTAGCACTAAATTAATATAGACTTGCTATGACTAATCTTAATAACGAATGTGTGTCTTGTTTTATATGTTCCTTTCTCTAGTGGATTGTGATATAGAAGTTCCATAGACATTGATGCATAGGTACCTTGTGAAACTTGTGTTGTTGGGATGCTTTTGTATGATCACTAGAAGAACTAATGAAAAGTCGTATCCAAATAAATAAAATGCGCGTACTTGTGATGTCGTAGTTGTGTTGCGTAAATAAAAAAATTGTTGTCTTTTTAATGGTGTTAACGTTGAACGCCGATAACATGTAGTTAGTTAACGCTAGTGTGTGTGGTTGCTTATGATGTCTCGCTACTTAGTGTTTAATTCGCTAGCGTGTACTTAAAGTATCTTGTGCTATTCCATTATATTCATACATATGCATCTTGCATCTCATATAGGACCGAGAGATGATGATCGAGCAACTGATGTGGTGCCAACCACGAGATGTAGTTGGTGGACGACCTGAAGAATGGACATAACCAGTGGATGCTCGCCAAGCGAGTACCTCCCCCAGCAAACACTACCTAAGTGTTAAATTAAAGGCAAGCCCCGGTTTTATGCATAACCTGTTCTATATGCTATTTCACTACACTTAATGTTTGTAGGCTTGTATTGTGCACTTAAGTATAGGAGTTGTTTGAAACCCTAGTTGCATGAACTCAGGATTCCTTTTGGGACGGATACTAGTATGCTAGGTCGAGTAGCTGCTTTATTAATTAGGATCTCGGTAGAAGTCGAGTGATTTTTCTAGCACTCGCGCGAGGTCAAGAAATTGGTTGTATCCACTTTCTTATCATAATGATACTGGGTTGTGGACAACAATCCATGGGGATTGGTTGTCCACGGGATGGAAATTTGAATAAGGATTAAGGTGTGGTACCGTGTGTCAAGCGTTTGAACGTACTAAACACATACCGAGAAATATGGTAAATCGGTAAGCCTAGTACCTGAGTGAACCTGCCCGCAGATTGCCCTCCTCACGTGACCTGAGACGTGGTCTCCCATTCCGGTTATGGTGGGTACAAGTTCGATCACTGCACGACGGCAGTCGGGGTCAGTGGGGCATTGTACGGCAAGGCGGTGAGCCCCTTTCTGTTGCCAGGGAATCGATGGGGACGGTTGATGTGTGTGGGGATGGAGTGCCTCGCCACGTCTTGTGTTTAGGTTTACCTTGCAAGGTTTAAAAACTCGATTCGAATCGTCTGCTTCTCGCAGCTAATGAGACTGCTTGGTTCATGCTGCTACATTGAGTAATAAGTGGAAATGAGTTGACTGGCAAAAAGGTTGATTGCTTAAAAATGTTTGATATCATGTATGAGTAGCTAGGTACTCATCTAGTTTAAAAGGATCATACTAAAACTGGAAAAGCTAAAACTTGATTTTAGACTCAGCTAGTGGTTTTGGCAAACCAAACCCCTCAGCCAAACAGCTGCATGTCTAGAGGTAGAGGAGTAGACTCCTCACACCGGGTAAGTCTAGCTGAGTATTAGTATACTCAGCCTTGCTTGTGGCATAATTTTTTGCAGGTACCTCCTTGTTGTGGTTGATGGTGTGACTTGGCCCCCATCCCTGCCACCGGGATAGACGGTCGAGTGGGTTATTGCTTCCGCAAGAGAGGACCAGGAGGAGTAGCGTGGCCAGGCTTCGCCATGTTGCTCGGTTCTTCTCCGTTAGTTATTTCCGCTGCACTAAAAATTTTGGTTATTATTTCTGAAACTCCGATAATGTAATCACTAATGATACTTATTAAATTTGTGGTATTATGTTTTATTGTATTTCTCTGTGCCTCACCTTCGAGTGAGCTAGTGGTATTCGATCCTGGTTAAGTGGCTTTATCGGACTAGATCCGAGGGACTGACAGTTTATTCCTATTTAAGTGTGGTCTAGCCTCTAAGGCGGGACTTAGGCACTTAAGTTGGAATAATTCAGGCAGTTCCGCCACAAATCTAACCTAAACCGAGCATCCTATCAAAATCATTGATACCTTGACTCATGTTACAAGGAACAAAGTGATCAAAATGTGTAAAGCGCAATGGAGTCATCATGGAGAAGATGAGGCTACTTGGGAGAGAGAAGAGGAATTGCAAGTAGAATTTCCCCACCTTTTTCCTAGCTCGTAGTAATCTCGAGGTCCAGATTATTGTTAAGGGGGTAGGTATTGTAATACCCAAATCATAGTAAATAAAGGATTTAGAGTATTTGATGTTTATGGAAAAAGAATTCTATCTATGTGACACATGCATATATATACACATACAAGTTAATAAATTCCTTAATAACTAGAAAGAATATATATAATAATGAAAATACTTCTTCATGCTGGTACTTTTATTTGTGCATTTAACCTATGTGAAACTCACAAACAAATTTGAAATGGGGAATAGGAATTCAAAATAAGAGAAAGAAAAAGAAAACAAAAAAGAAAAAAAGATGCCCTACCTGCGCTTGGGCCAAAAACACCCGACCAGCCCACCTACTCACCGCGTGCGGCCCAGCCAACCAGATGAGTGTGTGGGATCACTGACAAATGCAGCCTGCTTGTCAGCCTCCGCGTGTGCGCGTGCTTGTCCTCTTCAAGTCACCGCCATGAGGGCCTAGGTCATCAGGCACCCTCCACTTTCTTCGCTCGTGTGCCTTAGCTCAGCCCCTCTACGTCGACATGTGGGGTCCTTGGGACATGCTTTGGACGTCACGCATGCCAGCATCGGTTTGGGTCGCTTGCACGTGGGGCCCTCCTGTCAGAGTCGTCCTCCCTATCCAGACGGGTCGTTGCAATGACTCTGCGTGATGCGGCCAGGGAGCTTGGGGTCGGGGCCTTCCGCACGCTCGGAGATAAAAGCCGAGACCCTAGGGATCCTGCCACGAACTTCTGGACCAAACACCCATAGGCTTACGCCGCCATCGTTGTCAAAACGGGGAGAGATAGAGTGTGTGGTAGCCGCCGTGGCAACATGCTTGCACCGCTGCTCCGGAGTCAACAAGTGGTCTAGGCGACTTCCCAGGTGACGTGGATTGTGACCGTGGGAAATTGGCACTCGAGGAACAGGGGAGGTCCGGATGAATTCCTCGTCGGAGTTCCTCCTCCGTGGCGAAAACTCGTCTCGCCGTAGTCTGCAACACCAGCACACTGATTAGTGGTAAGACCTCACCCATGTTGTTCGTGTTGTTCTGTACTTCGAGTAGACACTTTTGAATGGTTCGGCGCCGCCATCCGCGGTCTGTGGATGGGGGACAATGGGGTTCTGGCCATCGGATCGTGAGTGTGCGGCTCTAATTAGATCTAGTGTACCGCTTCGGTGGCGCGCATCCTGAGCATTGATGGGCGATCCGAGGGTCCCGTTTCAATTGTGTTCCGACCTCTACCGGGCCGTCGATCGGGGATCCTGTGTAACACCCCAGGTGTTACAAGGGGCTGGTTTCCTAATGACACATATACCTATTATCACATATGGTTAAAACTTGGAGGAGAGGGAGCACTTAAGACCTTGGAAGCATGAGTGAGTTAAGAAATGCCAGGGACCAAGATATTACCCAAGCCTTTAGGCAATGATCACCTAGGGCAAGGGAGGACTGAACCTTGGGCCCTCTCTCTTGGAGCCTTTAGTTGAAAGAAAGATTAGGCAAATGCACATTCCATGATTTAAACCCTTAACCAAAGTTTAAGAGTACCAAAATGTTTACAAAAGACAGTAAATGAACTTTACAAAAAGACCCCTAAAGGACCCCTAAATCAGCCCCAAGTGGAGAACACTATGGAATCACCCCCATTCTCTCTAAGTCCAAAATCAGCCCTAATCTAGAGATCAGGGGTGTTCACCTAGTTAATGGCACCAAAACCCCAGGGTCTAAATAGCAAAAAGGAGCCAAATTATCTAAGGAACCCCCTGGAAGAGTTTGAACCCAAGCCAAGACCGTTTGACACGAGTTGGCACCTATTTTGTCTCGGGTTGAACAGTGCAGACACACAAGACTTGGCGCCACCATATCTTCTAAACCAGACCCGATCTTCTCTTGGAACTTACATGAACTAGGTAGCCCTAGGTGTAGGGAAGAAATCTTGCTTAAGCCATAGGGCGAGATTCGCACGCTTGGCTGCTCAGCAGGCGCAAGAACAAGGGCAGAAGGCAACGACCACGTGTTCGACGCGCTCTGGACTCGCCAGAGCACGCCCGACGTGCGCCCTGCGTGCCCCTCGTCGCGCCAAAGACCAGCCGACGCCATGGCCCGCGCCCGCGCCTATAAAGCCCCCAGGGACCTTGACTGTACCCCTCCGCACGCGCTCGACCTCACCGGAGCCCAAACCCACCGGCGTTTGCCCGTGCACGGCGTGTCCGCGGCCGCCCGATCCCCCTGCCACCATAGACCGGCCAGCCGAACCCTTCCCAGCCCCGTCCAGCCCTCGGAGAAGACTGTGCACACCTCGGTAAAGCTCCCCGAGCGAGGAATCGAAGTTTGCTTCGCCGGAGAGGCCAGTCCACGGTCGCTGGACTCCACCCGACCGCCGGCGAGCATAGACCGGGTAATCCTCTGCTCCATTCCTCGATTCCTTGTGCACACAGCCTCTACGTCACCCCCTGAAGCTCACCGTGCCCGTGGATTGAACTAGGTCGCCGTGGTTTGGCCAGAGCACTTGCCGCCGACGAGAGGACCCGCCTGCGCACATGGACCGGGCGATTCCAGCCACCCCCGCCGTCGAGCCGTACACCGTTGTGACCGCCAGAGCCTCCCAGAGCCAACCCTGCCCCTCGCTGGACCTCTCTCGCCGCCGGTAAGCCGCGCCACCCTTTTCTTTCTCGTGGGTACTGTTTAAACCTAGGGAGGGACCGTGGGGGAGAAGAAGAGAAAGCTAGGGGGTTTTGTGCAATGTCAGTGACTCAGAGAAATAGTAGCGTGGGGGTATAACTGAGAGAGTTGGTTTGGAAATAACCCGAGGACTTCGGTGCAAAGTGGTTTTTCCAGGAAACCTTTTAATAAATCTGATTTAAATTCAAACAGAACTTGAATAATTCATATCTTCTGTTTTATTCACCCAAATCAAGTCAAATCTATTTTGCCAGATCTTAAATAATGTAGGCTACCAAAGAAAAATATAAAAAGCCCTATGTGCTATAGAAAACTTTAGGGTTCTGATTTAATTATTGTTTTGGCCAAAAGCTAAATAATAGGAAGAAAAATAGTTGCACTATTTAACTGAGGTTAAGAAAATTTGGAGAAGTACATGACCACCTACTGACCTATTTAAAAATGATAAACCCCTCTGTACATCCCATTAAGGTAGAGTTTGCCATTTATTTTACATTGTGCCTAAAGTTAAAGAAAATAGGAAAGGTAATTTTAATAAGGAACCAAGGAGCACCCATATTTTTGTTAGTCTATTTATTTAGTATAGTTTACTAGAAAAATTTATTTTACTCTGGTTTAGTACAAAATAATTGGAATACCTTTTATTTTGAGAAAACAAGGAAAACTTAGAAAAACCTTAGAAAAATAACCCCAAAGCAAAAGCACCCCAAACCTTGGGATAATTATTGGGTTGTAGTTATGAACATAAGAAAAATATAAAGTATGTTGTTTGATATTTTTCAAATAACAAGTTAGTTATGAGCACCTTTTTGGCATTAAACTTTAGAAAATCACAACTAAATAACCACCCATTAACCTTCTGTGATTTTTGGCACAAAAACTTGTGATTACTGTTAGATACCAACAAAAATGATCCTTAAGACAGAACCCACACCTAGATAAGGGTTGTAGTGCAAAGTAACCCCTCTGCCCCAACTTTTGTTATTTTTGTCTAAAGCATAGCCTTTTTATTTTGAACCTCAAACTCCTAGAACAGGCTATAGTGACCAATGACAACAAACTGTAATTTTTACAAAATTTTTGGAGAAAGTTTAATCATGGTTATAGTTCAAACCTACACTAGAATTTTTAAATAGAAAATAAAGGAGAAAATGAATGATGGAAATTAGTGTCATCCTAAAACCCTTTGTAAGTTGCCCACTGAATTATACAAGGGAGATACCAATCCACTATGCTTATCCTTAATAAAACCTAAACCTAGAGTGATAAGCATAAACCACCAAAAGCCATGTATGACCAAGAAACCATAAGTTACTCATTAACTTAGTTTTTCTTCCTTTAGCATCATGTTATTAAATCCTGCATAATCATGACATACATATTCATTGCATTTCGATAGACTGTAACCTCGCTGACGGAGAATACGTCCTCGTGCCGGAGCAAGGAGCTGCTCAGGAGGTAGCCCCAGATCCAGCACCAGAGCCTGCACCAGAGGATCTGCCTGCCACAGCTTTGGAAGGCAAGCCCCGGTTTATGCATAACCTGTTATTTATGCTATTTTACTATACTTAATGATTGTAGGATTGAATGTGCACTTAAGTGTAGGAGTTGTTTGAAACCCTAGTTGCATGATCTCAGAAATCCTATTGAGCTGAATACTAGTATGCCAAGCCGAGTAGCTGCTTTATTAATTAGGATTTCGGTAGAAGTCGAGTGATTTTTCTAGCACTCGCGCGAGGTCAGGAATTGGTTGTACCCACTTTCATATCATAATGATGCTGGTCTATGGACAACAATCCATGGGGATTGGTTGTCTACGAGATGAGAAATTGGAATAAGGATTAACGTGCGAATACCTGTGTCAAGCGTTTGAACGTACTAAGCACATGCCGAGAAATATGGTAAATCAGTAAGCCTAGTACCTGATTGAACCTGGCAGTGGACTTTACCCCTCACGCGACCTGAGACATGGTCTCCCATTCCGGTTATTGTGGGTACAAGTGCGGTCACTGCACGACGGCAGTCGGGGTCAGTGAGGCATTGTACGCCAACGCGGTGAGCCCTGATCTGCTGACGGGGAATCGATGGGGACGGTTGATGTGTGTGGGGACGGAGTGCCTCGCCATGTCATATGTTTAGGTTTACCTTGCAAGGATAAAAACTCGATTCGAATCGTCTGCTTCTCGCAGCTAATGAGACTGCTTGATCCATTGTACTGCATTGAGTAACAAGTGGAAATATGATGAGTTGATACAAGATGTTGTCTGCTAAAAATGTTTGCTACCATGTATGAGTAGATAGTACACATTTAGCCTTAAGAGAGTCACACTTAAACTTGACAAAGCTAAAACTTGTTTTAGAAACTCAGCTAGTGCTTTTGGCAACCAAACCCCACAGCCAAACAGCTGCATGTCTAGAGGTAGAGGAGTAGACTCCTCACACCGGGTAAGTCTAGCTGAGTATTAGTATACTCAGCCTTGCTTGTGGCATAATTTTACAGGTTCTCTGGAGGACATGGTTGCTGGAGTGACTTGGCCGTCCATCTTGCCACCGGGTTGGACTGTTGAGTGGGACCCCGCCTCGGCTGAGGAGGAGCATGAGGAGTGATGGGACAGGCTTCCCCATCTCTCTGTTTATTTATTGTTAGTTTCATTCCGCTGCACTTCGAACAATGATGACTACTTTTGCAAAACTCCGATGATGCTGTAATAATTTAATACTCCCTAATGTATGGTTTTATGCTTTATTGTATTTGCTCTGTGACTCACCATCGAGTGAGATTGTGGTACTTGATCCTGTCAGTGGCCTTGTCGGACTAGATCCGAGGAATTGACGAGTTATTCCTATTTAAGTGTGGTCTAGCCTCTAAGGCAGGACTTAGGCACTTGAGTCGGAATAATTCGGGTAGTTCCGCCACAGCTGATATCGGAGCTTGTACCACCACAGTGGAATCAATAGACTATAAATACCATCCTTTTCTAAGTAAAACTGGATAGAAACAAATGTTGGATAGATCGTAGGACGAGCAGGATAGACCTAGAACATGAAGCCTTAGGATGATAGGGGGGTAGTTAGGTGGCTAAGTGATTAAGCCCTACAGGTTCTTATAAGGGATGGGAGTCCTTCCCTATTCCCTTTACGTTGATGCGAGGTCGTTCAGGACGAGCATGCATGCATTCTTAATTAAACTAATGGGTAAGAACTTAATACAAAATGATGACCAACTAAGTACCCCAGTACTATTGTCATAATTAGAGAGAGGCTGAGTTGTGTTCCTTTTCTTTTTATAATTCTTTTTCTTTTACTTACGATTAACCGTACACAGATGACTTCCCACGGATCCTCGGACGGAGGAAATGCACTATCACACACGGACGGGCTTGCACGAGAGGGTTTTCCCCGTATTTTGTGGGAGGTACTTCAGGGAGCTGGATACATGACACCTCCCCAGTACACGGTGCAGCAGTTCGAGAAGCACAGAGTGCCCCGCTGTAGGGTGAGGATGACCCTGGAGCCTCATCCCCTACAGCTAGGCTGGCGTTTGCTGGACTCTGAGTCTTTTGGGTACCGGGCTGAGGATACAATCGAGGCGATTGCTCTCCACGGGTTGACCACTTTCTGCAGATTCCACCCCTTGGAGCTATCCACCCACCCCATTGGCTTGTTCCCCGCTGAGAAGGAGGACGACCTAATGCGGAAGGACCGAGTGGAGCATGCCAAGGACATCTGGGCTCTCTACCCAGGCCAGACTGCTCACTTGACGGTGCGGTGCATGAATGCCCTGTATCGTCTGCAAGTGATGCGTGGTGAGGCAATGTCCCATCTAATGGCACTATTGGAGGCAACTAAGATCACCCTAGACAACAGAGAGGAGCTTGTGGTTGACTTGTCCACGGAGATGATGGAAAAGGACTTGCAGGTGGAGCAGCTGTCAAATGAGATCCAAGAGCTGGAGGAATTAGTGGGAACAAGGGAGAACACCATCGAGGTTCTCGAGGATCAGCTTATCAACACCCAGTAGCAGCTTGCCGAGGCTAACGAGCACCTGGATATGCATCACCAGGAGATCCAGGATATGGGGGCTAACGAGGACGTCGACATTGAGGGAGGGGAGGAGCCTGTTTCCAGCGTGGACACTGCGGGCTCAGGGAGACCACCTTCCCCCGAGTCGAGTGTTGCCTCGTTCGCTCACTAGGTCGCAGGGATAGAGTTAGAAGTATGTGATGATAGGACTCCTTGAAGCTAGCTTAGCTTTTGCGCCCCTTGGGTACTAAGCGAGATAGAGTTGAGTCTTTTGGGCCATTGATGTAATCATGATAAACTCTTTTGGAAGCATGGTTGATGGATGATGTTAGTCTTAATTTGGGAAGAAAAGTTTATGCCTTATGAAATCCTTTATGTTTATGCAAGAATCTATCAATTTCACCTTTTGACACTTTCACCGCGATTAAACCGTAAACTTGAAGACGTGTTGTTGAGAATATACATGATTTTTCAGATGGCCGGAAGAGCGCGTCGTGGACAAAATGAGCGCATTCACCCACCACCGCCACCACCACCTACTCTGCAGGAACTGATGGCTCAGCAGAACGAGATCTTGAGACAGCTAGCTCAGCGTCAGCCGCCACCCCAGCACTATGGTGGTGGTGACCATCAGAGTCACCCGGCCGTAGCTACTTACCAGGAGTTCCTCAGTACTCAGCCACCGTTGTTCACCAGGGCAGAGGACCCACTTGATGCTGATGTATGGCTGAGGGTAGTGGAATCTAAATTCCCACTACTCAATGGAGTTTGTTCCGAAGTGACTAAGGTCAGGTTCGCCACCAGCAGCTTCGCGGACCCGCGCGGACATGGTGGGACCACTACCTTGCTATGCAGCCAGTTGACCATGAAGTGGATTGGAGAGAGTTCAAGGCAGCTTTCAGGGGACACCATATTCCAGCTGGCATTATGGACCGTAAGCTCAACGAGTTTCTGGCACTCACTCAGGGCAACAGGACAGTGTTGCAGTATGCTCAGGCTTTTAATGACCTATGCGAGTATGCTGGGTATCATGCAGACACGGACGAGAAGAAGAGAGACAGATTCAGGAGGGGGCTCAGCACTAAGCTCTGTGACCGTCTCAACACCGTCAGGGCCAACAGCTACAATGAGTTGGTTAACATGGCCATTTCTCAGGAGGACTGTATCACCGCTCGTCAGGCAGAGAAGAAGAGGAAGACCCCTGTGACAGGACCCTCAGCTCAGCCACAACGCTTCAGGATTGTGTCTGACACTCAGAGCAGGGGACCTCAGCAGCAGCAAGGGCGTTGGGTGATCTGACCACAGCAGCAGCAGGCACCCAACCGCACCCAGTTTCCAGTTCAGAGGAACAATCAGCAGCAGCAGCAACCTCGTCAGGCCAATGACAACAGGTGTTTCACATGTGGCAACACCGGGCATTACGCCAAGAATTGCCCCAGAAACCAGCAGAGGCAGGGGCAGAATGTTAATCAGAACCAAGGCAAGAGGCAAAAAGTGCAAGTGAGGCAGGACAAGCTAAACTTCACCATCATGGTCGATATTCCAGAAGGAGCACCCGTCTTGACTGGTACCTTTACAGTTTTGAATTATCCCGCTATTATTCTTTTTGATTCTGGTGCATCGCATAGTTTTATCAGTGCCAAATTTAGCGCCAAGTGTGAGCTACCTTTTCACCACACTAATGGGGGTATCACCATTTCTACACCCGGAGGCAGGATTGCCACCAATCAAATCAGCAGGCATGTGCCCATAAAGTTTGGTAGTCTAATAATTAAAACCACCCTCCTCATTTTGGGTTTGGATAGCGTGGATATCATATTGGGAACTGACTGGTTAACAAGGCATCAGGCAGTTATTGATATTGCAGCTAGGGCCAATGAGGTGCACTCACCAATTTGTGGTGAAACCACACTATATTTGCCCGACCAGGGTTGTACTCGTTCATGTGCCTTCGTCATGATAGAGTCCCCAGTGGAACGGATCCCAGTGGTTTGTGACTACTGAAAGTCGCCTAGAGGGGGGGGGGTTGAATAGGGCAAATCTGAAAATCTCAAAAATAATCACAACTACAAGCCGGGTTAGCGTTAGAAATATAATAGAGTCCGCGAGAGAGGGCGCAAAACAAATTGCAAGCGAATAATGAAGTGAGACACGCGGATTTGTTTTACCGAGGTTCGGTTCTCTCAAACCTACTCCCCGTTGAGGAGGCCACAAAGGCTGGGTCTCTTTCAACCCTTTCCCTCTCTCAAACGGTCCCTCGGACCGAGTGAGCTTCTCTTTCTCAAATCACTTGGGAATCAAACTTCCCGCAAGGACCACCACACAATTGGTGTCTCTTGCCTCAATTACAAGTGAGTGTTTGATCACAAGAAAGAATGCCAAAGAAAAAGAAGCGATCCAAGCGCAAGAGCTCAAATGAACACTACAAATCACTCTCTCTAGTTACTAGGGCTTTGTGTGGAGTTGGGAGAGGATTTGATCTCTTTTGGTGTGCTTTGCAATGAATGCTAGCTCTTGTATAGTGGTTGGAAGCTGGAAAACTTGGATGCAATGAATGTGGGGGTGGTTGGGGTATTTATAGCCCCAACCACCAAAAGTGGCCGTTGGGAGGCTGTCTGTTCGATGGCGCACCGAACAGTCCGGTGCACACCGGACATGTCCGGTGCCCCCGCCACGTCATCAATGCCGTTGGATTCTGACCGTTGGAGCTTCTGATTTCTGGGCCCGCCTGGATGTCCGGTGCACACCGGACATCTCCTGTTCATTGTCCGGTGCGCCAGTATGGGCGCGCCTGACTTCTGCGCGCGCAGAGTGCGCATTAAATGCGCCGCAGGTAGCCGTTGGCGCCGAAATAGCCGTTGCTCCGTGGTTACACCGGACAGTCCGGTGCACACCGGACATGTCCGGTGAATTATAGCGGAGCGGCTGCTGCGCGATCCCGAGGCTGGCGAGTTGCGGAGGCCGCGCTTCCTTGGAGCACCGGACACTGTCCGGTGTACACCGGACAGTCCGGTGAATTATAGCGGAGCGGCTTGAGAAATTCCCGAAGGTGGCGAGTTCAAGTTGGAGTCCTCTGGTGCACCGGACACTGTCTGGTGGCGCACCTGACACTGTCCGGTGTACACCGGACAGTCCGGTGCCTCCAGACCAGAGGTGCCTTCGGTTGCCTCTTTGCTCCTTTATTGAATCCAAAACTTGATCTTTTTATTGGCTGAGTGTGAACCTCTTACACCTGTATAATCTATACACTTGAGCAAACTAGTTAGTCCAATTATTTATGTTGGGCAATTCAACCACCAAAATTAATTAGGGACTAGGTGTAAGCCTAATTCCCTTTCAATCTCCCCCTTTTTGGTGATTGATGCCAACACAAACCAAAGCAAATATAGAAGTGCATAATTGAACTAGTTTGCATAATGTAAGTGCAAAGGTTGCTTGGAATTGAGCCAATATAAATACTTACATGATGCGCATGGATTGTTTTCTTTGTTTTTGACATATTGGACCATATTTGCACCACAAGTTTTGTTTTTGCAAACTCTTTTGTAAATTCTTTTCAAAGTCCTTTTGCAAGATAGTCAAAGGTAAATGAATAAGATTTTGCAAAGCATTTTCAAGTTTTGAAATTTTCTTCCTTTGTTCCAAATGCTTTTCCTTTGACTAAACAAAACTCCCCCTCAAATAAAGTCTCCTCTTAGTGTTCAAGAGGGTTTTAAGACATCAATTTTGAAAATACTACTTGCTCCCCCTTTAGAGCACAAAGAGATACCAATTTTGAAATTTTTCATCCGATTGACGAACATTAGTTTTAAAATTAGGGTGGTGGTGCGGTCCTTTTGCTTTGGACTCATATTTTCTCCCCCTTTGGCATGAATCGCCAAAAACTGAATTATTAGAGCCCTTAGAAGTACTTTCTCCTCCTTTGGTCATAAAATAAATGAGTGAAGATTATACCAACGTTGGAGAGTGATGCGGAGCGACGGCGAAGGATGAGTAGTAGAGCGGAGTGGAAGCCTTTGTCTTCGCCGAAGACTCCAATTCCCTTTCAATATACCTATGACTTGGTTTGGAATACACTTGAAAACACATTAGTCATAGCATATAAAAGAGACATGATCAAAGGTATTCTTATGAGCTACGTGTGCAAGTTTAGCAAAAGAAATTCCTAGAATCAAGAATATTAAGCTCATGCCTAAGTCTGGTAAAAGATTGTTCATCAAGTGGCTTGGTAAAGATATCGGCTAATTGATCTTTAGTGTTAATGTATGAAATCTCGATATCCCCCTTTTGTTGGTGATCCCGAAGAAAATGATACCGAATGGCTATGTGTTTAGTGCGGCTATGCTCAACGGGATTATCCGCCATGCGGATTGCACTCTCATTATCACATAGAAGAGGAACTTTGGTTAATTTGTAACCGTAGTCCCGCAGGGTTTGCCTCATCCAAAGCAATTGCGCGCAACAATGGCCTGCGGCAATATACTCGGCTTCGGCGGTAGAAAGAGCGACCGAATTTTGCTTCTTTGAAGCCCATGACACCAAGGATCTTCCCAAGAACTGGCAAGTCCCCGATGTGCTCTTCCTATTAATCTTACACCCCGCCCAATCGGCATCCGAATAACCAATCAAATCAAAAGTGGATCCCCAAGGGTACCAAAGCCCAAACTTAGGAGTATAAGCCAAATATCTCAAGATTCGTTTTACGGCCGTAAGGTGTGATTCCTTAGGGTCGGCTTGGAATCTTGCACACATGCATACGGAAAGCATAATGTCCGGTCGAGATGCACATAAATAAAGCAATGAACCAATCATCGACCGGTATACCTTTTGATCCACGGACTTACCTCCCGTGTCGAGGTCGAGATGCCCATTTGTTCCCATGGGAGTCTTGATGGGCTTGGCATCCTTCATTCCAAACTTGCTTAGAATGTCTTGAGTATACTTTGTTTGGCAAATGAATGTGCCCTCTTGGAGTTGTTTGACTTGAAATCCTAGAAAATACTTCAACTCCCCGATCATAGACATCTCGAATTTCTGTGTCATGATCCTACTAAATTCTTCACATGTAGATTTGTTAGTAGACCCAAATATAATATCATCAACATAAATTTGGCATACAAACAAATCATTATCAAGTGTTTTGGTGAATAAAGTAGGATCGGCTTTGCCGACTTTGAAGCCATTTGCAATAAGGAAATCTCTAAGGCATTCATACCATGCTCTTGGGGCTTGCTTGAGCCCATAAAGCGCCTTAGAGAGCCTATAAACATGGTTAGGGTACTCACTGTCTTCAAAGCCGTGAGGTTGCTCAACATAGACCTCCTCCTTGATTGGTCCATTGAGGAAGGCACTCTTCACGTCCATTTGATAAAGCTTGAAGCCATGGTAAGTAGCATAGGCCAATAATATGCGAATTGACTCAAGCCTAGCCACGGGTGCATAGGTTTCACCAAAATCCACACCTTCGACTTGTGAATACCCCTTGGCCACGAGTCGAGCTTTGTGCCTTGTCACCACACCATGCTCGTCTTGCTTGTTGCGGAAGACCCACTTGGTTCCTACAACATTTTGATTAGGACGTGGAACTAAATGCCATACCTCATTCCTTGTGAAATTGTTGAGCTCCTCTTGCATCGCCATCACCCAATCCGAATCTTGAAGTGCTTCCTCTACCCTGTGTGGCTCAATAGAGGAAACAAAAGAGTAATGTTCACAAAAATGTGCAACACGAGATCGAGTAGTTACCCCCTTATGAATGTCGCCGAGGATGGTGTCGACGGGGTGATCTCGTTGTATTGCTTGGTGGACTCTTGGGTGTGGCGGCCTTGGTTGTTCATCCTCCTTGTCTTCATCATTTGCATCTCCCCCTTGATCGTTGCCGTCATTTTGAGGTGGCTCATCTTCTTGATCTTCTTGTTCAACATCTTGAGCCTCATCCTCAATTTGAGTTGGTGGAGATGCTTGCATGGAGGAGGATGGTTGATCTTGTGCATGTGGAGGCTCTTTGGATTCCTTAGGACACACATCCCCAATGGACATGTTCCTTAGCGCTATGCATGGAGCCTGTTCTTCACCTATCTCATCAAGATCAACTTGCTCTACTTGAGAGCCGTTAGTCTCATCAAACACAACGTCACAAGAAACTTCAACAAGTCCTGAGGACTTGTTAAAGACTCTATATGCCCTTGTGTTTGAGTCATATCCTAGTAAAAAGCCTTCTACAATTTTAGGAGCAAATTTAGATTTTCTACCTCTTTTAACAAGTATAAAACATTTGCTACCAAAAACTCTAAAATATGAAATATTTGGCTTTTTACCGGTTAGGAGTTCACAGGATGTCTTCTTGAGGATTCGGTGAAGATATAACCGGTTGATGGCGTAGCAAGCGGTGTTGACCGCTTCGGCCCAAAACCGATCCGGTGTCTTGTACTCATCAAGCATGGTTCTTGCCATGTCCAATAGAGTTCGATTCTTCCTCTCCACTACACCATTTTGTTGTGGAGTGTAGGGAGAAGAGAACTCATGCTTGATGCCCTCCTCCTCAAGGAAGCCTTCAATTTGAGAGTTCTTGAACTCCGTCCCATTGTCGCTTCTAATTTTCTTGATCCTTAAGCCGAACTCATTTTGAGCCCGTCTCAAGAATCCCTTTAAGGTCTCTTGGGTATGAGATTTGTCCTGCAAAAAGAACACCCAAGTGAAGCGAGAATAATCATCCACAATAACTAGACAGTACTTACTCCCGCCGATGCTTATGTAAGCGATCGGGCCGAATAGGTCCATGTGTAGGAGCTCCAGTGGCCTGTCACTAGTCATGATGTTCTTGTGTGGATGATGAGTGCCAACTTGCTTCCCGGCTTGGCATGCGCTACAAATCCTGTCTTTCTCAAAATGAACATTGGTTAGTCCTAAAATGTGTTCTCCCTTTAGAAGCTTGTGAAGATTCTTCATTCCAACATGGGCTAGTCGGCGGTGCCAGAGCCAACCCAAGTTAGTCTTAGCAACCAAGCAAGTGTCGAGTTCAGCTCTATCAAAATCTACCAAGTATAGCTGACCCTCTAACACTCCCTTAAATGCTATTGAATCATCACTTCTTCTAAAGACAGTAACACCTATATCAGTAAATAGACAGTTGTAGCCCATTTGACATAATTGGGATACGGAAAGCAAATTGTAATCTAAAGAATCTACAAGAAAAACATTGGAAATAGTATGGTCAGGTGATATAGCAATTTTACCCAATCCTTTGACCAAACCTTGATTTCCATCCCCGAATGTGATAGCTCGTTGGGGATCTTGGTTTTTCTCATATGAGGAGAACATCTTTTTCTCCCCTGTCATGTGGTTTGTGCACCCGCTGTCGAGTATCCAACTTGAACCCCCGGATGCATAAACCTACAAAACAATTTTAGTTCTTGACTTTAGGTACCCAAACGGTTTTGGGTCCTTTAGCATTAGAAACAAGAACTTTGGGTACCCAAACACAAGTCTTTGATCCCTTGTGTTTGCCCCCAACAAATTTGGCAACTACCTTGCCGGATTTGCTAGTAAGCACATAAGAAGCATCAAAAGTTTTAAATGAAATAGCATGATCATTTGATGCATTAGGAGTTTTCTTTCTAGGCAACTTGGCACGGGTTGGTTGCCTAGAACTAGATGTCTCACCCTTATACATAAAAGCATGATTAGGGCCAGAGTGAGACTTCCTAGAATGAATTTTCCTAATTTTGCTCTCAGGATAACCGGCAGGGTATAAAATGTAACACTTGTTATCTTGAGGCATGGGAGCCTTGCCCTTAACAAAGTTAGACAAGTTCTTAGGAGGGGCATTAAGTTTGACATTGTCTCCCCTTTGGTAGCCAATGCCATCCTTGATGCCAGGGCGTCTCCCATTATAGAGCGTACTTCTAGCAAATTTAAACTTTTCATTTTCTAAGTTATGCTCGGCAATTTTTGCATCTAATAATGCTATATGATCATTTTGTTGTTTAATTAAAGCCATGTGATCATGAATAGCATTGCTATCAACATCTCTACATCTAGTACAAATAGAAATATGCTCAACATTAGATGTAGAGGGTTTGCAAGATTTTAGTTCTACAACCTTAGCATGTAACATATCATTCTTAGTTCTAAGGTCGGAAATAATAGTATTGCAAACATCAAAATTTTTAGCCTTAGCAATCAAATTTTCATTTTCTACTCTAAGGCTAGCAAGAGACTCATTTAATTCCTTAATCTTAGCAAGCAAATCATCATTATCATTTTTAAGATTGGGAATTGAATCAATACAAACATGAGAATCAACCTTAGCAATTAATCTAGCATTTTCATTTCTAAGGTTGTTAATGGTCTCATGGCAAGTGCTTAGCTCACTAGACAATTTTCCACATTTTTCTACCTCTAGAGCATAAGCGTTTTTAACCTTAACATGTTTCTTGTTTTCCTTGATTAGGAAATCCTCTTGGGAGTCCAAGAGATCATCCTTTTCATGGATAGCACTAATTAGCTCATTTAATTTTTCTTTTTGTTCCATGTTAAGGTTGGCAAAAAGGTTATGCAAATTGTCTTCCTCACCACTAGCATTATCATCACTAGAAGATTCATATTTAGTGGAGGATTTAGATTTAACCTTCTTCCTTTTGCCGTCCTTTGCCATGAGGCACTTGTGGCCGACGTTGGGGAAGAGGAGTCCCTTGGTGACGGCGATGTTGGCGGTGTCCTCGTCGGAGGAGGACTCGGTGGAGCTCTCGTTGGAGTCCCATTCCCGGCAAACATGGGCATCGCCGCCCTTCTTCTTGTAATACTTCTTCTTTTCTCTCCTCTTTCCCTTCTTGTCGTTGCCCCTGTCACTGTCACTAGACATAGGACATTTTGCAATAAAATGACCGGGCTTACCACATTTGTAGCACACTTTCTTGGAGCGGGGTTTGTAGTCCTTCCCCCTCCGTTGCTTGAGGATTTGGCGAAAGCTTTTGATGATTAAAGACATCTCCTCATTGTCGAGCTTGGAGGCGTCAATTGGTTGTCTACTTGGTGTAGACTCCTCCTTCTTCTCTTCCGTTGCCTTGAAGGCCACCGGTTGCGCCTCGGATGTGGAGGGATCATCAAGCTCGTTGATCTTCTTTGAGCCCTTGATCATACATTCAAAGCTCACAAAATTCCCGATAACTTCCTCGGGGGTCATTAGTGGATATCTAGGATTACCACGAATTAATTGAACTTGAGTAGGGTTAAGGAAAATAAGAGCTCTTAAAATAACCTTAACCACCTCGTGGTCGTCCCACTTTTTGCTCCCGAGGTTGCACACTTGGTTCACCAAGGTTTTGAGCCGGTTGTACATATCTTGTGGCTCCTCCCCTTGGCGAAGACGAAAGCGACCGAGCTCCCCCTCGATCGTTTCCCGCTTGGTGATCTTGGTGAGTTCATCACCCTCGTGCGCCATCTTGAGTAGGTCCCAAATCTCCTTTGCATTCTTCAACCCTTGCACTTTGTTGTATTCCTCCTTGCTTAGAGAGGCGAGGAGAATGGTTGTGGCTTGGGAGTTGAAGTGCTCGGTTTGGGCCACTTCGTCCGTATCATAATCCTCATCCCCTATTGATGGTACCTATGCTCCAAACTCAACAACATTCCATATACTTTTGTGGAGTGAGGTTAGATGAAATTTCATTAAATCACTCCACCTAGCATAATCTTCGCCATCAAAAGTTGGCGGTTTGCCTAATGGAACGGAAAGTAATGGAGTATGTCTAGATGTGCGGGGATAGTGTAAGGGGATCTTACTAAACTTCTTGCGCTCTTGGCGCTTAGAAGTTACGGACGCCGCGTCGGAGCCGGAGGTGGATGTCGATGAAGAATCGGTCTCGTAGTAGACCACCTTCCTCATCCTCTTCTTCTTGTCCCCACTCCGATGCGGCTTATGGGAAGAAGATTTTTCCTTCTTCTCTTTGTGATGTGAAGAAGATATTTTCTCCTTTCCTTTGGAGGAGACCTTCTTCTTGTGGCGGAACCGCCCGAATTATTCCAACTTAAGTGCCTAAGTCCAGCCTTAGAGGCTAGACCACACTTAAATAGGAATAACCCGTCAGTCCCTCGGATCTAGTCCGATAAAGCCACTTATCCAGGATCGAATACCACTAGCTCACTCGAAGGTGAGGCACAGAGAAATACAATAAAACATAATACCACAAATTTAATAAGTATCATTAGTGATTACATTATCGGAGTTTCAGAAATAATAACCATAAATTTTAATGCAGCGGAAATAACTAACGGAGAAGAACCGAGTAACATGGCGAAGCCTGGCCACGCTACTCCTCCTGGTACTCTCCCGCGGAAGCAGTAACCCACTCGACCGTCTATCCCGGTGGCAGGGATGAAGTCCAAGTCACACCATCAACTAAAGCAAGGAGGTACCTGCAAAAATTATGCCACAAGCAAGGCTGAGTATACTAATACTCAGCTAGACTTACCCGGTGTGAGGAGTCTACTCCTCTACCTCTAGACATGCAGCTGTTTGGCTGAGGGGTTTGGTTTGCCAAAAGCACTAGCTGAGTCTAAAATCAAGTTTTAGCTTTTCCAGTTTTAGTATGATCCTTTTTAAACTAGATGTGAGCTATGCATACATGGTATCAAACATTTTATCAATCAACATCTTTTGCCAGTCACCTCATTTCCACTTATTACTCAATGCAGTACAATGGATCAAGCAGTCTCATTAGCTACGAGAAGCAGACGATTCGAATCGAGTTTTTAACCTTGCAAGGTAAACCTAAACACACGACGTGGCGAGGCACTCCGTCCCCACACACATCAATCGTCCCCGTCGATTCCCTGGCAACAGATCAGGGCTCACCGCCTTGGCGTACAATGCCTCACTGACCCCGACTGGCCGTCGTGCAGTGACCGCACTTGTACCCACCATAACCGGAATGGGAGACCTCGTCTCAGGTCGCGTGAGGGGATATGTCTGCGGGCAGGTTCACTCAGGTACTAGGCTTACCGATTTACCATATTTCTCGGTATGTGTTTAGTACATTCAAACGCTTGACACAGGTATCCGCACGTTAATCCTTATTCCCATTTTACCTCATAGACCACGTATCCCCATGGATCCGTGTCCACATACCAACACCAATATGATATGAAAGGTTGTTACAATCAATGTCCTGACCTCGCGCGAGTGCTAGAAAAATCACTCGACTTCTACCGAGATCCCTAATTAGCAAAGCAGCTACTCGACCTAGCATACTAGTATCCATCTCAAAAAGGATTCCTGAGATCATGCAACTAGGGTTTCAAGCAACTCCTACACTTAAGTGCACATTCAATCCTACAATCATTAAGTGAAGTAAAATAGCATAAATAATAGGTTATGCATAAAACCGGGGCTTGCCTTTAATTTTAACACTTAGCTAGTGTTTGCTGGGGAAGGTACTCGCTTGGCGAGCATCCACTGGGTAAGTCCACCATTCTTCAGGTCGTCCACCAATTTGCAGCTTGTGGTTGGCACCACATCATTTGCTCGATCGGCATCTCTCAGTCCTAAATGAGATGCAATATGCATATGGATGAATATGATGAAAAATATCACAAGATATACAATACATGGTAGTGAACTAAACACCAATTAGTAAGACACTGCAACGACTATACGCAAGCGCTAGCTATTCGTACGTTATCGGCGTTCATTATTAACATCATTAACGAGACGATCATATTTTATTTATTTACGTAACACAAATACGATATCACAAGTACACGCATTTACCACGCTCACTTTAATTGCCCATTAGTTACCTAGCCTTATATTAGTTAAGTCTATAAGTTAGCTATGGTTTTTCCTTAGTTCTTCTATTTATCACACAAAAGCATCCCAACACAAGTTTAATAGAGGACCTATGCATCAATGTCGATAGACTCCTATATCACAATCAACTACAGCAAGAAACATACAAAACATGACACACGTGCATTATTAAGCTTAGTCATGGCAAGTCTACATTAATTTAGTGCTAACCAACCATTTTTAGCCAAAAGGGTGACTAACACTAAATAAGCACAAGCAGAATTTTTGGACAGCAATACAGCAGTCACTTGTTTTAATCATAACTCTTTAATTATTAGTCCAAAAATATCAAACTAGGACTTTCTGGAAAGCTTATAAAGTGAACTGCAACTTTGGTATTTTCATAACAACATGATTCAACACTTAGCAAGGTCAAAACGTGCTAATACAACAGCGCTGTCCAGATTTGGACAGATTCAGGCTAGCAACTTCAAAAATTCACAACTGAAGATTCAGACATCCAAACAAAGTGATTTTAGACTTTTTAGAAAGATAATTAAATGTTCTACAAATTGTTTATAAACATCACTGGCTAGTTTAATATGTATCAAGGGTAAAATATACTATGAAGGCTGTGCTGTCCAAAACTGGACAGATTCAGTCTTCCCACTTTAAACACATGTAACTTAATCTTCAGACCACCAAAAAGAGTGATCTAAGACTTTTTGAAAAGCTTAGCAAAAGTACTACACAAATTTTATAATCACCAAGAAGTGATTCCAGGTTTAACTAAATCAAATATTACAGTTTTCGAAATCTGTTCTGTCAGTGGACAGAACACAGCAACCAAGTTGTAAAATTCATAACTCTTAAACCGTCAGGCCTTTAGTTATGAAATTTTAACACAAGCAAGATCAGAAAAGCATCTACAACTTTCTTATAACGATCATGAACAGATTGCAACATTAAATTGAGCAAACAATGCAGTTTCTGAAATCTGTACAGAATTTGGACAGATTCAGTTACTGAATTTGTAAAATACATAACTCCTAAACTGTCAGACCTATGGCTGTCAAATTTCAACACAAGTAAGATAATAGAGTTGTATACAACTTTATTGTGAACACCAATAACTGATTTCAAAATTAACTTAAGCAACCATTGCAATTTCTGAAATCTGTTCTAAAATTCGACATATTCAGGTGCTGGGCTTGTGAAAAGCGCAACTCCTAAACGATCAGGTTTATGGCTGCCAAATTTTTGTACAAGCAAGATAATCATGTTATCTACAACGTTTCTATAACACATATCTGCAGAAAACAGAATTCAGTTCATCAAACATACAGCACACCGAAAACAGTACGTGCAGTCCCAAAACAGCAATCAATAAATTTCAGCTCCTATAGAATTCACGAATCGCCGCATTCGAGCGACTTGAATTACTCTAACGCTTTACTATTTAATTAAGTTAAGACAATCAAATCAGAACCAACACGTCAACTTACCAATTTTTATTCAAGTCAGTTAGTGCACTAAAACTACTACAACCAATCAACAATGCATTCTCCCCGATAATCACCCAACCATTTGCCTTTTAAATTAGACATCATATGAGCACTAATACTTTTCATCACGACCATAAATATACGCATTTAGACCACAACATCATACGAGGACGTATGCATACTAGTTTCTAGTTTTACATCTACAAATTCTTTACTAGTTATTTTCAGCCACTTAATCGACATCGATTGAATTAAACCTCTAACTCGACAATTTGGGCACCACGAATTTCAGAATTCTACCTAGACATTTTAGCGTCATATAGAGAGTATACTAATTAACTTGCCACCACTTGAAGTACTGGAAACACCTACATATAACAATCTCTTAACGCAATTGAATTCCTCTATTGAATTCCTCTATTTAACAAGTGTTGACTAACACAGTATGAAACAAATAGTAATTCATACACAAGTTCATATTTTTCTCAATCATAACACCATGAGACCAACAAAACTAGTTTCACCATTTTAGACATCTTAACTTAAATTATAGCTAAAAGTAATTCAATTAGTTTTCTTAACTACTTTTCTATATTAGGTCACTTAGCTCCTGATTAATCAACACACCATAATTCCTTTGACGCAATAGGTAGAGCACGATTTCTTGTTTCTAACAATCTTTGGGTACCAACAATTAATTGCCTATGGTATTTATCCGACTCGAAAACATGGAGAAGGCGACGACTACTACGACATGTCGTCACCTCATCTTAATCGCATAATCAATTTTAGCTTTACTGATCGAGTCTGCCGACTAACCGTTTAAACTAGTAAAACCTATCCTTCGCATCAAACAACACATCGCACATCTTCCTATCGAAACGTAAAAACATCCGAGTTCCTTTCTACTTCTTTTTCTTTCGCCACAAACTTCAATCCATACCAATACAATTTTTAAACACGCACCACATCGACCAATTTACACGAATCGACGACCACCAATCTCTAACTCGAAATCATGAGCACGACCATATTACGAACTACCGCCGAAACATTTAAATCACATCTATATAATTCGTTTATCGAGTCAATCGAGAGCGACATGCATCGGCTCACCGTAAACAAACCCAATCGACGTTTGTAAGAATGATGGCGATTCCGATTTGTGCATCGCTCCGAACATCGACGAGCGTCGAGCGGCTTGCCTTCTTCTCCACGCAAAACACGGGGTTCTCTCCTCCACAAAAATAAAACAAAGCAGCACACATACATAATTAATCGTAGGAAAATAATGTCGATGCGGAATCGAACACGGAGCACCGCGGTCTCACCGAGGTGAATGGCGGGGCTGCACAGATCTGGCGAAGTGAGACACGTAGACGGTCGAACTGCGCAGATCAACGACGCGGCATGGGCTGTCCCAAACACCAACGCGACGGCGTGGGTCGGGACTGCGCAGATCGGATCAATGCAAGCGCCACCGATGGGATCTCATGGTTGCTGCTCGCTGCGTCATTTCGACGAGCACTAGCAGAGCATGCGTAGCGCGGGACTGCAGGGAGAAGCTGCTGCAGGGATCGACCATGGATTGCATCGAGGGAAAGGGTGTTGGCCGCCGTGCGCAAGTGAAGTTTTCACGCCAGCTGAAACTCCCTGGTCGCGGACAGGGAAGAGCAGGGGGCGCCTGCTGCAGGTAGAAGGAGCTCGGCTCCTATGGAAAATGGCAGGAGCAGAGGGAGGTGGCCATGGGGAGGGGAGCGAGGAGGGAAACGCAGGGAGGTCGGGCGCCCTGCACAGAGAAGAAGGACGCGGCTTCCTGCAGCCCAGCGGCATGGAGAACAGGGAGCCGACATGGCCCTCATGGCAGCAGCGACCACCCAGACCGGCCATCCAACATGGAGGAGGCGAGCGCCTAGGACAGGGGGCATGAGCGCCATGGGAAGCAGGGCGTCCCGCCATGGCTGGCCGAGGGGAGGAAGGGGAGGGCCTGAGCTCGCCTGCTGCAAGGACGCCGAGTCAGAGAGGCTGAGCGCAGGGAGGTGCTTCGGTGCGCCGGAGGAAGGGACGCCCGGCCATGGAAGGGAGCATGGCGGCCATGGAGCCCCTGCTGGCGACCCTTGGAGCTCCTGCGCTGGCTGCTGTTACCGTGGGAAGATTCCTGCGCGAGGTAGAAGAAGACAGGGGGAGAAGGAAGTGGCGGCTAGGGAAAATAGAGGGGTGGGAATGGAAAATTCCCAAGTGAGCACCCCTATATATAGAAGATGGCTAGGGTTAGGGTTTCCTTAGTGGGCCTAATGGGCTGGGTTTGGGCTGGCCCAAAATGCGAAATTGGGTCGCGCTAAATATTTTTCCGGAATAAAAACGCTCGTGCGGAATTCGTCTGTGTAAAAAAAAATAGAGCGAGCTGGAGTTCGAACAAACGGAAGATTAAGCGAATAATTCGGCCGAGAGTTTGATTTGAATTCGCTCGGAAATAAATCCCTACGCGTGATTCGAAAATAAACCGTCCCGAGATTTGATCGGCTTTGGATTTTTAGTCGAAGAAGGCGAATCGTGATATTTTAAAATCGCTGTTGATACGGGGTTTCAAATCCAGTTCGGACATGAGACATATGGCCGAGTCGGATAAATTTGATGAGAGGATGACCTATCGAGTATTCCGTCTGAGAGTACGGACTCGGATTAAAATAGTCGGACATCGATCGGGGTTCGAGGAATTAGACTCGGGCTCAAATCAGATAATAGTCATCGAGAGTTTGATTTAAAGAGCTTCAGATGAGATTTAAAATTCGAGAATGATCTTCGAGTCTGCATGAGTTCCGAGAATTAAAAGTTTTAACATGCTCCGAAATTGGCTGTTTCTCGCGATCGATTAACTCTGAATTCGGTGAACTTCCGAGAGAAAGCCTGATAAACAGAGATAGGCACGACCGAGAAATAGAAATTTTCACTGAGCATTCACGTTAGGGACAAATCTCCCGACATAACACGAAACTGACACCTGGGGTGTCACAGCCTTCCCCCCTTAAAAAGAATCTCGTCCCGAGATTCAGATGAGGGTCTTCAAGGGTGGAGAAGCATGTAACTCCCAGGCTGGAGATAGATGCAATTTCATGAGATGGGATCTGACAAGATAATGAAGATAGATTCAGATAGAATATCGCGGCATGCTGAGACAAAATGCTGCGATCGCTTTGAGAGAATGTTCATAAGATACAACACCTCAGTATAGTCTCGTAATGGATCACGACTATTAACCGCGATACCAGCGCGTACCGAGTAGCTCAACCATGTGTGCACCATAGTAGGCTCTCGGTTTCGTCGCGGCACCATCAGTCGTTAGTCATAATACCATTACCAAACGTAACCAATGAAAAATTCGCTTGGCATAATTAGATGGAGCCCATAAGAGTATGGCCCAGAAAATAAGAATGTGACCAGAGCTGAAGTAGAGATTGCTGGCAAAAAGAGCATCACGTGAGAATTTTCTTTAACTCAGAGAACTATTTTATGATCATCACGAGGATTATCGGCCAAGGATTGATACGATATTTAATATGAGGAGGAACCAACCATGAGATCAAGATTGATGAGCTTTTAGAGACATTAGAGAACCAAAGACAATAGCAACATCCATTGAACCAAATGGATACGTTGCATAAAGATAAAATTTGATAAAACAACGTCATGATCCTCGGAGAAGGGGGTATGAGACTGACCAGAAATGAGAGATTTAGGCAGATCAACATCTGGTACTTGAGAACGAGTTATAGCAGATAACCAGATAATAGGGCAGAATCATTAAAGGATTCGAAGATTTGGATGATAAAGCCACAACATGATTCACAAGGAGAAAGATTACCCGATCCAAGCGAAAGGAGAGGTAGGCAAATAGGATCAGCTAGGATGATCAACAAAAATGCTATGAAGTTTTGGATTAAGGATTTACGGAAAGAAACATGGCTTTGATAGGGTTTACGCAACTAGACACCAATAACAATTTTTTTTTGACACAACAAGTGCACAAGGGGACTTGGGTTGGTCTAGCGGTCAAGCTATGGGTGCCTATAAGTTGTGCAGGTGCAATTTCAAGTGTAAAACACACAAGGGCTAGAAACATCAAAACAAGCACGTGATTTGATTTTTTTTAAAAGGTTTCACTAGGGACCACTAGATTATTTGGGGAAGGGGGTCTTTTCATAAGCAGGACAGACAACATTTTTTTAGAGGCAAAATGGACTGAACAACTATCGTACCTTCTAGAAAGCAAGGCAAGAGAAACACATATCCCGACCTAGTCAAGATTTACCAATCCGACACAAGGTAAAGCATTTCTTATAGTTCCTAACATAGCAGTACATCACATTATTCACATATTATTATTGGAATAAAGGTGAGAGAAGCATGTTAAGGCACAAGAGACAATTATAATGCGACAATCATGATGCATGCTCATTCTAGTCGTCTTCTCAGACCTAGCTAATTTTTTTTTGGGTGCTTCTATAGCATCCCAATAGTAGTAGTAGCCTTTATGGCCTAAATAACTAGCCACCTAGTTACCCATCTATTTCCTAAGGCTTCACGTCCTAGGTCTATCCTTATCGTCCTGACATCTATCCAACATTGGTTTCTAGCAAGTTTTACTTTAGAAAAGGTTGGTAATCATGACTTATTGACTTCTCTGTGATGGTATTCGCTCCGATACCAGCTGTGGCGGAACCGCCCGAATTATTCCAACTTAAGTGCCTAAGTCCCGCCTTAGAGGCTAGACCACACTTAAATAGGAATAACCCGTCAGTCCCTCGGATCTAGTCCGATAAAGCCACTTATCCAGGATCGAATACCACTAGCTCACTCGAAGGTGAGGCACAGAGAAATACAATAAAACATAATACCACAAATTTAATAAGTATCATTAGTGATTACATTATCGGAGTTTCAGAAATAATAACCATAAATTTTAATGCAGCGGAAATAACTAACGGAGAAGAACCGAGTAACATGGCGAAGCCTGGCCACGCTACTCCTCCTGGTACTCTCCCGCGGAAGCAGTAACCCACTCGACCGTCTATCCCGGTGGCAGGGATGAAGGCCAAGTCACACCATCAACTAAAGCAAGGAGGTACCTGCAAAAATTATGCCACAAGCAAGGCTGAGTATACTAATACTCAGCTAGACTTACCCGGTGTGAGGAGTCTACTCCTCTACCTCTAGACATGCAGCTGTTTGGCTGAGGGGTTTGGTTTGCCAAAAGCACTAGCTGAGTCTAAAATCAAGTTTTAGCTTTCCCAGTTTTAGTATGATCCTTTTTAAACTAGATGTGAGCTATGCATACATGGTATCAAACATTTTATCAATCAACATCTTTTGCCAGTCACCTCATTTCCACTTATTACTCAATGCAGTACAATGGATCAAGCAGTCTCATTAGCTGCGAGAAGTAGACGATTCGAATCGAGTTTTTAACCTTGCAAGGTAAACCTAAACACACGACATGGCGAGGCACTCCGTCCCCACACACATCAATCGTCCCCGTCGATTCCCTGGCAACAGATCAGGGCTCACCGCCTTGGCGTACAATGCCTCACTGACCCCGACTGGCCGTCGTGCAGTGACCGCACTTGTACCCACCATAACCGGAATGGGAGACCTCGTCTCAGGTCGCGTGAGGGGATATGTCTGCGGGCAGGTTCACTCAGGTACTAGGCTTACCGATTTACCATATTTCTCGGTATGTGTTTAGTACATTCAAACGCTTGACACAGGTATCCGCACGTTAATCCTTATTCCCATTTTACCTCATAGACCACGTATCCCCATGGATCCGTGTCCACATACCAACACCAATATGATATGAAAGGTTGTTACAATCAATGTCCTGACCTCGCGCGAGTGCTAGAAAAATCACTCGACTTCTACCGAGATCCCTAATTAGCAAAGCAGCTACTCGACCTAGCATACTAGTATCCATCTCAAAAAGGATTCCTGAGATCATGCAACTAGGATTTCAAGCAACTCCTACACTTAAGTGCACATTCAATCCTACAATCATTAAGTGAAGTAAAATAGCATAAATAACAGGTTATGCATAAAACCGGGGCTTGCCTTTAATTTTAACACTTAGATAGTGTTTGCTGGGGAAGGTACTCGCTTGGCGAGCATCCACTGGGTAAGTCCACCATTCTTCAGGTCGTCCACCAATTTGCAGCTTGTGGTTGGCACCACATCATTTGCTCGATCGGAATCTCTCGGTCCTAAATGAGATGCAATATGCATATGGATGAATATGATGAAAAATATCACAAGATATACAATACATGGTAGTGAACTAAACACCAATTAGTAAGACACTGCAACGACTATACGCAAGCGCTAGCTATTCGTACGTTATCGGCGTTCATTATTAACATCATTAACGAGATGATCATATTTTATTTATTTACGTAACACAAATACGATATCACAAGTACACGCATTTACCACGCTCACTTTAATTGCCCATTAGTTATCTAGCCTTATATTAGTTAAGTCTATAAGTTAGCTATGGTTTTTCCTTAGTTCTTCTATTTATCACACAAAAGCATCCCAACACAAGTTTAATAGAGGACCTATGCATCAATGTCGATAGACTCCTATATCACAATCAACTACAGCAAGAAACATACAAAACATGACACACGTGCATTATTAAGCTTAGTCATGGCAAGTCTACATTAATTTAGTGCTAACCAACCATTTTTAGCCAAAAAGGTGACTAACACTAAATAAGCACAAGCAGAATTTTTGGACAGCAATACAGCAGTCACTTGTTTTAATCATAACTCTTTAATTATTAGTCCAAAAATATCAAACTAGGACTTTCTGGAAAGCTTATAAAGTGAACTGCAACTTTGGTATTTTCATCACAACATGATTCAACACTTAGCAAGGTCAAAACGTGCTAATACAACAGCGCTGTCCAGATTTGGACAGATTCAGGCTAGCAACTTCAAAAATTCACAACTGAAGATTCAGACATCCAAACAAAGTGATTTTAGACTTTTTAGAAAGATAATTAAATGTTCTACAAATTGTTTATAAACATCACTGGCTAGTTTAATATGTATCAAGGGTAAAATATACTATGAAGGCTGTGCTGTCCAAAACTGGACAGATTCAGTCTTCCCACTTTAAACACATGTAACTTAATCTTCAGACCACCAAAAAGAGTGATCTAAGACTTTTTGAAAAGCTTAGCAAAAGTAATACACAACTTTTATAATCACCAAGAAGTGATTCCAGGTTTAACTAAATCAAATATTACAGTTTTCGAAATCTGTTCTGTCAGTGGACAGAACACAGCAACCAAGTTGTAAAATTCATAACTCTTAAACCGTCAGGCCTTTAGTTATGAAATTTTAACACAAGCAAGATCAGAAAAGCATCTACAACTTTCTTATAACGACCATGAACAGATTGCAATATTAAATTGAGCAAACAATGCAGTTTCTGAAATCTGTACAGAATTTGTAAAATACATAACTCCTAAACTGTCAGACCTATGGCTGTCAAATTTCAACACAAGTAAGATAATAGAGTTGTCTACAACTTTATTGTGAACACCAATAACTGATTTCAACATTAACTTAAGCAACCATTGCAATTTCTGAAATCTGTTCTGAAATTCGACATATTCAGTTGCTGGGCTTGTGAAAAGCGCAACTCCTAAACGATCAGGTTTATGGCTGCCAAATTTTTGTACAAGCAAGATAATCATGTTATCTACAACTTTTCTATAACACATATCTGCAGAAAACAGAATTCAATTCATCAAACATACAGCACACCGAAAACAGTACGTGCAGTCCCAAAACAGCAATCAATAAATTTCAGCTCCTATAGAATTCACGAATCGCCGCATTCGAGCGACTTGAATTACTCTAACGCTTTACTATTTAATTAAGTTAAGACAATCAAATCAGAACCAACACGTCAACTTACCAATTTTTATTCAAGTCAGTTAGTGCACTAAAACTACTACAACCAATCAACAACGCATTCTCCCAGATAATCACCCAACCATTTGCCTTTTAAATTAGACATCATATGAGCACTAATACTTTTCATCACGACCATAAACATACGCATTTAGACCACAACATCATACGAGGACGTATGCATACTAGTTTCTAGTTTTACATCTACAAATTCTTTACTAGTTATTTTCAGCCACTTAATCGGCATCGATTGAATTAAACCACTAACTCGACAATTTGGGCACCACGAATTTCAGAATTCTACCTAGACATTTTAGCGTCATATAGAGAGTCTACTAATTAACTTGCCACCACTTGAAGTACTGGAAACACCTACATATAACAATCTCTTAACGCAATTGAATTCCTCTATTGAATTCCTCTATTTAACAAGTGTTGACTAACACAGCATGAAACAAATAGTAATTCATACACAAGTTCATATTTTTCTCAATCATAACACCATGAGACCAACAAAACTAGTTTCACCATTTTAGACATCTTAACTTAAATTATAGCTAAAAGTAATTCAATTAGTTTTCTTAACTACTTTTCTATATTAGGTCACTTAGCTCCTGATTAATCAACACACCATAATTCCTTTGACGCAATAGGTAGAGCACGATTTCTTGTTTCTAACAATCTTTGGGTACCAACAATTAATTGCCTATGGTATTTATCCGACTCGAAAACATGGAGAAGGCGACGACTACTACGACATGTCGTCACCTCATCTTAATCGCATAATCAATTTTAGCTTTACTGATCGAGTCTGCCGACTAACCGTTTAAACTAGTAAAACCTATCCTTCGCATCAAACAACACATCGCACATCTTCCTATCGAAACGTAAAAACATCCGAGTTCCTTTCTACTTCTTTTTCTTTCGCCACAAACTTCAATCCATACCAATACAATTTTTAAACACGCACCACATCGACCAATTTACACGAATCGACGACCACCAATCTCTAACTCGAAATCATGAGCATGACCATATTACGAACTACCGCCGAAACATTTAAATCACATCTATATAATTCGTTTATCGAGTCAATCGAGAGCGACATGCATCGGCTCACCGTAAACAAACCCAATCGACGTTTGTAAGAATGATGGCGATTCCGATTTGTGCATCGCTCCGAACATCGACGAGCGTCGAGTGGCTTGCCTTCTTCTCCACGCAAAACACGGGGTTCTCTCCTCCACAAAAATAAAACAAAGCAGCACACATACATAATTAATCGTAGGAAAATAATGTCGATGCGGAATCGAACACGGAGCGCCGCGGTCTCACCGAGGTGAATGGCGGGGCTGCACAGATCTGGCGAAGTGAGACATGTAGACGGTCGAACTGCGCAGATCAATGACGCGGCATGGGCTGTCCCAAACACCAACGCGACGGCGTGGGTCGGGACTGCGCAGATCGGATCAATGCAAGCGCCACCGACGGGATCTCATGGTTGCTGCTCGCTGCGTCATTTCGACGAGCACTAGCAGAGCATGCGTAGCGCGGGACTGCAGGGAGAAGCTGCTGCAGGGATCGACCATGGATTGCATCGAGGGAAAGGGTGTTGGCCGCCGTGCGCAAGTGAAGTTTTCACGCCAGCTGAAACTCCCTGGTCGCGGACAGGGAAGAGCAGGGGGCGCCTGCTGCAGGTAGAAGGAGCTCGGCTCCTATGGAAAATGGCAGGAGCAGAGGGGGGTGGCCATGGGGAGGGGAGCGAGGAGGGAAACGCAGGGAGGTCGGGCGCCCTGCACAGAGAAGAAGGACGCGGCTTCCTGCAGCCCAGCGGCATGGAGAACAGGGAGCCGACATGGCCCTCATGGCAGCAGCGACCACCCAGACCGGCCATCCAACATGGAGGAGGCGAGCGCCTAGGACAGGGGGCATGAGCGCCATGGGAAGCAGGGCGTCCCGCCATGGCTGGCCGAGGGGAGGAAGGGGAGGGGCTGAGCTCGCCTGCTGCAAGGACGCCGAGTCAGAGAGGCTGAGCGCAGGGAGGTGCTTCGGTGCGCCGGAGGAAGGGACGCCCGGCCATGGAAGGGAGCATGGCGGCCATGGAGCCCCTGCTGGCGACCCTTGGAGCTCCTGCGCTGGCTGCTGTTACCGTGGGAAGATTCCTGCGCGAGGTAGAAGAAGACAGGGGGAGAAGGAAGTGGCGGCTAGGGAAAATAGAGGGGTGGGAATGGAAAATTCCCAAGTGAGCACCCCTATATATAGAAGATGGCTAGGGTTAGGGTTTCCTTAGTGGGCCTAATGGGCTGGGTTTGGGCTGGCCCAAAATGCGAAATCGGGTCGCGCTAAATATTTTTCTGGAATAAAAACGCTCGTGCGGAATTCGTCTGTGTAAAAAAAAATAGAGCGAGCTGGAGTTCGAACGAACGGAAGATTGAGCGAATAATTCGGCCGAGAGTTTGATTTGAATTCGCTCGGAAATAAATCCCTACGCGTGATTCGAAAATAAACCGTCCCGAGATTTGATCGGCTTTGGATTTTTAGTCGAAGAAGGCGAATCGTGATATTTTAAAATCGCTGTTGATACGGGGTTTCAAATCCAGTTCGGACATGAGACATATGGCCGAGTCGGATAAATTTGATGAGAGGATGACCTATCGAGTATTCCGTCTGAGAGTACGGACTCGGATTAAAATAGTCGGACATCGATCGGGGTTCGAGGAATTAGACTCGGGCTCAAATCAGATAATAGTCGTCGAGAGTTTGATTTAAAGAGCTTCAGATGAGATTTAAAATTCGAGAATGATCTTCGAGTCTGCATGAGTTCCGAGAATTAAAAGTTTTAACATGCTCCGAAATTGGCTGTTTCTCGCGATCGATTAACTCTGAATTCGGTGAACTTCCGAGAGAAAGCCTGATAAACAGAGATAGGCACGACCAAGAAATAGAAATTTTCACTGAGCATTCACGTTAGGGACAAATCTCCCGACATAACACGAAACTGACACCTAGGGTGTCACACTTCTTCTCCTTCCTCTTGGTGCGGGACTCTTCCGATGAAGTGCTCCCTTGGCTTGTAGTGGGCTTGTCGCCGGTCTCCATCTCCCTCTTGGTGTGATCTCCTGACATCACTTCGAGCGATTAGGCTCTAATGAAGCACCGGGCTCTGATACCAATTGAAAGTCACCTAGAGGGGGGGGGGTGAATAGGGCGAATCTGAAAATCTCAAAAATAATCACAACTACAAGCCGGGTTAGCGTTAGAAATATAATAGAGTCCGCGAGAGAGGGCGCAAAACAAATCGCAAGCGAATAATGAAGTGAGACACGCGGATTTGTTTTACCGAGGTTCGGTTCTCTCAAACCTACTCCCCGTTGAGGAGGCCACAAAGGACGGGTCTCTTTCAACCCTTTCCCTCTCTCAAACGGTCCCTCGGACCGAGTGAGCTTCTCTTTCTCAAATCACTTGGGAATCAAACTTCCCGCAAGGACCACCACACAATTGGTGTCTCTTGCCTCAATTACAAGTGAGTGTTTGATCACAAGAAAGAATGCCAAAGAAAAAGAAGCGATCCAAGCGCAAGAGCTCAAATGAACACTACAAATCACTCTCTCTAGTTACTAGGGCTTTGTGTGGAGTTGGGAGAGGATTTGATCTCTTTTGGTGTGCTTTGCAATGAATGCTAGCTCTTGTATAGTGGTTGGAAGCTGGAAAACTTGGATGCAATGAATGTGGGGGTGGTTGGGGTATTTATAGCCCCAACCACCAAAAGTGGCCGTTGGGAGACTGTCTGTTCAATGGCGCACCGGACAGTCCGGTGCACACCGGACATGTCCGGTGCCCCCGCCACGTCATCAATGCCGTTGGATTCTGACCGTTGGAGCTTCTGATTTCTGGGCCCGCCTGGATGTCCGGTGCACACCGGACATCTCCTGTTCATTGTCCGGTGCGCCAGTATGGGCGCGCCTGACTTCTGCGCGCGCAGAGCGCGCATTAAATGCGCCGCAGGTAGCCGTTGGCGCCGAAATAGCCGTTGCTCCGTGGTTACATCGGACAGTCCGGTGCACACCGGACATGTCCGGTGAATTATAGCGGAGCGGCTGCTGCGCGATCCCGAGGCTGGCGAGTTGCGGAGGCCGCGCTTCCTTGGAGCACCGGACACTGTCTGGTGTACACCGGACAGTCCGGTGAATTATAGCGGAGCGGCTTGAGAAATTCCCGAAGGTGGCGAGTTCAAGTTGGAGTCCTCTGGTGCACCGGACACTGTCCGGTGGCGCACCGGACACTGTCCGGTGTACACCGGACAGTCCGGTGCCTCCAGACCAGAGGTGCCTTCGGTTGCCTCTTTGCTCCTTTGTTGAATCCAAAACTTGATCTTTTTATTGGCTGAGTGTGAACCTCTTACACCTGTATAATCTATACACTTGGGCAAACTAGTTAGTCCAATTATTTATGTTGGGCAATTCAACCACCAAAATTAATTAGGGACTAGGTGTAAGCCTAATTCCCTTTCAACTACCCAGATGTTTTTCCGGATGAATTGCCAGGGATGCCACCTGACCGAGACATTGAGTTCGCCATTGAATTGCAACCCGGGACTGCTCCTATCTCCAAGAGACCCTATAGGATGCCTCCCGCAGAATTAGCAGAACTGAAGAAGCAACTGCAAGAATTGTTGGACAAGGGGTTCATTCGCCCAAGTACTTCACCATGGGGATGTCCGGCCTTATTTGTGAAGAAAAAGGATGAGAGTCTGAGAATGTGTGTTGACTACCGCCCTCTCAATGCGGTGACCATCAAGAACAAATACCCACTGCCCCGCATCGATGTTCTGTTTGATCAGTTGGTGGGAGCCAAGGTATTCTCCAAAATAGATCTCCGCTTGGGTTACCATCAGATCAAGATCCGTGCCAGTGATATTCCCAAGACGGCCTTCTCTACCAGATATGGGCTCTATGAATTTTTGATGATGTCTTTTGGGCTGACCAATGCCCTGGCTTATTTCATGTACTTGTTGAACTCAGTATTCATGCCAGAGTTGGACAAGTTCGTGGTCGTTTTCATTGATGATATTCTGGTCTATTCCAAGAATGAAGACGAACATACTGAGCATCTGCACATCGTGCTTCAGCGACTGCGCGATCATCATCTTTATGCTGAGTTGTCTAAATGTGAGTTCTGGCTAAAGGAAATTAAATTCTTGGGTCACACAATTTCTCAGGATGGGATATCAGTTGATCCTGAGAAGGTACAAGAGGTAATGGATTGGAAACCCCCGACTACAGTGAGGCAGATTCAGAGTTTTCTGGGATTGGCAGGGTATTATTGACGTTTTATTCTGGATTTCTCCAGAATTGCCAAGCCAATGACTAAACTATTGAAGAAGGGAGTCAAGTATAATTGGAGCCAGAAGTGTGAGGATGCCTTTCATACATTAAGGCAGCACTTGACAACGGCCCCAGTGCTAGCTCAACCAGATAACACTAAGCCCTTTGAAGTTTATTGTGATGCTTCTGGTACTGGATTGGGATGTGTCTTAATGCAAGATAATAGAGTAATTGCTTATGCCTCCCGAGCACTCAGACCCCATGAGTAGAACTACCCTACACATGATCTGGAGTTGGCAGTCGTGGTTCATGCTCTCAAAATATGGAGACACTACTTGATGGGAGCTCACTGTAACATTTACACTGATCACAAGAGCCTCAAATACATTTTCACTCAGGCAGATCTGAACATGAGGCAGAGGAGATGGTTAGAATTAATCAAGGACTATGAATTGGAGGTGCATTACCATCCCGGCAAGGCCAATGTTGTGGCAGATGCCTTGAGCAGAAAGGCCCAGTGCAATTGTATGAGCATGGATGCGAGAGTTACCACCCTGTGTGATGAATTGTGCAAGCTGAACCTAGAAGTTGTTTCTTCAGGTGATTTAACTTATATCTCAGTGGAGCCCACACTGCAAGATCAAATAGTCAGGGCACAGATCGAAGACAAGGGTGTTCAGGTTATCAAAGAAATGATCAAGCAGAAGGTAGAGAAATACAAGTGCTTCCGTCAGGACAGCAAGGGAATTCTATGGTTTGGAGACCGATTAGTTGTTCCCAAGGACCCTGAGCTCAGAAAGAAGATATTGGATGAAGCTCACCTTTCAAAATTCTCCATGCACCCGGGCAGCAACAAGATGTATCATGATATCAGATCCTTATACTGGTGGACCAGAATGAAGAGGGAAATTGCCAAGTACATATCTGAGTGTGACACCTGCCAGAGAATCAAAGCCAGTCATTTGAAGGCAGCGGGCCCCTTACAACCCCTTCCCATACCATCTTGGAAATGGGAGGACATTTGCATGGACTTTATCGTAGGATTGCCCAATACCTCCAGGCACCATGATTCCATTTGGGTTATTGTGGACAGATTGACCAGGACTGCTCATTTCTTACTAGTGCATACCACCCACAAGACCGAGAAGTATGCAGAGATCTATGTTGATCAGATAGTGCGTTTGCATGGCATTCCGAAGACCATTGTATCCGACAGAGGAGCACTGTTTGTGGCACGCTTTTGGGAGCAGCTACAAGAATCACTTGGGACCCAAGTAATACGAAGCTCAGCATACCACCCTCAAACTGATGGCTAGACAGAAAGAGTAAATCAAATCCTCGAAGACATGTTGCGAGCCTGTGTGCTACACTATGGTAAAAATTAGGACAAGTGTCTTTCCTTGGTGGAATTCTCCTATAATAACAGCTATCAGTCTAGTTTGAAGATGGCACCTTTTGAGGCCTTATATGGGAGAAGGTGTAGGACACCGCTAAATTGGTCACAGGCCGGAGAGAGAGAAATTTTTGGACCAGACTTGGTACTTGAAGCAGAGGAAAGGGTCAGAGTTATAAAGAGTAACCTAGAAGCTGCCCCAGGCCAGGCAAAAGAGCTATCATGACAAGAGAAGGAAGCCTCTACGGTTTGAAGTGGGAGACCATGTTTATCTTAAGGTGTCACCCACTAAAGGTGTTCAGAGATTTGGAATCAAGGGTAAGTTAGCTCCTCGCTACATTGGGCCATATGAGATCAGAGCGAGTTGTGGACCCGTAGCCTATCATTTGGAATTGCCACCCCACATGTCAGCGGTTCACAATGTGTTCCATGTATCTCAGCTGCAGAAATGTGCCCGCCTACCCACTGAAGTGCTACCTGAACCAGAGATTGAGATAGAGCCAGACTTGTCTTATCAGGAACACCCCGTCAAAGTGCTGGATCAAAAGGAGAGATCAACGCGGACCAAGTCGATCATAATGTATAAGGTTCAGTGGAGTCACCATTCAGTAGAAGAAGCTACATGGGAGACTGAGGATTTTCTACGCTCTCACTTCCCCGACCTTCTGCCCAAAGGAGTCGGTACGCAACCCAAAACCCCACCCCCACCTGCCCTTTGAATACAATTATAAGAAAAACTTAGATAGCAAGAGTAGTCTAAGTTGTGGATTTAACTCAAAAAGGACTTCCTTCTGAAGTTGCAAAGAGGATGACATTCGAAGAACAGTTAACTAGAGGAACTTAAAGAAAAGCAGAAACCACACACCAGCACACCTTCGTGGCACCCTCCTGAGGACTCTACCTAAAATCTCGAGACGAGATTCCTTTAAGGGGGGAGGGCTGTAACACCCCAGGTGTTACAAGGGGCTGGTTTCCTAATGACACATATACCTATTATCACATATGGTTAAAACTTGGAAGAGAGGGAGCACTTAAGACCTTGGAAGCATGAGTGAGTTAAGAAATGCCAGGCACCAAGATATTACCCAAGCCTTTAGGCAATGATCACCTAGGGCAAGGGAGGACTGAACCTTGGGCCCTCTCTCTTGGAGCCTTTAGTTGAGAGAAAGATTAGGCAAATGCACATTCCATGATTTAAACCCTTAACAAAAGTTTAAGAGTACCAAAATGTTTACAAAAGACAGTAAAGGAACTTTACAAAAAGACCCCTAAAGGACCCCTAAATCAGCCCCAAGTGGAGAACACTATGGAATCACCCCCATTCTCTCTAAGTCCAAAATCAGCCCTAATCTAGAGATCAGGGGTGTTCACCTAGTTAATGGCACCAAAACCCTAGGGTCTAAATAGCAAAAAGGAGCCAAATTATCTAAGGAACCCCCTGGAAGAGTTTGAACCCAAGCCAAGACCGTTTGACATGAGTTGGCACCTATTTTGTCTCGGGTTGAACAGTGCAGACAGACAAGACTTGGTGCCACCATATCTTCTAAACCAGACCCGATCTTCTCTTGGAACTTACATGAACTAGGTAGCCCTAGGTGCAGGGAAGAAATCTTGCTTAAGCCATAGGGCGAGATTCGCACGCTTGGCTGCTCAGCAGGCGCAAGAACAAGGGCAGAAGGCAACGACCACGTGTTCGACGCGCTCTGGACTCGCCAGAGCACGCCCGACATGCGCCCCGCGTGCCCCTCGTCGCGCCAAAGACCAGCCGATGCCATGGCCTGCGCCCGCGCCTATAAAGCCCCCAGTGACCTTGACCGTACCCCTCCGCACGCGCTCGACCTCACCGGAGCCCAAACCCACCGGCGTTTGCCCGTGCACGGCGTGTCCGCGGCCGCCCGATCCCCCTGCCACCATAGACCGGCCAGCCGAACCCTTCCCAGCCCTGTCCAGCCCTCGGAGAAGACTGTGCACACCTTGGTGAAGCTCCCCGAGCGAGGAATCGAAGTTTGCTTCGCCGGAGAGGCCAGTCCACGATCGCCGGACTCCACCCGACCGCCGGCGAGCGTAGACCGGGTAATCCTCTGCTCCATTCCTCGATTCCTTGTGCACACAGCCTCTACGTCACCCCATGAAGCTCACCGTGCCCGTGGATTGAACTAGGTCGCCGTGGTTTGGCCGGAGCACTTGCCGCCGACGAGAGGACCCGCCTGCGCACATGGACCGGGCGATTCCGACCACCCCCGCCGTCGAGCCGTACACCGTTGTGACCGCCAGAGCCTCGCAGAGCCAACCCTGCCCCTCGCCGAACCTCTCTCGCCGCCGGTAAGCCGCGCCACCCTTTTCTTTCTCGCGGGTACTGTTTAAACCTAGGGAGGGACCGCGGGGGAGAAGAAGAGAAAGCTAGGGGGTTTTGCGCAATGTCAGTGACTCAGAGAAATAGTAGCGCGGGGGTATAACTGAGAGAGTTGGTTTGGAAATAACCCGAGGACTTCGGTGCAAAGTGGTTTTTCCAGGAAACCTTTTAATAAATCTGATTTAAATTCAAACAGAACTTGAATAATTCATATCTTCTGTTTTATTCACCCAAATCAAGTCAAACCAATTTTGCCAGATCTTAAATAATGTAGGCTACTTAAAAAAAATATAAAAAGCCCTATGTGCTATAGAAAACTTTAGGGTTCTGATTTAATTATTGTTTTGGCCAAAAGCTAAATAATAAGAAAAAAAAATAGTTGCACTATTTAACTGAGGTTAAGAAAATTTGGAGAAGTACATGACCACCTACTGACCTATTTAAAAATGATAAACCTATCTGTACATCCCATTAAGGTAGAGTTTGTCATTTATTTTACATTGTGCCTAAAGTTAAAGAAAATAGGAAAGGTAATTTAAATAAGGAACTAGAGAGCACCCATATTTTTGTTAGTCTATTTATTCAGTATAGTTCACTAGAAAAATTTATTTTACTCTGGTTTAGTACAAAATAATTGGAATACCTTTTATTTTGAGAAAACAAGGAAAACTTAGAAAAACCTTAGAAAAATAACCCCAAGGCAAAAGCACCCCAAACCTTGGGATAATTAATGGGTTGTTGTTATGAACATAAGAAAAATATAAAGTCTGTTGTTTGATATTTTTCAAATAACAAGTTAGTTATGAGCACCTTTTTGGCATTAAACTTTAGAAAATCACAACTAAATAACCACCAATTAACCTTCTGTGATTTTTGGCACAGAAACTTGTGATTACTATTAGATACCAACAAAAATGATCCTTAAGACAGAACCCACACCTAGATAAGGGTTGTAGTGCAAAGTAACCCCTCTACCCCAACTTTTGTTATTTTTGTCTAAAGCATAGCCTTTTTATTTTGAACCTCAAACTCCTAGAACAGGCTATAGTGACCAATGAAAACCCACTGTAATTTTTACAAAATTTTTGGAGAAAGTTTAATCATGGTTATAGTTCAAACCTACACTAGAATTTTTAAATAGAAAATAAAGAAGGAGAAAATGAATTATGGAAATTAGTGTCATCCTAAAACCCTTTGTAAGTTTCCCACTGAATTATACAAGGGAGATACCAATCCACTATGCTTATCCTTAATAAAACCTAAACCTAGAGTGATAAGCAAAAACCACCAAAAGCCACGTATGACCAAGAAACCCTAAGTTGCTCATTAACTTAGTTTTTCTTCCTTTAGCATCATGTTATTAAATCCTGCATAATCATGACATACATATTCATTGCATTTCGATAGACTGTAACCTCGCTGACGGAAAATACGTCCTCATGCCGGAGCAAGGAGCTGCTCAGGAGGTAGCCCTAGATCCAGCACTAGAGCCTGCACCAGAGGATCTGCCTGCCACAGCTTTGGAAGGCAAGCCCTGGTTTATGCATAACCTGTTATTTATTCTATTTTACTATACTTAATGATTGTAGGATTGAATGTGCACTTAAGTGTAGGAGTTGTTTGAAACCCTAGTTGCATGATCTCAGAAATCCTATTGAGCTTAATACTAGTATGCCAGGCCGAGTAGCTGCTTTATTAATTAGGATTTCGGTAGAAGTCGAGTGATTTTTCTAGCACTCGCGCGAGGTCAGGAATTGGTTGTACCCACTTTCATATCATAATGATGCTGGTCTGTGGACAACAATCCATGGGGATTGGTTGTCTACGAGATGAAAAATTGGAATAAGGATTAACGTGCGGATACCTGTGTCAAGCGTTTGAACGTACTAAGCACATGCCGAGAAATATGGTAAATCGGTAAGCCTAGTACCTGATTGAACCTGGCAGTGGACTTTACCCCTCACGCGACCTGAGACATGGTCTCCCATTCTGGTTATGGTGGGTACAAGTGCGGTCACTGCACGACGGCAGTCGGGGTTAGTGAGGCATTGTACGCCAAGGCGGTGAGCCCTGATCTGCTGATGGGGAATCGATGGGGACGGTTGATGTGTGTGGGGACGGAGTGCCTCGCCACGTCATGTGTTTAGGTTTACCTTGCAAGGATAAAAACTCGATTCAAATCGTCTGCTTCTCGCAGCTAATGAGACTGCTTGATCCATTGTACTGCATTGAGTAACAAGTGGAAATATGATGAGTTGATACAAGATGTTGTCTGCTAAAAATGTTTGCTACCATGTATGAGTAGATAGTACACATTTAGCCTTAAGAGAGTCACACTTAAACTTGACAAAGCTAAAACTTGTTTTAGAAACTCAGCTAGTGCTTTTGGCAACCAAACCCCACAGGCAAACAGCTGCATGTCTAGAGGTAGAGGAGTAGACTCCTCACACCGGGTAAGTCTAGCTGAGTATTAGTATACTCAGCCTTGCTTGTGGCATAATTTTAAAGGTTCTCTGGAGGACATGGTTGCTGGAGTGACTTGGCCGTCCATCTTGCCACCGGGTTGGACTGTTGAGTGGGACCCCGCCTCGGCTGAGGAGGAGCATGAGGAGTGATGGGACAGGCTTCCCCATCTCTCTGTTTATTTATCGTTAGTTTCATTCCGCTGCACTTCGAACAATGATGACTACTTTTGCAAAACTCCGATGATGCTGTAATAATTTAATACTCCCTAATGTATGGTTTTATGCTTTATTGTATTTGCTCTGCGACTCACCATCGAGTGAGATTGTGGTACTTGATCCTGTCAGTGGCCTTGTCGGACTAGATCCGAGGAATTGACGGGTTATTCCTATTTAAGTGTGGTCTAGCCTCTAAGGCGGGACTTAGGCACTTGAGTCGGAATAATTCGGGCAGTTCCGCCACATCCTGTGGCCCGTATTACGTACCGGTTCGTTTTTAGTGAAATCAAATCCTGGCGCTTAGTCTCTAATCGTGTGGTCGTGACCGTACCATACCCCTTCGGTCGGGCCGAATTGCAAATGAGCCCTTGAAGTTTTTAGGAAATAGCCCACCATCCACATAAAAGCAAATAATAGTGTAGATAGGTCCTGGAACTTACATAGAACACCCTAGAATTCCTCAAAATGTTACCTACAGTCCAAGCAGGCTCTCGAGTTTAATGAAATCAATTAGAAAATGATTTGTATATAGAAAATAAATCTTAAAACTCCATAAAATCATAACTTCATTGATTTAATTCCAAATTCAACCATTCCAGTTGCATTAAATTCGTATTAACATTGTTTATCCTTTAGTAACCTTATTTTATTATGTGACATGTGGTTAAAATCTTGTATCTCATTTGTTTTATAGCTAACACTTAATCCTTCGGAAAATCATAACTAGATAACCATAACTATGAATTTAGTGGTTCTCGAACCTTTGAACTCGTTACAGTGCGTAGATTATTATCATGCATTCTGTTCTGATGTTTGATGTGATGTTGATTTCTCCTATACCATGTTTGTTTGTATTGTTGCGAGTAGACGAGCTAGCAACTGAGGATCCCGGTACTCGGTAGGTGGAAAATACTGTGCAGGAGCTCGTTGAAGGCAAGTTGTGCCCTTGACCACTTTACTTTACCCAATAATGTTCTCTATAATCACTCTGGCATGTCTAGGCTTAATTTTGATGGGACCCAATAGGTCACCCTAGTTTGGTCATCTTTACACCTTGTTTAGCACTGAACTTTTTAGGTAATCTCTGTTATTTCTATATGTGGTTTTGGGTGTTAAGATAATCATTATTCATGATAATGCTTTATTATTGTTATTCTATTCTGTTCATGATAAGCCTATTGTGTTAATTAGAACGTGGAGCTTAACTTGAGATAAACGTGCCACCACAAGGGTGGAATGGGACGCTCTTGGCTGATTAATTAGGAAAGCTAGTGCAGGTCTACCTTACCCGAAAGGGGCAAGGGCAGTAGGGGAGTTGTCGGTATAGGGAGGTTCTCGAGTTGATTGTGCTTTGATGGCTTTTCAGACGGGGGATTCATATATCGCTCTCCTCAGAAACCGTAGCGAGTTTTATGATGCTAGTGGAACTTTGTAAAGGCCTCATAGTGTTACCCTGTCTCGTCTCCTCGGTAGAGATGAATGGGACTTGTAGACCCCTTGGCAAATGGGTAGCATGACTTGTGGGTAAAGGGTACAACCTCTGTAGAGTGTAAAACTGGTATACTAGCCGTGCTCGCGGTCATGAGCAGCTCAGGACTCTCGCATGATTAACTTATGAAATTAAACTCAATTTTTCATTTACATCGCATTGTGGTTTTATTATTAATCTTGATCTATTATTACTCTGGTTTGGTATATACTTACATTTAGTAACTACTAATAAAATTTGACCAACTTCTTAAAAGCATTGCTTAACTTTAACCATTATTTGTTGATCAGCCTTACACTTCACATGAGCTCCCACATTTGGTGAGTTCATACACATTATTCCCCACAACTTGTTAAGCTATGATCTTTTGTTAGCTCACCCTTGCAATATATAACCACCCCCCTCCCCCCCCCCCGCACAAGTGAAGTGCAGGTAGCCCAGGAGGAGGACTACTACGAGGAGTACGAGGAAGTCTAGGTGGCGCCTCCTAGTGTTAGACCCGGTTTTGGAGGCAAAACCAAATCCATAGCATATGTCTGCCAAGATCCATTTTCCACACATATGTTGATGTCACAAGTGTAGTATATCAAAAGTCAATGCAATAAAGGCGTAAAGAGAGTAGAATAGTCTTTATTACAACATCCAGATAATAGTATCTTAAAATGTATCATCAAAGTATAGCGGAAATAACATGGGTAATCTCCCACAGGAAGATGACTGGCACATCGTTAGACTCAGTAATCATCGAAAATCTCTGTCAATGTCTCCTTCATCACCCTCTGATCAAAATATTAGCAAGGGTGAGCTCACTTATGGTCGGGGCTCAGCAAGTGGGGAAAAATTAATGCAAGTTTAACAAAGTAAGGCTAAGGTTAAGCGGTAAGCATTTTAGTTGGTCAATATTTTATTAGCACACCTGTCTTACTAAGAAGTGTGTGTCCCAAGTATCCCAATTAAACAAAGGTATAAGAGTATAACAAAAACACTTAAGTGAAACCACTTAAGCAAACCATTGATAGATCATCAGATCTAGATTTATTGTCTATCTTTAAGTTCAATTATCATGTGAGGGTTCAGGTTGCTCTTAACCGTGAGCATGGCTGGTATATCAGTTTTACACTCTACAGAGGTGGTACACCTTTACCCACAAGCCATGTATCCCATCTAGCCTGGGTTGATCGGATCCGTAAACACTACCGAGGTGAATGGCTAGGGATCCATTATGAGGCTTTCACAAAATACGCTTAATACAAAGCAACCTGCTAAGGTTTCCAAGTCGGTGTGGAGGCCTCTGGGCAAGGTACCTTAGCCAAGAATACGTCCCCATGTTAACCTGAGCTGCCACCACTGCTGCTCCCCCTCTTGCCCATATTTCAGGTAAGGTTGCTAGGTACTAAGCATATAAAGCTAATAACCAAAGCCAGAGCCATGATAGCACTCGTGGTTGTACTGTTATCCTGGTTGGTCACTCCATGTTCCAATTAATATGAAATAATCTTGTTTAACCATCGGGTTAACACCATAATACCAATTTCATTTTCGGAACATTAATATCAAATAATGAGTGACATCAAAATTATCAAGTTGAGCGGTAGCACAAATTTGCAAAGCTTAGTATTTTCCCAGGGTAATCGAGGAATACAGTTGGTAAATCTAGGAAATCCTTAATTAGGCAAATCCCATCAAATTATGCAATATATACAAAAAGTAAATATTGTTATATGCATTAATTGGGTACAAATAGAATATGCAGAGGGAGAATCCACTTGCCTTGCTCGAAAGTTTCCTGTGGGTCGTCCTCGAACGTGTTTGGCTCGTCTACCTCACGGTCCACTTCCAGCATCGATTTGCGTATCGTGCATACAAAAAGAATACGTACGCCCGAATAAATAAACATACACCAGTACAGGGGTAATCATTCACCATTACATTCACATTCATACATCACACTTATCATACTCATAAATAAGTTTTAAAGCGTAAATACTTATTAATTCATTATGACTATTACTGTGAGTCATTATTGATGAAATTATGAGTAGGTGGCTATAATACTAGTCTTATCTAGTATAATATGTATTAACATTCTTTATGAAAATAAATGCTAATTATTTTCTTTATTGCTAATAATAGACTAATAAATTTTATTACTTTTATTTCTAAGTTGAATTTATGCATATGGCTAAAATGGTTTATTCATGATTCTTCTAGCATGAATATTCCAAAAATTAATGTAAATCACTAATTGGACTTTTAATAACATATTCATGGTTATTATGACATAAACAAGTATTTTACCAATTCTAATTAATTTGGTGCCATACTTATGAACACATATATTTTGACTAGTAAAAATCCATTTTCATCTGACCGAAAACACGTGGTCTAGTATTTCCTTCTACTTCCTCATATCAATAAATTTACTCTTACAACTACTACTACAATTATCGTTCCACATACACTAAAGCGAAGTTAAATTTGTAAACATTCTCTAGTATAAAAATCACTGAGGTAGTGAATAGTGACAATATTCATTTTAAAATTATACACATATCCGAAATATTGTTGTGAGGTTCGATTTTGGCTACACGTATACATTGGAGTCTCTTTTCTCAATTGAAAATCTTGAAATTAAATTTATTTACACGCAAGGGCCAAAATGCAAAAATTACTTTCTTCTACCTTGGGTTCTCGCTTGTGCGCAGGGAAATGGAGGTAGCTCGGCAGGGGGGTCGGCCGAGCAAGGGAAGCGGGGCAGGGGTCCTCGACGTCGGGCAGGGCTTCGGCGGGGTGCTGCGCGGACGACGAAGCTCTGGCGACGGTGTTTGACGGCGTGGGCGCGGCCTATGGCAAGAGCAAGGAGAGCGAGAGAGAGATGGTGAGTTCGGGGAGGGAGAGCTCGTGGGCACGGCTGTCCAATTTATAGAGGAGGGTGGGGAGAGGAGAGGGCACCGGGGAGGGAGAATAAACGGCCGACATAAACTCCATTGATGGCATTCATGGAGGTTTTGAATGGAGGGAGAGAGAAGGGGTAACGGGGGAGAAGAAGCGTCGGCGACGGTTTCCGTCGCGGGGAGAGGAGTCGCAAGCAGGTCGGCCGGGGTGCGTGGGGCTAGGCGCGGGCGGTCGAGAGCTCGGCGCGGCGTGGGCGCGAGCATCCAGACGGCGGCGGCGGCCGGGAGGGAGAGGAGGGAGGAGAGGCCGGGGCGGGCCCCACCTACAAGTGAGAGGATGGGAGGGGGAAGGGAGGTGGGTGCGCGGTTGGGCCCTGGTGGGCCAAATTCGGCCAACCGGTTAGGGTTTCGAATTTTCTCTTTCTTTTCTTTTCTCTTCTTTTCTAACAAAAAATGTAAATAAATATATTTTTAATTAATAAAAAAATCATAATAATTATACCAAAATTATTTATAACTAAAATATTTATTTTTGGACCAATAATTATTATATTATTTAATTGGATTTTCATTTAAGAAGAAATTTCCTACTAAACATCCAAAATCAAACATGAATAAAACCAAAAATTATTCTAGATGCAAAATAAAAATCAAATATTAGAAAGAAAATTTATTACCCTAATTATCATTAATAATCTTAAATGCATTATTTTAGTTGATGGTTTTTATAGTGTTACAAACCTACCCCTCTTACAAGAATCTCGTCCTCAAGATTAAGGAACTTCTGAGAATATCTGGGGAAATTCTGCTCTGAGTTCATCTTCTCTTTCCCAAGTGGCCTCATCTTTTGAATGATGACTCCACTGAACTTTGCACATGTTAATAACTTTACTCCATGTAATTCTGCGAGATGTTTCCAGAATTCTGACAGGGTACTCCGAATAAGTCAAATCCTCATTAACATTCAGTTCTTCCATGGGTAATTGTTCCTTCGGTACTCTTAAGCACTTCTTGAGTTGTGACACGTGAAATACCTCATGCACATTCGTCGAACTTTTGGCTAGCTCTAACTGGTACTCTACTTCACCTTTTCTTTCCAAAATCTTGAATGGGCCAATGTAGCGAGGAGCTAATTTTCCTTTAACTTTAAATCTTTTCATTCCTCTCATCGGTGAAACCTTAAGGTACACGAAGTCTCCTACTTCGAATATCAACTCTCTTCTATTATTAGCATAGCTTTTCTATCTTGACTGTGCCATTTTTAGATTCTCTTTGATAATCTGCACTTGCTTTTCTACTTCTTGGAAAATTTCTGGACCAAATACTTGACTTTCTCCGGTCTGATTCCAATAAAGCGGTGTTCTACACTTTCGTCCATAAAATGCTTCAAATGGTGCCATTTTTAGACTTGCTTGATAACTATTGTTATACGAGAATTCCGTATAAGGCAAACTTTTATCCCAGCTTCTACCATGCTTTAGAGCGCAAGCTCTTAGCATATCTTCCAACACTTGGTTTGTTCTTTCTGTTTGCCCATCCATTGGCGGATGTTAAGCTAAACTAAAGTTTAGCTTAGTGTCCATGGACTCATGTAGTCTTTTCCAAAAGCGTGAGGTAAATTGGGTTCCTCGATCCAATACGATCTTCTTTGGTACTCCATGCAGACAAACAATCCTCGACATGTATAATTCTGCTAACTGGGCTCCTGAGTAAGTTGTCTTCGTAGGTATAAAGTGTGCCACTTTAGTCAACCTGTCTACTATGACCCATATTGAATCATAGCCATCCCGAGTACGGGGTAGTCCAACTATGAAATCCATATCGATTTCTTCCAATTTCCATTCCAGTACCTTGAGAGGTTGTAGCAATCCTGCTGGTCTTTGGTGTTCGACTTTCACTCGTTGACATACGTCACATAGCGCAACATGAGTAGCCACATCTCTTTTCAAACCGTACCACCAATACTTTTCCTTTAGATCCTGGTACATCTTTGTGCTTCTAGGGTGAATAGAGTAAGCTGAATCATGAGCTTCTCTCAAAATAAGTTGGTGTAGGTGTGAAAGGGAAATGTGCCCTTGGGCCATTTCTATAAGATTTTGGTGATTTAGGGCTTCACACAAAAATGCTTTGAGTTATATTTGTGCCAAAGATTCAAGAAGTGCAAATCAAGATTAAAGGTATGTTTCTAGTCTTAGTCCATTGTTTTGAAGACTAATGTGCTATGTCTAAGTGCTAGAAATAGGAGAAATCACTTTGAAGATTAGTTGGCTATGTTCAGCCAAAGTGTTGTTCGGTCTGGGTGCACCGGACAGTGTCCGGTGTGCCAGGACCAGTCCCAGTGAACTGCCTGCTCTCGGGTCTCGACGACGGCGTATGGCTATAAATCACCGGACCGTCCGGTGGTTCATCGGACTGTCCGGTGAGTCGTCTGCGGTGAAGTCGCTGCTCTCAGGAACCAAGTCAACAGCGTACGACTATAATTCACTGGACTGTCCGGTGAGGCACCGGACTGTCCGGTGAGCCAATCGTCGGCCGCGCCAATGGTCGGCCGCGCAATCCGCGGGTGACGCGTGGCCGAGCCATCGGTCGGATAGGGGCACCGGACTATCCGGTGCGCCAACGGCTCCAATTCTTCAATGGTCGGCTGCGCCAAATTAGGAAAGCAATCCGCACTGGACAGTGTCCGGTGCGCCACCCGACAGAAGGCAAGATTTGCCTTCCTGGATTGCTTCCAACGGCTCCTAGCTGCCTTGGGGCTATAAAAGGGACACCTAGGTGCATGGAGGAGTACACCAAGCATTCTTTGATCAACTCTAAGCACCAAGACTCCATTTCTGCGCTTTTGATTCTTTGTGATAGCAACTAGAGATCCATTTGAGTAGAGAACTCTTCGAGTTGTGTTGCGAGCTCAAGTTGTGACTTGTGTGCGTGTTTGTGCTCTGATTTTGTGTCTTGTGTGTGTTGCTCATCCCATCCTTACTTCCGTGTTTATTTGTGATCATCAAATTGTAAGGGCGAGAGGCTCCAAGTTGTGGAGATTCCTCGCAAACGGGATATAGTAAAAGGAAGAGAAACACCGTGGTATTCAAGTGGGTCTTTGGACCGCTTAAAAGGTATTGAGTGCAACCCTCGTCCGTTGGGATGCCACAACGTGGAGTAGGCAAGTGTTGGACTTGGCCGAACCACGGGATAAACCACTGTGCCTCTCTGTGTTGATTTCCTTGTGGTTATCGTGTTCAAGAAGAACTCCTCTCTAGCCACTTAGCTTTATTGTTCTAACACTTAATCAAGTTTGTGGCCTTGAGTTTTAAGTTTTTACAGGATCACCTATTCACCCCCCCTCTAGGTGCTCTCAATTGGTATCGAAGTCGTTCTCTTCAAGAAAGGGACTAATCGCCCGAAGGGATGGATCCTAAGGGAAAGGGGATAGTGATCAACGACAAGGAGAAGGAGTCCTTCATCAATGAGCCAAAAGACGACAAGCCCACTGACTCGGGCTCAAGTCATAAGAAGAAGGACGGGAAGAAGAAGAGGCGTATCAAGAAGATCGTCTACTACGACGACAGCGACGAGTCTTCTTCTTCTCAAAAGGACAACGACGACGACGACTACGAGAAAAAGAAGATGGTTAACTCGAACTTTTCTTTTGATTACTATCGTATTCCGCATAATTCAAATGCACATTTGCTTTCCATTCCTCTTGGTAAACCTCCACACTTTGATGGAGAGGACTACGGATTTTGGAGTCACAAAATGCGTAGTCACTTATTCTCTCTTCATCCAAGTATATGGGAGATAGTATAGAATGGAATGCATTTTGATAGTTCGGATAATCCCATTTTATTAATGAACAAATTCACAAAAATGCACAAGCTACCACTGTTCTTTTAGCATCCTTGTGCAGGGAAGAGTACCATAAGGTGAGCGGCTTGGATAACGCCAAGCAGATTTGGGACACCCTTAGGATCTCGCATGAGGGAAATGATGTCACCATGCTCACCAAGATGGAGTTGGTGGAGGGCGAACTAGGAAGGTTTGCAATGATCAGGGGGGAGGAGCCAACCCAAACATACAACAGGCTCAAGACCCTGGTCAACAAAATAAGGAGCTATGGAAGCACGAGATGGACGGACCACGACGTCGTCCGCCTAATCCTAAGGTCCTTCACTGTCCTTGATCCTCATCTGGTTAACTCTATTCGTGAAAATCCTAGGTATACCAAGATGACGCCCGAGGAAATACTTGGGAAGTTTGTAAGCGGGCGAATGATGATCAAGGAGGCGAGATATGTTGATGAGGCGTTGAATGGCCCAATCCACGAGCCTCAAACCATTGCTCTCAAAGCAACAAGTAGTAGGGAGGCGCTACCTAGCAAGGTGGCGCAAGTTGAGGCGGCGGTGCTCAACGAGGAAGAAATGGCCCTCATCATCAAGCGCTTCAAGACGGCGCTAAAGGGTCGCAAGGAGCATCCCAAAAAGAACAAGACGAAGGGAAAGCGCTCCTGCTTCAAGTGTGGTAAGACTGGTCACTTTATTGCTAACTGTCCCAATAATGATAGTGACCAGGGACAAGAGAAAAGCGGGAAGAAGGAAAAGAAGAAGGCGTACAAGAAGGCTAAGGGCGAGGCACACCTTGGCAAAGAGTGGGACTCGGATTGTTCTTCGTCCGACTCCGACGACGAGGGACTCGCCGCCACCACCTTCAACAAATCGTCGCTCTTCCCCAACGAGTGCCACACTTGCCTAATGGCAAAGGAAAAGAAGGTAATCACTAGAGAGACTCCTAAGTACTCTACTTCTAGTGATGACTCTAGTGATGATGAAATTGATTACACTAGCCTGTTTAAGGGATTAGATAGAGCAAAGGTAGAAAAGATCAATGAATTGATTGATGCTCTAAACAAAAAGGATAGACTTTTAGAAAAGCAAGAGGATCTTTTATATGAAGAACATGATAAATTTGTAAATGTGCAAAAGTCTCTTGCCTTAGAAGTTAAAAGAAATGAAATGCTTTCATGTGAAATTTATGCTTGTCATGAGACTATTTCTAGTTTAAAGAGCATTAATGATAATTTGAATGCTAAGCTAGAAGTTGCAAATAAGTCTAGTTCTTGTATTGAGCATGTAGTAATTTGCAATAGGTGTAAGGATTTTAATGTTGATGCTTGCAATGAACATTTGATTTCCATTTCTAAATTAAATGATGAAGTAGCTAGTCTTAATGCCCAACTTAAGACTAGCAAAAATGATTTTGATAAACTAAAATTTGCAAGGGATTCCAACACTAGTGGTAGACACCCCTCTATTAAGGATGGGCTTGGCTTTCGAAGGGAAGCTAAGAACTTAACAAGTCATAAGGCTCCCATCTCCGCCAAGGAGAAAGGAAAGCCCCTATGGCTAATAGTGTTCATAAAAATTATGCTTTCTTGTATCATGATAGGAAATATTCTAGGAATGCTCATCCTAATAAGTGTTTTAATGCTTATGATTCACATGCCATGTTTGGTTCGAGTTCTTCCTTTGTGCATAGGAGAAATATGCCTAGAAACAATGTTGTTCATCATGCTCCTAGGAAAGTGTTCAATGGATCTACCACTGTCTTTCATGCTTGCAATGCTAAATTTATTCTTTCATGTAAAAATAAAAAGGTGATTGCTAAAAAGGTGGGAGCCAAATGCAAGGGAGACAAGACTTGCATTTGGGTCCCTAAGTCTATTGTAACTAACCTTGTAGGACCCAACAAGAGTTGGGTACCTAAAACCCAAGCCTAATTTGCCTTGCAGGTTTATGCATCCGGGGGCTCAAGCTGGATTATCGACAGCGGATGCACAAACCACATGACGGGGGAGAAGAAGATGTTCACCTCCTACGTCAAGAACAAAGATTCCCAAGACTCAATCATATTCGGTGACGGGAATCTAGGCAAGGTTAAAGGACTAGGAAAAATAGCTATTTCTTTCGAGCATTCCATTTCTAATTTATTTTTAGTATAATCGCTCGGATATAACTTGTTGTCTGTTAGTCAATTATGTAATATGGGTTACAACTGCTTATTTACAAACGTAGATGTGTCTGTCTTTAGAAGGAGTGATGGTTCATTAGCTTTTAAGGGTGTACTAGACGACAAACTCTATTTAGTTGATTTTTCGAAGGAGGAGGCCGATCTAGATGCATGCTTAATCGCTAAGACTAGCATGGGCTGGCTGTGGCATCGCCGTCTAGCACATGTGGGGATGAAGAACCTTCACAAGCTTCTAAAGGGAGAACATGTGTTAGGTCTAACAAATGTAACTTTCGAAAAAGATAGACCTTGTGCAGCTTGTCAAGCAGGTAAACAAGTGCGAAGTGCTCATCACATCAAGAATGTGATGACTACATCAAGACCTCTGGAGCTATTACATATGGACCTCTTCGGACCCGTCGCCTACCTCAGCATCAGGGGAAGTAAGTATGGTCTTGTTATTGTCGATGATTTTTCTCGCTTCACTTGGGTATTCTTTTTGTAGGATAAATCAGAAACCCAAGGGACCCTCAAGCGCTTCCTAAGGAGAGCTCAAAATGAATTTGAGCTCAAGGTGAAGAAGATAAGGAGCGACAACGGGTCCGAGTTCAAGAACCTGCAAGTGGAGGAGTTTCTTGAGGAGGAAGGAATCAAGCACGAGTTCTCCGCTCCCTACACAACACAGCAAAACAGTGTGGTAGAGAGGAAGAACAGGACACTTATAGACATGGCAAGGACAATGCTTGGAGAATTCAAGACGCCCGAGCGGTTTTGGTCGGAAGCTGTGAACACGGCTTGCCACGCCATTAACCAAGTCTACCTTCATCGCCTCCTCAAGAAGACGTCATACGAGCTACTAACCGAGAGCAAGTTGATCTTGATGATGTAGATGAAGATGATGTTCCAACGGACGCAATTCGTACCATGGCGATTGGAGATGTGCGACCACAGGAACACCAAGAGCAAGATCAACCTTCTTCCTCAACGACGGTGCACCCCCCCAACTCAAGATGACGAACAGGTCCCTCAAGAAGAGGCGTGTGATCAAGGGGGAGCACAAGATGTCCAAGTTGAAGAGGAAGAAGCACCACAGGCCCCTCCAACTGAAGTTCGAGCGATGATTCAAAGGAATCATCCCGTCGACCAGATTTTGGGTGATATTAGCAAGGGAGTAACCACTCGCTCTAGATTAGCTAATTTCTGTGAGCATTACTCTTTTGTCTCTTCTATTGAGCCTTTCAGGGTAGAAGAAGCCTTGCTAGATCCGGACTGGGTGTTGGCCATGCAGGAAGAGCTCAACAACTTCAAGCGAAATGAAGTTTGGACACTGGTGCCGCGTCCCAAGCAAAACATTGTGGGAACCAAGTGGGTGTTCCGCAACAAACAGGATGAGCACGGGGTGGTGACAAGGAACAAGGCTCGACTTGTGGCAAAAGGTTATGCCCAAGTCGCAGGTTTGGACTTTGAGGAGACTTTTGCTCCTATGGCTAGGCTAGAGTCGATTCGTATTTTGTTAGCCTATGCCGCTCACCATTCTTTCAGGTTGTTCCAAATGGACGTGAAGAGCGCTTTCCTCAAAGGGCCAATCAAGGAGGAGGTATATGTGGAGCAACCCCCTGGCTTTGAGGATGAACGGTACCCCGACCACATGTGTAAGCTCTCTAAGGCGCTCTATGGACTTAAGCAAGCCCCAAGAGCATGGTATGAATGCCTTAGAGACTTTTTAATTGCTAATGCTTTCAAGGTTGGGAAAGCCGATCCAACTCTTTTCACTAAGACTTGTGATGGTGATCTATTTGTGTGCCAAATTTATGTCGATGACATAATATTTGGTTCTACTAACCAAAAGTCTTGTGAAGAGTTTAGCAGGGTGATGACTCAAAAAATCGAGATGTCGATGCTGGGCGAGTTGAACTACTTCCTGGGGTTCCAAGTGAAGCAACTCAAGGATGGCACCTTCATCTCTCAAACGAAGTATACGCAAGACTTGCTCAAGCGGTTTGGGATGAAGGACGCCAAGCCCGCAAAGACTCCAATGGGAACCGACAGACATGTCGACCTCAACAAAGGAGGTAAGTCCGTTGATCAAAAGGCATACCGGTCTATGATAGGGTCTTTACTTTATTTATGTGCTAGTAGACCGAATATTATGCTTAGCGTATGCATGTGTGCTAGATTTCAATCCGACCCAAGGGAGTGTCACCTTGTGGCCGTTAAGCAAATTCTTAGATATTTAGTTGCTACGCCTTGCTTCGGGATCTGGTATCCAAAGGGGTCTACCTTTGACTTGATTGGATATTCAGACTCCGATTATGCTGGATGTAAGGTCGATAGGAAGAGTACATCAAGGACGTGCCAATTCCTAGGAAGGTCCCTGGTGTCGTGGAGTTCTAAGAAACAAACTTCTGTTGCCCTATCTACCGCTGAGGCCGAGTACGTTGCCGCAGGACAGTGTTGCGTGCAACTACTTTGGATGAGGCAAACCCTCCGGGACTTTGGCTACAATCTAAGCAAAGTCCCACTCCTATGTGACAATGAGAGTGCAATCCGCATGGCGGACAATCCTGTTGAACACAGCCGCACAAAGCACATAGACATCCGGCATCATTTTTTGAGAGACCACCAGCAAAAGGGAGATATCGAAGTGTTTTATGTTAGCACCGAGAACCAGCTAGCCGATATCTTTACCAAGCCTTTAGATGAGAAAACCTTTTGCAGGCTGCGTAGTGAGCTAAATGTCTTAGATTCGCGTAACTTGGATTGAAATAGAGCATACATGTGATTTATGCCTTTGATCATGTTCCATTATGCATTTTATTGCTTATTTATAGTGCTCAAGTTGTGCAAGGGATCCCCGGACCTCACATGTCCATGTGTGAATGACGCACATACTTAGGGGGAGAAATGCTACAACTTGACCCTTTGAGACTAACCGTGTGCTTGAGTTTTCTTAATTTAGTCTCAAAGGAGGATTGAAAGGGAAAAGGTGAACTTGGACCATGCAAGACTTCCACTGCACTCCGATGAGAGGGTAACTTACTCCAAGTTCATCTCCGTGTTCTTATTGCCTCCTTACTCTTAATTGAAGATTTTAGTGAGGCAAATGAGGTTTAAGGGCCAAAAATGATCCCGTTTTGGTGCTTGATGCCAAAGGGGGAGAAATTAAGGCCAAAGCAAGAAATGGATCAGCTACCACTTGAGAATTTTGAAAATAGTAGAGTAGAGCTTTTGTTTTATCAAAATCCTCTTATTGTCAAAAGTTGGTCTCTTGTGGGGAGAATGGTTGATTATGGGAAAAAGGGGGAGTTTTTTAATCTTGGATCAATTTCTCTTGGAATATCTCTCTCTATGCCTCAACAAGTGATTTTGACTTAGAGATAGGAAATTGAGTTTGATTTGCAAAAACAAACCAAGTGGTGGCAAAGAATGATCCAAATATGTCAAATTTGAATCAAATACAAATTTTTGTTCTCATTTGCATTGATGTTGCACTTCTTTAGTTGCTTTTTGTTGTGTTGGCATAAATCACCAAAAAGGGGGAGATTGAAAGGGAAATGTGCCCTTGGGCCATTTCTATAAGATTTTGGTGATTTAGGGCTTCGCACAAAAATGCTTTGAGTTATATTTGTGCCAAAGATTCAAGAAGTGCAAATCAAGATTAAAGGTATGTTTCTAGTCTTAGTCCATTGTTTTGAAGACTAATGTGCTGTGTCTAAGTGCTAGAAACAGGAGAAATCACTTTGAAGATTAGTTGGCTATGTTCAGCCAAAGTGTTGTTCGGTCTGGGTGCACCGGACTGTCCGGTGGTGCACCGGACAGTGTCCGGTGTGCCAGGACCAGTCCCGGTGAACTGCCTGCTCTCGGGTCTCGACGGCGGCGTACAGCTATAAATCACCGGACCATCCAGTGGTTCACCGAACTGTCTGGTGAGTCGTCTGCGGCGAAGTCACTGCTCTCGGGAACCAAGTCAACAGCAAAAACGGCTATAATTCACCGGACTGTTGGTGAGGCACCGGACTGTCTGGTGAGCCAACGGTCGGGCGCGCCAACGGTCGGCCGCGCAATCCGCGCGTGACGCGTGGCTGAGCCAACGGTCGGATAGGGGCACCGGACAGTGTCCGATGCGCCAACGGCTCCAAATCTTCAACGGTCGGCTGCGCCAAATTAGGAAAGCTATCCGCACTGGACAGTGTTCAGTGGTGCACCGGACTGTCCGGTGCGCCACCCGACAGAAGGCAAGATTTGCCTTCCTGGATTGCTTCCAACGGCTCCTAGCTGCCTTGGGGCTATAAAAGGGACCCCTAGGCGCATGGAGGAGTACACCAAGCATTCTTTGATCAACTCTAAGCACCAAGACTCCATTTCCGTGCTTTTGATTCTTTGTGATAGCAACTAGAGCTCCATTTGAGTAGAGAACTCTTCGAGTTGTGTTGCGAGCTCAAGTTGTGACTTGTGTGCGTGTTTGTGCTCTGATCTTGTGTCTTGTGTGTGTTGCTCATCCCATCCTTACTTTCGTGTTTATTTGTGATCATCAAATTGAAAGGGCGAGAGGCTCCAAGTTGTGGAGATTCCTCGCAAACGGGATATAGTAAAAGGAAGAGAAACACCGTGGTATTCAAGTGGGTCTTTGGACCGCTTGAAAGGGGTTGAGTGCAACCCTCGTCCGTTGGGACGCCACAACGTGGAGTAGGCAAGTGTTGGACTTGGCCGAACCACAGGATAAACCACTGTGCCTCTCTGTGTTGATTTCCTTGTGGTTATTGTGTTCAGCAAGAACTCCTCTCTAGCCACTTGGCTTTATTGTTCTAACACTTAATCAAGTTTGTGGCCTTGAGTTTTAAGTTTTTACAGGATCACCTATTCACCCCCCCCTCTAGGTGCTCTCAAGGTGTTCGATTTCCGGTACACAGATTCTATTTTTAAACCATAGTGTGCCATGTTCATCTTCCATGAAATCTAGGGATTTTCCCAAACCAATCAAAGTTTTAATTTCCTTAATTTTCTCATCAGCTTTCTGTCCTTTACGAATCTCTTGTTCCAAAGTGGATTCAACTTCCATAACTGTTGCTTCCATATTATTGAGCCTTTGGCTCAAAGCATCAGCCACTACATTTGCTTTTCCTGGGTGATATTGTATTTCCAAATCATAATCTTTGATCAACTCAAGCCATCTTCTCTATCTTAGGTTGAGTTCTTTCTGAGTGAATATATATTTCAAGATTTTGTGATCCATGAAGATTTTGCACTTGTTTCCAATCATATAGTGTCTCCAAATCTTCAAAGCATGCACTACGGCAGCTAGCTCCAAATCATGCTTAGGATAATTCTTCTCATGCTTTCTCAACTGCCCTGAGGCATAGGCTATCTCCTTCTTGTATTAGCACACATCCAAGTCCAAGGTGTGATGCATCGCAATACACATCAAATCCTTTGTGAATGTCTGGCATTACCGATATTGGTGCAGTGGTTAACCTTTTCTTGAGTTCCTCAAAACAATTCTGGCATGCTTCATCCCACTTAAACTCTTTACCTTTCTCCAGTAGTGAGGTAAGAGGTTTCACTAACTTGGAAAAACCTTCAATAAATCTTCTGTAATATCCTGCCAATCCAAGAAAACTTCTGATCTTGGACGCATCCTTTGGTTGCTTCCAATTTAGTATTTCACTTATCTTTCCTGGATCTACTTTAATTCCACCATCAGTAACAATATGTCCTAGGAAAGCAACTTCCTTCAGCCAAAAATCACACTTCGAGAACTTTGCATATAATTGGTTGTCATGAAGCTTTTGTAGGACTAGTCTTAGATGGTCTTCATGTGTTTCTTCATTCGGAGAGTATATCAGTATGTCGTCAATGAATACGACCACAAACTGATCTAGATATTCCATGAATACTTTATTCATCAAGTTCATAAAGTATGCCGGTGCATTAGTCAGTCCAAACCACATGACCAAAAACTCATATAATCCATATCTCGTAGTGAAGGCTGTCTTGGGTACGTCTTCTGCTCGAATCTTTAACTAGTGATATCTCGACCTTAGATCTATCTTCGAGAATATCTTAGCTCCCTTCATCTGATCAAATAAATCTTCAATCCGAGGTAATGGGTACTTATTCTTAATTGTTACTTCATTCAAACTTCTATAATCAACACACATTCTTCTTGAACCATCTTTTTTGCTCAAAAATAGAACTGGGGCTCCCCAAGGGGATGAACTTGGGCAAATGAAACCTTTTTCCAGTAATTCTTCTATTTGTTTCTTCAGTTCAACTAAATCTTTGACATCCATTCTATAAGGTCTTTTTGAGATAGGTGCAGTTCCGAGTAATAATTCAATAGAAAATTCTATATCACGACCAGGTGGCATACCTGGTAATTCCTCCGGAAATATGTCTAGGTATTCACAAACTACCTTGATAATTTCCAGGGGCTTTTCTTCCAAGTGATTTACCATTGTCTCTGTTGACATATCTGTACTAACTTGGATTCTTTCACCTTGAGGACTTGTCAACATAATTGTTCCCTTGGCACATTGTATCACTCCATCACAACTTTTCAACCAGTCACATCCAAGAATCACATCAATACCCTTGGATCCTAAGACCACTAGGTTGACTGGAAAATCTATTCCTTGAATCTTGAGATTAACATGGATGCATGAGCGTGTGGCCTTCATGTCACCTCCCAGTGAACTAATATGTAACATCTTCTTAAGAGGGTAATTTGGTTTGTTATGTTTTCCATGAATGACTCAGTTATAAATGAATGTGATGCTCTAGAGTCAAATAAAACTAAAGCAGGTATGGAGTTGATAAGAAACATACCATACACCACATCGGCATCCTTCGGAACTGATTCTGCTGTGACGTTATTGACCCTTCCTCTATTCTAGTTCTGCGGCGTTTTGTTCTACGCAAATACACAAGCGGGTGTGTTCTGATCTGTTCTCTGACTGTTGTTCTACTAGGGTGTCTGTTGGTTGTGCCTTGGGCAGTTGTTAGCATAATGGCCAAGTTTACCGCACTTGAAACAGCCATTGGGTTGGACTGGTGCGTTGTTGTTGCCTTTGGCCTGTGTGTTCACGGCGCCACCTTGACGAGTCTGCGAGTTCCCACCAGACCTTTAGTTGGTCTGAGCGTTGTTCCTCTGCTGGTTCTGAGCTTGATTGCTTCTCTGGCCTTGTTGTCCAGAGCATTGCATTTGATAGTTGTTTCCACTCTGATTTTCAGGGCGGAACTAAGAACCCTGCGAGTTGTTCGGGCGTGTGTTTCTGCTAGACTGACCTTGAAACTTCCTTTTATGGTCAGACAGTTCTCTTCTTTTGCTCTCAAGGCCAATTGCCTTGTTCAGCAGAGTCTGGAAGTTGGGAAAGGTATGACTCTGTAGTTGATAGTTTAGTGGTCCAATCAAACCTTCCAAGAAACGCTCTTGGCGCTTCTCGTCTGTATCCACTTCTTCCAGTGCGTAGCGTGAAAGCTGGGTGAAGCGATCACGGTACTCACTGACGGTCATATTCCCTTGAGTGAGGGAAAGGAACTCCTTCTTCTTTAGTTTCATAATCCCTGAGGGAATATGATGAGCGCGGAAGTTCACTTGGAACTCCTGCCAGGTTATAGTATCCGCATTGGAGTGTGTCGCTGTGAAGGCATCCCACCAGTCGGACGCGGTTCCCTCGAGTCTTCCTGAGGCGTACAAGACCTTCTCCCGGTCATTGCACTGGGTGATATCCAACTTCCTCTTGATAACCTTGAGCCAGTAATTGGCATCCAAAGGATCAACCACATGAGAGAAAGTAGGCGGGTGATGGCTCATAAAATCTCGATGCTTGTCTCTAGCTGGGGGTGCATTCTGCTATTGCTGTTGGTTCTGTTGTATCTGTTGCACACACGCAGTAAGTACCTGCAGAAGCTGCATTTGGGCTGCGATAAACTGCTCCATATTAGGGTTCAGTGGCGGTGGTGGTAACTGCCGACCATGCTGGTTCCTGTTGTTGTTGTTCCTAGGACCTGAGCGAGCGTTCACCATCTGGTTGGTTAGAAAGTAAAATTCTTAGAGGAGCGAGGATTAAGCAAGATTCTAGAGGGGAATAGCTCTATGTTAAAGTTAAGTTTGTTTTCTTTTATATGCTCTTATGGCCATCATTCCATAAGACCATTGCACTCAATCAAAAATCCAAATCAAGCATTGCAACCAACACCATCACATGGTTGTTATTATTATAAGCATAACTTATAAAAGAGTGTTCATCGTCTGGCGCGAAACTAACTTATTACAATTATAACTTAAAAATTCAAAGCAGCCTAGTGATGGATCTGGGCTCCCCATAGCGAATCCTTTTGCGGGGAGGGGACAACGCCATGGCGGGGACCTAGGCTTCAGGGGGATCCCTTCCTTGAAGTTAAGCTTCCAGGGCTGCAATCCTAGCGTGGGCATCTTCTAGTTCCAAGTGCACCCTAGAGAGATCAAGGGTGGCACTGTCCAGGTATGTGTTAAGACCTGCCACTACACCAGCTAGGGTGTTTTCACTAGCTCCACCTTGAACGATGCTGGTCTGGCTACCTCCACTCAGACGTAGATGAAGATGCCTGAACTTTGTGTCATGCAGCTGCTACCGGTAGGTGTGGCTGAGAGACCACAGAGTCTGCCTGGCAGCATCGCTGACTGAAGCAGCGTAGGTGGATAGCCGTGTTAGGGACTCATGAGCTGATAGAGTCCTGAACCTCCTATCCCCTGTATCCATCACCCTGACGTGAATGTGAGTGATGTAGTAGCAAGCCCGGGGAGGCTCGCACACTTGCCTTGTCTCGTACAAGGGTCGGATGTAGGTTCCCAGCATGTGCAGCACGTCCTGCAGCAGATTGGGGAAGTGCCCTGTCTCGAACATTGATGTGTAATGTTCGATGACAAGCCCAAACCCCATGAAGTAGTCCTGCTGAACGTCGTTGGCCTCTTCGTTGACGTTCTCCTCGTCCTATTCTTTGTCGTCGTCGTCTTCATCATCGTCCCCAGAGTCGTCTGGGTCGTCGCCTCCGGGTGCATGAGCTTGAACTACTGGTGCCGGCGGTGCTGAGGTTGATGATCTAGCTGCGAAGGCCAGTGACTCTGCAATGGGGTGGGTGTAGGCAGAAGTTCCTCCGAGCTCTCCTCCAAGATGACTCCATGCTCCACTCGAATGCGAGAGAGGTCCATAGGAATTTCCTCAACTACCACTGGGTAGACAGGAACTTGCATGGTGGAGGGGTGTAGTTGGTGTTGACTCAGGTGGTTTGAAGGGTACAAACCATCTACAAGAGAAAATGTCAACTAAGTTGAATTTTAAAGAGGTAAAGGTAATAAATAATTTTATAAGAGTGAAATTAGCAAGTTTTGAACAAACTAGGCTTTCCATTTCTAACTAGTTGTTGGGGACCATAATTAGGGGTACCCTCAAGGCTCCTAATTCTCAGCTAGTAACCCCCATCAGCACAAAGCTGCAAAGGCCTGATGGGTGCGATCAAGTCAGGGATCAGTCCATTCAAGGAACTCGATCACGCCTCGCCTGAGCCTAGCCTCGGACAAGGGCAGCCGACCCCGGAGGATCTCCGCCTCGCCCGAGGCCCCCCTCCAGCGGCGAACACGTTCTCGGCTCGCCCGAGGCCTTGTCTTCGCCAAGAAGCAACCCCGACCAAATCGCAGGAGCATTTAATGCAAAGGCAGCCTAACACCTTTATCCTGACGTGCGCCCCTCAGCTGACAGAGCCGAAGTGACCGCTGTCACTTCGTCGCTCCACTGACCGGTCTGACAGAAAGACAGCGCCGCCTGCGCCGCTCTGACTGCGGTGCCACTTGACAGAGTGAGGCTGACAGGCAGTCAGGCCCGGCCGCACACCATAGGAAACTCCGCTCCGCCCGACCCAGGGCTCGGACTCGGGCTAAGCCCCGGAAGACGGCGAACTCCGCTCCGCCTGACCCAGGGCTCGGACTCGGGCTAAGCCCCGGAAGACGGCGAACTCTGCTCCGCCCGACCCAGGGCTCGGACTCGGGCTCAGCCCCAGAAGACGACGAACTCCGCTCCGCCCGACCTAGGGCTCGGACTCGGGCTCAGCCCCAGAAGACGACGAACTCCACTTCGCCCGACCCCGGGACTGAAATTCCGCCCTGGCCTCAGCCAACGGCCTCCGCCTCGCCTGACCCAGAGGCTCGGACTCGGCCTCGGCCACGAAAGACGGACTCGACCTCGACCTCGGAGAAGCCTCCACATCGCCCAACCTAGGGCGCGGACCGGCCACGTCAACAGGAGGCGCCATCATTACCCTACTCCAAGCTGACTCAGGCTACGGGGAACAAGACCGGCGTCCCATCTGGCTCGCTCCGCCAGGTAGGCGATGATGGCGCCCCGCACGTTCCCTGACGATGGCGGCTCTCGGCCCCCTTACGAAAGCAAGAGGACGTCAGCAAGGACTCGACGGCCCCGACAGCTGTCCCTCCGCCAGGCTCCAGCACTCCTCCGACGGCCACGACATCACACAAACCGGGTGCCAAGATCTCTCCGGCCGCCACGATGGCGTGTACTTAGGGCGCTAGCTCTCCTCCGCTAGACACGTAGCACTCTGCTACACCCCCCATTGTACACCTGGACCCTCTCCTTACGCCTATAAAAGGAAGGGCCAGGGCCCTCTTAGAGAAGGTTGGCCGCTTGGGGACGAGGACGAAACGGGCGCTCGCATAAGGCCACTCGCTCCTTCCCCCGTGTGGACGCTTGTAACCCCCTACTGCAAGCGCACCCGACCTGGGCGTGGGACGAACATGAAGGCCGTGGGATTTCCACCTCTCTCTCTCGCCCATCTCCGGCCTCCTCGCTTTCCCCCCTTCGCGCTCGGCCTCGCGTCGACCCATCTGGGCTGGGGCACGCGGCGACACTTCACTCGTCGGCTCAAGGACCCCCCAGTCTCGAAACACCGACAGTTGGCGCGCCAGGTAGGGGCCTGCTGCGTGTTGACGAACAGCTTCCCGTCAAGCTCCAGATGGGTAGTCTCCAGCGACCTCTCCGGCCCGGGACGGTGCTCCGTTTCGGGAGCCATGAGTTCATGTCCCTCGACGGCAGCTACGACATGATACTCTTTCCACCGCCGGGCGACAGTGACAGTGGCGGCCGACAGTCCGCCCGCCGACGGCGAAATCGACGACGTCTTCCCCGCGTGGCGGAAGAACAACCTTCGAGCTCGCCCCGTCTTCTTCCCTGTCGACGGAGGAGGAGGCGGGGCAACCAAGGCCAAGCAGGAGGCGGCGCCTCGTCGGCCGTCGAGCGAGTCGACAACGCCAGCACTCCAACGGGGGGCGCGCCAGGCATCGGCCTCGTGCTTGAGATGAAGACGAGCGTTGTCTCCCCGCGACACGTCAATCCCAAGCAAACGGACGACGCCAGCACGCTCGCGAAAGGCTTGCTGGGTGTCGCCCTCGTACCTGAGACAACGGTGCAGTCAGCCCCCGACGTGACCTCATCACCGCCCGTCGACCAAGAGGTACCGACCGATTCCCATCCCACGCCTTTCGGATTTAGCCTCGACCCGCCTAGCGGCTCCGCTTTGGCGGACGCTCTCGTAGAGGCGAATCCGAACCCTCTGGGGTTTCGTATGCGGTCACCTTGGGACCAGCTGACGGATGTCTCGACCTACGGGCCCTCTGGGTCCAAGGAAGATGACGAGCCCAGCGTCTGTTGGGATTTCTCCGGACTTGGAAACCCCAGTGCCATGCGGGGCTTCATGACCGCATGCGACTGCTGCCTTTCCGACTGTTCTGACAGTAGCCGTAGCCTCGGCGACGAGGACTGCGGCCCGAGCCGCGAATGTTTCCACGTCGATCTAGGGGGTCCCTCCGAAGGCAACCATCTCGGCATGCCGGAGGACGGTGATCTCCCTAGGCCAGTGCCTCGCGTTGACATCCCGCGGGAGCTAGCTGTGGTCCCCGTTCAGGCGGGGGGTCACAACACACAACTCGAGCAACTCCGCGGGGTGCAGGCCAGGCTCGACGAGGGAGCAGGAGCGCTCGAGCCAATCCACCGGGACGTCGGGCAGGCATGGGCGGGCCAACCTCCGGCCGAAGAAATGCGTCATCTACCCCAGGGCTTCCAGCACCGCATCATCGACGATGTCAGGCTCCGGCCGCCACCCGCATCTAGTGGGGTCGGCCAGAACCTGGCTGCAGCAGCAATGCTCCTCCGCGCGATGCCGGAGCCATCAACCACCGAGGGGCGGCGAATCCAGGGAGAGCTCAAGGATCTCCTGGAAGGCGCCGCGGTCCGGCGGGCCGAGAGCTCCGCCTCCCGAAGGCAGGGGTACCCCTCGGAACATCATGCCGCGACTTCCCGATTCATGCGGGAAGCCTCAGTCTGCACCGGGCGCACGCGCAACACAGCGCCTGCGGCCCCGGGTCGCCTCGGCAACGAGCACCATCACCGCGATCGTCAGGCCCACCTCGACGAGAGGGTGCGCCGAGGCTACCACCCCAGGCGTGGGGGACGCTACGACAGCGGGGAGGATCGGAGTCCCTCGCCCGAACCACCTGGTCCGTAGGCCTTCAGCCGGGCCATACGACGGGCGTCGTTCTCGATCCGGTTCCGACCCCCGACTACTATCACAAAGTACTCGGGGGAGACGAGACCAGAACTGCGGCTCGCGGACTACCGTCTGGCCTGCCAACTCGGTGGAACGGACGATGACAACCTCATCATCCGCAACCTCCCCCTGTTCCTCTCCGACACCGCTCGCGCCTGGTTGGAGCACCTGCCTCCGGGGTAGATCTCCAACTGGGACGACCTGGTCCAAGCTTTCGCCGACAATTTCCAAGGCACGTAGGTGCGCCCCGGGAATTCCTGGGACCTCCGAAGCTGCCGACAGCAGCCGGGAGAGTCTCTCCGGGACTACATCCGGCGATTCTCGAAGCAGCGCACCGAGCTGCCCAACATCACCGACTCGGACGTCATCGGCGCGTTCCTCGCCGGCACCACCTGCCGCGACCTGGTGAGCAAGCTGGGTCGCAAGACCCCCACCAGGGCGAGCGAGCTGATGGACATCGCCACCAAGTTTGCCTCTGGCCAGGAGGCGGTCGAGGCTATCTTCCAGAAGGACAAGCAGCCCCAGGGCCGCCCATCGTAAGATGCCCCGAGGCGTCAGCTCAGCGCGGCGCCAAGAAGAAGGGCAAGAAGAAGTCGCAAGCGAAACGTGACGCCGCCGACGCGGACCTTGTCGCCGCCGCCGAGTACAAGAACCCTCGGAAACCCCTCGGAGGTCCCAACCTCTTCGACAAGATGCTCAAGGAGCCGTGCCCCTATCATCAGGGGCCCGTCAAGCACACCCTTGAGGAGTGCGTCATGCTTCAGCGCCACTTCCACAGGGCCAGGCCACCCGCGGAGGGTGGTAGGGCCCACGACGACGACAAGAAGGAAGATCACCAGGCAGGAGAGTTCCCCGAGGTCCGCGACAGCTTCATGATCTACGGCGGGCAAGCGGCGAACGCCTCGGCTCGGCACCGCAAGCAAGAGCGTCGGGAGGTCTGTTCGGTGAAGGTGGCGGCGCCAGTCTACCTAGACTGGTCCGACAAGCCCATCACCTTCGACCAGGCCGACCACCCCGACCATGTGCCGAGCCCGGGGAAATACCCGCTCGTCGTCGACCCCGTCATCGGCGACGTCAGGCTCACCAAGGTCCTCATGGACGGAGGCAGCAGCCTCAACATCATCTACGCCGAGACCCTCGGGCTTCTGCGTATCGATCTGTCCTCGGTCCGGGCGGGCGCTACGCCTTTCCATGGGATCATCTCTGGGAAGCGCGTCTAGCCCCTCGGACAACTCGATCTTCCCGTCTGCTTCGGAACACCCTCCAACTTCTGAAGGGAGACCCTGACGTTCGAGGTGGTCGGGTTCCGAGGAACCTACCACGTGGTATTGGGGAGGCCCTGCTACGCGAAGTTCATGGCCGTCCCCAACTACACCTACCTCAAGCTCAAGATGCCGGGCCCCAACGGGGTCATCACCGTCGGCCCCACGTACAAACACGCGTTTGAATGCGACGTGGAGTGCGTAGAGTACGCCGAGGCCCTCGCCAAGTCCGAGGCCCTCATCGCCGACCTGGAGAGCCTCTCTAAGGAGGTGCCAGATGTGAAGCGTCATGCCGGCAACTTTGAGCCAGCGGAGACGGTTAAGTCCGTCCCCCTCGACCCCAGCAGCGACGCCTCCAAGCAAGTCCGGATCGGCTCCGGGCTCGATCCCAAATAGGAAGCGGTGCTCGTCGACTTTCTCCGCGCGAACGCCGACGTCTTCGCGTGGAGTCCCTCGGACATGCCCGGCATACCGAGGGATGTCGCCGAGCACTCGCTGGATATCCGAGCCGGAGCCCGACCCGTCAAGCAGCCTCTGCGCCGATTCGACGAAGAGAAGCGCAGAGCCATAGGCGAGGAGATCCACAAGCTAATGGCGGCAGGGTTCATCAAAGAGGTATTCCATCCCGAATGGCTCGCCAACCCTGTGCTTGTGAGAAAGAAAGGGGGGAAATGGCGGATATGTGTAGACTACACTGGTCTGAACAAAGCATGTCCGAAGGTTCCCTACTCTCTACCTCGCATCGATCAGATCGTGGATTCCACTGCTGGGTGCGAAACCCTGTCTTTCATCGATGCCTACTCAGGGTATCACCAAATCAGGATGAAAGAGTCCGATCAGCTCGCGACTTCTTTCATCACACCCTTCGGCATGTACTGCTATATTACCATGCCGTTTGGTTTGAGGAATGCGGGTGCAACGTACCAGCGGTGCATGAACCATGTGTTCGGCAAACACATCGGCCGAACGGTCGAGGCCTACGTCAATGACATCATAGTCAAGACGAGGAAAGCCTCCGACCTCCTTTCCGACCTTGAAGTGACATTTCGATGTCTCAAGGCGAAAAGTGTCAAGCTCAATCCCGAAAAGTGTGTCTTCGGGGTGCCCCGAGGCATGCTCTTGGGGTTCATCGTCTCCAAGCGAGGCATCGAAGCCAACCCGGAGAAGATCGCAGCCATCACCAGCATGGGGCCCATCCAGGACTTGAAAGGCGTACAGAGGGTCATGGGATGTCTCGCGGCTCTAAGCCGCTTCATCTCACGCCTCGGCGAAAGAGGTCTACCCCTGTACCGCCTCTTAAGAAAGGCCGAGCGCTTCGCTTGGACCCCTGAGGCCGAGGAAGCCCTCGGGAACCTGAAGGCGCTTCTCACGAAGGCGCCTATCTTGGTGCCCCTAGCTGCCAGAGAAGCCCTCTTGGTCTACGTCGCCGCGACCACTCAGGTGGTTAGCGCCGCGATTGTGGTCGAGAGGCAAGAAGAGGGGCATGCATTGCCCGTTCAGAGGCCAGTCTACTTCGTCAGCGAGGTACTGTCCGAAACCAAAATCCGCTACCCACAAGTTCAGAAGCTGCTGTACGCGGTGATCCTAACACGGCGGAAGTTGTGACACTACTTCGAGTCTCATCCGGTGACTGTGGTGTCATCCTTCCCCCTGGGGGAGATCATCCATTACCGAAAGGCCTCGGGTAGGGTTGCAAAGTGGGTGGTGGAAATCATGGGCGAAATAATCTCGTTCGCCCCTCGGAAGGCCATCAAATCCCAGGTCTTGGCGGACTTCGTGGCTGAATGGGTCGACACCCAGCTACCAACAGCTCCGATCCAACCGGAGCTCTGGACCATGTTCTTCGATGGGTCGCTGATGAAGACAGGAGCCGGCGCAGGCCTACTCTTCATCTCGCCCCTCGGGAAGCACCTACGCTACGTGCTATGCCTCCACTTCCCGGCGTCCAACAATGTAGCTGAGTACGAGGCTCTGGTCAACGGGTTGCGGATTGCCGTCGAGCTAGGGGTCCGATGCCTCGACGCTCGCGGTGACTCGCAGCTCGTCATCGACCAAGTCATGAAGAACTCCCACTGCCGCGACCCGAAGATGGAGGCCTACTGCGATGAGGTTCGGCGCCTGGAAGACAAGTTCTACGGGCTCGAGCTCAACCACATCGCTTGGCGCTACAACGAGACTGCGGACGAGCTGGCTAAAATAGCCTTGGGACGAACAATGGTTCCCCTAGACGTCTTCTCCCGAGATCTGCATCAACCCTCCATCAAGATCGACGACGCGCCCGAGCCTGAGGCGCCCTCGGCCCAGCCCGAGGTACCCTCGGCACAGTCCGAGACACCCTCAGCTCGGCCCGAGGCACCCTCGGTTCGGCCCGAGGCACCCTCGGCCCCCGAGGGTGAAACACTGCGCGTCGAGGGGGAGCAAAGCGGGGTCACGCCTGGTCAAAACTGGTAGACCCCGTACCTGCAATATCTCCACCGAGGAGAGCTACCCCTTGACCGAGCCAAAGCTCGGCGGTTGGCGCGGCGCGCCAAGTCGTTCGTCTTGCTGAGAGAAGGGAAGGAGCTCTACCACCGCAGCCCTTCAGGCATCCTCCAGCGATGCATCTCCACCACCGAAGGTCAGGAACTCCTCCGAGAAATACACTCGGGGGGCTTGCGGCCACCATGCAGCACCTCGAGCCCTTGTCGGAAATGCTTTCCGACAAGGTTTCTACTGGCCGACGGTGGTGGCCGACACCACTAGAATTGTCCGCACCTGCGAAGGGTGTCAGTTCTATGCAAGGCAGACCCACCTGCCCGCTCAGGCTCTGCAGACGATACCCATCACGTGGCCTTTTGCTGTGTGGGGTCTGGACCTCGTCGGCCCCCTGCAGAAGGCACCCAGGGGCTACACGCACCTGTTGGTCGCCATCGACAAATTTTCCAAGTGGATCGAGGTCCGACCCCTGAACAGCATTAGGTCCGAGCAGGCGGTGGCGTTCTTCACCAACATCATCCATCGTTTCGGGGTCCCGAACTCCATCATCACCGACAACGGCACCCAGTTCACCGGCAGAAAGTTCCTGGACTTCTTCGAGGATCACCACATCCGGGTGGACTGGGCCGCCGTGGCTCATCCCATGACGAATGGGCAAGTAGAGCGTGCCAATGGCATGATTCTACAAGGACTCAAGCCTCGGATTTACAATGACCTTAACAAGTTTGGCAAGCGATGGATGAAGGAACTCCCCTCGGTGGTCTGGAGCCTGAGAACAACACCGAGCCGAGCCACGGGCTTCACGCCGTTCTTCCTAGTCTATGGGGCCGAGGCCATCTTGCCCACAGACCTGGAATACGGTTCCCCGAGGACGAGGGCCTATGCCGACCAAAGCAACCAAACTAGTCGAGAAGACTCGCTGGACCAGCTGGAAGAGGCTCGGGACGAGGCCTTACTACACTCGGCGCGGTACCAGCAGTCCATGCGACGCTACCACGCCCGAGGGGTCCGGTCTCGAGACCTCCAGGTGGGCGACCTGGTGCTTCGGCTGCGACAAGACGCCCGAGGTCGACACAAGCTCACGCCCCCCTGGGAGGGGCCGTTCGTCATCGCCAAAGTTCTAAAACCCGGAACATACAAGCTGGCCAACAGTCAAGACGAGGTCTACAGCAACGCTTGGAACATCCAACAGCTACGTCGCTTCTACCCTTAAGATGTTTTCAAGTTGTTCATATACCTCGCTCTCACGCAAAGTTTAGTCATCAAGGAAGGGTCAGCCTTGCCTCGGCAAAGCCCGACCCTCCCTCGGGGGCTAAAAGGGGGGAACCCCCTCTGCGTCGAAATTTTTCTCGAAAAAAGATCTTTTCCGCCGGAATGTCTTTCGTGCTTTTCGACTACTTCGAAAGTGGATCCTGAAAACGACGGAGTACACGTAAGCAGCCAAGGCTGACCGAGCCGAGGGACTCCTACGCCTCCGGGATACGGATACCTCACTCGTCACCTTTACACGGGGCGACTCACGCTTGGTGAAGCGGTTCAGACAACCAACAGGCGAGTCTTAGTGCTCGAAAATGGGGAAAAACACGGCTCCATGCCGAATTTACATACATGTTCAGGCCTCGATAGCCACAATGAACAAAAACACTGGCATTCGAAGTGCCATTACAAACGGAACTCCGGTTCCACCTCCGCAGGTACGAACAACCCCACTCGATGGGGGAGGGGCCTGCGGAGCAGTAGAAGACCGACGGGCGGCTCGCCATCGTCCGCTCCACCAGCAACGACAACGACCCCCGCTCCGGGTGGCCGAACTGCAGCAGTGAGGGCCTCAGGGCGGATGCTGCTGCGATCTTGCCCTCGCCCACACCAACGCTCGAGGGGCGAGGACAAGTACAAAGAGCCGGAGGCCCAAAGCGCGGATGGTGGCGGTGATCCCGTCGGCAGCGGGGACTTCTCGAGCCGTCTCCACCTCGGCACCGACGACAGGGGCCGTCAGCCCTCCGGTAGATCCCCACTCAGATCCTCCCTGGCGAGTGAGGCACCGACCTCCACGTGGAGGCGCCGTACCGGTGCAAAGGGAGAACCGCCCCAAAACACGAACGCCGCCCTGGCAGCGCGCGATATCTTGGGCGGTCCTCCCGTGTACACGGCGCGGCAGCCGCCTTCCGGTAGGAGGGGGCACCAGGAGCCAAGCCGACGAGCCCGACGCGCTGGGGCTGACGACACCCGCCGTCGACCAGCCCCGCGTTGTTGAAATCCGACCCGCCCGCAGGGCCAGTGAGCGCCCTCTCCCTCGAACGCCGAAGGAGAGGCCGACCCACGAACCCGCGCGGGAGATAGAGCTCCGGCTCAACCCGGCCTCCACCCCAGCGGGGATGATGAACATCCTTGAAGCTGAGGGTGGGACCAAGATCGCAGCCCGGCTTGCCTCTCCCCATCCAGGGGCTGGAGGTCACCGTCTTGGGTGACCGCCGGCGGAGGGGTGCAGCCGGGCTGCATGATGAAAATCCTTGAAGTCGAACGACGGCTGAAAGGTACCAACTCCCGCAGAGTTGCGTTCCTCCAACGACGAAGCGGAAAGACGGCGGATATCCCCATCCGGGGGCTTGGAAGATGGAAAGACACGATGCATAAGGGAGCGCGAAGACACGGTCGCCTTCCAAGAGGATCACCCTCCTTTTAAAGGCGACTCTCCCTACTTGCGTCCCCAGCCGTCGTGGGCTGAGTCTTCTCCAACACGCTCCAAGGTCCTCCCCCTACGGCGCGGGAGCTGGGTCCCACACGTCATGCAAGCCGGCCCAGAGCAGAAGAAGCCAAACCGCCGCGCGTGGTGCGTGCAACCGCCCAGCGGTTACAAGCGGTTCTCCACTTTTGCCCAGACCAGCGGGCGAAAGGGCGGGCAGCCATGCAGGCGGCATGCAACCGCGCCAAGTGGGCGCGCTTCTCCGACTCCCAACACGCCCAGCATGGAGGCCCAGACCCACGCGTCATGCAACCGGCGCGCCGAATGCTTCGTGCCTGCGAATGCACCGCCACCTGCGCCACCACCGCGCCTCCTCGACTGCGGAACCAATACCGTGACTCGAGGCGACCCAGCGCACGACCCAGCGGCTCCAGCCTGGCACGACGGTCAATGCGGCCGAAGACGGGCCGGCAGTAATGGCGGTGGCAGGCGGGCAGGAGCAGCGGTCACGTCGTCAGCCAAGCTTCCGTCCCATCCGGGGGTAGCGAGAGAACCCTCTCTCACGGCGTGAAGACAACGCGCCCGTGTTCCGTTCCTCGAACGGCTCGCGCACACGCAACGGCTGCCCTATGAACCACTCGCCCCGTCGCATTAACTCCACGGCGGGACAGGCGGCGCCTCTGGCAGGAGAAGCGAGCGGCGCTTCGCCTTCGCCATAATGACCGCGTCAAAAAAGGTACGCCGCGTCGTTCGATTTCGTATCCTTTTCCTTTTTTCCTCTTTCTCTCTCTTGCAACAGGGACCAGGAAAGGGGGATACCCCGAAAAGGATCCTTCCCTGTGAAGGAACCAGGCTCCGAGCCTCCCTACTGATCAGAGATTCGAAGGCTGGCCCCTCGGAAGGGTTCAACAGCCGCCTCAGAGCACGTGGGCTCCACACCCACTACTGGTCAGAGGTTCAAAGGTCGGCCCCTCGGAAGGGTACAACGGCCGCCTCAGGCTACTCGGGCTCCGCGCCCACTACTGATCAGGGGTTCGAAGGCTGGCCCCCGAAGGGTTCACAGCCGCCTCAGACACAGAGCGAGGGATGACCATAGGTACGTTCGATACATAACCAAGGCTCGGGCTGCGCTCCCGAGGTACCCTAGGACATTTCCGAGACCAGCGGGAACGATCTTGTAACGGAATCCCATCAGAGGGAGGCATCGAGCCCTCGGACCCCGTCACCAGGGGACCGGGTCCGACAGATCACCCGCAGGTACTTTTGGGCGTGCCTCTGGGCCCCTAGCCGACCCCTAACGAATGGGGCATGGGCGTCCGCTCGAATCACCCGCCTGCATCTCACCGGAGACACCATGTTCGGCGCCCATCGAGGGCAACATGGCGCTCTCCCCCCTCCTCCTTGCGGAAAGGCGACACAGGGGCGTATGTAAAAAAGTAGAGTCTGTCCCTGATCGCCCTCTCGCCCTGTGCAGAGGCTCGGGGGCTGCTCTCGCAAACCCGGCTCCGGCCAAACCGTTGACAGCGTCAACATACCAGCCCGAGAACTTGGGACCCGACCGTACACCTAGGCTACGGCCAGCTCGCATGAGGGAACGACCAGACCAGCCAAAGCATTGCGCGAGGCGTTAAGACCTCGGAGGAGTCAAACCACTCCTCCGAGGCCTCGGGGGCTACACCCGGCGGGTGCGCTCGCGCGCACCCACCGCAACAAAACGCAACCGAGAAAGGCTGGTCCCCTTGCAAAAAAGTGCGACGAAAGCCTCCAAGCGAGTGCTAACACTCCCTTCGAGGCTCGGGGGCTACTGTCGGGGACCATAATTAGGGGTACCCACAAGGCTCCTAATTCTCAGCTAGTAACCCCCATCAGCACAAAGCTGCAAAGGCCTGATGGGTGCGATCAAGTCAGGGATCAGTCCATTCGAGGAACTCAATCACGCCTCGCCCGAGCCTAGCCTCGAGCAAGGGCAGCCGACCCCGGAGGATCTCCGCCTCGCCCGAGGCCCCCCTCCAGCGGCGAACACGTTCCCGGCTCGCCCGAGGCCCTGTCTTCGCCAAGAAGCAACCCCGACCAAATCGCAGGAGCATTTAATGCAAAGGCGGCCTGACACCTTTATCCTGACGCGCGCCCCTCAGCTGACAGAGCTGAAGTGACCGTCGTCACTTCGCCGCTCCACTGACCGGTCTGACAGAAAGACAGCGCCGCCTGCGCCGCTCTGACTGCGGTGCCACTTGGCAGAGTGAGGCTGACAGGCAGTCAGGCCCGGCCGCACACCATAGGAAACTCCGCTCCGCCCGACCCAGGGCTCGGACTCGGGCTAAGCCCCGGAAGACGGCGAACTCCGCTCCGCCCGACCTAGGGCTCGGACTCGGGCTAAGCCCCGGAAGACGGTGAACTCCGCTCCGCCCAACCCAGGGCTCGGACTCGGGATCAGCCCCAGAAGACGACGAACTCCGCTCCGCCCGACCCAGGGCTCGGACTCGGGCTCAGCCCCAGAAGACGACGAACTCCGCTTCGCCCGACCCCGGGACTCAAATTCCGCCCTGGCCTCAGCCAACGGCCTCCGCCTCGCCCGACCCAGAGGCTCGGACTAGGCCTCGGCCACAAAAGACGGACTCGACCTCGACCTCGGAGAAGCCTCCACATCGCCCAACCTAGGGCGCGGACCGGCCACGTCAACAGGAGGCACCATCATTACCCTACTCCAAGCTGACTCAGGCTACGGGGAACAAGACCGGCGTCCCATCTAGCTCGCTCCGCCAGATAGGCGATGATGGCGCCCCGCACGTTCCCTGACGATGGCGGCTCTCGGCCCCCTTACGAAAGCAAGAGGACGTCAGCAAGGACTCGACGGCCCCGACAGCTGTCCCTCCGCCAGGCTCCAGCACTCCTCCGATGGCCACGACACCACACAAACCGGGTGCCAAGATCTCTCCGGCCGCCACGATGGCGTGTACTTAGGGCGCTAGCTCTCCTCCGCTAGACACGTAGCACTCTGCTACACCCCCCATTGTACACCTAGACCCTCTCCTTACGCCTATAAAAGGAAGGGCCAGGGCCCTCTTAGAGAAGGTTGGCCGCTCGGGGACGAGGACGAAAAGGGCGCTCGCATAAGGCCACTCGCTCCTTCCCCCGTGTGGACGCTTGTAACCCCCTACTGCAAGCGCACCCGACCTAGGCGCGGGACGAACACGAAGGCCGCAGGATTTCCACCTCTCTCTCTCGCCCATCTCCGGCCTCCTCGCTTTCCCCCTTCGCGCTCGGCCTCGCGTCGACCCATCTGGGCTGGGGCACGCGGCGGCACTTCACTCGTCGGCTCAGGGACCCCCCGGTCTCGAAACGCCGACACTAGTCTAACGACCTAGGGTTAGCATAGCTTTGATACCACTTCTGTCACACCCGGTTCTGGGGGCAAAACCGAATGCATAGCATTTGTGTGCCAAGATCCATTTTCCACACATATGTTGACATCACAAGTGTAGTATATCAAAAGACAATGCAATAAAGGCGTAAAGAGAGTAGAATAGTCTTTATTGCAACATCCAGATAATAGTATCTTAAAATGTATCATCAAAGTAAAGAGGAAATAACATGGTTAATCTCCCATAGGAAGATGACCGGCGCATCGTTAGACCCAGTAATCATCGAAATCTCCATCAATGTCGTCTTCATCACCCTCTGATCAAAATATTAGCAAGGGTGAGCTCACTTATGGTCGGGGCTTAGCAAGTGGGGGAAAAATTAATGCAAGTTTAACAAGGTATGGCTAAGGTTAAGCGGTAAGCATTTTAGTTGATCAATATTTTATTAGATCACTTGTCTTACTAAGAAGTGTGTGTCCATCGTAATTAAACAAAGGTATAAGAGTATAATAAAAACACTTAAGTAAAACCACTTAAGCAAACCATTGGTAGATCATCAGATCTCGATTTATTGTCCATCTTTAAGTTCAGTTATCATGTGAGGGTCCAGGTTGCTCTTAACCGTGAGCACGACTGACATATCAGTTTTACACTCTTCAGAGGTGGTACAACTTTACCCATAAGCCATGTATCCCATCTAGCCTGGGTTGATCGGACCCGTAAACAATACTGAGGTGAATGGCTAGGGATCCATTATGAGGCTTTCACAAAATACGCTTAATACAAAGTAACCTGCTAAGGTTTCCAAGTCGGTGTGTGTAAGACCAAAAATTGGTAGAAGAAGAAAATATATCATAAATAAAGAAATAAAAATATCTAGGATAGTGTTTCTAGAATTTTTGAAACCTTTGGAATTTAGTAGGACATATCCTATTGAATTAAAGATATTAAAAATAGTCATACGAAAAAATAAGCATCTATTACTTATGAATTTGTGGTGATACATCTTATTGAAATAAGGAATCATACCTTAGAGTTGATCTCAAAATTTTAAACGAAAACATAAAATATAAAAATGAGAAAGTAAATTCTAATGAAGTCATTTAGTCCTTACGTAAATAAACAACAAGGAACAGAATAAATATAATATTATGAACAGTAAAATCCATATTTAGATTTGGATCATGCTTGAGATTTGGAATATAGAGTTCAAAATAAGAATTTAAATTTAGTTTGAATAGTGAAAAATTGAAATAGGAACGGAAAAATAAAAGAAAATAGGAATCTTGTGTTCCTGGGATGAAACCACACCCGGCCCACCAAACTGGCCACCTACACTGCGCCGCTCGGCCCATTACCCTACTCCTGTCACCACGACTCAGCCACCGCGTGCCTTGGCGCCGACCGATGGACCCCGCGGGTCAGTCCCACCCCTGGTGGGCCCTCTGGGTATCACTGGTTGGTGAGCCCCACCTCGTCAGTGTATCCCTGTCGCACTCGCTGTGGAGCCTTTCTCTGCGCGCCTGGCCCGTTTGCCAGACCAATCCTCCACCACCTGCGATGGTCGGCTCTGCTCAACAGAAACCAAAATCCACGCCGATGTCGCGCCACGCTAACAACTCGCCTCCGCGGGGCGCGCGAGAGAGCCTTCTTCCGTCACTGTGTTGTGGACCTGGTGGTCAGCGTCTTCCCTCCCCCCCGTATGCGACTTCATGTGAGCCTGCACGAACGGATCTCCGCCTCCGACGGATGCGCGCCGTGCAACGAATCGCCCGATCCCGCCGGCATTGGGATGCTTTGGGGTCGATCCTTGACCCGCATATAAACGAACCCGCTCCCCTCACCTCGCTAGAGTAGCCGTCGCCTTGCCCTCGCTCACCTCGCGAACACCGTGAGAATTACGCCGCCGTCATCGTGCACGGGTGGTCCGCCGCGGAGGAACCCACACGTCTCCCACAATCGGGGCGCCCGGCTGGCCGTGGAGCTTCGATAGATCACTAGGAAGCTGCTCGGGTCTTCTGCGGGTAGAGCTTGGAGCCGGGAACCCGCCAATTGCTCGACGGCGTCTAGCTTTCACCGCAGGGCCGTGCCACATCGCGAGCCTTGTTCTCCAGACAAAATCCCTCCCCGGTAAGACTTCAATAGGGTTCGCTTTCTGATTTCCTTTAGAACGGAATGGAATTCGCTAGGTTAGACCACGTTGATGGCCTGATTGGTCGAACTCCGGCGAGGGCGCCGCCTCAGCCGTGTCTGTGCCACCGCGCTCGGCCATTGTTGGGGGGAGTCGACCCGGGTCCATTAGATCTTCATCCGATGGATAGGATCCAACCGGAACGTATCCCTTCGTGCACCTAATCTAAACCGTTAGATTGATGGCCAACGATCGTGATCGCACAAATAATACTCCCTTCGGGATCGATCGTGGGTCGTTGGATGGAATCGGGCGGTTCAGAACCCTCCTTACCCCTTTAAAACCGTCGCCGTCGGATCGTGATCCTGCGGCCCTGGTGCCATACCGGTTCAAACCCTTAGCGATTTAATCTGGCGCGTCCGGTGTTGATCGGACGGCTCTAATGCCGTGATACCCCTTCGCTGTGAAACGTTTTCTAAAGAGCCCCTAGAATATTAGAGAATCAACCCGCAGTCCAGGGTGACTGTGCTCTGAGTTTGGAGAATCTTGCGCTGTGGCCCCTGTACTTTCCAGATTTCTTGTGCGCAGACCAGAAGTAGTGAAGTTCATTTCAGAATTAGTTTTTAATGTAAAACTAATTCTAGAAACTTAGTTAATTCATAATTAATTGATTTTAACCCCTTTTTACACCATTCCAGTTGCAATAATTTGTTATTAATATTTTCTATCAATTAGTAGCTCTGTTTAGTCATGACACTTGAATTAAAATTATTCACTTGAGTCATTCTATTCTAGCTATTAAATAACTTTAGGAATGCCTAACTCTTTCGTTTTAATTCTGAATTGACTCGTTCCAGTTGCGTTAGTCCTGTATAAATATTTACTATGCAGTAACAATATTTATTATACCTTGTCCCATTATTTTATAATTAGATCTATAGTTAACTAATGTTGGTTAGTCTGGTTAAACTGCTTATCACTATTGATTACTAGAATATGATCTATGGTCAATTTATAACTTATATTAAAGTTGAATAACCTCTCATATGATTTATATTAACCAAATAATAATATAGTTTAAATATTTTAATCACATAGATCTTTTATAAGATCGTAACTCCTTAATCGTAACTCCGATCTTAGTAGTTCTCGAACCCGCGATCTTGTAGCAACGCGTAGATTATTATTATTCAGTTTGTACTCATGTTTGGTGTGATGTTAATTTTGTCTATACACTGTTTGCTTGTATTGCTACGACTAGCTACGCGTGGTTTCGAGGATCTGAAGAATCACCCTGGTAACTGGAATCTCAAGTGACAGGCAAGTTGTGCCCTTGATCACTTACTTTTCCTAGCCATGTTCTTATTAATTATAATGATCTGCATGGGTTAATTTTGATGGGATCCTTTAGGTTACCCTAGTTTTGGTTATCTTTATACCTTGTTCACCACTGAAATATTTTTGGGTAGTACGTGCTATTGCTTTATGTGTATTGGGTATGGAGATACACTATTCATGATTACCCTTTTATTATCTTTTTATTACTACTATTCATGTTAAGATCATTAAATTAATGGGAACATGGAGCGACCATCCGGGAAAATAGTGCTACCACAAGGGTTTAATGGGACGCCCTTGGCTGATTAACTAGGAAAGCTAGTGGAGGTCTTCCTTACCCGAAAGGGGCAAGGGCGGTAGGGGAGTGGTCAATGTAGGGAGGTCCTTGAGTTGATTTTGCTGCGATGGCGGTCAGGTGAGGGATTCCTGCACTGGAGCTTCCTATAAACTGTAGCGGGATTTCTAAAGCTAGTGGAACTTTGTAAAGACCTTGTAGTGTTACCCTGCCTCGCCTCCTCGGTAGAGGTGTATGGGATTGGCCGTCTCTTGGCAGATGGGTAACATGACTTGTGGGTAAAGATGCGCAACCTCTGCAGAGTGTAAAACTAGTATACTAGCCGTGCTCACGGTCATGAGCGGCTCGGACCCTCACATGATTAATTTATGGAACTTAAATTTAATTTGACATTTGCATCACATTTGGGATTATTTTAATATTACTTTTCTTTATTATTATTAAGGTTTGGTATTTACTTACACTTAGTAATTGCTAATAAAATTTTGACCAACTTATAAAAGCAATGCTCAGCTCAGCCTTTATTTCATTGATCAGCCTTACACTTCATGAACTCCCACCTTTGGTGAGTTTGTGCCACATTATTCCCCACGACTTGTTGAGCTATGAACGTATGTGAGCTCACTCTTGCTGTCTCACATCCCCCCACAAGAGAAGAACAGGTGGTCGAAGAGGAGCCGCCTAACACTGAGGCATTCGACTTGATCTTGGTGGCGTTTCTCAGTTGACATTGGCGCCGACGATCCTTAGTTCGTTTTATATTTATTCTTTTATTTTGTAATAAGTCTTCCGCTATGTAATAAATACTCTGATGTTTCGTGACATTTATCTCTGTACACTCTGTTATTATATATGTTGTCTTCTTTGGCGCATGTATGAGATGCACCTGGCTTTGTCCTTTAAAACCGGGTGTGACAGAAGTGGTATCAGAGGAAATGTTGACTGTAGGATGAAACCTAGATAGAAATGGATAAAACCCTTACCTACCTATCTTACTCTGATTCATTCTATACTTACCTTACTCTGATTCTTTCTATACTTATCTTGATCCTGACTCACCTTCTACTGTTCTACTCTGATCATTCTTACCTTTTCTACTCTGAGACTAGATGTATTTCACACCTTGGAATCTCTACCCCTATGACATTTTTAAGAGATAGGAGACCTAAGACCAAAAAAAATTATTTTCTCTATTAAAAATGTTGGTTGATTGTTCTGATGATCAATGCCTGATTTGCTTCTTTGATTGATTGAAATCGTATAGACGGGCATCTTAGCATGTACCACCATAAGGTAATGAATTAGCTTTAGTAGGCGACACACTTAGCTAATAAATCCTCAAAGTAACATGCTTCGTAATCACTGCCTTGTCTACAATCATTTCTTTCGTCCCCTGTGTTTCTTACCCAGATGGGCTACCCCTATAGTGTTAGAAGAGAACACTATAGATGTGATCCTTGGTATGTCATGGTTAGGAAAGGTAAAGGCAGTTTATACACTATGCTAAAGGAACCATAGAACTCACCAGTTCCAAAGGAGAAAGATTTGAAGTTGGAATTGCAGAAACTACCGCCACCAGACTAGCGGCATTCTTAGTAGATGAGAAGTTTGTGGGTGACAACATCCGTGCAGTTAGGGATTTTCCGGATGTCTTTCTAGAGGTGTTATTAGGGATGCCACCAGATATGGAAGTTGAGTTCGCTATTGATCTCTTACCTGAGACTACTCCTACTCCCAAACGGTCATACAGGATGTCTGAGGAAGAGTTAAAAGAACTTAAGAAGTAATTAACGGAATTACAAGAGGCCGGGTACATTCGTTCGGATTCTTCACCTGGTAGAGCGCCAGTTCTATTTGTACAGAAGAAAGAAGGATCGCAAGGGACATGCGTGGATTGTAGGACTCTTTATGATGTCACTATGAAGAACAAGTGTCCATTACCCTGCATTAAGGATTTATTTAATCAGATGAGAGGTGCAAGTGTATTCTCGAAGATTGATCTTCGGTCGGGTTACCATCGATCGAAGATTAGACCAACAGATATTCCTAAGACGGCTTTCTCAACCCGATATGGATTATATGAGTTTACTGTTATGTCATTTGGATTGACCAATGCACCGGCTTATTTCATGAATTTGATGAATAAGGTGTTTATGGAGTATTTGGACAGATTCGTCGTGGTGTTCATCGACGATATTCTTATCTATTCTAAGGATGAAAGTGATCATGAACAACATCTAAGGTTGGTGCTACAGAAGCTACGAGATAATCAACTCTATGCTAAGTTCAGCAAGTGCGAGTTTTGGATTGACAAGGTGCCATTCCTTGGTCATATTATTTCTAATGGAGGAATAGCAGTGGATCCTGCTAAAGTGAAGGAGATAATGGAGTGGAGAGTGCCCACTACAGTTACTGAGATCCGGAGTTTCTTGGGGCTCGCAGGATATTATCGGAGATTTATTGAAGGATTTTCTAAGATTGCCAAGCCTATGACCTCGCTTTTGGAGAAAGGAAGAGAATTTAAGTGGGATGAGAAGTGCCAAGAAAGCTTTGATAAATTGAAAGAAGAGGTTGATGTCGCCACCAGTGTTGGTTATGCCAGATCTACAGAAGGAATTTAATATTTATTGTGATGCCTGCAGCCAAGGCTTGGGATGTGTGCTCATGTAAGAAGGACATGTGATTGCCTACGCGTCTCGTCAATTGCGGAAACACGAATTGAACTACCCCACTCATGACTTAGAACCGGCAGCAGTTGTGCATGCATTTAAGATATGGAGACATTATGTCATGGGAACGAAGTGTCAAGTATACACGGATCATAAGAGTTTGAAGTATATATTCACTCAGAAGGATCTCAACCTTAGGCAACACCGTTGGTTGGAGCTTATTAAGGATTATGATTTGGAGATTCACTATCACCCAGGCAAGGCAAATTTGGTTGCAGATGCCTTGAGTCGAAAGGAGCATGTTCATTCAACTGTTGTTGCCCAGCTACCCGATGAGATTGTTGAGGATTTCAGGAGACTTAACCTGGGTAGTCACTCACACTGAAGGAGTTATTATTGATGTGGAACCTACCTTAGAGCAAGAATTCCGCAAAGGACAAATTGGTGATGCTAAAATACAAGAGATTAAGGATCTGACTACTGAAGGACAAGGTTCGGAATTCACGAAAGATGAGTAAAGCACTATGTGGTTCAAGGACAGGATATGTGTCCCTGAGATTGAAAGCCTTCATGAGACTATTTTAAAGGAAGCCCATGACTCGGATTATTCTATTCATCTTGGGAGTACCAAGATGTATCAGGATTTAAAGCAGAAGTTCTGGTGGTATGGACTGAAGAGAGATGTGGCTGCACATGTGGCTATGTGCAATGTGTGTCAAAGAGTTAAGGCTGAACACCAGAGGCCAGCTGGACTACTGCATCCATTTAAGATACCCGAGTGGAAGTGGGAAGAGATTGGTATGGACTTCATTACTGGATTGCCTCGCACCTCGAAAGGATATGATTCTATATGGATTATTGTGGATAGACTGGCCAAAGTGGCTCATTTCATTTCGGTCAAGACTACTTATAAGGTATCTCAATTGGCAGAGTTATATATGGCTCGGATTGTGTCTCTACACGGTGTACCAAGAAGATCATTTTGGATAGAGGATCACATTTTACCTCCAGTTTTTGGAAAAGTTTTCATGAGAATATGGTTACGAAGTTGAATTTTAGTTTGACCTGCCATCGTTAGACTGATGGACAAACTGAAAGGACTAATCAAGTATTGGAGGACATGTTGAGAGCTTGTGCCCTTTAGCATGGTAGTAGTTGGGACAAGAGTCTACCTTATGCTGAGTTCTCATATAATAATAGCTACCAGACCAGTCTAAAAGATGTCAGTGTTTGAGACTCTATATGGCAGGAAATGTAGGATTCCTCTATATTGGGATCAGACTAGAGGGAGCCAGTTCTTTGGACCTGAACTTATTCAAGAGGCAGAAGAACAAGTCCGTATAATTCGGGAGAATTTAAGGGTAGCTCAGACTAGGTAAAGAGCTACGCTGATAATAGAAGAAGACCATTGGAATTTGAGGAAGGTGGTCATGTGTACTACAAGATGAAACCACTTCGTGGAATGAGGAGATTCAAAGTCAAGGGCAAATTGTCCCCTCGTTTTATTGGATCATTCTGAGTTTTTTTTGGAGAGATGGCCTATCGACTCGAGCTACCTGATAATCTATCTGATGTGCATAATGTATTTCACGTATCTCAACTTAAGAAGTGTCTCCGTGTCCCTAAGGAACAGTTACCAATGGAAGAGCTCAGTGTTCAGGGAAATTTGACTTACACGGAGTATCCTGTCAAGATTCTTGATACATTGACTCGAGTTACAAGAAATAAGGTGATAAAGATGTGCAAAGTACAATGAAGTCACCATAGAGAAGATGAGGCTACTTGGGAAAGAGAAGAAGAGCTTCGCATAGATTTTCCCCATCCTTTCCCTAGCCTTTCTTAAATCTCGAGGACGAGATTTCTGTTAAGGGGGGTAGGATTTGTAAGACCAAAAATTGGTAGAAGAAGAAAATATATCATAAATAAAGAAATAAAAATATCTAGGATAGCGTTTCTAGAATTTTTGAAACCTTTGGAATTTAGTAGGACATATCCTATTCAATTAAAGATATTAAAAATAGTCATACGAAAAAAATAAGCATCTATTACTTATGAATTTGTGGTGATACATCTTATTGAAATAAGGAATCATACCTTAGAGTTGATCTCAAAATTTTAAACGAAAACATAAAATATAAAAATGAGAAAGTAAATTCTAATGAAGTCATTTAGTCCTTATGTAAATAAACAACAAGGAACAGAATAAATATAATGTTATGAACAGTAAAATCCATATTCAGATTTGGATCATGCTTGAGATTTGGAATATAGAGTTCAAAATAAGAATTTAAATTTAGTTTGAATAGTGAAAAATTGAAATAGGAACGGAAAAATAAAAGAAAATAGGAATCTTGTGTTCCTGGGATGAAACCACACCTGGCCCACCAAACTGGCCACCTACACTGCGCCGCTCGACCCATTACCCTACTCCTGTCACCACGACTCAGCCACCGCGCGCCTTGGTGCCGACCGATGGACCCCGCGGGTCAGTTCCACCCCTGGTGGGCCCTCTGGGTATCACTGGTTGGTGAGCCCCACCTCGTCAGTGTATCCCTGTCGCACGTGCTGTGGAGACTTTCTATGCGCGCCTTGCCCGTTTGCCAGACCAATCCTCCACCTCCCGCGATGGTCGGCTCTGCTCAACAGAAACCAAAATCCACGCCGATGTCGCGCCGCGCTAACAACTCGCCTCCGTGGGGGCGCGCGAGAGAGCCTTCTTCCATCACTGTGTTGTGGACCTGGTGGTCAGCGTCTTCCCCCCCCCCCCCGTATGCGACTGCATGTGAGCCTGCGCGAACAGATCTCCGCCTCCGACGGATGCGCGCCGTGCAACGAATCGCCCGATCCCGCCGGCATTGGGATGCTTTGGGGTCGATCCTTGACCCGCGTATAAACGAACCCACTCCCCTCACCTCGCTAGACTAGCCGTCGCCTTGCCCTCGCTCACCTCGTGAACACCGTGAGAATTACGCCGCCGTCATCGTGCACGGGTGGTCCGCCACGGAGGAACCCACACGTCTCCCACAATCGGGGCGCCCGGCTAGCCGTGGAGCTTCGATAGATCACTAGGAAGCTGCTCGGGTCTTCTGCGGGTAGAGCTTGGAGCCGAGAACCCACCAATTGCTCGACGGCGTCCAGCTTTCACCGCAGGGCCGCGCCACGTTGCGAGCCTTGTTCTCCAGACAAAATCCCTCCCCGGTAAGCCTTCAATAGGGTTCGCTTTCTGATTTCCTTTAGAACGGAATGGAATTCGCTAGGTTAGACCAGGTTGATGGCCGGATTGGTCGAACTCCGGCGAGGGCGCCGCCTCGGCCGTGTCTGCGCCACCACGCTCGGCCATTGTTGGGGGAGTCGACCCGGGTCCGTTAGATCTTCATCCGATTGATAGGATCCAACTGGAACGTATCCCTTCGTGCACCTAATCTAAACCGTTAGATTGATGGCCAACGATCGTGATCGCACAAATAATACTCCCTTCGGGATCGATCGTGGGTCGTTGGATGGAATCGGGCGGTTCAGAACCCTCCTTACCCCTTTAAAACCGTCGCCGTCGGATCGTGATCCTGCGGCCCTGGTGCCATACTGGTTCAAACCCTTGGCGATTTAATCTGGCGCGTCCGGTGTTGATCGGACGGCTCTAATGCCGTGATACCCCTTCGCTGTGAAACGTTTTCTAAAGAGCCCCTGGAATATTAGAGAATCAACCTGCAGTCCATGGTGACTGTGATCTGAGTCTGGAGAATCTTGCGCTGTGGCCCCTGTACTTTCCAGATTTCTTGTGCGCAGACCAGAAGTAGTGAAGTTCATTTCAGAATTAGTTTTTAATGTAAAACTAATTCTAGAAACTTAGTCAATTCATAATTAATTGATTTTAACCCCTTTTTACACCATTCCAGTTGCAATAATTTGGTATTAATATTTTCTATCAATTAGCAGCTCTGTTTAGTCATGACACTTGAATTAAAATTATTCACTTGAGTCATTCTATTCTAGCTATTAAATAACTTTAGGAATGCCTAACTCTTTCGTTTTAATTTCGAATTGACTCGTTCCAGTTGCGTTAGTCCTGTATAAATATTTACTATGCTGTAACAATATTTATTATACCTTGTCTCATTATTTTATAATTAGATCTATAGTTAACTGATGTTGGTTAGTCTAGTTAAACTGCTTATCACTATTGATTACTAGAATATGATCTATGGTCAATTTATAACTTATATTAAATTTGAATGACCTCTCATATGATTTATATTAACCAATAATAATATCGTTTAAATATTTTAATCACATAGATCTTTTATAAGATCGTAACTCCTTAATCGTAACTCCGATCTTAGTAGTTCTCGAACCCGCGATCTTGTAGCAACGCGTAGATTATTATTATTCAGTTTGTACTCATGTTTGGTGTGATGTTAATTTTGTCTATACACTGTTTGCTTGTATTGCTATGTCTAGCTGTGCGTGGTTTTGAGGATCTGAAGAATCACCCTGGTAACTGGAATCTCAAGTGCCAGGCAAGTTGTGCCCTTGATCACTTACTTTTCCCAGCCATGTTCTTATTAATTATAATGATCTGCATGGGTTAATTTTGATGGGATCCTTTAGGTTACCCCAGTTTTGGTTATCTTTATACCTTGTTCACCACTGAAATATTTTTGGGTAGTACCTGCTATTGCTTTATGTGGATTGGGTATGGAGATACACTATTCATGATTACTCTTTTATTATCTTTTTATTACTACTGTTCATGTTAAGATCATTAAATTAATGGGAACATGGAGCGACCACCCGGGAAAACAGTGCTACCACAAGGGTTTAATGGGACGCCCTTGGCTGATTAACTAGGAAAGCTAGTGGAGGTCTTCCTTACCCGAAAGGGGCAAGGGCAGTAGGGGAGTGGTCAGTGTAGGGAGGTCCTTGGGTTGATTTTGCTGCGATGGCGATCAAGCGAGGGATTCCTGCACTAGAGCTTCCTATAAACTGTAGCGGGATTTCTGAAGCTAGTGGAACTTTGTAAAGGCCTCGTAGTGTTACCCTGCCTCGCCTCCTCGGTAGAGGTGTATGGGATTGGCCGTCTCTTGGCAGATGGGTAACATGACTTGTGGGTAAAGATGCACAATCTCTGCAGAGTGTAAAACTAGTATACTAGCCGTGCTCACGGTCATGAGCGGCTCGGACCCTCACATGATTAATTTATGGAACTTAAATTTAATTTGACATTTGCATCGCATTTGGGATTATTTTACTATTACTTTTCTTAATTATTATTAAGGTTTGGTATTTACTTACACTTAGTAATTGCTAATAAAATTTTGACCAACTTATAAAAGCAATGCTCAGCTCAGCCTTTATTTCATTGATCAGCCTTACACTTCATGAACTCCCACCTTTGGTGAGTTCGTGCCACATTATTCCCCACGACTTGTTGAGCTATGAACGTATGTGAGCTCACTCTTGCTGTCTCACACCCCCCCACAGGAGAAGAACATGTGGTCGAAGAGGAGCCGCCTAACACTGAGGCATTCGACTTGATCTAGGTGGCGTTTCTCAGTTGACATTGGCGCCGACGATCCTTAGTTCGTTTTATATTTATTCTTTTATTTTGTAATAAGTCTTCCGCTATGTAATAAATACTCTGATGTTTCGTGACATTTATCTCTATACACTCTGTTATTATATATGTTGTCTTCTTTGGCGCATGTATGAGATGCACCCGGCTTTGTCCTTTAAAACCGGGTGTGACAGTGTGGAGGCCCTCTGGGCGAGGTACCTTAGCCAAGAATACGTCCCCATGTTAACGTAAGCTGCCACCACTGCCGCTCCCCCTCTTGCCCATATTTCAGGTAAGGTTGCTAGGTACTAAGCATATAAAGCTAATTACCAAAGCCAGATCCATGATAGCACTCGTGGTTGCACTGTTATCGTGGGTGATCACTCCATGTTCTAATTAATATGAAATAATCTTGTTTAACCATCGGGTTAACACCATAATGCCAATTTCATTTCCGGAACATTAATATCAAATAATAAGTGACATCAAAATTATCAAGTTGAGCGGTAGCACAAATTTGCAAAGCATAATATTTTCCTAGGGTAATCAAGGAATACAGTTGGTAAATCTAGGAAATCCTTAATTAGGCAAATCCCATCAAATTATGCAATATATACAAAATGTAAACATTGTTATATGCATCAATTGGATACAAATAGAATATGCAGAGGGAGAATCCACTTGCCTTGCTCGAAAGTTTCCTGTGGGTCGTCCTCGAACGTGTTTGGCTCATCAACCTCACAGTCCACTTCTAGCATCGATTTGCGTATCGTGCATACAAAAAGAATACATACGCCTAAATAAATAAACATACACCAGTACAGGGGTAATCATTCACCATTACATTCACATTCATACATCACACTTATCATACTCAAAAATACGTCTTAAAGCGTAAATACTTATTAATTCATTATGACTATTACTGCGAGTCATTATTGATGAAATTATGAGTAGGTGGCTATAATACTAGTCTTATCTAGTATAATATGTATTAACATTCTTTATGAAAATAAATGCTAATTATTTTCTTTATTGCTAATAATAGACTAATAAATGTTATTCCTTTTATTTCTAATTAGAATTTATGCGTATAGCTAAAAATGGTTTATTCATGATTCTTCTAACATTAATATTCCAAAAATTAATGTAAATCACTAATTGGACTTTTAATAACATATTCATGGTTATTATGACATAAACAAGTATTTTACCAATTCTAATTAATTTGGTGCCATACTTATGAACACATGTATTTTGACTAGTAAAAATCCATTTTCATCTGACCAAGAACATGTGGTCTAGTATTTCCTTCTACTTCCTCATATCAATAAATTTACTCTTACTACTACTATTACAATTATCATTCCACATACACTAGAGCGAAGTTAAATTTGTAAATGTTCTCTAGTATGAAAATCACTGAGGTGGTGAATAGTGACAGTATTCATTTTAAAATTATAAAATTATACACATATTCGAATTATTGTTGCGAGGTTCGATTTTGGTACACGTATACATCAGTCTCTTTTCTCAACTGAAAATCTCGAAATTAAATTTATTTACACGCAGGGGCCAAAATGCAAAAATCGCTTTCTTCTACCTTGGGTTCTCGCTTGTGCACAGGGAAATGGAGGTAGCTCGGCAGGGGGGTCGACCGAGCAAGGGAAGCGGGGCAGGGGTCCTCCACGTAGGGCAGGGACCCAGCGGGGTGCTACGCGGACGACGATGCTCAGGCGACGGAGTTCGACGGCGCGGGCTCGGCCTATGGCGAGAGCAAGGAGAGAGAGAGATGGCGAGTTTGGGGAGGGAGAGCTCGTGGGCGCGACTGTCCAATTTATAGAGGAGGAAGGAGAGAGGAGAGGGCGCCAAGGAGGGAGAATAAACGGCCGGCAAAAACTCCATTGATGGCATTCATGGAGGTTTTGAATGGAGGGAGAGAGAAGGGGTAACGGGGGAGAAGAAGCGTCAGCGGTGGTTTCTGTCGCGGGGAGAGGAGGGGTCGCGGGCGGGGTCGGCCGGGGTGCGCGGGGCTGGGCGAGGGCGGCTGAGCGCTCGACGTGGCGCGGGCGCGCGCAGGCGTGGGCGCGGGGAGCCAGACGGCAGCGGCTACCGAGAGGGAGAGGAGAGAGTAGAGGCCGAGGCGAGCCCCACCTGCAAGTTAGAGGAGGGGAGGGGAAAAGGAGGTGGGCGCGCGGTTGGGCCTGGTGAGCCAAATTTGGCCAACAGGTTAGGGTTTCGAATTTTCTCTTTTTTCTTTTCTATTCTTTTCCAACAAAAAAATATAAATAAATATATTTTTAAATAATAAAAAAATCATAATAATTATACCAAAATTATTTATAACTAAAATATTTTTTTGGACCAATAATTATTATATTATTTAATTGGATTTTCATTTAAGAAGAAATTTCCTACTAAACATCCAAAATCTAACATGAATAAAACCAAAACTTATTCTAGATGCAAAATAAAAATCAAATATTATAAAGAAAATTTATTACCCTAGTTATCATTAATAAACTTAAATGCATTATTTTAGTTGATGGTTTTTATAGTGTTACACCTAGTCAGCTTAATGGCTCCAAGGAATAATATTAGTTCGCTTTATTGTTATCATTTATTTTTGTAAGACACTTCCGCTATGTAATACTGTTTGTGACATTTATCTATATACACTTGGTCATTATATGTGTTGTTCTTCTTTGGCGCACATATGAGACGCACCCGGCTTTACCCCTTAAATTCGGGTGTGACATGGGGGTCGTGGATCGATGATCTTACGGCTGGGATTTAAATAGACGATATCGGTTCGGTGTGTTGATCTGGGCCGTTGAGCAATTGACGAGTGGCTAAGATCATAATCAACTTACCTCTTCGTTTTATAAAATCTGAACCATCACCTTTTGATCCAATAGCTTGGGATCACCTATACCTCTGCGGTCGAGACCAATTGCAAGAGACCCTTGGGTTATTACAAATCAACCCACAGTCCTCTCACCAAGCCCTAGATTTTACAGAATAGACCCTAGGGAATTCATAAATGGTGTCTGCAGTCCAATCTTGATCACAGATTTAATAAATTAAAATCAGAAAAATGATTCTTATATAAACTAAACCCTAAAACTTCATAAACTCATAACTTCTTTATTTTAACTCCTTTTTGATGTGGAGTTGCATTAAATTCATATTAATATTGTTTATAATCTGGTGACTTTATTTTGTTATGAAACATAGGTTAAATTTATGCACTTAATTTGTTTTATATCTAACACTTAAATATTTAGAAAATCGTAACTTTTTAACTATAACTCCGATTTAGTGGTTCTCCAACGTGCGATCTCATTACGATGCATAGATCATTATTAGGAAATATGTTCTCATGATTGGTGTGATATTAATTTTGTCTATACCATGTTTGTTTGTATTGCTACGAGTAGCAACGAAGTTACGAGTTACTTGAAGACCAAGTTGGTGAAGTACCTGGAAATCTCGAGTCTAAGGTAAGTTGTGCCCTTGATCACTCTTCTTTACCTAATAATGTTCTGGTTAATCATTGTGACATGCTCAGGTTAATTTAATGGGACCTAATAGGTTTCCCTAGTTCTATTTACCCCACCCCTTGTAGACAAATGAACTATTGGGTAGACTTGCTATTGCTCTACCTGGTTTTGGGATTAATGTTACATTTGAATTATGATTATGTTCCAATTATGTTGTTGTTTTAATTATTGTTCATGACAAGATCATTGTGTTAATTGGAACATGGAGTTTAACTTGAGATAACTGTGCTACCACAAGAGTGGAATGGGACACCCTTGGCTGACTAATTAGGAAAGCTAGTGGAGGACTACCTTACCCGAAAGGGGCAAAGGTGGTAGTGGAGTTGCAGTATAGGGAGATTCTCTGGTCGATCATGCTGCGATGGCTTTTCGGACGAGGGATTTCTATATTTCCCTTCTCAGAAACCGTAACGGGTTTTGTAAAGCTAGTGGAACTTTGTAATACCCTACCTCGTCTCCTTGGCAGAGATGAATGAGAAGTCATAACCTCTTGGCAAATGGGTAACACAACTTGTAGGTAAAGGACGCAACTCGCATGATAAATTTATGGAACTAAACTTAATCTGTCATATGCATTGCATTGTAGGTGTTATTATTAATTTGATCTCTTATTTATTTGGGTTGGTATCTACTTATAATTAGTAACTGTTAATAAAACTTTAACCAACTTTAAAAGCAATGCTCAGCTTTATTCATCTGCTTTGGTAAACCTTACACTTCACATGAGTCCCCACTGTAAGTGAGCTCATGTATATTATTCTCCATAACTTGTTGAGCTTTGAACATATGTGAGCTCACCCTTACTGTAATCACACCCCCCAGGTCAAGGACAGGTACCCCAAAATAAGAACATGAATGATGTCGCGATGAATTCGTGAGAGGACTAGACCGTCGTTTCCTAGTCAACTATGGTTGCTGGATCGTTATCTTCGTATGATATAATTATTTAGGTATTTTATACATAAATCTTATTATATAGTACAGATGTGACATTCATTTTTGTATTATAAGTCATCATATATGTGAGACTTGATCGTATCACACATTTGATTCGCGCCTGGATTTTCCTTTAAATCCGGGTGCGACAATGAGAGGATCGACGGTCACTAGCCATTCTCCCACCTCCAGTCAACCAGTCGCGGTGGCGTTGCCATCTGCACCCGGCGAGGCGAGGGATGGATGGAGTTGGCCGATCCGACGCCCTGATTCCCCGTTCTCACCACTAACAGGTGCTATGTTGAGAGGTTTACATTACATGGCGAACAAGAGAAAGGGGTTTCTCACCGGAGTTTAGGATGTTGGCAAGGTTATCCGCGCTGAGATGCGGTTCCCCGGCGGATTTCACATCGGCGATAAATCTTGAGGCCTCTGGTCGTTAATCCTGTGCAGTGAGGCCACGGAAGCCTTCCCCGTGGTCTGGTGAAGCTCCTAGGCACGACTCCGAGGATGTGGTGGCGATGAACACGCAGAAGTGAATTCAGCAATGGCATCTCCTCCCTCATGTTCCTCCGCTCTGCCCTCACGTGAAGCTGGCGGCTCTCGATGCCAGATTATGTCCTAGGAGGTAGCGGGGTTTCGAGTTTTATAGCTCAGGGACCCAATCGAAATACAAGCAAAAGTGGTTGCAATAACCTCGGTCGGAGGATACGGCGGTGTTCATTCATGGCGTACGCGAGTTTGGGAGAGGATAGGTCTGACCAAGGGGCCCCATGAGCAAGACGTGGGCATGAGCAGTTAAGCGACCCGATAAGTGGACCCCACATCCACATGTCAGCGCGTAAGGACCAGCGCACGGCCGCGTGGGGGACGGGTGTGAGTGTAACACCCCAAAATAATATTTTAGGTAATCTACAAAATTCATACAAGATTTAAAATTTACATGTGTTATAATAAAGAGATTGAAGAGATTAGATGAAAATATCTTTATATGTGCTAGATTACTCATTTGAATAAAATATTTGGTAGATATTCTATAAAAAGTTCTATGTTATAAAATACCTTTAAATAAATACTACACATTAGAACTTATTTCTCTAAAACAATTTTTTTGTCTGTGAATGAATTATATAAGTAGAACTATTTGCATAAGCAAAATAATAAACAAATAATCAAGATAAAATATTACTCATGATGGGTTTTATCTGTGCATTTAAAATTGAGTTTGAGAACTCAAAATTGATTTGAATTTGAAAATTTCTCAAAATTGATTTGAATTCAAAATTGTAAATTTGTGAAAACTGGGATGAGAAAAGGAAATTGTTGGTCACTTGTTCTCAAATGTTGTGAATCAAGAATAAGGCAACACAATTGTTAAGTATTAGAGACCTTCGTCTTCCGAAGCATCATCTCCTCATGGACATAAGCGAGAATGCAAAGAGACAAAAAAACGACAAATGTATCCCACTGATTTATTCGTATTCACATTCCACGGAACATGCATGAATATTAATAAGATTTATATTACAATGATACCTTCGGCTTGCTCGAAGGTGTCGCTGCGAGGAAGATTACAAATCATCATGAACAGTATGGTGCTACTGTTTATCTATTTATAGGCACGGGACGCAACTCAGGGGTAAAGTACATTTATGTCCTCAATATCCATTCATGATCGTAATACAAGTCATTAGGAACTAAGTAGTCTTTTTTCCCTTCAGTCAGCATTATCATCATACTTCATCTCCATTACGAGCCGAAGCTGTCAATCTGGCGATAGCTTCGGCGTTTATTCTTATCATCCTTAGATCATATCTTCATCTCGTATGCCTTCATCATGAGGAAAAGACTTGCATCCTGAAGACGAAGCTCCCTATAATAGCTTATGCTTGAAAACAAATGGTTAATCATGTTTTTGAGGACCTTCGGAAGAGTAAGGCCCACAACATTAGCCCCTCGTAGTATTAATTTGTTTTATGTAACAAATTTAGACTGTGACATGAACGAAGGCCTTTAGCCGAAGGTCCAAAAAAACACCTTCCCTTCGCTAGAATAGGGAATCATTCTAAACCATGGGACCCACCTAGTTTTGGGACTCTAAGTATATATATAGAAGGTTGTGTCGCGAATATATTTCGTGCCATCCAGCTTTCATGCTGCAATTGTCATTTTAGTTTTCCTATTCTCTGAGGGCAATTGTTTGTGAGCTTCGGCTTTCTGTCGTAACCATCACCGAAATGGCTGAGGACAAGAAAAGCGCTGATGCCACACTCGCTAGCTTCTATGAAGCTATGGAAAGGACCAACATGGAGAAGATCACCAACGAAATGTTAGCTAGACTATCTGGTGATTCAAGAGACAGTGAAAGCTTCGATGTTGAGAGTGAGAATGAAAATGTCGAAGATCAATCGTGGAGACCAAGCCATGTTGTTTTTGGGAAATCCACAATCAGACAAGGTCAAATTGAAGCGATGAAAGGCAAATACTTTAATGATGTGTCTATAGTGAGGGCTAGAGGAGAAGACACTGTTGCCCTACCAGAAGGTGATGAAGTGCTAGTCTTCAGGAGCTTCATGAAAGCTGGGCTTCGCTTTACGCTCCACAAGATGCTGGTCAAAGTTTTGAAGACGTTTGAAATATACCTTCATCAGATTACACTCGAAGCTCTTAATAGAGTGGGACTTTTTATATGGGTCATGAGGAGCCAAGGACTGGAGCCAGATGCAAGATGCTTCTGCAATATTCATGAGTTGTCTTATCAGACGAAGGCAAACGGAAAAGAACAGTATCATAAAAATTTTGGTTGTTATAGCTTCATGCCTCGATCTGAGGCAAATTACCCTGTGCCCACATGTCGGAAGAAGTGGCCAGGTTCTTGGATGAAGGAATGGTTTTATGTGAAGAATGATCTGAATCAGAGAGAAGATGTGAAAGGAATTATCCAACGTCCTATATGGTCACGCTTCGGCATTAGAAGGCCATCCATCGCACTTGGAAACGAGGTGCAAGTGTGCCATGTTGCTTTCAACACCGTGTGCACCTATATTGGCACAAGAGACTTAGTTCAAGAGTATATTTTTACAAAGTATGGCCTCTTGCAAGCGAAAGGGAAATGCCGAAGGAAGCCGCCGCTGGCTCCAGCCAGGGTGGCCTGGTTTATCTGAAGTATACTTTTTAGTTCAGAAACCAAATTGATGAGCCAAATGATGACTGGTTGGACACTATTGTGGCAACAAGTGATGAACTGCTTGGAGCATACTCGAGGGCAGAAGACGAAGCTACGACGGCTGCCTTCGGCGCTCGCGGCAAAAAGAGGTTGAATAGAGTATTTGATGTTATTGGGTTCATTTACCCAGACTACTGCTATCCCGCCCAAAAGCAAGGGAGGAAAAGGAAAGTCGCTGCTTCGACATCTACTGGTGTGTTGAAGTCAAAGAAAATCAAGGTTTTGACATGTAGACCGAGGCGCATCAAGATGGCCGATGTGCCGAAGTTAATTGAAAGGGCGGAAACAACCCCCGTAGCGAGAGAGACTATTCCTGTTATGCCTATTGAAGCCATTGCAGACCCGGCTAGAGAGCCAGAATCGAAGAAGGTAGCAAAAAAGGTACCAGAACAACCTAAGATGATGATGACAGAGCTGTCGAAGCTGTCAGCTACTACAGGAACTTCGAGGAAGAGGAGGATGGCTAATGTTTTGGAAGCTGTTTTAGAATTTGTGAAAACGCTGCCTCCTTCTTCTGCCAAAGCTTCTAGCAGCAAAGGTGAAGATGTCATAGAGATGATCACTGCCAGTACTTCTGCTCATGCCGAGACGAGACCTTCGGAAACTGCACTAGAAATTCTTGTGGAAGAGAGCCGTCCAGAGAAACCCTTGGCACCTGCTCCCGAAGCACCTTCCAAGAGTGATTTGAATTTTATTGTTCGACATGCTTCAGGAAAACAACTGTCAGCAGAGCAAGTTGTTGAAACCAAACATTATGCAAAGGAGCTGAAGTACCCTCAGGGATCCTTAGTATATGGAAGAGATAACAATGATGATTTCCTCTACTGTCCACCTGACGGTAAGGAGATCAATGTTTGCCGTGAAATGATGGATAACATGGAGTATCCGAAGCTTGAACTCGGCTTGTCTGCGATGACTAAGGATCATCTTGCAGATAGCCTAGCCCAACAGCCTGAAGGTGTGTATACTTTGATTTGTCAATTTGCAATTTGTGTTACGATAAACTATTTTTGTGGTATTTCTTATCGTCATTACATGTTCACTCTTTGTTTTCTAGGGCTTGATTCTAAGCAAGGCTCTGAAAGCCCAGAAAGATGCAAAGGATGAGAGCTGCCGAATAGCGCTTGGAAGCCTTCGCTCAGAGGTTATTGCATTAAGAAACGAAGCTCTTGAGAAGGGTAAGATCTTACTCTCTTTAGTGGAAAGATTAAAATCTAGCGAAGCCAGGCTTTCTTCTCAAACCGAAGCTCATGAAGCTGAGGTGCAAGAGCTAAAGAAGAAAGTTGCTGAAGCAACTAAGAACTTTAATGTTGAAGTGGTGAAGCATGAAATATTTGAGATTGAAAGGTCAAGAGCACAGAAGAATGTCGACGAGCTTCGGGCTGCCAAGGAGAAATGCTATGAAATATCCATGGAATGCGCTAAAAATCTAAAGAACAGCTTTTCTAAAGTTGGAGCATATTCCTCTGAGCAGAAGTTATTCGTGGAAATCCTGATGAAGTCATTCAATGGATAAACGACAAAGTCGAAGCTTTCGAGAAAGTTCTTAGCGGCAGAGGGGACTTTTGTGCCTTTGCCGGTGCCCGTGGGGCTATGTCCATCTTGGAGAAGGTTGGCTGTGATCATGCTAAGGCTATAGCTCAGCCAGACTTCACCTTCTCGGCTGATGATATTAGGAACTGTAACGCCCTGAATTTGGGGGTAGAATTTTTTCTTCTTTTCTCTCACCAAATTCGGGCGTTACTCTCTTTTCTCTTCCCCATTTCACTCCTTCCTCCCAATTTCAAACCAGTATAGTGACAGGTGTCCGTGTCATGTATAAACCAAAACCTAAGTGTCATGGGTGTTGCATCATGCCAAAGCGCATTTCTTTGTCTGATGTCGCGTGTTCGTCTCGTCCTGTTTCGGATTTCGGTTCGCGATTGGATTCCGTTTAATGGTTGTGCGTGTCATGGGTTTCGATCCGTGATGTGACCCATCATAGCCCAGCCTAGCCCGGCCCGGTCCGGCCCAGCCCGCGTGCCCCTGGCGCCCCTGCCCACCCCCCCATGCGCCCCCCTCCTCCTCTCCCTCTCTCATTTGGATTTCCCACGCAGCAACCTCCCTCTCTCTCTCCCACCTCTCTCTCCCCGTGGTGCCCTAGGTTTTGGAGACGGTGATCGCCGGAGTTTGATCCTGAGGTGAGCTCCCCTCCCCTCGCTTCTCCTCTCTCTCTCCCCCTCTCCCTCCTCTTCTCTCCCCCTGTGCGCGCCCTCTCTTCTTCCCCTGCGCGCGCGCTCCTGCTCCCTCCCCTACCCGCGCGGCGCGGCGCGGCCCCTGCCCGGCGCGGCCAGGCCCCCTCCCTTGCTCGCGCGGAGGCGCGGCCCTCGCCCCCGGCGCGGCCCCCGGCGCAGCGCGGCCCCGGCGCGGCGCGACCCCGGCTCGGCCCCCGGCGTGGTCCTCAGCCCCTGCGCGCGGCCTTCGGCCCCTACACGCGGCGTCCTGGCCCCCGACACGACTCGCATAGCCCCGTTTACCCCCTAACGCGTTCCCGTGTGCGCAAACCCACGTGCGCGGTGATTATTTTTGGTTGTAGTTAATTCCAAACTCCGTTAGTTAGTGTGCTGCGTCGCGCGCTTCGTCGCGCGACGATTCAATTCAAGTTCGTATTTATCAATGTGTTGTGTCGCGCGCTTCGTCGCGCGACGATTCAATTTAAATTTGTGTTTATTAATGTGCCGCGTCGCGCGCTTCGTTGCGCGACGATTCTTTTAGTTTATATTCATTAAAGTGTTGTGTCGCGCGCTTCGTCGTGTGACGATCTATTTCAATTTCAGGTTGTTTAAGGTGTGATGTCGCGCGTCCAGACGCGCGACGTTCCACTTTAAACTCAGCCCTGTTTGCGTATGTCGTCGTGCGCTTCATCGCGCGATGCTTCACATCTCTTTACAATTAATGCAAGTGTCTCGTTGTGCGCTCTGTCGCGTGGCGAGTCGTTTACTTCTTAATTCAATCTAAATGTCGTGTCGTACGTCACGACGTGCGACCACTCCCTTTCATTCATCTTCAATTGTTTATAATAATTAAATGTGAAACATGACTTTACTTTATGCTAAACTTAGTGTCCGCATTAATGCCCTTCAATCGAACGAGTGGTTTAATTTATAATAATGTAACGTGATCGTTTCTCGACTGTCTTTTCCTCTTTCTTTCTTAATCGTAATTGCGAGCCCGCATGGAACGTCTGTTTATTTATTGCATCCTATTGCATGGTGTACTGTTCTTTTGTATTAAATGTGTGGATGTATGTATGTTTGTGCTCGCATAGAGAACGACCCGGTTGAGGAGCCCGAAGAACTCGCAGGAGAAGCCCCTGAGCAGCAGTCGGTTGGTGGAGGCAAGTGTCCCTTGACCTATCTCTGTCCTATACATTCTTTTATTCACCTCCCGCATTTCACAGTTATACCTAAGGATCGACTAGCTTTTGTTATTCATGTCCTTGTTTACCTATTTGGGTTGGATTATTATTGCTTAGACTTATGCTATTGCTCAACTCTAATCAATGAACATGATGAGAATTATCAATGATGCACTGTTTTCCCCTCTTTTATTATGATGTTATACTTGTGACCTTCAAGGGGGCTCGAGCGGTTTCTCGAGTGCCTCTCCGTAAGGACTTGTTCCTTGGATGACCGCCCGGGAAAACAGTGCAACCATGAGGGTGGAGTGAGACGCCCTTAGCTGAATAATTAGAGGAACCGGGGGGTAGTTCACTTAGCCGTCGTGCCGTCAATGGGGCTCGGTGTATGCGGCTCGCTCTGCCAAGGTTGATTTGTCCCTTGGGGAGGAGTGCGGTACATTTAGGAAACCTAACGGGCGGCTACAGCCTCGGGGAATCTTTGTAAAGGCTACGTAGTGATGCCCTGCTGGACCACCTAGGTAGTGGTCAATGGGGAGTAGCTCTCTCCGGGCAGAAAGGAAAATCACGGCTTGTGGGTAAAGTGCACAACCTCTGTAGAGTGTATGAAAACTGATATATTAGCCGTGCTCGCGGTTATGAGCGGCCAAGGGAGCTCCAGTGATTAGTGGTACTTGATCAGAGATGTTCGGGTTGCAGGTGGCAATGAGATTGATGGTTCTTGGTTTTGACTCTGGAAATGGTAAGTGGTACTCTTTCCGTTTGGAAAGGAGTACGTTTGGGTTAACAACGTGGGTTAATTCTAAAACTTGGTTTTCTCTACTAGTAATAATAATCTGACCAACTAAAAGCAACTGCTTGACTCACCCCCACATAAAGCTAGTCCACTATAGCCAAATAGGACACTTGCTGAATATGTTGATGTGTACTCACCCTTGCTCTACACACGAAACTCCCCCCATCCCCAGGTTGTCAGCATTGCAACCACCGCTCAGGAGAAGATGAAGCAGTGGAAGGAGATTTCCAGGAGTTCCAAGACTACGACGAGTTCTAGGCGTGGGTTAGCGGCAAACCCCCAGTCGACTGCCTGTGAAGGCCGCGTTTATCTACGTTTCTTTTCCGCACTTTGATTAGTGTAAAGACTATGTGGATGTCTCAGATATATGATGTAATCAACTATTATTTCCCTTTTTAATACTATTTGAGCACTGTGTGATGATGTCCATGTTATGTAACTGCTGTGTACGTGAATTGCTGATCCTGGCACGTACATGGTTCGCATTCGGTTTGCCTTATAAAACTGGGTGTGACATAGGTGGTATCAAAGCCGTGCTGACTGTAGGACCGCTAACCTAGAATAGAATGGTTGTTCTAAGGATTATAGACCTCTGTCCCTGCCTTGACTTTGGTATCCCTTCAAAAGTTGGTCATATCGACCAAACCAATGTTCTACTATACATTATACCTTGCTGAAAATTGTGTTTTATTCTAATCCTTCATTTATTTATGGTTCATTACTTGCTGGTCTTACTAGTTCTGTTCTCACTCTTTTGCTTGCGGTATCTTTTGTAGATGGCTCATCTTAGACACACCGCACGGAAGTCTGTCATCCCCTTCTTACCCTCTCGTCTCGCGGAGCGTCCACTTCACCGTCCCGTGGCCGGTCAGTCCAGCCATTTGGAGAGTCTGCACCACCACCTGCATGAGGAGCAGGAACATCGACGACAGGAGCAGGAGTAGCAGGGCTCTTCTTTCTCGCTCTAGCAGGAGATAGAGTCTGTGAGGAGCTGCTCCCCTGTGCTTCCCCTAGAGTCGCCCCCTGCACCACCACTGGGCGCCCCAGCCCCTGGAGTAGCTGCTGGAGGAGACCCAGACGACGGAGGTGGCGACGACAGCTCGAGCCACGACACTGACTTTTCTGCTGACCAGGAGCCGGAAGGATGGGTTGCTCGACCCATCACTCGTGACGCTGCTCGCGGGTGTCACTTCCACGATGCGCTCGACACCCTGCTACGTCGGGCACTTGACCGGCGTACTTGGTCCATTGAGTATCGCTGTGTGGTCTACTAGCATAGTCGCGGGGTCTACCCGGACCGCTGGGAGGCGACCTGCTTGGTGCGCCGTCTGGAGAACAGACTCTGGGGTGCTGAGGTCTGCTCAGAGCACTATTCCATCTCTGAGCGGGACTCAGCTAAGGCGGCCATGCAAGATGCTGCACGGCATGCGCTTTCGCACTACTGCTCAGTACTCGGTGGGGTAGCTGATGGTCTCAACCTGAAGTACTACCCCCGCCGTCCATCTGGTAGCACAGGAGGCGTGATTGTCTCACCTGTTGGTGAGGACAATCCTAGGTTGAGCAGCACAGTCAACCTAGCCGCCGTGCTAAACACGGAGTTGGACCATGCATTAGATGAGCTAAGTAGGGCTCGTGCTGAGATCGCCCTGCTGCGGGCTGAGCGTGCGGAGCGTCGTCACCTGGACGATGGTTCCCCCGCCCCCGTCGGGACTCAGCACCCATACCGCTCACCTCGGCGTGGACACCAGTCTTATGGCAATCCCGACTGCAAGACCAAGATAAATTTAGAACCATAGATCGTCAGAGTCGGATCCCGTAATTAATATGAAATATATACATAGAAGCTATAGTCTTAGCATTAGTCTCGCTTTTAGTTAGTCTTAGTTAGACAGGGTAGTTTGCTATATCCTGTGCATTTATGTTTGTCATGATGAACTATGTTTGATCTGGATCTTTGTAATGACTGTCACCAGAGTGTGGGTATCCCCTGCGTTTTGGTTTACCTGTTATATGTTAATGGAATTAGCTATTTAGTTGGGAAACCTTTGATTCCACTTTCCTCTTTATCTGAGAAGCTGTGTTGGTCTGTGTTGGAGATCAGTGAAGATGTTCACCTGTTCAGTGTTGTTGAAGAATTCTATACTCTTCTCTTATGCTGCAAGATTTGCAAGATCAGTTCTGATGTGTGGTTGCATTCTGCAGATGTCAGAAAACAGGCGCAGAGGAGGAAGGCGTGCTCAGCAGGAGCAGGCAGCTCAGTAGGACGAGGCACCCCAGCAGCAGCAGCTACCACTCCCGCCCCCGATATCGATCGAGCAGATGTTTCTGATGCAGACTCAGGCAGTTCAAGCCATCGGTCAGACTCTGGCCGCCATTCAGCAGCAGCAGCAACAGCCACCACCTCAGCCTCAGATGCCTCAGATGCCCAGGGACAAGCGTGCTGAATTCATGAGAGGTCATCCCCCAACGTTTGCTCATTCTTCTGACCCCATGGATGCTGAAGACTGGCTACGCACTGTGGAGCGGGAGTTGCATACCGCTCAGTGTGACGACAGGGAGAAAGTCCTGTATGGTCCTCGTCTGTTGAGAGGAGCAGCCCAGTCATGGTGGGAGTCTTATCTCGCCACCCATGCCAACCCCGACACCATCACCTGGGAAGAGTTCAGAGGTAGCTTTCGTCAGTACCATGTTCCTGCAGGTCTGATGACAGTAAAGAAGGAGGAGTTCCTGGCCCTCAAGCAAGGGTCATCGTCTATCAGTGAGTACCTGGACAGGTTTCTGCAGCTGTCTCGCTATGCTCCTGAAGATGTCAACACCGACGCCAAGAGACAGTATCGTTTCCTGAGAGGCTTGGTTGACCCTCTGCAGTATCAACTGATGAATCATACCTTCCCAACATTCCAGCACCTGATTGATAGAGCAATTATGACAGAGAGGAAGCGTAAGGAGATGGATGATCGTAAGCGCAAGATCATTGGACCCCAGCCTGGAAGCAGCAATCGTCCTCGTTTCTTAGGCAATCAACCTCAGCAGTTCAGGCAGAACCAGCGTCCACCCCAGCATTAGCAGTTTCAAAGGCAGTATCCTCAGCATCAGCATTAAAATCGCTAGAGCAATCAGTCAGGAGGAGGTCAGTTCCAGAGGCAGAATCAACAGACACCTCGTCTTCCTGCCCTAGCGAACCAGCAGAACAATCAGGCAGCACCAGCTCCGGTTGGAAACAGAGCATTTTTCCACTGTGGAGAGCAAGGCCATTGGGTGATGCAATGTCCAAAGAAAGCAGCCCAGCAGCAGTCAGGCCCCAATGCCCCAGCAAAGCAGAATGTGTCTCAGCCTGGAGCAGGCAACCGCTCTCAGCCGCGCTATAACCATGGGAGACTGAACCACTTGGAGGCTGAAGCAGTTCAGGAGACCCCCGACATGATAGTAGGTATGTTTCCAGTTGACTCCCATATTGCAGAAGTGTTATTTGATACTAGAGCAACACATTCATTCATTGCTGCATCATGGGTAAAAGCACATAGTCTTCCAATAACTACCATGTCAACCCCCATTCAAATTGACTCAGCCGGTGGTAGAATTTGAGCCGATAGCATTTGTTTGAATGTAAGTGTGGAAATAAGGGGGATAGCGTTTCCCGCTAATCTTATAGTAATGGGTACTCAGGTAATAGATGTCATCCTAGGGATGAATTGGCTAGATAAGTATCAGGCAGTTATCAGTTGTGATAAGAGGACAATCAAGTTGGTGTCTCCACTAGGAGAGGAAGTGGTGACCGAGTTAGTCCCGCCCGAGCCAAAGAAAGGAAGTTGTTATCAGATGGCTGTTGATAGCAACAAAGCAGACCCAATTGAGAGTATCAAGGTTGTGTCTGAGTTCCCAGATGTGTTTCCAAAGGACTTACCAGGTATGCCACCAGAGCGGAAAGTTGAGTTTGCCATAGAGCTTCTTCTTGGCACCGCCCCCATCTTTAAGAGAGCTTACAGGATATCTGGACCAGAGTTGGTTGAACTTAAGAAGCAGATTGATGAGCTGTCAGAGAAAGGTTACATCCGGCCAAGCACCTCGCCTTGGGCCGCCCCTATCCTATTCGTGGAAAAGAAAGATGGCACCAGAAGGATGTGTATCGATTATCGAGCTCTGAATGAGGTCACCATCAAGAACAAGTACCCCTTGCCCAGAATAGAAGATCTGTTCGACCAGTTGAGAGGAGCCAGCGTGTTCTCCAAGATAGATTTGAGGTCAGGTTATCATCAGCTCAGGATCCAACCTTCAGACATTCCGAAGACGGCATTCATTACTAAGTATGGGTTGTATGAGTTCACTGTGATGTCTTTCGGTCTAACAAATGCACCAGCTTTCTTCATGAACTTGATGAACAGTGTATTCATGGATTATCTTGATAAGTTTGTGGTGGTATTTATCGATGATATTCTGATTTATTCTCAAAGTGAAGAAGAACATGCAAGTCACTTGAGGATGGTTTTGCAGAGATTGCGAGAGCACCAGCTGTATGCAAAGTTGAGCAAGTGTGAGTTCTGGATCAGTGAAGTCCTATTCTTGGGTCACATAATCAACAAAGAATGATTGGCTGTGGATCCGAAGAAAGTGGTAGACATTCTGGACTGGAAAGCGCCAACAGATGCTCGAGGGATCAAGAGCTTCATTGGAATGGCCGGATATTATCGGCGATTCATTGAAGGGTTTTCGAAGATTGCGAAACCAATGACAGCTTTGCTAGGCAACAAAGTTGAGTTCAAGTGGACCCAGAAATGTCAAGAGGCCTTTGAAGCGCTGAAAGAGAAGTTGACTACAACGCCTATCTTAGTCTTGCCTGATGTGCACAAGCCCTTCTTGGTGTATTGCGATGCCTGTTACACTGGTTTGGGATGTGTGTTGATGCAAGAGGGAAGAGTTGTGGCTTACTTGTCCCGATAGCTGAAGGTTCATGAGAAGAATTACCCAATCCATGACCTAGAGTTAGCAGCAGTGGTTCACGCACTGAAGACATGGAGGCACTATCTGTATGGACAGAAATATGATGTTTACACAGACCACAAGAGTCTAAAGTACATATTCACTCAATCAGAGCTGAATATGAGGCAAAGAAGATGGTTAGAGTTGATCAAAGACTATGAGTTGGAGATTCACTACCATCCAGGCAAAGCGAACGTAGTGGCAGATGCTTTGAGCAGGAAGAGTCAAGTCAATCTGATGGTCGCTCGTCCGATGCCCTATGAGTTGGCCAAAGAGTTTGACAGGTTGAGTCTCAGATTTCTGAATAATTCGCGTGGAGTCGCAATTGAATTGGAACCTACCCTGGAGCGGGAAATCAAAGAAGCACAGAAGAATGATGAGAAGATCAGTGAGATCCGGCGACTGATTCTAGACGGCAGAGGCAAAGATTTTTGGGAAGATGCAGAAGGTGTGATATGGTTCAAAGACCGCTTGTGTGTTCCCAATGTCCAGTCTATTCGAGAATTGATTCTCAAGGAAGCTCATGAGACAGCTTATTCGATTCATCCTGGAAGTGAGAAGATGTATCAGGATCTGAAGAAGAAATTCTGGTGGTACGGAATGAAGAGAGAAATCGCAGAGCATGTGGCTATGTGTGATAGTTGTCTGCGGATCAAGGCAGAGCACCAGAGACCAGCTGGATTGTTGCAACCGTTGCAAATTCCTTAGTGGAAATGGGATGAAATCGGTATGGACTTCATAGTCGGATTGCCTCGCACTCGAGCCGGCTACGATTCCATTTGGGTAGTAGTGGACCGCTTGACCAAGTCAGCCCACTTCATACCTGTCAAGACCAACTACAGCAGTGCAGTATTGGCAGAGTTATACATGTCTCGGATCGTTTGTCTTCATGGTGTGCCAAAGAAGATAGTGTCAGACAGAGGAACACAGTTCACCTCTCATTTCTGGCAGCAGCTGCATGAAGCTTTGGGCACACATCTGAATTTCAGTTCTGCCTATCATCCGCAGAAAGATGGTCAGACCGAAAGGACCAATCAAATCCTCAAAGACATGTTGAGAGCCTGTGCGTTGCAAGATCAGTCCGGATGGGATAAGAGATTACCTTATGTAGAGTTTTCCTATAACAACAGTTACCAGGCCAGCTTGAAGATGTCACCATTTCAGGCGCTCTATGGAAGGAGTTGTAGAACTCCGTTGCAATGGGATCAGCCTCGAGAAAAGCAAGTGTTTGGGCCAGACATTCTGCTTGAAGCTGAAGAGAACATCAAGATGGTTCGAGAGAATCTGAAGATAGCGCAATCAAGACAGCGAAGCTATGCTGACACAAGAAGAAGAGAGCTGAGTTTCAAAGTTGGAGATTTTATCTATCTAAAAGTGTCACCGATCAGAGGAGTCAGAAGATTCGGAGTCAAATGCAAGCTAGCACCCTGTTACATCGGTCCGTATCAGATTCTCGCAAAGCGTGGAGAAGTGGCGTATCAGCTCAGTTTGCTAGAAGGCTTGTCCGCAGTGCATGATGTCTTTCATGTGTCTCAGTTGAAGAAGTGTTTGCGTGTGCCAGAAGAGCAGTTGCGAGTGGAAGGTCTAAAGGTCCAAGAGGACTTGACCTACATAGAGAAACTAGCGCAAATCCTTGAGACTGCAGACAGAGTCATCCGAAGAAAGACCATCAGAATGTGCAAAGTCAGATGGAGTCATCACTCTGAGGAAGAAGCAACCTGGGAGCGTGAAGATGATCTGATGGCTAAATACCCTGAGCTCTTTGCTAGCCAACCTTGAATCTCGAGGGCGAGATTCTTTTAAGGGGGATAGGTTTGTAACGCCCTGAATTTGGGGGTAGAATTTTTTCTTCTTTTCTCTCACCAAATTCGGGCGTTACTCTCTTTTCTCTTCCCCGTTTTGCTCCTTCCTCCCAATTTCAAACCAGTATAGTGACAGGTGTCCGTGTCATGTATAAACCAAAACCTAAGTGTCATGAGTGTTGCATCATGCCGAAGCGCATTTCTTTGTCTGATGTCGCGTGTTCGTCTCGTCCTGTTTCGGATTTTGGTTCACGATTGGATTTCGTTTAATGGTTGTGCGTGTCATGGGTTTCGATCCGTGATGTGACCCAGCCTAGCCCAGCCCGGTCCGGCCCGGCCTGCGCGCCCCTGGCACCCCTGCCCGCCCCCCATGCGCCCCCCTCCTCCTCTCCCTCTCTCATTTGGATTTCTCGCGCAGCAACCTCCCTCTCTCTCTCCCACCTCTCTCTCCCCATGGTGCCCTAGGTTTTGGAGACGGTGATCACCGGAGTTGGATCCCGAGGTGAGCTCCCCTCCCCTCCCTTCTCCTCTCTCTCTCTCCCTCTCCCTCCTCTTCTCTCCCCCTGCGCGCGCCCTCTCTTCTTTCCCTGCGCGCGCACCCCTCCTCCCTCCCCTGCCCGCGCGGCGCGGCCCCTGCCCCCTCCCCTGCTCGCGCGGCGGCACGAGCCCGCCCCCCTCCCCTGCCCGGCGCGGCGCGGCCCTGCCCCCTCCCCTGCTCGCGCGGCGGCGCGGCCCCCGCCCCCTCCCCTGCCCGGCGCGGCACGGCCCCGCCCCCTCCCCTGCTCGCGTGGCGGCGTGGCCCCGGCTCGGCCCCCCCGGCGCGGCATGGCCCCCGGCGTGGTCCTCAGCCCCTGCACGCGGCGTCCCGGCCCCCGACGCGACTCGTGTAGCCCCGTTTACCCCCTAACGCGTTCCCGCATGCGCAAACCCACACGTGCGGTGATTATTTTTGGTTGTAGTTAATTCCAAACTCCGTTAGTTAGTGTGCTGCGTCGCGCGCTTCGTCGCACGACGATTCAATTCAAGTTCGTATTTATCAATGTGTTGCGTCGCGCGACGCAATTTAAATTTGTGTTTATTAATGTGCTGCGTCGCGCGCTTTGTCGCACGACGATTCTTTTAGTTTATATTCATTAAAGTGTTGTGTCGCGCGCTTCGTCGCGCGACGATCTATTTTAATTTCAGGTTGTTTAAGGTGCGATGTCGTGCGTCCAGACGCACGATGTTCCACTTTAAACTCAGCCCTGTTGGCGTATGTCGTCGTGCGCTTCGTCGCGCGATGCTTCACGTCTCTTTATAATTAATGCAAGTGTCTCGTTGTGCGCTTTGTCGCGCGGCGAGTTGTTTACTTCTTAATTCAATCTAAATGTCGTGTCGTACGTCTCGACGTAAGACCACTCCTTTTCATTCATCTTCAATTGTTTATAATAATTAAATGTGAAACATGACTTTACTTTATGCTAAACGTAGTCTCGGCGTTTCGACCCCGAGGGGTCCCTAGACCGACGAGTAAATTGTCGTTGTGTGTCCCAGCCCAGATGGGTCGGCGCGAGACGGAGACACAAGGGGGGAAAACCGGTGAGGGGAAACCGTGGCCTCGTGTTGTCCTGCGCCCAGGGCGGATGCGCTTGTAGTAGGGGGTTACAAGCTTTCGCGAGGGAGAGAGGGAGAGAGGGGGCGTGAGACTACGTGTCAGCCCGTTCTCCCGCGCGGCCACCTTTTTCGTATGAGGGCCCTGGACCTTCATTTTATAGACATAAGGAGAGGGTCCAGGTGTACAACGGGGGGTGTAGCAGTGTGCTAACGTGTCTAGCAGAGAGGAGCCAGAGCCCTATGTACATGCCGACGTGGCTGTCGGAGAGGTGTTGGAGCCATGTTCATGTGGCGTCGTGGCCGTCAGAGGAGCGCTTGAGCCCTGTAGAAGCACAGCTGTCGGGGCTGTCGGATCCTTGCTGACGTCTCCTTGCTTCCGTAAGGGGCTAAGAACCGCTGTCGTCATGGAGCACACGGGGTGCCATCATTAATTATTTTACCAGAGCGAGCCAGATGGGACGCCGGTCTTGTTCCCCGTAGCCTGGGCTAGCTAGGGGTAGGATAATGATGGCCCCCCTCATGGCGTGGTCGGCCCGAGCGAGGTGGTGGCTCCTCCAAGGTCGAGGTTGAGTCCGTGCCCGGGGGCTGGGCGAGGCAGAGACCGTCGTCCGGAGGTCGCGGTTGAGTCCGAGCCCGGGGGTCTGGCGAGGCGGAGACCGTCGTCCGGAGGTCGAGGTTGAGTCTGAGCCCGGGGGTCGGGCGAGGCAGAGACCGTCGTCCGAGGTCGAGGTTGAGTCCGAGTCCTGGGGTCGGGCGAGGCGGAGACCATCGTCCGAGGTCGAGGTGGAGTCCGAGCCCTGGGGTCGGGCGAGGCGGAGACCATCGTCCGAGGTCGAGGTGGAGTCCGAGCCCTAGGGTCGGGCGAGGCAGAGACCGTCGTCCGAGGTCGAGGTGGAGTCCGAGCCCTGGGGTCGGGCGAGGTGGAGACCATCGTCCGAGGTCAAGGTGGAGTCCGAGCCCTGGGGTCGGGCGAGGCGGAGATTCCTATGGCGCCTGAGGCTGGACTTGGCTGCTGTCAGCCTCACCCTAGCGGGTGGCACAGCAGTCGGAGCAGTGCAGGCGGCGCTGTTTTCCTGTCAGGTCAGTCAGTGGAGGGGCAAAGTGACTGCGGTCACTTCGGCCTTGTCGACTGGAAAGCGCGCATCAGGATAATGTATCAGGCGATCCTTGCATTAAATGCTCCTGCGATCCGGTCAACTGGCGAGGCGATCTGGCCAAGGTTGCTTCTCCGCGAAGCCTACCCGAACTGGGCCTCGGGCGAGTCGAAGGTGCGTCCGTTGCTTGAGGATACCCTCGGGCGAGGCGCGAATCTGCCTTGGTCTACCGTTCCTGCTCGAGGCTGGGCTCGGGTGAGGCGAGATCGTGTCCCTTGAGTGGACGGAGCTTTGACCGGAATTGCGCCCATCAGGCCTTTGCAGCTTTGTGCTAATGGGGGTTGCCAGCTAGGATTAGGAGCCTTGGGGGTACCCCTAATTACGGTCCCTGACAGTAGCCCCTGAGCCTCAAAGGGAGTGTGGGTACTCGCTTGGAGGCTTTGTCGCACTTTTTTGCAAGGGGACCGGCCTTTCTCGGTTGCATTTTGTTCCGGTGGGTGCGCACGAGCGCACCCGCCGGGTGTAGCCCCCGAGGCCTCGGAGGAGTGGTTTGACTCCTTCGAGGTCTTAATGCCTTTCGTGATGGCTCGGTCAGTCTGGTTGTTCCCTCATGCGAACTGGTCGTTGCCCGGGTGCATAGTCAGGTTCCGAGTTCTCGAGCTGGTATGTTGACGCTGTTAATGGTTTGGTCGGAGCCGGGTTTGCGAGAGCAACCCTCGAGCCTCTGCACAGGGCGAGAGGACGGTCAAGGGTAGACTCGGCTTTTTTCATACGCCCCTGCGTTGCCTTTCCGCAAGGAGGAGGGGGGAAAGCGCCATGTTGCCCTCGGAGGGCGCCGAACATGGTGTCTCTAGTGAGTTGCTAACGGGTGATCCGAGTGGACGCCCGTGCCCCGTTCGATAAGGGTCGGCTAGTGGCCCAGAGGCGCGCTCCAAAAGTACCTACAGGTGATTTGCCGGACCTAGTCCCGTTCGATAGGGTCTGAGGGCTCGATGCCTCCCTCTGATGGGATTCCGTTACAGAATCGTTCCTGCTAGTCTCGGAAATGTCCTAGGGTACCTCGGGAGCGTAGCCCGAGCCTTGGTTGTGTATCGAACGTACCTAGAGTCATCCCTCACTCTGCGTGCTCTAGGGCGACTGTCGAACCCGTCGGGGGGCCAGCCTACGAACCCCTGATCAGTAGTGGGCGCGGAGCCCGAGTGGCCTGAGGCGGCTGTCGAACCCTTCCGAGGGGCCGGCCTTCGAACCTCTGACCAGTAGTGGGCGCGGAGCCCGAGTGCTCTAAGGCGGCTGTCGAACCCTTCCGAGGGGCCAGCCTTCGAACCTCTTATCAGTAGGGGGGCTCGAGGCCCGCTTCCTTCGCGGAGAAGGATCCCTTTCGGAGTATCCCCTTTCCCGGTCCCTGTAGCAAGAGAGAGAAAGGGGAAAAAGAAAAGGATACGAAATTGAACGACGTGGCGCACCTTTTTTTACGCGGTCATTATGGCGGAGGTGAAGCGTCGCCCGCTTCGCATGCCAAAGGTGTCGCCTGTCCTATCGCAGAGTCAATGCGACGGGACGAGTGGTTCGCGGGGCAGCCGTTGCGCATGCGCGAGCCATTCAAGGAACGGGCGTTTCGCCTTCGAGTTTTGGATTTCGCGGTGGGTTCGGGCGGAGCGTTGAACGGGTCTTGCCCGGGTCTTTATACATTCGGAGGAGGGTCTGGTGGTGGTTCTTTACTCTGCTGCTCGCCTCTGCTTAGGTTTCCGCAACCTGAGGGAATAGCCAGAGAAAGAAAACCTTGCACCTTATCCGCCCCGCCGCCACCTCCTTCGCTGGGCGATGACCGACCGGGTAACCATCGTTCCGCCGCGCGACCCATGGCCTTTCTCCACTGTCACGGCGGACGACCTGGAGGCCCTTGTTGCCCATGGCGTGCTCCACCCCCTCTCTGATGTCCTGCGGCCGGAGTGGATGGTCCCTCCGAGCGGGGCTGACCCGAACCCGCCGCTGGGGTATGTGCTGAGTTTCGTCTCCTTCCATGAGCGGGGGTTTGGTGTGCCAGCAAGCCGTTTTATGCGGGCGCTCCTGCATCACTATGGGGTGGAGCTGCACAACCTTAGCCCCAACTCCATCGCGCAAGCGGCCATTTTCGCGGCGGTTTGTGAAGGATTTTTGGGGATTGACCCCCACTGGGATCTGTGGACTCATCACTTCTCCGTGGAGCCTTTTGCCTCAGCAACGGGGGAGAAGAGAGTCCACATGGTGGTGCGGGCCGGTGGCTGCATCCTCCAGTTGAGGCAGGCGCGTGCGCAGCAGTACATCCCCGCCATCCTTGTGTCTTCGAACAAGGGGTGGCAGCGCCGGTGGTTTTACCTCCGGAATGACGATGGGAGGCTCCCGTTGTTTTCTGAACGAGTGGTGACCGCCGCTGGTAGCAATTGGCGCTATGGGGCCCCGCGCGAGAGGCAGAAGAATCTCCAGCCCCTTCTGGAGGCCTTGGGGAAGCTGCGAGAGGGAGGGCTCACCGCCGTGGGGGTGGTTGCCGCCATCCATTGCCGGAGGGTGCTCCCCTTGACGGAGCGACGGCTGCTGCTTTTAGAGATGACGCCGGGGGTCGACTTGGAGGGTTCGCAGATGTCCTCGATCCCCCTCCCCGCCGATGACCTCCACAGGCGGGTAGCCGGCACGGTAGGGAGGCTAGACGCTGGCGCCCTTATCCAGCTCCCGATGCGTCCCGAGCGTGGGTGCATGTCCCTGGTGAGTGTCCGCTCCTTCTTCTTTCTTGTGTCTGATTGCCCTTGGTTCTCACAGTCGAGACTTTTCGTTCGTCTTCAGGAGCTAGGGTCTCACAAGCCTTCCCTGCCACCGGTCCCGGAGGACGCGGTGGACCGAGCTGCACGGAGGGTTGCTGCGGAGAAGAAGAAGGAGAACAAGGACACGAAGAAGGCTCGGGCCCACGAGCGGACGCGGGCTCGGGACGCTTTGGAGAAGCGTCGTCGTCGGTAGGAGAGGGACGGGCTCCCGAGGGAGCCGTTGCCGGAGACGCCTGACGATGACGACGACGACGACGATGATGATGAAAACGATGACATGGCCGCCCGCCTTGGCCTCAGGCCGGATCTGAGGCTGGGCCAGGGGTCGTTGAGCCAGCCCCCGAGTGGGCCGGCGCTGTCGGTATCCGGGGCCGGGGCATCAGGGTCCTGACTCGAAGAACAGGGGCAGGCCGGGGGGGTACTTGACCCCTTGGCCAAGGTAGCTGAGGTGACCCCGGGGAGTCAGACCGTCCCGCCTGTTCCCCCAGAGCCGTTGCCCGTGCCGGCAGCAGAGGAGACCGATCCTCGGGTCACCGTGTCCGCGCCTGGGCAGACCATCCCTTCAGCGCCCGAGGCAGGGATGGTGCCGAAGCCGGCAGCGGGGCAAACCTTGGTGGTGCCCGTGGGGACCGAGGCTCGAGGGGCCTCCCCGCAGGCACGATTGGTCGTGGCCCGAAGTGGGTAAGTATCTGAGGATACTTCTGTCCCGGCGCCTTCTTCGTGTGTCCTGATCCTGCTTTTCCCTTTCTTCCCAGCAAATGGAGGCACGACTCGACCGGTCTGGCTCCCCGGAAGGCCCTTAAGACGGCGCCAGCTTCTGCAGCTGGTGCCGCATCGGGCCTCGCTGGCCGGTTGGCCTCTACACAAGGTGCCCCCGAGCAGGGGGTTCAGGCGACACAAGTTGCCATGGGGCGAGCTCCCGAGGCTGACCCCTCGGTCGAGGCGGTCGTCGAGTCGAGGAGACTGTTGGCATGACCGTGGCCTTGAGCCCACCAGTCGTGTTGCCGATGCTAGCACCGGCTTCTGTCGAGGCCATTGCTGCTCTAGCTATGGAGCCACCCGTCGCCGTCAATGCAGAGATGGCCGAGGCACCGCTACTCGAGGCCAACGATCGGAACCCTACCCCCTTAGCCGAGGGGGTTCCCTATGCGCCGACTGCAGGGGGTGTCGATGCCTTGGAGAAGGGGGCGCAGAACCGCGACCCGTCCTGGGGAGCGGCGACCTCGTCCTCGCGCGGCGTAGTCCCAGCGAGCGGCGTCAGCCGCTCCGGTTCTGGGCCCATGGTGCTTCGAAACCCCTCTTCGTTCTTAACAATGAGCGAGAGGAGCGGTCTTGGGACGAGCTTCGTGAGCGTGCCGAGGCAACGGTGGGGTCGCTTCGGGCGACCCTGGAGGTCCTTTCTAGGGACGTTCCAAGGATCCTCCAGGTAAGGATTTCAGGCATACCTTTTACGTGATCAAGGCATTCTTCGTGATGCCCCGCTTCCCTTCCTCAGGATCTAGCAGATCTGAGCGCCGCCAAGTCATCGTTCATTCACCGTGAGGCCGACGTCTGGGGTTCGCTGTGGTTTCTGAGGACCGCGCTTGCCGAGGCTACTGAGCGCCTCTCCCAACGGAGCGCCGAGGCGGCGGACCTTCGTTTGCTCCGTGACGAGCTGGGGGCAGAGGCAGCGGCGGCACGCGCAGAGGCGCAGCGGTGGCAGTCGGAGCTTGGCCAGGTCAACGGTGAGTAGGATCAATCTCCGGGCTGGGCCGCCGAGGCTGAAAGCCGGGCTGAGGCCCTTGGAGGCCAGCTAGTCGAGGCGTCTGCTCGGGCCGGAGCCCTTGCGGCGGACCTGGCCTTGGCCATCGGGTCTGCTCAGTCCGCCCAAGCCGCAGCCTCGGAGCAGCGTATCCGGGCGGAAGGTATGTCTTGGCTGTTTTGAGGTTTTGATTCAGCTTTACTCTTCAACTTGCGTTTGAAGACTTCTGCTTTGGCTGTTTGCAGAGCTCGAGTTTGCCCTCAGCGAGTCCGCCAAGGCACTTGCCCAGGCGGTTGAGCAGAAGGAGGCCGACCGCGCGGCCATGTCCGAGGCTATCTCGGCCTTTTGCCAGATCTTTGGCCTTGACGACGTCCCCTCGGGAAGCTCCCCTCAGAGTCGCCTGCAGGCCTTGGGCGACCACGCGCACGGCAGACTCCGCGAGGCGCTGCATCACGGCGTTAGGCGGGCCTTCGCCGTGCTCGCTTCCCACTATGATGTGGATCTGGAGCGGGTCAGCGAGGGGTATTGCCTTCCCGACGAAGACGAAGCTACCCTGGCCGAAGTTCAGAGGCTTGACGTGGCCACCGCGGGCCCGAGCGCGGTGCTGGCGTCCACCTTCGAGGTGGAGATCCTTCCGCCTGCGCCGCCGTCCGAGGCCGGGGTGGATCTTGCCGAGGGTGGAGACGGCGTTGAGGTCGGAGATGAAGCCGAGGGTGCCGCTCCTCCCCCGGGCGATGCTTGATTCTGCCGGAGCAGTTTGTTTTGAACACGTGTGTGTATTTCGCAGCCGTCGAAGCCTGAACACTTTGTCGTCGTGATATAAAGCTATGTCTTTTTCTTCCTGTTTCGCGTACCTGGACTTGTTCGTCAGTAGCAGGATCGCTTACCCAAGTAAGAGTTATTTTTCGCGGTAGGTGACGAGCGAGGTATCCGTATCCCGGAGGCGTAGGAGTCCCTCGGCTCGGTCGGCCTTGCCGCTTACATGCACTCTTATTCGTTTCTCGGGGTTCTGTTACTGACATAGCCAGGAGACACGAAAGTCGTTTTGGCGGAAGACTTTTTTTTGAGGAAAATTTTGACGCAGAGGGGGTTCCCCCCTTCTAGCCCCCGAGGGAGGGTCGGGCTTTGCCGAGGCAAGGCTGACCCTTCCTTGAAGGTTAGACTATGCTTATGTATGTAAACGAGGTACATGAACGACTTGAAAACATCTTAACGGTAGAAGCAACGTAGCTGTCGGATGTTCCAAGCGTTGTTGTAGACCTCGCCTTGACTGTTGGCCAGCTTGTATGTTCCGAGCTTCAGAATCTTGGCGATGATGAACGGCCCTTCCTAGGGAGGCGTGAGCTTGTGGCGCCCTCGGGCGTCTTGTTGTAGCCAAAGCACCAAGTCGCCCACCTGGAGGTCTCGGAACCGAACCCCTCGGGCATGGTAGCGTCGCAGAGACTGCTGATACCGCGCCGAGTGTAGCAAGGCCATGTCCCGAGCCTCTTCCAGCTGGTCAAGTGAGTCTTCTCGGTTCGTCTGGTTGCTTCGGGCATTGTATGCCCTCGTCCTCGGGGAGCCGTATTCTATGTCTGTGGGCAAGATAGCCTCGGCCCCATAGACTAGAAAAAACGGCGTGAAGCCCATGGCTCGGCTTGGCGTCGTCCTCAGGCTCTAGACCACCGAGGGGAGTTCCTTCATCCACCGCCTGCCGAACTTGTTGAGGTCATTGTAGATCCTCGGCTTGAGTCCCTGTAGAATCATGTCGTTGGCATGCTCTACCTGCCCATTCGTCATGGGGTGAGCTACGGCGGCCCAGTCCACCCGGATGTGGTGGTCCTCGCAGAAGTCCAGGAACTTTCTGCCAGTGAACTGGGTGCCGTTGTCGGTGATGATGGAGTTCGGGACCCCGAAGCGATGGATGATGTTGGTGAAGAATGCCACCGCCTATTCGGACCTGATGTTGTTTAGGGGTCGAACCTCAATCCACTTAGAGAATTTGTCGATGGTGACCAGCAGGTGCGTGAAGCCCCCGGGTGCCTTCTGCAAGGGACCGACGAGGTCCAGACCCCACACAGCAAACGGCTAGGTGATGAGTATTGTTTGCAGAGCCTGAGCGGGCAGGTGGGTCTGCCTTGCGTAGAATTGACACACTTGGCAGGTGCGTACAATCCTAGTGGCATCGGCCACCGTGGTTGGCCAGTAGAAACCCTGTCGGAAGGCATTTCCCACGAGGGCCCGAGGTGCTGCGTGGTGACCGCAAGCCCCCGAGTGTATTTCTTGCAATAACTCCTGACCTTCGGCGATGGATATGCACCGCTGGAGGATGCCTGAGGGGCTGCGGTGGTAGAGCTCCTTTTCGTCACCCAGCAAGACGAACGACTTGGCGCGCCGCGCCAGTCGCCAAGCTTCGGCTCTGTCGAGGGGTAGCTCTCCTCGGTGGAGATATTGCAGGTATGGGGTTTGCCAGTTTCGATTAGGCGTGACCCCATTCTGCTCTTCCTCGATGCGCAGTGCCTCACCCTCGGGGGCCGAGGGTGCCTCGGGCGGGGCCGAGGCTGCCTCGGGCTGAGCTGAGGGCGCCTCGGGCTGGGCCGAGGGCGCCTCGGGCAGAGCCGAGGCCTTCTCGGGATCGGGCGTGTCGTTGGTCTTGACGGAGGGTTGATGTAGGTCTCGGGAGAAGACGTCCGGAGGGACCATTGTTCGCCCCGAGGCTATCTTAGCCAGCTCGTCTGCAGTCTCGTTGTATCATCGAGCGACGTGGTTGAGCTCGAGCCTGTAGAACTTGTCCTCCAGGCGCCGAACCTCGTCGCAGTAGGCTTCCATCTTTGGGTCGCGGCAGTGGGAGTTCTTCATGACTTGGTCGATGACAAGCTGCGAGTCGCCACGAGCGTCGAGGCGCCAAACCCCTAGCTCGATGGCGATGCGCAACCCATTGACCAGAGCCCCATACTCGGCCATGTTGTTGGACGCCGGAAAATGGAGGCGCAGCACGTAGCGGAGGTGCCTTCCGAGGGGTGAGATGAAGAGCAGGCCTGCGCCCGCTCCTGTTTTCATCAACGACCCGTCGAAAAACATGGTCCAGAGTTCTGGTTGGATCAGAGCTGTTGGGAGCTGGGTGTCGACCCATTCAGCCACAAAGTCTGCCAAGACTTGAGACTTGATGGCCTTCCAAGGGGCAAACGAGATCGTCTCGCCCATGATCTCCACCGCCCACTTTGCAATCCTACCCGAGGCCTCTCGGCACTGGATGATCTCCCCCAGGGGGAAGGATGACACCACAGTCACCGGATGAGACTCGAAGTAGTGTCGCAACTTTCGCCGTGTTAGAATCACCGTGTATAGTAGCTTCTGAATTTGCGGGTAGCGGATTTTGGTCTCGGACAGTACCTCACTGATGAAGTAGACCGGCCTCTGGATGGGTAATGCTTGCCCTTCTTCTCGTCTCTCAACCACGATCGCGGTGCTGACCACCTAAGTGGTAGCGGTGACATAGATCAAGAGGGCTTCTCCGGTAGCAGGGGGCACCAGGATGGGCGCGGTTGTAAGGAGCGCCTTCAAGTTCCCGAGGGCTTCCTCGGCCTCGAGGGTCCAAGTGAAGTGCTCGGTCTTCTTTAAGAGGCGATACAGGGGCAGGCCTCTTTTGTCGAGGCACGAGATGAAGCGGCTCAGAGCCGCAAGGCATCCCATGACCCTCTATACTCCTTTCAAGTCCTTGATAGGCCCCATGTTGGTGATGGCCGCGATTTTCTCTGGGTTGGCCTCGATGCCCCGCTCGGAGACGATGAACCCCAGGAGCATGCCTCGGGGGACTCCAAAGATACACTTCTCGGGATTGAGTTTTACGCCTTTCGCTTTGAGACACTTGAATGTCGTTTCAAGGTCGGAGAGGAGGTCGGAGGCTTTCCTCGTCTTGACTACGATGTCATCGATGTAAGCCTCGACCGTTCGACCAATGTGCTGTCCGAACACGTGGTTCATGCACCTTTGGTATGTCGCACCCGCATTCCTCAAACCGAATGGCATAGTAATGTAGCAGAACATGCCAAAAGGTGTGATGAAAGAAGTCGCGAGCTGGTCGGACTCTTTCATCCTGATATGGTGATACCCTGAGTAGGCATCGAGGAACGACAGGGTTTCGCACCCAGCAGTGGAATCCACGATTTGATCGATGCGAGGCAGAGGGTAGGGAACCTTCGGACATGCTTTGTTTAGACCAGTGTAGTCTACACACATCCGCCATTTCCCACCTTTCTTTTTCACAAGCACAGGGTTGGCTAGCCATTTGGGATGGAATACCTCTTTGATGAACCCTGCAGCCATTAGCTTGTGGATCTCCTCGCTTATGGCTCTGCGCTTTTCTTCGTCGAATCGGCGCAGAGGCTGCTTCACGGGTCGGGCTCCAGCTCGGATATCCAGTGAGTGCTCGGTGACATCCCTCGGTATGCCTGGCATGTCCGAGGGACTCCACGCAAAAACCTCGGCGTTTGCGCGGAGAAAGTCGACGAGCACTGCTTCCTATTTGGGGTCGAGCTCGGTGCCGATCCGGATCTGCTTGGAGGTGTCGTTGCTGGGCTCGAGAGGGATGGAATTAACCGCCTCTGCTGGTTCGAAGTTGCCGGCGTGGCACTTCGTATCTGGCGCCTCCTTGGAGAGGCTCTCCATGTCGACGATGAGGGCCTCGGATTCGGCAAGGGCCTCGGCGTATTCCACGCACTCCACGTCGCATTCGTACGCGTGTCGATAAGTGGGGCCGACGGTGATGACCCCGTTGGGGCCCGGCATCTTGAGCTCGAGGTAGGTGTAGTTGGGGACGGCCATGAACTTGGCATAGCATGGTCTCCCCAGCACTGCGTGGTAGGTTCCTCGGAACCCGACCACCTCGAACGTGAGGGTTTCCTTTCGGAAGTTGGAGGGAGTCCTGAAGCAGACGGGCAGATCAAGTTGTCCAAGGGGCTAGGCGCGCTTCTCGGGAATGATCCCGTGAAAGGGCGCCGCGCCGGCTCGGATCGAGGACATATCGATCTGCAGGAGCCCGAGGGTGTCAGCGTAGATGATGTTGAGGCTGCTGCCTCCGTCCATGAGGACCTTGGTAAGCCTGATGTTGTCGATGACAAGATCAACAATGAGCGGGTACTTCCCCGGGCTCGGCACGCGGTCGGGGTGGTCACCTTGGTCGAAGGTGATGGGCTTGTCGGACCAGTCTAGGTAGACTGGCGCCACCACCTTCACCGAGCAGACCTCCCGGCGCTCTTGCTTGCGGTGCTGAGCCGAGGCGTTCGCCACTTGCCCACTGTAGATCATGAAGCAGTCATGGACCTCGGGGAACTCCTCTGCCTTGCGGGCTTCCTTCTTGTCGTTGTCGGGGGCCCTGCCACCTTCCGCCGGGGGCCCGGCCTTGTGGAAGTAGCGCTAAAGCATGACGCACTCCTCAAGGGTGTGCTTGACGGGACCCTGATGGTAGGGGCACGACTCCTTGAGCATCTTATCGAACATGTTGGCGCCTCCGGGAGGCTTCCGAGGGTTCTTGTGCTCGGCGGCGGCGACAAGGTCTGCGTCGGTGGCGTCGCGTTTCGCTTGCGACTTCTTCTTGCCCTTTTTCCTCGCGCCGCGCTGAGCGAACGCCTCAGGGACGTCATCCAGCTGGCGCCCCTGAGGCTGCTTGTCCTTCCGGAAGATGGCCTCGACCGCCTCCTGGCCAGAGGCGAACTTGGTGGCGATGTCCATCAGCTCGCTCGCCCTGGTGGGAGTCTTGCGACCCAGCTTGCTCACCAGGTCACGGCAAGTGGTGCCGGCGAGGAACGCGCTGATGACATCTGAGTCGGTGATGTTGAGCAGCTCGATGCGCTGCTTCGAGAATCACCGGATATAGTCCCGTAGGGATTCTCCCGGCTGCTGGCGGCAGCTTCGGAGATCCCAAGAGTTCCTAGGGCGCATGTATGTGCCCTGAAAGTTGCCGGCGAAGGCTTTGACTAGGTCGTCCTAGTTGGAGATCTGCGTAGGAGGCAGATGCTCCAGCCAGGCTCAGGCGGCGTCGGAGAGGAACAGGGGGAGGTTGCAGATGATGAGGTTGTCATCGTCCGTTCCACCCAGCTGTCAGGCCAACCGGTAGTCTGCGAGCCACTATTTCGGCCTTGTCTCCCCCTGAGTACTTGGTGATGGTAGTCGGGGCCTAGAACCGGGTTGGGAACGGCGCCCGTCGTATGGCCCGGCTGAAAGCTTGTGGACCGGGTGGTTCGGGCGAAGGGCTCTGATCCTCCCCGCTGTCGTAGCGTCCCCCACGCCTGGGGTGGTAGCCCCGGCCCTAAAGGGGTGCAGCGGGTGCGGCCGCACTAGGCCCCCAAAAATAGAGGGCCCCTCTGGCCACTGGACGTTAGCATTTTTTTCCCGCTAAGCATATCTACCCTAGATATAAATACGCAAGAGTGATGCACTATCGATCAGTTTTGTTTAGATTGTTAAACTAATGTCTCAATTACTTATCTAATATTCACTTCATTCCAAAATAGTATTTGTTTTAGCTCTTAATTTTTATGTCTATATTCAACTAGATGATGAGGAATCAACTAGAGAAGCAAAATAAATTTTATTTTGATACAGAGAGAGTATTATTTACTATACACATGATGGTTGCATCGACGGAGAGAAGATTTTTAAACTTGAAATATTTTTTGAACTATTTAAGGTCAACAATGACTTAAGAGAGGTTAAATGGTTTGGCGATTATATGTATCTAAAAGAAGTTGTTGAGTGAGATTGGTCTTAATAGTATAAGCGATGATTTGTATCACAAAATGTTAGAAGATATTTTTAATGGCATCGGATAACAAGTATGTGTTTTTGCTATATTTTATATTTGTCATCTTATAAACTTGAAAATAGTGCATAATAATTTGTATACGTTGAATATTATATATATTGTGTGTGGATAGGCCCTTCATTTCAGATTTCGCATCGGGCCCCTAAAAAGTCAGGAACGGCCCTGGGCGCACCCTCTCGTCGAGGTGGGCTCGACGGTCGCGGCGATGGTGCTCGTTGCCGAGGCAGCCCGGGGCCACAGGTGCTGTGTCCCGCGTGCGCCTGGTGTGGACCAAGGCTTCCCGCATAAATCGAGAAGTCGCGGCACGATGCTCCGGGGGGTATCCCTGCCTTCGGGAGGCAGAGCTTTCGGCTCGTCGGACCGCGGCATCCTCCAGGAGATTCTTGAGCTCTCCCTGGATACGCCGCCCCTCGGTGGTGGATGGTTCTGGCATCGTCCGGAGTAGTATCGCCGCTGCAGCCAGGTTTCTGGTCGACCCCACTGGAAACCGGGGGTAGCCTTGCCCTGACATCGTCGGCGATGCGGTGCTGGATGGCCTGGGGCAGATGACGCGCTTCTCCGGCCGGTGCTCGGCCTGCTCGCTCCTGCCCGATGTTCTGTCAAAGCTGCACAAGTTGTCCTGCTTCCTCATCGAGCCTGGCCTGATCTCGCGGATTTGCTCGAGCTGTGTGTCCTGACCCCCCGCAGGGACTGGGACCACAGCTAGTTCCCGAAGGATGTCAACGCGAGGCGTAGGCCTAGAGGGATCGCCGTCCTCCGGCATACCAATGTGGTTGTCTTCGTCGAGACCCTCTAGATCGACGTGGAAACATTCGCGACTTGGGCCACAGTCCTCGTCGCCAAGGCTGTGGCTATCATCGGAGCAACCAGAGAGGCAGTAGTCACATGCGGTCATGAAGTCCCGCATGGCACTAGAGTTACCGAGCCCGGAGAAGTCCCAACCAGAGTCGGGCTCGTCATCTTCCTCGGAACCCGGGGGCCCGTAGGTCGAGACGGCCATAAATCTCTTGATCAATGGGCGGTGATGAAGTCGCATCGGGGACGGACTGCACCGTTATCTCAAATATGAGGCTAATGCCCAGCAAGTCCTTCGCGAGCGTGCTGGCATTGTTCGTCTGCTTGGGGTTGGCGTGTTGTGGGGAAACGACGCTCGTCTTCGTCTCAGACGCGAGGTCAACGCCCGACGTGTCCCCCGCTGGGGCGCCGGCGTCGTCGACTCGCTTGACAGCCGATGAGGCGCCGCCTCCTGCTTGGCCACGATTGCCCCGCCTCCTTCCCCGTCGATGGGGAAGGTGATGGGATAGACTCGGATGTTGTTCTTCCGCCACGCGGGGAAGATGTCGTCGATTCCGCCGCCGGTGGGCGGGCTGACGGCCGCCATTGTCATTGTCGCGAGGCGGAGGAAGGAGTTTCATGTCGTAGCTGCCATCGAGGGACATGAACTCGAGACTCCTGAAATGGAGCTTCGTCCCGGGTTGGAGAGGTTGCTGGAGACTCCCCATCTGGAGCTTGACGGGAAGTTGTTCGTCAACATGCAGCAGGCCCCTACCTGGCGCGCCAACTATCGGCATTTCGACCCCGGGAGGTCCCTGGACCGACGAGTAAATTGTCGCTGCGTGTCCTAGCCCAGATGGGTCGGCGCGAGATGGAGACACAAGGGGGGAAAACCGGTGAGGGGAAACCGCGGTTTCGTGTTGTCCTGTGCCTAGGGTGGATGCGCTTGCAGTAGGGGGTTACAATCGTTTGCGAGGGAGAGAGAGATAGGGCATGAGACTGCATGTCAGCCCGTTCTCTCGCGCGGCCACCTTTTTCGTACGAGGGCCCTGGACCTTCCTTTTATAGACGTAAGGAGAGGGTCCAGGTGTACAATGGGGGGTGTAGCAGTGTGCTAACGTGTCTAGCAGAGAGGAGCCAGAGCCCTATGTACATGCCGACGTGGCTATCGGAGAGGTGTTGGAGCCCTGTTCATATGGCGTCGTGGCCGTCGGAGGAGTGCTTGAGCCCTGTAGAAGCACAGCTGTCAGGGCTGTCGGATCCTTGCTGACGTCTCCTTGCTTCCGTAAGGGGCTGAGAACCGCCGTCGTCATGGAGCACACGGGGTGCCATCATTACTTGTTTTACCGGGGCGAGCCAGATGGGACGCCGGTCTTGTTCCCCGTAGCCTGGGCTAGCTAGGGGTAGGGTAATGATGGCCCCCCTCGTGGCATGGTCGGCCCGAGCGAGGTGGTGGCTCCTCCGAGGTCGAGGTTGAGTCCGTGCTCGGGGGCCGGGCGAGGCGGAGACCGTCGTCTGGAGGTCGAGGTTGAGTCCGAGCCTGGGGGTCGGGCGAGGCGGAGATCGTCGTCCGAGGTCGAGGTTGAGTCCGAGCCCTGGGTCGAGCGAGGCGGAGACCATCGTCCGAGGTTGAGGTGGAGTCCGAGCCCTAGGGTCGGGCGAGGCGGAGACCATCGTCCAAGGTCGAGGTGGAGTCCGAGCCCTGGGGTCGGGCGAGGCAGAGACCGTTGTCCGAGGTCGAGGTGGAGTCCGAGCCCTGGGGTCGGGCGAGGCGGAGACCGTCGTCCTAGGTCGAGGTGGAGTCCGAGCCCTGGGGTCGGGCGAGGCGGAGACCATCGTTCGAGGTCGAGGTGGAGTCCGAGCCCTAGGGTCAGGCGAGGCGAATATTCCTATGGCGCCCGAGGCTGGACTTGGCTGCTGTCAGCCTCACCCTGGCGGGTGGCACAGCAGTCGGAGCAGCGCAGGCGGCGCTATTTTCCTGTCAGGTCAGTCAGTGGAAGGGCGAAGTGACTGCGGTCACTTCGGCCTTGTCGACTGGAAAGCGCGCGTCAGGATAAGGTGTCAAGCGATCCTTGCATTAAATGCTCCTGCGATCCGGTCGGCTGGCGAGGCGATCTGGCCAAGGTTGCTTCTCCGTGAAGCCTGCCCGAACTGGACCTCGGGCGCGTCGAAGGTGCGTCCGTTGCTTGAGGAGACCCTCGGGCGAGGCGCGAATCTGCCTTGGTCTACCGTTCCTGCTCGAGGCTGGGCTCGGGTGAGGCGAGATCGTGTCCCTTGAGTGGACGGAGCTTTGACCGGAATTGCGCCCATCAAGCCTTTGCAGCTTTTGTGCTGATGGGGGTTACCAGCTGAGATTAGGAGCCTTGGAGGTACCCCTAATTACGGTCCCCAACACGTAGTGTCCGCATTAAAGCCCTTCAATCGAATGAGTGGTTTAATTTATAATAATGTAACGTGATCATTTCTCGACTGTCTTTTCCTCTTTCTCTCTTAACCGTAATTGCGAGCCCGTGTGGAACGTTTGTTTATTTATTGCATCCTATTGCATGGTGTACTGTTCTTTTGTATTAAATGTGTGGATGTATGTATGTTTGCGCTCGCATAGAGAACGACCCGGTTGAGGAGCCCGAAGAACTCGCAGGAGAAGCCCCTGAGCAGCAGTCGGTTGGTGGAGGCAAGTGTCCCTTGACCTATCTCTGTCCTATACATTCTTTAATTCACCTCCCGCATTTCACAGTTATACCTAAGGATCGACTAGCTTTTGTTATTCATGTCCTTGTTTACCTATTTGGGTTGGATTGTTATTGCTTAGACTTATGCTATTGCTCAACTCTAATCAATGAACATGATGAGAATTATCAATGATACGTTGTTTTCCCCTCTTTTATTATGATGTTATACTTGTGACCTTCAAGAGGGCTCGAGCGGTTTCTCGAGTGCCTCTCCGTAAGGATCTGTTCGTTGGATGACCGCCCAGGAAAACATTGCAACCATGAGGGTGGAGTGGGACGCCCTTAGCTGAATAATTAGAGGAACCGGGGGGTAGTTCGCTTAGCCGTCATGCCATCAATGTGGCTCGGTGTATACGACTCGCTTTGCCAAGGTTGATTTGTCCCTTGGGGAGGAGTGCGGTACATTTAGGAAACCTAACGGGCGGCTACAGCCTCGGGGAATCTTTGTAAAGGCTACATAGTGATGCCCTGCTGGACCACCTAGGTAGTGGTCAATGGGGAGTAGCTCTCTCCGGGCAGAAAGGGAAATCACGGCTTGTGGGTAAAGTGCACAACCTCTGCAGAGTGTATGAAAACTGATATATCAGCCGTGCTCGCAGTTATGAGCGGCCAAGGGAGCTCTAGTGATTAGTGGTACTTGATCAGAGATGTTCGGGTTGCAGGTGGCAATGAGATTGATGGTTCTTGGTTTTGACTCTGGAAATGGTAAGTGGTACTCTTTCCGTTTGGAAAGGAGTATGTTTGGGTTAATAACGTGGGTTAATTCTTGAAAGCTCTCTTGTGGGTTTTGGTGTTTGGATGACAACTCAATTAAAGGACTAACAAGTGTGCTAAGTGTTGAACAGGTGCTTAATGTAAAGCTAACAGGGTTCAACACAAGTGAACAAGTGTGATGGTCCAAGGACTAGATGATGATAGATAATGGGCATCACAAGTAAGATGGACATTGCAAAAGTGATACTCGGGTGCGTAGCTCGGAGACAACTGATCAAGTCAAGGACGGAGGCAAGAAGAGCTTTGAGGTACCAAGTGCATGGGAGAAGGTCAAGGAGGCTGAGGAACCCAAAGCCAAGGGTGAAGAAGAAGGCTTGCAAAGTCAAGGGTGATCGAGTTGAGAACAGCTACGGCACATCAAGGATCACTACATAAGGACGTGACTTACAACCAATGAGGTAACAACTACAGTTATGTGGTGTAAGTCATAAGGCTCAAGATCAAGCTCTAAGAAGGAGATCAAGGTCACTAGAAGGAGAACAAGTGTCAAAACCAGAACTGGAAGCAGCCCAAAAGAGCCAAGTTCACCTTGATCTCTAGTTTGGGTTGTTCCTAAGTTTGGAGATGTTCTATGTGACCTTTGCAGGATGTTGGAGCTAAGAAATGTCAATCTAGATCAAGTCAAGCTGACTTGATGATTTATGAGTCCAACATCAAAGCTCAAGCATGTCAAATGCTATAGATGTAATAACTAAGAGAAGGTATGTTTCTAGACTTAGTACATTGGTTTTGTGTACTAATATACTTGTCTAAGTGTTAGAAACAGAAGGAAGAAGAAAAGGAAAGAAGTGCAAAAGGCTTGGCTGTGTTCAGCCAAGACTCAGCTCGGCTTGGCACACCGGACTGTCCGGTGGTGCACCGGACAGTGTCCGGTGCGCCAGGCTGAGCTCCGGTGAACAGGCCGCTCTCGGGAGAAGTCGGCAGCGTACGGCTATAATTCACCGGACTGTCCGGTGGTGCACCGGACTGTCCGGTGAGGCAACGGTCAGCTGGCCAACGGTCGGCTGTGCAATCCGCGTGTGACGCGTGGCCGAGCCAACGGTCAGATGGGGGCACCAGACTGTCCGGTGTGCACCGGACAGTGTTCGGTGCGCCAACGGCTCCAAGCCTGCAACGGTCGCCTGCGCTAGTTTTGGAAAGAAATCGGGCACCGGACAGTGTCCGGTGGTGCACCGGACTGTCCGGTGCGCCACCCGACAGAAGGCAAGGATTGCCTTCCTGGATTGCTTCCAACGGCTCCTAGGCCCCTTGTGCCTATAAAAGGGACCCCTAGGCGCCTCAAGCAATGTACAAGTGCAGCCAACAAGTGTAGACTTCACTCGAATCAATTCTCACTCTCCCTATTGTGTGTATCTCTCTAGCTTATGTAGAAGGCACAGCTATAAGCCTTTAGAGAGTGGAGAAGAGCTGCTAAGAGCTAGATCAAGGTCTTGAGCGTATCGTTACTCTGCCGAGGTGCTGCAAAGAAGTTTGTAAGCAGCCGCGGTTTTGTTGTAACCCAACTCAACATAGTGAAAGGCTCTATCTGTCATACTGACAGATCTGAGCAAACGGAGGAAGGAGTTGAAATAGACTCCAAGCCCAGGTGTGGCTAACTCCAACGAGGACTAGGCAAGCATTTCAGGCTTGGCCGAACCTCGGGATAAATCCTTGTGTCTGTGTGCTCTGTTCTGTATTGTATCCTGACTCTCTGTCTTACTCGCCTTTATATCTGCACTTCAACACTTATCTATGGTATAAGCTTTATTTGAAGTTCAGGACATTTTGAGACAGGATCTTCTATTCCGCTGCAACCTACTCGAAGGGTCTTCTCACTCCACTGCGTACTAAGTCTTCGAGTAGAGTAAGAATTTAAGTTTTAAAGTGATAAGTTTTATTCGCCTATTCACCCCCCCCCCTCTAGGCGACATCCAGATCCTGTTCCCGGGTCAAAGGGAACTTTCAATTGGTATCGGAGCTAGGCCTCTCCAGTGTGGGCTTAGCTGTCCGGAGATGACGATGTCGTCACAAGAGGTAACTGTATAACTTCTTTTAGGTGATGGCTCTAATTACAAGTCTTGGTCTGTCTCTATTTATAATGCTTTCATGAGTGTTGATCCTGATTTGAGATAGGTCTTTAGTAGAAGTATTTTTCCCTCTAATGTTAGTAAAAATCCTTCTAATGATGAACTAAGATGTCTATCTCTAAATCACCATGCTTGCAACATCTTAGTTGATTCTCTTTCTAGAGATGCCTATTTTGCCATCATGAGTAGTGATAATGATTTATTTGTTGATGCTCATGATTTATGGAATAGAATTAAAGTAAAATATTTTGTGGCAAATTATACTGCTCCTACTCCCTATATTGCTTGTGATGCTAACCTTTCAAAGGGAGAAGAACAAGAACGATGGGCACCAAACGATGAATCCACCTCGTCAACAGGTTTGTTCTCCACTAGTAATAAATGTTTTATTGCTAACAATGACGGTGGAGACGAAAGCCATGATGAGGTGGAATATGAGGATGATAGCGAGGATGAATCTTCATCACCACAAGGTGCATTTTCATGTATTGCTTCCACTAACATTGATGACAGGGAAAATGAGACCGACGATGTGGAAGAAGAGGAGATTCGTCGTTTCTACATCCATCTCAACAAAGAGGACAAAGCGCTCTTGGTTAAACTGTTGAGAAGGAACAAGGAACAAGGCGAGACACTTCTCAGGCTAAAGGAGACACTCATCAAAACAAACAACAGCCTAGAGAAGATGACCAAAGAACATGAGGAGCTAAAGTGCTCTCATGATGATTTGGTCCAACAGTATGATTCAATTTTATTTGAGCAAAGAAATAATGATGATGCTTTATCTTGTGTTGCTCAACTTAAAATGGAAAATGCCATGCTTAGGAGTCAAGTCGAAATGATAAACTTAGAAAAACTTGCTCTAGGTGAAGAATATGATATTTTATCATTTTCTCATAATAAATTAATTGATGACCATATCATGCTTGATATTGCTCATAAAATAGTAATTACTAGTGTTAACTCAAGTGAACCTCATTCTTGTAAATGTGCACATTTGAATAATCTATCACCATATGCTAACCCCTGTCACTCAAAAGGAAGCGAGTGTTTAAATGAGCAAAAAGTTGCAGGGTCACAAAAGAAATTGTGTGGGAACAAGAAGCAAAGACAACTAAGGAGAAGACACATTGCTCAACTCTCTCAAGATATCCACGGGCGCATGGTGAAGAAGCTTGAGAAAGGGAAAACTGCAGCAAGTGTTAAGCTCAATAAGAAGAATGTTCCTAAAGATGAAGAAATCAACATGAGCTTGGAAAAAGGTAAAGATTCAATTAATCATGTTGTTTGCACTGACCTTTTCTCTATGTCATCCAAGAACAAAAAGAGAAAAGGGAAAAGGAGGTGCTTTAAGTGCAACAAGTCAGGACACCTCATTGCGTCATGTCCATACACCAACAAGGGTGAAGGGATAAGGAGATGCTTCGGATGCAATGACAAGAACCACACGATCACTTCTTGTCCTCTATTGACGGATCAAGCATGTGCAGTCTCCAAGATGACTCTCACCAAGGAAAATGACAAACAGCAAACGTCATGTCAGGTTGAGCGACGCTTCTGCTACAAGTGTGGTGAGCAGGGTCATCTATCCAAGGTATGTAATAAAGGTAAGGTTCCTAAGCAAGTAAATTTGTCTCAATCTTATTCGCTTAGGAGACCCAAATCATACACTTGTGCTAGATCTATAACGAGATCACCTAGAACTAGCACAAAGACTATTTGGGTACCAAAGGCACTTTTGGTTGAACGTCATGGACCCATCCCGAGGTGGGTACCAAATTGTGCTAACTAGACCATGCAGGTGCCTTGAGATGGACTGGAGACCATGGGAGAGCTTAAGACGGTTATCTAAAACTCTATGCTTAAGCTGTTAATTGTTTTGGTGTTTATTGACCCAAGGTTGAATTACTGTGAGACACTAATCCCATGTTCATCTCAAGTATAAAAAAAGGGTGAATAGGTCCTTAATCATTATTGGTGAATCAAACAAAGGACCTCGATGAGATTCTTTAACTTGCTCTCCATAGGATGGTACCCTTGTATCTTAAGTACTTTGTTGATAATCAGTATTGCTCTTAAAACTGATTGTTGTGCTACCTGTCCTTGGAGTAGTTATGCCTCTTGATTGCCTGTGTTGAGTACCTTTCAATCAATGATTAGTGATTTCCAAGATCGTAACCATGCGTGCTTAATCATGATTGTATGCTTTAGAGGTTTTGTCTCTTGAATCATTTAATGGGTAGTTTTTCATTAGATATATCCACCATGATTAACTCTTTTCGTGTTCATGAATAAACATGTATTCCTTTGTGAGTTATGCTATATGGTTTTAATAATTAACCTATGTGCAAATATGATATTTTGTTTAGTTAATGTTCACACGATTACTCTAGTCTGGTATTGTGTGAATACCAACTCCATGTTGTGCCTCTAATGCACTCTTTTGAGCTATAAGGTGCATGAACAAAAGGAGCCCTCAATTAGTGACAACTGGTGCTCTAATAGCAATTCAGGAAAAGGCAAAGGTATGGAGAATGGAACTATGCAATTTCATTGAATATCTTGAAGTTCCATTAATTATGATCACAGCTATGGTCTTGCCTCTGAATTGGTAGTATCTTGGTTTAGGTACTCCTTACTTTATAATGTTGATTCTTTTGGTGTATCTAAGGAACCTTCTTAATTATGATGTGCTTAGACATTGCGCTTTATATGCATGATCGTGTTGTTTTTCAATTGGTATATGTGGTGCAATGATTGTCAAGTATGAAGCATGTCTAGGTTGCTCGTAAAATGTTATACTTCTTGAGGCATGCATTGTTGGATTAAGTCAATCTTTCACTTGATATTCAAATTGGTATCTCTATGTGATGAAAGTGATAGAGTATGCCTTGACCAAGGTATGTTGTGATCCCCTCTAGTTCTGAGGAAGCTAGAATGTGCAAAGTGCAAGTCATTCAAATACTTGATGCACAACTTGAGGGGGAGCACACATATCTTGTGTCTTTTGAGACTAACTGTTTCTTGAGCGATCTTGTATAGTCTCTAGGTGGAAAAGAGAAGATGAGCAAGAAATGGAGCAATCAGGACTTGGGTACCTCTATAAGTCAAGAAATTGGTATCTTAAGTCGTGAGTAATTGCATATTTTTAGATTGCTCATGCTCTATAATATCTGGTGATAATAGATGCTTATCCTTAAATATCATGGAGCTATGATAATAAATGACCTTTCAATTGGTAGCCATGATAGTTTGCTTCAATTGACATCTTTTGATATTATGCGTAAATGTATCTTAATATCTCTGGTGCATGTGTTTAATGAATAAGGGGGAGTGTTGATAATGTGTCTCTCCTCCTTAACACCCTGCTGTCCCTTGATATCATCCTATGTTCTTGCTTGAATATGGTTTTGGTGTTTGATGTCAAAGGGGGAGAATTTGTGCATTAAAGCTTATCTCAACCTGAGAGAAAAGCTTATCCTAAGGGGTGATGTGTCAGTTTGAGCATTGTTAGTGTGTTATTGATAAGTCTTATCATATACTTCTTGCAGTATTATATGTGTTGCATCATATGGACTAGTGTTTGTATTATATGTGTTGCATCATATGGACTAGTGTTTAGTGTTTCCGCTGCTATGAATTAATTGGCTTCTATAGTGTTATAGATAGTCATGTGGTTAATGGTGCTTTAAAGATTTAAGGTGCTTTAAGATTGCTTTAAAATAGTATCTTAGTTTAAATTGGTATCTTAATGGTGAATAGTGGTAGGTTGATATTCCTGTGATATATCCACTTAAGTGAGTGGTGTTTAACTCTGATTCTGTGCATTTGTGTGTTATACACATCATGGTTTGATCCTTGACACAATGCATCCCACAGGTGCTAAGGTGTAGCAATATTTCGATTTAGCCTAAGTATGTGCATTTTGGCATTTAAGGCCAAAGCTAAGTTTTTTAATGCAAGCACATATTTAGGGGGAGCATTCTACAATCTTAGAACTCAATTTGTGCTTTAAATTTCACTCTTATGTAAGCTTTAATTGTGTTGCCATCAATCACCAAAAAGGGGGAGATTGAAAGCTCTCTTGTGGGTTTTGGTGTTTGGATGACAACTCAATTAAAGGACTAACAAGTGTGCTAAGTGTTGAACAGGTGCTTAATGTAAAGCTAACAGGGTTCAACAAAAGTGAACAAGTGTGATGGTCCAAGGACTAGATGATGATAGATAATGGGCATCACAAGTAAGATGGACATTGCAAAAGTGATACCCGGGTGCATAGCTCGGAGACAACTGATCAAGTCAAGGACGGAGGCAAGAAGAGCTTCAAGGTACCAAGTGCACGGGAGAAGGTCAAGGAGGCTGAGGAACCCAAAGCCAAGGGTGAAGAAGAAGGCTTGCAAACTCAAGGGTGATCGAGTTGAGAACAGCTACGGCACATCAAGGATCACTACATAAGGACGTGACTTACAACCAATGAGGTAACAGCTATAGTTATGTGGTGTAAGTCATAAGGCTCAAGATCAAGCTCTAAGAAGGAGATCAAGGTCACTAGAAGGAGAACAAGTGTCAAAACCAGAACTGGAAGTAGCCCAAAAGAGCTAAGTTCACCTTGATCTCTAGTTTGGGTTGTTCCTATGTTTGGAGATGTTCTATGTGACCTTTGCAGGATGTTGGAGCTAAGAAATGTCAATCTAGATCAAGTCAAGCTGACTTGATGATTTATGAGTCCAACATCAAAGTTCAAGCATGTCTAATGCTATAGATGTAATAATTAAGAGAAGGTATGTTTCTAGACTTAGTACATTGGTTTTGTGTACTAATATACTTGTCTAAGTGTTAGAAACAGAAGGAAGAAGAAAAGGAAAGAAGTGCAAAAGGCTTGGCTGTGTTCAGCCAAGACTCAGCTCGGCTTGGCACACCGGACTGTCCGGTGGTGCACCGGACAGTGTCCGGTGCGCCAGGCTGAGCTCCGGTGAACAGGCCGCTCTCAGGAGAAGTCGGCGGCGTACGGCTATAATTCACCGGACTGTCCGGTGGTGCACCGGACTGTCCGGTGAGCCAACGATCAGCTGGCCAACGATCGGTCGTGCAATCCGCGCATGACGCGTGGCCGAGCCAACGGTCAGATGGGGGCACCGGACTGTCCGGTGTGCACCGGACAGTGTCCGGTGCGCCAACGGCTCCAAGCCTGCAACGGTCGCCTGCGCCAGTTTTGGAAAGAAATCGGGCACCGGACAGTGTCCGGTGGTGCACCGGACTGTCCGGTGCGCCACCCGACAGAAGGCAAGGATTGCCTTCCTGGATTGCTTCCAACGGCTCCTAGGCCCCTTGTGCCTATAAAAGGGACCCCTAGGCGCCTCAAGCAATGTACAAGTGCAGCCAACAAGTGTAGACTTCACTCGAATCAATTCTCACTCTCCCTCTTGTGTGTATCTCTCTAGCTTGTGTAGAAGGCACAGCTATAAGCCTTTAGAGAGTGGAGAAGAGATGCTAAGAGCTAGATCAAGGTTTTGAGCGTATCGTTACTCTGCCGAGGTGCTGCCAAGAAGTTTGTAAGCAGCCGCGGTTTTGTTGTAACCCAACTCAACATAGTGAAAGGCTCTATCTGTCATACTGACAGATCTGAGCAAACGGAGGAAGGAGTTGAAATAGACTCCAAGCCCAGGTGTGGCTAACTCCAACGAGGACTAGGCAAGCATTTTAGGCTTGGCCGAACCTCGGGATAAATCCTTGCGTCTGTGTGCTCTGTTCTGTATTATATCCTGACTCTCTGTCTTACTCGCCTTTATATCTGCACTTCAACACTTATCTGTGGTATAAGCTTTATTTGAAGTGCAGGACATTTTGAGACAGGATCTTCTATTCCGCTGCAACCTACTCGAAGGGTCTTCTCACTCCACTGCGTACTAAGTCTTCGAGTAGAGTAAGAATTTAAGTTTTAAAGTGATAAGTTTTATTCGCCTATTCACCCCCCCCTCTAGGCGACATCCAGATCCTGTTCCCGGGTCAAAGGGAACTTTCGATTCTAAAACTTGGTTTTCTCTACTAATAATAATAATCTGACCAACTAAAAGCAACTGCTTGACTCACCCCCACATAAAGCTAGTCCACTACAGCCAAACAGGACACTTGCTGAGTATGTTGATGTGTACTCACCCTTGCTCTACACACCAAACCCCCCCCCATCCCTAGGTTGTCAGCATTGCAACCACCGCTCAGGAGAAGATGAAGCCGTGGAAGGTGATTTCCAGGAGTTCCAAGACTACGATGAGTTCTAGGCGTGGGTTAGCGGCAAACCCCCAGTCGGCTGCCTGTGAAGGCCGCATTTATCTACGTTTCTTTTCCGCACTTTGATTATTGTAAAGACTATGTGGATGTCTCAGACCTATGATGTAATCGACTATTATTTCCCTTTTTAATACTATTTGAGCACTATGTGATGATGTCCATGTTATGTAACTACTGTGTACGTGAATTGCTGATCCTGGCACGTACATGGTTCGCATTCGGTTTGCCTTCTAAAACCGGGTGTGACAGGAACCCTTCAACCGAGCTACTACCCTAGGTGGGAAATTCTATTCCGAAGTATGGCTGAAGGGTGGACGAGAAATTGCTGATGAAGCTATCAAAAGAAATGAGAAAGAATCACATGACGCTTTAGAAAAAGCAAAAAGAGCTGAGGAAGCTACCAAGAGGGCTAGACTTATAGGTATGCACTTTTTAACTCATTTTTGTAAATTTTTCAGCTTCAACTCTGATAGATATTTGTGTTTTAATGCAGCTAAGCTTTCTCCACCTCCCAAGCCATATAACCCCAAAGCTGACCCATCCGTCAAAGAGGCGCTCGATATAATTAAAATTGCTAATGACTCTATTGACGAAGCTGTCGACAAGCTTTTGAACAAAGCTGCTGACAAAGTCCTTAGGGGAGACTAAAACTTTGTATTTTTGCTATTTTAATGTTCTTGAACATGATTCCTGGTTTTGTAAGAAACACTTGTAAACAATTTGTATGTATGTTGATGTAATATATTTCTTTATGAAGCGTGGAACCTTCGTACATACCGTTTTTGAGTCGGCAGCGAAAAACACCTTCCCTTCTTTTCACGCTTCAGAAAGAAATCCCCCTTCTTCGCTGAAGCTACTATATGATGTTTGATTCTTGGTGTAGACGTTGCGTAGGAATAGTATTGTCGGAAGCACAAACTTCACATGGTCATAGTCTCAAGCATGGACCATGCATCTTTAATACTCTTTCATGAGTCTTTGCCAAAGCTGAAGGAGGAATTCTCGTTCTTTCACTGCTTTTGTTGATGCAAAATGGTGTATGATGCAATGTCATGATGCAATATGATGTGATGGCTTGATGCAAATGATGTTGGTGCACGAAACATAGAAGATAAGACTCTGCATCCCCTTAGGAACGACTTTGGAGTCTCTTCACCTTTTTCTTAGGTGGTATTTCAGCTTTGCATTCCCTTAGGAACGACTTTGGAGCTAAGCTCTGCATCTCCTTGGGAACGACTTTGGAGCTTCTTCACCTTTGACTTAGGTGGAATTTAAGCTTTGCATCCCCTTAGAAACGACTTTGGAGCTTCTTCATCTTTCACTTAGGTGGTAACTTAGCTCTGCATTCCCTTAGAAACGACTTTGGAGCTTCTTGATCCTTTTTCTTACACTCGATGGTGTAACCACAGACTTATTACATCAAGCTGAAGGTTAAACCTCCTTGTATTGTCTTTTGAGGAGAAAGTATAAAGAAAGAAGGGCAAAAATGCATTGGATTAGGACACTCTCTAGTCGAAGCGTTGTGCTACCTTCAGTAGATGTGCCTTGACTCGGGCATAGTGCTATTGACTGTGCGAGCTTCGGACTCCTCCCGAGTATCACGCTATTGCTGTGCCTGGCGATGCCCTTCTGGCTGTTGGTTATGGACCAAGGTAGGCACCAATGGTGGTTGTGGTGGCAACTGAGCCTAGGAGGCTTGGGAGTGACTCACCGAAGCAATGGATGTCGTAGGTTGCTGATTGCCCACATATTCAAGGATATATGGGGAATAGCATGAAGTAGTATGCAAGACCTACTTCGATTGGTTCTGGCGTGCTTCGGCTTCAGCGATCTCCTTCTGCTTTTGGATCGTGACTTGGCACGTCCTTGTCATGTGTCCCTTATCCTCCCCACAAAATAAGTAGAACAACTTCCTGGGTTGAGTACCAAACCTTCCTCCAAAGTTCCTCCCTCCTCTGCCTCTTGGGGCTGGTGGCCTGTAGGAAGTTTGTTGCATTCCCGAAGATTATTAGCTTTGCTGGCTGCTCTGGGTATGATTTGCCCTGTCATCATTTGTGTTGGGATTGTGGATCGTTCTGACATGCCTGGGGTGGAATCTCTCTCCGAAGCCCCTAGTCATCTCAGAATACCTGTACGCTTCCTCCCTTCTCTGGCGGAAATCATTGTCAGATCGGATGTATTCATCCATCTTCTGGAGAAGCTTCTCCAAGGTCTGTGGTGGCTTCCTTGCAAAATATTGTGTTTTCGGTCCTGGTCGAAGCCCCTTGATCATGGACTCGATGACGATTTCATTAGGCACCATTGGCGCCTAGGCTCTTAGTCGCAAGAACCTTCGGACGTATGCCTACAAGTACTCCTCATGGTCTTGCGTGCACTAGAATAGATCTTGAGCAGTCACTGGCTTCGTTTGGAAGCCCTAGAAGCTTGTGACTAGCATATCCTTCAGCTTTTGCCATGATGTAATTGTGCCCGGCCGAAGAGAAGAATACCAAGTCTGAGCCACAATCCTGACTACCATGACGAAGGACTTTGCCATGACAGCAGTGTTGCTAACATATGATGATATAATTGCTTCGTAGCTCATGAGGAATTACTTAAGGTCAGAGTGCCCATCATACGTGGGGAGCTATGGCGGCTTGTATGAAGGTGGCCATGGGGCAGCCTACAACTCTGCTGCCAGGGGAGAAGCATCATCAAAAGCAAAATTACCATGGTACAGATCATCATACCATCCTTCATCGTTGATTGGAGTTTCTTGACGAAGCTCTCTGTGTTGAGGCCCTCGTCCATGATCATCCTGCGCGATGTGGCGCATTTCTTCAACTGCTTCGTCGATCTTCCTTTGAAGTTCGGCTAACCGAAGCATCTTTTCCCTTTTCCTCTGCACCTGGTGATGTATAGCTTCTAAGTCTCTGATCTCCTGGTCCAACTCTTCCTCCTGAGGTGTTGGGCTGGTAGCCTTTCTCTTCTGGCTCCTAGCTTCTCTCAGTGAGAGCGTCTCCTGATTGGTGTCCAGTGGCTGCGAAGCAGCCCTGGAGCTGTTGTCTTCTTCGGTGGCATGATGAAGGCGAACGTTTGCTGAAGGTTGTGGAAGTGAGTTCACCGAAGGTGGGTGCCATTGTTGGTCACTTGTTCTCAAATATTGTGAATCAAGAACAAGACAACATAATTGTTAAGTATTAGAGACCTTCGTCTTTCGAAGCATCATCTCCTCATGGACATAATGATCATCAGACGAAGGTCATGAAGGACATACCTTCATCATCTTATAGATAAGCGAGAATGCAAAGAGACGAAAACAACAAATGTATCCCACTGATTTATTTCATATTCACATTCCACAAAACATGCATGAATATTAATAAGATTTATATTGCAATGATACCTTTGGCTTGCTCGAGGTGTCACTGCGAGGGAGATTACAAATCAGCATGAATAGTACGGTGCTACTGTTCATCTATTTATAGGCACGGGACGCAGCCCAGATAAAAGTACATTTATGTCCTCAATATTCATTCATGATTGTAATACAAGTCATTAAGGACTAAGTAGTCTTTTTCCCCTTCAGTCAGCATCATCATCATACTTCATCTCCATTATGAGCTGAAGCTATCAATCTGGCGATAGCTTCGGCGTTTATTCTTATCATCCTTAGATCATATCTTTATCTTGTATGCCTTCATCATGAGGAAAAGACTTGCATCCTGAAGACAAAGCTCCCTGTAATAGCTTATGCTTAAAAACAAATAGTTAATCATGTTTTTGAGGACCTTCGGAAGAAGAAGGTCCCCAACAAAAATAATAATAAAATAGAAAAGGAGAAGGTGTAGCTCTTTTCAGCTTGGGCCAAAACCCACCTGCGGCCTAGTAGTCTTCTCCTTCCACGCGGCCCAACCTTCTCCTGATATTTGGCTGGCAGGTGGCGCCCATGTCTCATGCCACTCATGACCGCGCACTCTTGAGGCTGGCGAGTAGGATCGCATCGTTTCTGTCGTGCGTCACCGTATCATAACCGAATCCGCGATCGCCAGTCCCATTCGCCTAGGACCCTATCCGAAGTATAAAACCATCGGTGCCACACCCCGCTTGGGCCATCAAGAAAACTAGAACCACATGTCAGGGTAGCATCATCAAGCGGAGGAACAAAGGATGGAGAGCATGACGCAGTCAGGGTCAAATTCGAGTAGGGCCATGACGTTGGCCACAAAGGGAATACGACGGTGATTGTCGGAGACATGGGATCCTGTTCGTGGCGTTTTCAATCTTGGGGGTAGGTGGCGAACTGTGGAATTGTCCACCGGAGGTCCACACGGCCACCTGAGTCGCCGCTTGCCATGAACGAGTGCCACCGACTCATCAATCTTCGGTAAGACCTATCTCTTCGAGTTCGCGTCGTTGTTCCATCTATTCTACTCGTGGTAGCGCTAAGGGGTTGTCGAGGGGTTGGGGATTGGTCGGGTCCGGCGAGCTTGCCACAGTGGGAGCTCCGCGCCACCATGCTCGGTCACCGGGGGAGGAAGGAGGTTCCCTCCACCGTTGATCTGGTTGCCAACGGTGGAGATTAGGAGAGGGGTTAACGCTTCGGTGTTTTTGATATATGACATCGGATCTGTAACCAACAAAAACTAGATTAGATCATGTTTACTAAAAGTCGGAACCATTCTAAGATCCGATGGCTCTAGTAGTGCACCGTTTCGTGGAGAGGTGGATCTAATCTTAGCCATTGATTTTAGATCCTTTGGCCGAGGAAGAACCTTTGTCATAACAGCCGAGCCGGTCTTTAAAATGAGCCCGAGAGAGTTCCTAAAACAACCCGTCATCCCTCCATCATACGGAGACTTCCCACTTAAGTCCCTAGAATTAACAAATAAACCACTAGAACATATATCTTAATATAAAATTAATATTAAATAGCTCCAAAACTTCATTAGTTCATAACTTTTGCGATTTAACTCTAAATCGGTTCGTTCAAGTTGCGTTAGCTTCGTAATAATATTGCCTACACAGTAGCACCATTATTTCTAACACATCACATATTTTTATATTCATTTAACCTATGTTTAGTAGATTAATCTTGCTAATCAAAGTTAATTTGTCATTAATTAAACTGACTAAAATATGATCTTTAATCAAGTTATAATTTAGATTAAAGTTGAATTAAATATTTTTTATATTATCTTTCTCACATAATTTATAAAATCAACATAAGACCTAGTTTAATTGCTTCATCGCATAGATCTCTTGAAAACTACATCTTTTTAACCATAACTCTGATTTTAGTCATTCTTGAAGCTATGATCTCGTAGCGACATGTAGAATACTAATGTATGGTTTGTTTTGATCTTTGGTGTAATGTTATGATATCCATTATTTTCTTGTTCAATATATTGCTACGAGTAGAAGCGAGGTGAGTAGAAGCGAGGTGACGAGGAAATCTGGAGCCAACTCGGTGAAGTACCTGGAATCGCAAGTATAAGGCGAGCTGTGTCCTTGATCACTTTCTTTACCTAATAATGATTCTTTTAATCACGGTTAGGTTAAGCTGATAGGACCTAATAGGTTACCTAGTTTGTTTACCCTATACCTCGCAAAAAAATGAATTATTGGGTAGTCTTGCTATTGCTCTACTTGGTTTTGGGATTAATGCTATATATGAATTATGAGCATGCTTATTTATTATTGTCAATGGAATTCTTTATTGGTCATGATAAGAACATTGTATTAATTGGAACATGGAGTTTAACCTAAGAAAACAGTGCTACCACAAGGGTGGAATGGGACACTCTTGGCTGATTAGTTAGAAAAGGTAGGGAGAGATTACCTTACCCAAAAGGGGCAAGAGGGGAGGCGTCGCTGCAGAGTATAGGGAGGTTCTCATGTCGATCATGTAAAAGGCCTCACAGTGGATCCCTAGCCATTCACGTTGGAAGTGTCTAAGGGTCTAGCTAACCCAGGCTTCACGGGAAACACGCCTTGTGGGTAAAGATGTGCAACCTCTATAGAGTGTAAAACCGGTATAGCAGTCATGCTCACGGTCAAGACCGGCTCAGAACTCTCGCATGATTAACTTATGGAATTAAACTTAACATGTCATTTGCATTGCATTGTGGAATTTATTATTCATGATGATCAATTATTTAATTGGGTTGGTATAATCTTATACTTAGTAATTGCTAATAAAATTTTGACCAACAATAAAAGCAATGCTCAGTTTTAACCATTTTCCTTGGTAAGCCTTACACTACATTTTTTTCCCACACTTGCTGAGCGATGAATGTATGTGAGCTCACCCTTGCTATACTCACACCCAGTCAAGAACCTGTACCGCAAGATGAGGAGAATGAAGGATGCTACCAAGAGTTCGGAGAGGTCTAGGCCGTCGTCTCCCAGTCAACTATGGTTGCGAAGGATCGTTGTCGTCATATGATGTATTTATATAGCTATTTTGTATAGAACCTCTATTATATAATAAAGATATGACATTGATTTCTATACTATGAGTTATCATAAGTGTGAGACTTGATCCTGTCACACATTTGAGACACGCCCGTATTTGCCCTTAAATCTGAGTGTGGAAGTGAGGATGGTGAGCGGGCTCGCGAAGCAAGTGACTCACCCAGAGCGCGTGGATGTTGAGCCACTGACTTATGGGTTCCACCAGTCAATGAAACCAGACGTGTGGGTTGTGCGGGTTATAGTTTGCGGAGTGGCCACGAGTTATTGGATCGGGAGTGTGAAATTCGACCCAAAAGCAGGTTTGCTCCCACTCTTCCTTTTCTATTTTCATTTTTCTGATTTCAATTTCAAATTCAAGTCTGGTCCTGAATTTCAAACACACATTAGATGCATCAACCAAAAATCTTAGCGTGGGATGCAAAATATGTATATATATACATATATATACTAATTATTTTATCCATTTATGCCAATGCTTTTGAATCTATAGTTCATAGATACAGAAAAATAGGTATTCCTTTTAAGAGAAATAGTTTCTAGTGTATAACCTCTATCAAGAGATGCCTTTATATAATTCAACAAAGGAATGACTGAACTCATATAGGGATCCTTTTATTCAAATCTATACTAGAAAACATGTTCATTTTTAGGGGATGAAATTTCAAAGGTAGGAAGTTAAACCTTAAAAACATCATGTCGGTGTCTCGGCCCGAGGGTCTTACCAACTAGTAAAATAGTGTTGTGTGCCTTAGCGTAGATGGGTGATGCAAGGTGACACAATTCGTTTATCCTGGTTCGGGCGAGAGAAAGCCCTACTTCCAGCAGAGGGAGGATGAGACTTAAATTACTTGCACCTAAGTGCTTGCAGTAGGGAGTACAACCTGATCGGGAGAGGGAAGGATCCCAAGCCCATGGGGTCGATTGGGGCAAGTGCTAATATCGGGGTGTAGGTGAGAACCGTGAAGTGTTCGCCTACCCCCTTGAAGTCGTGGAATGTCCTATTTATAGCCTCAAGAAGGGCTGCTAGGAGTACTAGGGCTGGCCGCATACGATGTGGAGGTGAAGTCGAGCCCCTGTAGATGGTATGGCCTGGAGCATGAGTCATGTACTTGTTGTTGACTTATGCCCGGTGGAAACACTCGATTTCTGCTGAGAGCCGAGGCCAGGGTCAGGTGCTCGGTCACATACCCGAGCCTACCTGACAAGGAGGTTGCCCATGTCGTAGTGGATGGTGTAGTGCTATGTATGGAAAAAACCCTTAGGTAATACGTCAGTTCTGCAGTTTATGATGACGTTGGGCGCCTTTCCGTTGCTAATATTGAGGCCGAAGCCAGGCTCGGTCGAGGCGGAAGTCGGCCCGAGGTCGTGACTGAGCCCGCTCTAGGATTCGTAGACGTGCGCGACACAGTTTGTAACACTCTAAAATTGTATCTTGGTGAATTAAGAAAATTTCCTAAAGATTTAAAATTTCAAGTGTATTATAACAAAGTTATGAATTGAGACTATCTTTCCTAAAATTTAATAAATAGTAAATATAAAATGTTGGCTATATATTTAAACTATAATAAATTGGATAGTGAGTTATTCTACATAAATTACTCCTATTGGGTTATATAACTATGTGAATTCCATGCTTATTAAATTTTATGCATACAAATACTTATTTGAGCAAAGTAAATAAAGAGTAAATAAATGTAAAATATTTGCATTCATGTTGGTGTTTTGGTTGTGCATATAAATATGGTTTCAAAATTTAAAATCTGATTTGTATTGGGATAACTAAATCTGGAAATAAAACATGAAAAAAAGGAATAGCAAATAAAAGGCTTACCTATTCAACCACTTAAGGAACACAGCCCACGTGAGTTTTTTCTCCTATTTTTTATTCCATTTGTCGGATCTTGCATCACTGTTACATCATCCATGACAGCAGCCATCCCTTGATGTTCCTAACAAACTAACCACCGTAGTTGTTGTAACCGCCCGACCAAACTTCACACCTCTACAATGGATTTGGTTTCGAGTTTGTTAGAGTTCCTAACAGATAGGATAGAATTGTAACAAATAAGTACTAGATTAGATCTATCATGTAACAGATTTGGTTTCGAGGTTGTTTAAGTTCATAACAGATAGGATAGGATTGTAACAGATAAGTATGAGATTAGATATGTCATGTAACAAATTTGGTTTCGAGTTTGTTAGAGTTCCTAACAGATAGGATAGAATTGTAACAGATAAGTACCAAATTAGATCTATCATGTAACATATTTGGTTTCGAGTTTGTTAGAGTTTCTAATAGATAGGATATGATTGTAACAGATAAGTACCAGATTAGATCTATCATGTAACCACTCACCTCCTAGCCTATATAAATACATGCCAGCATAACACCTCAAGCCATCAATCATAGACTAATCTCCTCTATAGCCTTGCAGCAGAAGCACCGCCATCCAAGCCAAAGCAGCCCGTCGCTAGCTAAGCTCGTAGCCATTGTGGCAGAACCTCCCAAGTTATCGGGCCCACATGCACCTGTCCTTATCTCAAAGACCTCAGACTGCTATGCAGGTGCACCAGATAACTTAATAGGATCCGTCCGATTGCCCCAAGGACATCGGATAAACCACTTACAACCAAGACCGCGAGATTAAGTAATACAAATCACACACACCAATATTTTTGCAGCGGAAATCTTATTACCAAATTTTACAAGTTACAAAAATTTTACATTATTTTATCGGAGTGATTACAAAAGTATAAGTTTGAAATATATGCTAGCTCAAGTGACCATCCTCAGTAAGAAGTATAGAAGGGTTACTTAGACTTATAAGAAGGCCGAGCCCACCGGCACTTAACACCATCACAGCAGCACAAGGTTAGAACCTAAAAAACAATAGGGAATAAAACCCTGAGTACAGAATTACTCAGCAAGACTTACCCGACTAAAGAAAAGACTCTCAAGGGTATGCTGGCTAGAGGGAGTCAAGGTATGGTTGTTCAAGAATCAAAGACTCTATTTTGCAGAAAAGCTTACTATGAGTGAATCCTTAAAATCCATTTTTAATTGTCAGGTTAAGTAAAGTTACCTACATCTAGAGTTCTTTCTACCCTAGTTCAAGCACTTGGCCTATACTAGCCATCTTTTCATCACCCCTTTAGTTCACTAGATTGCTACATGTAGGTCAGTGACCAAGTCTTCATGTCCGAGAAGTAACGACGATCTGAATCGATTAATACCCAGCCCGGGATCTCCGATCACACGACATATGTAGCACTTAACCCTTGCATATGCCAACTCGCCACTGGGGTTCTTAAGACCAGATCAGGTTCACGCCAACCGAGAGCACAGATACACCACCGTCCAGCCTCTTGCCACGAAGGGTACACGCTACTCTCGCCATCTCTCCACTCCCATTGCGTGTTATCTTATTCTGGTATTAGTCTGCCCGAGGCAAAGCTTACCCATGATGAGGCATGTGACCAGTTAAAAGGTCCTCAATCATCAAGCCTACATCAACAAGGTTCTTAATCGACTCAGACGGAGACACAACACCGAGACTCCCTTCTCGTGCAAGTCAACCGCCCGGTCTCAGCTTTATCATTTAAACCCAAAGTTTGGTACCTGGCAGAGGTACATCTTTTCTGATGTTGAACCCATCACGGCCATGATGGATTCACCATCAAGTTTTATTTTTGAAAACATTCCCACCCACTGAAGCATCACCTTTGTTTTAAAACAAAACTTTTTTTGTTTTTCTAAAGCAAGGCTAAGCATCAAAAAATCCTTTTTATAAAAGGGTGTCAAGGAAGGGTATTCAATTTTCCAAGGAAGGAAATGCATCAACGGTTTAGCACACAACTCCTATCACCTAATGCATCAAACAAGGTGATAAAGATTTTAAAACACAAGGAGGTGGCGAATGCACCAGGGCTTGCCTGAATAATACTAGGTTAGTGTTTGTTAGGCGACGTCCACTTGACGATCATCCTTGTCCTAGCACTTGATCAGGTAGGTTCGTTCTTTAACATCACCATGCGGAGTAACCCGCGCTTGGGGTCGACTTGGGTCGTCTTCCACATCATGTGATTAATTAACGTACCTGAATGATATGCATAATGCACATGTATGCATATAAGGAGGAATATCGCAAACCTAAATAATACTTATACGACAGCGAATTAAACACCAAACCTAGAATAAGCTGACTAATTAAGCAGGGCATCGACCTCATCCATTAACCAAATTAACATAATAACACTAGAAAATCTATTTTTATTCCTAGCTTTTTATTAACTCTTTAAACTGTGTAACTTAATTACTTGATTTACCGATTTTGTCTAAATCGATCATCACAATATACACATGCTAAATTAATAACATTTATTATGACCAACAATTCTATTTAATCTATTTATAGACCTAGTTGACTGGAATACGAATCAACTTACTCTTATGACATCCGACTTGAAACCACGAAATCGACGACGCCTTTCAGCTCAGCATTTCACCGAAAATAGGGTGAGTGCTGCGTCGAATCACGCTTCTTCTTTGTCCACATCGAGAATTCTCCGGCCGCGTACTGATTTATTTTCTAGTGCGCCTAATCTTCTCAGTGCTTGGCGTAGACGAGGATAACGATCGACGACTTGTTTGAGCTTTTGTCGAGCACTTGGTGAATATCACGCTACTAGCTTCGTCTTCACCTGATTCTTGGGATTTCTCGATGACGCGCAGAACGACGACGACTTTCGATTGAAGTCTTCGACCGAGCACTTGATAAGCGATGCATAGGGACCTCGCTTATTTTTGCATAACATCCGGGATTCGGGGTTGGATGAGATTGAGCAAGGAAGAACGAGGTTCGACAGGCTCGACGACGATATGGGAGGGTGACGTATATAGAGCTGCACACACGACGCGACGATGAAGTCACGAGCAAGGGAAGACGGGTTCAATACCTCGACGACAAACGCGAGCACGCGTGAAGCTCGATGGACAAAGAGCGAGTGCGACGCAGTGACAACAAGCAGGCACGCGAGCGTTAACGCGAGCCAGCGGCAAGCACGAGTGCTGAGGTACAACTGACAACACTCGGCGAGCACGCAGCGAAGCACACAACAACGATGACAGTCGAATCGGCAACAGAGCGTTGGCGAACTCGACGAACACGGCCACGGTCGCGTGCTGACGCGGATAGGACAACGACAGCTGACGAGTTGGAGCACCAGCGAGTAGCCGACGCGAGAAGCAAAGCGAGGTCACGATCGGGCGGACTCGGACATAAGCACACGGAGCGTTTCACCGTGTCCAGCGCGCACGTTACGGACTCAATGTCGACTGCGAGCAGTTTCGCACGCACGACAACGCGACGGAGGAGAACTGAACAAGGAGCTTCGCGGCAGCACGCGCAGGAACAACAGAACGCGTGCGCAGGAAAGCTCCACGACAAGGTCACGGCAGGGAACGACGAAACGCTACACGCGCGGTAAGGAAGCAGAAAGCCACGAGAAGGGAGCTGAAGCAACGTGCGGCAAGGAAACAGGCGCTGCTGAAGCAGAGGGCGCTATGGGGGAGCTCGACCAGGGAGGAACACGGGGCCGTGCATCCTGGGTGCTATCACAAGACGACCCAGTTTGGAGCTCGGCCGCCAGAGCTGAAGACGAAGGGAGCAGCTGCGCGTGCGGCAAGCTGGAGCGGGGAGATGGGAAAAACCATCCCAACAGCGAGCCGGAGCACGGGAGGAGATGGAGACACCGAGCGGAGGCGCGCAGACAGAGAGCAGAGGAACATGGCACTAGGGGAGACCTCGGTAGAGAGAGACGTAGGAGACGACTGGTCAGACCTGGGCCAGAGCTGACCGCGGCCATGAGACCAGTGCGGCCATGGGAACAGGGGGCCCGACGGCCATGGAGATGGGCCTCGGCTGGTCGGACGGCACTAGCAGGGAAGCAGGAGGGCGCGGCCCCAGGGAGTAGCGCGCGCAGCGAGCAGAGAGGGAGAGAAGCACGACCGACGGGCGGATCCGAGCAGTAAGCTCCACGGTGCGGCATGGGTGAACCAGGGAGGGAGAAGAAGAGGGTCTGGGCACACGGCTGGAAGAAGACGGAGGGAGGAAAGAGGAAGCAGGGGGGCGTGCCCAGGGATGAACCGAACTGGAGTTAGGCACACGACCAGTCCCGTCGCGCGCGCCATGGATGGAGTCTGTAGGGGATCCGGCCGGGCACAGGATCTAGAGCTGCTTGGTATGGAGATGAGCGCAGGGAGGAAGTAGCGGCAGTCGTGCAGGGAGCTCGGCAGCGGAGGGACTCCAGCGCTGGAGCAGGACACCGAGCAGGAAATGGAAGGGAGCTTCGGGCGCGCTAGGGAGCAAGATCTCCCAGGGAACCGCGCGGTCGATTGAAGAAGAAGATCGCATGTGAAGTTAAAGGAACTAGGGGGCGGTGGCTGCAGGAAAATATCAGGGGAGGTCGGCTGAGCGGATGAGATTGGCTGGGATTTTTTTAGATTTTTCCACTTTTCTATTTATTTTATAAATAAAATTACCGATATTTGATCACGACTTCTAGCGATAACAAAAAGGTCGACAGTACTTGCGACACAGTTTGATTCGATTCAAAATCTAATAAATTTACCTGCGGTCTGAACATCTGATTCCATGGCAATTTGCGTGATAATCGGATCTCAATTATAATTCTTGGACGCGCTGTCACGGTTTTGATTTAGCGAATACTTGGAATCAGATGAATTTGCACCCGTCATTTATATCCAAAGTTTTGGATCGGGCAAGAAATGACAGACCGAAATAAACTGATTTCGGCACTGATAATTTGTCCTGAAAACTTCTTTCGTCGAGTTCTAAATAAATTTGTTTGGGGATAAAAATTATTCGAGTGAGTCGGGCTTCCGAATTCGTATTCGCGCGAGCGATGAATTTTAAAAAATCATCGGACGCACCGATTTTCAGGACAACTATGTTCCGATCATCACGAAAATTTAGGAAGAGCCCGGATAGATAAAAATAAAAACGATGTCGCGCTCGCGACAAACGAAACAGATGCGATATTAAAATCACGATAGGTGAAGATGATTAGATCTTAGTGTCCGTTTTATTTACTGATATTACGTGCTTAAATCCGTACTCGTTGTCGAGTGGAATATAAACACCTGGGGTGTTACAGCCCTCCCCCTTAAAAGAATCTCATCCCGAGATTTGGGACGAAAGACTTCTAAGAGTAGAGAAGCATGTAACCCATGTCCATATTAGCGGTAATCACAAGGCAGTCTCAAGCGAAGACGAGTATCTTAGAATGTGGTTTCTCTAGCGGACATAACATGTATTGCCTTAGGCTAATTAAGAAATGTCCACCAATAGAGACGTTGTTTGCCAGAAGAACACATAAGGTTCCACGTGTGCAGTTTGCTTTTTCTGATGACACTGTACTATCTGAGTCTGTTGAGCAAGCGGCAGATACGCGATTTTACCCAAACAGAACCATATGCAACCTCTTGGGTAAAACACACAGAAAGAGGTTTACCAACAAGTGGTTACAGGAAATTCATGGCACAGGGGACGGTTGTGGATGTCGAATACTATTGCGGTTAACATGTGGCTAACCCGAGAATTCAAGTCCATGAGAGATGGTATAGAGTCGAGAGAATCACCAGCGAAGGGATCTGTAGATACGGACTTTACAACCAGTCCATTTTATCCAGCACTAGTCATGGCTCGACTTGATCACACATGCTGGAAAAGCACACGCGAGGCGATCAAGGCATGACTAGAGCGATGACTAGTTGGTTACTGGCCGACTTAATCTCGATTCTTGTAAGTACTTCCTTACGAGGGGTTGTTCAAAAGTGAGTTTAGACAACTCGACAAAACGTTCTCTAAACTCAACCTTTGTTCAATGGGCAGTTACAAGTTAGTAAAACCAACTTGTTGAACTACTTTTGACATTGAGCAAGTCCTCTCAGTACCATCGGTAAGCTAAGGGTTGAGAGTTCACATTTGCTAGCAAAAGCTCATGCATTTGGGTAGAAATCCATTTGGTCAGATTGTTCATCTGTTTCCTCATGCGAGATGAACTGACTTGGTGAGGGAATACCTGGATTAAATAATAGAGCGAATGAACAAACTTCTACATCTCAGCAGCAGGGAAAATCAATCTCCATTTTGAGAACTAATCAGTTGTCTCTCAACACTAAAAAGCTTCAAGGCTTCACCTTTACACAAAGGACATAAAGGGAACTTGTATGTGTAGTCACTACCACGATCAAAAGAAAAGAGACCCTACCTGTCAAAACAGTTACAAGTAGAGGGTCAAACAGATCATGGCCCGATGAAATGAACAAGGCATGGCCATAACCTAAACTGGTTGATGAAGGGAGTACGATGGGAGGCTGTTAATTCAGCTCAAGCATATTTCTATGCCCATCGCAGAGGTTACAAGGCCAAGGATTAAGTTGATATGCCTTCGATAGATATGGGGAAACCAAAGGCATCAAACTTCAAGAAAATGGGCGGACATGCTTTTCCTAGGTTAGGTTGATAAAACAACATGGCGATCCTTAAAAACAGGCAAACTGGATAAGGTACATCAGCTTGTACCAACCGAACAAGGGCATGGGGTGATAATGAAAAATTCAAATTTGGGTCATGGTTCACTAAATAAGAACGTGGCCTAGATTTGGGTTTAGGCAAACAGATCACCAACCTTCTATCAGCACATCAAGTGCAAGAGGATTACCTAAAGAATGGAGGACGTCTATTTCATCGAAGTTCATAATACAATATTACACCACATTATCTACAATCAATGGTTACTGGAATAAAGATGAGAGAAGCATCTTGGGTGTATAGGTGACAAACATGATGCAACAATCAGGATGCATGCTCGTCCAATACGTCCTCACAAATTTTGCCAACACATGTGGCAATAGCGTTCTATCTCGATGGCATACTTACTACTCTCACGGTATTTTGCTAGGCAACAGCTACACATACGTTTTCGAGGTTAGTGTACCTGCAGAAAAATCCATCACAGCCCAATTCCCAATGATGCAATTCACACATGACAGTTTATAACAGTTTATACTCCATATATTGCTATATGGAGGCTAGCTCATCATTAAGCGCCGAGCCACGCATAGGCGCCGTTGCCACACTTTAACCATAGGGCAACCCATTATGGTAACTCACCTTCTTACCTGAGCATAGGTGTGTCATTACAAGTACATTACACTTCTCAGTATTCCCATGTCTGTATACCCATACACATCCATGGGGTACTGAATCCCAGAAAAGTAAATACTCCACATCGTAGCCTTCATATGTACATATGTGTAACATGTATATAATCAAGCGCTTTTTATACTCTTCCCTAGATCGACGTTTGTTCGGTCATGCTCTCACATCTCACCTTACCTTGAGCGTTGATCCATCCAAAACTGAATGGCCTCAAAAATAACAATACACATGTATGCAATAGCCCCGGTTGTGGGTTAGTGGTTTTAAACTAAGCCACCTGATAGTCCTTAACTTAGGGCTTAACATAGGATGTCGCTAGCATTATAGCTTTTCAAAACTGTTTTTGCAAAGCCAAACAATGTGTTTAGTTGAAAATAGGTTTTGCGAAACCAACACTTTTGTTTTGAAAATACGTATGTGACCGTATATACTTAATCCTGCTCCGATACCAGCATATGGCAGAACCTCCCAAGTTATCGGGCCCACATGCACCTGTCCTTGTCTCAAAGACCTCAGACTGCTATGCAGGTGCACCAGATAACTTAACAGGATCCGTCTGATTGCCCCAAGGACATCGGATAAACCATTTACAACCAAGATCGCGAGATTAAGTAATACAAATCACACACACCAATATTTTTGCAGAGGAAATCTTATTACCAAATTTTACAAGTTACAAAAATTTTACATTATTTTATCGGAGTGATTACAAAAGTATAAGTTTGAAATATATGCTAGCTTTAGTGACCATCCTCAGTAAGAAGTACAGAAGGGTTACTTAGACTTTTAAGAAGGCTGAGCCTACCGGCACTTAACACCATCACAACAGCACAAGGTTAGAACCTGAAAACAACAGGGAATAAAACCCTGAGTACAAAATTACTCAGCAAGACTTACCCGACTAAAGAAAAGACTCTCAAGGGTATGCTGGCTAGAGGGAGTCAAGGTATGGTTGTTCAAGAATCAAAGACTCTATTTTGCAGAAAAGCTTACTATGAGTGGATCCTTAAAATCCATTTTTAATTGTCACGTTAAGTAAAGTTACCTACATTAGAGTTCTTTCTACCCTAGTTCAAGCACATGGCCAATACTAACCGTCTTTTCATCATCCCTTTAATTCACTGGATTGCTACGTGTAGGTCAGTGACCAAGTCTTCATGTCCGAGAAGTAACGGCGATCCGAATCGACTAATACCCAGCTGGGGATCTCCGATCACATGACATATGTAGCACTTAACCCTTGCATATGTCAACTCGCCACCGGGGTTCTTAAGACTAGATCAGGTTCACACCAACCGAGAGCACAGATACACCACCGTCCAGCCTCTTGCCATAGAGGGTACACGCTACTCTCGCCATCTCTCCACTCACATTGCATGTTATCTTATTCTGGTATTAGTCTGCCCGAGGCAAAGCTTACCCATGATGAGGCATGTGACCAGTTAAAAGGTCCTCAATCATCAAGCCTACTTCGACAAGGTCCTTAATCGACTCAGACGGAGACACTACACCGAGACTCCCTTCTCGTGCAAGTCAACCGCCCGGTCTCAGCTTTATCATTTAAACCCAAAGTTTGGTACCTGGCAGAGGTTCATCTTTTCTGATGTTGAACCCATCACGGCAATTATGGATTCACCATCAAGTTTTATTTTTGAAAACATTCCCACCCACTGAAGCATCACCTTTGTTTTAAAACAAAACATTTTTTTGTTTTTCTAAAGCAAGGCTAAGCATCAAAAATCCTTTTTATAAAAGGGTGTCAAGGAAGGGTATTCAATTTTCCAAGGAAGGAAATGCATCAACGGTTTAGCACACAACTCCTATCACCTAATGCATCAAACAAGGTGATAAAGATTTTAAAACACAAGGAGGTGGCGAATGCACCGGGGCTTGCCTGAATAATACTAGGTTAGTGTTTGTTAGGCGACGTCCACTTGACGATCATCCTTGTCCTAGCACTTGATCAGGCAGGTTTGTTCTTTAACATCACCATGCGGAGTAACCCGCACTTGGGGTCGACTTGGGTCGTCTTCCGCATCACATGATTAATTAACGTACCTGAATGATATGCATAATGCACATGTATGCATATAAGGAGGAATATCACAAACCTAAATAAAACTTATACGACAGCGAATTAAACACCAAACCTAGAATAAGCTGACTAATTAAGCAGGGCATCGACTTCATCCATTAACCAAATTAACATAATAACACTAGAAAATCTATTTTTATTCCTAGCTTTTTATTAACTATTTAAACTGTGTAACTTAATTACTTGATTTACCGATTTATCTAAATCGATCATCACAATATACGCATGCTAAATTAATAACATTTATTATGACCAACAATTCTATTTAATCTATTTATAGACCTAGTTGACTGGAATATGAATCAACTTACTCTTATGACATCCGACTTGAAACCACGAAATCGACAATGCCTTTTAGCTAAGCATTTCACCGAAAATAGGTTGAGTGCTGCGTCGAATCGCGCTTCTTCTTTGTCCACATCGAGAATTCTCCGGCCGCGTACTGATTTATTTTGTTGTGCGCCTAATCTTCTCAGAGCTTGGCATAAACGAGGATAACGATCGACGACTTGTTCGAGCTTTTGTTGAGCACTTGGTGAATATCACGCTGCTAGCTTCATCTTCACCTAATTCTTGGGATTTCTTGATGACGCGCGGAATGACGACGACTTTCGATTGAAGTCTTCGACCGAGCACTTGATAAGCAATGCACAGGGACCTCGCTTATTTTTGCATAACGTCCGGGATTTGGGGTTGGATGAGATTGAGCAAGGAAGAACGAGGTTCGACAGGCTCGACGATGATACGGGAGGGTGACGTATATAGAGCTGCACACACGACGCGACGACAAAGTCACGAGCAAGGGAAGACAGGTTCAACAGCTCGACGACAAACGCGAGCACGCATGAAGCCCGATGGACAAAGAGCGAGTGCGACGCAGTGACAACGAGCAAGCGCGCGAGCGTTAACACGAGCCAGCGGCAAGCACGAGTGTTGAGGTACAACCGACAACACTCGGTGAGCACGCAGCAAAGCACACTACAGCTATGACAGTCGAATCGGCAACAGAGCGTTGGCGAACTCGATGAACACAACCACGGTCGCGTGCTGACGCGGATAGGACAACGACAGCTGACGAGTTGGAGCAACAGCGAGTAGCCGACGCGAGAAGCAAAGCGAGGTCACGGTCAGGCGAACTCGGACACAAACACACGCAGCGTTTCACCGTGTCCAGCGCGCGCGTTATGGACTCGATGTCGACTGCGAGCAGTTTCGCACGCACGACAACATGACGGAGGAGAACTGAACAGGGAGCTTTGCGGCAACACGCACAGGAACAACGGAATGTGCGCGCAGGAAAGCTCCACGGTGGGGTCATGGCAGGGAACGACGGAATGCTACGTGCGCGACAAGGAAGTAGAAAGCCACGACAAGGGAGCTGAAGCAACGCGCGGCAAGGAAACAGGCGCTGCTGAAGCAGAGGGCACTATGGAGGAGCTCGACAAGGGAGGAACACGGGGCCGTGCATCCTGGGCGCTATCACAAGACGACCCAGTTTGGAGCTCGGCCGCCAGAGCTGGGGACGAAGGGAGCAGATGTGTGTGTGGCAAGCTGGAGCGGGGAGATGGGAAAAACCGTCCCAATAGCGAGCCGGAGCACGAGAGGAGATGGAGATGCCGAGCGGAGCGCGCGCAGACAGAGAGTAGAGGAACACGACGCTGGGGCGAGACCTCAGCAGAGAGAGACGCAGGATACGACCGGTCGGACCTGGGCCAGACCTGACCGCGGCCATGAGACCAGTGTGGCCATGGGAACAGGGGGCCCGATGGCCATGGAGAGGGACCTCGGCTGGTCGGACAGCACTAGCAGGGAAGCAGGAGGGCTCGGCCCCAAGGAGTAGCGCACGCAGCGAGCAGAGAGGGAGAGAAGCACGGCCGACGGGCGGATCCGAGCAGTAAGCTCCACGGTGCGGCATGGGCGAACCAGGGAGGGAGAAGAAGAGGGTCTGGGCACACGGCTGGAAGAAGACGGAGGGAGGAAAGAGGAAGCAGGGGGACGCGCCAGGGATGAACCGAACTGGAGCTAGGCACACGACCAGTTGTAACACCCAGTTTGTAACATATAATAAAAGAGGAGAAATTAGTTCCTTCATCTATAGGTGTGTGTTGTTTCTGCTTATCATCACATGCGAACACTTCAAAAAAAACAATTAATAAAAGAATATATGCCACTAAATTGTGCATCATGCTGGGCTTTTATTGTGTGTGCATTACTTGTGACAATGTAAAAAAACAATAAAAAATGAATAAGTTAAAACTAGAGTGGAATTTAAGATTTAAAAAGGGAATTCTAGAAAATGGAGAAAAGAGAAAAACAACATTAAACAAATGAGGTAAAATAAAATATATGAATAAGAATATATTTATTTACTCAAAAATTTGAATTTGGTGCACTTTGATCATCAAGGAATCTCAAAACAAATTTAAATTCAAATGTGAATTCTAAAAATAAAGGGGAGAAGAAATATAAAAAAAATGAAAAATGACAACAGATCTCGGCTTGGGCCCAATCCTACTAGCGTGGCCCATGTAACCTCTCTGCGCTGCCCTACCTCACGTACGCGCGCGCTTGGCTGATCTCCCTCGCGCCCCGCTCTCTGACTTCTGGGCCCACGCGTCAACCACTACGCCGCACTTGGGCCTCGGCTTCCCTCTCTGTTTGGTTGGCCCCAGGCGTCAGCTGGATCTTCTCCAACCTCGTAACAGAACGCATCGGCCTCCTCCGTGCATGCCGGGCACGCCGTTGACGGGATTTCGGGTCACGCCCTCCGAACTGCTCCGCGGGGTGATAAAGGTCGCTACCGCCATCGTGGTTCTGCCCTCCCAACTCCATTGCGACCGCACCAGCGCAGCTCACCCGTGCCACCATTGCCCACGGAAGGGAGGAAAGGATTCTGCCGAAGGTAGGGGGGATACCGGCTTGCCGACGACTGTGCTTGGAGTGTGGGACCTAAGAGTCTCTCGACCGTGTGGAAGGTGTCCGCGACTGTATTGCTGAAGATTGGCCACCGGCGTCGCCTGGGTTCGTCACCATCGAATCCGCATCACCGTCATCCGCGCGTCTCCGGGGCCTGGGATCTCTGCGCGGAAATTCCTGGTATAAACCGTCTGCACGTCTTTGTTTTCGTTTCGGGTAGGCCTAGCGACCGATAGAATCGAGTTTCTAGCCGTTTTGGTGCTGATTACGGATGCCAGTCATGGCGCCGCCGCGGTCGCTCTTGCGCCGCCGCGCGTGGCGCCGGGATTCCGTGGTCCGTGGATTTATCCACGGATGGCCATGATTAAATGGTGCGCGTACCGATTCGCTGGGTTGACCTGGGCCGTTTGATCTCGATCGGGCGAATCCAGGGCGAGTTGGGGTATTTTAAATCCGCGTCGTCGGTCGTCGATCGGACGGTTATGATTGCGTACCGTTTCGGTTTGGGATACATCTAATCCTAGCGGTCGATAGGAGATCGGGCGGCCAGAATCAGAGAATACCCCTTCGCGAGTCGGTTTTGTTAAAAAGCCCCTGCAGAAGATAGAAATAAACCCGCAGTCCACTTGCACTGTTCTCTGTGTCTCTGGATTCTTACTCCGAGACCCCTGATCTATCTGGTAATTGAGGCCCAGTCCAGAGCTTATTTAAACTGTATAAATGAATTAGAAATTGAATATTTAATAGAAAAATAATTGCTAGAACTTCAATAATTCATAAAAAATTCATACTAACTCCAAATCACTCCATTCCAGTTCCTAAAATTTCATAATTTTATTCTCTATCACTTAGAACCTCTGTTTTGTCATGAAAACAGTAATAAATTTAATTCCTCACTTAATCCAATTTAAACACATGAAACCTTTGAAAATCCATAACTTAAATTCTATAACTCCAAAAATTATGATTCCTGTTCCTAGAATTTTATTTTAATGTGTAGATTATTACTGTGTTTTTTATTTATATGTTTGGTGTAATGTTAATTTCTCTATATGCACTGTGCTTGTTTGTATTGTGGCAAGTAGAAGAGCCCGTGACCGAGGATCCTGGTGAGCAGCAGATAGAAGTAGCTGAGCAGGAGCTCATTGAAGGCAAGTTGTGCCCTTGACCACTTTTTACCCAATAATGTTCTTTAATATCATTTACTCATGCATAGGTTAATTTTGATGGGACCCAATAGGTCACCCTAGATTGTTTATCTCATTACCTTGTTTCCCCTGAATCACTTGGGTAGTTTGCTATTGCTTTATATGGTTTTGGGATAATCATTTATTACCTCTATGTTCCAATTCTTTTTGTTATTCTATTTATGTTCATGTTGAGATCATTAATGTTAATTGGATCATAGAGCTTAACTTGAGTAACACGTGCCACCACAAGGGTCTAATGGGACGCCCTTGGCTGATTAACTAGGAAAGCTAGTGGAGGTCTACCTTACCCGAAAGGGGCAAGGGCAGTAGGGGAGTGGTCAGTGTAGGGAGGTCCTTGGTTGATTTTGCTGCGATGGCGGTCAGACAAGAACCCTGCATTGGAACTTCCTATAAACTGTAGCGGGTTTTCTGAAGCTAGTGGAACTTTGTAAAGGCCTCGTAGTGTTACCCTACCTCGCCTCCTCGGTAGAGGTGTATGGGAAGTCGTGATCCCTTGGCAGATGGGTAGCATGACTTGTGGGTAAAGGGTACAACCTCTGCAGAGTGTAAAACTGGTATACTAGCCGAGCTCACGGTCATGAGCAGCTCAGGACTCTCTGATGTTTAAATTATGGAACTTAAATTCAATTTGTCATTCGCATATGCACGGGTTTGTTATTAATTTTGTTCTATTACTTTACTTATGGTTTGGTATTTACTTACATTTAGTAACCGCTAATAAAAGTTTGACCAACTACTTAAAAGCAATGCTCAGCTTTAACCCCTGTCTTTGATTAGCCTTACACATCACATGAACTCACACCTTTGTGAGTTTATGTCCACTGGTTCCCCACAACTTGTTGAGCTATGATCATGTGTGAGCTCACCCTTGCTGTCTCACACCCCCCCCCCCACAGGAGAAGAGCAGGTGGTTCAGGAGGAGCCACAAGGCGAGGAGTATGATCTGATCTAGGTGGCGTTTCTCAGTTGACATTGGCGCCGACGATCCTTAGTTCGTTTTATGTTTATTCTTTTATTTTGTAATAAGTCTTCCGCTATGTAATAAATACTCTAATGTTTTGTGACATTTATCTCTATACACTCTGTTATTATATGTGTTGTCTTCTTGGCGCATGTATGAGATGCACCTGGCTTTGTTCCTTAAAGCCGGGTGTGACAGAAGTGGTATCAGAGGAAATGTTGACTGTAGGACGAGACCTAGATAGAAATGGACAAAACCCTCACTTACTTACCTTACTCTGATTCATTCTACACTTATCTCATCTTGGTCTTGTCTCACCTTTTGCTATTCTACTCTGATCATTCTTATCTTTTCTACTCTAAGACAAGATAGATTTCACACCTTGGAATCCTACCACTATGATCTTTTTAAGAGATAGGGAACCCAAGACAAAATTTAAAACTATTTTCTTTAAAAATGTTATTTGATTGTGCTGATGCTAAATGCCTGATTTGCTTCTTTGAATGATTGAATTATTATAGATGGACATCTTAGTATGTACCACTATAAGGTATTGAATTAGCTATGGTAGGTAAAATATTAATCTGCTTAGCTAATAAAATTGCCAAAGTAACCTGATTTGTAAATACCTGCCTTGTCTACTATTCTCTTACCATATGAATCTAACTCAGATGGTCAATACCAGGCGGGGTGGTGGAATTGATTTGCCTCCTAATCGACACACTCGGAGAATATACAGACAACCCCAGCCACAACCTGCAGAGATGAATCCTCCTAATCCTCCACCAGGCGGAGTTGACCCATTGGTTGCTGCTCAGATGGCGGTGATGCAGCAAATGGCAGACACTATGGCTGATATGCGTGCCCAGATGCAGCAAGAACGCCAGGAGATGCGTCAGGAAAGAGAAGATATACGCCAGGAGTTGCGCCAGGAGCGAGATGAGATACGCCAGGAAAGGAGGGCACAACAATAGCAGCTGCAACAACAAATGCAACAGCAACAACAGCAGCAACAGCAGCAACAAGTGCCACTGCCTCCACCACCACCACCAGTTCCACCCCGAGACAAGCATAGAGAGTTCATGAGTCATAAGCCACCTACATTTGCAAGCTCACCTGATCCACTAGACGCGGATGATTGGCTGAAGTCCGTTGAAAAGATGCTGAATATTACACAGTGCACGGACCGGGAGAAGGTTTTATATGCTTCTGGACGTCTGACAGGTCCTGCTGCTGACTGGTGGGATTCTTATACTGCTGCCCACGATGCTGCTGATACTATTACTTGGGCAGAGTTCAGTACACAGTTCTGGAATTATCATATACCAGCTGGTATGATAAAGATCAAGAAGGAGTTTTTGTCATTGAAGCAAGGCAACATGTCGGTCAGCGAGTACAGAGACAAATTCATTCAGCTGTCGAGATATGCTCCAGAGGAAGTTGCTGAGGATGAAAGAAAGCAGGAGCACTTTATTGAAGGACTTAATGGACCCCTACAGTATGCACTGGTTGCACACACTTTTCCATCATTTCAGAGACTGCTGGATAAGGCTCTTGCTATTGAACACAAGCGTGTTCAGCTGGGTGATTTGAAGAGAAAGGCAATATCTCAAGGACAAGGAAGCAGCAGTGTTCGTCCTCGCTACAGTTCACCACAGGGTACACCGACTCGACCAGGAGGACCGCGCCCTGTTCAGCAATCACCACTGAGGACTCCACCTCCTCGACAGGCTACCCCCACTGGCACCCCGACGAAGTTCTCAGGACAGAGTCCAGGCACTACTTGTTTCAAGTGTGGGAAGACTGGTCATTATGCAAATGTCTGCCCACAGAGGATTGCTACTACTCCAGTTCAGAACAGGCAGCAAACTCCAGGATCTGGCAAGGGATATTCTATTGCCAAGGTTAACCAAGTCAGCATTGATGCTACTCCGGATGGTGGGGACCTCGTACTTGGTATGTTTTATGTTAATGCAATTCCTGCAACCATATTATTTGATTCTGGTGCTACACATTCATTCATGTCTGCTAGATATGCCAACACAAATGAAATACCACTGCTAAATATGAGAAAACCCATGATAGTAATTACACCTAAAGGGCCTGTTGAGGCGAATCAAATGACACGTAGATTGACATTGACCATTATGGGTAGAGAATTTGGAGCTACTGCTATAATATTAGAGTCAAGTAGTATAGATCTGATCCTTGGTATGTCATGGCTAAGAAAGGCAAAGGTCGTTATAGCATGTGGTAGAGGTACCGTAGAACTCACTACCACTAAAGGAGAAAGATTTCAAGTTAATATTGCAGTAACATCCTCACCCATGCGTGCAATGTTCTTTATACCTGAGGAGTTTGTTGGTGACAACATCCGGGTGGTTAGAGATTTTCTGGATGTCTTTCCAGAGGAGTTACCAGGGATGCCACCTGTCGGCGTTCCGAGACCGGGGGGTCCCCGAGCCGACGAGTGAGAGTGCCGCGTGCCCCAGCCCAGATGGGTCGAGCGCGTGGGCGAGCGCGAAGGGGGGAACAGAGAGAGAGAGGTCGGTGGCCGGAGCCGGGTCGTGAGGGAGTCGGAGAATTCCCGCGGCCTTCGTGTTCGTCCCGCGCCCAGGTCGGGTGCGCTTGCAGTAGGGGGTTACAAGCGTCCGCGCGAGGTGAGGGGAAGCGAGCGGCCCCGAGAGAGCGCCTGCCCCTGCCCTTCGTCCCCGCGAGGCCAACCTTCTCTAAGAAGGCCCTGGTCCTTCCTTTTATAGTCGTAAGGAGAGGATCCAGGTGTACAAGATGGGGGTGTAGCAAGGTGCTACGTGTCTAGCGAGGGAGAGCTAGCGCCCTAAGTACATGCCTAGGTGGCAGCCGGAGAGGTCTTGGCACCCTGTTGGTGTGGCGTCGTGGCTGTTGGAGGAGTAACGGAGCCGGACGGAGGGACAGCTGTCGGAGTGGCTGGACCCTTGCTGACGTCCTCCTGCTTTCGTAAGGGAGCTGAGAGCCACCGTCGTCATGGTCTAGCAGGGCGCCATCATTTGCCTATCTGGCGTAGCTGGCCAGATGGGACACCGGTCTTGTTCTCTGTGACCCAAGTCGGCTCAGGGCAGGGTGATGATGACGCTTCCTGTTGACGTGGCGGTCTCGTGTCCTAGGTCGGGCGTCGTGGAGGCTCCTCCGAAGCCAAGGTCGAGTCCGTCCTGCAAGACAGAGGCAGAGTCCGAGCCCTGGGTCGGGCGAGGCGGAGATCGATCGGCAGAGGCCGAGGCGGAGTCCGAGCCCTGGGTCGGGCGAGGCGGAGTTCGTCGTCTTCCGAGGCCTTAGCCCGAGTCCGAGCCCTGGGTCGGGCGGAGCGGAGTTCGCCGTCTTCCGGGGCCTTAGCCCAAGTCCGAGCCCTGGGTCGGGCGGAGCGGAGTTCGCCGTCTTCCGGGGCCTTAGCCCGAGTCCGAGCCCTGGGTCGGGCGGAGCGGAGTTCGCCGTCTTCCGGGGCCTTAGCCCGAGTCCGAGCCCTGGGTCGGGCGGAGCGGAGTTCGCCGTCTTCTGGGGCCTTAGCCCGAGTCCGAGCCCTGGGTCGGGCGGAGCCTCCTATGGCACCTCTGGCGAAGTCTGGTCGCCCGTTGGTCTTACCTTTTGCGTTAAACGCCCCGGTGACTCGGTCGGTTGGCGCGGTGATTTAGTCAGGGTTTCTTCTTATCGAAGGCGGGGCCTAGGGCGAGCCGGAGATGCGTCTGCCGTGAAAGAGGAGGCCTCAGGCGAGACGGAGTCATCTTAGGGTCGGCTGCCCTCGCCCGAGGCTAGGCTCGGGCGTGGCGTGGTCAAGTCACTCGTATGGACTGATCCCTGACTTAATCGAACCCATCAGGCCTCTGCAGCTTTATGCTGATGGGGGTTACCAGCTGAGAATTAGGCGTCTTGAGGGTACCCCTAATTATGGTCCCCGACAGTAGCCCCCGAGCCTCGAAGAGAGTGTTAACACTCGCTTGGAGGCTTGCGTCGCACTTTTTTGCAAGGGGACCAGCCTTTCTCGGTGGTACTTTGTTCCGGTGGGTGCGCGCGAGCGCACCCGCCGGGTGTAGCCCCCGAGGCCTTGGAGGAGTGGTTTCACTCCTTCGAGGTCTTAATGCCTTGCGTAATGCCTCGGCTGGTCTGGCGGTTCCCTCATGCGAGCAGGGCGTAACCCAGGTGCACTGTCGGGGCCCAAGTTCTCGGGCTGGTATGTTGACGCTGTCAACGGTTCGGCCGGAGCCGGGTTTGCGAGAGCAGCCCCCGAGCCTTCGCACGGAGCGAGAGGACGATCAGGGACAGACTCGACTTTTTATATACGCCCCTACGTCGCCTTTCCGCAAGGAGGAGGGGGGGAGTGCGCCATGTTACCCTCGATGGGCACCGAACATGGTGTCTCCGGTGAGCTGCAATCGGGTAATCCGAGTGGACGTCCGTGCCCCGTTCATTGGGGGTCGGCTAGGGGCCCGGAGGCACGCCCAAAAGTACCTGCGGGTGATCTGCCGGACCCGGTCCCCTAGCGACGGGGTCCGAGGGCTCGTTGCCTCCCTCCGATGGGATTCCGTTACAGAGTCGTTCCCGCTGGTCTCGGAAATGTCCTAGGGTACCTCGGGAGCGCAGCCCGAGCCTTGGTTATGTATCGAACGTACCCCTGGTCATCCCTCGCTCGGCGTCTGAGGCGACTGTGAACCCTTCGACAGGCCAGCCTTCGAACCCCTGATCAGTAGGGGGCACGGAGCCCTAGTAGCCTGAGGCGGTCATGGAACCTTTCGGGAGGCCGACCTTCGAACCCCTGACCAGTAGTGGGTGTCGGGCCCACGCGATCTGAGGCGGCTGTTGAACCCCTCGGGGGGCCAGCCTTCGAACCCCTGATCAGTAGGGAGGCTCGGAGCCTAGTTCCTTCACGGGGAAGGATCCCTTTGGGGTTATCCCCCTTCTCGGTCCCTGTTGCAAGAGATAGAGAAAGAAGGAAAAGGGAAAAAGGATTCGAAATTGAACGTCGTGGCGTACCTTTTTCGGCGTGGTTGTTTTGGCGAAGGCGAAACGTCGCCAGCCGCTCCCGCCCGTAGCGCTGTCCGTCGAGCCGCGGAGTTAATGCGCCGGGGTGAGTAGTTGGCGAGGTTGCCGTTGCGCGTGCGCGAGCCGTTCGAGGTACGGGTCACGGGCGCGTCGTCTTCACGCCGTGAGAGGGGATTCTCTTGCTGCCTCCGGATGGGACATGAGTCTGGCCGATGGCGTGACCGCTGCTCTCGCGCGCCTGCCACCGTCATTACTGCCGGCCCATTTTTTACCGCGTTTGACTGCTGCGCCAGGCTGGCGCCGCTGGATCGCAGGCTGGGCGGCCTCGAGTCGCGGTATCGGTTCCGCAATCGAGGAGGTGCGGTGGTGGAGCGAGAGGCACAGCGGTTCGCATGCAGCGCCCGGCGCGCCAGTTGCACGACGCGTGGGCTTGAGCCGTCGCGCTGGCCTGTCAGGAGTCGGAGAGGCGCGTCCACTTGGCGCGGTTGCATGCCGCCTGCATGGCCGCCTGCCCCTTTCGCCCACCGGTCTGGGCGAAAGTGGAGGATTGCTTGTAACCGCTGGGTGGTAGCGTGCGTCGTGCGCGACGGTTCGGCTTCTTCTTAGAGCCGGTCTGCATGACAGGCGGGCCCCAGCCCCCGCGCCGCGGGGGGGGGGACTTTGGAGGCGTGTTGGAGAAGACTTAGCCCGTGACGGTTGAGGGTGCAAGCAGGGGGGGTTGCCTTTAAAAGGAGGGCGCCCCCTTTCGTAAGGTGACCATGTCTCCTTCTTCCCCCATGCATTGTGTCTCTCCGTCTTCCAGGCCCCCGGATGGGGGAAACCGCCGTCTTTTCGCCCCATCGTTGGAGGAACGCAACTCCGTGGGAGTTGGTACCTTTCAGCCATCGTTCGGCTTCAAGGATTTTCATCATGCAGCCCGGTTGCCCCCCTCGGCTGGGGGTCACCCGAGACGGTGACCACCAGCTCCTGGGTGGGGAGGGGCAAACCGGACCGCGGTCCCGGCGCCGCCCTCAGTGTTGAGGGTGTTCGTCATCCTCGCCGGGGCGGGGAGCGAGGTGAGCCGGGGCCTCACCTCCTACGCGGGTCGGCGGGCCACCTCATTTTCCAGCTTCTGGTGGTGGCAATCGCCTTTTAGCCCCACGGCGGAGACATCCTCCAGTCATGCTGGGGAAGGAGAACTGTTGCTGCCCAGCTAGGATGCAACATTCCGTCTTCCTCCTCGCATTCGCGGCGAGGACGGCTGCGAGGATCTGCCGGGGTGCTTAGAGGCGTCCCGCGTTTGCTGGTGATTCGCCCGGAGCTTGTCGCTCCACGGGCTTCCCTGGCGGGGAGGTTGTCCGTACCCGCAGGGACGGAACCGGAGTTCCGTTTGTAATGGCACTTCGAGTGCCGAGCTTTTTGTTCATTTCGGCTTTCGGGGCCTGAACATGTATGTAACCATGGCGCGGAGCCGTGTTTTTTCCTCATTTCCGAGCACTAAGACTCGTCTGCTGATTGTCTGAACCGCTTCACCAAGCGTGAGTTGCCCCGTGTCAAGGTGACGAGTGAGGTATCCGTATCCCGGAGGCGTAGGAGTTCCTCGGCTCGGTCGGCCCTGTTGTCCGAGGCTCCTCTAGCTTAGTTAAAGAAACCCCTCGGCCGCTCTTCGACGAGCCGAGGCCAGGGGTAGCGATATCAGCTCGAGCAGAGGCGGAGTTGGCTCGGAAATGAAACCTGGTTGGCCGGAGCCTAGCCGGGTTGTCCGTTGGCAGGATTGTCGTCGGAGTTGCTCAGTCGAGGCTTCGGATCGAGCTGGCGCCCTCGGAAGGTGGTCAGCCGAGGCCCCGGAGGCGGCCGGCCGAGCCGTCCGCTCGGGCCGGGTTCTCGGAGAAGTCCCTGGCAGAGATTGCTCGAGCGTGGTGATGACGTCGTCCTTCGGAGCAGAGGCCCTCGGACCGCGTCGCCGTCCGAGGCTAGGTCGGGCCTTGCTGAAGGTGCTACCCATGCCGAGGGTGTCATCGCCCTCTTCCGGCGTCAAGATCCGAGCCTGCAGGGTCAAATCGTCTTGTAGCGTGGGCCTTGTGCGGCCGTCGAGGCCAGAACACACACCCTTGCTGTGTTATAAAGCTGCGTCTCTTTTCCTCTTGTTTCGAGTATCTGGACTTTCCGTCGGTAGCAGGGATGTTAGTGCGAGCAAGAGTTGCTTCTCGCGGAAGGTGATGAGTGAGGTATCCGTATCCCGAAGGCGTGGGAGTCCCTCGGCTCGGTCGGCCTTGCCGCTTACGCGTACTTTTACCCGTCCATGAGGCCCTGTCACCGACTCGGTCTAGAAGGCTCGAAGAATCGCTTCGATAGAAGAGCTTCCGTACGTAAAGACTCGTTCGATCCGCGGATTCACCTTATCCGAGCGCGAGTTACTTATCGCAGAAGGTGATGAGTGAGGTATCCGTATCCCGGAGGCGTAGGAGTCCCTCGGCTCGGTCAGCCTTGGCTGCTTACGTGTACCCCGTCGTTTCCGGGACCCACTTTTCGAAGTAGTCAAAAAGCACGAAAGACGTTCTGTTAAAAGAGATTTTTTGTTCGAGGAAAGTTTTGACGCAGAGGGGGTTTCCCCCCTTTTAGCCCCCGAGGGAGGGTCGGGCTTTGCCGAGGCGAGGCCGACCCTTCCTTGTTGACTAAACTTTGCGTGGGTGCGGGGTATATGAACAACTTGGAAACATCTTAAGGGTAGAAGCGACGTAGCTGTTGGATGTTCCAAGCGTTGCCGTAGACTTCGCCTTGACTATTGGCCAGCTTGTACGTTCCGGGCTTCAGAACTTTGGCGATGACGAACGGCCCCTCCCAGGGGGGCGTGAGCTTGTGCCTCCCTCGGGGGTCTTGCCGCAGCCGAAGCACCAGGTCGCCCACCTGGAGGTCTCGGGGTCGGACCCCTCGGGCGTGGTGGCGTCGCAGGGACTGCTGATGCCGCGCCGAGTGTAGTAAGGCCCTGTCCCGAGCCTCGTCCAGCTGGTCCAGCGAGTCTTCTCGGCTAGCTTGGTTGCTTTCTTCGCTGTAGGCCCTCATCCTCGGGGAGCCGTATTCCAGGTCCGTGGGCAAGACGGCCTCGGCCCCGTAGACCAGGAAGAACGGCGTGAAACCCGTGGCTCGGCTTGGCGTCGTCCTCAGGCTCCAGACCACCGAGGGGAGTTCCTTCATCCACCGCTTGCCGAACTTGTTGAGGTTGTTGTAGATCCGAGGCTTGAGCCCTTGTAGGATCATGCCATTGGCACGCTCTACTTGCCCATTCGACATGGGATGAGCTACGGTGGCCCAATCCACCCGGATGTTGTTATCCTCGCAAAAATCCAAGAATTTTTTGCCGGTGAACTGGGTGCCATTGTCGGTGATGATCGAGTTCGGGACCCCGAAGCGATGGATGATGTTGGTGAAGAATGCCACCGCCTGCTCGGACCTGATGCTGTTCAGGGGTCGGACCTCGATCCACTTGGAGAATTTGTCGACGGCGACCAGCAGGTGCGTGTAGCCCCCGGGCGCCTTCTGCAAAGGGCCGACGAGGTCCAGACCCCACACAGCGAAAGGCCAGGTGATGGGTATCGTCTGCAGAGCCTGAGCGGGCAGGTGGGTCTGCTTCGCATAGAATTGGCACCCTTCACAGGCGTGGACAATTCTAGTGGCGTCGGCCACCGCCGTTGGCCAGTAGAAGCCTTGGCGAAAGGCGTTCCCGACGAGGGTTCGAGGTGCTGCATGGTGACCGCAAGCCCCCGAGTGTATTTCCCGCAGGAGTTCCTGACCTTCGGCGATGGAGATACATCGCTGGAGGATGCCTGAGGGGCTTCGGTGGTAGAGCTCCTTCTCATCGCCCAGCAAGACGAACGATTTGGCGCGTCGCGCTACCCGCCGAGCCTCGGCTCGGTCGAGGGGCAGTTCTCCCCGGTGGAGATATTGCAGGTACGGGGTTTGCCAATCTTGATCTGGCAGGACCCCGTTCTGCTCCTCCTCGATGTGCAGGGCTTCGCCCTCGGGCTCCGAGGGTTCCTCGGGGTGAGCCGAGGATGGCTCGGGCTGGGCCGAGGTCACCTCGGACGAGGCCGAGGGTGCTTCGGGCTCGGGCGCGTCATCCATCTTGACGGAGGGTTGGTGCAGATCCCGGGAGAAGACGTCCGGGGGAACCGTCGTTCGCCCCGAGGCTATCTTCGCCAGCTCGTCCGCAGTCTCGTTGTAGCGCCGGGCGATGTGGTTAAGCTCGAGCCCGTAGAACTTGTCTTCCAGGCGTCGAACCTCCTCACAATAGGCCTCCATCTTCGGGTCGCGGCAGAGGGAGTCCTTCATGACTTGGTCGATGACGAGCTGCGAGTCGCCACGTGCATCGAGGCGTCGGACCCCTAGCTCGATGGCGATTCGCAATCCGTTGATCATAGCCTCGTACTCAGCCACATTGTTGGACGCCGGGAAATGGAGGCGGAGCACGTAGCGCAGGTGTTTCCCGAGGGGCGAGACGAAAAGCAGGCCCGCGCCAGCTCCCGTCTTCATCAGCGACCCGTCGAAAAACATGGTCCAGAGCTCTGGTTGGATCGGAGCCGTTGGCAACTGGGTATCGACCCATTCGGCTACGAAATCCGCCAGTACCTGGGACTTGATGGCCTTCCGAGGGGCGAACGAGATTGCCTCGCCCATGATTTCCACCGCCCACTTCGCGATCCGCCCCGAGGCTTCTCGGCACTGGATGATCTCCCCCAGGGGGAAGGATGACACCACAGTCACCGGATGGGACTCGAAGTAATGTCGCAGCTTTCGCCTCGTCAGGATCACTGCATATAGCAGCTTCTGGACTTGTGGGTAGCGGATCTTGGTCTCGGACAGCACTTCGCTGACGAAGTAAACTGGCCTCTGAATGGGCAAAGCATGCCCCTCTTCCTGCCTTTCGACTACGATCGCGGCGCTGACCACCTGAGTGGTTGCGGCGACGTAGACCAGGAGGGTTTCTCCATCAGCTGGGGGTACCAAGATGGGCGCCTGGGTGAGGAGCGCCTTCAGGTTCCCGAGGGCTTCCTCGGCTTCGGGAGTCCAAGTGAAGCACTCGGCCTTCCTTAAGAGGCGGTACAGGGGCAGGCCTCTTTCGCCGAGGCGCGAGATGAAACGGCTCAAGGCCGCGAGGCATCCCATGACCCTCTGTACGCCTTTTAAGTCCTTGATGGGCCCCATGTTTGTGATCGCTGCGATCTTCTCCGGGTTGGCTTCGATGCCCCGCTCGGAGACGATGAACCCCAAGAGCATGCCTCGGGGCACCCCGAAGACGCACTTCTCGGGATTAAGCTTGACGCCCTTCGCCTTGAGACACCGGAATGTCAGTTCGAGGTCGGAGAGAAGGTCGGAGGCTTTCCTCGTCTTGACTACGATGTCATCGACGTAGGCCTCGACCGTGCGACCAATGTGTTCGCCGAACACATGGTTCATGCACCGCTGGTACGTTGCACCCGCGTTTCTCAAACCGAACGGCATTGTGACATAACAGTACATGCCGAAGGGCGTGATGAAAGAAGTCGCGAGCTGGTCGGACTCTTTCATCTTGATTTGATGATACCCTGAGTAGGCATCGAGGAAAGACAGGGTTTCGCACCCTGCAGTGGAGTCCACAATTTGGTCGATGCGAGGTAGAGGGTAGGGGACCTTCGGACATGCTTTGTTGAGACCAGTGTAGTCTACACACATCCGCCACTTCCCCCCTTTTTTCCTCACAAGTACAGGGTTGGCAAGCCATTCGGGATGGAATACCTCTTTAATGAACCCTGCTGCCATCAGCTTGTGGACCTCCTCGCCTATCACCCTGCGCCTTTCCTCATCGAATCGGCGCAGAGGCTGTCTGACCGGCCGGGCTCCGGCCCGAATATCCAGCGAGTGCTCGGCGACATCCCTCGGTATGCCGGGCATGTCCGAGGGACTCCACGCAAAAACGTCGGCGTTTGCGCGGAGAAAGTCGACGAGCACTGCTTCCTATTTGGGGTCGAGCCCAGAACCGATCCGGATCTGCTTGGAGGTGTCGCCACTGGGGTCGAGAGGGATGGCCTTAACCGTCTCCGCTGGCTCGAAGTTGCCAGCATGCCGCTTTACGTCCGGCACCTCTCGGGAGAGGCTTTCCAGGTCGGCAATGAGGGCCTCGGACTCGGTGAGGGCCTCGGCGTACTCCACGCACTCCACATCGCATTCGAATGCGTGTTTGTACGTGGGGCCAACGGTGATGACCCCGTTGGGGCCCGGCATCTTGAGCTTCAGGTAGGTGTAGTTGGGGATGGCCATGAACTTCGCGTAGCATGGCCTTCCCAACACCGCGTGGTAGGTTCCTCGGAACCCGACCACCTCGAACGTCAAAGTCTCCCTTCGGAAGTTGGAGGGTGTTCCGAAGCAGACAGAGAGGTCGAGCTGTCCGAGGGGCTGGACACGCTTCCCGGGGATGATCCCATGGAAGGGCGCAGCGCCTGCTCGGACGGATGACAGATCGACGCGCAGGAGCCTGAGGGTCTCAGCGTAAATGATGTTGAGGCAGCTGCCCCCATCCATCAAGACCTTGGTGAGCCTGACGTCGCCGATGACAGGGTCGACGACGAGCGGGTACTTCCCCGGGCTCGGCACGTGGTCGGGGTGGTCGTCCCGGTCGAAGGTGATGGGCTTGTCGGACCAGTCTAGGTAGACTGGCGCCGCCACCTTCACCGAGCAGACCTCCCGACGCTCTTGCTTACGACGCCGAGCCGAGGCGTTTGCCGCATGCCCTCCGTAGATCATGAAGCAATCGCGGACCTCTGGGAACTCTCCTGCTTGGCGACCCTCCCTTTTGTCGTCGTCGCGGGCCTTGCCACCCTCTGCGGGTGGCCCGGCCCTGTGGAAGTGGCGCCGAAGCATGACGCACTCCTCGAGGGTGTGCTTGACGGGCCCCTGATGGTAGGGGCACGTCTCCTTGAGTGCCTTGTCGAAGAGGTTAGCACCTCCGGGGGGCTTCCGAGGGTTCTTGTGCTCGGCGGCGGCGACAAGGTCTGCATCGGGAACGTCGCGTTTCGCTTGTGACTTCCTCCTGCCTTTCTTCTTGGCGCCGCGCGGAGTAGACGCCTCGGGAGCATCTTCCGACGGGCGGCCCTGGGGCTGCTTGTCCTTTCGGAAGATGGCCTCTACCGCCTCCTGGCCGGAGGCGAACTTGGTGGCGATGTCCATCAGCTCGCTCGCCCTGGTGGGGGTCTTGCGACCCAGCTTGCTCACCAGGTCGCGGCAGGTGGTGCCGGCGAGGAACGCGCCGATGACATCGGAGTCGGTGATATTGGGCAGCTCGGTGCGCTGCTTCGAGAACCGCCGGATGTAGTCTCGGAGAGACTCTCCCGGCAGTTGCCGACAGCTTCGGAGGTCCCAGGAATTCCCGGGGCGCACGTACGTGCCCTGGAAGTTCCCGGCGAAAGCCTGGACCAAATCTTCCCAGTTGGAAATCTGCCCCGGAGGCAGGTGCTCCAACCAGGCACGAGCGGTGTCGGAGAGAAACAGGGGGAGGTTTCGGATGATGAGGTTGTCATCGTCCGTCCCGCCCAGTTGACAGGCCAGGCGGTAGTCCGCAAGCCACAATTCCGGTCTCGTCTCCCCCGAGTACTTCGTGATAGTAGTCGGGGGTCGGAATCGGGGCGGAAATGGCGCCCGCCGAATGGCTCGGCTAAAGACCTGCGGACCGGGTGGTTCGGGCGAGGGACTCCGATCCTCCCCGCTGTCGTAGCGTCCCCCACGCCTGGGGTGATAGCCTCGGCGCACCCTTTCGTCGAGGCGTGCCCGACGGTCGCGATGAGGGTGCTCGTCGCCGAGGTGGCCCGGGGCCGCAGGCGTGGTGTTGCGCGTGCGCCCGGTGAAGACCGAGGCTTCCCGCGTGAGTCGGGAAGTCGCGGCACAAGGTTCCGAGGGGTACCCCTGCCTTCGGGAGGCAGAGCTTTTGGCCCGCCGAGCCGCAGCGCCTTCCAGGAGATGCTTGAGTTCTCCCTGGATTCGCCGACCCTCGGTGGTTGATGACTCCGGCATTGCGCGGAGGAGCATCGCTGCAGCGGCCAGGTCCTGACCGGTTCCGCCGGATGCGGGTGGCGGTCTGTCCCTGGCATCGTTGGCGATGCGGTGCTGGAGACCTTGGGGCAGGTGACGTATTCCTCCGGCCGGGGGTTGGCTCGCCCATACCTGCCCGATGTTCTGGCGGATTGCCTCGAGCGCTCCTGCTCCCTCATCGAGCCCGGCCTACGCCCCGCGGACTTGCTCGAGCTGTGGGTCGTGACCCCCCGCCGGAACGGGGACCACAGCTAGCTCCCGCGGGATGTCGGCGCGAGGCGCTGGCCTAGGGGGATCACCATCCTTCGGCATTCCGAGACAGCCGCCTCCGGAGGGATCCCCTAGCTCGATGTGGAAACATTCGCGGCTCGGGCCGCAGTCCTTGTCGCCAAGGCTGCGGCTGCCGTCGGAACAGTCGGAGAGGCAGTAGTCACATGCGGTCATGAAGTCCCGCATGGCACTAGGGTTGCCAGATCCGGAGAAATCCCAGCAGATGCTGGGGTCGTCATCTTCCTCGGACCCAGAGGGTCCGTAGGTCGAGACACCCGTCAATCGGTCCCAAGGCGACCGCACACGAAACCCCAGAGAGGTTGCACTCGCCTCAATGTGAGCGCCCGCCAAAGCGAGGTCGCCAGGCGGGCTGAGGTCGAGTCGAAATGACGAAAGATGGGGAGCAGTCGGTACCTTTTTGTCGACGAGGAGCGACGAAGTCACGTCGGGGGCTGACCGCGCCGTCGTCTTGGGTACGAGGGCGACGTCCTGCAGGCCCTCCGTGAGCGTGCTGGCGTCGTCCATCTGCTCGGGGTCGACGTGTTGCGGGGGGATGACGCTCGCCTTCGCCTCGAACGCGAGGGCAACGCTTAGCGTGTCCTCCGTTGAGGCGCCGGGGATGTCGATTTGCTCGACAGCCGTCGGAGCGCGGCCTCCCGCTCGGCCCTGGTTGCCTCTCCTCCTCCTCCTCCGATGGCGAGGGAGAGGATGGGGCGAGCTCGAAAGTCGTCCTTCCCCCACGCGGGAAAGGCGTCGTCGATTCCGCCGCTGGCGGGCGGGTTGTCCGCCACCATTGTCGCTGTCGCGCGGCGGTGGAAGGAGTATCATGTCGTAGCTGCTGTCGAGAGACATGAACTCGAGGCTCCCGAAACGGAGCACCGTCCCGGGTTGAAGAGGTCGTTGGAGACTGCCCATCTGGAGCTTGACGGGAAACTGCTCGTCAACACGCAGCGTGCCCCTACCTGGCGCGCCAACTGTCGGTGTTCCGAGACCGGGGGGTCCCCGAGCCGACGAGTGAGAGTGCCGCGTGCCCCAGCCCAGATGGGTCGAGCGCGTGGGCGAGCGCGAAGGGGGGAACAGAGAGAGAGAGGTCGGTGGCCGGAGCCGGGTCGTGAGGGAGTCGGAGAATTCCCGCGGCCTTCGTGTTCGTCCCGCGCCCAGGTCGGGTGCGCTTGCAGTAGGGGGTTACAAGCGTCCGCGCGAGGTGAGGGGAAGCGAGCGGCCCCGAGAGAGCGCCTGCCCCTGCCCTTCGTCCCCGCGAGGCCAACCTTCTCTAAGAAGGCCCTGGTCCTTCCTTTTATAGTCGTAAGGAGAGGATCCAGGTGTACAAGATGGGGGTGTAGCAAGGTGCTACGTGTCTAGCGAGGGAGAGCTAGCGCCCTAAGTACATGCCTAGGTGGCAGCCGGAGAGGTCTTGGCACCCTGTTGGTGTGGCGTCGTGGCTGTTGGAGGAGTAATGGAGCCGGACGGAGGGACAGCTGTCGGAGTGGCTGGACCCTTGCTGACGTCCTCCTGCTTTCGTAAGGGAGCTGAGAGCCGCCGTCGTCATGGTCTAGCAGGGCGCCATCATTTGCCTATCTGGCGTAGCTGGCCAGATGGGACACCGGTCTTGTTCTCTGCGACCCAAGTCGGCTCAGGGCAGGGTGATGATGACGCTTCCTGTTGACGTGGCGGTCTCGTGTCCTAGGTCGGGCGTCGTGGAGGCTCCTCCAAAGCCAAGGTCGAGTCCGTCCTGCAAGACAGAGGCAGAGTCCGAGCCCTGGGTCGGGCAAGGCGGAGATCGATCGGCAGAGGCCGAGGCGGAGTCCGAGCCCTGGGTCGGGCGAGGCGGAGTTCGTCGTCTTCCGAGGCCTTAGCCCGAGTCCGAGCCCTGGGTCGGGCGGAGCGGAGTTCGCCATCTTCCGGGGCCTTAGCCCGAGTCCGAGCCCTGGGTCGGGCGGAGCGGAGTTCGCCGTCTTCCGGGGCCTTAGCCCGAGTCCGAGCCCTGGGTCGGGCGGAGCGGAGTTCGCCGTCTTCCGGGGCCTTAGCCCGAGTCCGAGCCCTGGGTCGGGCGGAGCGGAGTTCGCCGTCTTCCGGGGCCTTAGCCCGAGTCCGAGCCCTGGGTCGGGCGGAGCCTCCTATGGCACCTCTAGCGAAGTCTGGTCGCCCGTTGGTCTTACCTTTTGCGTTAAACGCCCCGGTGACTCGGTCGGTTGGCGCGGTGATTTAGTCAGGGTTTCTTCTTATCGAAGGCGGGGCCTAGGGCGAGCCGGAGATGCGTCTGCCGTGAAAGAGGAGGCCTCAGGCGAGACGGAGTCATCTTAGGGTCGGCTGCCCTCGCCCGAGGCTAGGCTCGGGCGTGGCGTGGTCAAGTCACTCGTATGGACTGATCCCTGACTTAATCGAACCCATCAGGCCTCTGCAGCTTTATGCTGATGGGGGTTACCAGCTGAGAATTAGGCGTCTTGAGGGTACCCCTAATTATGGTCCCCGACACCACCTGATAGAGAAGTTGAGTTTGTTATTGATCTCTTACCTGGAACCGCCCCTATTTCTAAACGGCCGTATAGGATGTCCGTAGAGGAGTTGAAGGAACTTAAGAAGCAGTTAACTGAGTTACAAGAGGCTGGGTACATTCGTCCGAGTTCCTCACCTTGGGGAGCACCGGTCTTGTTTGTACAGAAGAAGGATGGATCGCAGCGGATGTGTGTGGATTATAGATCTCTCAATGATGTTACTGTGAAGAATAAGTATCCGTTACCCCGTATTGAGGATTTATTTGATCAGATGAGAGGATCTAGAGTATTCTCGAAGATTGATCTTCGATCCGGTTACCATCAGATGAGGATTAGACCATCGGATATTCCCAAGACAGCATTCTCGACTCGATATGGATTATATGAGTTTACTGTTATGTCGTTTGGATTAACCAATGCACCAGCTTATTTTATGAACTTAATGAACAAGGTGTTTATGGAGTATTTGGACAGATTCGTCGTGGTATTCATCGACGATATTCTCATTTATTCTCAGAGCGATAACGATCATGAGGAGCATCTGAGGTTGGTGCTACAGAAGCTACGAGATAACCAGCTATATGCCAAGTTCAGCAAGTGCGAGTTTTGGATTGGCGAAGTGCCATTTCTTGGTCATATCATATCTAATGGAGGAATATCAGTGGATCCTGCTAAGGTTAAGGAGATAATGGAGTGGGGAGTACCCACTATAGTTACTGAGATTCGGAGTTTCTTGGGATTGGCAGGATATTATCGGAGATTTATCGAAGGATTTTCTATGATTGCTAAGCCTATGACTTCGCTTTTGGAGAAAGGAAGAGAATTTAAATGGGACGAGAAGTGTCAAGACAGCTTTGATCTATTGAAGAAGAGGTTGATGTCGCCACCAGTATTGGTTATGCCAGACCTACAGAAAGGATTTGATATCTATTGCGATGCATGTGGCCAAGGCTTAGGATGTGTGCTCATGCAAGAAGGACATGTGATTGCTTATGCTTCTCGTCAGTTGCGGAAGCATGAACTGAACTACCCCACTCATGACTTGGAACTGGCTGCCGTTGTGCATGCACTTAAGATTTGGAGACACTACATCATGGGAACTAAGTGCCAAGTATACACGGACCATAAGAGCTTGAAGTACATATTTACTCAGAAGGACCTCAACCTTAGGCAACGCCGTTGGTTGGAGCTTATTAAGGATTATGACTTGGAAATTCACTATCACCCGGGCAAGGCAAATTTGGTTGCAGATGCCTTGAGTCGAAAGGAGCATGTTCATTTAGCTGTTGTTGCCCAGCTACCCGATGAGATTGTTGAGGATTTCAAGAGAGTTAACCTGGGGATAGTTGCTCATACTGAAGGAGTTACTATTGATGTGGAACCTACTTTGGAGCAAGAAATCCGCAAAGGTCAACTTGACGATGCTAAAATAAAAGAGATTAAGGATCTGATTACTGAAGGTCGAGTTCCGGAATTTACGGAAGATGAGCAAGGCACTATATGGTTCAAGAACAGGATGTGTGTTCCTGATATTGAAAGCCTTCGAGAGACTATATTGAAAGAGACCCACGACTCGGATTATTCTATTCATCCTGGTAGTACCAAGATGTATCAGGATTTGAAACGGAAGTATTGGTGGTATGGATTGAAAAGAGATGTGGCTGCACATGTGGCTATGTGCGATGTATGTCAAAGAGTTAAGGCTGAACACTAGAGGCCAGCTGGACTACTACACCCACTGAAGATACCCGAGTGGAAGTGGGAGGAGATTGGTATGGATTTCATTACTGGATTGCCTCGCACCCAGAAAGGATATGATGCTATATGGGTGATTGTGGATAGATTGACTAAAGTGGCTCACTTTATTCCTGTCAAGACTACTTATAAAGGTTCTCAGCTAGCAGAGTTATATATGGCTCGGATTGTGTGTTTACACGGAGTACCAAAGAAGATCGTGTCTGATCGAGGTTCACAGTTTACCTCAAGATTTTGGAGAAGCTTTCATGAGAATATGAGTATGAAGTTGAATTTTAGTACGGCTTATCACCCTCAGACTGATGGACAGACTGAAAGGACTAATCAAGTATTGGAAGATATGTTGAGAGCATGTGCCCTTCAGCATGGAGGAAGTTGGGATAAGAGTCTACCTTATGTTGAGTTCTCATATAATAATAGTTATCAGGCCAGTCTGAAGATGTCACCTTTTGAAGCTTTATATGGGAGGAAGTGCAGAACTCCTTTGTATTGGGATCAGACTGGAGAGAGATAGTTCTTTGGGCCTGAATTGATTCAAGAAGCAGAAGAACAAGTCCGTATAATTCGGGAGAATTTGAGGGTGGCTCAAACCAGGCAAAAGAGTTATGCTGATAATAGGAGGCCACTGGAATTTGAAGAAGGAGTTTATGTGTACCTCAAGGTGTCACCACTTCGTGGAATGAGGAGATTCAAAGTTAAGGGCAAATTGTCCCCTCGCTATATTGGACCATTCTTGATCTTTAGGCGAGTTGGAGAGATGGCATACCAACTGGAGTTACCTGCTAGTCTATCGGATGTGCATAATGTGTTCCACGTATCTCAACTGAAGAAGTGTCTCCGTGTCCCTGAGGAACAGTTACCAATGGAAGAGCTCAGTGTTCAGGGTGATTTGACTTATGCGGAGTACCCGATCAAGATTCTTGACACATTGACTCGAGTTACAAGGAATAAGGTGATAAAGATGTGTAAAGTGCAATGGAGTCACCACGGAGAAGATGAAGCAACTTGGGAAAGAGAAGAAGAGCTTCGCATAGATTTTCCCCATCTTTTCCCTCGTTCTTCCTAAATCTCGAGGACGAGATTATTTTTAAGGGGGGTAGGATTTGTAACACCCAGTTTGTAACATATAATAAAAGAGGAGAAATTTGTTCCTTCATCTATAGGTGTGTGTTGTTTCTGCTTATCATCACATGCGAACACTTCAAAAAAACAATTAATAAAAGAATATATGCCACTAAATTGTGCATCATGCTGGGCTTTTATTGTGTGTGCATTACTTGTGACAATGTAAAAAAACAATAAAAAAATGAATAAGTTAAAACTAGAGTGGAATTTAAGATTTAAAAAGGGAATTCTAGAAAATGGAGAAAAGAGAAAAACAACATTAAACAAATGAGGTAAAATAAAATATATGAATAAGAATATATTTATTTACTCAAAAATTTGAATTTGGTGCACTTTGATCATCAAGGAATCTCAAAACAAATTTAAATTCAAATGTGAATTCTAAAAATAAAGGGGAGAAGAAATATAAAAAAAATGAAAAATGACAACAGATCTCGGCTTGGGCCCAATCCTACTAGCGTGGCCCATGTAACCTCTCTGCGCTGCCCTACCTCACGTACGCGCGCGCGCTTGGTTGATCTCCCTCGCGCCCCGCTCTCTGACTTCTGGGCCCACGCGTCAACCACTACGCCGCACTTGGGCCTCGGCTTCCCTCTCTGTTTGGTTGGCCCCAGGCGTCAGCTGGATCTTCTCCAACCTCGTAACAGAACGCATCAGCCTCCTCCGTGCATGCCGGGCACGCCGTTGAAGGGATTTCGGGCCGCGCCCTCCGAACTGCTCCGCGGGGTGATAAAGGTCGCTACCGCCATCGTGGTTCTGCCCTCCCAACTCCATTGCAACCGCACCAGCGCAGCTCGCCCGTGCCACCATTGCCCACGGAAGGGAGGAAAGGATTCCGCCGTAGGTAGGGGTGATACCGGCTTGCCGACGACTGTGCTTGGAGTGTGGGACCTAAGAGTCTCTCGACCGTGTGGAAGGTGTCCGCGACTGTATTGCTGAAGATTGGCCACCGGCGTCGCCTCGGTTCGTCACCATCGAATCTGCATCACCGTCGTTCGCGCGTCTCCGGGGCCTGGGATCTCTGCGCGGAAATTCCTGGTATAAACCGTCTGCACGTCTTTGTTTTCGTTTCGGGTAGGCCTAGCGACCGATAGAATCGAGTTTCTAGCCGTTTTGGTGCTGATTACGGATGCCAGTCATGGCGTCGCCGCGGTCGCTCTTGCGCCGCCGCGCGTGGCGCCGGGATTCCGTGGTCCGTGGATTTATCCACGGATGGCCATGATTAAATGGTGCGCGTACCGATTCGCTGGGTTGACCTGGGCCGTTTGATCTCGATCGGGCGAATCCGGGGCGAGTTGGGGTATTTTAAATCCGCGTCGTCGGTCGTCGATCGGACGGTTATGATTGCGTACCGTTTCGGTTTGGGATACATCTAATCCTAGCGGTCGATAGGAGATCGGGCGGCCAGAATCAGAAAATACCCCTTCGCGGGTCGGTTTTGTTAAAAAGCCCCTGCAGAAGATAGAAATAAACCTGCAGTCCACTTGCATTGTTCTCTGTGTCTCTGGATTCTTACTCCGAGACCCCTGATCTATCTGGTAATTGAGGCCCAGTCCAGAGCTTATTTAAACTGTATAAATGAATTAGAAATTGAATATTTAATAGAAAAATAATTGCTAGAACTTCAATAATTCATAGAAAATTCATACTAACTCCAAATCACTCCATTCCAGTTCCTAAAATTTCATAATTTTATTCTCTATCACTTAGAACCTCTGTTTTGTCATGAAAACAGTAATAAATTTAATTCCTCACTTAATCCAATTTAAACACATGAAAGCTTTGAAAATCCATAACTTAAATTCTATAACTCCAAAAATTATGATTCCTGTTCCTAGAATTTTATTTTAATGTGTAGATTATTACTGTGTATTTTATTTATATGTTTGGTGTAATGTTAATTTCTCTATATGCACTGTGCTTGTTTGTATTGTGGCGAGTAGAAGAGCCCGTGACCGAGGATCCTGGTGAACAGCAGATAGAAGTAGCTGAGCAGGAGCTCATTGAAGGCAAGTTGTGCCCTTGACCACTTTTTACCCAATAATGTTCTTTAATATCATTTACTCATGCATAGGTTAATTTTGATGGGACCCAATAGGTCACCCTAGATTGTTTATCTCATTACCTTGTTTACCCCTGAATCACTTGGGTAGTTTGCTATTGCTTTATATGGTTTTGGGATAATCATTTATTACCTCTATGTTCCAATTCTTTTTGTTATTCTATTTATGTTCATGTTGAGATCATTAATGTTAATTGGAACATAGAGCTTAACTTGAGTAACACGTGCCACCACAAGGGTTTAATGGGACGCCCTTGGCTGATTAACTAGGAAAGCTAGTGGAGGTCTACCTTACCCGAAAGGGGCAAGGGCAGTAGGGGAGTGGTCAGTGTAGGGAGGTCCTTGGTTGATTTTGCTGCGATGGCGGTCAGACAAGAACCCTGCATTGGAACTTCCTATAAACTGTAGCGGGTTTTCTGAAACTAGTGGAACTTTGTAAAGGCCTCGTAGTGTTACCCTGCCTCGCCTCCTCGATAGAGGTGTATGGGAAGTCGCGATCCCTTGGCAGATGGGTAGCATGACTTGTGGGTAAAGGGTACAATCTCTGCAGAGTGTAAAACTGGTATACTAGCCGAGCTCACGGTCATGAGCAGCTCAGGACTCTCTAATGTTTAAATTATGGAACTTAAATTCAATTTGTCATTCGCATATGCACGGGTTTGTTATTAATTTTGTTCTATTACTTTACTTATGGTTTGGTATTTACTTGCATTTAGTAACCGCTAATAAAAGTTTGACCAACTACTTAAAAGCAATGCTCAGCTTTAACCCCTGTCTTTGATTAGCCTTACACATCACATGAACTCACACCATTGTGAGTTTATGTCCACTGGTTCCCCACAACTTGTTGAGCTATGATCATGTGTGAGCTCACCCTTGCTGTCTCACACCCCCCCCCACAGGAGAAGAGTAGGTGGTTCAGGAGGAGCCACAAGGCGAGGAGTATGATCTGATCTAGGTGGCGTTTCTCAGTTGACATTGGCGCCGACGATCCTTAGTTTGTTTTATGTTTATTCTTTTATTTTGTAATAAGTCTTCCGTTATGTAATAAATACTCTGATGTTTTGTGACATTTATCTCTATACACTCTGTTATTATATGTGTTGTCTTCTTGGCGCATGTATGAGATGCAACTGGCTTTGTTCCTTAAAGCCGGGTGTGACACCAGTCCCGTCGCGCGTGCCATGGATGGAGTCTGCAGGGGATTCGGCCGGGCGCAGGAGCTGGAGCTACTTGGTCTAGAGATGAGCGCAGGGAGGAAGTAGCGGCAGTCGTGCAGGGAGCTCGGCAGCGGAGGGACTCCAGCGCTGGAGCAGGACGCTGAGCAGGAAACGGAAGGGAGCTTCGGGTGCGCTAGGGAGCGAGATCTCCAAGGGAACCGCGCGGTCGATTGAAGAAGAAGATCGCGCGTGAAGTTAAAGGAACCAAAGGGCGGTGGCTGCAGGAAAAAGATCAGGGGAGGTCGGCTGAGCGGATGAGATTGGCTGGGATTTTTTTCAGATTTTTCCACTTTTCTGTTTATTTTATAAATAAAATTACCGATATTTGATCACGATTTCTAGCGATAACAAAAAGGTCGATAATACTTGCGACACAGTTTGATTCGATTCGAAATCTAATAAATTTACCTGTGGTCTGAACATCTGATTCCATGGCAATTTGCGTGATAATTGGATCTCAATTATAATTCTTGGACGCGCTGTCACGGTTTTGATTTAGCAAATACTTGGAATCAGATGAATTTGCACCCGTCATTTATATCCAAAGTTTTGGATCGGGCAAGAAACGATAGACCGAAATAAACTGATTTCGGCACTGATAATTTGTCCCAAAAACTTCTTTCGTCGAGTTCTAAATAAATTTGTTTGGGGATAAAAATTATTCGAGTGGGTCAGGCTTCCGAATTCGTATTCGCGCGAGCGATGAATTTTAAATAATCATGAGACGCACCGATTTTCGGGACAACTATGTTCCGATCATCACGAAAATTTAGGAAGAGCCCGGATAGATAAAAATAAAAACGATGTCGTGCACACGACAAACGAAACAGATGCAATATTAAAATCGCGATAGGCGAAGATGATTACATCTTAGTGTCCGTTTTATTTACTGATATTATGTGCTTAAATTCGTACTCGTTGTCGAGCGGAATATAAACACCTGGGGTGTTACAGCCATAAGCCTCCATGACCACCTCATCGAAGTTTGACTCCTGCCCAAACTCTAGCGACAACTCCGGTGGGGAAAAAATCTCTCTACCGGTTCATCTTCTGGGGCAACCCAGAACATCGTCGTGACTAGCTCGGCGAGAGCTTTGTCACCGCGCTTCTTGTCGGTGTTTCGAAACCCGGGGGGTCCCTGGACCGACGAGTGAATTGTCGCCGCGTGCCCTAGCCCAGATGGGTCGACGCAAGGCGGAACGCGAAGGGGGGAAAGGAAGCAGCCGGAAGAGAGGCGGACGTGAGAGAGTGGATCCCGCGGCCTTCGTGTTAGCCCCGCGCCTGAGTCGGGTGCGCTTGCAGTAGGGGGATACAAGCGTCCACGCGGGAGTGGGAGCGAGCGGCCTTGAGCGAGCGCCGTCCCGTCCTTCTCCGCGCGGGCCAACCTTCTGTAAGATGGCCCTGGTCCTTCCTTTTATAGGCGTAAGGAGAGGTTCCAGGTGTACAATGGGGAGCGTAGCAGAGCGCTACGTGTCTAGCGGAGGAGAGCTAGCGCCCTAAGTACATGCTGTCGTGGCAGCCGGAGAGGTTTTGGCACCCGGTTCGTGTGGTGTCGTGGCCGTCGGAGGAGTGCTGGAGCCTGGCGAGAGGATAGCTGTTGGGGCTGTCGAGTCCTTGCTGATGTCCTCTTGCTTCCGTAAGGGGGCCGAGAGCCGCCGTCGTCACAGAGCGTGCGGGGCGCCATCATTGCCTATTTGGCGGAGCGAGCCAGATGGGACGCCGGTCTTATTCCCTGTAGCCTGAGTCAGCTCAGGGTAGGGTAATGATGGCGCCTCCTGTCGACGTGGTCGGTCCGCGCCCTAGGTTGGGCAATGTGGAGGCTCCTCCGAGGTCGAGGTCGAGTCTGTCTTCCGTGGCCGTGGTCGAGTCCGAGCCCCTGGGTCGGGCGAGGCGGAGACCGTCGGCTGAGGCTAGGGCTGAGTCCGAGCCCTAGGGTCGGGCGAGGCGGAGTTTGTTGTCTTCCGGAGCTGAGCCCGAGTCCGAGCCCTGGGTCGAGCGGAGCGGAGTTCGCCGTCTTCCAGGGCTGAGCCCGAGTCCGAGCCCTGGGGTCGGGTGGAGCGGAGTTCGCCGTCTTCCGGGGCTGAGCCCGAGTCCGAGCCCTAGGTCGGGCGGAGCGGAGTTCGCCGTCTTCCGGGGCTGAGCCCGAGTCCGAGCCCTGGGGTCGGGCGGAGCAGAGTTCGCCGTCTTCCAGGGCTGAGCCTGAGTCCGAGCCCTGGGGTCGGGCGAGGCGGAGTTTCCTATGACGCCCGAGGCCGGCCTTGGCTGCTGTCAGCCTCACTCTGTCGGGTGGCTCAGCAGTCGGAGCGGCGCAGGCGGCGCTGTCCTCTTGTCAGACCGGTCAGTAGAGCGGCGAAGTGACTGTGGTCACTTTGGCTCTATCGACCCGAGGGCTTGCGTCAGGATAAAGGTGTCAGGCCACCTTTGCATTGAATGCCCCTGCGATTTGGTCGGTCGGCGTGGCGACGTGGCCAAGGTTGCTTCTTGGTGAAGACTGGGCCTCGGGCGAGCCGATAGTGTGCCCGTTGCTGGAGGGGGGTCCTCGGGCGAGACGTAGGTTCTCCGGGGTCGGCTTCCCTTGCCCGAGGCTAGGCTCGGGCGAGGCACGATCATGTCCCTTGAATGGACCGATCCTTGACTTAATCGCACCCATCAGGCCTTTGCAGCTTTGTGCTGATGGGGGTTACCAGCTGAGATTTAGGGATCTTGAGGGTACCCCTAATTATGGTCCCCGACAGTAGCCCCCGAGCCTCCAAGGGAGTACTAATACTCGCTTGGAGGCTTTTGCCGCACTTTTTTGCAAGGGGACCAGCCTTTTTCGGTTGCATTCTGTTCCGATGGGTGCGCGCGAGCGCACCCGCCGGGTGTAGCCCCCAAGGCCTCGGAGGAGTAGTTTTACTCCTTCGAGGTCTTAGTGCGCTTCGCAACACTTCGGCTGGTCTAGTTGTTCCCTCATGCGAGCTGGCCGTAGCCCGAGTGCACGGTCGGGTCCCAAGTTCTCGGGCAGGTATGTTGACGCTGTCAACGGTTTGGCCGGAGCCGGGTTTGCGAGAGCAACCCCCGAGCCTCTGCACAGGGCGAGAGGACGGTCAAGGACAGACTCGTCTTTTTTACATACGCCCCTGCGTCGCCTTTCCGCAAGGAGGAGGGGGGAAAGCGCCATGTTGTCCTCGGAGGGCGCCGAACATGGTGTTTCCGGTGAGCTGCTGGCGGGTAATCCGAGCGAACGTCCGTGCCCCATTTGATAGGGGTCGGCTAGAGGCCCAGAGGCGCGCCCAAAAGTACCTGCGGGTGATCTGTCGGACCCAGTCCCCTGTCGACGGGGTCCGAGGGCTCGATGCCTCCCTCTGATGGGATTCCGTTACAAGATCGTTCCCGCTGGTCTCGGAAATGTCCTAGGGTACCTCGGGAGCGTAGCCCGAGCCTTGGTTATGTATCGAACGTACCCATGGTCATCCCTCGCTCTGTGTCTGAGGCGACTGTGAACCCTTCGAGGGCCAGCCTACGAACCCCTGATCAGTAGTGGGCGCGGAGCCCGAGTGGCCTGAGGCGGCCGTTGAACCCTTCGAGGGGCCGGCCATCGAACCTCTGACCAGTAGTGGGCGCAGAACCCAATCGATCTGAGGCGGCCGTTGAACCCCTCCGAGGGGCTGGCCTTCGAACCTCTGATCAGTAGGGAGGCTCGGAGCCTATTTCCTTCACGGAGAAGGGTCCTTTTCGGGGTATCCCCCTTTCCCGGTCCCTGTTGTAAGAGAGAGAAAGAGGAAAGGGAAAAGGATGCGAAATCGAATGACGTGGCGTACCTTTGATGCGGTCATTATGGCGAAGTCGAAGCGTCGCTTGCTTCTCCCGCCTGAGGCGCTGCCCATCCCGCCGCGGAGTTAATGCGACGAGGCGAGTGGTTCGTGGGGCGGCCGTTGCGCGTGCGCGAGCCGTTCGAGGAACGGGTCACGGGCGCGCCGTCTTCACGCCGTGGGAGAGGGCTCCCCCGCTGCCCCTGGATGGGACGTGAGCTTGGCTGTCGACGTGACCGCTGCTTCTGCCCACCCGTCACCGCCATTACTGCCGGCCCAATTTTGACCGCATTTGACCGTCGCGCTTGGCTGGTGCCGCAGGGTTGCCTCAAGTCGTGGTATTGACTCCGCAGTCGAGGAGGCGCGGTAGTGGCGTGAGTGGCGGTGCAGTTGCTCACACGTAGCAACCAGCGCGCCGGTTGCATGACGCGTGGGCCTGGACCTCCATGCTGGGCTCGTTGGAGTCGAAGGGGTGTGCCCACTTGGCGCGGTTGCATGCCGCCTGCATGGCTGCTCACCCTTCCGCCCGCTGGTCTGGGCAAAAGTGGAGAACTGCTTGTAACCGCCGGGCAGTTGCATGCACCGCGCGCGCGGCAGTTTGGCTTCTTCTCCCCAGGACCGGCTTGCATGACGTGTGGGACCTAGCCCCCGCGCGGTGGGGGGAGAATCTTGGAGTGTGCTGGAGAAGACTCGACCCACAACGGTTGAGGGCGCAAGTGGGGAGAGCCGCCTTTAAAAGGGGGGCGACCCCTTTGGAGGGCAACCATGTCTTCGCGCTCCCTTCATGCATCGTGTCTCTCCATCTTCCGAGCCCCCGGGCGGGAGACGCCCGGAATCCTTCCGTCTTGTCGTCTGAGGAACGCAACTTCACGGAAGTTGGTACCTTTCAGCCATCGTTCGGCTTCAAGGATTTTCATCAGGCAGCCCGGCTGCATCCCCTCGCCGGTGGTCACCCAAGACGGTGACCACCAGCTCGATGGTGGGGAGATGCGAACCGGGCTGCGGCCTCTACCCCTCCCTCAGCCTCAAGGATTTTCATCACTAGTGCTGGGGAGGGGAGTGTGCCAAGTCGGGGTCGGTCCCTGCGTGGGCGGCGGCCCGCTCCTTCCCTCAGTGATCGGGGGGGAAGGGCGTTCGCCGTCTGTAGCGCTGGCAGCTGCAGCGTGCCCGGCTCTTGGATGCGAGTGGCCTCGGAGCCGCTCCCGGCGCCGTCTTCCGCCACGGCAGCCGGAAGAGGTTCCTCCGCCAACGAGATAGCCGGGGCCGCCCACGGACCGACCTCCTACTCTACGGCCTTCTGCCCGTCCTTGCCTCTCGAGTTGGGGGCATGGGCGAGGGCCTCATGGCAGCAGCATCCGCCCTGAGGTCATCGCTGCCGCTGTTCGGCCCTCCGGAGCCGAAGTCGTCGTCATCGCCGCTGCTGGGGCGGGCGACGGCAAGCCGTTCATCGGTCTTCTGTTGCTCCGCAGGCCCCCCCAGTCGCGTGGGGTTGTTCGTACCAGCGGAGGTGGAACTGGGGTTTCGTTTGTAAAGGCACCTTAAGTGCCGGTGTCTTGTTCAATGCGGCCGTCGAGGCCTGAATGTGTATGTATTTTCGGCACGGAGCCGTATTTTTTCTTCATTTCGAGCACTAAGACTCGCCTTGTCGATTATCTGAACCGCTTCACCGGGCGTGAGTTGCCTCGTGCAAAAGTGACGAGTGAGGTATCTGTATCCCGGAGGAGTAGGAGTCCCTCGGCTCGGTCGGCCTTGCTGTCCGAGGCTTCTCTTGCTTAGTTAAAGGAACCCCTCGGCCGCTTTTTGACGAGCCGAAGCCAGAGGTAGCAGTGTCAGCACGGATAGAGGCAGAGTTGGCTTCGAAAAGGAGGTGTAGTTGGCCAGAGCCTGGCCAGGTCGTCCACTGGCGGAGCCGACGCCGGAGTTGAGCTACTGAGGCCACAAGCCGAGCTGATGTCTTTGAGGGTCAGCTGGCCGAGGCCTCGGGGTGGCCGGCCGAGCCGCCTGCTCGGGCCGGATTCTCGAAGAAGACCCTGGCGGCGATGGCCCGGGTGTGGTGCTGATGTCGTCCTTCAGAGTGGGGGCCCTCCGACCGCGTCGCTGTCCGAGGCTAGGTCAGACCCCGCCGAAGGTGTAGTTGATGCCGAGGGTGCTGCTGCCCCCTTCGGTTGTCGACATCCGAGCCTGCAGGATCAGGTTGTCTTGTAGTGTGTGTATGTCTTCTGTGGCCGTCGAGGCCTAAACACACCGTCATCGTGTTGTAAAGCTGCGTTTCTTTTCCTCTTGTCTCGAGTATCCGGACTCATTTGTCGGTAACAGAGTTGTCTGTGCGGGCGAGAGTTGCTTTTCACGGAAGGCGATGAGTGAGGTATCCGTATCCTGGAGGCGTAGGAATCCCTCGGCTCGGTCGGCCTTGCCGCTTATGCGCGCTCTTACTCATCCATAGGGTTCTGTTACCGACGCAGTCGAGAAGGCCCGAAAATCATTTCGGCAGAGGAGCTCTCGAGCATGAAGACTTGTTCGGTCCGCGGAGTCACTTATCCGAGCGCGAGTTACTTATCGCAGAAGGTGATGAGTGAGGTATCCGTATCCCGGAGGCGTAGGAGTCCCTCGGCTCGGTCAGCCTTGGCTGCTTACGTGTACTCCGTCGTTTTCAGGATCCACTTTTGAAGTAGTCGAAGAGCACGAAAGGCATTCTGGCAAAAAAGATTTTTTTTCGAGGAAAATTTCAACGCAGAGGGGGTTGCCCCCTTCTAGCCCCTGAGGGAGGGTCGGGCTTTGCCGAGGCAAGGCTGACCCTTCCTTGACGACCAGACTTGGTGTGTGAACGAGGTATACGAGCAACTTGAAAGCATCTTAAGGGTAGAAGCGACGTAACTGTTGGATGTTCCAAGCGTTGCTGTAGACCTCGCCTTGGCTGTTGGCTAGCTTGTATGTTCCGGGCTTCAGAACCTTGGCGATGACGAACGGCCCTTCCCAGGGAGGCATGAGCTTGTGCCACCCTCGGGCGTCTTGTCGCAGCCGAAGCACCAGGTCGCCCACCTGGAGGTCTCGGGACCTAACCCCTCGGGCGTGGTAGCGTCGCAGGGACTGCTGGTACCGCGCCGAGTGTAGTAAGGCCATGTCCCGAGCCTCCTCCAGCTGGTCCAGTGAGTCTTCTCGGTTGGCTCGGTTGCTTTGGTCGGTGTAGGCCCTCGCCCTCGGGGAACCGTATTCTAGGTCTGTGGGCAAGATGGCCTCGGCCCCATAGACTAGAAAGAACGGTGTGAAGCCCGTGGCTCGGCTCGGCGTTGTCCTTAGACTCCAGACCACCGAGGGGAGTTCCTTCATCCACCGCTTGCCGAACTTGTTGAGGTCGTTGTAGATCCGAGGCTTGAGTCCTTGCAGGATCATGCCGTTAGCCCGCTCCACTTGCCCATTCGTCATGGGGTGAGCCACAGCAGCCCAGTCCACCCGGATGTGGTGATCCTCGCAGAAGTCCAGGAACTTTCTGCTGGTGAACTGGGTGCCGTTGTCGGTGATGATGGAGTTCGGGACCCCAAAGCGATGGATGATGTTGGTGAAGAACGCCACCGCCTGTTCGGACCTGATGCTGTTTAGGGGTCGGACCTTGATCCACTTGGAGAATTTGTCGATGGCGACCAACAGGTGTATGTAGCCCCCGGGTGCCTTCTGCAAGGGGCCAACGAGGTCCAGACCCCACACAGCAAACGGCCAAGTGATGGGTATGGTCTGCAGAGCCTGAGCGGGCAGGTGGGTCTGCCTCGCGTAGAACTGACACCCTTCGTAGGTGCGGACAATTCTAGTAGCGTCGGCCACCGCCGTCGGCCAGTAGAATCCTTGTCGGAAGGCGTTTCCAACGATGGTTCGAGGTGCTGCGTGATGGCCGCAAGCCCCCGAGTGTATCTCTTGCAAGAGCTGCTGGCCTTCGGCGATGGAAATGCATCGCTGGAGGATGCCTGAGGGGCTGCGGTGGTAGAGCTCCTTCCCGTCTCCCAGCAAGACGAAAGACTTGGCGCGCTACGCCAACCGCCGAGTTTCGGCTTGGTCGAGGGGCAGCTCCCCTCAGTGGAGATATTGCAGGTACGGGGTCTGCCAGCTTTGATTAGGCATGACCTCGCTTGGTTCCCCTTCGACGCGCAGTGCCTCACCCTCGAGGGCCGAGGGTACCTCGGGCTGAGCCGAGGGTACCTCGGACCGTGCCGAGGGTACCTCGGAGTGGGTCGAGGGTACCTCGGACCGAGCCGAGGGTACCTCGGACTGGGCCAAGGGTACCTCGGACTGAGCCGAGGGTGCCTCGGGCTCGGGCGTGTCCTCGGTCTTGACGGAGGGTTGATGCAGGTCTCGGGAGAATACGTCCGGGGGAACTGTTGTTCGTCCCGAGGCTATTTTAGCCAGCTCGTTCGCAGTCTCATTGTAGAGTCGGGCGATGTGGTTGAGCTCGAGCCCGTAGAACTTGTCTTCCAGGCGCCGAACCTCATCGCAGTAGGCTTCCATCTTCGGGTCGCGGCAGTGGGAGTTCTTCATGACTTGGTCGATGACGAGCTGCGAGTCACCGCGAGCGTCGAGGCGTCGGACCCCTAGCTCGATGGCGATTCGCAACCCGTTTACCAGAGCCTCGTACTCTGCCACATTGTTGGACGCCGGGAAGTGGAGGCGTAGCACGTAGCGTAGGTGCTTCTCGAGGGGCGAGACGAAGAGGAGGCCTGCGCCGGCCCCCGTCTTCATCAGCGACCCATCGAAAAACATGGTCCAGAGCTCCAGTTGGATCGGAGCCGTCGGGAGCTGGGTGTTGGCCCATTCAGCCACGAAGTCTGCCAAGACCTGGGACTTGATGGCCTTCCGAGGGGCGAAAGAGATCGTCTCGCCCATGATCTCCACCGCCCACTTCGCAATCCTACCCGAGGCCTCTCGGGACTGGATGATCTCTCCCAGGGGGAAGGATGACACCACAGTCACCGGATGAGACTCGAAGTAGTGTCGCAACTTTCGTCGTGTCAGGATCACCGCGTACAGCAGCTTCTGGATTTGTGGGTAGCGGATCTTGGTCTCGGACAGTACCTCACTGATGAAGTAGACTGGCCTCTGGACGGGCAACGCATGCCCTTCTTCTCGTCTCTCAACCACGATCGCGGCGCTAACCACCTGGGTGGTTGCGGCGACGTAGATCAAGAGGGCTTCTCCGGCAGCGGGGGGCACCAAGATGGGCGCGTTCGTGAGGAGCGCCTTCAGGTTCCCGAGGGCTTCCTCAGCCTCGGGAGTCCAAGTGAAGCACTCAGCTTTCCTTAAGAGGCGGTACAGAGGCAGACCTCTTTTGCCGAGGCGGGAGATGAAGCGGCTCAGAGCCGCGAGACATCCCATGACCCTCTGTATGCCTTTCAAGTCTTTAATTGGCCCCATGCTGGTGATGGCTGCAATCTTCTCCGGGTTGGCTTCGATGCCCCGCTCGGAGACGATGAACCACAAGAGCATGCCTCGGGGGACCCCGAAGACACACTTTTTGGGATTAAGCTTCACGCCTTTCGCCTTGAGACATCGGAATGTCGCTTCAAGGTCGGAAAGGAGGTCGGAGGCCTTCCTCGTCTTGACTATGATGTCATCGACGTAGGCCTCGACCGTTCGGCCGATGTGTTCGCCAAACACATGGTTCATGCATCTCTGGTATGTTGCCCCCGCATTCCTCAAACCAAACAGCATTGTAACATAGCAGTACATGCCGAAGGGTGTGATGAATGAAGTCGCGAGCTGGTCGGACTCCTTCATCCTGATCTGGTGATACCCTGAGTAGGCATCAAGGAAAGACAGGGTTTCACACCCAGCAGTGGAATCCACGATCTGATCGATGCGAGGCAGAGGGTAGGGAACCTTCGGACATGCTTTGTTTAGACCAGTGTAGTCTACACACATCCACCATTCCCCCCTTTCTTTCTCACAAGCATAGGGTTGGCAAGCCATTCGGGATGGAATACCTCTTTGATGAACCCTGCCGCCAGTAGCTTGTGGATCTCCTCGCCTATGGCTCTGCGCTTTTCTTCGTCGAATCGGCGCAGAGGTTGCTTCATGGGTCGGGCCCCAGCTCGAATATCCAGAGAGTGCTCGGCGACTTCCCTCGGTATGTCGGGCATGTCCGAGGGACTCCACACGAAAACGTCGGTGTTCGCGCGGAGAAAGTCGACGAGCACTGCTTCCTATTTGGGGTCGAGCTCGAAACCGATTTGGATCTGCTTGGAGGCGTCGATGCTGGGGTCGAGAGGGACGGACTTGACCATCTCCGTTGGTTCGAAGTTGCCGGTGTGGCGCTTCCCGTCGGGTGCCTCCCTAGAGAGGCTCTCCTGGTCAGCGATGAGGGCCTCGGATTCGGCGAGGGCCTCGGCGTACTCCACGCACTCCACATCGCATTCGTATGCGTGTCGGTACGTGGGCCCGACGGTGATGACCCCGTTGGGGCCCGACATCTTGAGCTTGAGGTAGGTGTAGTTGGGGACGGCCATGAACTTGGCGTAGCATGGCCTCCCCAGCACTGCGTGGTAGGTTCCTCGGAACCCGACCACTTCGAACGTGAGGGTCTCCTTTCAAAAGTTGGAGGGCGTCCCGAAGCAGACGGGTAGGTCGAGTTGTCCGAGGGGTTGAACGCGCTTCCCGGGGACGATCCCGTGGAAAGGCGCAGCGCCCGTTCGGACCGAGGACAGATCGATCCGCAGGAGCCCGAGGGTCTCGACGTAGATGATGTTAAGGCTGCTGCCTCCGTCCATGAGGACCTTGGTGAGCTTGACGTCGCCGATGATGGGGTCGACAACGAGTGGGTATCTCCCCGGGCTTGGCACGTAGTCTGGATGGTCGGCCTGGTCGAAGGTGATGGGCTTGTCGGACTAGTCTAGGTAGACTGGCGCCGCCACCTTTACCGAGCAGACCTCCCGACGCTCTTGCTTGCGGTGCCGAGCCGAGGCGTTCGCCACTTGCCCGCCGTAGATCATGAAGCAGTCGCGGATCTCGGGGAACCCTCCTGCCTTGTGATCTTCCTCCTTTGCGTCGTCGAGGGCCATGCCACCCTCCGCGGGTGGCCCAGCCTTGTGGAAGTGTCGTCGAAGCATGGCACACTCCTCAAGGGTATGCTTGATGGGCCCCTGATGATAGGGGCACGGCTCCTTGAGCATCTTGTCGAAGAGGTTGGCACCTCCAGGAGGTTTCCGAGGGTTCTTGTGCTCGGCGGCGGTGACAAGGTCCGCGTCGGCGGCGTCGTGTTTTGCTTGTGACTTCTTCTTGCCCTTCTTCTTGGCGCCGCGCTGAGTTGACGCCTTGGGAGCATCTTCTGGTGGGCGGCCCTGGGGCTGCTTGTCCTTCCAGAAAATGGCCTCAACCGCCTCCTGGCCAGAGGCGAACTTGGTGACGATGTCCATCAGCTCGCTCGCCCCAGTGGGGGTCTTGCGACCCAGCTTGCTCACCAGGTCGCGGCAGGTGGTGCCGGCGAGGAACGCGCCGATGACATCTGAATCGGTGACGTTGGGCAGCTCTGTGCGCTGCTTCGAGAATCGTCGGATGTAGTCCCGGAGAGACTCTCCCGGCTACTGGCGGCAGCTTCGGAGATCCCAGGAGTTTCCAGGGCGCACGTACGTGCCCTGGAAATTGCCGGCGAAGGCTTAGACCAGGTCGTCCCAGTTGGAGATCTGCCCCGGGGGCAGGTGCTCTAGCCAGGCTCGAGCGGTGTCGGAGAGGAACATGGGGAGGTTGCGGATGATGAGGTTGTCATCGTTCATTCCACCCAGTTGGCAGGCCAGCCGATAGTCCGCGAGCCACAGTTCCGGTCTCGTCTCCCCCGAGTACTTTGTGATAGTAGTCGGGGTTCGGAACCGGGTCGGGAACGGTGCCCGTCGTATGGCGCGGCTGAAAGCCTGCGGACCGGGTGGTTCAGGCGAAGGACTCCGATCCTCCCCACTGTTGTAGCGTCCCCCACGCCTGGGGTGGTAGCCTCGGCGCGCCCTGTCGTCGAGGTGGGCCCGACAGCTGTGATGATGGCGCTCGTTGCCGAGGCGACCTGGGGCCGCAGGCGCTGTGTTGCCCGTGCGCCCGGAGTGGACCGAGGCTTCCCGCATGAATCGGGAAGTCGCGGCGTGATGTTCCGAGGGGAACCCCTGCCTTCGGGAGGCAGAGCTTTCGGCCCATCGGACCGCGGCGTCCTCCAGGAGATTCTTGAGCTCTCCCTGGATACGTCGTCCTTCGGTGGTTGATGGCTCCGGCATCGCGCGGAGGAGTACTGCCGCTGCAGCCAGGTTCCGGCCAACTCCGCTGGAATCCGGTGGCGGCCTCACCCTGATGTCATCGGCGATGCGGTGCTGGATGTCCCGGGGGAGATGACGCGCTTCTCCGGCCGGGGGTTGGACCGCCCATTCCTGCCCGATGTCCCGGCGGATCGGCACAAGCGTTCCTGCTCCCTCGTCGAGCCTGGCCTGCCTCTCACGGATATGCTCGAGCTGTGGGTCAGGACCCCCCGCCGGGACGGGGACCACAGCTAGCTCCCGAAGGATGTCAACGCGAGGCGCGGGCCTAGGGGGATCACCGTTTTCCGGCACACCGAGATGGTTGCCTTCGCCGGGATCCCCTAGATCGACGTGGAAACATTCACGACTTGGGTCGCGGTCCTCATTGTCGAGGCCGCGGCTGCCGTCGGAACAGTCGGAAAGGCAGTAGTCACATGCGGTCATGAAGTCCCGCACGGCACTGGGGTTACCAAGTCCAGAGAAATCCCAACAGAAGTCGGGCTCACCATCTTCCTCGGACCCCGAGGGCTCATAGGTCGAGTCAGCCGTCAGTCGGTCCCAGGGTGACCGCACACGATACCCCAAAGGGTTTGGACTCGCCTCTGAGAGAGTGCTCACCGAAGCGGAGTCGCTTGGTGGGTCGAGGCCGAATCCAAAAGACACGAGACGGGAATCGGTCGGTACCTTTCGGTCGACGGTCGGTGACGAGGTCGCGTCTGGGACTGACTGCACCGTTGTCTCAGGTACGAGGGTGACGCCCAGCAAGTCCTTTGCGAGCGTGCTGGCGTCGTGCGTTTGCTTGAGATTGGCGTGTTGCGGGGAGGCGGCGCTCGTCTTCATCTCAGACGCGAGATCGATGCCCGACGCGCCCTCCGTTGGGGCGCCGGCGCCGTCGACTCGCTCGATAGCCAACGAGGTGCCGCTTCCCGCTTGGCCTTGGTTGCCCCGCCTCCTCCTCCGTCGGCGGGGGAGGGGACGGGACAAGCCCGAATGTCGTCCTTCCACCACGTGGGGAAGGCGTCGTCGATTTCCCCGCCGGCGAGCGGGTTGTCGACCGCCATTGTCGCTGTCGCACGGCGGGGGAAGGAGTATCATGTCGTAGCTGCCGTCGAGGGACATGAACTCAAGATTCCCGAAACGGAGCACCGTCCCGGGCTGGAAAGGTTGCTGGAGACTGCCCATCTGGAGCTTGACGGGAAGTTGTTCGTCAACACGTAGCAGGCTCCTACCTGGCGCGCCAACTGTCGGTGTTTCGAAACCCGGGGGGTCCCTGGACCGACGAGTGAGTTGTCGCCGCGTGCCCCAGCCCAGATGGGTCGACGCAAGGCGGAACGCGAAGGGGGGCAAGGAAGCAGCCGGAAGAGAGGCGGACGTGAGAGAGTGGATCCCGCGGCCTTCGTGTTAGCCCCGCGCCTGAGTCGGGTGCGCTTGCAGTAGGGGGATACAAGCGTCCACGCGGGAGTGGGAGCGAGCGGCCTTGAGCGAGCGCCGTCCCGTCCTTCTCCGCGCGGGCCAACCTTCTGTAAGAGGGCCCTGGTCCTTCCTTTTATAGGCGTAAGGAGAGGATCCAGGTGTACAATGGGGAGCGTAGCAGAGCGCTACGTGTCTAGCGGAGGAGAGCTAGCGCCCTAAGTACACGCCGTCATGGCAGCCGGAGAGGTTTTGGCACCCGGTTCGTGTGGTGTCGTGGCCGTCGGAGGAGTGCTGGAGCCTGGCGAGAGGACAGCTGTTGGGGCTGTCGAGTCCTTGCTGACGTCCTCTTGCTTCCGTAAGGGGGACGAGAGCCGCTGTCGTCACAGAGCGTGCGGGGCGCCATCATTGCCTATCTGGCGGAGCGAGCCAGATGGGACGCCGGTCTTGTTCCCCGTAGCCTAAGTCAGCTCGGGGTAGGGTAATGATGGCGCCTCCTATCGACGTGGTCGGTCCGCGCCCTAGGTTGGGCGATGTGGAGGCTCCTCCAAGGTCGAGGTCGAGTCTGTCTTCCGTGGCCGTGGTCGAGTCCGAGCCCCTGGGTCGGGCGAGGCGGAGACCGTCGGCTGAGGCCAGGGCTGAGTCCGAGCCCTAGGGTCGAGCGAGGCAGAGTTCTTTGTCTTCCGGAGCTGAGCCCGAGTCCGAGCCATGGGTCGGGCGGAGCGGAGTTCACCGTCTTCCAGGGCTGAGCCCGAGTCCGAGCCCTGGGGTCGGGCGGAGCGGAGTTCGCCGTCTTCCGGGGCTGAGCCCGAGTCCGAGCCCTAGGTCGGGCGGAGCGGAGTTCGCCGTCTTCCGGGGCTGAGCCCGAGTCCGAGCCCTAGGGTCGGGCGGAGCGGAGTTCGCCGTCTTCCGGGGCTGAGCCCGAGTCCGAGCCCTGGGGTCGGGCGAGGCGGAGTTTCCTATGACGCCTGAGGCCGGTCTTGGCTGCTGTCAGCCTCACTCTGTCGGGTGGCTCAGCAGTCGGAGCGGCGCAGGCGGCGCTGTCCTCTTGTCAGATCGGTCAGTAGAGCGGAGAAGTGACTGTGGTCACTTCGGCTCTGTCGACCGGAGGGCGTGCGTCAGGATAAAGGTGTCAGGCCACCTTTGCATTGAATGCCCCTGCAATTTGGTCGGTCGGCGTGGCGACGTGGCCAAGGTTGCTTCTTGGTGAAGACTGGGCCTCGGGTGAGCCGATAGTGTGCCCGTTGCTGGAGGGGGGTCCTCGGTCGAGACGTAGGTTCTCCGGGGTCGGCTTCCCTTGCCCGAGGCTAGGCTCGGGCGAGGCACGACCATGTCCCTTGAATGGACCGATCCTTGACTTAATCGCACCCATCTGGCCTTTGCAGCTTTGTGCTGATGGGGGTTACCAGCTGAGATTTAGGGATCTTGAGGGTACCCCTAATTATGGTCCCCGACACTTTTGATTTGTCGATCGTAAGGTAAGTTAGTTGTAGGTTAGAGGTCTTTCCCATAAAATAGGCTTGACGCTTCCCACCTAATAGATAACCACCATCATAGGCCCTTTTACATGCAAGACTGTCATGCAACATGAATTTAACAGTAGATATAATCATGATAAGTTGACAACAGCTAGGTCATGCATTTGTAAATAAACATTTTCCACCTTTGGCGAACTTAATTAACCAATCAGATTGCGTCATGTCACCTATTTTTGTGTAGCCCTACCTATTTATTAAAAATGTGATATATTTTAGGTCAAATAATTTGTTTTAATCTGTTCAAGTTGTGTTTGGTTCATATTATTTTTTGCGTACGTAGTAATAACATTATTTTAATTATACCACATAGTTTAATTAATTAATTACTTGTTTAATTATTGTTAATTAGCTAGATAATCTAGTTAATCTAATTTATAGTTCTAACCTGCGCATTTTACAAATAATTGTTAGTGATTAATATCATGTCAAATATTTTAATTTAAGACCTACTTAAATTAAATGTAATATTTGTTAGATCATATCTATTAGATTTATTGCGCCTAAAATATTGTTTTATCTATAAATTCTTCGTTTTAACACCGATTTTAATGGTTCTTTAACCTACAAGTTTGTAGCGACGCATAGAATATCCTTACGTTGTTTTGTTCTTATGATTTGGTATAATGTTACCATACCCATTATTTTCTTGATTGTATGTATTGCTACGAGTAGTAGCGAGGTCACGAGAAGACCAAATTAGAGAAGTACCCGGAGTTGCACTAAAATAGCAAGTTGTGTCCTTGATCACTCTTCTATACCTAATAATGTTCTCTACTTAATCACTGTGACATGCTCAAATTAATTTGATGGGATCTAATAGGTTACACTAGTTTTGTTTACCCCACACCTTGCAAACAAATGAACTATTAGGTAGACCTGCTATTGCTCTACCAGGTTTTGGGATTAATGCTATACTGAATTATGATCATGTTCCACTGTTATTGTTGGTTTATTAATGTTCATTGTAACACCCCTGGTGTTAATATCACTAAAACTTGAGCATAACATCATGAGCATTAGCATATCATGTGATTGTCACACCTAGAGTGCATTCACTAGGTAAAAAGTTCAAAAATGTTGGACTGATATGACTTGATGTGTGGTAAAACCCTAGTGTAGGGTACTTAACCCTAAACCAGGCTTAGGAGTGACAATGAAGCTCAAGCATGAGAAAACTTCAAAATTCATTAAAAATGATCATAAGATATCACATTTAATGGACTTGAGTGGCATCCAAACCCTAAAAGTGCCAAAAACCCTAAAAAGACCCTAGAAAACCCTAAAATAGAACCCTAGGGGGCTATGTGTAAAATTAGTGTACTTTTGGACCCAAGTGCAAAAACCAAGGTATTAGGGCACCTCAAATCAAATGGTTCACATATTTGAGGATTTACCAACCAAACCATGAGATTTGGGCTTATTTGCAAAAAGGCCACTTTATACCTCTCATATGCCTAAGTCCCAAAAATAGTAAACAGGGCTGACTTTGGAGCTTTGTATTTTCAAAAATACAAGGAATTTGCCTAGGTTCAACACATCAAACTTGTAGAGCTATAATAGGAGTACAACTTTGCTTAAGTAACTAAGCCTTGATCACATACTCCCTCCAGTGCAGTAAAGGTAGTCGTTTAGGACATGATTGTGCATACCATGGAGTGATTAATTATCATAGAGTTTTCCCTGTTTGCCCCTATTAAATAGGGATATGGGTGCATTAACGTCACTAAAACAATCAGGCTTGATTGGTTGCTGCAGCAGCTCCAAGGCATTCTAGACTGGAGGTCTCAAGTTCGATTCCTCTTAAATGCATCTTTTTTTGTGCAATTACTAGGGGCAACAACGTCCAAATCCCAGACCCACGCGCGCTATGACTTCTTTTTGTGCACGCTCGGTCACGCGCAGGATGACTTCTTTTACTGCACCGGAGGGAGTACAAAGTTTGGAGTTAAATGGACTCAAAGTATGGCTGTCAGTCACCAATGAAGCCTGATGTTGGTCTGACAGTGAATCGTGATGAACTTTGGACTCGATTCACGCTCGATGGGGTAAGCCAATGATTAAGATCCCTATAGTCGAATTGTAGCTGGATTATAGCTCAACAACTTTGATGCAGATGAATGATCATGTTGTCACACGAATTTTGAAGTAAATTGCGCTCAAACTTTTCTGTCAGACGCTTCTGATGGCTATCGTCATGGTACAGTGAGCTGAAGAAGATCTTCAGATGCATCACCCCTCACCGCCGGTGACCGTTGCGCCATGATCCGTGTCGTTGCTATGATTCGTGCACTCTGGTAAGGAGATAATCACGGTAGAGTAAAGATCTTGGCACCAGATAGGCTCGGACCCGATCGACGGTGAGTTCAACGCACCCACTTGGATTGCGGTCGGCCGAATTGGTCCTCGCCGATGTTGGCCGCTTACCGACCATGCACCATGTACCTTAGGGCGTTACCACGTCGCAGTGACTTGCCTTAGCATGTCTGGGCATCGCCGGTGGTCGAGCCACGGTGAAAGCCAAGGTATCATCTGTGCCAGTGCTCTTTCCCCTCTCCGGCCGCCGCGCGTCTCTGCCAAATTAGCCGCCATCGCCCCCGGGTCCTATAAATTGAGCATGCCATCGGCTCCACAATGTAGTCAAGCACCCAACGCACCCACCCGTGCCTCTGATCATCCAACAGAGAGCCCCAATTTGAGACTTCCCCAAATCGATCTAGAACACCGCGTGTGTGAGCTCGTCGCGGTCAGCGCTCCACAGGTCCGATCATGTTCTCCTTGTCCTTGTTCTAGCATTCCTGTGTGCCCTTGAAGCTCATCGGCCCAACCAATTGCACTGTACCAGAGTAGATCGGCGGGAACACTTTGAATTGTCCCCGGATTGTGCGGTCACCGTGAGTAGAGAGATTGGGGGTTAGAACCTTGCAATTGATCGAGGGGAAACGCTTGTTTGGGGCTAAATTAAGTGTCAGCCAAGCTTGAGCCCTAGCCGTTGCCTATTCCGACCAGTACGAGCTCGCCGGAGCCACTGCTCCGCCGTTCAGCGTCGTGGACCTGGTATTGTGAAAGAATAGAAGGGGAGGGACCTTGACGCGAATGTCAGTGAGACAGAGCAATAGTGTAGCGGCCTCTTTATGGGTTGTTTAAAACGCCAGGGTCTTCTGTGCAAAGTCAACACCGCGGGCGCGAGCGCGCGCATTTCGCCTGGACATGGGCAGTATTGGGCCGGTTTCAGCCCAATCCTATTCATGCTTTTTCCTTTTCTTTTTCTGCCAGACTTTGGAAATCCATAGAAAAATCTAGAAAAATGCTAAAAATGTGAGACCAATTTTGTTAGGCTCCTAAATTTCTATAGTATTTAATAAAAATAGTTTTATGATTTTTAGTACAAACAAGGAATTATGTAATATTTAAAAGGCTTAAACCTATATTCCTAGAATTTTAGAAATTTATTAGTAACTCCAAAAATCACTAAACTTTTTGAATAAGCTTAAAATGGTATTTAGAAGCCTTGGGTAAAGTTTGGCATGATTTGGACAAAGTTTGGTACTTAAACCCCAAAACCCTGAACTTCTAAGTAGTGCCTGCCCTATGAACTAAAATACTGACTCCACAAACCCTAGTTTCCTAGAGAACCGTGAAGGAAAATTATATTCAAGACCTAAGATAATGTACCTTAATTATCCTTGCATTTTCATAAGCATTACATGAGCATTCATGATTATATTTAGTTCTATATAGAAAACGAAGAAGAAATAGAAGTTGAAGAAGAAGGGGTGGCACCATCACCACCTGAAGACCCATCTACCGGGAACTGCTTTTACTTCGATATTTGCGGAGCAGAGCCCGACTCTCCTATAACACAAGGCAAGCCCCGGTGCATTTGCCACCTCCTTGCTATTTTAAAATCTTTCTCAATTGCTTGATGCATTAGGTGATAGGAGTTGTGTGCCAAACAATTGATGCATTTCCTTCCTTGAAAAATTGATTACTTTTCCTTGATTACCTGGTTTATGAAAAGGTTCTTCTGATGCTTAGTCTTGCTCTAGAAAAACAAAATGCTTTGTTTTGACAAAAGAATGATACTTCAAGTGGGACGGGATGTTTTCAAAAATAAAACTTGATGGTGGATCCCTCACGGCCGTGATGGGTTCAACATCAGAAAAGATGTACCTCTGCCAGGTACCAAACTTTGGGTTGAAATGATAAAGCCGAGACCGGGCGGGTGACTTGCACGAGAAGAGAGTCTCGGTGTAGTGTCTCTGTCTGTGTCGATTAAGGAATGTGTCGATGTAGGCTTGCTGATCGAGGACCTTTTAACTGGTCACATGCCTCATCATGGGTAAGCTTTGCCTGGGCAGACTAATACTAGAATAAGACAACACGCAATGGGAGTGGAGAGATGGCGAGAGTAGCGTGTACCCTCCGTGGCAAGAGGCTGGACGGTGGTGTATCTGTGCTCTCGGTTGGCGTGAACCTGATCTGGTCTTAAGAACCCCGGTGGCGAGTTGACATATGCAAGGGTTAAGTGCTACATATGTCATGTGATTGGAGATCCCTAGCTGGGTAATAATCGATTCGGATCGCCGTTACTTCTTGGACATGAAGACTTGGTCACTGCCCTACACGTAGCACTCCAGTGAACAAGAAGGGTTGATAAAAAGATGGCTAGTATAGGCCAAGTGCTTGAACTAGGGTAGAAAGAAATCTAGAATCAGGTAATGACTTAACTTGCTAATAAAACTGGATTTCTAAGGATCCACTATTAGTAAGCATTTCTGCAAACAGAGTTTTGATTCTTGTTCAAAGCCTTACCTTGACTCCCTCAAGCCAGCATATCCTTGAGAGTCTTTTATTTTGACGGGTAAGACTTGCGAAAGTACACTTCGTACTCAGGGTTTTCGAACCCATGTTGTTGTAGGTGAGGAAGCAGCAAATTTTTGTTGCTTTTGCTCCAAGGTGGTGCCAAAGGAAGAAAACTAGGACTGAAGCCTCGGGAGGAAGTGTCCTCCTTTAAACACTTTACTGTTAGGCGGGAGGGGTTTTTGTCTCCCGGGTTTGTAATAATATTACTTCTGCACTCTTATATATTACTGGTCTGTAATAATAATTCTCTTTCTATACTTTAATATAAAATAAGTTACTGTAATTGCTTCCGCATATCTGTTCCTCTGGTATGTTGTAATATCTGTGTGACGGGTGAAACGCTCTTGGGAAAAATAAAGAATACAGATACCGAACTTGTCAAGTGATTAGAAGCATCTATAGGGTTGCCCAAGGTCCACTGGACAAGGACAACTGTAGGTGGGCCTAATAACTTGGGAGGTTCCGTCACAGCCGGTATCGGAGCGAAGCCCATCTCTTCAGATATTATGAAACATTTCAAAAGGAATTTTCAAATACTTATATAAAGAAAATTGCTTTCCTTCTTATCTTACTACTTTCTGAAGTACTCATCTTATAAGACCAGGTAACAGAGTGCAATGTATAGGAGGTTGGGGATCAACGAAAGTTGATTCCGTAATTATGCATGCATCATGTTTAAAAACTATATTAATAAAGTTTTCCCCCTTATGGAGATATGCCACTGCGCATGAAGAAAACTACTCATAAGTCCACTGGACCCATTAGCGTACCTCGGCATCAGCTGGCTCCAAGACATGAAGAGAGCAGCAACGGTAGTAATGATCCCATCGGAGACCTAGAAGCCCAAGTGGAGCAGCTTCGAACGGAGCTACGTCACAGAAATAGGGTGTGGGTAGAAGATGGTCAGCGTATAAATGAGTTAAGGGCTGACGTCCGACATCTGCAAGATGAGCTTGCTGAACGGGATTTGGCAATCGATTGGGCTGTCAATTCACGTTCAATTGCTTGGGACCGGGAAGCCAAAGCTCGAGCCCGTGTGGAGGAGCTTAGCACGGCCGTTGACAACTTGCAGGTGTATTGCAATACATTACATGAGGAAGTTCATGAACTATATTCGCGACTGCACCTAGACGTACCTACCGACCCTGTTGGAATGGGAGCCGGACCTTCTGGAACAGCAGGTGAAGCACTTGGTGGAGAATTGGACCTTTTCAAGCCCCCTCCTTCTATGAACCTGGCTGACGAACGGTCCCCTACAACAGACAGTGAAGCAACCAAAGACAATAAATACTATAGTAGTATAGTTTAGTTATAATACTAATGTAAAATAGGTAATGAAGTCATGTTGTACATTGAGTCTGTATCATTACATCTTGGTAATGTAAAATGATGGTATATGTCAGCATGTTATATTTTTCCCAAATATTTCTTTGCTTCAGATGCCATCGAGGACTCGTGCACATGACAGTGCCGGTACTTCCCATGGTCGGGAAGACATGCCCAATCCACCGCCGGTACCGCCAACATTGGCCGAGGCTATCGCTGCCTTGGTCAATGCGACTGCCGACAACACCCGCTTTTTACGTGAAATGGCGGGAAATCAATTTCAGCAACAAGGCGGAAGGGCTTATCTGCAGGGACCCCGTGAAACTTCGTACCTGGACTTCTCAGAAACCCATCCCCCACTTTTTGTCAAAGCCGAAGATCCTCTCGAAGCCGACGAATGGATACGGGTTATAGAGCAGAAATTTGGACTCATCCGCTACACTGAGACCCAGAAGCCGTTGTTCGCGACTCAACAGCTAAGAGGCCCTGCCAGTACCTGGTGGGAGAATTATGTGGCCATTCAGCATACCGGACATCAGGTCACATGGGACAAATTTAAATTGGCGTTTTGTGAGCACTATATTCCAGAAGGAGTGCTGCACATGAAACAGGAGGAATTCATGCGACTCAAGCAAGGAGGAGATATTGTTATGCAGTATCTCAACAAATTCAATCATTTGTCCCAGTATGCAATTGATCAGGTGAATACTGACCTAAAAAAGAAGAATTGCTTTATGAGAGGCCTCAACGACCGACTTCAAAGAAAGATGGCCACCTGCCTAGACCTCTCCTACAGCAGGGCTGTCAGCACAGTGCTGGCAGTAGAAGCTAAGCATACAGGCCTAGGAAAATCGAAGGGAATTGGAGGTGACAGGTCCAATCAGGGGCCTGAAAAGCGACAAAGGTTGGTAATCCGGCCTTTCAATCAAAACCGTTCTTCACCTCTTCCACCCTCCTACCCCTTCAAACAGCCTGTCTTTATCCGCCCTACCACTGCCCCCGCTCCAATAAGTCAGCTGAGTGCCCCTGGTGCTCGTTTCCCTGCCCTCCCTAGTTCTTCAACCGGCTGCTTCAATTGTCGGAAGTCTAGACATTTTATCAAAGATTGCCCATATCCGAGGCAGAACAAATCCAACAATCAGCCGAACTCAGGGAATTCAAATCAAGGCAAGGGAAACACAGCAAATAATGCAGCGGGCAAGAATATAAAGAAGACTGGGCAAATATATTACACACAAGTGGCCACTACATCGGAGGGAGAGTCGGTTATGATGGGTACGTTTCTTGTGGCCAATCACCCTGAAGTCATTCTCTTTGATTCTGGTGCTTCGCACACATTCATAAGCAAGAAATTTGTGGAGAAATATTGCATTCTTTGCATTGAATCATGGGAAGGGTTTATCATTCATTCGCCTGGGGGACAAATATTCACTAAAGAAGTGGCCTTCCATGTGCCCGTAACTTTGGCTGAACGGGACTTTCCCACAAACATGATTGTTCTGAAAGGCCAAGATATAGATGTAATTCTAGGCATGAATTGGTTAGCCCAGCACAAAGCTATCCTCAACACTGATCTGAGAACCATCAGGTTGAGCTATGGCCACGAAGAAGTTCTCTTGTCCATCCCTAGAGCTATTCCAGCTAAACCATTTGGCAGGGTCTATGAAGCTATCATCCCGGAAATCTAAGATATTCCGGTAGTGTGTGAGTTTCCAGACGTCTTTCCAGAAGATCTGTCTGGATTACCTCCAGAGAGAGATGTAGAATTTGTGATTGAATTAAAGCCCGGTACGGCCCCTATTTCTAGAAGGTCATACCGAATGCCTCCAAATGAGTTGGCAGAGCTCAAGACTCAATTACAAGATCTGCTAGAAAAGGGATTCATCCGGCCCAGTTCATCACCCTAGGGATGTCCAGCAATATTTGTCAAGAAGAAGGATCAAACGCTTCGAATGTGCGTGGACTACAGACCCCTTAATGAGGTCACAATCAAGAATAAGTACCCCTTCCCCGGATTGATATCTTATTTGATCAGCTTACCGGAGCTCGAGTTTTTTTCAAAATTAACCTCAGGTCAGGCTATCATCAGATCCGTATCTGACCCGAAGATATACCCAAGACCGCATTTACTACGCGGTATAGATTATTCGAATATTTGGTGATGTCTTTCGGATTAATGAATGCTCCTGCCCACTTCACATATCTGTTGAACTCGGTATTTTGCCCGAGTTGGACAAATTTGTGGTGGTCTTCATTGATGATATCTTGATTTATTCCAAGAATGAAGAGGAGCATGCTCAGCATCTACGGATCATATTAACGCGCTTAAGGGAACATCAACTATATGCTAAATTCAGCAAGTGCGCGTTTTGGCTGGAGGAAATCCAATTTCTAGGACACATATTGTCTACCAAGGGGATTGCGGTTGATCCCAGCAAGGTCAAGGATATTCTAGAGTGGAAACCACCAAACACTATACATCAAGTTCGAAGTTTCCTTGGACTGGCTAGCTATTACCGCCGATTTATTCTGGATTTCTCTAAGCTTATAAAGCCAATCACAAGTCTATTGAAGAATGATACGAAATTTAACTGGTCCTCAAGATGCAACGAAGCCTTCGAACAGCTGAAGGTCTTATTGACCACTACTCTGGTACTAGCTCAACCGGACATTGAAAAGCCTTTTGATGTGTATTGTGACGCATCAGGTAGTGGTCTCGGATATGTATTAATGCAAGGGTACAAGTTATAGCGTATGCCTCAAGACAGTTGCGCCGGCATGAAGAACATTATCCAACTCATGACTTAGAATTAGCTGTTGTGGTTCATGCCCTTAAAATATGGCGTCATTATCTGCTGGGAAATATCTGTCATATATATACAGATCATAAAAGTTTGAAGTGCATCTTTACCCAGTCAGAATTAAATATGGGGTAGAGGAGATGGCTTGAGCTGATTAAGGATTATGACTTAGAAAATCACTATCACCCAGGCAAGGCCAACGTGGTGGCAGATGCACTAAGTCACAAGGCTTCCTGTCATTGTCTTACGATGAAGACTTCTGACATCACATTATGCCAAGAAATGGAGAAGTTAAACCTGGGAATGATTCAGCACGAAACCTTGAATCAATTGAAGCTTGAGTCGGTTCTTCTGCAAAAGATAATTGATGCACAAAGAAGTGATGAGGGTATGAAACACATTCATGAGAAAATGAAGGCCGGTAAAGCAAACTGTTTCAGAAAGGATGATCAAGGCATAGTATGGTTTAACAACTGCATCGTTGTGCCCAAGAATGATGGGGTCCGCCAGCAAATTCTGGATGAAGCTCATCTTAGTCGCTATTCCATTCATCTCGGAAGCACTAAGATGTATCATGATTTAAAGCAACATTATTGGTGGAGAAAAATGAAGATCGAAATTGCGCGCTATGTGGCGAGATGCGACACATGTAGACGTGTCAAGGCCATACACATGAAGACTACTGCTCCACTGCAATCTTTGCCTATCCCAACTTGGAAATGGGAGGATATTAGTATGGACTTCATTGTGGGATTACCCAGGACAGCAAAAGGGTTTGATTCCATCTGGGTTATCATTGATCGACTTACAAAGATCGCCCACTTTCTCCCAGTCAAGGTAAAGTATACAGTGGCCACATATGCGGGACTATATATTGCTCGTATTCTCAGTTTGCGCGGTGTCCCGAAGACAATAGTGTCGGATCGTGGACCAAAATTTGTATCTAAATTCTAGGAAGAACTCCACAAATATTTGGATACTAAGTTGCTCCACAGTTCGGCCTATCATCCTCAAACCAGTGGGCAGACTGAAAGAATAAATCAAATACTCGAGGACATGTTACGAGCGTGTGTTCTGGAACTCCCACAGAAATGGGATGAATGTTTACCGTTAGCAGAATTCTCATATAATAATAGTTATCAAGAAAGTATCAAGATGGCACCTTTTGAAGCTTTATATGGACGACGGTGTCGTACTCCATTGAATTGGTCTGAACCAGGGGAAAGATGGTTTTTTAGGCCTGATATGGTTAAAGAAACGGAAGAAAAAGTTCAACGAATTATACATAATTTGAAAGAAGCACAAGCTCGACAAAAGAGTTATGCAGACAAACGACGACAACCCCTGTACTTCCAAGTTGAAGATTATGTCTACCTGGAAGTGTCACCAATGAAGGGGATATCTCATTTCGGTGTAAAAAGGAAGCTTGCACCACGATACATTGGTCCATTCCTCATTCTTGAACAATGTGGACCAGTGGCATACCAACTCCAATTACCCGAAACATTGTCTGCACTACACAATGTGTTCCATGTGTCTCAGTTGAAGAAGTGTCTTTGGGTTCCAGATCGAACCATTGAAGTGACAGATGTTACCTTGGAACCAGATTTAACATATTCAGAAAATCCTATTCGAGTCCTGGATCAAAAGGACAGGGTTACTCGAAGAAGAACTCTCAAATTTTATAAGATACAATGGAACCAACACACTGAGGATGAAGCTACATGGGAAACCCAAGACTTTTTAGAAAAGAATTTCCCAGGCTTTTTAGCTTCATGTAAATTGTGAGATATATGCAATTGTTGTAAAAGAGGCGTAAACCCCATACCACCCCCTGCCTTGTGCAAGAAATAAGGAAATATAAATATGGCACGCTTCCTTTTCCACTACCTACCCTAGGACTTTAAATCTCGGGACGAGATTCTTTTATGGGGGGAAGGATGTAACACCCCTGGTGTTACTATCACTAAAACTTGAGCATAACATCATGAGCATTAGCAAATCATGTGATTGTCACACCTAGAGTGCATTCACTAGGTAAAAAGTTCAAAAATGTTGGACTGATATGACTTGATGTGTAGTGAAACCCTAGTGTAGGGTACTTAACCCTAAACCAGGCTTAGGAGTGACAATGAAGCCCAAGCATGAGAAAACTTCAAAATTCATTAGAAATGATCATAAGATATCACATTTAATGGACTTGAGTGGCATCCAAACCCTAAAAGTGCCAAAACCCTAAAAGTGCCAAAACCCTAAAAAGACCCTAGAAAACCCTAAAATAGAACCCTAGGGGGCTATGTGTAAAATTAGTGTACTTTTGGACCCAAGTGCAAAAACCAAGGTATTAGGGCACCTCAAATCAAATGGTTCACATATTTGAGGATTTACCAACCAAACCATGATATTTGGGCTTATTTGCAAAAAGGCCACTTTATACCTCTCATATGCCTAAGTCCCAAAAACAGTAAACAGGGCTGACTTTGGAGCTTTGTATTTTCAAAAATACAAGGAATTTGCCTAGGGTCAACACATCAAACTTGTAGAGCTATAATAGGAGTACAACTTTGCTTAAGTAACTAAGCCTTGATCACATACAAAGTTTGGAGTTAAATGGACTCAAAGTATGGCTGTCAGTCACCAATGAAGCCTAATGTTGGTCTGATAGTGAATCGTGATGAACTTTGGACTCGATTCACGCTCGATGGGGTAAGCCAATGATTAAGATCCCTATAGTTGAATTGTAGCTGGATTATAGCTCAACAACTTTGATGCAGATGAATGATCATGTTGTCACACGAATTTTGAAGTAAATTGCGCTTAAACTTGTTCTGTCAGACGCTTCTAATGGCGATCGTCATGGTACAGTGAGCTGAAGTAGATCTTTAGATGCATCACCCCTCGCTGCAGGTGACCGTTGCACCATGATCCACATCATTGCTATGATTCGTGCCCTCTGGTAAGGAGATAATCACGGCAGAGTAAAGATCTTGGCACCAGATAGGCTCGGACCCGATCGACGGTGAGGTCGCCGCACCCACTTGGATTGCGGTCGGCCGAATTGGTCCTCGCTGGCGTTGGCCGCTTACCGAGCATGCGCCATGTACCTTAGGGCATTACCACATCGCAGTGACTTGCCTTAGCATGTCCGGGCATCGCCGGTGGTCGGGCCACGGTGAAAGCCATGGTATCATCTGCGCTAGTGCTCTTTCCCCTCTCCGGCCACCGCGCGTCTCCTCCAAATTAGCCTCCACCGCCCCCGGGTCCTATAAATTGAGCGTGCCATCGGCCCTGCCATGTAGTCAAGCACCCAACGCACCCACCCGTGCCTTCGATCCAGAGAGCCCCAATTTGAGACTTCCCCAAATCGATCCAGAACACCGCGTGTGTGAGCTCATCGCGGTCAGCGCTCCACAGGTCCGATCATGTTCTCCTCGCCCTTGTTCTAGCATTCCTGTGTGCCCTTGAAGCTCATCGGCCCAACCAATTGCACTGTACCAGAGTAGATCAGTGGGAACACTTTGAATTGTCCCCGGATTGTGTGGTCACCGTGAGCAGAGAGATTGGGGGTTAGAACCTTGCAATTGATCGAGGGGAAATGCTTATCAGGGGCTAAATTAAGTGTCAGCCAAGCTTGAGCCCTAGCCGTGGCCTATTCCGGCCAGTACGAGCTCGCCGGATCCACTGCTCCGCCGCTCAGCGTCGTGGACCTAGCATTGTGAAAGAATAGAAGGGGAGGGACCTTGACACGAATGTCAGTGAGACAAAGCAATAGTGTTGCGGGCTCTTTATGGGTTGTTTAAAACGCCAGGGTCTTCTGTGCAAAGTCAACACCACGGGCGCAAGAGCGCGCATTTCGCCTAGGCATGGGCTGTATTGGGTCAGTTTCAGCCCAATACTATTCATGCTTTTTCCTTTTCTTTTTCTGCCAGACTTTGGAAATCCATAGAAAAATCTAGAAAATGCTAAAAATGTGTGACCAATTTTGTTAGGCTCCTAAATTTCTATAGTATTTAATAAAAATAGTTTTATGATTTTTAGTACAAATAAGGAATTATGTAATATTTAAAAGGGCTTAAACCTATATTCCTGGTATTTTAGAAATTTATTAGTAACTCCAAAAAACACTAAACTTTTTGAATAAGCTTAAAATGATATTTAGAAGCCTTGGCTAAAGTTTGGCCTGATTTGGACAAAGTTTAGTACTTAAACCCCAAAACCCTGAACTTCTAAGTAGTGCCTGCCCTATGAACTAAAATACTGACTCCACAAACCCTAGTTTCCTAGAGAACCGTGAAGAAAAATTGTATTCAAGACCTAAGATAATGTACCTTTATTATCTTTGCATTTTCATAAGCATTACATGAGCATTCATGACTATATATGGTTCTATATAGAAAACGAAGAAGAAATAGAAGTTGAAGAAGGAGTTGCACCACCACCACCTGAAGACCCACCTACCGGGAACTGCTTTTACTTCGATATTTGTGGAGCAGAGCCCAACTCTCCTATGACACAAGGCAAGCCCCGGTGCATTTGCCACCTCCTTGCTATTTTAAAATCTTTCTCACTTGCTTGATGCATTAGGTGATAGGAGTTGTGTGCCAAACAATTGTTGCATTTCCTTCCTTGAAAAATTCATTACTTTTCCTTGATTACCTAGTTTATGAAAAGGTTCTTCTGATGCTTAGTCTTGCTCTAGAAAAACAAAATGCTTTGTTTTGACAAAAGAATGATACTTCAAGTGGGATGGGATGTTTTCAAAAATAAAACTTGATGGTGGATCCCTCACGGCCGTATGGGTTCAACATCAGAAAAGATGTACCTGTGCTAGGTACCAAACTTTGGGTTGAAATGATAAAGCCGAGACCAGGCGGGTGACTTGCACGAGAAGAGAGTCTCGGTGTAGTGTCTTCATCTGCGTCGATTAAGGACCGTGTCGATGTAGGCTTGCTGATCGAGGACCTTTTAACTGGTCACATGCCTCATCATGGGTAAGCTTTGCCTCGGGCAGACTAATACCAGAATAAGACAACACCCAATGGGAGTGGAGAGATGGCGAGAGTAGCGTGTACCCTCCGTGGCAAGAGGCTGGACGGTGGTGTATATGTGCTCTCGGTTGGCGTGAACCTGATCTCGCCTTAAGAACCCCGGTGGTGAGTTGACATATGCAAGGGTTAAGTGCTACATATGTCGTGTGATTGGAGATCCCCAGCTGGGTATTAATCGATTCAGATTGCCGTTACTTCTCAAACATGAAGACTTGGTCACTGCCCTACACGTAGCATTCCAGTGAAAAAGAAGGGTTGATAAAAAGATGTCTAGTATAGGCCAAGTGCTTGAACTAGGGTAGAAAGAACTCTTGAATTAGGTAATGACTTAACTTGCTAATAAAACTGGATTTCTAAGGGTCCACTATTAGTAAGCATTTCTACAAACAGAGTTTTGATTCTTGTTTAAAGCCTTACCTTGACTCCCTCAAGCCAGCATATCCTTAAGAGTCTTTTATTTTGATGGGTAAGACTTGCAAAAGTACACTTCATACTCAGGGTTTTCGAACCCATGTTGTTGTAGGTGTGGAAGCAGCAAATTTTTGTTGCATTTGCTCCAAGGTGGTGCCAAAGGAAGAAAATCAGGACTGAAGCCTCGGGAGGAAGTGTCCTCCTTTAAACACTTTACTGTTAGGCGGGAGGGGTTTTTGCCTCCCAGGTTTGTAATAATATTACTTCTACACTCTTATATATTACTGGTCTATAATAATAATACTCTTTCTATACTTTAATATAAAATAAGTTACTGTAATTGCTTCCGCATATCCGTTCCTCCGATATGTTGTAATATCTGCATGACGGGTGAAACGCTCTTGGGAAAAATAAAGAATACAGATACCGAACTTGTCGAGTGATAAGAAGCATCTACAGGGTTGCCCGAGGTCCGCTGGACAAGTACAACTGTAGGTGGGCCTAATAACTTTGGAGGTTCCGTCACATTCATGATAAGATCATCGTGTTAATTGGAACATGGAGAACCACCTGAGAAAATAGTGCTACCACAAGGGTGGTATGGGACGCCCTTGGCTGACTAATAGGAAAGCTAGTGGAGGACTACCTTACCCGAAAAGGGTAAAGGCGGTAGAAGAGCTGCGGTATAGGGAGGTTCTCGGGTCGATCATGCTGCGATGGCTTTTCGTACGAGGGATTCATATATCACCCTTCTGAGAAACTGTAGCAGGTTTTCTGAAGCTAATGGAACTTTGTAAAGGCCTCATAATGCTACCCTGCCTCGTCTCCTCAGTAGAGATGTATGGGATTCATGACCCCGTGACAAATGGGTAACATGACTTGTGGGTAAAGATGTGCAACCTCTCTTGTGTAAAATTGGTATATCAGTCATGCTCACGGTCATGAACGATTCAGACCCTCTCATCAGTAATTTATGGAACTAAACTTAATTTGTCATATGCATTGCATTGTGGGTGTTATTATTAATTGTGATCTCTTATTTATTTGGGTTGGTATCTACTTATACTTACTAACTGCTAATAAAGTTTTGACCAACTTTAAAAGCAATGCTTAGCTTTAACCATCTCCTTTGGTAAGCCTTACACTTCACATGAGCCCCACCGTAGGTGAGCTCATGCACATTATTCCCCACAACTTGTTGAGCGATGAACGTGTGTGAGCTCATCCTTGCTGTACTCATATCCTCCCAGGTCGAGAACAGGTACCACAAGATAAGGAGCATGATGGATGCCACGATTAGTTCGTGAGAGATCTAGGCCGTCGTCTCCCAGTCAACTATGGTTGCTAGATCGTCGTCTTCGTATGATGTAATTATTTAGTTATTTTGTAGGAACTCCTATTATATAGTAAAGATGTGACATTCATTTCTGTACCATAAGTCATCATATGTGTGAGACTTGATCCAAGCACACATTTGATTTGTGCTTGGGTTTGCCCTTAATCCGGGTGTGACACAGTTGAAGGAGTGGCCTCCTGTGGGATTCGCGGGGAGCAGGTAGCTGAGGCCAGGCTCAGGCGAGTCGAAGTTTATCCCGAGGACGAGGTCGGCTTCGGGAGAGGCGAAGTTTGCGCCCGAGGGCCAGCCTGCACCCTTGTCATATGTGTGTCCCATCAGGAGTTGATAGGCAGCGTGCGGGAATAGTGGCCACATGCGTCATTGTAGTTGGTGAAGTCCGATGGGACTGTGGTCTTGTCGCTCATGTTCACCTGTAACAATGCGTGGGGTAGGTGTGCGTATTGAATGCCCATGTCTTCTGTGGCCTTCGGCTGAGTCCTACCTCAGGGTTGTCTTCCTTGCCCGAGATGGGCTCAGGCGAGGCGGAGACATTAGTTCTGGGAGAGGGGACCACGGCCGGGATGAGGATTCTCCCGAGTATGTACCTTGTCCAAGGGCAGGCTCGAGCGAAGTGGAGTTATGGTGACCACTGAGAGAGGCCTCGGGCGAAGCGAGGTTTTTGCTCTTGTGACCTCGGGAATGGGTCTAATGGTCGTCTTGGGGTTAAGCATGTTTTAGGGGTGTAATCTAGGTACCCCTAATTACAATACCCGACAATAGCCCCTGAGCCTTCCAATGAAGTGTTTTGACACTTGTTTGGAAGCTCTTCTGTCTCCATGCGGGTATACTGCTTAACCCTAAGACGTGAGAGATTTATTTCTTATGGGTGTGTGTGAGCACACCCGTCGGGTATAGCCCCCGAGACCTCAAAGGAGTGGTTGACTCCTTTGAGGTCTTAATTTTCCATCCGTAGATATCATTGACCTTATCCTTGGTTTTGTCACCTAGCCATGACCTAGGTGCAAAGGCAGCCCCCAAGTCTCTGCATTGGTTTGTTGGAGTTTCCAGTAATTCTGTCGCGGCATGGGTGGAAGGGTAGCCCTCGAGCCTCTGCTCAGGGCGAGAGGACGATCGAGGGACGCCTTGACTTTTTGGTGATATGCCTCTTCATCACCTTTCCACAAGGAGGAAGAGGGGGAAAGCGCCATGCTACCCTCGATGGGCATCAAGCATGACGTCTCTGGTGAGCTGTTATCGGGTAATCCGAGTGGGTCTGATGGTGGTCTCGGGGTTAAGCGTGTTTTAGAAGCGTAATCTAGATACCCCTAATTACGATACCTAACACATCCTAATTCAAAATCTTTGAAGAATTTTAACACATTCCCAAATTAAAAGTTCGGGTGTTACACCTCATCCCATAGGGTATGGAACTTGGAGATAGCAAAGACAAAGGTCTGGATGAAAGATGTTTGAGCCGGTGGAAGAGGAAGGACCAAGAGGTGTGCTAAGGGTCAAGGTAGAGCAAGACCAGCTGGAGGTGCCAGTCCACAGCCAGGTGAGGAAGATCAAGCAAGAGGGCGAGACGGCAAGGGAGCTCCAGTTGTTGGAGATGAGTCCGTCCACCGGCTTCCTCCGCAAACCGGCAGCGCGGCAGGCCTCGCCATCGCCCCAACCCTACTCTGGGCAGATACTCTCGGATTTTAAAAGCAAGTAACTAAAAGCCACTAAAAACAAGTCCATATATGCTTTCAGTTTTACACTGAGAAAGTCGGCTTTTAAAAAAATTGCTTCCTAGTTCTAGCCCTTTGATTTGGTTTTTGACTTTTAGAGCAACTCCAATGGTTCTCTAAATGTCTCTCTAAATTAATAATTTAGATAGTTAGCACAAAAACTCCTCTCCAACAGCTCTCTAAATTAACTTCCTAAATTTAGTCACTTCTTATCTAATCCTATTTCATCCCTACATTTGACAACCCTTTAGCAAGTCCCAAAATGGAAAAAACATGCACGAATGCTTTCGAATTTGTTGTTTTCGGAGAGTGGACATTTACTTTTGCTTTATGTTGGAGGGTTGCTAATTTAATCATGTATTGGTAGCTATTCTCTCCACAATATTTAACATTTGATAGATTCTAGTGCCTAGGTTATTTATGTAATGAACGTGCCTAGGTTATGTGATATAGATAATCAATTTTATTCTCCATCTTTGATTAGAATAGAGTATCGATATACTTTTGTGTCCAATTAAAATTGTTGAATGATAGAACTGAAAATCTCTTTTAAGTTGTGGCGCACAAAAAATCTCCTAGGTCTATTTTAATACACAACTAGTCGGTTGCCCGTGCGTTGCGACGACTCACAACAATACCCACGTAAACTATCCACCAAAAAGATCTCAAGATTTTTTATTGATTGTCTCTGCTCTCCACATAATTTTTTTATTTGATTAAGCGAGTCGACATCGGGGTAAAGGAAAGGCCATGTAGATAGGTGCTGATGAGCCATCGAATGGGTACCATAGGCAGCAAATCAGGGACCCCATCCCTCGTTTCTCCCACTTCCAAGGTTTCGTAGACCAGGAAGGGAAGAGGTAGTCATACCTGTTCATTGCTAGAGAAGGACACGATGAAGACATGGACATCTGGAGGCGACATAGGTAGTATACCGCTAGACACACACAGGGAGAGAGCACGCAAGCGAAGAAAGAAGCCCAGCCAGAGCAGCTCCAAACCGAGAGGCACCTGCACCAGGCGTTAGTCCGAAAAGGGTGAGAGAATGCGAGTGCCTTCCAGCCCTGGACCCGTAGAGGCGACACAACACCACCACCAACTCTGTAGCGTATGCCAACTGTTGCTGCGCTACAGGCTTTGGTTGTCCAATATTGAGAGAACCTAGAGGGGGGTGAATAGGTGATCCTGTAAAAACAACACTAAATAGCACAAACTTGGTTGATGATATGTTAGCAAGATTCAAACCAAGATGCTATAGAGAGAACTCTTCACTTGATTGTTCCTTTAAAATGAGTATTGAACTTAGGAACAATAGCATAAGTGACTAATCACAATGAAAAGTAACACAAGAGACATGGTGATTTTATCCCGTGGTTCGGCCAATGCCTACTCCACGTTGTGGTGACCTCCTTCGGTCAAGGATTGCACTCAATCCTTCTCAAGTGATCCAATGATCAACCTTGAGTACCATGGTTTTCTTCCTTAGAGTCGTTTTCCGTTTGTGAGGAATCTCCACAAGTTGGAGCCTCTCACCCTTAAAATGTGATCACAACAAAAGCCACAAGAGTAAGGGAGGGAAAGAAACACATGCAAGAACTAGAGTCGCAGCAACGACACGCACACAAGTCAAGAAAAGAGCACACAAACACAGCGCAGTGTGTTTACAACTCAAGAAGTGCTCAAATCTCAAACACTAAGATCCGGATGCGTGCTTGTGAAGTCTAGGTGTCTTAGGATGTTCAATGGAGGCTTGGTGTACTGCTCCATGAGCCTAGGGGTCCCTTTTATAGCCCCAAGGCAGCTAGGAGCCGTTGGAACTCTATTTGGAAGGCAATTCTTGCCTTCTGTTCGCTCGCACCGGACAGTCCGGTGCACCACCGAACATGAACAGTGCCCGATTTCTTTCCTTTCCTAGCGAAGACCGTTGAGCCCTTAGTCCGCTTGGCACACCGAACAGTCAGGTGCGACCAACTAACCGTTGGCTCAGGCCACGCGTCGTCCGCTGATTGAGCTGTCGACCATTGGCGCGGGCGCTACTGGCTCACTGAATAGTCCGGTGCGCACCAGACAGTTTAGTGAATTTTAGCCACAGTGCCCTCGGCTTTTTCCTGAGAGCGATGAGTTCGTCGTCGGGCCAGCCTGGGCACCGGACAGTCCGGTGCACCGCAGGCTGGTGCAAGTCTAGCTGGACTTGGCCAATCTTCTTCAACCCAATCTCACTTGTATTGACAAGGTTCCTAGCAATTAGAGGAATTTATTAGTACCAAAAACAATTCACTAAGGCTAGAGTCATACCTTGATTCTTGATTTGCATCTTCTTTAGTACTTAGCACATATGAACCAAAATAATATGTATTGGGCATCTAATCACCAAAACATTTATAGAAATGGCCCAAGGGCACATTTCCCTTTCAATCTCCCCCTTTTTGGTGATTTATGCCAACACATTTAAAAGCAACTATAAGTGCAATGTCATTCTCAAAGAGTGCAAATTGAAGACCAATTTACTCACATAGGATTTGGCATATTTGGATCACTTTTGCCACCACTTGGTTTATTTTCACAAAACAAATTCTTTTTCCTATCTCTATGTCAAACACACTTGTTTTCTCAAATCAAGAAATCTGTCATGAGTAATTTTGATGAAATGTCAAAAACTCCCCCTTTCCCATAATCAATATTGTCCCCCGTAAAAGAATAATTTTTGCAATAAGAGAGTTTTGATCAAATTCAAAACTTCTAACTCTACAATTTTTGAAATCTCACAAATGGTTGGCTGATCCATTTGCTTTGGCCTTAATTTCTCTCCCTTTGGAATTAAGCACCAAAACAGGAGACCTTTTTGGCCCATTAACCCCATTACCTCACTAGAATGTCAAATAAGAGCAAAAAGGCAATGAGAGCACAACAAAGAACTTAGGACAAGATACATTTATACCTGAATGCAGTGGAAGCTCTTTCTTTGTCCAAGTTCACTTTACCCTTTCAATATCCCTTTGAGACTATTTCAAGAGTAAACAAGTTAGTCTCAAGGGAGTCAAGTTGTAGCACATCTCCCCCTAAACATGTGCATCATTTGCATAGGGACTTGTGAGGTCCCAGGATGACTTGTATAACTTGAACACCAAAAATAAGCAATTAAAGACATTAACGCTTAAAGTAACACGATCAAAGGCATAGAGCACATGTATGCTATAGATCAATCCAAGTTACGTGAATCTAAGACATTTAGCTCACTATGCAACCTGCAAAACCTTTTCTCATCTAAAGGCTTGGTGAAGATATCGGCTAGCTGGTTCTCGGTGCTAATATGATAAATATCGTTATCTCCCCTTTGCTCGTGGTCTCTCAAGAAGTGATGTCGGATGTCTATGTGCTTAGTGCGGCTGTTTTCTACAGGATTACCCGCTAAGCGAATTGCACTCTCATCATCACATAGGAGTGGGACTTTGCTCAGATTGTAGCCAAAGTCTTGGAGGGTTTGCCTCATCTAAAATAGTTGCGTGCAACACTGTCCTGTGGCAACATACTCGGCCTCAGTGGTGGATAGGGCAACGGAAGTTTGTTTCTTAGAGCTCCAAGACACCAGGGACCTTCCCATAAACTGACAAGTTCCTGATGTGCTCTTCCTATCAACCTTGCATCTGGCATAGTCGGAATCTGAGTATCCGATTAAGTCAAAGGTAGACCCCTTTGGATACTAGATCCCGAAGCAAGGCGTAGAAACTAAATATCTAAGAATTCGCTTAACGACCACAAGGTGACACTCCTTGGGGTCGGATTGAAATCTAGCACACATGGATACACTTAGCATAATATCCGGTCTACTAGCACAAAGATAAAGCAAAGATCCTATCATAGACCGGTATGTCTTTTGATCAACTTACTTACCTCCTTTGTTGAGGTCTAGATGTCTGTTCGTTCCCATTGGTGTCTTTGCGGGCTTTGCATCCTTCATCCCAAACCTCTTGAGCAAATCTTGAGTGTACTTCGTTTGGGAGATGAAGGTTCCTTCCTTGCGTTGCTTCACTTGAAATCCAAGGAAGTAGTTCAACTTGCCCATCATTGACATTTCGAATTTTTGTATCATCACCCTGCTAAACTCCTCACAAGACTTTTGATTAGTAGAACCAAATATAATGTCATCGACATATATTTGGCATACAAAAAGATCACCATTACAAGTCTTAGTAAAGAGAGTAGGATCAGCTTTCCCAACCTTGAAGGCATTAGAAATGAGAAAATCTCTAAGGCATTCATACCATGCTCTTGGGGCTTACTTAAGTCCATAGAGCGCCTTAGAGAGCTTGTAGACGTGGTCGGGATACCTGTCATCCTCAAAGCTAGGGGGTTGTTCCACGTACACTTCCTCCTTGATTGGTCCATTAAGGGAGGCGCTCTTCATGTCCATTTGGAATAGCTTAAAAGAATGGTGAGCAGTATAGGCTAATAATATTCAAATTGATTCTAGCCTATCCACAGGAGCAAAAGTCTCCTCAAAATCCAAACCTGTAACTTGGGCGTAACCTTTTGCCACAAGTCGAGCCTTGTTTCTTGTCACCACCGTGTTCATCTTGCTTGTTGCAGAACACCCACTTGGTTCCCACAACATTTTGCTTTGGACGTGGCACCAGGCTCCAAACTTCATTTCTCTTGAAGTTGTTGAGCTCTTCCTGCATGGCCAACACCTAGTCTGGATCCTGCAAGGCTTCTTCTACCCTGAAAGGCTCAATAGAAGAAACAAACGAGTAATGCTCACAAAAATTAGCTAAACGTGAGCGAGTGGTTACTCCCTTGCTGATATCACCTAGAATTTGATCCACTGAATGATTTCTTTGGATTGTTGACCGAACTTGAGTTAGAGGAACTCATGATGCTTCTTCCTCTTTATCTTGTTCTTCATGTGCTCCCCCTTGATCATGCCCTTCTTCTTGAGGTACCTGTTCATCGTCTTGAGTTGGGGGATGCACCACCATAGAGGAAGAAGGTTGATCTTGCTCTTGTGGTTCCTATGGTCGCACATCACCTATCGCCATTGTTCGCATTGCGACCGTCGTAACCTCATCTTCATCTACATCATCAAGATCAACTTGCTATCTTGGAGAGCCATTAGTTTCATCAAATACAACGTCGCTAGAGACTTCAACTAATCCTAATGATTTGTTGAAGACCCTATACGCTTTTGTATTTGAGTCATATCCTAGTAAAAACCCTTCTACAGCTTTGGGAGCAAACTTTGAACGCCTACCTTTCTTCACCAAAATGTAACATTTGCTCCCAAATACATGGAAATATGAAACATTGGGTTTGTTACCGGTTAGGAGTTCGTAAGATGTCTTCTTGAGGAGGCAGTGCAGATAGAGCCGGTTTATGGCATGGCAGGCTGTATTCATAGCTTCCGACCAAAACCGCTTAGGAGTATTGAACTCTCCAAGCATTGTCCTTGCCATGTCAATTAGCATCATGTTCTTCCTCTCTACTACACTATTTTGCTGTGGTGTGTAGGGAGCGGAGAACTCGTGCTTGATGCCTTCCTACTCAAGATACTCTTCGACTTTAAGATTATCCATTATCGCTTCTTATCTTTTTCACTTTTAGCTCAAATTCATTTTGAGTTGTCCTTAAAATTCACTTTAGAGTTCCTTGGGTTTCAGATTTATCCTTCAAAAAGAACACCCAAGTGAAGCAAGAAAAATCATCAACTATAACAAGACCATACTTACTTCCCCCGATGCTGAGATAGGCAACGGGCCCAAAGAGATCCATATGTAGGAGTTCCAGTGGTCTTGACGTTGTCATTATATTTTTGCTTTGATGAGTACTTCCCACCTGCTTCCCTGCTTGGCACGCTGCACAAGGTCTGTCTTTCTCAAAACAGACGTCGGTTAGTCCTAACACATGTTCTCCCTTTAGAAGTTTATGAAGGTTCTTCATCCCAACATGTGCTAGACGGCGGTGCCAGAGCCAGCCCATATTAGTCTTAGCTATTAAGCATGCATCTAAATCGGCATTCTCTTTTGAGAAATCAACTAAGTAGAGCTTGTCGTCTAATACACCCTTAAAAGCTAATGAACCATCACTTCTTCTAAAGACAGATACATCAGTATTTGTAAATAAGCAATTATAACCCATATGACATAATTGTCTTACAGACAACAATTTGTATCCGAGCGATTCTACTAGAAACACATTAGAGATCGAATGCTCGGTTGTGATGGATATTTTGCCTAAGCCTTTAACCTTGCCATGGTTCCCATCTCCAAAGATGATAGTGTCTTGGGAATCCCTGTTCTTGACGTAGGAGGTAAACATTTTCTTCTCCCTCGTCATGTGGTTTGTGCATCCGCTATCAATAATCTAGCTTGAGCCCTCGGATGCATAAACCTGCAAGGTAATTAAGCTTGGGTTTTAGGTACCCAACTCTTGTTGGGTCCTACAAGGTTAGTTACAATAGCTTTTGGAACCCAAATGTAAGTTTTGTCTCTCTTGCATTTAGATCCCAACTTTATAGCAACTACATTAGCATTTTTACATGACAGTACAAATGAAGCATCACATGTTTGATAAATAATAGTTGGATCAGTGGATACTTTACTAGGCGCATAAGAAACAGTATGATTATGCCTAGGCCTATTTCTACCATGAGCATAAGACGAGCTAGTTGCAAACATGGCATGAGAACTAAATACATCATCATGATGAGTAACAGTAGTAACTTTCTTATAAAGATAGGCATGGTTCTTTTGAGAACTACTAGACATTGGAGCCTTCTGAAAGTCGCCTAGAGGGGGGTGAATAGGCAGAATCTGAAAATTATAAACTTAAGCACAACTACAAGCCGGGGTTAGCGTTAGAAATATAAACGAGTCCAAAAGAGAGGGCGCAAAACAAATCAATCAAGGAAATAGAGCGGATGACACGGTGATTTGTTTTACCGAGGTTCGGTTCTTGCAAACCTACTCCCCATTGAGGTGGTCACAAAGACCGGGTCTCTTTCAACCCTTTCCCTCTCTCAAACGGTCATTTAGACCGAGTGAGCTTCTCTTCTCAATCAAATGAGACACTAAGTCCACTACAAGGACCACCGCACAATTGGGTTGAGCACAAGAAAGAAGGAAGAAGAAAAGCAATCCAAGCGCATGAGCTCAAAAGAACACAAATGTGTCTCTCTCTAGTCACTAATTTGTTTGGAGTGATTCCGGACTTGGGAGAGGATTTGATCTCTTTGGTTGTGTCTTGTATTGAATGCTATAGCTCTTGTATGAGGTTTGAAGTCTAAAAACTTGGATACAATGAATGGTGGGTGGTTGGGGGTATTAATAGCTTCAACCACCAAAGTAGCCGTTGGTGGAGGCTGCTGTCGCATGGCGCACCGGACAGTCCGGTGCGCCACCGGACGCTGTCCGGTGTGCCAGCCACGTCACCCGGCCGTTAGGGTTCGACCGTTGGAGCTCTGACTTGTGGGGCCACTGGACAGTCCGGTGGTGCACCGGACAGGTCTTGAAGACAATCCGGTGCGCCTTCAGGCGCCTGCTCTGACTTCTGCGCGCACAGGAGCGCACTGTAGCGCATTAAATGCCTTCGCAGACGACCATTGGTGCGAAGTAACTGTTGCTCCGCTGGCACACCGGACAGTCCGGCGCAACACCGGACAGTCTGATGAATTATAGCAGAGCGGCTCCCAGAATTCCCGAAGGTGGCAAGTTCGGAATTGGATTCCCTGGTGCACCGGACACTGTCCGATGGCACACAGGACAGTCCGGTGCGCCAGACCAGGGCACACTTCGGTTGTCTTTTGCTCCCTTTGTTTGAACCCTTTCTTTTGACTTGTATTGGTTTGTTGTGAACCTTTGGCACCTGTAGAACTCATAATCTAGAGCAAACTAGTTAGTCCAATAATTTGTGTTGGGCAATTCAACCACCAAAATTCATATGGAAAAGGTTTGACCCTATTTCCCTTTCAATCTCCCCCTTTTTGGTGATTGATGCCAACACAAACCAAAGCAAATAAAAAAGTGCAGAATTGAACTAGTTTGCATAAAGTAAGTGCAAAGGTTGCTTGGAATTGAAACTAATATACTTATTCAAATAGATGTGCATGGATGGTTTTTCTTCTTATTAAAATTTTGGACCACATTTGCACCACGAGTTTTGTTTTTGCAAATCCTTTGTAAAATTCTTTTCTTAGTGTTCAAGAGGGTTTTGCAAGTTTTAAAGATACTACTTTCTCCCCCTTTTTGAACACAATAAGATATCGATTTGAAAAACTTCATTTTTAAAATTTGGTGGTGGTGCGGTCCTTTTGCTTTGGGCTCATACTTTCTCCCCCTTTGGCATGAATCGAGAAAAACGGATACTTGAGTGAGATATAAGCCCTTTTCAAACTTTCTCCTCCTTAGGCAAACAAAAATATGAGTGAAGATTATACCAAAGTGGATAATGATGCGGAGTACCGGCAAATACAATTGGAGTTGAGTGGAAGCGCCTTCTTTGCCGAATACTCCATTTCCCTTTCAATATCTGTGACTAAGCATAAGATGATACTTGAACACACATTAGTCATAGACATAAAAGAGATATGATCAAAGGTATATAAAAGAGCTATGTGTGCAAGAATCAATCAAAATTCCTAGAATCAAGAATATTTAGCTCATTTCTAAGTTTGGTAAAGGATTGCTCATCTAAAGGCTTGGTAAAGATATCAGTCAATTGATCTTTGGTGTTTATATAGGCTATCTCGATATCCCCCTTTTGTTGGTGATCTCTCAGAAAGTGATACCGAATGGCTATGTGCTTAGTGCGGCTGTGTTCAACGGGATTATCCGCCATGCGGATTGCACTCTCATTGTCACATAGGAGAGGGACTTTGCTAAACTTGTAGCCATAGTCCCTAAGGGTTTGCCTCATCCAAAGCAATTGCGTGCAACAATGGCCTGCGGCAATATATTCGGCTTCGGCGGTAGAAAGAGCTACTGAGTTTTGTTTCTTTGAAGCCCAAGACACCAGGGATCTTCCCAGAAACTGACAAGTCCCTGATGTGCTCTTTCTATTAATCTTACACCCTGCCCAATTAGCATCGGAATATCCTAATAAATCAAATGAGGGTCCCTTGGGGTACCAAAGACCAAACTTAGGTGTATGAACTAAATATCTCAAGATTCGCTTTACGGCCCTAAGGTGAACTTCCTTAGGGTCGGCTTGGAACCTTGCACACATCACACATGCATACAGAAAGCATAATGTCCGGTCGAGATGTACATAAATAGAGTAAAGAACCTATCATCGACCGGTATACCTTTTGATCTACGGATTTACCTCCCGTGTTGAGGTCGAGATGCCCATTGGTTCCCATGGGTGTCTTGATGGGCTTGGCATCCTTCATTCCAAACTTGGTAAGAATATCTTGAATATACTTCGTTTGGCTAATGAAGGTGCCTTCTTGGAGTTGCTTGACTTGAAATCCTAAGAAATACTTCAACTCCCCCATCATAGACATCTCGAATTTTTGAATCATGATCCTACTAAACTCTTCACAGATAGATTTGTTAGTAGACCCAAATATGATATCGTCAACATAAATTTGGCATACAAACAAATCATTCTCAATGGTTTTAGTGAATAAAGTAGGATCGGCCTTTCCGACTTTGAAGCCATTAGTGATAAGAAAATCTCTTAGGCATTCATACCATGCTCTTGGGGCTTGCTTGAGCCCATAAAGCGCCTTAGGGAGTTTGTAAACATGGTTAGGATACTCACTATATTCAAAGCCAAGAGGTTGCTCAACATAGACCTCTTCCTTTATAGGTTCGTTGAGGAAGGCACTCTTCACATCCATTTGGTAAAGCTTAAAGTCATGGTGAGTAGCATAGGCAAGTAATATTCGAATTGACTCAAGCCTAGCTACTGGTGCATAGGTTTCACCGAAATCCAAACCTTCCACTTGTGAATACCCTTTGGCCACAAGTCGTGCCTTGTTCCTTGTCACCACACCATGCTCATCTTGTTTGTTGCGGAAGACCCACTTGGTTCCTACAACATTTTGGTTAGGACGTGGAACTAAGGGGGTGTTTGAATGCACTAGAACTAATAGTTAGTTGGCTAAAATTTGATAATAAAATTAGCTAGCTAACAAATAGTTACCTAACTATTAATTAATTTACCAAAAATAGCTAATAGCTAAACTATTAGCTAGGGTGTTTGGATGTCTCAACTAATATTAGCCACTAACTATTAATTTTAGTGCATTCAAACACCCCCTAAATGCCATACCTCATTACTTTTGAAATTGTTGAGCTCCTCTTGCATTGCCAACACCCAATCCAAATCTTGAAGTGCTTCCTCTACCCTGTGTGGCTCAATAGAGGAAACAAACGAGTAGTGTTCACAAAAATGAGCAACACGAGATCGAGTAGTTACCCCCTTATGAATATCTCCTAGGATGGTGTTCATGGGATGATCTCGTTGAATTGCTTGGTGGACTCTTGGGTGTGGCGGCCTTGGGTTTTGTTCATCTTCCTTGTCTTGATCATGGGCATCTCCCCCTTGATCAATGCCCTCCTCTTGAGGTGGCTTATCTTCTTGATCTTCTTCTTCATCATCTTGAGCCTCATCCTCATCTTGAGTTGGTGGAGATGCTTGCATGGAGGAAGATGGTTGATCTTGTGCTTGAATGGGCTCTTCGGATTCCTTAGGACACACATCCCCAATGGACATGTTCCTTAGCGCGACGCACGGAGCCTCTTCGTCATCTAATTCATCAAGATCAACTTGCTCCACTTAGGAGCCGTTAGTCTCATCAAACACAATGTCACGAGAAACTTCAACTAGTCCAGTGGACTTGTTAAAGACTCTATATGCCATTGTGTTTGAATCATACCCTAGTAAAAAGCCTTCTACAGCCTTAGGAGCAAATTTGGATTTTCTACCTCTTTTAACAAGAATAAAGCATTTGCTACCAAAGACTCTAAAATATGAAACATTGGGCTTTTTACCGGTGAGGAGTTCGTATGATGTCTTCTTAAGGATTCGGTGTAGATACAACCGGTTGATGGCGTAGTAAGCGGTGTTGATCGCCTCGGCCCAAAACCGATCTGAAGTCTTGTACTCATCAAGCATGGTCCTTGCCATGTCCAAAAGAGTTCTATTCTTCCTCTCCACTACACCATTTTGTTGTGGCGTGTAGGGAGAAGAGAACTCATACTTGATGCCTTCCTCCTCAAGAAAACCTTCCATTTGTGAGTTCTTGAACTCCGTCCCATTGTCGCTTCTTATTTTCTTGATCCTTAAGCCAAACTCATTTTGAGCCCGTCTGAAGAATCCTTTCAAAGTTTCTTGGGTTTGAGATTTTTCCTGTAAGAAGAATACCCAAGTGAAGCGAGAATAATCATCCACAATAACTAAACAGTACTTACTCCCGCCGATGCTTATGTAAGCGATTGGGCCGAATAGGTCCATGTGGAGGAGCTCAAGTGGCCTGTCAGTCGTCATGATGTTCTTATGTGGATGATGAACACCAACTTGCTTCCCTGCTTGGCATGCACTACAAATCCTGTCTTTCTCAAAATGCACATTTGTTAGTCCTAAAATGTGCTCTCCCTTTAGAAGCTTGTGAAGATTCTTCATTCCAACATGGGCTAGTCGGTGATGCCAGAGCCAACCCATGTTAGTCTTAGCGATTAAGCAAGTATCGAGTTCAGCTCTATTGAAATCAACTAAGTATAGCTGACCCTCTAATACTCCCTTAAAAGCTATTGAATCATCACTTCTTCTAAAGACAGTAACACCTGTATCCATAAAAAGACAGTTGTAGCCCATTTTACATAATTGAGAAACGGAAAGCAAGTTGTAATCTAATGAATCTACAAGAAAAACATTAGAAATGGAATGGTCAGGTGATATAGCAATTTTACCCAATCCTTTGACCAAACCTTGATTTCCATCCCCGAATGTAATAGCTCGTTGGGGATCTTGGTTTTTCTCGTAGGAGGAGAACATCTTTTTCTCCCCAGTCATATGGTTTGTGCACCCGCTGTCGATGATCCAACTTGAGCCCCCGGATGCATAAACCTACAAAACAGATTTAGTTCTTGAGTTTAGGTACCCAAACAGTTTTGGGTCCTTTGACATTAGATACAAGAACTTTGGGTACCCAAACACAAGTCTTTGATCCCTTGTGTTTGCCCCCAACATACTTGGCAACTACCTTGCCGGATTTGTTAGTTAGCACATAAGAAGCATCAAAAGTTTTGAATGAAACATTATGATCATTTGATGTAGTAGGAGTTTTCTTCTTAGGGAATTGAGCATGGGTTGATTGCCTAGAATTAGATGCCTCACTCTTATACATAAAAGCATGATTAGGGCCAGAGTGAGACTTCCTAGAGTGAATTCTCCTAATTTTGTGTTCGGGATAACTGGCAGGGTATAAAATGTAACCCTCGTTATCCTGAACCATGGGAGTCTTGCCCTTAACAAAATTAGACAATCTTTTGGGCGGGGCATTAAGCTTGACATTGTCTCCCTGTTGGAAGCCAATGCCATCCTTAATACCAGGGCGTCTCCCACTATAGAGCATGCTTCTAGCAAATTTAAATTTCTCATTTTCTAAGTCATGCTCATTAATTTTGGCACTAAGTTGAGCTATGTGATTATTTTGTTATTTAATTAAAGCTAGGTGATCATGAATAGCATCAACATTGATATCTCTACATCTAGTGCAAATAGTAACATGCTCAACGGAAGATGTAGAGGGTTTGCAAATATTTAATTCAACAATCTTAGCATGCAATATATCATTTTCATCTCTAAGATTGGAAATAGAAGCATTGCAAACATCTAAATCCTTAGCCTTAGCAATTAATTTTTCATTTTCAATTTTAAGGCTAGAAAGAGAAGCATTCAATTTGTCAATCTTAGCAAATAAGTTGGCATTATCATTTCTAAGACTAACAATTGAATCATCACAATCATCAAGCTTCCCAACCTTAGCAATTAAATTGGCATTCTCATTTCTAAGGTTGGAAATAATATCATGGCAAGTGCATAGCTCACTAGTTAATTTTTCACATTTTTCTACTTCTAGAGCACAAGCATTTTTCACCTTAACATGCTTTTTGTTTTCTTTAATTAGGAAGTCCTCTTGGCTATCCAAGAGTTCATCCTTATCATGAATAGCGCTAATTAATTCATTTAATTTTTCTTTTTGTTGCATGTTTAAGTTGGCAAAAAGAGTAAACAAATCATCCTCATTATCACTAGAATTAGTATCATCGCTAGATGTTGCATATTTAGTTGAGGATTTTGATTTTACCTTCTTCCTTTTGTCGTCCTTTGCCATGAGGCACTTGTGGCCGACGTTGGGGAAGAGGAGCCCTTTGTTGACGGCGATGTTGGCGGCGTCCTCGTCGGAGGAGGAGTCGGTGGAGCTCTCGTCGGAGTCCCACTCTCGGCAAACATGGGCATCGTCGCCCTTCTTCTTATAGTACCTCTTCTTTTCTCTCCTCTTTCCCTTCTTGTCGTCACCCCTGTCACTATCACTAGATAATGGACATTTAGCAATGAAATGACCGGGCTTACCACACTTGTAGCACACCTTCTTGGAACGGGGCTTGTAATCTTTCCCCTTCCTTTGTTTGAGGATTTGACGGAAGCTCTTGATGATGAGCACCATCTCCTCATTATCGAGCTTGGAGGCGTTGATGGGGATTCTACTTGGAGTAGAATCTTCTTTCTTCTCCTCCGTTGCTTTGAATGCAACGGGTTGTGCTTCGGGTATGGAGGAGGATGCGCCTTGCTCGATGATCTTTTTGGAGCCTTTAATCATTAGTTCAAAGCTCACAAATTTACCTATTACTTCCTCGGGAGACATTAGTTTGTATCTAGGATCACCACGAATTAATTGTACTTGAGTAGGATTAAGAAAAACTAGTGATCTTAGAATAACCTTGACCATCTCATGGTCATCCCATTTGGTGCTCCCGAGGTTGCGCACTTGGTTCACCAAGGTCTTGAGCCGGTTGTACATCGCTTGTGGATCCTCCCCTTGGTGAAGCATGAATCGACCGAGCTCCCCCTCGATCGTCTCCCTCTTGGTGATCTTGGTCACCTCATCTCCTTCATGCGCCGTTTTGAGTACGTCCCAAATCTCTTTGGCGCTCTTCAATCCTTGCACCTTGTTATACTCCTCTCGACTTAGGGAGGCGAGGAGTATTGTGGTGGCTTATGAGTTGAAGTGCCAGATTTGGGCAACTTCGTCCGAATCATAGTCCTCATCCCCTACGGATGGTACCTGTACACCAAACTCAACAACGTTCCAAATACTCGTGTGGAGGTTAGGTGATGCCTCATTTTGTCACTCCACATGTTATAATCTTCACCGTAAAAAACCGGTGGTTTGCCTAATGGAACGGAAAGTAATGGAGTACATTTAGAAATGTGAGGGTAGTGTAGGGGAATCTTACTAAACTTCTTGCGCTCATGGCGCTTAGAAGTTACGGACGGCACGTCGGAGCCGGAGGTGGATGGCGATGAAGAGTCGGTCTCGTAGTAGACCACCTTCCTCATCTTCTTTTTCTTTTCGCCACTCCGATGCGACTTGTGTGAAGGGGATTCCTTCTCCTACCCCTTGTTGCGGGACTCTCCCGATGGAGCCTTCCCGTGGCTTGTAACGGGCTTGTCGCCGGTCACCATCTCCTTCTTGGCGTGATCTCCCGACATCACTTCGAGCGGTTAGGCTCTAATGAAGCACCGGGCTTTGATACCAATTGAAAGTCGCCTAGAGGGGGGTGAATAGGCGGAATCTGAAAATTATAAACTTAAGCACAACTACAAGTCGGGGTTAGCATTAGAAATATAAACGAGTCCGAAAGAGAGGGCGCAAATCAAATCAATCAAGGAAATAGAGCGGATGACACGGTGATTTGTTTTACCGAGGTTCGGTTCTTGCAAACCTACTCCCCGTTGAGGTGGTCACAAAGACCGAGTCTCTTTCAACCCTTTCCCTCTCTCAAACGGTCACTTAGACCGAGTGAGCTTCTCTTCTCAATCAAATGGGACACTAAGTCCACTACAACAACCACCACACAATTGGTGTCTCTTGTTTTGATTACAAGTGGGTTGAGCACAAGAAAGAAGGAAGAAGAAAAGCAATCCAAGCGCAAGAGCTCAAAAGAACACAAATGTGTCTCTCTCTAGTCACTAATTTGTTTGAAGTGATTCCGGAATTGGAAGAGGATTTGATCTCTTTGGTTGTGTCTTGTATTGAATGCTATAGCTCTTGTATGAGGTTTGAAGTCTGAAAACTTGGATACAATGAATGGTGGGTGGTTGGGGGTATTAATAGCTTCAACCACCAAAGTAGCCGTTGGTGGAGGCTGCTGTCGCATGGCGCACCGGACAGTCCGGTGCGCCACCGGACGCTGTCCGGTGTGCCAGCCACGTCACCCGGCCGTTAGGGTTCGATCGTTGGACCTCTGACTTGTGGGGCCACCGGACAGTCCGGTGGTGCACCGGACAGGTCCTGTAGACAGTCCGGTGCGCCTTCAGGCGCCTGCTCTGACTTCTGCGCGCGCAGGCGCGCACTGTAGCGCATTAAATGCCTTCGCAGACGACTGTTGGCGCAAAGTAGCTGTTGCTCCACTAGCACACCGGACAGTCCGGTGCAACACCGGATAGTCCGGTGAATTATAGCCGAGCGGCTCCCAGAATTCCCGAAGGTGGCAAGTTCGGAATTGGATTCCCTGGTGCACCGGACACTGTCCGGTGGCACACAGGACAGTCCGGTGCGCCAGACCAGGGCACACTTCGGTTGTCTTTTGCTCCCTTTGTTTGAACCCTTTCTTTTGACTTGTATTGGTTTGTTGTGAACCTTTGGCACCTGTAGAACTCATAATCTAGAGCAAACTAGTTATTCCAATAATTTGTGTTGGGCAATTCAACCACCAAAATTCATATGGAAAAGGTTTGACCCTATTTCCATTTCACCTTCCCTTTCTCCTTATTGAGATTGGAAGTCCTATGGCTTGTCAAGTTCTTGGTCCCCTTTTGGAAACCAAGTCCATCCTTAATTGAGGGGTGTCTACCAATGGTGTAGGCATCCTAGCAAATTTGAGTTTTTCATAATCACCCTTGCAAGTCTTAAGTTGAGCATTAAGACTTGCAACATCATTATTTAGTCTATGAATGGTAGAAACATGTTCTTTACAAGCATCAATGTTAAAATCTTTACACCTATTGCAGATTACAACATGCTCTACACATGAACTAGCCACATTAAATTTTTCTAGCTTAGTATTTAAATCAACATTCAAATTCTTTAGACTAGAAATAGAATCATGACAGGTAGACAGCTCAGAAGACAATATTTCATTTTTCTTAATTTCTCGAGCAAGAGATTTTTGAACATTAATAAATTTATCATGTTCGTCATACAGAATATCTTCTTGCTTTTTTAGCAATATATCCTTTTCATTAAGAGCATCAATTAATTCATTCATTTTATCTACCTTATTGTAACACCCGGATTTTAGGGGTCCAAGACCCGGGTGCTAACATAATCACCAGGTGTGCTGGGACCAAGTCTCACACATATGATGAATCATGGCACAGGATCGAATGTCACATCTTTATATATAACAGGAGTTCTATACAAAATAAATAATTACATTATAAGGAGACAACAGTCCAGCAACCCAAAGTTGACTGGGAGACGACGACCTAGACCTCTCACGAACTCATCGCAGCATCCTCCAAGCGCCTCATCCTGTGGTTCCTGTTCTTTAACCTGTGGGTTATGTGAGACAGCAAGAGTGAGCTCACATACGTTCATCGCTCAACAAGTTGTGGGGATTAATGTGCATGAACTCGCCAAAGGTGGGAGCTCACGTGAAGTGTAAGGCTTACCAAAGAAGATGGTTAGAGCTGAGCATTGCTTTTAAAGTTGGTCAAAATTTTATTAGCAGTTACTAAGTATAAGTAATTACCAAACCCAATTAAATAGTAGAACAAAAGTAACAACTTCACCTGCGATGCAATGCATATGCCAAATTGAGTTTAAGTTCCATAATTTAATCATGTGAGGGTCCGAGCTGCTCATGACCGTGAGCACGGCTAGTATACCAGTTTTACACTCTGCAGAGGTTGTACCCTTTACCCACAAGTCGTGTATCCCATGTCGCCAGGGTTTGCAAGGCCCTTAGACACTACCGAGGTGAATGGCTAGGGATCCACTACGAGGCCTTTACAAAGTTCCACTAGCTTCCGAAAACCCGCTACAGTTTATAGGAAGTTCCAATGCAGGAATCCCTTGCAGGACCGCCATCGCAGCAAAATCCTCCCGAGGGCCTCCCTACACTGACCACTCCCCTACTGCCCTTGCCCCTTTCGGGTAAGGTAGTCTTCCACTAGCTTTCCTAATTAATCAGCCAAGGGGTCCCATTCCTCCCTTGTGGAAGCACTGTTTTCCCGGGTGGTCGCTCCATGTTCCAATTAACATAATGATCTTATCATGAACAATAAATAACAACTGATAACAAAAGTGTAATCATGAATAGTGTATCTCCATACCCAAAACCACATATAGCACTAGCAAGTACTACCCAGAAAGTTCAGTGGTAAACAAGGTATAAAGATAGACAAACTAAGGTAACCTATTGGGTCCCATCAAAATTAGCCTATGCAGATCATTATGATTAATTAGAACATGAGTGGGTAAAAAGAAGTGATCAAGGGCACAACTTGCCTGGGACTTGAGATTCCAGGTACCAGGATGATCTTCAGGTGACTCGTGACCTCACTGCTAGTCGTAGCAATACAAACAAACATGTGATAGGCAGAATTAACATTACACCAAGCATATATGCAAAATACATATTAATAATCTACATATTTAAATAAGATCACAGGAACAGGAATTATTAATTTTGGAGTTATAGATTTTAAGTTATGGATTTCTAAAGATTCTATGTGCTTGATACAAGATTAATTAGGATATCAATTTTAATATGTATTTCATGTCAAAACAGTGACACAAAATGATAAACAATAATATTACAAAATTATAGGGACTGGAATGGGCTAATTTGGACTTAATATGAATTTTATATGGATTATACAAGTTTTACAATTATTTCTATACTCAAAATCAATTTCTAAATCTATTTCCTGGTTTTATTTAATTTCCCGGACTGCGCCTCAATATCAGATAAGTGCAGGGGCTACGGTGCAACCTTCCCAAGACTCAGAAAACCCTGGGCAAGGACGGCGGGTTCTATTTCTGTAAAACCCAGGGGTTCATATGAAAAACGACCCGGTCGAAGGGTATGATGTGATCTGGGCCGTCCGATCGCGCGCCAACCGCCCAGATTAGACGCTACTTTCCTTGAACCGGTACGTGCTATCAGCCCTTGGATCTAGATCTAACGATGTAAATTTTAAGTATCAAGATCTAACCGTAGCCACTGGATCCGAGATCTACGGTTCTAGTTCCGCGGGGTGAAGGGGTACACTGAGATCTAATCCTGGCCGTTACGCAGAGAATCAACGGCCCACACGCTTTCCCCCTCCTCGGTTCTCAAACACGACGGCGCAGCCACCACACGGCGGCGGGTTCACCGGAGCTCGCGAAATCCGGTCCCCCCGAGCGCCAAACCCAAATTAAAAGGCGCCACACGATCTAGAGGGCAATGCGAACCGCATGGAGGAGAACTCACCGTCGATAATGGCGCAGAGACGACTGCCCATGGTGAAGAGCGGCTTCACGGCGGACGGTAAAAGTCGGCGAGCAATTCCGGGTTGAGCAGGGTTCAATCCGCCCAGGCGAAGTCACAATCCGATCCCACGCGACCTGGTGCGGTCCCCAAACTCGATACCGAGGTGCAAGCGCCGGTGAATCGCAGATTTGGCCACCAATGCCCGTGGCGGACTTCGTTTCGACTGATGGAGTTTGCGGTGGAACGGTCGGCGATGGAGGAGGGGACCCAGGTGCCCGGCTGGTTTTATAGTCAGAGGAAAGCGCGACAGAGGCGGGGATTCGGCCACCGCGCGGATTCCGCGGCGAGTTCGGTAGCCCAGCGTGCGGCGGAGTCGCGCGATTCTGTTGTCGGATAGAAGAAGCAGCTGACCGGGGGGCCCCACACGTAAGTGACACCAAGCGAAAGCAGGCGCGCGGGACGACATCCAGCAGGCTGACGACCCGGGCCCCACGCGTCATCGGTGCAAACAGAAGGCTGATTGGTGGGCCCCGGCGTCAGCAGGCGCGGGTGTGCAGTGGATGGGCCGCGCAGGAGATAAGTGGAGATGGGCCGAAATGTGGAGTAGAGGCCCAGTTAAGGTTTTTTTTCTCTTTTTCCATTTTATTTTCTATTTCTTTTCTTCATTTTCAAATCCAATTTGAGTTCAAGTTTAAATTCAAACTTTGTGAAATAACTTGTCCTCAGTTTGAATGGTATAATTTAATAATATAAGTGTGAAGGATGTTTATTCTGATTTTTATTTTATTTTATGTAATATTTTTCTTAGTTCTTCCCTTCTCTTTTATTTTCTATTTTCTATTCCAAATTCAAATTTATACTTCCATTTTAGTTTTCAGATTTTTCAAATGTATCAATTGGAACCCAAAGGTGAATATAAACCATAATATTTTAATATTACTTATTTAAGTTTTATTCTCCTTGTTATTTATTTCATGGGATGTATAAATGGTTTCCTTTAAAAGAAAAATTCTTTTCTCTTCATTTTTCTTATTTTCCTAATTTTCCAAAGCATTATGATACTTTGTTTTTTTCTCTACTAATTTTGGGTCTTACACTTATGTCTATCTAATCCTTTAAATAAATCACTATAATCTATTTCATCGTTAGAAGATTCATCATCGCTAGAAGAAGAATACTTAGGGATATCTCGAATGTGTACCTTCTTCTCCTTAGCCATAAGGCATGTGTGGCGTTCGTTGGGAAGAGGGAGGACTTGTTGAAGGCCGAGGCAGCTAGTCCTTCATCATTAGAGTCGGATGAAGAGCAGTCGGAGTCCTATTCTTTTCCAATATGTGTCTCGCCCTTCGCCTTCCTATAGTTCATTTTTCTCCCCTTCCCCTTCTTTTCTTGTGCCTGGTCATTGTCATTATCGGGACATTGTGCTATGAAATGACTAGACTTACCGCACTTGAAGCAGGAGCGCTTTCCCCTTGATTTGTTCTTGTTGAGATACTCCTTGTGTCCCTTCAAGGTGGTCTTGAAGCGCTTGATGATGAGCGCTATTTTGTCCTCGTTGAGCCCGGCAGCCTCCACTTGTGCTACCTTGCTAGGTAGCGCCTCCTTGCTACTGGTTTCTTTAAGAGCAAGTGGCTACGGCTCGTGGAGAGGAAGTGGTTCGTTTAAAGCATCGTCCACATATCTTGCTTCCTTTACCATCATGCACCTGCTCACGAATTTTCCGAGAATTTCCTCGTGTGTCATCTTGGTGTACCTGGGGTTCTCACGAATAAGATTTACAAGATGGGGATCAATAACAGTAAATGACCTTAGCATGAGTCAGACAACGTCATGATCCATCCATCTTGTGCTTCCATAGCTTCGAATTTTGTTGACAAGGGTCTTGAGCCTGTTGTACGTTTGAGTTGGCTCCTCTCCCCTTATCATGGCGAATCTCCCTAGCTCGCCTTCCACCAGTTCCATCTTGGTAATCATGGTGGCGTCATTACCCTCGTGAGAGATCTTGAGGGTATCCCATATTTGCTTGGCATTGTCTAAGCCGCTAACTTTGTTATATTCATCCCTGCATACAGATGCTAGCAAAATAGTAGTGGCTTGGGCATTTTTGTGTATTTGCTCATTGATAAATACAGAATTATCAGTGCTATCGAAATGCATTCCATTTTCAATAATTTCCCAAATACTAGGATGGAGGGAAAATAAGTGACTACACATTTTATGACTCTAAAATGAATAGTCCTCTCCGTCAAAGTGTGGGGTTTTCTAAGTGGAATGGAGAGTAAATGGGCATTCAAATTGTAAGGGATGCGAGAATAATCAAAAGAATAGTTTTGATTAACCGTTTTCTTTTTCGACGAAGAGTCTTCGTCGTCGTCATCCCTTTGTGAAGAAGAGGAGGCGTCGCTGTCATAGTAGATGATCTTCCTTATGCGCCTCTTCTTCTTTCCATCCCTCTTTTTGTGACTTGAGCCTGAGTCAGTGGGCTTGTCGTCTTTGGCTCATTGATGAAGAGGGTCTCCTTCTCTTTGTCGTTGATCATCATCCCCTTGCCTTTAGGATCCATCTCTTCGAGCGGTTAGTCCCTAAATGAAGAATACGGCTCTGATACCAATTGAGAGCACTTAGAGGGGGTGAATAGGTGATCCTATAAAAACAACACTAAATAGCACAAACTTGGTTGATGATATGTTAGCAAGATTCAAACCAAGATGCTATAGAGAGAACTCTTCACTTGATTGTTCCTTTAAAATGAGTATTGAACTTAGGAACAATAGCACAAGTGATTAAGTGAGAACTCAAGGAGAGAAACCAATCACAATGAAAAGTAACACAAGAGACATGGTGATTTTATCCCGTGGTTCGCCAATGCCTACTCTACGTTGTGGTGACCTCCTTCGGTCAAGGATTGCACTCAATCCCTCTCAAGTGATCCAATGATCAACCTTGAGTACCACGGTTTTCTTCCTTAGAGTCGTTTTCCGTTTGTGAGGAATCTCCACAAGTTAGAGCCTCTCACCCTTACAGTGTCAATCACAACAAAAGCTACAAGAGTAAGGGAGGGAAAGAAACACACGCAAGAACTAGAGTCGCAGCAACGACACGCACACGAGTCAATAAAAGAGCACACAAACAACGCAGGGAGTTTACAACTCAAGAAGTGCTCATATCTCAAACACTAAGATTTGAATGCGTGCTTGTGGAGTCTAGGCGTCTTAGGAAGTTCAATGGAGGCTTGGTGTACTGCTCCATGCGCCTAGGGGTCCCTTTTATAGTCCCAACGCAGCTAGGAGCCGTTGGAACTCCATTTGAAAGGCAATTCTTGCCTTCTATCCGCTGGCGCACTGGACAGTCCGATGCACCACCGGACATGAACGGTGCCCGATTTCTTTACTTTCCTGGCGAAGCCAACCATTGAGCCCTCGATCCGCTTGGCACACCGGACAGTCCGGTGCGACCAACTGACCATTGGCTTAGGCCACGCGTCGTCCGCTGATTGAGCTGCCGACCGTTGGCGCGGGCGCTGTTGGCTCACCGGACAGTCCGGTGCACACCGGAAAGTCCAGTGAATTTTTGTCGCAGCATCCTCAACTTTTTCCTGAGAGCGACGAGTTCGTCGCCAGGCCAGCCTAGGCACTAGACACTGTCCGGTCGCAGGCTGGTGCAAGTCTAGCTGGACTTGGCCAATCTTCTTCAACCCAATCTCACTTGTCTTGATAAGGTTCCTAGCACTTAGAGAAATTTATTAGTACCAAAAATAATTCACTAAGGCTAGAGTCATACCTTGATTCTTGATTTGCCTCTTCTTTAGTACTTAGCACATATGAACCGAAATAATGTGTTGGGCATTTAATCACCAAAACATTTATAGAAATGGCCTAAGGGCACATTTTCCTTTCAAATATCTCATATCTGGACTCGTCATCGCCAAGATAACCTAAGCTGGCAAGCACCATCGTGTCCTCCTCGGCGACACGCACGAAGAAAAGCCAGGAGCAAGACTGACTCGCCGGTACCCGCGTCGACGAGCGTCGGTCGGCTCGCGGCTGTAACCGTGGGCAGGGGCAGCAGGTTGGGAGGAAGAACAGGGCGAAGGCCGAGAAGACGAACGGGGCGTCCGACGACGACGAAAATGATGGGGCGTGCATGCTGTGAAACATCCTCGTGGACGTGCGATAGCCACTTCACGGGTCGATGTCGGGGCTGGTGTCGGACGAATACGGGGAGGAGGCGCCTGCTCCCACGCTCTCTACCAAGAATGCGTGGCATGGAGACGGAGGCATGAGGGGAGAGAGAAAAAAAACAGATGACGAACAAGGTAGCGGCAACTAAGGCGAGGATCATCGTTATCGTGCGGAGGTATAGATGACCAAATAAGTTGTGTCTGGTGAACTGGTCCAGGGCACGACCATTTAATAGTAGCTAGGCCAGCCCGGCACGATCGTCGTATCCCTAAATTAAAATTTAAGAAGCTACTTTTTAGAGAACTATTGGTTTTACTCTTAGAAGGTAAAAGCCAAAGAAAAAACCAAACCAAAAAACTTCCAAATCTTATTTACAAACTCCCTAAACTAAAATTTGAGCTACTTTTTAGAGAACTACTAATGTTACTCTTAGAAGGTAAAAGTCAAAGTCAAAACCCAAACCAAACACAACAGATACGTGAAACACCCTGTTAACCCTAAAAGGAAGGCGAAGCGACGCAGATACGTGAAACATACACCGGACTAACCTCCGACAAACTGCATTATGCTAAAAATAACACAATGTTGCGAAGGCACATCGCAGAGCGGAACAGGCCGGGTGCATGTTTTGGCCAATGACGGTTATTCTAAGCATGAACCTAACAATTAACACAATCTCCAAAGCAAACGATACAAAAATAAACACATCAGGTTGCAAACTTCATGCAAACACTACAAACTGGCAATCTTTTGTTCGAATTTACTACAAGAGTCTAGTCTCCTGAAACCAAAGCACAAAGCATGTTCGTTGCTCCCAGAAAATGATGGATAAAACCACAATCTTGTGGCACTACCGGTCTTGCAATCAATCGGTTTTCATTGCCTCCGCGTGATAGCTTTCCAGGTCTTTATCCAGCTCATCTGCAGTCTTCTCAGGCTTCCTGCCTCTCCCTCGGCCCTGGAACTGGCCACGGCCTCTCCCCCGGCTCTGGAACTGACCACGGCCTCTCCCCCAGCTCTGGAACTGGCCACGGCCTCGACCAGCTTGGAAACCACCGCGGCTGTTAAACCTGTTGCTGGGATTACTGGAACGGCAATATGTAAGGTCATGGGTCAGGACAAGGTCAAACAAACTTTTTGTTAAAAACATATTTTGCAGTGTATTAGGTGCATCCACTCAAGAGAGATGTCCAGCCATACTAACAAGTTAATAACTGAAGCGCACTTCTTTCCTCACTCTTTTTTGTCAAATGTCCAAGTCCACAACTCAATATGTAAAATTTGACCTCTCAACACATTATAGAATTTGCATGCCTCCAGTACATCTGTACCATGCAAAACATGTTTTCTTTGCATGATAAACAAGAAATTGCTCATTGTTTAATTAGCGACTAGCAACGAGCAGACATCATGTTTGTTTATAAAAGAGTACTCAGGTGTCAAACTAAAGCTAACAATAAAGATCAAGCTATTGCAACATTGAAAATCTGATGGCATAGTAAACTACTAGTCTACTAGTAATAAGGCATGGGATGGACGAAGCCAAGCAAATAAAAGGGACCATGTTTATCTAGTATTAAATGCAACAAATTAAGACAATTCAAACAAAAAAAATCGGCTTTGACAGAAGCCTTACCTTAGAGGTCTACTGCTTGAACCTCTGCCACGTTGACTAAACTCAGGCCTGAATTTTAAAAAAATAACAAGTCAGATGTACCACCCAACAAAGGAAGGGGAAAAAGAAATAACATGGTGCTTGAATTCAAGTTCACAATGGAGCCACTTTGTGCATTCAAGCTGTGATCTCAAAATGCTAAAGAGAAAATGAAAAAAACAGTTCAGAAATTCCCATTCCAAATTAACTGTAGCATGATCATACTGCATCACAAAACACCTGAATTTTTTTTATAATATGTAAGGGGAATAATGACAAGCTAAAACGCACAAATAAAAAAATATGCATATATCTGAGACTTGTTATAGGACTTACAGATCAGGTATAATAGAAAGAAGACTAGCTTACTGTAAAGCAGTAATCTCTGCCAGCAATGGGGTGTTTTTCATAACCTATGGTCAGTGTTCCAAAAGTGGGTATCAGGCACCGCTTCACCTAAGGGGGTAGGTGGAGGATAGACGGTGTTCCTCCCAGATCCAGAGCCATGCTGCCCAAGGGAGTGATGGCAGGTGCAGCAGAGGTGTCAAGCGCAGCCAGGAGGGGGATGAGCTGTGGGCGTGGTCAGGAGGAAGCTAGCGACGGGTGGTAGCCAGCAGGAGGGAGGGCAGCAGCCAGGAGGATGCAGAGGCGCCAGGTGACAAAGTGTGGCCGAGAGCAGTGGTAGAGGCATCAGACGACAAGCACAGGAAGACAGACAAAGAAAAAGCAGCCGGGCAAGCAACAAGTGCAAGGAGAGGTGAGTGCAGGGCTGCGGGCCGACGGTTGGAATTGGGACAAGGCAGATGGATAAGGTTGGAGTGGGTAAGGTGGTGTTAGCATAACCAGCACCTCCCTCAACTCAACCACGCCACCCACACACACACTGCCTTTAGATGAAGTATGGAGCTGATATGAAGTAGAAGACTTATTTCACAAAAAGGAACACACAAAGTTGGTTACGGTGATCTAGCCAGGACTGTAGGGCAAGTCTACAGTACTTGAAAACTTAACAAGAAGATTCAACATGACAGTTTACAGAAGATTGTCCTCAATGAACTAATTAGCTTGCACTAAATGAACTAATTCCAAGCTAAAATGAACTTTGTAAGTATAGCACAGTTTATCACTGGACTACAAATAAAATGAAAAAAATGCATGATGCACGAAATGTTTAAGTACCACTTACGTCATAACAACTGTTCTTGTAGCTCTGCCATTAGAAGCCCCAACAACATTTATGCGAGGTGTCATAGGCAATCCTAAGTCATTTCCGATGACTTCTATCTTCATAGCTTTCCCATCAAGTAGAACATTATTATAACGCTTCAGTGCAGCAATTGCATCGCTCCTCCGTGTAAACACCACCTCTGCAGTGCCCTTTATACAAATTAAAGACACATATATTAATATAACAATTGAGGAAAAAACATAGGTAAAAACTGTAATTAGTAACCAGAGAAGGCAATATAAACATAACATAAGCATGCAATGTTTCATCAAAAGACCACGACAATCACCACATAAAATTTCTTCAACTTTATTCTGCTGCCCTATTGATACATTCTAAGCCAAAACAATAATCAAAACTAAGAAATGATATTCCAGATGGCCTTCTGTACTTTGCAGCCAGGCATGCATTACAGTAGGACAAATGTGAGCCATAAGTCAAACATTCTACTGAACAACTTGATCTAGTCCTCATGATCACAAATGCTAGATACAAATTGTCTTGGGCATTTATATTCAACTCTTACCACAAAATAAGAATAATGGCAATTAACATGTAAACATATTGATCTACAACCAACAGAAAGATAAAATTGCTGATGGTACATGCAGTAAATATGGATTTCTAGAGGGTACGAACATTTGGGCGGCCATAACCATCGTAGTGAACAGCAAAGCGTTTCAAATGACCAACTTCCGAAAACAGCTCCTACAAGGCAATTGTGAAAATAAAATTTCACTTTGATGGTTCTGTATCAAACAATGAAAAAATATAAAACCAGACAGACAAGTTATTTGAACATACCTTTATATCCTCATTAGAGACCCCATAGTCCAAGTTTGAAATGTACAATTTTGTACCAGTTTCTATTCCACTAGCCGCCATGCTATCACTAAATAGATCAGGTCGCCATGTCATGTCTTTGGTTCTGCTAAATGACTGAAAAATGCCAAACATCCAAGCATGTGAGGGAACATGTCATTATAAAAGAATATCTCTTCAAACTTTTTCATATGATCATGCCAATCATCACGAACCACATTGACTTATCATTGGTCTTTAGAGGAAGAGTAGCAATAATTATAACCGAGAAATAGCAAAACCATGAAGTACTGCATTAAGTTAACAGCTGAGAAGGAAAGAGCTCCACCAATATCACAAAAGTCCAGGAGACAAATGGCTTGAGCACTTGCTATGGAAGCAGCCTAGAAGAACTTCCATGGGAGTATGGAACAAATCCAGAACTGTTGAATAAGGGGCACATTGCAATTCCATATATGGCAAGATTGATGGAGTCTCCCCTTCTGCATGTCATGATTTAGACACATCAAACTGGAGTCCGCAAGCTTTATTTTTCATCTATTTCCTTCCATATGTTTGAAGAAATGGTGGTGTTCCAACAAAATTCCCATTAGAGATGACCACCATTTACTTCTGCCCCTCAATAAATTCAACCTTATGATCTACTGCAAAATTTCTACCAAAGTTGCATCTGCCCCTCCAAGCCTCCAAACAATACTGACAGAACGCATTAGTCACAGACATCACAGATACTCCTGCCCCTCCATATAATGTAAGCTTAGATATGCTCTCCTCATTCAGTTTCTACTTTAGTCAGGAACCTGACCATGAACAAAAACATAGTGACAGGTTTGGCCTTGCCTTAGCAATAGTGCGTGCAGATGGACGGGAGTTAACCCCAAGAGGTCCTCGGGGAGCCAATCCTGATCTTCCACGCAGGACATGTCCACCTCGCCCACCACTTCCTTGAATACGGCCACTACCCCTGTCTCCACCCCTTCTTTCGTAATATGACATAGCTCAAAGTTGTCACACAGTCAACCAACTGCCAAGCTACAACAGTACAATGGTAACCTGCGGTAAAGATGGCAATCTTTAGATATGTTTAAATATGCAAAGGGGAGGTTGACATAGCTCCAAACTATGAACTTGCAAGAAAACACACAAACATGTAACATGAGTTGGATCTAGTGAGTATCTTTAAACACACTAAGTCTAATATAAAGAAACTAAATTACTAAAACAAAGCTGCTCATCGCACATTGATATTGATAATACAAAAACTATTGCATCAGCAATGAGGAAACTGGAGTAGTCAAGCTAAAAGGCAAACAGATTGTGTAAAAGGGTTCACTGACAGTCTGAGATCGATTCAAAGTAACTAGTGGACAATTTACAATAATTCTACAGAAGATTTGATAAACTGAGCCCAACAATGAATTATACTTAAGATCAGAGGCAAATCTATAATCACTGTGTTGGGTGCTGCCACACCCATGAAAAAAACGTGATAAGAGCCAAATTTTCACCATTTTTCCACCCTGGCACCCCCTATGTCACAAAACCTGTGCACCTATGAGGCAAGCTCTCAAGTGCATCCCCTTCGGATTTGCTCTAGCTTCACTACTGCTTAAGATCAAACTGCTAATACATGAAACATCAGGGTACAAGCCCACCTGAACTTAATACAGTTACGAACTTACGATGCATCATCACATGAAAACAACTCAGTTGCTATGCAGCTCGTTACAATTTACCATCACTTAAAAAAATTGTTGAGTTCCTATGTAGCGACCTTAGGAGAAGAACAAACGTTGAGAACTGTTGTTAGGAGTTGTAAAGCACTCGAAGTTCCTACAGGTTACAGCAATGACAGTAGAGACATTAAACATGTAGGAATGTCATTGCCAGCAAACCAAAGTACCAAACAGCTCATATCCTGATTTTCAGAACACATATTTGAGAACCCTGATGATGTTCTGAAAAGGAATCTCACAAACTCCACAAACTCAGCTGCTCAAACTCCTAAAAACGAAATGCCTACCCATTTCCTCATACCTGGCCAATCCGGCAAAGGAGCCTCTCCCACCCCACACCAATCCACGTTACGAACACAAAATTCATGCATCTACAGAAAAAGAAACTCGCAAAGGCGAGAGCGCAATCAGGGTTACGCAAGACACCGAAGAATCCCACAAGTACCGAGTTGTATTCTACGACCCTAAATCCCTCTTCAATCCCACATCGGCAGCCTCTCCAGCCCTACCATCTGCGTCGGGCAAACCGGATCTGGAAAGATATCATCACGAAGAGCACTGACGGCGGGGGAGGCGACTTACTCTCGCGCGCGCAGGGGTGTCGGCGACTGGGTGGAGAATATTCTTCGGGGCGCTCCCGGCCTCAGTTTCCTCGAGCCTCCGCCGGATGACGCGAGAGAGAATGAGGGGGCGGAGGCGGGGTGCCGAGAGGGAGGGGCAGAAGGAGACAGGATGCGGCGTGAGTCTGGAATCAAAACCCTAGCTCTTGTTATCTCGATTTTCTTCTGCTTGTGATGAGATAGGGGAGGGGGCTGGCCGGGTAGAGTAGTCAGTAGACGACTCGGGAGAGAGAGGTCGTCGCGCGGGTTCGTACTCGGTGACCCGGGAGCGATCCTGGCCGTGGGAATATGCTCTGCGGATGCTTGCAATCGTGTCGAAGTCCGAAATCGACGGTCTCGATTGGTTTGATGGTGGGGAGTAGGGCAAGAGCACTGGTCACCAAACCGTTGATAAATCCGGCTAGCCGGCCCGGTAATCGACATTGGCCGATAACTTTGATACACCGTCTTTGAATTTTGAATTTGGAAATTTTCGTAAATTTAAAACTTTTTATGCCAATTTTTATAAATACTATAAATTATTTGAAGACTTCCTACTAAAACTAAATTTTAAAATACACAGCGGATCTCAAACTAGAGATCATAGAAGTTTAAAAAAAATACAACTAGGATTCTCGATTAATCGCTACCTAAAGCTGATAAAATCGGTGTGTAGGACCGATTATCCGGCGACTGAGTAAAAGCTAGGGTTTGAAAGATCTTTTCCCCTTTTTACTAGAAATCTTTTTAAATCACCACGGGTACTTATAATATAGGCTAACAATACTTGTAATAATAGAACATATTATTGGTATTTTTAGGAATTGGATTGAATCGATCCGGTCTGGGAATGTTCTAATTTTTTGTGGCATCATGGTTCATCTTGACCCCTCCTTTCGTATGTGAATTGTCCATCTGTGAAGTAAATCGACAACCGATTAGGTGTACTGTTGGTGGCCTTCGTCTTCCGAAGGTCCTCAAAAACATGATTTAACATTGTTTCCGGAGTTGTAATACATGAGCAGGAACCTTCGGATTCGAATCAGAACCATAGTGGGAGAAGCATGAACAATACGAAGATTGACGAAGCGCCAAAGCTACGTGCGAGGGAGCTTCGGCATGACAGTAGGAAAAGGAACTGACTTAAAAGGGAAAAGGCTATTTAGACCTCGATGAGTTACCTTGTAATCATTAGCAAATGTAAAGGTCATGAATGTAATTTCACGTGGGCTGCGTCTCATGCCTATAAATAGATGAACAGTACTCCCATACTGTTCACACTAATTGGACATTTGTCTTTGCATCGCGCTCGTACCTTTGTTGTTTATCAAGTTGAAGATATCGAATGTAATTCAATATTGTTTTTATATTCTCATGATAATAGAATGGTGATGAACTTATAATGCTATATGATTCTTTATGTCATCTTTTGTATTTTACACGCCTTTTCTTATACCATCTTACTTTCGATATTCGAAGGTATGTCTTTCATAACCTTCGTCTGAAGATCATTATAACCTAAGGGAAATAATTTTTCGAAGGACGAAGGGCATTAATATTTAACATTTTATGTTGCCTTGTTCTTGATCCATAGCATTTGAGAACAAGTCACCAACATTGGCGCCCACCACCAGTGAATCCTTTTCGACCACCTTCGGCAAGCACTGACCTTCGTCATGCCACCAAAGAAAGCTTCAGCGATAGGGGCTGCCGCTCTGCAGCCACTGGACCCAAACCAGGAAACCCTCTCTCTTTGAGAGACCCGAAGCCAGTAGAGGAAGGCCACTAGTCCAACACTCCAGGAGGAGGAGTTGGACCAAGAAATCAGAAACATGGAGATACTTCATCAGCAAGTACAAAGGAAGAAGGAGAAGATGGCCCGACTAGCTGATCTTCAAAGGCAGATCGACGAAGCCACTAAAGAAGTATGCCATCTTGCTCAGGACGAACAAGAACGAAGGCCCCAACATAGAGAGCTTCATCAAGAAGGCTTCTTCAATGAGGATGGATGGTATGACGATATCCATCATGGAAATTTTGCTTTTGATAATGCTTCTCCTCTGTCAGCAGAATTGCAGGCTACCCCATAGCCTCCATCATACAAACCACCCCAGCTCCCCATGTATGATGGGCACTCAGATCTGAAGCAGTTTTTTATGAGCTATGAAGCAACCATATCTTCATATGGGGGCAATACCGCAGTCATGGCGAAATCTTTCGTCATGGCAGTCAAGAATGTTGCACAAACCTGGTACTCCTCTCTTCGGCCAGGAACAATCACATCATGGCAAAAGCTGAAGGATATGCTAATCACCAGTTTCCAAGGGTTTCAGACGAAGCCGGTTACTGCTCAAGCTTTGTTCCAGTGCACGCAAGAGCACGAAGAATACCTCTAGGCGTATGTCCGAAGGTTCTTGCGCTTAAGGGCACAAGCGCCAACTGTGCCCAATGAAATCGTCATTGAGGCCATGATCAAAGGGCTTCGGCCAGGACCTACAGCCCAATACTTCACTAGGAAGCCCCCTCAGACCCTGGAGAAGTTGCTCCAAAAGATGGATGAATACATCCGGGCTGACAATGACTTTCGCCAAAGAAGAGAGGAAGCCTACATGTTCTCTGAGATGACTAGGGGCTTCGGAGGAAGAACCCACCCAAGGCATGCCAGGTCAATTCACTCCACTCAGAATGATGACAGAGGAAGTCAGCTGCAGAAGTCATAATATACTTCACAATCTTCGGGGCAGCAACAAAGCTCTTTCTGGCCGACAGCTCCAAGAGGCAGAGCCGCCAGGGGCTTCGGAGGAAGGTTTGGGGATCAGCCCAGAAAAATTTATTGCTTATTCTGTGGTGAGGACAAGGGTCATACTACAAGGATGTGTCATGTCACCATTCAGAAACAAAAGGAAATAGCAGAAGCTGCAGCTCAGCAGAACCAGTCAAAGCAGGTCATGCACACCGCTATGTATCACTCACCCTACATACCAGAGTATGTGGGTAACCATCCTGCAGCTTCTGTTGCTTCGGCTAGCCAGCCACAGTCGTCTTGGCCACAGCTTCCACCTCCGCCACCACTACAGCCTATGTATTCACGAGGCCAGCAGCCAGAAGGGAGCCAACAGACCCATCAACAGCGAGATTTTAGGGAGGAGTCCGAAGCTTGCACAGTTAACAGTACTGTGCCAGAATCGAAGCATATATATTGAGAGATATCCTACCCTCGAAACAGTTTTTACATTCATTGTCATTTTCTTTTTTAAATTAGGAACAATTGTTGAAAACCTAGTTCTCTTGACATTTTCAATTTCCTGTAATAGCTTCGTTCTTGTCATAGCGAAATATATCTTCTCCACAGGCTCACGAAGTTCAAAAAGTCGATGAAGCACAAAAGTCGTTCCTAAGGGAACGTAGGCCTAGAAATCACATTACAAGTCGTTCTAAGGAACGCAACGTAAGTTTGCCGAAGATATCAAAAGTCGTTCCTAAGGGAGCGTAGTGTAAGTTTTCTGCTCAAAAGTCGTTCCAAAGAGAATGCAGAGCCAAATATCACCGAAATATAAGGCGAAGCGTGAAAAGTCAACGCGATCCGCCGAAATAGAAGGCGAAAAAGTTCAAAAGACGTTCCTAAGGGAATGCAGAACTTACAACGAAAAGTTAGCGCTGATACACCGAAAAATAAGCGGTGAAGCCGAAAAATAAACGGCAAAGAGATTGTGTATTCCATTATGAGGGTGTGAGTGTGTGTCTTCGACATAAATATCATCTTGCATAACATAACATCATCACATCATTTCACATAACATAACATCATACATCATATTGTATCAATGGCACAAGAAGGGGATACAATGTTGACCTTCGAAGAATGTTATGAAAAAATGAAGTTGTGCTAAGGCACAAAATAAGTTTGAAGAAATACAGCTTCATCAGCTCTGAGGTGGAGGAACAAATTTATTGTTGATGAAGCATTAATGTTTTTGCGACGCTTGGAGGACTTTTTATGAAGCATAGAAGCTCTTCTTTACGAAGCATGAAAAGAAGGGAAGGTGTTTTTTCGCCAAAGGCTCAAAAATGGTATGTACATAAAAGTTTCATGCATCGCAAAGAAATGAATCGCAAAATCTTTCATATATTACATTCAAAACCTACGATCACCAAATATTACAGGCATGTCCCAGCAAATATTACATTAATATTCTAGTAATGTTTTTACAAATAGCTATTCTTCTTCCTTCAGGACTTCTTCTGCAGCTTCGGTTAATAATTTTGTGACAACTTCGTCCACAATAGCTTCGGCCATATTAATAATTTCTATTGACTTCTTTGTTTCTGGGTCCGCTAATGGGTCGAAGGGCTCTGGGGGAGGAGGTAGTTCAGCTACGATAGAAGACATAAATTAGTTCGAAATCACAAAAATAAGCAATAAAATTAAAAGCCATTAAGTAATACCTATCCGTTTTTCAAGTTCCGCAGCCCTTTCAGCTGCTTTTGTCGCTTCTCGAGCGTCATGAATATCTTTTTCACTCTTTTTCATTATTTCATGCGCCATCCCTCGACCGCCATTTTCCCAAATATCAGTAAAAAAATTTCCACTTATTAAGCTTGCTTCGGCCGAGGAATCCTTCATGTCATCAATAGACAAAGCAGCTTCGGCCTGGACCAAAGTTTTAACATGATCGCACCCTGCTTTCTCCAAAATAGCTGCAACTCCTCTCGCGCCAGAGAACGCGCATACGTCCCCGCGGTCGCTCAAAATTTCTTCAAAAGCTTCAGCTTCGCTGCTGATCCACTCAATCACGCCCTCAGGGTTGCCTCTTATGAAGTTGTCTTCGCTTGAATATGTGCCCACATTGGCGAAGCTAGTTTTTATATTCTTAACGCATTCTACAGATTTCTCAAAACATCTTTCTTTCGACGAGTGAAGCTCTGCAACTGTTTTCTCAAAATAATTTTTCCAGTACTCACTGGCATCTCGGTCAGCTTCGGCAACAGCGCATTTCAAATTGGCTTCGACGAGTTGTTTTTGAAGGTTTTCAATCTCATTCCTTTGAATTTCAGATTTTAGCCTTGAAGTTAGCTTCATATCCCTTTACTTTGTCCACCAATGTAAGTAGAATTTTGTCTTTTTCCAAAGCTTCGTTCCTCAGCTTGATAACCTCTGATTGAAGGTTGTTAAGAGCGATAGTGCAACTCTCGTCTTCGGCATTCTTTTGCGCCCTTAAGGCGTTGCTAAGTATTAAACCCTATATGAAAAAATGAATAGGTTAATATAAGAACAAAAGAATAATTCAAAAATTCATAAACTTCCAAATACACAATTTTTGTACCTTCAGACTGTTATATGCAAGACTATCCGCAAGATCCTCCTTCGTCATGGCGCAGAGGCCAACTTCAAGCTTCGGGAACCCCATACTTCTGGCCATTTCCCGGCAGACAGATAATTCCTTGTTCTTTAGGAGGCAGTACAAGAAATCATCTTCATCTGTGCCATTAAACACTAACGCCCCTTTCGGGTACTTCAGTTCTCGGGCATAGTGTTTAGCTTTAAAAATTTCTTCTTCAGACAATCTTTTTCCCGAAACGTGTCGAACAATATAATCAAGGACTTCAGAAGACGCTTCGGGAGTAGGCGCGACAGCTTCTTCAAGAAAAATGTGTTTTATAGCTTCTTCTCCTGTTGCCTTTTCTCCAGTATCCGAGGATTTCTCCTTGACGGGCTCTGAAGGCCCGGCTTCGGCATCGACCTGGCTCATTGTAGCTTCGACTTCGGTTACCTTTGCCTCGGTTTCAATCTGCGCCTTCGAAGCCTTTGCAATTTTCCCTGGAGTAGAGCTTGAAGCTTTTATTGTCTCCAGTACATCTAATACACTAGCCATCCTTTTTCTCTTCGGGGTCGCCGCTAGACCTTTTTGTGTCTTCGGCACCTCAACTCCTAACGAAGGGCTTAGAATTTCCAATGTTTTCGTCGCTTCAATTTTTTGTTCTTCAATTTTGACAGTCTTCGGCATTACAGCCGACTCTTCAATCTTCTGTGTAAGGACAGGTTCTTTGGCTTCAATAGCTGAAGAATTCTCACCACCGAATTTAGGCACTATGGTCGGTTCAATGTAGCACGGTCGGTGAGTAAGGACCTTCAACTTTTTCCTCCTCGGTGCGGGCTCGCTTGAGGTAGCCGGAGCTGCAGCCTTCTCAGGAGTCGCACCCTTTCTTTTCTGCCCCCGCGGCGGGTAGCAATAGTCAGGGTACACAAAACCAATAGCATCAAAAACTCTATTTAGCCTTTTCTTTTTTCGGCTCCCGAAGGCCGCAGATAGTGCATTATCTTCAGACTTGGAGTATGTTCCAAGTAGTTCATCACTAGTATTTTTAACGCACTTCAGCCAATCATTGTCTGGTTCGATAAATTGGTCTCCAAACCTGAAGGTATATTTCAATCGAACCAAACCACCTTTGCCAGGGTTAGTGATAGTTTCTTTTGGCATTTCCCAGCTGTCTATCAGTGGCCATATTCTGAAGGCTATATGCTCTTGAAGCAAGTCCCTTGTCCCAACAAAAGAGCAAACTGTGCTGAAGGCCCTTCGACATGCTTCGGCTGCCTCGTCAATTTCAACCTTCGGCTTCCGGAGGCCGAAGCGGGACCAAATGGGGCGCATGATGATCTCTTTAATATCTTCTCTCACCTTTAAATCATTCTTTACATAGAACCATTCTTTCATCCAGTTTCTGGGCCACCTCTTCCGGAATATTGGCACTGGGTAACTTGCGCCAGTGTGGGCAACAAAGCTGTAGCAGCCGAAATTGTTGTGATATTGTTCTTTACCCTAGGCCTTTGTTTCATACGAGAGCTCATGCATACTGCAAAAACATCTTGCGCTTGGCTCCAGACCTTGACTTCTCACAGCCCAGACGAAAATCCCCATTCTAATAATTGCTTTGGGAGTAATCTGATGAAGGTAGATCTGGTATGTCTTCAAAACTTCAACCACAAATCTACTCAACGGGAACCAAAGTCCAGCTTTGAAGAAGCTTCGGAAGATCACAACTTCATTTTCTTCCAGGACAGGAATGGCCCTGTCTACGTCAGCCCTCACAATAGAAATATCTCGAAAGTACCTTCCTCTCATATTATCAAGATGACTCTGTTTGATAGTTGATTTCCCGAAGACTGTGTGACTTGGTCGCCAAGGACGATCTTCCGAGTCTTCGCCTCCACTCTCCATATCATAGCTGTCGCTATCATCAGTATCTTCAGACAAGCCTTCTAATATCTCTTTAGTTATCTTCTCTGTGTTTGTTTTTGCAATTGACTCAATAAATCCAGCAGTCTTATCCTCAAGGAGCTTCTCCTCCTCGCTCAGCTTCGTCTCAGCAGCAACTTTTTTGTCTTGAGACATCTTTTCTTTGAAAATGGTGGAAATGTGTCCTCAGAGCCGAATCTTAGGAAATCTAAAAAACCAAGCAGCTGTTGATAAACAAGAGCTAAGAAATTGAACAAAGCAAAGCAAGCGGCAAGTAACGTACCAAATGTGCTCGGGGTGAGTCCTTATTTATACGCCCAGCGTGCTACAAGTTGGACGGCCCCGTCTATCATTGACTGTTGCTATTCTAGCAAAGGGAAGATGTTTTTTCGGACCTTCGGCTTAGGGCCTTCGTCCATATCTCAATTTGAATTCGTCATTCTAATAAATTAACCTTGCGAGGGGCTACTGTTGGGGGCCTTCGTCTTCCGAAGGTCCTCAAAAACATGATTTAACATTGTTTCCGGAGTTATAATACATGAGCAGGAACCTTCGGATTCGAATCAGAACCATAGTGGGGAAAGCATGAACAATACGAAGATTGACGAAGCGCCGAAGCTACGTGCGAGGGAGCTTCGGCATGACAGCAGGAAAAGGAACCGACTTAAAGGGGAAAAAGGTTATTTAGACCACGATGAGTTACCTTGTAATCATTAGCAAATGTAAAGGGCATGAATGTAATTTCACGTGGGCTGCGTCCTATGCCTATAAATAGATGAACAATATCCCCATACTGTTCACACTAATTGGACATTTGCCTTTGCATCGCGCTCGTACCTTGGTTGTTTATCAAGTCGAAGGTATCGAATGTAATTCAATATTGTTTTTATATTCTCATGATAATAGAATGGTGATGAACTTATAATGCTATATGATTCTTTATGTCATCTTTTGTATTTTACATGCCTTTTCTTATACCATCTTACTTTCGATATTCGAAGGTATGTCTTTCATAACCTTCGTCTAAAGATCATTATATCCTAAGGGAAATAATGTTTCGAAGGACGAAGGGCATTAATATTTAACATTTTATGTTGCCTTGTTCTTGATCCATAGCATTTGAGAACAAGTCACCAACATGTACCAATAGGAAGAGCCTGAGTACTATCAAATGTCGGTGGACTCGTGAAGCACACTTCTATGTGAATCGGACAGACTTGGGCGAAGTACAAGGCGCAGTTAATGCATGAGCAAGGTATTATGTTACTCTCATCGGAGGAGTATAATACACACCCGTGGAATCTTCTATGGTATTTATGAACTATGAAATGGTTGCATGTAATGTATTTGAACCATAAAATCGTGTCATACAATATATTTTAAACTGCTAAATGTTGTTATTGGACTTGTGATAACATTTATGCCATTTTTGTTTAATTTTTTAGGCCTAAATATGCTTTATTTGCCAATAAACAAGAGGTTCGTTTCTCGCGCGTTGCTGCTGGTTTATCAAATTGGTGACCGATAAATCAGTCTTATCGACCAAATAATCGGCCTTGAGTTGTTTGAATTAAACAAACTAGGTTAATTTTGAATTCGGTCGATTTCTACCGATTTATCGCGATTAATCGAATATTTGTGCCGACCGATTTTGGCTAAGGATCATTTTTGGTTAACCTTGCTTACAAACCTGAAATCGAACAAGTGCAGTTATAGATGAATATTTTGACATGTGGGTGCAATCTGCACCCAACACAAAGTTTTGTGGGTCTAGGTGTAGGTTTCTATTACTAACCCGCGGGTGACCCGCGTCCGACTCAAAATTTAGTTCATTCTTTATCTTACATAAAAATAATTAAGATTCAATAGTAATTATTTTGAATAAGTAACTTAGCTAATGATTCATGAAATATTTTGTTGATGCTCAACAAAATACTTAAAATTCATATATATAACTCAATTATTGTTGGTACATGATTTCTTATAACTAAATTATTGTTTAAAAGCATACACTGAATAAAAATTTGCGGGTGACCTAAAACTCGACGGGTTCGGGAGTGGGCTTGAAATTGCACTCGTGAGTTCGATCGTGGGCGAGTTTAAGTAGACTTCACGGGTACGGTCGCGGACATATTTTGCTCCATCTGACTCAAACCTGACTCATTGCCATCCCTAGTGGGGAGAGTTCACCATATCTCATTTTCCTAACACAAGTTGATCTAGGGAGCAAGAAAATAGAATCAGGTTATAGTATGGCATGTTTGTCAAATGTCTGCTCTATGATTCTCTAGCTCTAATAGGTGATTCTTTAGTAGTGTGATTCTGAGTTATTTTTTGGCTCTAAAAGGTGATTCTTCAGTATAGTGATTATGAGTAATTCTCTAGCAGTAGTTAGCCTATCTGACGAAAAATGGTTGGCAAACAATATGTGAAGTAATTATTGAGGGTTGGAGAGTGGGGAGCAGGTTGAGAGTAGTGCGGAGCATATTTTTTGACTCCCACTCCCTAGCACAAAAACGAATACTAGATTCGTTTCGCTCCCACCATGGAGTAAGTCAGCCTTTTATCGATTAACTATGCAGGAGTGATTTTTGATAGGAGCAGAACTGCGGGAGTTTTGCCAAACACCCCTTAGACCCTTAGAAAAATTGAATGTTTTTCGTTCTCTTCACCCTCTCGATCATCTTTCTGCACTATTGCACCACCCCTCATAGCGTTGGCTCACGCACACTCGCTCGAAGCTACGATGTGGCCCACCTACATGCTAACCTTGAGTGACCGTCGGCCCACCAGCATCCTCGCCCTAGCTTGAGATGGCAGTAGGACTAGGGATGGCAATGGGTACGGATATGGATAAATAATCGCGATTATTACCCGTTGGGTACGGATATGGTGGAGTTTCATATCCGTGGGTATGGGTATGGATACTATATAGTATCCACGGGTAATAATTTTGCGGGTATGGATATCTTCTATCCATATCTGTCGCCCGATGGACATATGACATGTGGACCCAAACATCCAATGGACGCATCCCAGGTGGCCAGGTCCTAGCGGCCAGCCTCTTGGGGCTTGTACTTGTTCACTGCTTCACGGAGTCTGGGACTCTAGGTCAGCGCCTCAGCAGCAAGGCCGCAAGGCTAGCAGTCCAAGGCTCCAAGCGGCCCAGGACCTAGGTCCAAGCGAACAGCCTCTGCGGGCCTGCAGTTCTAGTGCTCTGCCTCTCCCTCTCGGTCAGTCGGTCTCTCTCTCTCTCTTGTGTCCCATTTCTAACCCTAGCCACCAAGCTTGAAGCTCCCAAGTCCCAAGTCCCAAACTGCCCGTTTGCACTCCAGCCGTGCAGGGCTTCAGGCCATCCGGGCTCCGGCTTCCGGCATCCAACAAGCGTCCTCATAATAAGGTGTAGGGCAGCGAGCCGAGCAGAGCAGCAAGGCAAAGCAGCGAGCAGTCGAGCAGCGAGGCAGCGGGTGTCCTCAGAATCCAGGCTACCGAGCCACCGAGCAGAGCAGCCGAGAGCAGCGAGGCAGCGAGCAGCAAGCAGCAAGCCGTCGAGCACAGGGCGTTGAGCAGCCGAGCCGCCGCCGAGCGCCGAGTATGGAACGTTGAAATTATTGTTTGGAATGTTGAAATTATTGTTTGGAACGGTGAAATTATTGTGTGGTGCTAAAAATATTATTTGATGTTGTTGGAATGTTAATTTGTGATAAATTTCTGTTTAGAATGATGCTACAATTTTAGTGGGCGGGCGGGTAACGGATATCCGTTGGATAATGGATACCCGACGGGTACGGGACGAGCGTAAATGGGTATGGGTATGGATTGGGTTTTACCTCACGAGTATGGATCCACGAAACATATATCCGCGCTCTACCCACCCGATTACCATCCCTAAGTGGGACTAGGGGTGACAATAAGCTCTAAATTTTACACTATAAAATTTAAGTGTTGGATCGAATTAGGATCAAACTCTATTTCTATTAATTTTGGAACTAAAATTTATTTAGAGCTCTAGCATTTTGTGAAAAAAAAACATTTGGATTGTGATCCATTACCACCTCTAAATGGGCCCCAAACCCTGATTCCCCATGGGGAATTCTTCCATTAGGCCTAGTTTGGGTACTCTAGTATTGACCCCAATCCACATGTCTTTAGGGCTAGTTTGGGAGTCCAAAAACTGAAGGGGTTAGACGGGCTAAAATCCCCTTCTTATTCAAAATTTAATAAGGAGGGGATTTTAGCCCCTCCAATCCCCTCCGGTTTTGTGGCTCCCAAACTAGCCCTTAGGTGGATTGAGGTGTAACTTAAACTAATCTACACCTAAATCCACTCAACACATGTGGATTGGGTCAATACTAGAGTGCCCAAACAAAGCCTTAGGGGATGGGGTTGTGGAACTTTATTCTCCCACGGGAATGTAAACGGGGAAAATTCTCCCCGACTGGTAAACGGGAATGGGGATGGAGAAGCATTCCCCATCCCCGTTCCCCGCGGGGACCCGTTAAACTTACACATGACGATGTTTTCATGTATTAGTTAATGATAAAAATAAATAATTACCTTGCCAAGAGATCACTCATTACACAAATGTGTTTATTTTGATGAACACATAATGATTTCTCACATCTTACAATGTGTGTAAGTGACAATGTTTTGCATTAATAACATATGAAGTACGTCATGATTATAATTTAAGCGGGGATGGGGTTCCCCGACGAGGATTTATCCTCGCGGGGAACAAGGATGGGGAAGAAACGTCTCTAACAAGCGTTAGTGGGGATCCCCGCAGAAAATTTTTTTATCGCGGGGACATGGATGGGGAGCTAAAACCTGACGGGAAATTCCCCGTTGCCATCCCTATCCCTAGCGATAGTGTAGTGTGGCTCGTCTGCACACTCATCCCGCGTAGCGACAATGACCTTCATGGTTCATGGCTGAAAGGGAAATGGCCTTAACCATTTTCTATAATTGATTTTGGTGCTTAACGACCATCACAAATCTTATGGACTAACTAGTTTGCCTAGTTGATTAATTCTCAGGTGCATAAGTCCATCTATCTCAATTCTAAGTCGACTGTCCAGAATACCATAGATTATTCTAGACAGGAGAACCTTTTTAGAGAATTCACCTGTGCGTGGACTGTCCGGGCCCTTCCAGTAGACCGTCCGCGACACCAAGGTGTGCCTCGGACAGGAACTATGCAAAACTCACATTTACACTACGGACTGTCCGAAGGAGAAGTGAGCATCGTCTGGGACCAAGCTCGGACAGTCCGGCCTTAGACACGGACCGTCCGCCCTCAGGCGTGGACAGTCCGCCCATTGAAAACCAGAAAAACCTAAAGGTGACGTGTTCGGTAAAATTCATTTTTAGTGTCCTCGTGGACCGTCCGAGGTGCACGGCCGAACCATCCACGACTGCTTTATATGACATCTGACGACGCATTTAATGCACTTATAGCCGTTGATATAGCCATTACCGCTCACTATTGAGATTTCAGTCGTTGATGTGCAGGGGCGGACCATCCGGACAATGAGCACGAACCGTTCGTAGTTGGCAGAAAGGAGGCAACGGCTAGGAAGTGGTTGGTGGCTATAAATACATCCCTAACCACCTCCATTCAAATCATCCAAACATCCCATTCACTCACATTCAATACAAGAGCAAGCACTTCATCACAAGACACATTCAAAGCTTTCAAGCCTCTCCAAGTGCCATAATTTGTGACTAGTGATCATTAGTGACTAGTGCCTTGGAAAGTCTAGAGAGAGTTTAATCTTGTGTTTAACTTGTTGCTTGGTTTTCTTATTTGTGCTTTTCTTCATCTCCTTCTAAACTCTCAAGAGACTTGTAAAGCTAGCAAGAGACACCTAAGTGTGTGGTGATCCTTGCGGGGTCTAGGTGACCCTCAATATTAAGAAGAAGCACTTAATCGGTCCGAGTGACCATTTGAGAGAGGGAAGGATTGAAAGAGACACGGCCTACCTGGCCTCCTCAATGGAGAGTAAGTTCTTTGGAACCGAACCTCGGGAAACAAATCATTGTGTTCATCTGTGTTGGTCATTACCTTACGATTTGATTCTTCCTCTCCCCTCTCTCTAAGTTCTCTTGCTTACAATCCTTTTGAGTTAGCTCCCAAAGTTATCTACATTAATTAACTCATAGCAAGAAGAACTCTCTTTTGTACTCTGATTTTGTTATTACTCATTTTTAATCCTAACCTTGGGTGAAGTTCATGTTCAAAGTTTATAATTTTCAGGTTTCTCCTATTCACCCCCCTGTAGGCAACTTTTAATGTTGTGCATCAAGATGGCAATAGGTAAAACCCATCAGGTATCTCTCATCCAAACCCATCCCATGATGAAAAATATGTCCGCTTAAAAACCTGTACCCATGACAGGTAGAAAAATTTGACCAAACTCATGCTCATGTGGTGTTTCGGGGACCCAATGGATATTCCATACCCACTAACATCAACTTGTTAAAATAAATAAGTGGTAACTAACTTTAGTTTAAACTTTGTTATGAGTAGTTTATTTCAACTAGACCATAATCAATTAATACTATTATGAGCAAATGGATCTAGTGCCATGTTTGGTAGACTTTAGTTTAAACTTAGTTTAAACTTTGTTATGAGTAGACTTTCATGTGAGTTTGAATCAAGCTCGAGGGCCACGTATGAACCAAGTGGATCTAACGCCATGTTTGGTAGACTTTTGTTATAGTCAAGCGAAGACTAAAACAGTCCCCTATGTCTGGTTATTTTCATGAAACCTATAGAAATTAGGTGGCGATGTCTGACTATATCTTGGACCAATTCATCGACCAAATTACATGGCATTATGAGATTGAGTGGTAAGATTGGAGGAAGAAATCAAGGGCCTCAAGCATGAGTGGACAGAGATCCATAGTACTTATCCTCAACTTCTAGCATCCATTATTTAGTAGGGTATTGAATCCCTTATGCCTTTATGTGTTGTTTAGCTATTGTTGATGCCATGTTAGAGACTACTTGGGAGAAAGCCATGCTGCTAGCCTCAACCACGTATTTTGTGAATGAATGAAGGCTTCGAGAGCTTGCTCAAGAAGAGGTGACAAGGCATCAAAGGCAGTTTGAAGGTAAGTGCACTCCCAATATTATTTTTTCTTCTAACATCTTGGTCTTTGATTAGTGTTATGCTACCTTTCTACAATAGATCTTATTGCACTAGAGCAACTTTGGAATGAGGTCAACATGGTTAGAGCGGTCTACAAGGGCCTTGAAACTACCATACCCGAATCTTTGTGCAACCACTAGGAGAGCTGCACCCTGATGGAGCGAAAGGTGAACTCCCTTCTAGCCCAAGTACATCACTTAAGGAAGAGAACACTAGCCTATGAGAGGATACTCATTCTATGTATCAAGTAATCAACCTCTAAGCCGAAGTTCCTTAAGCTCCTATGGAAGTGATTTTCCTGCTGGAAGATATTCCCCAACAAGGCATGTTGACAGGGCTCAAGCATTGATGATGGTATCTAGGGCCTTCTACTCTGACATAGAGATCGAGAGGGTTACGAGTGCATTTACTGATATTGGCCCCACAACCCTGAAAGATCTCCATACCTGAGCAGTTGAGCTTATTGAGGCCTTAATCTCTCTAATTATCCTTACAATTGTTATACAAGATAACATGTATGGAGACTTAGATGAATAAGAGTAAGGGAAAACAATGATCACAAAGATGTATGAATCGTGAATTCAAAACCACAATTGCATTTTACTCTTATTTTCTACTCCCTCTATTCAATTTAAAATTCGTTTGACTTTTTAACCCAAGTTTAATCGGCTCGTTTATTCAAAAAGTTTCATAATTACTGTTAATTTTTATTGTGATATTGTTTAGCATGTAATATACTTTAAGTTTGGCTTTAAAAATGTTCATATTTTCACATTTTTTTGAATAAGACGAATCGGTCAAACTTGTCAAAAAAAGTCAAACAAATTATAATTTGGGATGGAGGAGGTATACTCTGTTGCATAGTTGTCTAGGATCTATCATAACCTCTGGCTGATTAAGGGACATGCCCTCAGTAAATGCATGGTGGGTGATAGAGTTCACCTAGGGTTTAGCCATCACATAGAGTAAAAAATCTGACTTTAGATGTCGATATCACAAATAAGACTAGGTACTTGTAGCCCTTGAGCATCTAAATAGTTTATCTAATTGTATCGAGGTGCACATATTAAAGCCAAAATTGAACATGTACATAACACCTAAGCACCTTGATAGATTAACATGAAGTGGCAAAGTGCCTGAGAGAAAATAACAAAAGGCATGAGTAGCCCTCGAGTGTCTCATTAGGTTGTCATAACATATCGAGGCACTAGATATAATAGTCAAATACTAAATAAATTTAAAAGTTTCAAGTAAATTAGAAACATGGTAGCCCCCTAGCATCCTGAAGGATGTCAAGATGATCCTTTAGGATCTTTCAACCACTAATGCCACATATTATTCATGTGCATCATAATGAAATATTGAAAGCTCCTTTTGTGGTTTTTGGTGGTTTGGATGCCAACTCAATTAAAGGTCTAACTAGGGTGTTAAGCGCTGAATAGGTGCTTAGTGCAAAACTTATAGGGTTCAACATATGAGATCAAGTGTGTTGGTCCAATAGGCTCTGTTGACCATGTTTGTGGACATCACAAGTCAAGATGAAGGATGTACATTGATTATGTGAGAATCAATGTGCATAACTTGGAGTCAACTGATCGAACCAAGGACGGAGGCACGTAGATCTTCGAGGTACTAGAGCAAAGGAGAAGGTCAAGGTGACTGAGGGTACCTAAAGCCAAGGTGAAGAAGAGGTTCTATATAAGTCAAGGTTGATCAGCTGAGGAAGGTCATGGTGCATTAAGGATCGCTACATAAGTACATGACTTGGAACCATTGAGATAATTCCTATGGTTTATGGTTCAAGTCATAAGGCTTAAGATCCTAGCTCAAGAAGTAGGACAAGGTCACTAGAAAGAGGAGAAGTATCAAGTCAGAACTTGGAAGTGACCCAAAGAGTTAAGTTCATTGTAACCTTTAGTTTGGGTTATTATTGTGTTTGGAAATGTTCTATGTGACCATTACAGGATGATAGAGCTCATGGATAGCAATCAAGATCAAGCCAAGATGCCTTGAGGGTTTGGAGTCCAACCCCAGCCTCAAACAGGCTAAAAGAAGCAAAATGGTGGAAAAGGTTAAGTATGATAGGTTTGAGAGTTCAAACATGTTCCATACTTCTTTTCCTACGTGTTTGGTACTTTGGTTTGCTCTATAACTCTATTTGTAGAGAAATTGCCATTCTGGGCTCTGATTGTGGAGAAACAGAGAAGCGAGGAGATATTGGGAAAGAGGTCACTTTCTAGGACTTAGTCAGTTGAATTATACTCTATTTATGTTTGTCTTAGAAGATGAAGTCAAAAGGAGAAAATTTGGAGAAGAAAGGCCTCACTGCAACCTGTCTGGGCACACCTGACCGCCAACATCAAGGGTCCGGTGGCGCATCGAACCAGCTGGGCAGTGGGCCTGACCGAAGGCTTAGACAGCCTGGTGCACCGGACTGGGTACGTGTGCATCGAACCGCCTATACGGAGGAACAGGCCGCTCTCGGGAATTAATTTTATGATTCACCGGATCGTGAACAATTGTGGTATGGTGGTGCACCACCACCCAATAATGCTACTTCGTGGGTGCGTCAACCGCCTAACGGCTACCTAACGTGGCGCCCGGTCCGGTGGTGCCCTGGATCAGTCTGGTGCCCTCCCCAACGCAAATCACTTTCCTGTTTTTGTTCCTAACGGCTACAAGGGTTTTGGGCTATAAAAGGAAGCCCTCCATGACCCCAAGGAGGACATCCAGACATCATACAAGTGTAGAACAAGTGCACACTCTATTCGATCCCTCTCTAGTGTGTATTCTCTATAGATTCAGTGTTTGTCGCGGTTATAATCCAAAATAGGGAGAAAAGGTGCTACTGCATTTTAGTTCTTGTGAGCAAGATCTTAAGCATACTCTAGTATGTTGTGTTACTCTGTCGTCGAGCTATCAAGTTGTGATAATCGCGGTCCTATTGTACTACAACACCAACCAAAGAAGAGGAGAAGTCTTGATCCGCCACCTGGTGACGGATCTAAGCAAATGAAGGAATGAGTTGAAATAGACTCCAAGCCATGTTGGCTGACTCCAACGTGGATGTAGACAAGAATTTCACGCCTGGCCAAACCAAGGGATAAATCTTGGTATCTCTATATCACTGTTCTATTTCTGTTTGCTTTACTCTATGCACTTCACTACCTATCTTTGGTATAATCTGTTCTTGAAGTGCAGGCTATTATGAGACAGGGACTACAATTCCGCGCGTGTTCTACTCGGCTCAATTACATTCCGCTGCGTACACTGCTTTGAGTAGAGTAAGAAGTTCTAAGTTCTTTTTGTAATTTTTATTTGGCTATTCACTCCCCCATCTAGGTGACATCTAGGGTCTTTTTGTGTAAACCCTAGAAACTAGGCTCTAGGACTATAGCCATTGGAAATATTAATGAAGCTCTTTTGGACTATGTGGCTTATTCTAGAAGCATATTTTCTTTTGACCAAATATCAAATAAACACATAAACTTATGCATCATGCTGGAATTTCATTGTTTGTGCATCAAACTCAAACGTATAATTAAAACAAATCCAACTCCAAATTCAAAATTCATTTCTGAAAAAACACAGGGAATAAAAGAGTGGAAAATAATAATAGATAAATAATATTAAAGTAAGCAGTAGAAATATTACTTGCAATAGAGCTTTGTTTGAGATTGGGAATTTGAAATTTAAAACAACAATTTAAATTTGGCTTGAATAATGGAATTTAGAAAAAAAAGAAAAATATAAAGAAAAGAACTCGAACCTCATTGGTCCGAATCTCTCCCAGCCCACTTCCTCCCTTGCTTTCCCCCCCACGCCCATAGCTGATCGGGCCTTTGCGCCGACATGCGGGACTGTGGTGTCAGTTAACCGTGGCGCGCGCACACCCGTTTCCTCCCTGTCTCCTGGGACCGGATGGTCAGTCTGTTTGCTCCCGATTGTGGCCTTCGCTCCGTGTGTCCACGACGACTTACACGTGGGGCCCGGGACGTCAGGCTCCCTCCACTTTCTCCACGCGCGCATGGCCGCCCAGCTCGCTCCCGGCGTACTTCTCGAGGATCTGTTGCAACGACCCCGCCGTCTTGCCTAGAGATAAAGCCAAGCAGCAGCCTCCAATTCTCAACCGTCGGTCCCCAACCCAGATTTCCAACCTCCCTGGACTCGTTGAGCTCACACTCGCGTTCAGACCCGACGACCTGCTCGCCGCCGATCATCAGCGTCGCGCTATTACACCGCAGGTATGAACCTAATCGAGTCTCCCTCAATGTTAATAAGTAGCATGGCATCGATTTGGTCACGAAATATGGCGGCAGTCACTGGGAATTTGTCGTGGGAGTTGTGGCACCGCCGCGGAACCTCGTGTGGTCGGTCGTAGATGGGATTATGGGGGGCGTCAATCGGTGAGGGGAAAGTGGCAATGGAGTCCGGAAATGTAACAGCTCAGGTGTTTATATTTAGCTCGACAACGAGTATGGATTTAAGCACGTAATATCAGTGGATAAAACAAATGCTAAATTTTAATCATCTTCGTCTATCGCAATTTTAATATCGCATCTGTTTCGTTTGTCGCGAGCGCGACATCGTTTTTATTTTTATTTATCCAGGCTCTTCCTAAATTTTCATGATGTTCGGAACATAGTTGTTCCGAAAATCGGTGCGTCCGGTGATTATTTAAAATTCATCGCTCGCGCGAATTCGAATTCGGAAGCCCGACCCACTCGGATGATTTTATCCCGAACAGATTAAGGAGAACTCGACGACTAAGCTTTCAGTGTAAAAAATTTAGTCCCCTTTTTGTTATCCGTGTCATCGCGTCTACGGATTTTTAATTGAATTTTCCCCTAGTCGAGTGTTCGAGTAGCAAACGAAAATCATCTGAAGTCAACTGAATCAAATGCAGATTAAAATACCGAAGCCGAAATCCGTTTAATTCGGTCCATTTACATCCTGTCCGAAACAAACCAGACCACTGTAATTAGCATTGACAGCAAGTAATTGGTAAATGATTTAGTTCGCGAAATCATTAGAATGAAATGTGTAGCCGTATAGCATGTCAACCCAGTATACATCGCTAAAAATTATGATCCAAAATATCTGCGATTTTCTTTTTTAAAAAAAAAAGAAAAAGAGAAAGCAGGAAATGGAATAAACATCAAACATGGGAAAAATATCTTCCACGACCACCGCTTACCCCAAATCTCTATCCTCCTACCGTTCATATCTTTAGCATCAGGCACAATATGATTTTATTCCCTAGAGAACTCCTGTTACTTTCCCATTCTAATCCTTATCCTAGTGCGCATCATTTTCCTAGAGACTCACTCACGTCATCTCCTTCACCCACGCGTCTCCTGCTCGAAGCCGCGCATTCCATCTCCCTCAGAGCGCACGTCTTCCTCTCGGTCTCCACCAGAGCTCGGTTTCATCTTGTTTTTTAGCCAATCCCAGCACGCGGTCCCTCCTTGCTCCCTATTCCTCAGCCCCAGCGCCAGACGCACGAGCTTGCTCATGCGTCAACCTCGCTGTCGTCTCGGACATCGCATCGCCGTGGTGCATCAGCTGGACGCCAGAGCAGCACCTGTGTCCTTGCCTCACCGGCCCCGCCCTCTGCGCGTGCTGCTCCCTGGCGCTCCTCCTTCTTTCTTCCAACCGTGCGTCCCTTCCATGGCTGCCAACGCCACGCACCCTGCTCCTCTGCACGCAGTCGCATCCCTCTGCCGGCCATCCCTGTTCCTGCTCGGAGCTCGCCTAGTTTCTTTTTCGGATCGGACGACGCGCAGCGATGGTGCTTCTCCTTGCTCTAGCTCGGCGCCCATCTCTCTGCGCATCCTCCAGCTCTGTTGCCGCGGGCTCGCCTCACATAGCTGTGCCTAGCCAAGGTTCCTCCCTCCCTGCGCACGCGAACTCTGTTGCGAGCGTCAATCTGTACCCACAAAGCCTCGCCGGTGCTCGACTGGCTCGGCAATGACCTGACCGTCACCCTGCTGTGTCGTGCTCCAGGCCGTTAAATCACCATTAATCTTGTCGTGCACGACGCCGTCTCGAACCTGCCATGTCCGTTGCCGGTCGTCGACCCCACCCTGCTGCTTATCCCGTCACCGAGCTGTGTGCCGCTGTCCTGTGACCTCGACAATGCGCAAGGTCGCTCGCCCCAGAACCACATCGCCGTCATGATTTTTGAAGTTTGTCGTGACGCGCTGCTAACGATCTACGTATTGCGGGAGATCTTCGCAAGTTCACGCAGCTTCGTGGTAATTAATTTGGATGGCGATCTGCGTTATTTAGTGCTATATTTGTTTCCTTTGTATGTTTGCGTGTAGGTTCCTTCCCTACTGGGCATCACAATTTATGCTAAGCATGTTTGATTCCATTTAGTTCACTTGCACGCAGGTGTTCAATGAATCGTCTGAACCGGGACTCGTTGTCGTTTCCACGACTTCCGAGTCAAATTAGCATTAGTGAGTCGGTTTGTTAATTCGCTAACTAGTTTGATGTGTGAATGTGTTCGACAGATTTATTGGTTTAGTATATTAATTGCGATAATTTTCGTGTCAGGGTGCACATGTGTCGTGATTGTATTAGATGTTTGCTAATGTCTAATATATGATATTTATGTTCGGATTGGTGACATGGGGGATAGGTCTATATTTTTATCGGCTAGCCAACTGTTTTTCAGTGTTATGACGCTTTTATTTATTAAGATGTAGGTCATACGAGAAGAATTAAATCGGTGTTTCGTATCTGATGAGTGGTCGATGGAGTGTGGTGAAAGAGGTCTAAAATGCAGGATTTACGAAGAATGTCTTAGAGAACGTATAATTTAAGTGCGCATAAATTAGTTTGTCATTTGCGATGAATGGTCTAGTTAGTAATGTAAAGGGTAGTGTAAATGTTTCTATCGTCTAGCCGGTAAATGTTAGTGATACTTATATATATCATGATTTCTGTATGATTGATTTGCTTTGATATTGTGTTTAGCTGATATAAGGTGTATAATAGTTTAGAGTAATAATTCTACGTCATTTAAAACGCTACTGTCGGTTATTTTAAGTTACAAGTATATAGGGTTTACTTGTGAAATTTGTAATGATCTGCGATTAAATACTTAATCCTCTTCAGTGTAGCCATATTTAGTCTTGTACTATTCTTGTTTATATGCATTCATGTGCATTATGCAAATCATTTAGGTACGTTAATTAATCACGTGATGCGGAGGACCAGAACTGAGTCGACCACAAGATGTTAGAAAGCGTGAACTTCTCCGCAAGATAATGTTCATGGATCAACCTGAAGATGGACAGACGAAGCAAGTATCGGAACAAAAGCTGATCGCCAAGTGGACGTCACCTAACAAACACTAACGTAGTGTTTATTCCAGGCAAGCCCCGGTGCATTTTCCACCTCCTTCTGTTTTAAAAAGTTTTATCACCTTGAATGATGCATTAGGTGATAGGAGTTGTGTGATCAAACAGTTGATGCATTTCCTTCCTTGATTAAACAACCCTAATACCCGTTTTATGAAAATTTAGTGATGTTTAGCCCTACTTATTAATTTAGGATTGTTTTTAAAAAGATGATGTGTAACACGGGATATGGGAGTTTGTGAAATAAAATGACTTGTGATGATGAAGCCATTGTGGCCGCGATGATTTCATCATTCAAGTAGAGTACCTCTCTCAGGTATCAAGTTTTGGGAAATAATATGTAATGTAGACCAGACGTTGAGCAGGATAGTTCGCCCGTCTGTGACGATTAAGGACCGTTCGATGTAGGCCTGTTGTGGTGGAGACTTTGCAACTAGCCACATGCTCTGGTAAGCCTGAACCTGGCTATTCCATACGTGAAAAGACAACCGCGCACTAGGCGTGGGAGATGGTGGGAGTAGCGTGTACCCTCCTGACTAGAGGCTGGACGGAGGAGTACTGTGCTCCCGGGTAGCGCGGATCGGTTCACGTTGTGGAGGATCTGTGGGAACAGTTGACATATGCAAGGGTTAAGTGCTACATATGTCGTGTGGTTAGGGATCCCCAGCTAGGTATAATCGGTTCGAATCGTCGTTGCTCCTCGGTCATGGAGACTCTACCCTCCGACCACTCATCGCAGTTTATAAGTGAAATAAGAATTTGGGTAAAAGAAAGCTAGACCAGGATAAGTGAATGCTCTAGATTAGGCAAATCTAGATTCAGGAAAAGTACTTAACTTGTGAAGTAAAATTTTGGCATAAGGATTCACTACTTGTCGGGTACCGTAATTAGGGGTACCCCCAACACTCCTAATCACGGCTGGTAAACACCCTCAGACCAACTGACGGGCGTGGTTCAAGTCAAGGCTTCGTCTACCCCAGGGACGCAACCTCGCCTGAGCCCAGCCTCGGGCAGGAGCAGTAGTCCCAGACAGATTCACGCCTCACCCGAGGACCTCCTCTGGCAGCGGGCACACCCTCGGCTCTCCCAAGGCCCGACTCGGGCAGGCTTCGTTGTGAAGCAACCTTGGCCAGACCGCCTCACCAACCGACCGCATCGCAGGCGCATTCAATGCGAGGATCGCCTGATGCCGCACCCTGACACACGTGCCTCAGTCGGCTAGGCCGAAGTGACCACAGTCACTTCGCCCCCCTTTACTGTTTGATCTGACAGGAAAACAGCGCCGCTCGCCTCGCTCCGACTACTGTGCCAACCGCCCAAGCGAAGCTGACAACAAGTCACGATCAACCACCGAGTTTGGCCTCGGGCGCAACAGGAAGCTCCGCCTCGCCCGACCTTAGGCTCCGGCCTCGAGAGGAGGTCTCCGCCTCGCCCGACCTCAGGCTCTAGCCTCGGGAGGAGGTCTCCGCCTCGCCTGACCTCCGGACTCGGCCTCAACCTCGGTCTCGGGAGGAATCGCGTCCTCGCCCGACCCCGGCCTCAGCCTCAAGAGATGTCTCCGCCTCGCCCGACCTTGGGCTCGGACCGACCGCGCCACAGGGGATACATCATTACCCTATCCCTAGCCAGCTCAGGCTACAAGGAACAAGACCGGCGTCCCATCTGGCTTACCCCGACGATGGGTAATGATGGCGCCCCGCGTGCAATCGTGACGCCGGTGGCTCTCAGCCCCTTACGGCAGCAAGGAGACGTCAGCAGGATCCTTGCCGCACTGTCAGCTGTGCTCCTACAGGGCTCAAGCACTTCTTCGACGGCCACGCAATCACGCATATAGGGCTCAACCTCTCCCCCGACAGCCATGTTGGCATGTACATAGGGCTCAGGCATTCCTCTGCCAGACATGTTAGCGCATTGCTACACCCCCCATTGTACATCTGGACCCTTTCCTTGCATCTATAAAAGGGAGGTCCAGGGCCTTCCCGTGGGGGAGGAGGGGTTCACGCGTAGGGGGGACGGCGGGCTGACGAACCGGCTCTCTTCTTCCCTCTCGCGACGCTTGTAACCCCTACTACGAGCGGCACCCCCGGTGCGAGATAATACAAGTCCCCCGTTTGTGTTCCTTCTTGCGCCAACCCATCTAGGCTGGGACACGCAGCGATGACAAATTCACTAGTCGGTTTGGAGGACCCCCCCGGGTCCGAAACGCCGATAGTTGGTGCGCCAGGTAGGGGCCTGCTGCGTGTTAACAATCACCTTCCCGTTGAGTTCCAGATGGGGAGTCTTCAGCAACCTCTTCAGCCTAGGACAGTGCTTCGCTTTGGGAGTCTCGAATTCATGTCTCTCGACGGCAGCTACGACATGGTACTCCTTCCCGCACAGCACTACAACAGCGACGGTCGTCAGCTCGCCCGGCGGCGGCGAACTCGATGACGTCTTCCCCCCGTGGAGGAAGAGGAGCATCTGCGTTTGCCTCGCCACCCTCCTCGCCGCAGGAGGAGGAGGAGAGGCAACCATGGCCAGGCAGGAGGCAGCACCTCGTCGGCTGTCGCGCCAGAGCGAGCCGACGACACTGGTGCCCCAGCAGGGGACATGCTGGGCGGTGTCCTCGCGCCCGAGACAACGACGGGTGTCGCTTCCCCGCCGTACGCCGACGACAAGCGAACTAACGACGCCAGCACCCTCGCGAAGGATCTGCTGGGCATCACCCTCATACCTGAGATGACGGTGCGCTCCGACGCGACATCACCACTGCCCATCGACTGAGAGGTATCGTCCGTCTTCCACCCTGTGCCCTTTCGATTCAGTTTCGATCCGCCAAGCGACCCCGCTTCGGTGAGCGCTTTCGCTAGGGCGTATCCTGATCTTCCCGGGATACCATATGTGGTCATCCTGGGACCGACTGATGACCGTCTCAACTTACGGGCCCTCGAGTTCCGAGGAAGAGGATGGTCCCGACTCCGGTTGGGATTTATCCGGACTACATGATTCCGGTGCTATGCGAGACTTCATGACCGCATGTGACTACTGCCACTCTGGTTGCTCTGATGATGGCCATAGCCTTGTCAACAAGGGTTATGGCCCGAGTTGCGAATGTTTCCACGTCGATCTGGGGGATCTCGACGAAGGCAACCACCTTGGTATGCCGGAGAATGACCCTGGGCCTGCGTCTCGCATTGACATCCCGCGGGAGCTAGCCGTGGTCCTAGTCCCTGTGGGGGTCAGGACACACAGCTCAAGCAAATCCGTGAGATGCAGGCCAAGCTCGACGAGGAAGCAGGGCGACTTGTGCAGCTCCGACAAAACATTGAGCAGGAGCGGGCAGGTCAGGCACTCGCCGGAGGAATGTGTCATCGGCCCAGGAATTCCAGCGCCGTATCGTTGACAATGCCAGGGCAGCACTGCCCCCGGCCGTCAGCGAGACCGGCCAAAACCTGGCTGCAGCAGCGATGCTGCTCCGGACGATGCCGGAGCCATCCACCACCGAGGGGCGGTGTATCTAGGGCGAGCTCAAGAATCTCCTGGAGCATGTCGCGGTTCGACAAGCCAAAAGCTCTGCCTCCCGAAGGCGAGGGTGCTCCTCGGAGCATCGCACAACACCCTCCCGACACGTGTCCCGACACATGCGGGAGGCCTCGATTCACACCGAGCGTACACGGGACGGGACGCCTGCCGCCCTGGACCGCCTCGGCAACACGCAACACCACCACGACCATCGAGCCCGCCTCAACGAGAAGGTGCGCCGAGGCTACCATCCCAGGCGCGGAGGACGCTACGATAGTGGGGAGGATCGGAGCCCTTCGCTCGAGCCACCCAGTCCGTAAGCCTTCAGCCGGGCCATACGACGAGCACCGTTCCCGAATCGGTTCCGAGCCCTGACTACTGTCACCAAGTACTCGGGGGAGACGAGGCTAGAACTGTGGCTTGCGGACTACCGGCTGGCCTGCCAGCTGGGAGGGACGGACGACGACAACCTCATCATCCGCAACCTTCCCCTATTCCTCTCCGACACCGCCCGGGCCTGGCTAGAGCATCTGCCTCCTGCGCAGATCTCCAACTAGGATGACCTGGTCGAGGCTTTCGCTGGGAACTTCCAAGGCACGTACGTGTGCCCTGGAAACTCCTGGGATCTCCGAAGCTGCCGCCAGCAGCCAGGGGAGTCCCTGCGAGAGTACATCCAACGGTTTTCGAAGCAGCGCACCGAGCTGCCCAACATCACCGACTCGGACGTCATCGGCGCGTTCCTCGCCGGCACCACTTGCCGCGACCTAGTGAGCAAACTGGGGCGCAAGACTCCCACCAAGGCGAGCGAGTTGATGGACATCACCACCAAGTTCGCCTCTGGTCAGGAGGCGGTCGAAGCCATCTTCTGGAAAGACAAGCAGCCTCAGGAGAGGCAGCAGGAAGACGTCCTCGAGGTGTCTGCCCAGCGGGGCGTGAAGAAGAAGGCCAAGAAGAAGTCGCAAGCAAAGCACGACGCTGCTGACATAGATCTTGTCGCTGCCGCCGAGCACAGGAACCCTCGAAAGCCTCCTGGAGGGGCTAACCTGTTCGACAAGATGCTCAAGGAGTCGTGCCCCTATCATCAGGGTCCCGCCAACCACACCCTTGAGGAATGCGTCATGCTTCGGCGCTACTTCCATAAGGCCGGACCCCCCGTGGGAGATGGCAAGGGCTAAGACAACGACAAGAAGGAGGGCAACCAGGAGGAGAAGTTCCTCGAGGTCCACGGCTATTTCATGATCTATGGAGGGCAAGTGGCGAATGCCTCGGCTCGGCACCGCAAACAAGAGCGCCGGGAGGTCTGCTCGGTCAAGGTGGCAGCGCCAGTCTACATAGACTGGTCTGACAAGCCCATCACCTTTGACCAAGGCGACCACCCTGACTGCGTGCCAAGCCCAGGAAGGTACCCGCTCGTTGTCGACCCTGTCATCGGCAACGTCCGACTCACCAAGGTCCTCATGGACAGAGACAGCAGCCTCAACATCATCTACGCCGAGACCCTTGAGCTCTTTGGGATCGGTTTGTCCATGATCCGGGCCGGTGCAGCGCCCTTCCACGGGATCGTCCCCGGAAAGCGCGTCCTGCCCCTCGGGCAAATCAATTTGCCCGTCTGCTTCGGGACTCCCTCCAACTTCCGAAAGGAAACCCTCATGTTCGAGGTGATCGGGTTCCGAGGAACCTACCACGCGGTGTTGGGAAGGCCGTGCTACGCCAAGTTCATGGCCGTCCCCAACTACATGTATCTCAAGCTCAAGATGCCGGGCCCCAACGGGGTCATCACCGTCGGATCCACGTACCGCCACGCATACGAATGCGACATGGAGTGCGTGGAGTACGCTGAGGCCCTCGCCGAGTCCGAGGCCCTCATCACCGACCTAGAGCGCCTCTCTAAGGAGGCGCCCGATGCGAAGCGACACGCCGGCAATTTCGAGCCAGCTGAGGCGGTCAAATCCGTCCCTCTCGACCCCAGCAACGACGATGGCAAGCAAGTCCGGATCGGCTCCAGGCTCAACCCCAAATAGGAAGCAGTGCTCGTCGACTTTCTCCGCGCAAACGCTGAAGTTTTCGCGTGGAGTCCCTCGGACATGCCCGGCATACCGAGGGATGTCGCCGAGCACTCACTGGACATCCAAGCTGGGGCCCGACCCGTGAAGCAGCATCTGCGCCGTTTCGACAAAGAAAAGCGCAGAGCCATCGGCGAGGAGGTTCACAAGCTGATGGCCGCGGGGTTCATCAAAGAGGTATTCCATCCCGAATGGTTAGCTAACCCTGTGCTTGTGAGAAAGAAAGGTGGGAAATGGAGGATGTGTGTAGACTACACTGGTCTAAACAAAGCATGTCCGAAGGTTCCCTACCCTCTACCTCGCATCGATCAAATTGTGGACTCCACTGCTGGGTGCGAAACCCTGTCATTCCTCGATGCCTACTCAGGCTATCACCAAATCAAGATGAAAGAGTCCGACCAGCTCGCGACTTCTTTTATCACACCTTTTGGCATGTACTGTTACACTACAATGCCATTTGGTTTGAGGAATGCAGGCGCCACCTACCAGAGGTGCATGAACCACGTGTTCGGAGAACACATCAGCCAAACGGTCGAGGCTTACGTCGATGACATCGTTGTCAAGACAAGGAAGGCCTCCGACCTCCTCTCCGACCTTGAGACGACGTTCAAGTGTCTGAGAGCGAAGGGCGTGAAACTCAATCCCGAGAAGTGTGTCTTCGGAGTCCCCCGAGGCATGCTCCTAGGGTTCATCGTCTCCGAGCGAGGCATCAAAGCCAACCCGGAGAAGATCGCGGCTGTCACCAACATGGGGCCGATCAAAGATTTGAAAGGAGTGCAGAGGGTCATGGGATGCCTTGCGGCCCTGAGCCGCTTCATCTCACGCCTTGGCGAGAAAGGCTTGCCTCTGTACCGCCTCTTAAGGAAGGACGAGCGCTTCTCTTGGACCCCCGAGGCCGAGGAAGCCCTCGGAAACCTTAAGGCTCTCCTTACAAATGCACCCATCCTGGTGCCCCCCGCTGCAGGAGAAGCCCTCTTGATCTACGGAGCCACGACCACTCAGGTGGTCAGCGCCGCGATCGTAGTCGAGAGACAAGAAGACGGGCATGCATTGCTCGTCCAAAGGCCGGTCTATTTCATCAGCGAAGTGCTATCCGAGACCAAGATCCGCTACCCACAAATTCAGAAGCTACTGTACACAGTAATTCTGACACGACGAAAGTTGCGACACTACTTTGAGTCTCATTCGATCACTGCGGTGTCATCCTTCCCCCTGGGGGAGATCATCCAGTGCTGTGAGGCCTCGGGTAGGATAGCAAAGTGGGCGGTGGAGCTCATGGGCGAAACACTTTCATTCGCCCCTCGGAAGGCTATAAAATCCTAGGTCTTGGCAGACTTCCTGGCTGAGTGGACTGACACTCAGTTGCCAACAGCTCCGATCCAACCTGAGCTTTGGACCATGTACTTCGATGGGTCACTCATGAAAACAGGAGCAGGCGCTGGCTTGCTCTTCGTTTCACCCCTCGGAAAGCATCTTCGCTATGTTATACGCCTCCATTTTCCGGCATCAAACAACATGGCCGAGTACGAGGCTCTGGTTAACGGGCTGCGCATCACCGTCGAGCTAGGGGTCCGGCGCCTCGACGCTCGTGGCGACTCGCAGCTTGTCATCGACCAAGTCATGAAGAACTCCCACTGCCGCGACCGGAGGATGGAGGCCTACTGCAACGAAGTCCGGCGCCTGGAAGACAAGTTCTACGGGCTGGAGCTCAACCACATCGCCCGACGGTGCAACGAGACTGCGGATGAGCTGGCGAAGATAGCCTCGGGGCGGACGACGGTTCCCCCGGACATCTTCTCCAGAGACCTACATCAACCATCTGTCAAGATCGACGACACGCCCGAGCCCGAGGAAGCCTCGGCCGAGCCCGAGGTACCCTCGACCGTCGAGGAGGAGGCCTTGCCCGTCGAGGGGGAACAAAATGGGGTCACGCCAGATCCGAACTGGCAGACCCCGTACCTGGAATATCTCCTCCGAGGAGAGCTTCCCCTCGACAAGGCCAAAGCTCAGCAACTGGCGCGGCGCGCCAAGTCTTTTGTCTTACTGGGTGATGAAAAGGAACTCTACCACCGCAGCCCCTCGGGCATCCTCCAACGATGCATATCCATCGCCCAAGGACAAGAGCTGTTGCAAGAAATACACTCGGGGGCTTGCGGTCACCACGCAGCACCTCGAGCCCTCGTGGGAAACGCCTTCCGACAAGGTTTCTACAGCTAACCGCAGTGGCCGACGCCACTAGGATTGTACGCTCCTGCCAAGGATGTCAATTCTACGCGAGGCAAACGCACCTGCCCGCTCAGGCCCTGCAGACAATACCCATCACCTGGCCGTTTGCAGTATGGGGTCTGGACCTCGTCGGTCCCTTGCAGAAGGCACCCGGGGGCTTCTCGCACCTGCTGGTCGCCATCGACAAATTCTCCAAGTGGATCGAGGTCCGACCCTTGACCAGCATCAGGTCCGAGCAGGCGGTGGCATTCTTCACCAACATCATCCATCGCTTTGGGGTCCCAAACTCCATCATCACCGATAATGGCACACAGTTCACCGGAAAAAAGTTCCTGGACTTCTGCGACGACCACCACATCCATGTGGACTGGGCCACCGTGGCTCACCCCATGACGAATGGGCAGGTGGAGCGTGCCAACAGTATGATTTTGCAGGGACTCAAACCGAGGATCTACAACGACCTCAACAAATTCGGCAAGCGGTGGATGAAAGAGCTACCCTCGGTAGTCTGGAGTCTGAGGACGACACCGAGCCGAGCCATGGGGTTCTCGTCGTTTTTTCTAGTCTATGGAGCCGAGGTCGTCCTCCCCACGGACTTAGAATACGGCTCCCCGAGGGCCAGGGCGTATGACGACCGAAGCAACCAGATCAGCCGAGAGGACTCGCTGGACCAGCTCGAAGAAGCTCGGGACGTTGCCTTACTACATTCGGCACGGTACCAGCAGTCGCTGCGACGCTACCACGCCCGAAGCGTTCGGCCCCGAGGCTTCCAAGTGGGAGACTTGGTGCTTCGTCCGCGACAGGACGCCCGAGGGCGCCACAAGCTCACTCCTCCTTGGGAAGGGCCATTCATCATCGCCAAGATTTTGAAGCCCGGAACATACAAGCTGGCCAACGACCAAGGCGAGGTCTATAGCAACGCTTGGAACATCCAACAGCTACATCGCTTCTACCCTTAAGATGTTTTAAGTCGTTCATGTACCTCGCTTTCTTTACATACATAAAGTCTAACCGTCAAGGAAGGGTCGGCCTTGCCTCAGCAAAGCCCGACCCTCCCTCGGGGGCTAGAAGGGGGGGAACCCCCTTTGGGAACCCCCTCTGCGTCAATATTTTCCTCGGAAAAAATTTTCTACCAAAACAACCTTCGTGCTTTCGACTTCCGTATCGATAGTGGGATCCTGAAAACGATGAGAGTACATGTAAGCGGCAAGGCCGACCGAGCCGAGGAACTCCTACGCCTCCGGGATACGGATACCTCACTCATCACCTTCCGCGAGAAGTAACTCACGCTCGGATAAGCGATCCTATATCGAACAAGTCCAAACACTCGGGTAGAAAACGACTTTCGTGCCTTCTCGACTGTACCGATAACAGAATCCTATGACCAAATGAGAGTGCACATAAGCGGCAAGGTCGACCGAGCCGAGGAACTCCTACGCCTCCGGGATACGGATACCTCACTCATCACCTTCCGTGAAAAGCAACTCTTGCTTGGATAAACGATTCTGCTACCGACAGACAAGTCGTGATGCTCGAAACAAGAGGAAAGAAAATGCAGCTTTTTAACACGACGATAAAGTGTTTAGGCCTCGGCGGTCGCGAAAAACATGCGCATGCTACAAACAAACTGTTCCTGCAGGTTCAGGCATCGGCAGGGGGAGCAGCAGCACCCTCGGCGTTGTTTCCACCCTTGGTGGAACCTGGCCCGGCCTCGGACGGCAACCCGGGCGAAAGGACCTCCACCCAAGGGAGGACGCCAGCACCGCACCCGTGGATGTCCTAGCCGAGCTCCAGCACCCGCTGCTACATCTTCCTCGGCCTGGGAAGCCGCCAGCACCTAGGCCGACGAAGCCTCTTTTCGAGCCGACTCCGCCTCTGTCCACGCCAACACCGCTGCCTCCGCCTCCAGCTCATCGCAGAGCGGCCGAGGGTCCTGAAACTGAGCAAGAGAGTCCTAGAGCGGCAAGGCCGACCGAGCCAAGGGACTCCTACGCCTCCGGGATACGGATACCTCACTCGTCACCTTCCGCGCAAGGCAACTCACACTCGGTTAAGTGGTTCGACCACCGACAGGCAAGTCCTAGTGCTCGAAACGAGGAAGAAACGCAGCTCTATACTCGAATACCCAAATGTTCAGGCCTCGACAGCCACAAAGAACAAATACATATGCTCGGGGTAACTATGCTACATAGGCTTAGACATCGGCAGAACCCTTGGCGGTTCTCCCGACCTACGACAAAAGTCTAAGTCCTTGAAGCAGTTACATTTTGCTCAGGCAAAAACCCAGTATATCCCCTTACAAACGGGCCTTCGGTTCCACTCCCGTGGGTATGAACAACCTCCACACTAGAGGGCCTGCGGGACAACAAACTCCAGGTGGCTCGCCGGCGACCACTCCACCAGCAGCGACAACGACCCTCGCTTCGGGCGGCTAAACAACAGCAGCGATGACCTCAGGGCAGACGCTGCTGTGACGAGGCCCTCGCCCACGTCTCCACTCGAGGGGCGAGGACAAGTCATCAAAGCCAAAGAGCCGGGGGTTCGGCCGCAGATGGCGCCGACGGTCTCGTCGGCGGAGAAACCTTCTCTGGCTGCCACCACCTCAGCACCGACGACAGCGGCCACCTGCGTGCCAGCGCCACGCCGACGAATGGCGGACGCCCCGGCCTGCACCGGTAGATCACCACTCAAGTCCTCACGGACGAGCAAGCCCCGACCTCTGTGCGGAGGCATCGTGCCAGAGTGAGGACAAGATAATCCAAGAACACGAATGCCGCCCATGCGGCGTATGATGTCTTGGACGATCCCCCGGTGCGCACGGCGCAACAGTCGCCCGCGCGATGGACGGACGGCCACGCCCGGATCAAGCGGCAGGAGGCAGCGTCGGAGGCCGCGACAGAGCAAGCTGAGCCAGCGAGCCAGGCACGCTGGAGCTGACGACACTTGCGGCCACCGGTCCCGTGTTGTCGAAGTTCGCCCCCTCCGCAAGGCCGGTGAGCGCCCTCTCCCCTGAATGCTGAAGGAAGAGACGGCCTGCCGGCCCATGTGGGAGGTAGAACCTCGGCTCAGCTCGCCCTCCACCACAGCAAGGATGATGAAGATCCTTGAAGCTGAGGGCGGGGTGGAGGTCGCAGCCCGGCTTGCTTCTCCCCACCAAATTGACCATTGGTGAGGGAATGCAGCCGGGCTGCACGACGAAAATCCTTGAAGCCGAGCGATGGCTGAAAGGCGCCAACTCCCGCGAGGTCGCGCTCCTCCAACAGCAGCAAGACGAAGGCAACGCGGGTGCTCCCCATCCGGGGGCTCTGAAGGTGGAAGGGCGCGATGCATGAGGGGAGAACGAAGGCATGGCCACTGCCCGAGGGATCAGTCCCCTTTTAAAGGCGGCTCTCTTCACTCGCATCTCCAGGCGTCACGGGCAAAGTCTTCATCGACGTGCTCTAGGGTTCTCCCCCTATGACACAGGGGCTGGGTCCCACACGTCATACGAGCTGATCCGAAGCGCGAAGAAGGCGAACCGCCGCACACGAGGCATGTAACTGTCCCGCGGTTACAAGCGCTCTCCCATCTTCGCAGAAACCGGTGGTCAAAAGGGTGGACTGCCACGCGACAGGCATCCAACCGCACCACAACTGTGCACCCTTTCGGCTTCGACCACATCCGGTGGACCAGCGCAAAGGAAGCGGGCCCACATGTCATGTAACCGACGCGCCGGTTACGACGTACAAGAAGCTACACCGCCACTCACGCTAATGCTGCGCCTTCTCGGCTGCGGAACCAGTACCGCGACTCGAGGCAGCCCTACGCATGACCCAACAGTGCCAATTAAAGGCGACGGCCACGGGTTAGTCGACTGCAGGGACAGGCGCGGCGGACGGTATGGCCCAAAAGTGGGCCGGCAGTAATGGCAGCAGCAGACGAGCGGGAGCAGCAGTCAAATTGCCTGCAGGCTCGCGTCCCTTCCTGAAGCGACAGGAGAGCCCTCTCCCACGGCGTGAAGACGACGCACCCGCATCCCGTTCCTCGAACGGCTCGCACGCGCAACGGGCGCCACGCGAGTCGCCCGCCCTGTCGCATTAACTCCCCGGCAGAGCAAGCGACACCTCTGGCAGGCGAGGCGGGCATCATTTCACCTCCGCCATGATGACCACGTCAAAAAAGGTGCGCCACCTTATTTAAATTCATATCCTTCCCCTCCTCCTCCTCTCTCTCTTGCCACAGGGACCAAGAAAGGGGACGTTATGGAAAGGATCCTTCTCGGCGAAGGAAGCGGGCCCCAAGCCCTCCTACTGATCAGGGGTTTGAAGGCTGGCCCCTCGGAAGGGTTCCGACAGCCGCCCTAGAGCACTCGGGCTTCAAGCCCATTACTGATCAGGGGTTCGAAGGCTGGCCCCTCGGAAGGGTTCGACAGCCGCCCTAGAGCGCTCGGGCTCCACGCCCATTAATGATCAGGGGTTCGAAGGCTGGCCCCTCGGAAGAGTTCGACAGTCGCCCCAGAGCACGCAGAGTGAGGGATGACTCTGGGTACGTCCGATACATGGCCGAGGCTCGGGCTAAGCTCCTGAGGTACCCTAGGACATTTCCGAGACCGGCGTGAACAATTTGTAATGGAATCCCACCAGAGGGAGGCATCGAGCCCTCGGACCCTGTCGAAGGGGTCCGGGTCCGGCGAATCACCCGCAGGTACTTTTGGAGCGCGCCTCTGGGCCACCAGCCGACCCCTAACGAACGGGGCACGGGCGTCCACTTGGATTACCCGTTAGCAGCTCACTGGAAACACCATGTTCGGCGCCCTCCGAGGGCAACATGGCGCTTTCCCCCCTCCTCCTTGCGGAAAGGCGACGCAGGGGCGTATGATAAAAGTCGGGAAAGTCCTTGATCATCCTCTCGCTCCGTGCAGAGGCTCGGGGGCTGCTCTCACACCCGGCTACGGCCAAACTGTTGACAGCGTCAACGAACCAGCTTGAAAACTCGGAACCTAACCACGCACCCGGGCTACGGCCAGGCCGCATGAGGGAGCGACCAGACCGGCCGAGGCACCACAAAAAGCATTAAGACCTCAGAGGAGTCAAACCACTCCTCTGAGGCCTCGGGGGCTACACCCAGCGGGTGCGCTCGCGCGCACCCACCAGAACAAAGCAAAACCGAGAAAGGCTGGTCCCCTCACCAAAAATGCGGCAAAAGCCTCCAAGCGAGTACCAACACTCCCTTCGAGGCTCGGGGGCTACTGTCGGGTACCGTAATTAGGGGTACCCCCAATACTCCTAATCACGGCTGGTAAACACCTCAGACCAACTGACGGGCACGGTTCAAGTCAAGGCTTCGTCTACCCCAGGGACGCAACCTCGCCCGAGCCCAGCCTCGGGCAGGAGCAGTAGTCCCGGACGGATTCACGCCTCGCCCGAGGACCTCCTCTAGCAGCGGGCACACCCTCGGCTCTCCCGAGGCCTGGCTCGGGCAGGCTTCGTTGTGAAGCAACCTTGGCCAGACTACCTCACCAACCGACCGCATCGCATGCGCATTCAATGCGAGGATCGCCTGACGCCGCACCCTGACACACGCGCCTCAGTCGGCCAGGCCAAAGTGATCGCAGTCACTTCGCCCCCCTTTACTGTCTGATCTGACAGAAAAACAGCGCCGCTCGCCCCGCTCCGACTACTGTGCCAACCGCCCAGGCAAAGCTGACAACAAGTCACGATCAACCACCGAGTTCGGCCTCGGGCGCAATAGGAAGCTCCGCCTCGCCCGACCTCAGGCTCTGGCCTTGGGAGGAGGTCTCCGCCTCGCCCGACCTCAGGCTCCAGCCTCGGGAGGAGGTCTCCGCCTCGCTCGACCTCCGGACTTGGCCTCAACCTCGGTCTCGGGAGGAATCGCGTCCTCGCCCGACCCTGACCTCGCCTCAAGAGATGTCTCCGCCTCGCCCGACCTTGGGCTCGGACCGACCGCGCCATAGGGGATACATCATTACCCTATCCCTAGCCAGCTCAGGCTACAAGGAACAAGACCGGCGTCCCATCTGGCTTACCCCGATGATGGGTAATGAAGGCGCCCCGCGTGCAACCATGACGCCGATGGCTCTCAGCCCCTTACGACAGCAAGGAGACGTCAGCAGGATCCTTGCCGCACTGCCAGCTGTGTTCCTACAGGGCTCAAGCGCTTCTCCGACGGCCACGGAATCACGCATACAGGGCTCAAGCTCTCCCCCGACAGCCACGTTGGCATGTACATAGGGCTCAGGCATTCCTCTGCCAGACACGTTAGTGCATTGCTACACCCCCCATTGTACATCTGGACCCTCTCCTTGCATCTATAAAAGGGAGGTCCAGGGCCTTCCCGCGGGGGAGGAGGGGTTCTCGCACAGGGGGGACGGTGGGCTAACGAATCGACTCTCTTCTTTCCTCTCACGACGCTTGTAACCCCTACTACGAGCGGCACCCCCGGTGCGAGATAATACAAGTCCCCCGTTTGTGTTCCTTCTCACGCCAACCCATCTAGGCTGGGACACGCAGCGACGACAAATTCACTAGTCGGTTCGGAGGACCCCCCCGGGTCCGAAACGCCGACTACTAGTAAGCTCTTCTGCAAAATGAGTCTTTGAAATTTGATAAGCCTTATCTTGATTCCCAACAAGCCAGCATATCAATGAGAGTCTTTTCTTTAGTCGGGTAAGTTTTGCAGAGTACTTGCGTACTTAGGGTTTTATTCCCATTGTTGCTGCAGGTTACGAGTCACTTTGATTGTGATTGATGTTAAGGTGGGCTCGGCCTTCTTATATAAGTATTCCCATCTTTAGCTTCTTTATTGAGGATTGTCATTGAGCTAGCATATATTTCAAAATTATAAATAATTTATAACATTTTAAAGTTTATTTCTTTGAATCACTTTTGTAATCACTCCGATAAACATAATGTAAATTTGTTGTAACTTATAACTTTGTGTAGTAAAGAAATTTCCGCTACAAATGTTGGTGTGTGATTTGTGCTTACTTAATCTTGCGATCTTGGTTGTATGTGGTTTATCCGGGTTCCTTGGGGCACTTGGACAGATCTTGTTAAGTTATCTGGTGCACATGCATAGTCGTCTGAGGTCTTTGAGACAAGGGCAGGTGCATGTGGGCTTGATAACTTGGGAGGTTCTGCCACAGGAAATATAGCGCACCACTTGAGCATATTCTAGGGTAGGGTTAGTAACGGGGAGGCTCCCGATGGGATCGCCGGCGATGGGGTTCGGGCGGCGCTCTGCTTCGCCGTCGTGGCACGTCGGCATGATTGGGGCGTGGTGCAAGGACCGTTGGATGAGGTAGGGACGGGCGCGATTAAATTGAGCGTAGCGTTTCGGGCAAGTGCATCTGGGCTGTTGATCAATATTCTTGCGGCCGAGATTAGAAGCATCGTACCTCTTTGCGCGATTGATCTGATGCGTTCGTTTCGGATTGGACACGTACGATTAGATCATGATTCAAAACCTGAGCCATTGATCCTGGATCCGGTGGTCTCGAATGCGTACCTATTCATCGCGGGCATGATCTAATTCGTGTCGTCCACGCATGATCGGGCGACCAAGACTCAACCATACCCCTTCGACTGGGAATTTTGTTAAAGAGACCTCAAGGATTTAAGGTATTAACTCGTAGTCCAGGCACTAGAGAAAGTAATTTGAATTAGCCCCCAGAATTTTGCATAGAGAACTCTGAACTTCTCAAATATAGTGCATGCAATCCAGAACTCGAAGGAATTAAATAAATTAATATAGAAAGTGAATTTCTAGTGTAAAATAATTCTAGAACTTGTTTAATTCCTAGAAATTCCATTTTAACTCCTTTTTGATCCACTCCTATTGCATTAATTTTATATTAATATTGCCTATCACCTGGTAACACTGTTTTAACATGAAACATAGATCAAAATTATCCACTTAATTTATTTTATACTAAGCACTTAAAACTTCGGAAAATCATAACTCTTTAACCGTAACTCCGAATTTAGTGATTCTCGAGCCTACAATCTCGTTCGATGCATAGAATATTATTATGCAGTACGTTCTCATGTTTGATGTGATGTTAATTTCTCTTGTACCATGTTTGTTTGTGTTGTTGTGAATAGACGAGCAAGTGACTGAGGACCCAGAGGCTCAGCAGGTGGAAACTACTAAGCAAGAGCTCATTGAAGTCAAGTTGTGCCCTTGATCACTTCTATTTACCCAATAATGTTCTTGTTAATCATTATGATCTGCATAGGTTAATTTTGACGGGACCCAATAGGTCACCCTAGTTTGGCTATCTTTATACCTTGTTCACCACTGAACTCTTAGGTAGTACCTGCTATTGCTTTATGTGGTTTTGGGTGTTAAGATACACATTATTCATGATCATGCTTTTATTATCAATTTGTTATTTACTATTCATGACAAGATCATTATGTTAATTGGAACATGGAGCGACCACCCGGGAAAATAGTGCTACCACAACGGTGGTATGGGACGCCATTGGCTAACTAATTAGGAAAGCTAGTGGATGACTACCTTACCCGAAAGGGGCAAGGGCAGTAGGGGAGTGGTCGGTATAGAGAGGTTCTTGGGTTGATTTTGCTGCGATGGCTTTTCAAATGAGGGATTCCTATACTGTGCTCCCTAGAAACTGTAGCGGGTTTTCTAAAGCTAGTGGAACTTTGTAAAGGCATCATAGTGTTACTATCGGAGAGAAAATCCTCCGGCCGGGTGGCGAAATGCACCCGCCCTAATCCTAAGATGATGAGGGGCCTAAGCGGTTTGCCTGTTAGGTGGACTCGGGGTGAACACAAGAACACGCGAGGGTTTATAGTGGTTTAGGCCACCGTAGCGTAATACCCTACCTCCACTGTATGTAAGTTGTATTGAGTGTGTTTGAGCGTGTATGAGCGTGTGAGTCTGTATGAAAGAGTGTCCCCTGTAACACTGTGTGCCTGTCCTTTTATAGTTTAAGGGAGGCACATACAAGGATGCTGAGCCCTGACATACGGGCCCAGGAGCATAATGGTAGGAATACATTATATGAATAGTAAATGCTGACAGCACACAGAGATCCTCCGCCTTAGTAACGCATGAGTAATCTGTGGGAGTCATGATGACCGTAGTCCATGCAGCATTGATAGTCAGTAACGTGCGAGTAATGGCATGGCCCACATATCATGGACTGGGCACGTCGCCTGCCAGTGGAATGGACAGGCGCACGTCTTATCCGTAATGAATGCGAAGGCGCGTGTATCCCAGAGGCGTCATGCCAGGTTCCGCCTATTGGCTTATGCCACGCGCAGTAGGCCATGTGGCAGCATCGGGTCTCCGCCTGAGCGGGGAGCAGGAGTGTATGTGGATAGGTCCGAATCCTATCAGATCGGGTCTGGACACGTGTCGGCACCGGACCCCCGCCTGGGCCCTGATTAAGGCCCAGGTGTGCTCTATCCTGGAACCCTGGGACCCTACTGTGGCGGTCCGGGCTCCATATGGGGGGGTCCGGATCCCATTCCAGGGGTCTGGTCTGAACACGCGGGGGTCTTGGACCAAACTTGGAGGTCCAGACTGTATATCCAGGGGTCTAGCACTTTCCCATGGGGGTCCGGACTCACTATTGATGCCTTGGAGTATAACACTTTCTGGACATGTGGCGGCCCCGGACCTACCCATGTGATGGGGTCAGGCGCTGTTGCGGACCTAGAGTAGTCGCCTTAGGCTAGAGCAAGTCATGGCCTGGTCCCACATACAGCTCTTTTACCACGCGACTAAGAGTAGCCACGTGGGTACTGTGCTTTTATACATAGTAAGGGATACCCTAGTTTTAGGGTACCAACAGTGGCCCCCGGGCCCGCCTCAGGGGAGGATGCGAGCCTGCAGGTGGGGCCAACGCTTGCACCTTGCCCCAATATGGCCTGATTGGTGATTGGCGTGCCGTTTCAACACGTCTGCTGACGCACCCTCTGTCAATCACCTTCGGTCACGCCAACTACCATATCTATCCCCGTGGCTAACTGACTCATGGCCCCCACGCCTGGTGGTTTCGTCGGGCCACGCGCGGGGTGCGTTGTTACCGCTGCATTGGTTTAAAAAATTACCTTTTGTCTTCTGCAGTGGCCTCAAGGAGGTGCACTACCGCTGCGTGCGGCGGTTCGCTCTTTCCACACCTGAAATCCGGCACACAACCTATATGACCTGTGGACCCGGGCCCCCGTGTCATAGACTAGGCTGCCTGGGTCCTAGGTACCCGTCGAGCGGGATTTCCTACGACAATTCTGGGGCATGCGGAAGGGTTTCCCTGAATAGGGACTCAGGTTTCCTTAAAAAGGATTCACCCCGTATGCAGCAGTTACCCTTTCGCATTCTCTTCCAATCGAATGTGCCTCTTTGCCTTCATGCTCTTCTACTCTACGCCCGCACCACCGCACACGCCATGGCTTCGCTTGGTCATCCCGACTGCTTTCAGTCTGAGGAAGCGCTTAATCTGGTGCGTGGCCTACTTGGGTGGAGCGCGCCAGGGCTCGCTAGAAGAATCAATGCCAGCGCTGCCCCCTAGGCGATCTTGCCGTCGGGGAGTTCGTGCTATTCACCTCCTACATCTCTTGCGGGTTGGCGCTGCCGATCTTGCCCTTCTTCCTGCTGCTGTTGGAGGAGTTCGGGCTTTAGCTCCAACACCTCACACCACACTCCATCCTCCAAGTAGCCATCTTCGTCCACCTCTGTGAGATATTCGTAGGTGTGGCCCCCTGCACTTCCCTCTTCTTCTACTTCTTTGTGCTTATCAAGTCCTGGAAGACTAGGGACCACATCGGTGCCTACTACTTCCAGACGAGGCCAGATCCGGCCATAGTCTACATTCCCACCCTTGGTGGAGCGAGGTGGGAGAACTGGCACAACGATTGGGTGATTGCCAGCGCCGAGGCCAACGACCGCCTCATTCTGCCGTCCAATGGACTGGCCCTCGACCGCAAGCAATGGAGGGCCAAGCTGTCCCTCTCGCTAGAGTTCCTACCCATATTGGACAGGATCAAGGTCTTGGCCACGAGCGGCCTGACCTCAATGCACGTGGTCGGTGACCTCCTGAAGCGCCGGATCATGCCGCTAAAGAGGAGGCCACGCCTGTGCTGCTGGTTCACCGGCCCGAACGACATCGGTAGGATCCAGCGTGGGCCGGGCACCGATCTATCCTGGGACAAGCTGGCAGTCTTGGTGGGAGGGATTACTGGGGAGACTTTTGTCCTTAAGTCCCTGATACTCCCCTAGAACATCCCGGCTCTGCGATGACCCAGGGCTAAGGACGGCGGTCCTGGCCATGCTGCGGACCCTCGATGACAGCGGCGTGGCGGTTTGACAAACGCACCGGCTGGAGGTCCCCAGCCCGCCGGTATGGCTCCCAGCGCCAATCCCGCTGTGGCCCCTAGCCCCTTAGACAAGGGCAAAGGGGCTGCGAGTAGTGCCTCCGCCCCAGGTAGCTCCGGAGGGTCGGAGGAGGAGAGGCGATGCAGTCTGCGTCACGCTAGTGGGTCGCTTGTTTTGGACCCCCCAGAAGCGCTAGAGGACTGCTGGTGGGGCTGAGGAGGCTAGCTCCTAGGCCCACGGCGCGCAGAGGCACGTCAGTCCTCTGGTCCCGCTGCCACCACCACCATTTGGGGGTGATCACCCCAAGGGCACCAGCAGCAGCAACAGCAGCGGTCGCCTCGCTTCTAGGGTCACTGGAAAGTCCAGGGCCCCAAGTAAGTGTAGCCCCTTTTTCCATGAGTCTAACCATCATGCCGACAAGTCTTAACCCATATTCTGTTCGCCAGGGCTTCTTCCTCCGTCGCTCCCAAGGCCATGCCTCCTCCGCCAGGTACCAGGCCCACCGATGGGTCTGGCTCTCAGCAGCAGGAATCTGCTGGGAGTGGTGCCGGCAGTCTGCCTCCAGCTGCTACCAAGACAGCACCAGCGGCTTCCCATGCCCTAGCCGGGGGTCCAGCGACAGTGGCGCCAGCATCAGGCGGCATCGCAGTGACAGAGGAGGTCCCAGCTGGGGGATTCGCGCCCACTCCCGACACCGGGGGTCCGGAGGCGTGTCCAGCTCCAACCCCCCGCCTGCACCGGAGGAGATGGAGGTGGTGTTCGGGCAACGGCTCCGATCGGATGCCGAGGAAGAAGCTACGCCAGTCCCCCTCCTCCACATGCTGTCCCGCGCCCACCAGGTCCTTAATGACACTAGGGCAGCAATCTTGCGGGAGTGGGAGGCGCTTGAGTGTGGCGGAATCGCCCGAATTATTCTAGCTTAAGTACCTAAGTCACTCCTCAGGGGCCGTAACACACTTAAATCGGAATAACCCGTCAGTCCCTCAAATCTAGTCTGATAAAGCCACTTAACCAGGATCAAATACCACAATCTCACTCAAAGGTGAGTAACAGAAGAAATACAATAAAACAGGAAACCTCGAATTAAAGTACTGGAGTTATTACATAAGTCGAAGTTTCTCAAGTAGCTGAAATAAGTTCATCAAATAAGGTGCAGCGGATAATCGATAGCGTCGATAGCGAGGAAATGGGCAAGGCCTAGCCCACTACTCCTCCTGCTCCTCTCCTGCTGGAGCAGCATCCCACTCGACCGTCCAACCCGGTGGCAGGGTGGTAGGCCAAGTCACACCATCAACCATATCCTGAAGCGTACCTGCAAAAATTATGACACAAGCAAGGCTGAGTATACTAATACTCAGCTAGACTTACCCGGTGTGAGGAAACTACTCCTCTACCTCTAGACCATGCAGCTATTTGGCTGAGGGGTTTGGTTTGCCAAAAGCACTAGCTGAGTCTAAAAATTAGTTTTTAGTTTTTTAGTTTCTAGTATCATTATCTTAGCTAAGTTTGCTCCTTCTAAGCATACATGGTAGCAAGCATTTAGTGCAATCAACAAGTTTCTCATGTAAACCTCATTTCACTTCTTACTCGATGTAGTGCAAGGGGTCAAGCAGTTTCATTAGCTGTGAGAAGCAGACGATTCAAATTGAGTTTTATCCATGCAAGGTAAACCTAAACACACGACATGTAAGGGCACTCCGTCCCCACACATGTCAACCATCCCCATCGATTCCTTGTTCGCGTCTAGGCCTCACCACCTTGGCATACAATGCCCCACTGACCTCGGCTACCGCCGTTCAGTGGCCGCACATGTACCCACCATAGCTAGCATGGGAGACTCAGTCTCAGGTCGCTTGAGGAGTAAAGTCCGTGCCCGACTTCACTCAGGTACTGGGTTTACCAGTTATCATATTTCCCGACATGTGTTTAGTACGTTCAAAAGCTTGACTCAGGTATCCACACATTAATCCTTAATTCCTTTTTCCCGTCTCATAGACAAGGCATCCTCCCTAGATCCAAGTCCATAGACAAACATAGATCCCGTTATCAAGACGAATACAATCAATTTCCTGACCTCGCACGAGTGCTAGAAAAATCACTCGACTTCTACCGAGATCCTGATTAGCAAAGCAGCTACTCTACCTAGCATACTAGTATTCATCTCAAAAAGGAATCCTAAGTTCATGCAACTAAAGGTTTCAAGCAACTCCTACACTTAAGTGTACATTACAAGCCTACAAACATTAAGTGTAGTAAAATAGCATATATATAAACGGTTATGCATAAAACCGGGGCTTGCCTTCAATAGCTGGGGCTGCGGGGAGATCCTCGATGGTAGCCTCGGGAGCTTGCTCCTGGTCTTCCTCTTGGACAGTTCCTTGCTCAGGGATGAGCACGTACTCTCCGTCAGCGAGATTACAATCTAATGAATGCAATGAGTAAGATACATGCATGATATGATATGTGCTTTAGCAATTTAACTTTGATGGTGAATGATCCACTTAAATCAGATAGAGTTTTAATCTTGCTATTAAAGATTTTTGGTGGTATACTTAGTAATTTAGATCACACTCAGTTAAACTAAGTGGTAAGTCCAATTTGGTGTTCCACTGAATTCTTTTTAAAGCCTTAGTGAGGATTTGTCAAGATTTCTAGTTGAACTTATTGGGGTGAGGTTTATCTTTTATTTCTTTCCCTCTATTTCTTTTATGTTTTTAGAGTGGGTTTGAACTACAAGTTGTCTTAATAAATTTTCAAAAATTCTGCAAAAATTACAGTGGCTTCTCACTGGTTTATAGTTTTCCGTCTCAAAATTTGGGGTTTAAAAAGTGAGTGGTTCTCTCTGTATAAAATTATCAAATGCTAGGGCAGAAAGGGTGTTTTGAACTACAACCACCATTTAACAGTAGGTTATTCCCTGAGACTTATATTTGCTGGCATTTCGGTGTTATAACTTGACTTTGCTCAAATTTTTAGCCATTAATACTCATTAGTTATTTTGTCATGATTTTCTAAAGTTTCTAGCCAAAGGGGTGCTTTCTACTACCACTATATTTGAAAAATATCAAACAACAGATTTCTAATTTTTCCTAGCTTCTTCTTTGTGCAAGAGCAATCATTCTGAAGTTTGGCATCTTTTTGCTTAAGGGAGGGGTGGTAGGAATTATTTAGATTAAATGGCCTTTTTCATGAAGTATTGGCAATAGGTATTATTTTGCATCTTTCAATTGGGTTTGCATTTTCTCTGGAGACCTATCTAATTATTGGTCTAGCAAAATTTTATTTGCCCATTATTGCACCATTTTTGGGTTGTTCATGATTTAATTGAAATATGACCCAATATCAAGTTTTATTTGTTTACCCTACTTAAACTGATGGGCTGGGGTGGTTATCATTTTTGTAATAGGGTTTTAGTGGTTACAAGTCCACTGGATTGTTATTAGCGGTTTTGGATTTGCTTGCATAATTCTAATAATTATTTTCTAGTTGGAATAATGCTAAATAAAACATTTCACTTTAATTCTCTTCTGGACTAGGGGTTCTTTTATTTTTCCTAGGTTTTTTGTAACTTAAGTAGGCTAGGAAAAATAATTACAGTCACTGTTCATTAATTTCTAATGCCTTTCTAATTTTCCTAAGTTTTGGGCAAAAATGACTTTTAATAGATATCTTTACTGAAATTTTCAATGCTGGGGTTCTCACTATTTTTAAACAGTGTTTGAATGGGGTTTAAGCATCTACAAAATTTCTCAAGCCTAGCACAGAAGCATAACCATTTTTCTTTAATTAAATAGGGTTTTGTCAGTTTCTGTATTTAATTCCAAACTCAAAAATTTAGAACAAAAAGCATGGGGTTGAATATTTTTAATTGGTAGTCCACGATATTTAGAATCTAGCAAAATTGGTTTGACAAATTTTGGTCAAATATTCTTCAAGTTATGAATTTCCTAAGTCTTCTGCTCAATAATAAAAGATTAATTAGAAATGGTTTAAAGAAAAGCAGTTTTGCGCTGGGGTCCCTGGCGAAAGTTCTTAAAGGAATTACAGACAGGTCCCCGGGGCACTATTCATTTGAGTCTACGGCTCTGCAGAAAACCCCCTAGGGTTTCTGGAAATCGAACCCGCGGTCCTTACCTCAATTAAACAGTACCCGCGGCGGAGGAAAGTGTGGAGGGGCTTACCGGCGGCGAGACTACTCCAGTGAGGTGGCCGAGGGTGTAGGGGAGGTCTTGAGGATCACGGCGATGTGTAGGTCGTCGTCGGGGATGGTCAGAGTCGGCCGGTCCACATGCGCAGGCGAAGATGCTCGTCGGCGGCGAGGAATCCGGCCTACTCACGGCGTGATGGTTCAATGAAATGGGTCAGAGAGCTTCACTGGGTGCTAGGGAAGACGTGGGTGCAAGGAATTTGAAAATGGCTTACCGGAATGCTCGGTCCACGCGAGGTGACGGGCGACCGAAGTCCGGCGTGGGCGATCTCGGGCCTCCGGTGAAGTTCTGCCGGGTTCGAGGACTTGGAAAGCTTCACGGGCCAATGGTGAAGCTAACTGAGTGGTTGGCGCGGCCTGGAAGCGACTGGAGGGAGCTGGCCACGGTGGCTGAGGCTCAGAAAGCTTGGCGGGCTATGGCGCGGCGTGCTCGGGGCGAATTCCGGCGATCTTTGGCTCGGGCAGGACTTGTGAGCGTGCGGGGAGGTACAGCCGAGGCTCGGGGCTGCTTTATAGGCACGGCGCGGTGCACAGGCGGCCGTGGACCGGCAAGCGCACGCGGGCGTGCACTGGGGAGCGCGGGTGCACGAACGGGCGTGAACCGGGGGTGTAAGCCACGGTCGAACACGTGGAACCGTTGCTTCTGCCCAAGTTTTAACGCCGATTGGGCGCAAATCTTCACGAATTTGGGCAAGATCGCTGTGAAGGATTTGTTCCCCTGACAGTGCTTTGTCTTTTGTGTATGGATGTCGCACGGTTTTAGGCTAGGGACAGAGAGTTGTAGCATCACCAAGGTGCCAGTGTCAGATTGCCTGGTCCCGAGGTCAAATGGTGCCAAAACCGTGCCAAATGAATTTGGTTTGAGTTCAAATTTTTCCAGAGCGTGTTGAAGGAAATTTGGCACTACTTTGATATTTGGACTTCTTGGTTTTGAGTTTTGAAAAACAGAGAACGCGACTGATCTTTGGAAGGGGGCTGAAATTCAGATTTCTGAATTTCTGAATTTCCCCCTAGTGCATTAGTTTAGGGCTGTTTTGGGGTTTTTGAAAATTTCAAATGGCAAAACTTCTTTACTATGCTTTGTTGGTTAATTGGTGACTAAAACTTTGTAATTTGGATTTTACCAAAATTTGTATTCCCCCCCAAGATTTTGTCCCAATTACCCTTTATGCTTAATTTGCTCACTTAAGATTAATTAGGGTTTGAGAGTTTTCCTTCCTTAAGATTCATGACAAGATTAAGGAAAGTTTAAGAAGACTCATTATAATTCTTTGTTCTTAATCTTTAAGGTTCATCCTTTCATTTGGTTTACATGTGATAATGGCTTGGGTTAGCTTAAGGAAGAAACCCTAGGTGACACTGGGGTGTCACAGCCTTCCCCCTTAAAAGAATCTCGTCCCAAGATTCGGGTCGGAGTCCTACCGGGGTGAAGCAAAGGGTGAGACTTACTCGAAGCGAATGCTTTCTTTATTAAGGCAAACTGCTCTTCGAATGTCATTCTCTTTGCAACTTCAGAAGGAAGTCCTTTTTAAATTTTGTTTCGTAATTACTTCATTCTGTTTTAGGATTATATGTCTGAAATTTAGATTCGAAGGGCAGGAGGAGGGGTTGGGTATGATTACGTACCAATTTCCTTAGGTAGGCAATTGGGGAAGTTGGATCACAAAAATTCCTCAGTCTCCCAAGTAGCCTCTTCCTCTGAGTGATTACTCCACTAGACCTTATACATCTTGATCGATTTAGCCTGAGTTGATCTTTCCTTGCAATCTAGAATCTTGGAAGGGTACTCTTGGTATGATAGATCTAGCTCTATTTCCAATTCTGGCTCTGCTATGATCTCAGTCGGCAATCGAACACACTTTTTCAGCTGAGATACATGGAATACACTGTGGATGGCAGACATTTTTGGAGGTAACTTCAACTTGTATACCACGGGTCCACATGCCCCTATGATCTCATAAGGTCCAATGTAGCGAGGGGCTAACTTGCCTTTGATTCCAAACCTCTGCACTCCCTTGGTGGGTGATACTTTCAAATACACGAAATCTCCCACCTCGAACTGGAGAGGTTTCCTTCTCTTATCATGGTAACTCTTCTGCCTGGCCTGAGCAGCTTCTAGATTTTTCCTGATTAGTTTGACCTTCCTTTCGGCTTCAGTCACTAAGTCAGGTCCGAAAACTTCTCTTTCTCCAGGCTAAGACCAATTGAGTGGTGTTCTACACCTTCTTCCATAGAGAGCTTCAAAGGGTGCCATCTTTAGGCTGGATTGATAACTGTTGTTATAAGCAAACTTTGCTAAGGAGAGGTGCTTATCCCAGTTCTTGCCACAATCGATTGCACAAGCTCTCAGCATATCTTCGAGAATTTGATTTACCCTCTGTAACATCCCAATTTCTAACCTAGGTTTCAAACCCTAATCTAACCCCCTCCCTCTCATTATCTTTCCCAAAACTCCCTTAGATTTTTCCCATCATATGCATACACTTGGTTTGAATATGAACACCTCACTTAGATTTTATTTTCCAGCACCTAGATTATCTATTAAATTAATTGTTCAAAAGAAAAAGATATAAAAATGGATATAGGAATTAGAAAATAAAAAGAAAAAGAAAAACTCTCTTTCCCCCCCTAGCTGGGCTGAATCCAGCCCATGCCGCGGCCGCCTCCCCCCTTGCGCCCGCGCTTCTCCTCCCTTTCGGCCCATTGCCGGCCCGCTCTCACGCGCGCGCAGCCGCTCCGCTCCCCTCTCTCTCTTGCTGACGAGCTGACCCCACCTGCCAGCCGCTCTCTCTCGCGCGCTTCCTCCCGCTGGCAGACCGGCCCCACCGGTCAACCGCTTCGTCGGTCCTCCTCGCGTACGACTCGCCGCCGTCCCCTCCATTGCCGTCCCCTCGACCATCCCCTCGCCGCACAGGAAAGTTTGGCACCGCCCGTCCTCGCCGCTTGACCGTGTACTCGCCCGGTACCCCCACCAGCCATGAGGTCTCGTCGTCGTCGCTGTGCGGCATTAATGCTGGCACGGTGCACCTCACCGCCGCCCGCCGAGCTCCACCGCTCCCCTTCCCTCGGGCGCCTATAAAAAGGTCACCCCGAGCACCTCCTTCCCCGCACCAGCCTTAGCCACCACTCTCCCCTCTCGCCCGAGCCCAATTCGCGGAAGCACCGCCGTCATCTTCCTCTCCGGTAAGCCGTCCCCCTCTTCTCCCTTCCCCTCTGTTGGTCCAGCGAGCAATTGGGTTGGCCTACCAGCTTCACCACATCGCCGTGAACTCAGAATGCTATTCCCCCACCCCAATCCCTCGCCCAAAGCTCACCGACGGCGACTCCCGCCGTGGAGCTCCGCCACCTCCCCGCGGGCAACCCCCTCCCAGACCCCTCTAGCCAAATTGAGCCCGCCCCTAGGTTTGCCAGACCCTCCCCGTGCTAAGGCAACCACCCATTGCCCAAGAACCGGGCCACCGGCGGTGAATCGCCGCCGAGCCCACCGACGGCCGGGTTTCTCCCCCGCGGACGGCCGGTTCGCCCCGCCGTCGACCCGCGGCGCCGTTTCCTCCCCCCCTCCGCTCTCGCTGGCGTGTGGGCCCGCGGCAACGGCGTCATCCCCTCGCGCGCCCGCGCCGTCACCCGCCTTGGGCCGCAGCTGTGCCGGCGCCCTCGCGCGCGCGCACGCTGCGCCTGGCTAGGCCAGAAATCCCCCCTGGCCCACCAGTGCTGGAATCCCTTTTCTTTTTCCTTTTTCCAACCTTTTCTCCTTTAATTAGTATTTTCTCAATATTTTATGCACCAAAAATTATCAAAATGATTTCCAAGTCACATGTAATAATAATGTTAGAAATGACACACTACAATTAGTAAACCACTATTGATGTATTGCTTTATTGACTGTTTTACTAGAAGAAGCGGGGACCGTTGATCCGGAACCCGTAGCCTTGGAAGAAGGGCCGGAGCCCGATCTCCCGGAAGTAGATTTTTTGTGCCAGGAAAGCTTCGACGAAGGCGAGTCCATCCTTCCCTTCATGCATAAATTACCTATTCTTTCTACCACTACCTAGGCCAGGATTTCAGGGCGGGATATCTGCATTGTGAGCAAAGAGATAGCCTGCATCTTTTAAAAAGGTTTCTTTCTACCACTACCTATATCTTTCGGATACGAAATGTGGGTTGGGAGAAAGGGGAATATGATACTTCAAATAAGGTTTCTTTTAAAAAGGGATGTGCGATGAAGGGTACTCACCCTCATCACCTTGGGAGTGGGATGATCAAGGACTCCCTGGTTTAGGGGAGGGCCTAAGGTGTTGGCTCAGCTGGTTTAGGCGTGAGCAGAAGGATTGTCCCCTCATATAAGGACCGGTTTGTCATCTTCACTACATGTACTCCTTAATAGTACAATCACTCGAGACTGTGTGGGCAGTCACTCAATCTGAACTCGTACGATCTAGCCCAGGGTTATGAAGGCTGGGGAGCACCGGGAGGATAAGGAGGGGGAATGTTTTGTCCGGTTTGGACATGGTAGTGGCCTGACTCCTTCCGGGGTAACCGTTAAGGTTAGGACGTGCGGGGGAGGAAAGAGATCTGGCATTCGGGTCTCGCGACGGTGAGATCACAGAAACCCGGACTAGTGGGTAAAGTGTACCCCTCTGCGCAGAGTTGAAACCTATTCGAATAGTCTGTGTCCACTGGTATGGACGAGTCTGGTGTGGTATGACAATCAGAGATTTTTTTATATAACCTCCGAAAACAGGGAAATGTGTGTGTAAGTGCATACTGAAAAAGAAAACAAGGCCACGGGAGAGGGAAGCTCAGTGGTGGTTGAGTATTTTGTTACTGTTAAGTCTTTGGGAAAAACCTTACAGCAACGGCCTTTCTCTAAGAAAATGAAGAGTGACTTCAACTCCACCAAATAAAGCATGTATGACATAGGTCTGTTTCTCTTTATGGGAGCGGGATGGGCTTGCGGAATACCTAGTGTATTCACCCAGATTTATTTATGTTTTCAGCAGCCAAAGACTTCTTTTCTGCTATGCTTGATTGGGAGGGCTGTGTCTGCACCCAGTTCTGCCTGTGGCTTGGGCTAGTATATTTCCCTACTGCGCTCTGTATTCCGGCTCTCTCGAGCTTGTACTCCAGTATTGTAATAACTCTTGTTTAAACTCTATACTATTTGAAGTAAGGAATGTGGTTGCTAGCCTCTTGGGACTAGTAATTGTATCACATTTGAGTCCCAAAGGATCGGGACGCTTCAGGTGGTATCAGAGCCATAGGACTGGTTGTAGGTCATAGCCCTGACCTTAAAACTTGTCTTAAAAGAAAATACCTCTTACCCCAAGAAAAGTCTTCTCTCCTCTTCCCCGATATTAATAGACCCTTCTTTTCCTATTCCAAATGGAAGATTCTCTAGTCATTAGGACATCCTACTGCTCAGAGGTGGAGGGGTTCCCACATCTGTTGTGAAGTTGTGCGCTTTGCATGGGAATCCGCAAAAAGCCAGAATATGTCTGGAAGGAGTATCTCGAGAATGAAATGGAGAAGTGTTCCATGGCAGTTTACCTGGGAGAAAGCCGAAACTATCCAAACCATCCTTCCTTCCAAGTCACTTTCACCGGATACCGCTTCCCAGATACTTGCCAAAATGTCACCCGAAAGCCCTCCGACAACTATGCCAGGGCTACAACAGAGTAATCTTTGAAACCCCCCTTCGCTACTTCCCACCCAGCGATAAAGATACCCCCACCTGGAGGAAAAGACTTCAGGCCCTGTCAGGAGGAGACCCTATCGAGGATGACCCCACCATCGTCTACATGGCTGGATACCTCCACACCCTCGATAACCAATATGATGACCTTGCCTCCCACTGCACTCACCTAAACTCCCGTGTGGAAAGCCTGGAGCAAAAAGTCAGGGAACTTACAAGGGAAAAGGCGTCCCTTCAAGAGAGCCTCGAGATAGCAGAAGGCGAGGAAACCAACACCCGTGAGGCCTACCGCACACTTAAGATGGATTACGACAAGAAGCTGAAGAAACTCGCCCCTGCAAGAAAAATCCGCAAGAAGACCAAAAGTCAAGGATGTTAGACTGAGCAGAAGGAAGAAGCCCCTCCAGCCCTACCTCCTACCAGGATAAGAAATTCGTCCGACACCGAGGAAATGTCCCTAGCCAGCCTTGATGACCTTCTCAAGGAATTTGGGGACACTTTAGAGAAGGAGTTCGGAAGTACCCTAGATAGCACTCGCGTGTAATGAGCTTATGGTAGTTGTATGCTGTAATGAACTGATGTGATGAATAAAGTAACCGGTTGAAAAAATTGGCATGTGCATAGTAGTAACTCTTGTCCCCTGGCAGATGGCTTTGGATAAAACCATGCCTACCGCCTTCGGGATTGGAGCAGGTTTTCCCCTAAGAGCTGGAGGAGAAGCTGGCGGAGAAGGGGGTGAGACCCACCTCCCCGCACCTCCGGAACTACCACTAGATTTGGCCCAAGTTCTAGCCAATCAGACCCGACTCATTGAAGTCCTCACTAGAAGTCTAGAAAACCAGCGCCCAGGTGGTGGGAGACCACAGGACAGGATGGGAGAATTTCTGAGAATCAAGCCTCCCACGTTCGCGGGGTCTAGCAATCCCCTCGATGCAGACGACTGGCTGTGCACAATCAAGAGGAAACTGGAAGCCATCGGATGCCCCGAAAATCAGCGTGTTCAACTGGCTGCTCATCAACTTTCTGGGATGGCCCTAGCATGGTGGGATACCTTCAGCGAGGCCGTTAGGGATGCTACCTAGGCAGAATTTGAAACTGCCTTCCGTGAGCACCACGTACCTCAGGGGATAGTTCAACTCAAGGAAGATGAGTTCTGGGAACTAACTCAAGGTGGAAGAACTGTCAGTGAGTATGTGCACAAGTTCACAGAGTTGGCCCGTTACGCGCCTGACGATGTCAGCACCGAGTCTAGGAAGATGGCCCGTTTTCTGAAAGGGCTAAGACCCGAGCTTAAGACCATCCTCGCCAGCCAAGATTTCCTCAACTTCTCTCACCTCTCCAACAAATCCATCCAAGTGGAAAGGGCAAAAGAGGAAGAAAAAGGGCACCTCAAGAGGAAATTCCAGGTTCTCTGAGCTCAACAGCAAGACCGTCACCAGAGAGCTCGATCCTTTGGGCTTCCACCCAGGGGACCAAGCTTCAATAGACCAGCTGGACCCACTCCGTCACGCTACAGTCAACAAAGTTAGAGCTCCCTTCAGGCCCCCTCTGTTGCAAGCAACCAACCGCCAGCAAATGCCTGTTAGCACTGCGGAGACCCCAGTCACTTCAAGAATAACTGCCCCAAGTTGAAGACACCCGAACCTACCTACTCCAACTCGGTGAATGGCCCCAAGATTCCCTCGGCACCTGCCCCCAAGGCACCTCCCTCTAACAGTCAACAGGGCAGGACCTAGTACCAGGGCAGGGCACGAGTCAACCACGTCGACGCTCAAGAGGCCCAGCAAGCTCCGGGAGTAGTGCTCGGTGAGTTCCTTGTTGAATTTACTCCCGCTACTGTGCTTTTTGATTCAGGAGCATCCCATTCATTTATAGCCACTAAGTTTGTGGAAAAGCATGGCATTCCCTCTACACCCCTAGAGATCCCCTTGGTCACCCGAACCCCGGGGTCAGACCTTCTATGCCAGCTCAAGTGCTCTCAAGTTAGAATCCTTTTAAGTGGGGTAGTGTTCCTGGCAGACTTAACCGTCTTGCCATCCCAAGGGATTGACGTGATCCTAGGAATGGATTGGCTAACTAAGCACAAGGGCATCATAAGTTGTGCAAGTAAGACCGTCCTTCTCACCGACCGCCAAGGAAAAGCAGTTTCCTGTCAGGCCCAACCACCCGCCAACGATCCAATGATGTTTAATCTGGCAGCAGAAAACATATCTGTAATAGACGAATTCGTGGATGTATTTCCGGAAGAGTTGCCTGGAATGCCACGAGAAAGGGGAGTGGAGTTCTATATAGATCTCATTCCTGGCACTGTGCCCATCGCAAAGAGACCATACCGCATGGCCCCCACAGAGTTAGCAGAATTGAAACTCCAGATTGCAGAGCTGCAACAAAAAGGGTACATCCGTCCCAGTTCGTCTCCCTGGGGAGCACCCGTCCTTTTCGTTACCAAAAAGGATGGAAGTATGAGAATGTGTATTGATTACCGGTCCATGAATGAAGTTACAATCAAGAATAAGTACCCACTCCCTCGGATCGACGATCTCTTCGACCAGCTGCAAGGAGCCAAATATTTCTCCAAGATAGACCTCAGGTCAGGATATCACCAACTGAGAATCAAGGAAGCAGATATTCAGAAGACTGCATTCGTCACCAGATACGGACAATATGAGTTCACAGTGATGTCGTTTGGGCTAACAAACGCCCCCGCCTTTTTCATGAACCTTATGAATAAGGTATTCATGGAAGAATTGGATAAGTTTGTCGTAGTCTTCATCGACGACATCCTTATCTATTCCAAGAATCGCAAGGACCATGAGCGTCACCTTCGAATCATCCTCGGAAGACTTAGGGCACATCAACTCTATGCTAAGCTCAGCAAGTGTGAATTCTGGTTAGAAAAGATAGCCTTCCTTGGGCATATCTTGACTGCAGAAGGAATAGAAGTAGACCCATCCAAGGTAGAAGCCGTTTCAAAATGGAAATAACCATCCAACGTTAGTGAAGTACGAAGCTGTCTGGGAATGGCAGGGTATTACCGCCGCTTTATCAAAGGATTCTCTAGCATAGCAAGACCTATGAACGAACTTCTCAAAAAGGATAATAAGTTTGTGTGGACTCCAAAATGTGAGGAAAGTTTCCAGATCATCAAGGAGAAGCTTACAACTGCGCCCGTTTTGACACTACCAGATATACACAAGGATTTCTTCATCTTCTGTGATGCTTCAAGGCAAGGCTTAGGGTGTGTCTTAATGCAAAATGAGAAAGTTATTGCCTATGCATCCCGCTTACTTAAGCCGCATGAGCAGAATTACCCCACCCACGACTTGGAGTTGGCAGCCATAGTGCACGCCCTAAAAATATGGAGGCACTATCTGATTGGGAACAAATGCCACATCTTCACTGATCACAAGAGTCTGAGGTATATCTTCACTCAGCCAGACCTCAACCTCTGTCAGAGAAGATGGCTTGAACTGATCAAGGATTATGACCTCGAGATCCATTACCACCCCGGGAAGGCCAACGTGGTAGCAGACGCTCTTAGCCGAAAACCTTTCGGGATAAAGGGGACCAACTTTTTAGAAGATTGGAAGAAGGAATTAGCTCAGCTAAATGCATGTCTGGGAGACAACGGTAGCCTGGAAGTCAAGCCAATGCTAGAAGATCTCATATGCAAGGCTCAACGCCTGGACGCGGAGACAGCAAGACTTATGGAAAGAGCTCGCAAGGAGCAACTTCCGGACCTTAGGACAGATGAACAAGGAGTTCTTTGGTTCAAGAACCGTCTGTGTGTACCAATGGGAGAGGCACGAGAAGTCCTGCTCAATGAAGCCCACAACTCAGCCTACTCCATCCACCCAGGAACCACCAAGATGTACCTAGACCTCAAAGCCAGATACTGGTGGAGAGGGATGAAGAAGGAGATAGCATAGTATGTGGCCCGGTGTGACACCTGCCAGCGAACAAAGGCCGAACACCAGAAGCCTGCAGGCCTACTGCAACCCCTCCCAGTGCCTGAATGGAAGTGGGAGGAAATAGGCATGGATTTCGTAACCGGATTGCCCCGGACGCAAAAAGGGAATGACTCTATCTGGGTAATAATCGACCGTCTCACCAAGGTGGCCCACTTCATTCCACTAAATACCACTTTTGGAGGAGCCGCCCTTGCCCAGATATATCTTAAAGAGATAGTCAGACTCCATGGTATTCCGCGGAAGATAGTGTCAGATAAAGGGACACAGTTCACCTCAAAATTCTAGAAGAGCCTTCAGCAAGCTTTGGGAACCAAGTTAGATTTTAGCACCGCTTATCACCCGCAGTCAGATGGTCAAACAGAGAGGGTCAATGTTGGCACTTGCTCTCGACAGCAAGGGAATCCAACACGAGTGAATGGTGATGGCAACAGGGCACTCGCGCGTGATGGCAAAAGCTCTGTTAATCTAGCCTCTCACGGGCACTGTGCGGGGGTATTTATAGGTATCCGAGTGCACGGTGCCTTGCGTTAAGGACGCATGTGCCCTCAGGTACCTAGTTTATCCCTAGAATATTCCCATAAAGCGGGGTTACAAGCTGTAATTACAAGTATGCCTTTACAAATTAGGCCCGTAACACAACCGCGGCCACGCAGGGCCCGTTACAATGGGCCAGATCTCATGTGGGCCTCAGAGCTGAACGAGGCCGCGCCGCGGGGAGGCGTCGCCGCAGGCCTTCGTCTGGTGCCGAATCGAGCGAAGGGTCTCTGTGTTGTCTCTGGTGCCGATGAAGCGAAGGGTGTCCCTGCCTGCTTTGTCTGTCAGGGCAGGGGCTAAGCGGTGGAGACTTCGGGCGAAGGGTGGCGTTTCTGCCTTCGCTCCAACATTTGCCCTCCGAGGGACCAGTTCGACAAAGTCACCTGGTGCCGAAGACGTCGCTAGATGGCGGAGACGCTGCCCTCGCTCGAAGTGGTTCCGCGGGGGTTTTTGATGTGACCGTTGATGGACATCGTACTGTTGGATTGCGGGTTTTCCGAAGCGTCGCGCCCTGTGGGATTGCGGGTTTCCCGAGGAGCCGCGCCCTGCCTATAAAAGGGGGCGGGGGTCGGCGCTGTTTGCACTTTGCCTTCCGCGCTCCGTGAAAACCCTAGCCGCCCGCCGTCTTTCTGCTCCTCTTCTTCTACTGCTCCCTTTGCTCGTCGGAGTTCTGGCTCGAGTGAAGCAGACCGCCCGCCGCCGCCGACGGTACGTAGCAATGCCATCCTCTTCTTCTTCCGCCGACGCCACGCCGCCGGCCGCCGCCTCGTCTGAGGAGACGTTGAGTAGCGTGATGGTGGAGGAGCTGCGCGCCGGCGACTCTGTTGATTTTGGTGTGTCACGGATGACGTCGGCCCACGTTGAAGATATGCAGCGTTTGGGCTACTTTGGCGGCGGAGTCGCTCGTGCTCCGGGGACGGAGGAAGTCCCCGAGCCAGAGGGTGAGTTGGTTGTTTTCGAGGCGTTCTTCGTCGCCGGTCTCCGCTTGCCTGCGCACCGGTTTGTTGGCGAAGTCCTGCGTAGATTCAACGTTCAAATACATCAGCTGACACCGAACGCCATGGTGGCGCTGGCGAAGTATGTCTGGGCGACGACTTCGTACGGCGGACAGCCGTCGGTTGAAGTTTTTGTGAAGAATTATTGCTTGCATTGGCAAAAGAGGATGGTTGAGGACAGAGTTGCCCAGTTCGGGTCGTGCACATTCACGCCGAAGACCGGCAAGACCACAATGCCAGTAGTGGAGTTGGTTCCGTGCGCCCGCAACAAGTGGGGCAATTGGAATGAATTTTGGTTTTACGTTGCTGAGGCTACTGTCGAAGGCCATGAAGGACTTCCCGTGTCTGAGATGTGCTCTCACTATTACTCTGCGTATCCGCCTTTTGAAGTGGCAGAAGAGGATGCAGACGAAGGGGCCCTTCGGTGTGCCGCCGGCCAGAGCAGTGGTCGTGATTTGGTTGAAGAGTTCGTGGCGTACGGGGTCTGGCCCTTGGCGCACGGCTGGGCGCTGGGCGAAGTGTGCCCTCGCCAGATGCCTTTTCACGGAGGAAGGGTGGTGCGAAGTCCTGCCTTTGCACTGAATTTGCGAAACCGTGACCCGGCCGCCTTTGTGCGTGATGCGGAGGACTTGGCGGTGCGGCTCATGGGGCGGTACGTGGCGAGGGGCCAGCGCAGCTTTGATATTCGCGGGTCAAATGAACGTTTGAATAGGGTCTTCGAATTAAATCAATTGCCGTACGACGGCTACCCTGGTCAAGACGAAGCGGACCGCCGTGGGAAGAAGCCGGCGGTGGAGACTGGAGGCGACCCTGCGCTGGCGGCCGCCCCCTCCTCAAAAAAGAGAAAATTAGGTACTGCGATGGGAGGAATTGGGGTGTCTGATAGTTTTGCTAGAGAGTTAATGAGGACGTGTGCGGCCCTGGGGGAGAGGATGTCTTCGCCCGAGCTCCGGGAGTCTTCGGCTCGGATGCTGAGGGTTACCGGGGGCTGCTGGCCTAGAAATGTTCCTGTCCCCTGCGCGGCTGAGGAAGACTGTTTTACATCTCGTATGGTTCGTCGGTGGAGGGTTTTTCCTTACGGGCGAAATATCGGTGCTGTTGTGTGGGCAGTGATGGACAAGGATCGCTAAGGGGCGGCGCAAAAACGCCAGGCGACCGTCAGGATTCACGAAGCCCGGCCGAAAAGGCAGCGGGGAACGGCGAAGGCTGCGGCCTCCAGCGGAGGCAAGCCGCCGCTGGCGGCGAAGGCGGGCGCCTCTGCACCCAGCAAGGCGCCGGAGACAACGGCGGGCGCCGGAGTCTCCAAGCTGACGAAGGTGGTGCCGCCGGCCAGCGGAGTGGCGGAGGCTTCGAAGGCGGCCCGAACGTCGCCGCCGCCGGGCAAACGCGTTGCCGACTTCGGCACCGATATTAGCGTGGACGATTATCTTGGGGGTAAGCCACTCGGCCGCCCTTTTTTTTTACTCGTTGATGCGTTGCAGGGTCGGACGAGGGCCGGCTTGCTATAGTTGTGCCTGCCGCGGCAATCGCGACGGCTGCGCTGTCGTCGAAGGCGAGGGACGGGACCCTTGGCGCCGGAGGCGAGGTGTCGGCCCTCGCGTTGGTCAGGGACGAGGCTGGCGCGGCGACCCGTCGGCTGAAAGGAGTGACGGAGGCACTGAGTCAGGCGACGGAGGCACTGAGTCAGGTCCGCCGAGCTATTATATATATATATATATTTTGTTTTTGTTTTTTTTTACGGCCATGGCCTTACGTGTGCTCTGCAGGTGGCTGATTTCACCAGCCATACTGCGTCGGGGGCACTTACGGCAGCTTTGTCTGCCGAAGTCGAGAGACTTCGGACGCAACATGCTGACGCTATCCGTGAGAAGTCAGCCTCCGACAGCAAGTGTCGTAAACTGGCGGACAAGGTGGCCGCCCTGGAGAAGGAAAAGGCTGACCTCCGGCGCCAGCTGGCGGGGGAGAGGAGGGAGGCCAACGAGGCCATCGCCAAGGAGCAGGCCGCGCAGGCGGAGGCTAGGCTGGCACGGGCGGAAGGCAATCTTGCCAAGGATCTCGCCGAAGACCTACGGGGGCGGCTCACCGCTCTGGAGAGTCGCGCGAAGGAGGCCGAAGCCGCGGTGCGAACGGAGGCTGAACGGACGCGCACACAGCTTATGGCCACATATCGCGAGCTGGGTGCGCGGACCGGCGACTTCGTGGTGCCGGAGCGAGAGGCCGGGCTTCGCTGTCTGGAATGGGTGCAAGAGGAGCTGCAGGAGCTCCCCACTGTCCTGGGGGGATTAATGTCGTTCGCCTCCCTGGTCACCTGCGAGGGGGCGATGAACGCACTCTCTCGCGAAGGGTGCCGGCACTATGAGGCCTTCGACCAGGCAGATGAAGATTTTGGGCGAGATATCTATAAGGTCGAAGACCCCGTGGTGAAGGAGTCCGCCGGTGCCCTCTATGACCGGATGTGGGGTCTGTATGGTGGTGATGTGGTCAGGGAGCGGGCCGAGGCTGCGAGGGCTCAGGTAACGTTGTCGTTTGCTCGGCGTTTGCTGGATGTGGTCTGTGCGTGTGTTTGCTGACTTTTTGTATGTTTTGTTTTAGGCGGAGCGAGGCGAGCGGGTGGACGACTTCGGAGCACTGAACAGCGCCCTGCCTGACCCGGAGCCGACCCCGGAGACCGCGGAAGACGCACCAGGCGCCCCCACATCTGCTGCGACAGTTGAAGACCTGCCCCTGAAGGTGGCCGAAGGCTCTCCTGATGCCCTCGCAGCAGCTGCGCCGACCGTCGAAGATCCGGCGGCGGAGGCGGTGGAAACAATGGCGGAAGTGGCGGCGGAGTCAACGGCGGAGGCTCCCGCAGCGTCAGGGCCCTCGCAGGTGGCGTAGTGGTTGTTTAGGGTTGGGGAATTTTGGATGTTGTACTGAATTTTGGTTGCTGCGCAGGTTCAAGATTTTGGGCCTGCGCACGCAACCACTGCTACTGAGTTTTTGGCGGCTTCGACCGCGGAAGGTGGTAATGAATATAGTGGGTCTGCATCTGAGTTTTTTGACTTTGCCGACTCCGGGAGCTCGGTTGAGTGGACTGAGGAGTCGTCGGAGGAGAATTTGGATTATTTTGTGGCCTTGGACGTGGCTGCGGCGGGGGCTTCGCCGCACGTCGCGGACGCGTCGGACGTGCCAGGCCCTAGCACCGGGCGCCGTCGACGAAGGGCGGTTGCAAAACGTAGGGTTAGCGCGGAGGAGCGGGCTCTGCTTCGTGTGAGTGGGGCTGGTCGGCAGGAACTGTTGTCTCTGCCGACCGCCGAGAGTGTAGGTGAAGGGGAACTGCGAAGGCTTTTTGCGGGTGAGGAGCTCAGGATAATGTTATTTAATTATAGGGAGATGGGAATTATTCCTAAGGTTGAGCCGATGTAGCGTGTGGTGCCCTCGCTTGTGTATGTAGAGGCTTGTATGGTGGAATTGTGTGCCCTCGCGTGCATGTGTGTGTGCGAAGGCGTTTTGTACTCATTGATTTGTTTTTGCTGCGCTGTGTTGGCTTGATTATAGTTGGTCTTGGCGTGGATGGTTTGATGTTGTCGTTTCAGCCGTTGTTGTGCTAGTCCAGGTGTACCCTTAAGTGTCTTCTGCACAGATAGTCTTCGGTTTTTTCGCACTTGTTGTGCTAATCCGGCTGCACTTTTAAGCGACTTCTGCACGGATAGCCTTCGCGATAGACTCAGATTTTTTGCGCACTTGTTGTGCTAATCCGGCTGCACCCTTAGGCGACTTCTGCGCGGATAGTCTTCGCGATAGACTTAGATTTTTTTCGCACTTGTTGTGCTAATCCGGCTGCACCCTTAGGCGACTTCTGCGCGGATAGTCTTCGCGATAGACTTAGATTTTTTTCGCACTTGTTGTGCTAATCCGGCTGCACCCTTAGGCGACTTCTGCGCGGATAGTCTTCGCGATAGACTTAGATTTTTTCCGCACTTGTTGTGCTAATCCGGCTGCACCCTTAGGCGACTTCTGCGCGGATAGTCTTCGCGATAGACTTAGATTTTTTCCGCACTTGTTGTGCTAATCCGGCTGCACCCTTAGGCGACTTCGGCGCGGATTTGTCGCACGCGAGGGTAGCTAGCGCTTAGCCTCGCGGTGACCTCGTGGTGGTCGAATGTCGAAGACCGTCATCGCGGTCTTTTTCGACGCATGTCTTTTTGCGGGGGATTTTTTACGCATATATTACATGGCTCCGCCTCGTTAAAAACCTCACCCCCCGGGAGGAAAAGAGTGCGGGCCGGTGCAAGATTGTTTTTGCGAATTACAAGGGCGAAGACAGCCCTGAGGAATCAAACAAAAAATTTGCGGAGGTTGTCGATGTTCCAGGAGTGCTCTAGGTCCTCGCCGGTTGGCGTTGTGAGCCTGTAAGCGCTGGGGGAAGCTTTTGTCTTGATGATGAAAGGGCCCTCCCACCTGGGCTCCAGCTTGCCCTTGGACTCTGTCCGAGCTGTTCGAATGAGTACGAGGTCCCCCTCGCTGAACTCCCTCGGGGTGACTGAATGGTCGCGCCATGCTTTGGTCTGGGCTTGATACTTGTTCAGGGCCTGTAGGGCGAAGACACGGTCTCCGTCGATGAGATCCTTTGAAGTTGGCTCGTCCACATCTGGGACGGCTGACGGGACTGTTCGCGGGGACCCGTGCTTTATTTCTTGCGGGGTCATGGCCTCCGATCCGTATAAAAGACGGAAGGGAGTGAACCCGGTCGCCCTGCACTCAGTCGTGTTTAGTGCCCAGACTGACTCAGGTAAAAAATCGCTCCATCTGCCCTTTTTTTCATCGAGGAGCATTTTTTTGATAGCTGTGAAGATTTTCCCGTTGGCGCGCTCCACGACCCCGTTGGACTGCGGATGATAGACTGAGGCGAAGGCAAGCTTGGTGCCAATGGAGAAGCAAAAATCCTTGAAGTCTTGGTTATCAAACTGCTTGCCGTTGTCGACAGTTAATTCGGACGGTACTCCGAAGCGGCAAACGATGTTCTGCCAGAAGAATTTTTGGGCAGTCTTTGATGTTATTGTGGAGACAGCCCGTGCCTCGATCCATTTGGTGAAGTACTCGACCGCGACGAAGGCGAACTTAAGGTTCCCCTGAGCGGTGGGCAGGGGTCCAACAATGTCGAGACCCCAGCGCTGGAGAGGCCATGTGTGGGCGATCAGCTTTGTATACTGCGAAGGGCCGCCTGATCGAGGAGAGAACTTCTGGCAGGCTTCGCAGGACCGAGTGATCCGATTCGCGGCGCAAATCATTGCGGGCCAGTAAAAACCCTGGCGGATCACCTTAGCAGCTAGGGCCCTCGGCCCCGCGTGCGAGCCGCACGTGCCACTGTGGACTTCACGTAGAATCTGCATGCCTTCGGCCTCGGTGACGCACTTAAGCATTGGTTGACTGACCCCTTTTTTGTAGAGTTGGCCTTCAATCGGAGCGAAGTCCCGGCTTCGATGTCTGAGGCGCTTGGCCTCACTGATGTCGGCTGGGTGATAATACCCCTGCAGGAACAGGGTAATGGGTGCTCGCCAGTCTTCGGTCATGATGAGGTTAACTGTACGGTGGCCCTCGCTGTCATTGGTTATTTGGAGCCCTTCGGGGCTCCGGACTGCTGGCGTGCCGATGATATGGAAGAACACGTCGGAGGGCATAGCTTCGCCTCTGGCCGCGGCCTTGGCCAATGCGTCGGCCTCCTCATTCTTGGCCCGGTCCACATGCTGCACGGTGAACCCCTTGAACTGCCTCTCGAGACTTCGGATGGCCGCGAGGTACTGCATGAGTGCGGGGTCCTTGGTTGCATAGTCTTTCTCGACCTGGCCGGCAACTACCTTGGAGTCTGTTTTGATGATGCAAGTGGTGACTCCGAGGGCCCTTAGCTTGCGGAGGCCGAGGATGACTGCTTCGTATTCTGCTATATTATTTGTGCATCTGTCGGATTCCAGATTGAAGCTGAGTCGTGCTGCATATCTGTGCTTGACCCCGACTGGTGAGGTTATGATTGCAGCGACGCCTGCCCCCGCATGGCACCATGCGCCGTCGCAATGGATCGTCCAGACCCTCTCTGTGGTCGGGTCCGGCTGTGTTACTGGCCCGGTCCAGTCGACGACGAAGTCTGCCAGGACTTGCGATTTGATGGCTGTCCTGGGCTCGAAGCTGATGTGGTAGCCGGAGAGTTCGGCTGCCCACTTGGCGATCCTCACCGATGCCTCCGGGTTTCTAAACAGTTCGCCGAGCCCCCTGTCTGAGGTGACGCGGACCTTGAATGCTTCAAAGTAATGGCGCAGCTTGCGCGAGGACATAACAACTGCGTAGGCGATCTTCTCCAGCTCTGTCATGTTGCATTTGGACGGTGTCAGGACCTCGGAGACGTAATAAACAGGGCACTGTCTGACAGCGCCTTCGACTGTCTGCTCCTGCACTAGCGCCGCGCTGACCGCGTGCGGCGAAGCCGCGACATAGAGCAATAGGGGGAGCGAGGAGTCGGGGCTCGTGAGGGTGGCCAGCTCCGTTAAGTACTGTTTTAATGAGGCGAAGGCCGCTGCTTGCTCCGGCCCCCAAGCGAAGTCTTTTGCGCCGCGGAGAGTTTTGAGGAAAGGAAGACTTCGCTCGGCCGACCTGGAGATGAATCTGTTGAGAGCGGCCAATCTGCCTGTCAGACGCTGGACGTCCCTGGCGGACTGCGGAGGCGACATGTCGATGATGGCCTGGATCTTGGTTGGGTTGGCCTCGATGCCGCGGTGTGACACCAGGTAGCCCAATATCTTGCCCTGGCGAACACCGAAAACACACTTTTCCGGGTTTAGGCGGAGTCGTGCATCTCGCATGTTTGCGAATGTCTCGGCCAGGTCGGCGAGATGGTCCTCCTTATTTTTGCTGGCGACGACGATGTCGTCCACATATGTAAATATATTTCTGCCGACCTGGCCTTCGAGTACTGTTTTGGTGAGTCTGGAGAAGGTGGACCCGACATTCTTGAGACCCTCCGGCATTCTGATGAAGCAATAAGTGCCGAAGGGTGTTATAAAGCTGGTGCTAGCCTTGTCTTCCGCCTTCATGTATATCTGGTGATAGCCGGAGAAGCAGTCGAGGAGAGACATGACCTCGCATCCGGCCGCGCTATCGACTATTTTGTCGATCCGTGGCAACGGGAAATTGTCTTTTGGGCAGGCCTTATTGAGACTGGTGAAGTCTATGCACATCCGCCATTTTCCGCTTTTTTTTGCACCATTACAACATTGGAGAGCCATGTGGGGTAAGCCACTGGCTCAATGAATTTAGCCTCTAGGAGGCGGTGCACCTCCGCCTTGGCGGCCTCTGTCTTTTTGTCGGACATTTTGCGGAGCCTTTGCTTTCTTGGTCGCACCGAGGGGTCAATTCCCAAACTGTGCTCGATTATGGATCGGCTGACTCCGACCAGGTCGAGGGCGGACCAGGCGAAGACATCTTTATTCTTGGCCAGGCAGCAGAGGAGCTTCTCTTCTTCATGCGAAGTAAGGTCTTCGCTGATAGTGACTGTCTGCTTGGGCGTGGCCTGATCGAGGGGGACAATCTTGGTCCCATCCTGACTCTGCAACTGAGCCTTGTCGTGCTGCTTGTCAGTTGGGCTGGCGGGCGCGGGGACCTCGCACTGTGTCGTGAGACAGTGCACGTTCCTCTGACCAGGCACGAAGTCCTGCTCTATGTTGCGCGCTGTCTGCTGGTTACCGAAGACTGTAATTACGCCTAGCGGGCCTGGTATCTTCATGCACAAATACAGTCCGTGGATGGCAGCTTCAAACTTATTGATGGAGCCCCGACCCATGATGGCGTTGTATGGATATACCATATCCACAATGTCAAAAGTCACTTGCTCACTTCGGGCATTGGGTGCTACACCGAAGGAGAGGGGCAACTCTATTTTGCCGACGGGGAAGGTGCCTTTGCCGCCGAAGCCGTACAACGGGTTGTCCGAAGGCTTAAGCAGGCTGTGGCTGATGCCCATGCGATCGAAGGCATGGAGGAAGATGATGTCCGCCTGGCTGCCGTTGTCAACGAGGACCTTGTGTAGGTCCCAGCCTGCCACACTGCAATTGATAACCATGGCATCGCAGTGGGGGGCGCTGCGCAAGTCGACGTCCCGTGCGTCGAAGGTGAGCGGTATGTGGGACCACTTTGTCTGCACAACTGGGCCCGTGACGGCGACATGGTTTATGCTGCGGTAGTGGTCCCGCTTCTGCCGCTTGGTGTCGAAGTCGGTGCTGGACCCCCCAGTTATCATATGAATGACTCCGCGATAAGGTTGATCGGCGAAGTCTTCCTGCTTTGGGGCATGGGGGATGTTTTGTTGTTGCTGGTGTGGTGGTGGAGGCGGAGGATGTACGATTTGTACTTCCTGATGATGTTGGTAAGCGTGGTGCGGTGGATGCGGGGCGGGAGCGTGGATGTATGGTGGAGGGGGTGGCTGGTAATTATGCGCGACAATCCTGGGGTTGTCGGCTGGCTGCGCCCTCGCCATTCTGTCTCTGGTGGCCTTCACTTCGGGGCAGTCTTTTGTTTGGTGGGCGCAGTCTTCGCCATGGAAAAGGCAGTAAAATCGGCGCGGTGGAGGGGGTGGCTGCGCACGCCCTCGGCCCCTGCCGCGAGTTCCACTTCCGCGGCCCTGGGGGGGATGTTCCTGGCGACGAAGGGGGTCAGCGGCCGGCTGGTGGTTGGCAATGTTATGCACTTGCTGCTGACCGCGTCCATCTCGACCGGAGTCTGGTTGCGGAGTCCTTGTCCACGTGCGGCTGGACTGTGGAGCATCTTTTGGCTTCCGCTGGGACTCAATCTTGCGCTGGTGGAGCTCCTCGGATCTGGCGTACTTTTCAAACAGCTGGTATAACTCTTGGAGGTTCTTCGGCGGATCTCTGATGCAGTGGCTGTAAAGGACGCCAGCGCGAAGACCACTGATAGCATAGTGGATGGCAATCTGGTCGTCGACTGAGGGTAGCTGTGACTTGAGTGTCAGGAATTTGCGGTAATATTCCCTCAGGGTCTCCCTCTCTAGCTGCTTGCAGAGCGAGAGCTCGGCCAGGGCGTCGGTGTCCGGGCGGTACCCTTGGAAGTTGAGGAGGAACTTGTCCCGGAGACTTCTCCAGGAATCGATGGACAGCGGAGGCAACCTGGTGAACCAGGTGAGTGCGGGGCCCTCGAGGGCGATGATGAAGGACTTCGCCATTGTGGCATCGTCCCCCCCGGACGATGCGACGGCGACCTGGTAACTCATTATGTATTGAGCCGGGTCGGTGCTGCCGTTGTACTTGGGGTAGGTCCCAGCCCAGAAGTTAGCTGGCCACAGCGTCACTTGCAGGTGAGGCGCCAGGGGGCTTCGCTCATCGAGATAATTGACCCCTTGGAATGGCGCGGCGTGCGGGAAAGTGAAGTCACGCTGGGGGAAACGCGGGTCCTCCGGTTGCGCGCGGTGTTGCAGGGGTGGCCCATGCTGCAGGCCGGGGTGGCCTTCGCGCGTGTCTTCGTTTTGTGCGCGCTGCTGGAGGGATGACTCGTGCCGCGGGCTGAGGTGGCCTTCGCGCTGCATCAGCGCAATCTCCCGCTCGAGTTCCTGGGCCTTGTGCTCTTCGTCGCGTATCATCTGCCGCACTTTGGCGAGTGCGGACACACGCTAGCGCTTGGCCTCCAGTATCTCCTTCTGCCTCTGGAGGTTGCGGTTCTTGAGGCGCAGGGCGCGCAGCTGTAGCTGTTCTTCTGCTGAGACGCCGAGGACCTCACCGTCCTCGGCGAGGTCCGCGCCCTCCGGTGGTGCGAAGTCTGAGGGAGGTGCGAAGCCTGAGGGAGGTGCGAAGCCTGAGGGAGGTGCGAAGCCTGAGGGTTGTCCCTCAGGGTCGCAGGTGCGGAGGGTGTCGTCTTCAGTGGCCTCTTGGTGGGTGGATTGGGTGAGGGCGAGGGCCTTGCCCTTTCTTGCGGCGAGCAGTGCTGCCTTCGCAGCCTCGTCAGCCTTCGGGTTAGCTCTCTTGGGTGCCATCGTGGGTGGTTGTCTCGTAGCACGAACGGTGGGCGCCAAATGTTGGCACTTGCTCTCGACAGCAAGGGAATCCAACACGAGTGAATGGTGATGGCAACAGGGCACTCGCACATGATGGCAAAAGCTCTGTTAATCTAGCCTCTCACGGGCACTGTGCGGGGGTATTTATAGGTATCCGAGTGCACGGCGCCTTGTGTTAAGGACGCATGTGCCCTCAGGTACCTAGTTTATCCCTAGAATATTCCCATAAAGCGGGGTTACAAGCTGTAATTACAAGTATGCCTTTACAAATTAGGCCCGTAACACAACCGCGGCCACGCAGGGCCCGTTACAATGGGCCAGATCTCATGTGGGCCTCAGAGCTGAACGAGGCCGCGCCGCGGGGAGGCGTCGCCGCAGGCCTTCGTCTGGTGCCGAATCGAGCGAAGGGTCTCCGTGTTGTCTCTGGTGCCGATGAAGCGAAGGGTGTCCCTGCCTGCTTTGTCTGTCAGGGCAGGGGCTAAGCAGTGGAGACTTCGGGCGAAGGGTGGCGTTTCTGCCTTCGCTCCAACAGTCAACAAGGTCCTCGAAGATTTATTGGGAGCCTGTGTGTTGACGTTCGACAGGGATTGGGAGTCCAGTTTGCCGTACGCCGAATTCTCATATAACAACAGCCATCAGACCAGCATCAAAATGTCACCATTCGAAGCATTGTATGGAAGAAAGTGCCAGACCCCCCTAATGTGGTCCAATGTAGGGGAAAGGACACTAGAAGGACCCGACTTTGTTAAAGAAGCCGAAGAGAAAGTTGCCATGATCCGCAAGAAGTTACTTGAAGCTCAGAGTCGATAGAAAAGTTATGCAGACAACAGACGGAGAGAACTCAGATTTGAGGATGGAGATTTCGTATACCTCAAGGTCTCCCCGATGCATGGTGTCAGAAGGTTCCAGATGAAAGGAAAGCTAGCACCGCATTTCGTTGGCCCCTATCCCATCATTAGCAGAGTGGGACCTGCAGCATACCGCCTTGAGCTACTAGAATCCATGGCAGATATTCACAATGTGTTTCATGCGTCCCAGCTCCATAAATGCCTGCAAGTACTAGAGAACCACATTGAGACAGAGACAATTCAGATTCAAAAGGATCTCTAGTACCGGGAAAAGCCAATCAAGATTCTCGACTCAGCAGTCCAAAAGACCCGCAAATCAGAAGTAAGACTCTGTAAGGTTCAGTGGAGCAGAGAAGGAGAAGAGGAAGCCACCTGGGAAAGTGAGGACTCTCTGAGGAGGGAATACCCTTACCTTTTTCTCGAGCCCCGTCTAAATCTTGAGGGCGAGATTCCTTTAAGTGGGGTAGGTTTGTAACATCCCAATTTCTAACCCAGGTTTGAAACCCATATAACCCCCCTCCCTCTCATATCTATCCCAAAACTCCCTTAGATTTTTCCCATCATATGCATACACTTGGTTTGAATATGAACACCTCACTTAGATTTTATTTTCCAGCACCTAGATTATCTATTAAATTAATTGTTGAAAAGAAAAAGATATAAAAATGGATATAGGAATTAGAAAATAAAAAGAAAAACTCTCTTTCCCCCCTAGCTGGGCTGAATCCAGCCCATGCCGCGACCGCCTCCCCCCCTCGCACCCGCGCTTCTCCTCCCTTTCGGCCCATTGCCGGCCCGCTCTCGCGCGCGCGCAGCCGCTCCGCTCCCCCTCTCTCTCTCGCTGACGAGCCGGCCCCACCTGCCAGCCGCTCTCTCTCGCGCTCCCTCCCGCTGGCAGACCGGCCCCACCGGTCAGTCGCTTCGTCGGTCCTCCTCGCGTACGACTCGCCGCCGTCCCCTCCATTGCCGTCCCCTCGACCATCCCCTTGCCGCACAGGAAAGTTTGGCACCGCCTGTCCTCGCCGCTTGACCGTGTACTCGCCCGGTACCCCCCCCCCCCGCCGTGAGGTCTCATCGTCGTCGCTGTGCGGCATTAATGCCGGCACGGTGCACCTCACCACTGCCCGCCGAGCTCCGCCGCTCCCCTTCCCTCCGACGCCTATAAAAAGGTCACCCCGAGCACCTCCTTCCCCGCACCGGCCTTAGCCACCACTCTCCCCCTCGCCCGAGCCCAATTCGCGGAAGCACCGTCGTCATCTTCCTCTCCGGTAAGCCGTCCCGCTCTTCTCCCTTCCCCTCTGTTGGTCCAGCGAGCAATTGGGTTGGCCTACCAGCTTCACCACATCGCCGTGAACTCAGAACGCTATTCCTCCACCCCAATCCCTCGCCCAAAGCTCACCGACGGCGACTCCCACCGTGGAGCTCCGCCACCTCCCCGCGGGCAACCCCCTCCCGAACCCCTCTAGCCAAATTGAGCCTGCCCCTAGGTTTGCCAGACCCTCCCCGTGCTAAGGCAACCACCCATTGCCCAAGAACCGGGCCACCGGCGGTGAATCGCCGCCGAGCCCACCGGCGGCCTGGTTTCTCCCCCGCGGACGGTCAGTTCGCCCCGCCGTCGACCCGCGGCGCCGTTTCCCCCCCTCCGCTCTCGCTGGCGTGTGGGCCCGCGGCGACGGCGTCATCACCTCGCGCGCCCGCGCCGTCACCCGCCTTGGGCCGCAGCTGTGTCGGCGCCCTCGCGCGCGCGCACGCTGCGCCTGGTTGGGCCAGAAATCCCCCCGGCCCACCAGTGCTGGAATCCCTTTTCTTTTTCCTTTTTCCAACCTTTTCTCCTTTAATTAGTATTTTCTCAATATTTTATGCACCAAAAATTATCAAAATGATTTCCAAGTCACATGTAATAATAATGTTAGAAATGACACACTACAATTAGTAAACCACTGTTGATGTATTGCTTTATTGACTGTTTTACTAGAAGAAGCGGGGACCGTTGATCCGGAACCCGTAGCCCCGGAAGAAGGGCCGGAGCCCGATCTCCCGGAAGTAGATCTTTTGTGCCAGGAAAGCTTCGACGAAGGCAAGTCCATCCTTCCCTTGATGCATAAATTACCTATTCTTTCTACCACTACCTAGGCCAGGATTTCAGGGCGGGATATCTGCATTGTGAGCAAAGAGATAGCCTGCATTAACATATATCTTTCAGATATGAAATGTGGGTTGGGAGAAAGGGGAATATGATACTTCAAATAAGGTTTCTTTTAAAAAGGGATGTGCGATGAAGGGTACTCACCCTCATCACCTTGGGAGTGGGATGATCAAGGACTCCCTGGTTTAGGGGAGGGCCTAAGGTGTTGGCTCAGCTGGTTTAGGCGTGAGCAGAAGGATTGTCCCCTCATATAAGGACCGGTTTGTCATCTTCACTACCTTTACTCCTTAATAGTACAACCACTCGAGACTGTGTGGGCAGTCACTCAATCTGAACTCGTACGGTCCAGCCCCAGGGTTATGAAGGCTGGGGAGCACCGGGAGGATAAGGAGGGGGAATGTTTTGTCCAGTTTGGACATGGCGGTGGCCTGACTCCTTCCGGTGTAACCGTTAAGTTTAGGACGTGCGGGGGAGGAAAGAGATCCGGCATTCGGGTCTCGCGACGGTGAGATTGCAGAAACCGGACTAGTGGGTAAAGTGTACCCCTCTGCGCAGAGTTTGAACCTATTCGAATAGTCCGTGTCCACTGGTATGGATGAGTCTGGTGTGGTATGACAATTAGAGATTTTTTATATAATCTCCGAAAACAGGGAAATGTGTGTGTAAGTGCATACTGAAAAAGAAAACCAGGCCACGGGAGCGGGAAGCTCAGTGGTGGTTGAGTATTTTGTTACTGTTAAGTCTTTGGGAAAAACCTTACAGCAACGACCTTTCTCTAAGAAAATGAAGAGTGACTTCAACTCCACCAAATAAAGCATGTATGACATAGGTCTCTTTCTCTTTATGGGAGCGGGATGGGCTTGCGGAATACCTAGTGTATTCACCCAGATTTATTTATGTTTTTTAGCAGCCGAAGACTTCTTTTCTGCTATGCTTGATTGAGTGGGCTGTGTCTACACCCAGTTCTGCCTGTGGCTTGGGCTAGTATATTTCCCTACTGCGCTCTGTATTCTGGCTCTCTTGAGCTTGTACTCCAGTATTGTAATAACTCTTGTTTAAACTCTGTACTATTTGAAGTAAGGAATGTGGTTGCTAGCCTCCTGGGACTAGTAATTGTATCACATTTGAGTCCCAAAGGATCGGGACGCTTCACCCTCTCAGTCTGACCATCAGTCTATGGGTGGTAAGCTGAACTTCTGATTAGCTTGGTTCCTAAAGACTCTTGCAGTTGTTCCCAAAATCTGGCAACAAATTGGGCTCCTCGATCAGGGACAATGGTCCGGGGCAATCCGTGCAAACACATGATTCGGTCGATGTACAGCTCTGCATACTTCTGAGCCTTATCGGTGGTGTGCACAGGGAGAAAATGTGCCACTTTCGTCAGTCGGTCCACAATAACCCAAATTGAGTCATGATGACGAGAGGTGTTGGGCAGACCCACGATGAAATCCATGCTGATGTCATCCCATTTCCACGAAGGTATAGACAGGGGCTGCAAGGCTCCAGCTGATTTCAAGTGGCTGGCCTTTATCCTCTGACATGTGTCACATTATGATACATACTGGGCTATCTCCCTCTTCATTCTGGTCCACCAATACAAGGGCTTCAGATTATGGTATATTTTGGTGCTTCCCAGATGCATAGAAAATTTGGAGAGATTGGCTTCATCCAAGATTTTCTTCTTGAGATCCCTGCTTTTAGGAACCACCAATCTGCTTTCAAACCATAATATACCCTTTCCATCTTGGCGGAAACATTTATACTTCTCAGTCTTCTGATGGAGGTTCTCCTTGATAATTTGCACTCCCTTGTCACTGAGCTGGGCCATGATGATCTAGTCTTACAAAGTTGGCTCAACGGAAATGTGCGACAAAGCACCAGAAGGAATCACTTCGATCTTCATTTTGCTCAACTCATCACACAAGGTGTTAATGCGAGAATCCATCAGAACACAATTGCATTGCAACTTCCGACTCAAGGCATCAGCTACCACATTGGCCTTTCCTGGATGATAATGTACCTCTAGGTCATAGTCCTTGATTAGCTCTAGCCATCTTCTCTGCCTCATGTTGAGATCAGCCTGAGTAAAGATATACTTAAGGCTCTTATGATCAGTGAAGATGTTGCAGTGGGTTCCCATCAAATAGTGCCTCCACATTTTCAAGGCATGAACCACCACTGCCAACTCTAGGTCATGAGTGGGATAATTCTGCTCATGAGGTCGGAGTGCTCTTGATGCGTAAGCAATGACTCGGTCATCTTGCATTAAGACACAACCCAGTCCAGTGCCAGAGGCATCACAGTACACATCAAATGGCTTGCTGCTGTCGGGTTGCGCTAACACCGGTGCTGTGGTCAGATGTTGCGTCAATGCATGGAAGGCATCTTCGCACTTCTGACCCCAAACAAACTTGGCTTCCTTCTTCAGTTATGGGCTTCACAATTCGAGAGAAATCTGGAATGAATCTTCGGTAATAACCAGCTAATCCCAGAAAACTCCGAATCTGACGGACAGTCGTGGGTGGCCTCCAGTTCATCACTTCTTGCACCTTTTCAGGATCAACAGCTATGCCTGCCTAAGAGATAGTGTGACCCAAGAATTTAATCTCCGTTAGCCAAAAATCACACTTTGATAATTTGGCATAGAGACGGTGTTCTCACAGACGTTGGAGCACTACATGCAAATGCCCGGCATGTTCTTCTTCGTTCTTCGAGTACACCAGGATGTCATCAATGAAAACCACCATGAATTTGTCCAGTTCAGGCATGAACACAGAATTCATCAGATACATGAAATATGCTGGTGCATTGGTCAGCCCAAATGACATCACCAAGAATTCATACAACCCATATCTGGTCGAGAAAGCTGTCTTTGGAATATCACTTGCCCGTATCTTGATCTGATGATAGCTAGAGCGAAGGTCTATCTTGGAAAACACTTTGGCTCCGACCAACTGGTCAAAAAGAACATCAATACGAGGCAAAGGATACTTATTCTTGATAGTCACCGCATTGAGAGGGCGGTAATCTATACACAGCCTCAGGCTTTCATCTTTCTTCTTTACAAACAGGGTTGGACATCCCCAAGGCGAAGTACTTGGGCGAATAAATCCTTTGTCCAGCAACTCCTACAATTGCTTCTTTAATTCTGCCAACTCAGCGGGTGGCATCTGGTAGGGCCTCTTGGAAATTGGTGCCATTCCCAGTTGCAATTCGATGGCGAATTTGATGTCCCAGTCTGGTGGCATTTCTAGCAATTCATCAGGAAAAACATCTACATACTCACAGACCACTGGAATCTCCTTCAGGGATGACTCCGTCATAACAAAAGCACATGACTGAGTAGAATTCTGATTGGGCAGAAACAAGATGAAACTCCCACAGGTTGGGGAATTGATTTCGACGATGGGCTGGCTACATCAAGCATTACTCGATGTCTAGTCATCCAATCAGCTCCCAGAATAATATCCACACTCTCCAAACCCAAAATAAGGAGGGTGGTCCTGATAATGTGGCTTCCCAGTTGAATAGGCACATTTTGGTTTAATTGATTAGTTGCAACTTTACCCCTAGGTGTTGCTATCATGAATGACCCTTTGGCATGACAGAAAGGCAATTGACATTTTGCACTGAACTTCTGGCTAATAAAACTATGAGATGCACCAGAATCAAACAGAATTAAAGTAGGTTGATTTAAAACTGAAAAGATACCGGTCATGATGGGGGCTCCCTTAGGTACTTCCTCCAGAGTAGTGAAGTTGAGCTTCCCTTGCCTGACTTGTACCTTCTGCTTTCTTCCCTTGTCTTGATTTGGTGCTGGTATCTACCTCTGCTGATTCCTTGGACAATTCTTGGCATAGTGACCCACATTGCCACAAGTGAAGCACTTGTTCCCATTGCCCTGGCGGAACTGCTGCTGCGGAGGCTGATTGTTCCCTAGAGCGGGAGCTGGAAAACGAGTGGGTGCCGGTTGCTGCTGCTGCTGAGGTGGCCTGATCACCCATCTACCTGCCTGCTGCTGAAAACCCTTGCTCTAATTGTGAGAAACAATCCAGAATCTCTGGGCCTGAGCGGATGGTGCTGCCATTGGTGCCTTTCTCTTCTTCTCTGCCCGGTGAGCTACAATACAATCCTCCTAGGAGATGGCCAGGTTGACCAACTCATTGAAGCTATCATTCCGGACAGTGTTGAGATGTTCCCGCAGCTTCGTGTTGAGACCCCTGCGAAAGCGGTCTCTCTTCTTCTCATCAGAATCAGCATGGTAACCTGCATACTGGCATAGGTCATTGAAGGCCTAGGCGTACTGCAATACCGTGCGGGTTCCTTGATTAAGTGAAAGAAACTCATTCAGCTTGCGATCGAGAATTCCAGCTGGAATGTGGTGCCCTCTGAAAGCAGTCTTGAATTCCTCCCAAGACACTTCATGATCAGCAGGGAGCATAGCACGGAAGTGGTCCCACCAAGTCTGAGCAGATCCGTGAAGCTGCTGCGCGGCGAAGCGAGTCTTGGTAGCATCAGGGTAGTCTCCCGTGAGGAGGGGAAACTTGGATTCCACAACGCGTAGCCACGCGTCGGCATCCAACGGATCCTCTGCCTTGGTGAACAAGGGTGGATGCATAATCAGGAACTCCTGGTAGGTTGCTGCTGCTGGCCTCCACCATACTGCTGAGGGTGGGGCTGGCACTGCAAGAGCTGTCGCAGAATCTCGTTCTGCTAGGCCATCAGCTCCTGCACTGTGGGAGCTAGAGGAGGTGGCGGGGGAACTTGCTCGTTATGCCCGCGACGCTGCCTAGCTGCCATCTGAAAATAGAGAGTGTCGCCAATGTTATCTCAATTCACCAGTTCAAACGTCATGCTATTGTCTCGTATGGAAAGAAATTTGCCATCATCATAACATTAAGTTCGAAATGAAGATAACATGGTTACATCATCTCAAAAGTTTTCAAGGGTTACATCAATTAGAGGAAAGTACCCGTAAGCCTAGTTCAAAATCTGACATTAACTAAGCTCGCGTAGGTTTCTATTCGCCTAAAGCGTCCAAGTGACTGATCAACCCTGAGCGGTGGAAGCAAAACTAGATGCGGGTGAAGGGGGCATCGCGGAGGTAGTCCCATTGGCACCAGGGGCTGGTCCTAACTCCTCGGGAGCCTCTTCTCCCTCACTTCCGGCCTCATTGGCCTCCATCTCTAAGTGGTGCATGTCTAGGTGGTCATTAGCTTCTTCGAGTTCCCGCTGCACATCATGGAGCTGGTTCTCCAAGACATCAATAGTGTTGTCTCGGATCTCCACCTGCTACTCCAATGTGGTAATGCGCTGGCTCAGCCTTTCCACCTGCAAATCCTTCTCCACCAACTCGGAGGACAAGTCGACCACAAAGTATTCTCGGCTGTCGAGGGTGAGCTTGGTGGTTTGAGCGATGTTAGCAAGGTGTGCCATAGCGTCGCTCTGCAGGGCCTGAAGGTGGTACAGCGCACTCATGCACTGCACAGTGACCCTCCCAACCAAGTCAGGATACATCGCCCACACATCCCTCACATGGCTCACACGATTACACCACATGGGGTCATCCTTCTTCTCAGCAGGGAAGAGTCCCAAGGGGTGCATCACCATCTCCAGGGAATGGTAGCCACCGAAAGTTGTCAGAGTCCTCAAGGCTACTGCTTCAGTGGTGTCGTCCGTCCTGAATCCAATCGTCTCGGAGTCAAGAGAACGCCAACCCGGCTGAAGGGGATGAGCCTCCAAGGTTAGCCAAACTCGGCAACGGGGTACCCGATGTTCCTCGTACAACTGCACTGTGTACAAAGGGGCGTAGGGTAACCGGCGGAGTTAAGCACTTCCCACAAGATGGAAGGAAAACTATCGTGAGAAAGGAAGTCAGAGCTGAAACGAGTGTCTCCTCCACTGGCGGGGGTGGGTGAATTCATCTGCGGAAGGGGATCAGATGAAAAGATTATGATGGAAGGAAGAAAAATAAAAGTGCCTGGATGATTTTAAAAGGAAGCGGGTTAGCTCAATTTTTAATTCCTTTTAGTTTTTTTTAATGCATGCATGCTGAAATCAACGTTTCCTCTCCGAAGGAAATAAAAGGAGGGGCTCCTAGGGCACCCTTCAAAAGCTAAGGATTGGCCCATAGGGCCTACTTACTTAGCCACCTATTTCTCCCACTATCCCTAAGGCCTTTCGTCCTAGGTCTAGCGGTCTAGTCCTGATGATTCTTATCAGTTTCTAAGCAAGTTTTAGATTTTGAAAATTGGTATTCATGGTTTATTGCCCTTTTCTGTGGTGGTATTTGCTCTGATATCAGCTATGGTGGAACCGCCCGAATTATTCCAGCTTAAGTGTGTAACACCCAGGTGTTACCCTGGCTAGAGCCACTTTGGCACTAGAAGCTGTGATCACATAAGATAAAGGCTTAGGGCAGCACATAAGAACCTTGGGGCTCATGTTATGATTAAGTTGCACATGACATGAGAAACTTTACCCTAAGTCCTTGTGCATTTACTATCTTGGATAATAAGGGGGAGAAGAACCCTAGATTTCTTCAAGCCATGCCTTCCAAAACCCTATGTAAGGGGGGGGAAAGAGAGTGATCAAGTGGGTAAAACATGTGTAACTTTTACCCAAACCTTAAGGGACTTGTAACCAGCATTTAGGGGAAGGAAATATTGCAAAAAGGTCCCTGGAGAAACCCCATTTCAAATCTCCAAGAGGAGAGAGAGCTAGAGCTCTCTAGTTTTCTCTAAGTCACATTTTAACCCTACTTCAAAGACCAGCCGTGTTCACTTTGAAAATGGCGCCAAAACCACTTGGGTTCTATACCAAAAATGTGCTATACCACTTAAGGCACCCCCTGGAAAAATTTGAAACCGAGACTCGGACATTTGACAAGCTTTGACATCGGTTTTGTCGCGGAGTGTGCAGTGAGACAAACCAAACTTGGCGCCGGTCTATCTCCTAACCTAGGGCGTATCCTCCCTTGGAACTCACATGAAATAGGTAGCTCTAGGTGCAGGGAAGAGATCCTTCACAGTCGACATGGCGAGATTCGTACGCTTGGTCGCTCAGCAGAGCGAAGAACACGGGCAGAAGCCAAGCGCCACGTGTTCGACGCGCTCTGAGCGCGCCAGAGCACGCCCGCGCGCGCCCCGCGCCGCGCCCGAGCCAAGCCGGCGCCTCGGCCGCGTCCGCGCCTATAAAACCCACCCCAGCGCTCGGTTGTTTCCCCCAGTGCCTCCTAAGTACCTCACCGGACTCGCCCAGGCCAGCCCTCGCCTCCGGCGACCTCCCCGCGGCCCGCCAGTGCCGGCCAAAGACCACCGTCGTGGCCAACCCCTCTCCAGCCTCCCTCCGTTCAATCCAAGCCTTCGGTTAGCTTCCTGGTGAAGCCGTGAGCCTTGCTCAAGCTTGAACCGAGAGCCTGCGTCACCGGAGTGGCCGAATCGCGCTCGCCGGACTTCAAGAACCCGCCGGCGCACGTGGACCGGGTAATCCACTCGGCCATTCTTCGATTCCTTGCGCGCACAGTCGCTACGCGACCCCGTGAAGCTCACCGTGCCATTGGATTGGACTAGGTCGCCGTGGTTTGGCCGGTACACTCGCCGCCGACGAGCTCGCCCGCCTGCGCACGTGGACCGAGCGATTCCGGCCATCCCCGACGACGAGCCGTACCTCGACGTGACCGCCAGAGCCTCCCCGAGCCGACCCCACCCTTCGCCGGACCTCCCTCGCCGCCGGTAAGCCGCGCCGTCCTTTCTTTCCTACGGCTACTGTTCGGTTTAGGAAAAGGACCGCGGGTGTGAGGAAGAAAACCCTGGGGGGTTAAGTGCAAAGCCAAAGACTCAGGTGAATAGTAACCCGAGGATAGATCTGCGAGAGTTGAATCAAATTAACCTTAGGGGTCTCGGTGCAAACTGGTTTTTCCAGAAAACCTTAATTTAATCTGTTTTTAAATTAGACAGCAACTTTGAAAATGCATAACTTTTGTTTAAATCCTCCAAATTTAGTCAAACCAATTTTGCCTGACTCCAAATAATGTAACCTGTCTAAGAAAAATATAAAACCCCATATGAACTAAAGAAAAATCTAAGGTTCAGATTTATTTTCAGTTTTGGCCAAAAGCTTAATAATAGCAAGAAAAATAGTTGCACTATTTAACTAGGGTTAGAAAAATTTGGAGAAGTTTATATTCACCCACTAACCTAGTTAAAAATGTTAAACCTCTCTGTCCATTTCATCAAGATAGTTTTAACCTCTTCTTCTATAATATGCTTAAGTTTAAGAAAAATAGAAAGGGTGATATAAATGATGAACCAGAAGGCACACCTATTTTTGTTAAGATACTTAGTCAATGTAGTTCACTGGAAAAATATGTCATACCCTGTTGTAGTGTAAAATAAACAAGATACCTTTTTAATGAAGAAAATAGGAATAACTTAGAAAAACCCTACAAAAATATCCCTAAGGTGAAACCTCCCCAAACCTTAGGATAACTAATGTGTTGGTAATAAGAACTTAAGAAAAATCTGAAATCTGTTGTTTGATATTTTTCAAATGACAAGTTAGTTCTAATCACTCTTGTGCACCAAAGTTTAGAAAATTCACCATTAATTAACCACCTTGTAGCTCTCTGCCATTTTTGGTACAAGAGCTTTTTATCATTACCAAAGGCCAGCAAAAATAACCATTAGGTCAGAGACCACTTTAATCAAGGACTTGTAGTGTAAAGTGGCCCATTTTTGCCCAACCATTGTTATTTTTGTTTAAAGATTAGCTTTTATACTTTAAGCCTGAAATTTTCAAAACAAGCTAGTATAGCCAGTGACCACCCACTGTAATTTTTACAGAATTTTTGGAAATTTTTAAACCACTATCATAGTTCAAAACCCCTACTAGAAACCCTAGGTGGAAATTAAGAAGGGAAATTGGATGATGGAACTTAATGTCCTCTTAAGATCTTTATAATTGACCACTGAAATTTATAGAGGCAATACAAATCCAATATGTATTTTAGAAAGAAAACCTAAAACTAACAAGTAATAAGTCTATGACTACCACTAGAAGACCCTCGTAACCAAGAAGCCCTAAGTTAAATTCTTAACTTGAATTCTGTAGCTTAATGTTCTTAAGTTTTGCACAATCATGACATACATGTTCATTGCATTTCGATAGACTGTAATCTTGCTGACGGAGAGTACGTCCTCGTGCCGGAGCAAGGAGCTGCCCAGGAGGTTGCCCCCGACCCAGCACCAGAGCCTGCACCAGAGGACCTGCCTGCCACTGCTTTGGAAGGCAAGCCCCGGTTTTATGCATAACCCGTTATTTATGCTATTTTACTTCACTTAATGATTGTAGGATTGATTGTGCACTTAGGTGTAGGAATTGTTTGAAACCCTAGTTGCATGATCTCAGGAATCCTTTTGAGATGAATACTAGTATGACAGGTCGAGTAGCTGCTTTATTTAATTAGGGTCTCGGTAGAAGACGAGTGATTTTTCTAGCACTCGCGCGAGATCAGGAAGTTGATTGTACCCACTTTCACACTGTCATGATACTAGTTGGTGGACCACAATCCATGGGGATTGGTTGTCCACGAGATGGAAAATGGAATAAGGATTAATGTGCGGATACCTGTGTCAAGCGTTTGAACGTACTAAACACATACCGAGAAATATGGTAAATCGGTAAGCCTAGTACCTGAGTGAACCTGGCAGTGGACATACCTCCTCACGCGACCTGAGACGTAGTCTCCCATTCCGGTTATGGTGGGTACAAGTGCGGTCACTGCACGACGGCCAGTCGGGGTCAGTGAGGCATTGTACGCCAAGGCGGTGAGCCCTGATCTGCTGACGGGGAATCGATGGGGACGGTTGATGTGTGTGGGGACGGAGTGCCCCTACATGTCGTGTGTTTAGGTTTACCTTGCAAGGATAAAACTCGATTCGAATCGTCTGCTTCTCGCAGCTAATGAGACTGCTTGATCCATTGTACTGCATTGAGTAAGAAGTGGAACTGTGATGAGATGATACAAAATGATGATTGCTAAAAATGCTTGCTACTATGTATGAGTAGATAGTACACTTTTAGCCTTAAGAGAGTCACACTTAATTTTGACAAAGTTAAAAATCTTGATTCAGTAACTCAGCTAGTGCTTTTGGCAACCAAACCCTACAGCCAAACAGCTGCATGTCTAGAGGTAGAGGAGTATAGACTCCTCACACCGGGTAAGTCTAGCTGAGTATTAGTATACTCAGCCTTGCTTGTGGCATAATTTTTCACAGGTTCTCTGGAGGACATGGTTGCCGGAGTGACTTGGCCATCCACCCTGCCACCGGGTTGGACTGTCGAGTGGGACCCCGCCTCGGCTGAGGAGGAGCATGAGGAGTGATGGGACAGGCTTCCCCATCCCTCCATTTATTTACCGTTAGTTTAATTTCCGCTGCATTCCAAAAACAATGATGGTTACTTTTGCGAAACTCCGATGATGACAATGGTAATGTAATAACTAAATACTCTTCCATGCATGGTTTTATGCTTTATTGTATTTGCTCTGTGACTCACCATCGAGTGAGACTGTGGTACATGATCCTGTCAGTGGCCGTGTCGGACTAGATCCGAGGGATTGACGGGTTATTCCCATTTAAGTGTGGTCCAGCCTCTAAGGTCGGACTTAGGCACTTAAGTCGGAATAATTCGGGCAGTTCCGCCACAGCTGGTATCGGAGCTTGTACCACCACAGAGGAATCAATAAATCCTAAATACCATCCCTTTTCGAAAAGTAAAACTGGATAGAAACAATGTTGGATAGATAGTAGGGCAAGCAGGATAGACCTAGGACGTGAAGCCTTAGGATGATAGAAGGGTAGCTAGGTGGCTAAGTGACTAGGCCCTACAGGCCACTTTTACAGGATGGGAGTCTTTCCTATTCCTTTCATTCTCTTGTGAGGTCGTTCAGGACGTGCATGCATGCATTCTTAATTAAGTAAATAATTGACTAAAAAGTGAGATAGCAGCCAACTAGGTCCTCACTATCTTTTTCTTTTAACCAGAGGCAGGTTGAGTTTTGTTTTCCCTGTTCTTTTTACTTCTTTTTCTTTACTTACGCTTAACCGTGCACAGATGACTTCCCACGGATCCTCTGAGGATGGAGATGCACTGACCCACACTGACGGACTTGCACGAGAGGGTTTTCCCCGCATCTTGTGGGAGGTGCTTCAGGGGGCAGGATATTTGACACCCCCTCAGTACGCGGTGCAGCTATTCGAGAAGCACCGGGTACCTCGCTGCAGGGTGAGGATGACCTTGGAGCCTCATCCCTTGCAACCAGGCTGGCGTTCACTGGACTCCGAGTCCTATGGATACCGGGCTGAGGACATTATTGAGGCTATCGCTCTGCATGGACTGACCACCTTCTGTGGATTTCACCCCTTGGAGTTGGCTACTCACCCCATTGGGCTGTTCCCTGCGGAGAAGGAGGACGACCCGATGTGGAAGGACCGGGTGGAGCATGCCAAGGACATCTGGGCTCTCTACCCAGGCCACACGGCACACTTGTCGGTACGGTGCATGAACGCTCTGTATCGTCTGCAAGTGATGCGTGGGGAGGCCATGTCCCACCTGATGGCATTGCTGGAGGACACCAAGATCACCCTGGATAACCGGGAGGAGCTCGTGGTGGATTTATCCCAGGAGCTGGTGGAGAAGGATTTACAGGTGGAGCAGCTGACTGACGAGGCTCATGAGTTGGAAGAGCTGGTGGGTACCAGGGAGAATACCATAGAGGTCCTCGAGGATCAGCTCCTCAACACTCAGCAGCAGTTGGCAGAGGCTAATGCGCATCTGGACATGCATCACCAAGAGATCCATGATGCGGAGGCTGACGAGGACGTCGACATCGAGGGAGGAGACGAGTCTGCCTCCAGTGTAGACACCGCTGGCTCAGGGAGACCACCTTCCCCCGAGTCTAGCGTCGCCTCGTTCGCTCAGTAGAGGCCAGACTAATGCTAGAAATTGGTGATAGTTGGACTCCTCGCCGCTAGCTTAGCTTTTGCACCCTTAGGGTACTAGGCTAGGTAGAGTTGAGTCTTTTGATCCTTGATGTAACCAGTAGTAAAAACTCTTTTGGATGTTTAGGGATGACTGATGGTAATTTAAATTCGGATGGAAGGATCACGTTTTCATTTGTTTTATTGGAATCTATCAATTACTTTGACTCCCCTACCATGTTCGAACCTTAAGCTTGGAGATGTGTTATTAAGCAACCATGTGACTTTTTCAGATGGCTGGGAGGCAGCGTCGTGGCCAGAATGAGCGCGTTCCTCCACCGCCACCGCCTCCCACTCTGCAGGAGCTCATGGCCCAGCAGAATGAGATTCTGAGGCAGCTAGCTCAGCGGCAGCCACCCCCTCAGCAGTATGGTGGAGACCATCAGCGTCACCCCGTCGCTGCTACTTACCAGGAGTTTCTCAGCACCCAGCCGCCACTGTTTACCAGGTCGGAGGACCCACTTGATGCAGATGTATGGTTGAGGGTGGTAGAATCCAAATTCCCACTGCTCCATGGAATTTGCTCGGAGGTCACCAAGGTCAGGTTCGCCACACAGCAGCTTCGCGGACCCGCAAGGACTTGGTGGGACCATTTTCTGGCTATGCAGCCGGATGGCAGAGAGGTGGAGTGGAGGGAGTTCAAGACCGCTTTCAGAGGGCATCATATTCCCGCTGGCATCATGGACCGGAAGCTCAACGAGTTTCTGGCACTTACTCAGGGCAGCAGGACAGTGTTACAGTATGCCCAGGCCTTCAACGATCTGTGTCAGTATGCCGGATACCATGCAGATACGGATGAGAAGAAGCGAGACCGGTTCAGGAGAGGGCTCAGCACCAAGCTCCGTGACCGTCTCAACACTGTCCGGGCCAACAGTTACAATGAGTTGGTCAACATGGCCATCTCCCAGGAAGACTGCATCTTGGCTCGGCAGGCGGAGAAGAAGAGGAAGACCCCTGTGGCCGGACCCTCGTCACAGCCCCAGCGCTTCAGGATTGTGTCTGACTCCCAGAGCAGGGGACCCCAGCAGCAGCAGGGAAGGTGGGTGATCAGGCCACCACAGCCGCAGCAGCAGCAACAGCAGCAGGCACCCAACCGTGCCCAATTCCCAGTTCAGAGGAACAACCAGCAGCAGCAGTACCGCCAGGCTAATGATAATCGGTGTTTCACTTGTGGCAGTACTGGGCACTATGCCAAGAATTGTCCCAAGAATCAGCAGAGGCAGGGGCAAAATGTCAACCAGAACCAGGGGAAGAGGCAGAAAGTGCAAGTAAGGCAGGGCAAGCTGAACTTCACTACAATGGCTGACATTCCAGAGGGAGCACCCGTCATGACTGGTATCTTTACAGTTTTAAATTTTCCTGCTATTGTTCTTTTTGATTCTGGTGCTTCACATAGTTTTGTCAGTGCCAAATTTAGTGTCAAGTGCCAGCTGCCTTTTTGCCACACCCACGGGGCTATTACTATTTCAACCCCGGGAGGCAGGATTGCCACAAATCAAATCAGCAGGCATGTGCCCATAAAGTTTGGTAGTTTGATAGTTAAAACTGACCTTCTTATCTTGGGACTGGATAGTGTGGATATCATCTTGGGAACTGATTGGTTGGCCAAACATCGGGCAATATTGGATATTGCAGCCAGAGCCATTGAAATTCATTCTCCTGCTTATGGCGAGACTGTTTTGTACTTACCCAACCAGGGTGATGCCCAGTCTTGTGCCTTTGTTATGGCAGAGTCTCCAGTAAGGCAGATCCCAGTAGTCTGCGACTACCCCGATGTCTTTCCGGAGGAATTGCCAGGAATGCCACCTGACAGAGATATTGAGTTCGCCATTGAATTGCAACCCGGGACTGCTCCTATCTCCAAGAGACCTTATAGGATGCCTCCCGCGGAGTTGGCAGAACTGAAGAAACAATTGCAAGAATTGTTGGACAAGGGATTTATTCGACCAAGCACTTCACCATGGGGATGTCCCGCCTTGTTCGTGAAGAAGAAGGATGAGAGTTTGAGGATGTGTGTTGATTACCGCCCTCTCAATGCGGTGACTATCAAAAACAAGTACCCGTTACCCCGCATTGATGTTCTGTTTGAGCAATTGGTGGGAGCCAAGGTATTCTCCAAGATAGACCTTCGCTCGGGCTACCATCAGATCAAGATCCGCGCCAGTGACATTCCCAAGACGGCTTTCTCTACCAGATATGGACTCTATGAGTTTCTGGTGATGTCTTTTGGGCTAACCAATGCCCCGGCTTATTTCATGTACTTGATGAACTCAGTATTTATGCCAGAGCTGGACAAGTTTGTGGTTGTCTTCATTGATGACATTCTGGTTTATTCCAAGAATGAAGATGAACACACGGAGCATCTACATATTGTGCTTCAGAGACTTCGCGACCATCAGTTATATGCTAAGTTGTCCAAGTGTGAGTTCTGGCTGAAAGAAATAAAATTCTTGGGTCACACAATTTCTCAGGATGGGATATCAGTTGATCCTGAGAAGGTGCAAGAAGTGATGGACTGGAAACCCCCGACTACAGTGAAGCAGATTAGGAGTTTTCTGGGATTGGCAGGGTACTACCGACGATTTATTCCGGATTTCTCTAGAATTGCCAAGCCAATGACTGAACTGTTAAAGAAAGGAGTCAAATTTGAGTGGAGCCAAAAGTGTGAAGATGCTTTTCATACCCTGAGGCAACATTTGACAACAGCTCCAGTGCTAGCTCAACCCGACAACACCAAGCCATTTGAGGTTTATTGTGATGCTTCTGGTACGGGATTGGGTTGTGTGTTGATGCAAGAGAACAGAGTGATTGCTTATGCTTCCCGAGCCCTTAGACCTCATGAGCAGAACTACCCGACCCATGATCTGGAGTTGGCAGCAGTAGTTCATGCTCTCAAGATATGGAGACACTACTTGATGGGAGCTCACTGTAACATTTACACTGATCACAAGAGCCTCAAGTACATTTTCACTCAGGCAGATCTGAACATGAGGCAGAGAAGATGGTTGGAATTGATCAAGGACTATGATTTGGAGGTGCATTACCATCCTGGCAAGGCAAATGTTGTGGCAGATGCTTTGAGCCGAAAAGCCCAATGTAATTGCATGAACATGGATGCAAGAATCACCACCTTGTGTGATGAGTTGTGCAAGCTGAACCTGGAAGTTGTTCCTTCCGGTGAATTGAGATATATTGCAGTGGAGCCCACATTGCAAGAACAAATAGCTCAGGCACAGTTTGGGGATAAGGGAGTTCAGATTATTAAAGAAATGATCGAGCTGAAGGCAGAGAAATACAAGTGTTTCCGCCAGGACAGCAAAGGAGTTTTATGGTTTGAAGACCGATTGGTGGTTCCCAAGGACCCCGAGCTCAGAAAGAAGATATTGGATGAAGCTCACCTTTCCAAGTTCTCCATGCACCCGGGTAGCAACAAGATGTACCATGATCTCAGACCTCTTTATTGGTGGACCAGGATGAAGAGGGAAATTGCCAAGTACGTTTTAGAATGTGACACTTGTCAGAGAGTAAAAGCTAGTCATCTGAAAGCAGCAGGCCCTTTGCAACCCCTTCCCATACCATCTTGGAAATGGGAGGACATTTGCATGGACTTCATAGTGGGATTACCCAATACCTCCCGGCACCATGATTCCATATGGGTTATTGTAGATAGATTGACCAAGACTGCTCATTTCTTGCCAGTGCACACCACCCACAAGACAGAGAAGTACGCAGAGATTTATGTTGATCAGATAGTAAGGTTGCATGGTATGCCAAAAACCATTGTATCTGACAGAGGAGCACTGTTTGTGGCACGCTTTTGGGAGAAACTGCAAGAATCACTTGGAACCCAAGTAATCCGAAGTTCAGCCTATCACCCTCAAACTGATGGCCAGACAGAAAGAGTGAATCAGATATTGGAAGACATGTTGCGGGCATGTGCATTACATTATGGAAAGGATTGGGATAAGTGTCTCTCTTTGGCAGAATTCTCTTATAATAACAGTTATCAGTCCAGTCTGAAGATGGCACCTTTTGAGGCCTTATATGGGAGAAGATGCAGAACCCCGCTAAATTGGTCTCAAGCAGGAGAAAGGGAAATATTTGGGCCAGATTTGGTAATTGAAGCAGAGGAAAGGGTTAGAGTCATCAGGAAGAACTTAGAAGCTGCTCAGGCCAGGCAAAAGAGTTATCATGACCAGAGACGAAAGCCACTGCAGTTTGAGGTGGGAGATCATGTCTATCTTAAGGTATCACCAACTAAAGGTGTCCAGAGATTCGGGATCAAGGGCAAGTTGGCCCCTCGCTACATTGGACCTTATAAGATCAAGGAAGGTTGTGGACCCGTAGCCTACCAATTGGAACTACCTTCCCATATGTCCGCAGTCCACAATGTGTTCCATGTGTCTCAGCTGCGGAAATGTGTTCGTCTACCCACTGAAGTGCTACCAGAACCAGATATTGAGATAGAACCAGACTTGTCCTACCAGGAGTACCCCGTCAAGGTATTGGATCAGAAGGAAAGATCAACTCGGGCAAGGTCGATCAGAATGTATAAGGTTCAGTGGAGTCATCATTCAACAGAAGAAGCTACATGGGAGACGGAGGATTTTCTACGCTCTCGCTTCCCCGACTTTCTACCCAAAGGAGCCGGTACGTAACCCCAAAACCCCACCCCCCACCTGCCCTTTGAATACAATTATAAGAAAAACTTAGATAACAAGGATAGTCTAAGTTATGGATACAACTTAAGAAGGGCTTCCTTCTGAAGTTGCAAAGAGGATGACATTCGAAGAGCAGTTAACAAGAGAGACTTGGGTAAGGGAGAGACACCACCATCACCCCCCTCAAGCACCCCTCCAAGGGACTCTACCTAAATCTCGGGACGAGATTCCTTTAAGGGGGGAGGGTTGTAACACCCAGGTGTTACCCTGGCTAGAGCCACTTTGGCACTAGAAGCTGTGATCACATAAGATAAAGGCTTAGGGCAGCACATAAGAACCTTGGGGCTCATGTTATGATTAAGTTGCACATGACATGAGAAACTTTACCCTAAGTCCTTGTGCATTTACTATCTTGGATAATAAGGGGGAGAAGAACCCTAGATTTCTTCAAGCCATGCCTTCCAAAACCCTATGTAAGGGGGGGGAAAGAGAGTGATCAAGTGGGTAAAACATGTGTAACTTTTACCCAAACCTTAAGGGACTTGTAACCAGCATTTAGGGGAAGGAAATATTGCAAAAAGGTCCCTGGAGAAACCCCATTTCAAATCTCCAAGAGGAGAGAGAGCTAGAGCTCTCTAGTTTTCTCTAAGTCACATTTTAACCCTACTTCAAAGACCAGCCGTGTTCACTTTGAAAATGGCGCCAAAACCACTTGGGTTCTATACCAAAAATGTGCTATACCACTTAAGGCACCCCCTGGAAAAATTTGAAACCGAGACTCGGACATTTGACAAGCTTTGACATCGGTTTTGTCGCGGAGTGTGCAGTGAGACAAACCAAACTTGGCGCCGGTCTATCTCCTAACCTAGGGCGTATCCTCCCTTGGAACTCACATGAAATAGGTAGCTCTAGGTGCAGGGAAGAGATCCTTCACAGTCGACATGGCGAGATTCGTACGCTTGGTCGCTCAGCAGAGCGAAGAACACGGGCAGAAGCCAAGCGCCACGTGTTCGACGCGCTCTGAGCGCGCCAGAGCACGCCCGCGCGCGCCCCGCGCCGCGCCCGAGCCAAGCCGGCGCCTCGGCCGCGTCCGCGCCTATAAAACCCACCCCAGCGCTCGGTTGTTTCCCCCAGTGCCTCCTAAGTACCTCACCGGACTCGCCCAGGCCAGCCCTCGCCTCCGGCGACCTCCCCGCGGCCCGCCAGTGCCGGCCAAAGACCACCGTCGTGGCCAACCCCTCTCCAGCCTCCCTCCGTTCAATCCAAGCCTTCGGTTAGCTTCCTGGTGAAGCCGTGAGCCTTGCTCAAGCTTGAACCGAGAGCCTGCGTCACCGGAGTGGCCGAATCGCGCTCGCCGGACTTCAAGAACCCGCCGGCGCACGTGGACCGGGTAATCCACTCGGCCATTCTTCGATTCCTTGCGCGCACAGTCGCTACGCGACCCCGTGAAGCTCACCGTGCCATTGGATTGGACTAGGTCGCCGTGGTTTGGCCGGTACACTCGCCGCCGACGAGCTCGCCCGCCTGCGCACGTGGACCGAGCGATTCCGGCCATCCCCGACGACGAGCCGTACCTCGACGTGACCGCCAGAGCCTCCCCGAGCCGACCCCACCCTTCGCCGGACCTCCCTCGCCGCCGGTAAGCCGCGCCGTCCTTTCTTTCCTATGGCTACTGTTCGGTTTAGGAAAAGGACCGCGGGTGTGAGGAAGAAAACCCTGGGGGGTTAAGTGCAAAGCCAAAGACTCAGGTGAATAGTAACCCGAGGATAGATCTGCGAGAGTTGAATCAAATTAACCTTAGGGGTCTCGGTGCAAACTGGTTTTTCCAGAAAACCTTAATTTAATCTGTTTTTAAATTAGACAGCAACTTTGAAAATGCATAACTTTTGTTTAAATCCTCCAAATTTAGTCAAACCAATTTTGCCTGACTCCAAATAATGTAACCTGTCTAAGAAAAATATAAAACCCCATATGAACTAAAGAAAAATCTAAGGTTCAGATTTATTTTCAGTTTTGGCCAAAAGCTTAATAATAGCAAGAAAAATAGTTGCACTATTTAACTAGGGTTAGAAAAATTTGGAGAAGTTTATATTCACCCACTAACCTAGTTAAAAATGTTAAACCTCTCTGTCCATTTCATCAAGATAGTTTTAACCTCTTCTTCTATAATATGCTTAAGTTTAAGAAAAATAGAAAGGGTGATATAAATGATGAACCAGAAGGCACACCTATTTTTGTTAAGATACTTAGTCAATGTAGTTCACTGGAAAAATATGTCATACCCTGTTGTAGTGTAAAATAAACAAGATACCTTTTTAATGAAGAAAATAGGAATAACTTAGAAAAACCCTACAAAAATATCCCTAAGGTGAAACCTCCCCAAACCTTAGGATAACTAATGTGTTGGTAATAAGAACTTAAGAAAAATCTGAAATCTGTTGTTTGATATTTTTCAAATGACAAGTTAGTTCTAATCACTCTTGTGCACCAAAGTTTAGAAAATTCACCATTAATTAACCACCTTGTAGCTCTCTGCCATTTTTGGTACAAGAGCTTTTTATCATTACCAAAGGCCAGCAAAAATAACCATTAGGTCAGAGACCACTTTAATCAAGGACTTGTAGTGTAAAGTGGCCCATTTTTGCCCAACCATTGTTATTTTTGTTTAAAGATTAGCTTTTATACTTTAAGCCTGAAATTTTCAAAACAAGCTAGTATAGCCAGTGACCACCCACTGTAATTTTTACAGAATTTTTGGAAATTTTTAAACCACTATCATAGTTCAAAACCCCTACTAGAAACCCTAGGTGGAAATTAAGAAGGGAAATTGGATGATGGAACTTAATGTCCTCTTAAGATCTTTATAATTGACCACTGAAATTTATAGAGGCAATACAAATCCAATATGTATTTTAGAAAGAAAACCTAAAACTAACAAGTAATAAGTCTATGACTACCACTAGAAGACCCTCGTAACCAAGAAGCCCTAAGTTAAATTCTTAACTTGAATTCTGTAGCTTAATGTTCTTAAGTTTTGCACAATCATGACATACATGTTCATTGCATTTCGATAGACTGTAATCTTGCTGACGGAGAGTACGTCCTCGTGCCGGAGCAAGGAGCTGCCCAGGAGGTTGCCCCCGACCCAGCACCAGAGCCTGCACCAGAGGACCTGCCTGCCACTGCTTTGGAAGGCAAGCCCCGGTTTTATGCATAACCCGTTATTTATGCTATTTTACTTCACTTAATGATTGTAGGATTGATTGTGCACTTAGGTGTAGGAATTGTTTGAAACCCTAGTTGCATGATCTCAGGAATCCTTTTGAGATGAATACTAGTATGACAGGTCGAGTAGCTGCTTTATTTAATTAGGGTCTCGGTAGAAGACGAGTGATTTTTCTAGCACTCGCGCGAGATCAGGAAGTTGATTGTACCCACTTTCACACTGTCATGATACTAGTTGGTGGACCACAATCCATGGGGATTGGTTGTCCACGAGATGGAAAATGGAATAAGGATTAATGTGCGGATACCTGTGTCAAGCGTTTGAACGTACTAAACACATACCGAGAAATATGGTAAATCGGTAAGCCTAGTACCTGAGTGAACCTGGCAGTGGACATACCTCCTCACGCGACCTGAGACGTAGTCTCCCATTCCGGTTATGGTGGGTACAAGTGCGGTCACTGCACGACGGCCAGTCGGGGTCAGTGAGGCATTGTACGCCAAGGCGGTGAGCCCTGATCTGCTGACGGGGAATCGATGGGGACGGTTGATGTGTGTGGGGACGGAGTGCCCCTACATGTCGTGTGTTTAGGTTTACCTTGCAAGGATAAAACTCGATTCGAATCGTCTGCTTCTCGCAGCTAATGAGACTGCTTGATCCATTGTACTGCATTGAGTAAGAAGTGGAACTGTGATGAGATGATACAAAATGATGATTGCTAAAAATGCTTGCTACTATGTATGAGTAGATAGTACACTTTTAGCCTTAAGAGAGTCACACTTAATTTTGACAAAGTTAAAAATCTTGATTCAGTAACTCAGCTAGTGCTTTTGGCAACCAAACCCTACAGCCAAACAGCTGCATGTCTAGAGGTAGAGGAGTATAGACTCCTCACACCGGGTAAGTCTAGCTGAGTATTAGTATACTCAGCCTTGCTTGTGGCATAATTTTTCACAGGTTCTCTGGAGGACATGGTTGCCGGAGTGACTTGGCCATCCACCCTGCCACCGGGTTGGACTGTCGAGTGGGACCCCGCCTCGGCTGAGGAGGAGCATGAGGAGTGATGGGACAGGCTTCCCCATCCCTCCATTTATTTACCGTTAGTTTAATTTCCGCTGCATTCCAAAAACAATGATGGTTACTTTTGCGAAACTCCGATGATGACAATGGTAATGTAATAACTAAATACTCTTCCATGCATGGTTTTATGCTTTATTGTATTTGCTCTGTGACTCACCATCGAGTGAGACTGTGGTACATGATCCTGTCAGTGGCCGTGTCGGACTAGATCCGAGGGATTGACGGGTTATTCCCATTTAAGTGTGGTCCAGCCTCTAAGGTCGGACTTAGGCACTTAAGTCGGAATAATTCGGGCAGTTCCGCCACAAAGTGCCTATGTCACGCCTTAGGGGCCGTAACACACTTAAATCGGAATAACCCGTCAGTCCCTCAGATCTAGTCTGATAAAGCCACTTAACCAGGATCAAATACCACAATCTCACTCGAAGGTGAGTCACAGAAGAAATACAATAAAACAGGAAACCACGAATTAAAGTAATGGAGTTATTACATAAGTCAGAGTTTCTCAAGTAGCTAAAATAAGTTTATCAAATAAGGTGCAGTGGATAATCGATAGCGTCGATAGCGAGGAAATGGGCAAGGCCTAGCCCACTACTCCTCCTGCTCCTCTCCTGCCGGAGCAGCATCCCACTCGACCGTCCAACCCGATGGCAGGGTGGTAGGCCAAGTCACACCATCAACCATATCCTGAAGCGTACCTGCAAAAATTATGCCACAAGCAAGGCTGAGTATACTAATACTCAGCTAGACTTACCCGGTGTGAGGAAACTACTCCTCTACCTCTAGACCATGCAGCTGTTTGGCTGAGGGATTTGGTTTGCCAAAAGCACTAGCTGAGTCTAAAAATCAGTTTTTAGTTTTTTAGTTTCTAGTATCATTATCTTAGCTATGTTTGCTCCTTCTAAGCATACATGGTAGCAAGCATTTAGTGCAATCAACAAGTTTCTCAAGTAAACCTCATTTCACTTCTTACTCGATGTAGTACAAGGGGTCAAGCAGTCTCATTAGCTACGAGAAGCAGACAATTCGAATCGATTTTTATCCTTGCAAGGTAAACCTAAACACACGACATGTAAGGCACTCCATCCCCACACATGTCAACCGTCCCCATCGATTCCCCGTTCGCGTCCAGGCCTCACCGCCTTGGCATGCAATGCCCCACTGACCCCGGCTGCCGCCGTGCAGTGGCCGCACTTGTACCCATCATAGCTAGCATGGGAGACTCAGTCTCAGGTTGCGTGAGGAGTAAAGTCCGCGCCCGGCTTCACTCAGGTACTAGGTTTACCGGTTACCATATTTCCCGACATGTGTTTAGTACGTTCAAAAGCTTGACTCAGGTATCCACACATTAATCCTTAATTCCTTTTTCCCGTCTCATAGACAAGGCATCCTCCCTGGATCCAAGTCCATAGACTAACATAGATCCTGTTATCAAGATGAATACAATCAATTTCCTGACCTCGCGCGAGTGCTAGAAAAATCACTTGACTTCTACCGAGATCCTGATCAGCAAAGCAGCTACTCGACCTAGCATACTAGTATTCATCTCAAAAAGGAATCCTAAGTTCATGCAACTAAAGGTTTCAAGCAACTCCTACACTTAAGTGCACATTACAAGCCTACAAACATTAAGTGTAGTAATATATATATATATATATATATATAAACGGTTATGCATAAAACCAGGGCTTGCCTTCAATAGCTGGGGCAGCGGGGAGATCCTCGATGGTAGCCTCGGGAGCTTGCTCCTGGTCTTCCTCTTGGACAGTTCCTTGCTCGGGGATGAGCACGTACTCTCTGTCAGTGAGATTACAATCTAATGAATGTAATGAGTAAGATACATGCATGATATGATATGTGCTTTAGCAATTTAACTTTGATGGTGAATGATCCACTTAAATCAGATAGAGTTTTAATCTTGCTATTAAAGATTTTTGGTGGTATACTTAGTAATTTAGATCACACTCAGTTAAACTAAGTGGTAAGTCCAATTTGGTGTTCCACTGAATTCTTTTTAAAGCCTTAATGAGAATTTGTCAAGATTTCTAGTTGAACTTATTGGGGCAAGGTTTATCTTTTATTTCTTTCCCTCTATTTCTTTTATGTTTTTAGAGTGGGTTTGAACTACAAGTTGCCTTAATAAATTTCCAAAAATTCTGCAAAAATTACAGTGGCTTCTCACTAGTGTATAATTTTCTGTCTCCAAATTTGGGGTTTAAAAAGTGAGTGGTTCTCTCTGTATAAAATTATCAAATGCTAGGGCAGAAAGGGTGTTTTGAACTACAACCACCATTTAACAGTAGGTTATTCCCTAAGACTTATTTTTGCTGGCATTTGGGTGTTATAACATGACTTTTCTCAAATTTGTAGCCATTAATACTCATTAGTTATTTTGTCATGATTTTCTAAAGTTTGTAGCCAAAGGGGTGCTTTCTACTACCACTATTTTTGAAAAATATCAAACAACAGATTTCTAATTTTTCCTAGCTTCTTCTTTGTGCAAGAGCAATCATTCTAAAGTTTGGCATCTTTTTGCTTAAGGGAGGGGTGGTAGGAATTATTTGGATTAAATGGCCTTTTTCATGAAGTATTGGCAATGGGTATTATTTTGCATCTTTCAATTGGGTTTGCATTTTTCTCTGGAGACCTATCTCATTATTGATCTAGCAAAATTTTATTTTCCCATTATTGCACCATTTTTGGGTTGTTCATGATTTAATTGAAATATGACCAATATCAAGTTTTATTTGTTTACCCTACTTAAACTGATAGGCTAGGGTGGTTATCATTTTTGTAGTGGGGTTTTAGTGGTTACAAGTCAACTGGATTTTTATTAGCAGTTTTGGATTTGCTTGCATAATTCTAATAATTATTTTCTAGTTGGAATACTGCTAAATAAAACATTTCACTTTAATTCTGTTCTGGACTAGGGGTCCTTTTATTTTTTGTAGGTTCTTTGTGACTTAAGTAGGCTAGGAAAAATAATTACACTCACTGTTCATTAGTTTCTAATGCCTTTCTGATTTTCCTAAGTTTTGGGCAAAAATGACTTTTAATAGATATCTTTACTGAAATTTTCAATGCTAGGGTTCTCACTATTTTTAAACAGTGTTTGAATGGGGTTTAAGCATCTACAAAATTTCTCAAGCCTAGCACGAAGCATAACCATTTTTCTTTAATTAAATAAGGTTTGGTCAGTTTCTGTATTTAATTCCAAACTCAAAAAATTAGAACAGAAAGCATGGGGTTCAATATTTTTAATTGGTAGTCCATGATATTTAGAATCCAGCAAAATTGGTTTGACAAATTTTGGTCAAATATTCTTCAAGTTATGAATTTCCTAAGTCTTCTGCTGAATAATAAAAGATTAATTAGAAATGGTTTAAAGAAAAGCAGTTTTGCACTGGGGTCCCTGGTGAAAGTTCTTAAAGGAATTACAGACAGGTCCCCGGGGCACTATTCATTTGAGTCTACGGCTCTGCAGAAAACCCCCTAGGGTTTCTGGAAATCGAACCCACGGTCCTTACCCCAATTAAACAGTACCCGCGGCGGAGGAAAGGGTGGAGGGGCTTACCGGCGGCGAGACTGCTCCGGTGAGGTGGCCGAGGGTGTAGGGGAGATCCTGAGGATCACAGCGATGTGCGGGTCGCCGTCGGGGATGGTCAGAGTCGGCCGGTCCACTTGCGCAGGCAGAGATGCTCGTCGACGGCTAAGAATCCGGCCTACTCATGGCGTGATGGTTCAATCAAACGGGTCAGAGAGCTTCACTGGGTGCTAGGGAAGACGTGGGTGCAAGGAATTTGAAAATGGCTTACCGGAATGCTCAGTCCACGCGCGGCAGCGGGCGACCGAAGTCCGGCGACGGCGATCTCGGGCCTTCGGTGAAGTTCTGCCGGGTCCGAGGACTTGGAAAGCTTCACGAGCCAACAGTGAAGCTAACCGAGTGGTTCGGCCTGGAAGCGACTGGAGGGAGCTTGCCACGGTGGCTGAGGCTCGGAAAGCTTGGCGGGCGGTGGCACGGCGTGCTCGGGGCGAATTCCGGCGATCTTTGGCTCGGGCAGGACTTGTGAGCGCGCGGGGAGGTACGACCGAGGCTGGGGGCTGCTTTATAGGCACGGCGCAGTGCACGGGCGCCCGTGGACCGGCAAGCACGCGCGGGCGTGCACTGGGGAGCGCGAATGCGCGAACAGGCGTGAACCGGGGGTGTCAGCCACGGTCGAACACGTGGAACCGTTGCTTCTGCCCGAGTTCTAACGCCGATTGGGCGCAAATCTTCACGAATTTGGGCAAGATCGCTGTGAAGGATTTGTTCCCCTGACAGTGCTTTGTCTTTTGTGTATGGACGTTGCACGGTTTTAGGCAAGGGACAAAGAGTTGTAGCGTCACCAAGGTGCCAGTGTCAGATTGCCTGGTCCCAAGGTCAAACGATGCCAAAACCGTGCCAAATGAATTTGGTTTGAGTTCAAATTTTTCCAGAGCGTGTTCAAGGAAATTTGGCACTACTTTGATATTTGGACTTCTTGGTTTTGCGTTTTGAAAAACAGAGAACGCAACTGATCTTTGGAAGGGGGCTGAAATTCAGATTTCTGAATTTCTGAATTTCCCCAAGTGCATTAGTTTAGGGGCTGTTTTGGGGATTTTGAAAATTTCAAATGGCAAAACTTCTTTACTATGCTTTGTTGGTTAATTGGTGAACTAAAACTTTGTAATTTGGATTACCAAAATTTGTATTCCTCCCCAAGATTTTCTCCCAATTACCCTTTATGCTTAATTTGCTCACTTAGGATTAATTAGGGTTTGAGAGTTTTCCTTCCTTAAGATTCATGACAAGATTAAGGAGAGTTTAAGAAGACTCATTATAATTCTTTGTTCTTAATCTTTAAGGTTCATTCTTTCATTTGGTTTACATGTGATAATGGCTTGGGTTAGCTTAAGGAAGAAACCCTATGTGACACCGGGGTTTCACATTGAGGCTGAGCACCAGAGCCTCAGTGACTGGCGCACCCAACTGGAGGAGCGCACCAAGACGGTGTCCCGTCAGTTCATCTCCGAGCGGTCCCAACTCGAACGGGACCGCAAGGAGTACAAGAGGGACCTCCAGAAGGTGTGCGCCAGGGAGCTGGAGGCGTCCCGAAGGGAGAAGAAGGTGGCTAGGAGGGAGGAGGCCGTGACCCAGAGGGAGGCCCTCACAACAGAATACCAAGCCAAGCTGAGCGCCCTGGATCAGACTCTGGAAGCCCAGGGGGCCCAGCAGGTCAAGGCTGTGGAGAGGCTGTAGAAATGGCAGCAGGAGCTCGAGGGCAAGGCTAGCGACACCGCCCTCGCCGAGGAAAATCTTAAGGCGAAGGAGCAGTCCTTGGACAGGCGGGAGACGGATCTCGCCTTCGGGGAGGAAATGCTCACCCGGCGAGGCGAGTTGCTGGCCGAGCACGAGCTCGAGGCAGAGAAAAAAGAAAAGGAGCTGGAGGAGCAGATCTGCCAGTTCAATGCGGCACAGGCGGCGCCGGGCCCCTAGGCCATGGAGACCACCAGGAAGGCCCTTGAAGATCTCTAGGCGGAGCACCGCGCCGAGGTCCAGCGCATTGCCGCGTGGGCCAGCGAGGCAAGCACGTCACTGGTGCCGCTAGGGATGAGCCCCATCCCAGTGTTGGAGCTGCCAGCGTCATTCTCCGATGCCCTCCGTCAATCTCCGATGCCCTCCCGGTGCTGGACTCTGCCGCCGACCGCCTCCGGCGCCTGGATCAGATCCTCGGCGCCCGCCTAGAGGTAGAGGGCAGCAATCTCTGCCGGGCGGTGGTTGAATATGTCCTGACGTGCTTTCGGAGCCACGACCCTGCCATATTCTTGGCGCCGGTGATCGCTGGTCCGGTAGCCGCCACAGAAGACGCCGCCCGGGAGAGCGTACAAGACGCCATGGAGCTGGTGGCTGAGCGCTTCCAGCGTGATCCTGCTGACGACGAGTAGCTGAATCTATAGAGACAAAGCAAGGGTTCCGTTGGGGAGCGGTTGTAATAATTTTTGGTCTTGTAACATACTTTAAGAACCGTTAATCAAGTAAAACTAGAACTTATCTTGTATGTTATTTGTCCTTACTGTGTGTAGCGTCATCAACTTCCCTCTGGTACTTGGGCCCCTTGGGAGGTAGGCTCGATGTGTCGAGGCTAGATACCAGTATACCAAAGAGAAATTTGGTTGCCTGGTCCCTAGGAGGTAGTCTCTATGGTTTGAGACTATCTACCTCTGGACTGGGACCTGGACCTGCACACAGCTTCGGCTTTGAAGTATTAGGAGCACACCCATAGGACCCATCGTCTGGTATCTGTCATCCTTTGATTCATGCTACAGGACCTGTAGGATTTAGCTTGGGAAGCCAAGCTGTATGCCTGGGCCCATAGGATAACAGCTCCAAATACTAGAGTACCCATCATAGAGTGGTGGAGCATGCAGGCTTAGGGTACGGAACCAGGCTAAGCGGCTACACAGCTCCGGACCGCTCCTGGGGACGAGCACCCATTCTCTAGAACTGGTCCACAGGTTGCCGGACCCCCTGTAGCAGTAGAGGGATCCTGAACTGCAAGCCTGTCTACTCAATTTGGATGTCATCATACTAGCAAGGGTGGGAAACTGTATGGGTGGGTTAGATAAAAATAATGCGTGTAAACTAAAGCAGAATAAAACTATCACAAAAACACATCTAGGGGGTAAATCTTTTCCTTATAACTCGATATACATGGGTGTAGACCAACAGATGGGTTTACGAAGGCGGGCCTCACTGGATTGACGTACACATATGCGTAACCTAGTTACAAAGGAAGAAAACTCAAACCCCCAGTTTTGCTATTATGGATAGAACTTACGGAGATGCTCTATATTCTAGGGATTGGGAAGAGGTACTCCTTCTGTTGTGGCAAGGCGGACGCACCCGGGTCGGCATATTTCCGTCACCTTGAAGGGTCCTTCCCAACTGGAGGAGAGTTTGTGGAGCCCTTCTCGGTTTAGTACTCGCCTTAGGACTAGGTCCCCGACCCTGAGCTCCCTACTATGCACAAACCGTTGGTGGTAGCGCCTGAGCGCTTGGTTGTACCGTGCATTTCGGATCGTCGCTTGCCATCTGCGTTCGTCGATGAAGTCCACGTCCTCACGCCATAGCTGTTCCTGCATAGACTCATCAAAAGACTAGACCTGTGGGGAGCCCATAATGATTTCCGGGGGAAGACAGACTTCGGCCCTGTAGACCAGGAAGAACGGGGTCCCCCCGGTAGCTCAGCTGGGTGTGGTCCGGTTCCCCCATTGTATGGATGGAAGCTCGTTGACCCAATTTGCACCATGCTTTTTCAAGCAGTCATAGGTGCGTGTCTTGAGTCCCCTGAGTATTTCTGTGTTTGCCCTCTCAGCTTGGCCGTTGCTCCTGGTATGAGCCACAGACGCAAAGCAGAGCTGGGTGCCGATGCCCTCGCAATACTCTTGGAAGAGCCGACTTGTAAACTGGGTCCCATTGTCCGTAATGATATGGCTTGGGACCCCAAATCTACAGACAATCGACTTGAAGAAGGCAATAGCAGCACCCTGGGTGATACTGACCACAGGGGTGGCCTCTGGCCACTTTGTGAACTTGTCAATGGTGAGAAAGAGGAAACGGTACCGCCGACAACCTTGGGGAATGGTCCCAGGATATCCACCCCCATACAGCAAATGGCCAGGAGGGTGGAATCATTTGTAGAGCTTGAGCCAGTGTGTGTATCTGCTTTGCATGGAACTGACATGCTTTGCAGGACTTTACCAACTCAGCTGCATCCTGGAGAGCGGTTGGCCAGTAGAAGTCGTGTCGGAAGGCCTTACTAACTAGTGTGCGGGATGACGAATGACTTCCGCACTCACCTCCATGGATCTCCACGAGCAACTCACGGCCCTCCTTCTGGGTGATGCACCGCAAGAGAATGCTGTTGGCGCCACGGTGGTATAGATCCTCTTCTACCACCGTGTATCGTTTAGCCAACCACACTATGCACTCTGCAGACACATGATCTTCAGGAAGGATATTTTCTTTCAGGTAGTCCCAGATCTCAGAGATCCATGCATCGGGACCACTCTAAGATACTGGCTGTGGCACTAAGAGGTTGGCAGGACCCTCTGTAGCACACACAATCCTTGGTGGGTTCTGCAGATGGAACGCCACCGGGACCGCTAGCTTCGAGGTGCTAGTCTCACCCCTTCACCCGGTTCGGCAGGCTGGGCAGTAGGTCTCAGCAGCCGTCTTTCGAAGACGCCCTCGGGCACGGGTGCCCAAGTTGATGCCCTCGTGGAGAGTTCATGTGCCGTTGAGTTGTTAGCCCAAGGAACATGTTGCAATTCCCGGGCAATGAAGTCCTTTTCCAGCTTCCTTACATGGAGGAGGTAAGCAGCGAGCCTGGGCTCGTTGCAGCTACATTCTCCGCAGACCTGCTTGATGATCATCTAGGAGTCCCCCTTCACAAGGAGCCGATGGATCCCTAGGGATAGGGCCGCAAACAAGCCGAAGATCAGTGCTTCGTACTCTGCCATGTTGTTGGTGGCCTTGAATTCAAGGTGCACCATGTACTTCACTTGATATCCGCTTAGGTCAATGAGGACCACCCCAGCACCGCCATCCTGCTGGCGGGCGGACCCATCGAAGAAGAGCGTCCAGTGGGGCTCGGTGAAGACCGGAGCCCTGGGCTCCGCAGGTGTGGGGTCCGAATCATGATCCGGACCCCCAGGAGCGCTCGGGGGAGGGTTCCATTCCACGATGAAGTCAGCCAGAACCTGGCTCTTGACAGTGTGGCGAGGCTGGAAGTCTAGTTGGAACTCAGCAAGTTCCACGAACCACTTGGCGATGTTGCCTGTGACGTTAGAGTTGTGGAGGATGGCCCTTAACGGGAAGGAGGTCACCACCATGACCCTGTGTGCCTGGAAATAGTGGCGCAACTTCCTAGACGCAACAAGCACAGCATAGATGAGCTTGTGCGTCTCAAGGTACCTAGCCTTTGCCTCATGGACGACCTCGCTGATGTAGTAGACCGGCTTCTGGATGGTCCAGACCCCTGCGGTTGGTCCCGAGCCCTCAAGCTCCATGGTGGTCGGACCACCACCTTCTCCTAGGGGAACTTTCTGACTCCCCTGGGGATGTTGTGCCGTCCTTTCGACGACTAGCACCATGCTCACCGCCTCTGTAGCCGCTACAATGTACAAGTACAGCGGCTCCCCTGGCTCTGGAGCTACCAGTATTGGTAGGGACACAAGGTGCTGCTTCAACTCTTGGAAGGCTCGTTATGCCTCCTCGGTCTAAGAGAATGGGCCGGACTTCCATAAGAGCTTGAAGAAGGGTAGCACCCTCTCAGCCAGCCTTGAGATGAAGCGGCTAAGGGCGGCTAGTGACCCCATAAGCTTCTGGACGTCCTTGATCCGAGCCGGAGGCCTCATTGCCTCAATTGCTTTGATCTTCTCCGGGTTTGCTTCAATGCCCCGGTGTGAAACCAGGAATCCCAACAACTTCCCTGCGGAGACACCAAAGACACACTTTTCTAGGTTCAGCTTCGTACGCATTGCCCGCAGCTTGTTAAAGACCAGAGTTAAGTCTTCCACTAGGGTCGACCCTCTCTTAGTCTTGACCACGATGTCATCAACGTATATCTCTATCTTGTCCCTAATTAGGTCCCCAAAGGTCTTACTCATCGCCCGTACAAATGTCGACAAGGCGTTTTTCAGACCATAGGGCATTACAACATAACAGTAAAGCCCATCCATAGTTACAAAAGCGGTATGCTTCCGATCTTGCCTAGACATATGGATCTGATGAAAACCAGAGTAAGCATCTAAGAAGGACAGGAGGTCGCACCCGGAGGCAGAATCCACGATTTGATCTATTCGTGGAAGTGGATATGGGTACTTGGGATAGGCCTTATTAAGGCTGGTGTAGTCGATGCACATCCAAAGCTTCCCGTTTGCCTTTGGTACGATGACTGGATTGGCCAGCCATACGGGGTGATAGACCTCTTCGATGAAGCCAGCGTGTAGCAGCTTCTAGACCTCCTCATGGATGAAATCCTGCCGCTCAATGGACTGTCTCCAAGGCTTCTGACTCACCGGCTTGGCGTCAGGGTGGATCTTTAGATGGTGCTTAATCACCTCCCTAGGGATCCCAGGCATCTGCGACGGTTCCCATGCGAACACGTTGGCATTTGCCTGGAGGAAGGCGACGAGCACGATTTCCTATTTTTCCTCCAGATTGCCCGTGATGAGGGTGGTCTGGGAGGAATCCATGTCAGCCTGGATGGTTTTGACGGGATCGCCGTCTGCTCTGGATGGCTGCACCTTTGGCACCTTGGTAGGTGCCTTGGTACCAGAAGTCGAGGGGTCCCTCCCTCCGTCGTCCGAGCGAGTAGTTTCTGCCGCCAGGGCGTGCAGCTTCTCGACAGCTGCAAGCGCAGCGGCGCAGTCGCCCCGCACGGTGAGGACCCCGACAGGGGATGGCATCTTGAGGACCAAGTACCCGTAATGGGCAATGGCCATGAACTGGTACAGGGCCAGTCTGCCAATGATGGCATTGAAAGGGAGGTTAACCTCCACAACGTCGAACTGGACGTTCTCACTGCGGAAGTTCTCCTCAGTCCCGAATGTAACTGGGAGTGCGATGCTCCCAAGGGGATACACCGGTTGGGGGCCCAATCCGGAGAATGGACGAGAGGGTCCCAGTCGGGATCCTGGGATCTGTAGCTGCTTGAACGCAGCGTGGCTGATGACGTTGAGCCTAGCCCCACCGTCAATCAGTACATGATGCAGCCGCATGTTGGCGATGACAGGGGCGGTGATGAGTGGTAGTATACTAGCCCCTACCATGTTTTCGGGGCAGTCGGATGCCCTAAAGGAGATAGTGGTGCTCCACCACCGTTGATGTGGAGTAGCCTTCAGGACCCCTGGGGTCACCGAAAGGACCTCTTGACGCAGGGACTTCACGTTCCTATGGGAGGTGAGCTCCCAGCTCCCGCCGTACATCACGTACAACTTCTTTCGATGGTCGTTGTCGTCACCAGAGTTGGAGTCTCCAGTGAAGACATCCTTGAGGACCCCCTCAGGAGACTGATACCCGAGGTCCCGTGCTCTCGCGGCCGTGTCACCTTCGTCGACCTTCTCCTTGCCAGGCCGACGACGAGGCGGCGAGCCATCTTTGGAGGCCTGGTCACACCGCTCGCTGACGCGCTTCACGAGCTTTATGATCTCGCGGCATTCCGAGGCACTGTGGCGACTGTTGGGGTGGACAGGGCAAGACCCACTGTTGCCTCCCTGTTGCCGTGGGCGCTTGCTACGCTCGTTCCGGCCCCCAGCCGCGGCTGCACCGACCGTAGCAGCAGACTGTGGCCTATCATGGTCGTGGTTCTTCTTATTGTTGTTGTTGTTGCCGCCCTGGGTGGCGGCACCTGAGCCACCCGTCTGGGTAACTCCGGTCTGTGGTGCCAAGTGCCATGCACGGCCCTCGGCAGCTCTGGCACATTTGTCGGCCAGAGCGAAGAGCGTGGTAACGGTTTCCACGTCATGCATCACCAACTTCTCCAACATCTTTTCATCATGCACCCCCTATCGGAAAGCAGTGATAATGGAGGCATCGGAGACACGAGGTATGGTCCCGCGTACCTTGGTAAAGCGGGAGATGAAAGCCCGAAGAGTCTCTCCGGGTTCTTGCCTTACGACATGGAGATGAGCCTCCACACCATGCTGCAGATAAGCACTGGCAAAGTTCGCTGTGAACCGTGCACAGAGCTCTTCCCAGGAGTTGATGGACCCCGGGGTCAGGTTTATGAGCTAGGTCCGGGCCGGCCCAGTCAAGGCTACATGGAAGTAGCTTGCCATTACAGCAGTGTTTCCACCAGCTGCTGTAATGGCGGTGATGTAGACCTGCAAGAATTCCAACGAGTTTGACGTACCATCGTACTTCTCCGGCAGGTGTGGCCGAAACTTGGGTGGCCAAGTCACCGCGTGGAGGTGATCCGCTAGCGCGGCACAACCCACACCGACCAATGGGACACCCGTGTGGATTCGAGCGCCCCTTGGAGTTTGTGGCGCAAGTGGAGCGAAGTCTTGGTCGAGGTTGCGACCCTCGAAGTTTTGTCGGCGCTCCTGCGCCCTCTCTAGAGAGACTCGAGCATCCTCGCCCGCACGCCTACGGTTAAGCTCTGCCCGCAGGTCGTCAGCCCTCTCCAGAGAGATTGCAGCATCCTCGCCCGCACGCCTGTGGTTGAGCTCTGCCCGCAGGTCGTCAGTCCGTGCAGCCCTCACTAAGGGTGAGCGCACAGATGCCGACACCTCGCGTTGACGCTGGAATGATCGAGGCCTGGGCCTGGCCGAGCTAGAATGTGCCATGCCAAGGAGACGGTCGACATCCTTGCGCCACTGCCTCATGGCCCCCGGTGAGGCCATGGAGCTTGGGGGGTTGCGTAGCAACTCCCTGGCTATGGACAACACCCCAGGAGCAGCCCTGGATGTCTGAGCAGGCGTGTGGTGCTGCGCAGCGTGCATAGCAGCAACATCAGGCACATGGCGGTTGGAGCCTCGTGGCATGGAAGATGCTGCCTCTTCCTCCATTAGGAAGCCCTCGGGAGACAAGTCGCGGTGCTCGATGATCTGAACCATCGTGCCGAGCAAGGAAACAGACGAAAAACCTAAAGCCAAAGCCCCCTACCTGGCGCGCCAAATGTCAGAGAGAAAATCCTCCGGCCGGGTGGCGGAATGCACCCGCCCTAATCCTAAGATGAGGAGGGGGCCTAAGCGGTTTGCTTGTTAGGTGGACTCGGGGTGAACACAAGAACACGCGAGGGTTTATAGTGGTTCAGGCCGCCGGAGCGTAATACCCTACCTCCAATGTATGTAAGTTGTATTGAGTGTGTATGAGCGTGTGAGTCTGTATGAAAGCGTGTCCCCTGTAACGCTGTGTGCCTTCCCTTTTATAGTTTAAGGGAGGCACATACAAGGATGCTGAGCCCTGACATGCAGGCCTAGGAGCATAATGGTAGGAATACATTATGTGAATAGTAAATGCTGACAGCACACAGAGATCCTCCGCCTTAGTAACGCATGAGTAATCTGTGGGAGTCATGATGACCGCAGTCCATGCAGCATTGATAGTCAGTAACGTGCGAGTAATGGCACAACCCACGTATTGTGGACTGGGCACGCCGCCTGCCAGTGGAATGGACAGGCGCACGTCTTATCTGTAATGAATGTGAAGGTGCGTGTAGCCTACAGGCGTCATGCCAAGTTCCGCCCGTTGGCTTATGCCGCGCGTAGTAGGCCATGTGGAAGCATCGGGTCTCCACGTGAGCGGGGAGCAGGAGTGTATGTGGATAGGTCCGAATCCTATCAGACCGGGTCTAGACACATGTCGACACCGGACCCCTGCCTGGGCCCTGATTAAGGCCTGGGTGTGCTCTGTCCTGGAACCCTAGGACCCTACTGTGGGCGGTCCGGCCCCATACGGGGGGTCCGGATCCCATTCCAAGGGTCCGGTCCGAACACGCGGGGGTCCTGGACCAAACTTGGAGGTCCAGACTGTATATCCAGGGGTCCGACACTTCCCATGGGTGTCCGGACTCACTGTTGATGCCTTGGAGTATAACACTTTCTGTGGACATGTGGCGGCCCCGGACCTGCCCATGTGGTGGGGTCAGGCGCTGTGGCGTACCCAGAGTAGTCGCCCGAGGCTGGAGCGAGTCATAGCCTGGTCCCACTTACAACTCTTTTACCACGCGACTAAGAGTAGCCGCGTGGGTACTGTGCTTTTATATAGTAGTAAGGGGTACCCTAGTTTCAGGGTACCGACAGTTACCCTACCTCGCTTCCTTGGTAGAGGTGTATGAGATTCATGACCCCTTGGCATTAGGAAACTCACAAACATATAGGAATATATCTAATGCTACTTAGCCCAAAGCCCATACAAAATATCCCTGCCAGAATTAATTAGCATGTCCTCAGATGGGACATACTAGTATTTCATAAAAATAATTGTCTCTCCAATTGTCAGCACACTTACTTCCAGCAAAGTTCCTAAGAAGATAAGTTCTTTTGACAGACACAAAATCTAGCATTACTCTATTCTTTTTTATATATCTATATGACCTTCGTGATATGTCATAATGTGAGGTGTTCAACTGTGTCTAACTACTAATTATTGTCTTGAATTCATGTATACACTTTGGTACAGGAAAAGATAGAATGGAACTCAAATTTTGGTGGTTGCACTAGTGTGGAGACTTGAATTCATGTATACACTTAATTAGACTCAATGTTAGCGCAAACAGTTGATAACCAAGTTTTTTAATTAGTATTTTAGTTTAGATCTTATGTATGAGTTTTTTGACAATGCTTTGTGAGTAATAATGTTCGTATTCTCAACAGTTGTTTAGAAGAAGTGTCTTAAATAAAAATATAATTCAAGACGGTTTATCGGACAAAATGACTTAAACAAATATCTTTTTTAGACGATTATAAATTAAAAATTGTCTTATATAATATCTTTTGAGATGGTTTATAACCATCTTAAATGTGAGACATCTTTTGCGACTCCATCAAATTTGGACACTTCATAAGCGTCTTAATAACTGAAAATTAACCGTCTCATATAACATGATTTGTAGTAGTGGCAGATGGGTAACATGACTTGTGGGTAAAGATGTGCAACCTCTACAGAGTGTAAAACTGGTATATTAGCCGTGCTCACGGTCATGAGTGGCTCAAACCCTCACATGAGTAACTTATGGAATTAAATTTAACTGGTCATTTGCATCGCATTGTGGTTTTATTATTAATTTTGATCTATTATTACTCTGATTTGGTATATACTTACATTTAGTAACTACTAATAAAATTTGACCAACTTATTAAAAGCAATGCTTAGCTTTAACAATTATTTGTTGATCAGCCTTACACTTCACATGAACTCCCACCTTTGGTGAGTTCATGCACATTATTCCCCACAACTTGTTGAGCTATGAGCTTTTGTGAGCTCACTCTTGCGATATATAACCCCCCCATAGGAGAAGAATAGGTGGTCTAGGAGGAGGTCTACAATGAAGAGTACGAGCTTATCTAGGTGACGTCTCCTAGACAGCTTTATGGCCCCAAGACAAAACCCTTACCTACTTACCTTTACTCTGATTCTTTCTATACTTTCCTTGATCCTATCTCATCTTTGGCTGTTCTACTCTGACTATTCTTATCTTTTCTACTCTAGAAAGACAAGAAGGATTTCACACCTTGGAATCCTACATCTAAAGAGATAGGAGACCTAGGACAAATAATAATAATATATATTTTCTCTATCTAAAGTGTTTGGATGTTTGTTCTAATGATAAATGCTTGATTTGCTTCTTTGGTTGACTGGAATAGTATAGCAGGGCATTCTAGCACATACCATTATAAGGTAATGTATTAGTATTAGTAGGTGACACACTAATCTACTAAGCCATTAAGACCTCAAAAGATCATGTCTAGTAATTACTCGTCTTATATGCAATTCTATCTTATCATGTGTTTCTAACCCAGATGGTCAATACCAGGAAGGGAGGCAGAATCGATCTACCTGCCAACCACCATAGCAGGAGGATTGTTAGACAACCACAACCAGAAATGAATCCTCCGAATCCTCCACCGACTAGGACAGATCCAGTGGTTGCCGCTCAGATGCAGATGCTGCAGCAGATGGCAAACACGATGAATGAAATGCAAGCTCAGATAAGGCAAGAATGCCAGAAGATGCGTCAGGAACGACAGGAAATGCGACAGGAGATGGGACAAGAGTGAATGGAAAGGTAGCAACAACCTCCACTACCTCCACCACCACCACGAACTCCACCCCAGGACAAGCACCGGGAATTCATGAGTCACAACCCACCTACATTCTCCAGCTCTCCAGATCCTCTACATGTTGATGATTGGCTAAAATCAGTGGAGAAGATGCTTAATATTGCTCTGTGCACTGATCCAGAGAAGGTGCTATATGCTTCAGATTGTCTCACTGGCCCCACTGCTGATTGGTGGGACTCCTACATTGCTGCCCATGCTACTGCTAATACTATTACCTAGGCAAAATTTGCTACACAATTCAGAAACTACCATATTCCTGCTGGCCTGATGAAAATAAAGAAGAAGGAAATTTTATCACTGAAGCAAGGCAACATGTGAGTTGGTGAATATCGTGATAAATTTGTTCAGGTGTCGAGGTATGCTCCAGACGAGGTTGCTGATGATGAAAGAAAGCAGGAACACTTCATGGAGGGACTCATTGGGCCACTTCAGTATCAGCTGGTATCTCACACCTTCCAATCTTTATATAGGCTTCTGGACAAGGCTATAGCTATTGAACACAAATGTGTTCAGCTGGGTGAGATGAAGAGGAAGGCTATCACCCAGGAGCAGGGGAGCAGTAGCATCCGTCCTCGCTATGTTCCACCCAAGGGTTCACCAGCTCGTCCTGGAGGAGGGCAACAACCAGCTCAGTATACACCACAGGCGACTCCACACACTCGTCAGGCTGCCCCCACTAGCACCCCGGCGAGACCTGCAGGACAGGGTACAGTCACCACTTGCTCAAGTGTGGTGAGGTTGGGCACAACGCTAATGCTTGTCCGAAGAGGATCCCCAACACACTCGCTCAAAGCAATGTCCAAGGCAAGCAATAGACTCCAGCTTCTGGCAAGGGATTCAGCATTGCCAGAGTCAACCAAGTCAGTGCTGATGCTATTGCTGACGAGGTTGATATTGCTATTGGTACATTTTATATTAATTCAGTTCCTGCAGCTATATTATTTGATTCTTGAGCTACGCATTCGTTTATTTCTGCTCGCTACGCCAACATAAATGAGTTACCACTTCAAAATATGCAAAAACCCATGATAGTAATTACCCCTAAAGGGCCTATTGAAGCAAATTATATGACCAACAGATTAACATTGACAATCATGGGAAGGGAATTCTGGTCTATGCCTATAGTATTAGAGGAGAGCAGTATAGATTTGATACTTGGTATGTCATGGTTAAGGAAAGCAAAGGTCGTTATACATTGTGCTAGGGGAACCGTAGAACTCACTAGTCCAAAAGGAGAAAGATTCGAAGTCATGATTACCATAACCCCCTCCACCAGACCCGCCATATATCTAGTAGATGGTAAATTTGTGGGCAGAAACATTCGTGTGGTTAGAGAGTTCCCAGATGTCTTTCCAAAGGAGTTACCCGGGACGCCACTAGATAGGGAAGTTGAGTTTGTTATTGATCTCTTACCTGGAACCACTTCTATCTCAAAAAGGCCATACAAGATGTCAGTGGAAGAACAAAAAGAACTTGTCGGGGACCATAATTAGGGGTACCCTCAAGGCTCCTAATCCTCAGCTGGTAACCCCCATCAGCACAAAGCTGCAAAGGCCTGATGGGTGCAATCAAGTCAGGGATCAGTCCATTCGAGGGACTCGATCACGCCTCGCCCGAGCCTAGCCTCGGACAAGGGCAGCCGACCCCGGAGGATCTCCGCCTCGCCCGAAGCCCCCCTCCAGCGGCGAACACGTTCCTGGCTTGCCCGAGGCCCTGTCTTCGCCAAGAAGCAACCCCAACCAAATCGCAGGAGCATTTAATGCAAAGGTGGCCTGACACCTTTATCCTGACGCGCGCCCCTCAGCTGACAGAGCCGAAGTGACCGCCGTCACTTCGCCGCTCCACTGACCGGTCTGACAGAAAGACAGCGCCGCCTGCGCCGCTCCGACTACGGTGCCACTTGACAGAGTGAGGCTGACACGCAGTCAGGCCCGGCCGCACACCATAGGAAACTCCGCTCCGCCCGACCCAGGGCTCGGACTCGGGCAAAGCCCTGGAAGACGGCGAACTCCGCACCGCCCGACCCAGGGCTCGGACTCGGGCAAAGCCCCGGAAGACGGCGAACTCCGCTCCGCCCGACCCAGGGATCGGACTCGGGCAAAGCCCCAGAAGATGACAAACTCTGCTCCGCCCAACCCAGGGCTCGGACTTGGGCTCAGCTCCAGAAGACGACGAACTCCGCTTCGCTCGACCCCAGGACTCAAATTCCGCCCTGGCCTCAGCCAACAGCCTCCGCCTCGCCCGACCCAGAGGCTCGGACTCGGCCTCGGCCACGGAAGACGGACTCGACCTCGACCTCGGAGAAGCCTCCACATCGCCCACGTCAACAGGAGGCGCCATCATTACCCTACTCCTAGCTGACTCAGGCTACGGGGAACAAGACCGGCGTCCCATCTGGCTCGCTCCGCCAGATAGGCGATGATGGCGCCCCGTGCGTTCCCTGACGATGGCGGCTCTCGGCCCCCTTACGAAAGCAAGAGGACGTCAGCAAGGACTCGACGGCCCTGACAGCTGTCCCTCCGCCAGGCTCCAGCACTCCTCCGACGACCACGACATCACACAAACCGGGTGCCAAGATCTCTCCGGCCGCCACGATGGCGTGTACTTAGGGCGCTAGCTCTCCTCCGCTAGACACGTAGCACTCTGCTACGCCCCCCATTGTATACCTAGACCCTCTCCTTACGCCTATAAAAGGAAGGGCCAGGGCCCTCTTAGAGAGGGTTGGCCGCTCGGGGACGAGGACGAGACGGGCGCTCGCATAAGGCCGCTCGCTCCTTCCCCCGTGTGGACGCTTGTAACCCCCTACTACAAGCGCACCTGACCTGGGCGCGGGACGAACACGAAGGCGGCGGGATTTCCACCTCTCTCTCTCCCATCTCCGGCCTCCTCGCTCTCCCCCCTTCGCGCTCGGCCTCGCGTCGACCCATCTGGGCTGGGGCACGCGGCGACACTTCACTCGTCGGCTCAGGGACCCCCCTGTCTCGAAACACCGACAGTTGGCGCACCAAGTAGGGGCCTGCTGCATGTTGACGAATAGCTTCCCGTCAAGCTCCAGATGGGTAGTCTCCAGCAACCTCTCCGGCCCGGGACGGTGCTCCGTTTCGGGAGCCTTGAGTTCATGTCCCTCGACGGCAGCTACGACATGATACTCTACCCACCGCCGGGCGACGGCAACAATGGCGGCCGACAGTCCGCTCGCCGGCGGCGGGATCAACGACGCCTTCCCCGCGTGGTGGAAGAACAACCTTCGAGCTCGCCCCGTCCTCTTCCCCGTTGACGGAGGAGGAGGAGGTGGGGCAACCAAGGCCAAGCAGGAGGCGGCGCCTCGTCGGCCGACGAGCGAGCCGACAATGCCAGCACTCCAACGGGGGGCGCGCCGGGCATCGGCCTTGCGCTTGAGACGAAGACGAGCGCTGTCTCCCCACGACACGTCAATCCCGAGCAAACGGACGACGCCAGCACGCTCGCGAAAGGCTTGCTGGGTGTCGCCCTCGTACCTGAGACGACGGTGCAGTCAGCCCCCGACGTGACCTCATCACCGCCCGTCGACCAAGAGGTACCGACCGATTCCCATCCCACGCTTTTCAGATTTAGCCTCGACCCACCTAGCGGCTCCGCTTTGGCGGACGCTCTCGTAGAGGCGAATCCGAACCCTCTGGGGTTTCGCATGCGGTCACCTTGGGACCGGCTGACGGACGTCTCGACCTACGGGCCCTCCGGGTCCGAGGAAGACGACGAGCCCAGCTTCCATTGGGATTTCTCCGGACTTGGCAACCCCGGTGCCATGCGGGACCTCATGACCGCATGCGACTACTGCCTTTCCGACTGCTCCGACGGTAGCCGTAGCCTCGGCGACGAGGACTACGGCCCGAGCCGCGAATGTTTCCACGTCGATCTAGGGGGTCCCTCCGAAGGCAACCATCTCGGCATGCCGGAGGACGGTGATCTCCCTAGGCCGGTGCCTCGCGTTGACATCCTGCGGGAGCTAGCCGTGGTCCCCGTTCCGGCGGGAGGTCACGACCCACAACTCGAGCAAATCCGCGGGGTGCAGGCCAGGCTCGACGAGGGAGCAGGAGCGCTTGAGCCAATCCGCCGGGACGTCTGGCAGGCATGGGCAGGCCAACCTCCGGCCGGAGAAATGCGTCATCTACCCCAGGGCTTCCATCACCGCATCACCGACGATGTCAGGGTCAGGCCGCCACCCGCATCTAGTGGGGTCGGCCAGAACCTGGCTGCAGCAGCAATGCTCCTCCGCGCGATGCTGGAGCCATCAACCACCGAGGGGCGGCGAATCCAGGGAGAGCTCAAGGATCTCCTGGAAGGCGCCGCGGTCCGGCGGGCCGGGAGCTCCGCCTCCCGAAGGCAGGGGTACCCCTCGGAACATCATGTCGCGACTTCCCGATTCATGCGGGAAGCCTTGGTCTGCACCGGGCGCACGCGCAACACAGCGCCTGCGGCCCGGGTCGCCTCGACAACGAGCACCATCACCGTGATCGCCGGGCCCACCTCGACGAGAGGGCGCGCCGAGGCTACCACCCCAGGCATGGGGGACGCTACGACAGCGGGGAGGATCGGAGTCCCTCGCCCGAACCACCTGGTCCACAGGCCTTCAGCCGGGCCATACGACGGGCGCCGTTCCCGACCCGGTTCCGACCCCCGACTACTATCACAAAGTACTCGGGGGAGACGAGACCAGAACTGTGGCTCGCGGACTACCGTCTGGTCTGCCAACTGGGTGGAACGGACGATGACAACCTCATTATCCGCAACCTCCCCCTGTTCCTCTCCGACACCGCTCGCGCCTGGTTGGAGCACCTGCCTCCGGGGCAGATCTCCAACTGGGACGACCTAGTCCAAGCTTTCGCCGGCAATTTCCAGGGCACGTACGTGCGCCCCGGGAATTTCTGGGACCTCCGAAGCTGCCAACAGCAGCCGGGAGAGTCTCTCCGGGACTACATCTGACGATTCTCGAAGCAGCGCACCGAGCTGCCCAACATCACCGACTCGGACGTCATCGGCGCGTTCCTCGCCGGCACCACCTGCCGCGACTTGGTGAGCAAGCTGGGTCGCAAGACCCCCACCAGGGCGAGCGAGCTGATGGACATCGCCACCAAGTTCGCCTTCGGCCAGGAAGCGGTCGAGGCTATCTTCCGGAAGGACAAGCAGCACCAAGGCCGCCCACCGGAAGATGCTCCCGAGGCGTCAACTCAGCGCGGCCCCAAGAAGAAGGGCAAGAAGAAGTCGCAAGCGAAATGCGACGCCGCCGACGCGGACCTTGTCGCCGCCGCCAAGTACAAGAACCCTCAAAAACCCCCAGGAGGTCCCAACCTCTTCGACAAGATGCTCAAGGAGCCGTGCCCCTATCATCAGGGGCCCATCAAGCACACCCTTGAGGAGTGCGTCATGCTTCGGCGCCACTTCCACGGGGTCGGGCCACCCGCAGAGGGTGGCAGGGCCCGCGACGACGACAAGAAGGAAGATCACCAGGCAGGAGAGTTCCCCGAGGTCCGTGACTGCTTCATGATCTACGGCGGGCAAGCGGCGAATGCCTCGGCTCGGCACCGCAAGCAAGAGCGTCGGGAGGTCTGTTCGGTGAAGGTGGCGGCGCCAGTCTACCTAGACTGGTCCGACAAGCCCATCACCTTCGACCAGGCCGACCACCCCGACCATGTGCCAAGCCCGGGGAAATACTCGCTCGTCGTCGACCCCGTCATCGGCGACGTCAGGCTCACCAAGGTCCTCATGGACGGAGGCAGCAGCCTCAACATCATCTACGCTGAGACCCTCGGGCTTCTGCGTATCGATCTGTCCTCGGTCCGGGCGGGCGCTGCGCCTTTCCATGGGATCATCCCTGGGAAGCGCGTCCAGCTCCTCGGACAACTCGATCTTCCCGTCTGCTTCGGAACACCCTCCAACTTCCGAAGGGAGACCCTGACGTTCGAGGTGGTCGGGTTCCGAGGAACCTACCACGCGGTATTGGGGAGGCCCTGCTACGCGAAGTTCATGGCCGTCCCCAACTACACCTACCTCAAGCTCAAGATGCCGGGCCCCAACGGGGTCATCACCGTCGGCCCCACGTACAAACACGCGTTCGAATGCGACGTGGAGTGCGTGGAGTACGCCGAGGCCCTCACCGAGTCCGAGGCCCTCATTGCCGACCTGGAGAGCCTCTCTAAGGAGGTGCCAGACGTGAAGCGTCATGCCGGCAACTTCGAGCCAGCGGAGACGGTTAAGTCCGTCCCCCTCGACCCCAGCAGCGACGCCTCCAGGTATGTCCGGATCGGCTCCAGGCTCGATCCCAAACAGGAAGCAGTGCTCGTCGACTTCCTCCGTGCGAACGCCGACGTCTTCGCGTGGAGTCCCTCGGACATGCCCGGCATACCGAGGGATGTCGCCGAGCACTCGCTGGACATCCGAGCCGGAGCCCGACCCGTCAAGCAGCCTCTGCGCTGATTCGACGAGGAGAAGCGCAGAGCCATAGGCAAGGAGATCCACAAGCTAATGGCGGCAGGGTTCATCAAAGAGGTATTCCATCCCAAATGGCTTGCCAACCCTGTACTCGTGAAAAAGAAAGGGGGGAAATGGCGGATGTGTGTGGACTACACTGGTCTGAACAAAGCATGTCCGAAGGTTCCCTACCCTCTGCCTCGCATCGATCAGATCGTGGATTCCACTGCTGGGTGCGAAACCCTGTCTTTCCTCGATGCCTACTCAGGGTATCACCAAATCAGGATGAAAGAGTCCGACCAGCTCGTGACTTCTTTCATCACGCCCTTCGACATGTACTGCTATGTCACCATGTCGTTCGGCTTGAGGAATGCGGGCGCGACGTACCAGCGGTGCATGAACCATGTGTTCGGCGAGCACATTGGCCGCACGGTCGAGGCCTACGTCGATGACATCGTAGTCAAGACGAGGAAAGCCTCCGACCTCCTTTCCGACCTTGAAGTGACATTCCGATGTCTCAAGGCGAAAGGTGTCAAGCTCAATCCCGAAAAGTGTGTCTTCGGGGTGCCCCGAGGCATGCTCTTGGGGTTCATCGTCTCCGAGCGGGGCATCGAAGCCAACCCGGAGAAGATCGCAGCCATCACCAGCATGGGGCCCATCCCTGACTTGAAAGGCGTACAGAGGGTCATGGGATGTCTCGCGGCTCTGAGCCGCTTCATCTCACGCCTCGGCGAAAGAGGACTACCCCCAGACCAGCGGGCGAAAGGGCGGGCAGCCATGCAGGCGGCATGCAACCGCGCCAAGTGGGCGCACCTCTCCGACTTCCAACGCGCCCAGCTTGGAGGACCAGGCCCACGCGTCATGCAACCGGTGCGCCGGTTGCTACGTGCCTGCAACTGCACCGCCACCTGCGCCACCACCGCGCCTCCTCGACTGTGGAACCAATACCGCGACTCGAGGCGACCCAGCGCACGACCCAGCGGCTCCAGCCTGGCGCGACGGTCAATGCGGCCGAAGACGGGCCGGCAGTAATGGCGGTGGCAGGCGGGCGGGAGCAGCGGTCACGTCGTCAGCCAAGCTTACGTCCCATCCGGGGGCAGCGAGAGGATCCTCTCTCACGGCGTGAAGACAACGCGCCCGTGTCCCGTTCCTCGAACGGCTCGCGCACGCGCAACGGCTGCCCCGCGAACCGCTCGCCCCGTCGCATTAACTCTGCGGCGGGACAGGCGGCGCCTCTGGCAGGAGAAACGAGCGACGCTTCGCCTTCGCCATAATGACCGCGTCAAAAAAGGTACGCCGCGTCGTTCGATTTCGTATCCTTTTCCTTTTTTCCTCTTTCTCTCTCTTGCAACAGGGACCGGGAAAGGGGGATACCCCGGAAAGGATCCTTCCCCGTGAAGGAACCAGGCTCCGAGCCTCCCTACTCATCAGAGGTTCGAAGGCTGGCCCCTCAGAAGGGTTCAACAGCCGCCTCAGAGCACGTGGGCTCCACACCCACTACTGGTCAGAGGTTCAAAGGCCGGCCCCTCGGAAGGGTTCAACGGCCGCCTCAGGCTACTCGGGCTCCGCGCCCACTACTGATCAGGGGTTCGAAGGCTGGCCCCCGAAGGGTTCATAGCCGCCTCAGACACAGAGCGAGGGATGACCATGGGTACGTTCGATACATAACCAAGGCTCGGGATGCGCTCCCGAGGTACCCTAGGACATTTCTGAGACCAGCGGGAACGATCTTGTAACGGAATCCCATCAGAGGGAGGCATCGAGCCCTCGGTCCCCGTCACCAGGGGACCGGGTCCGGCAGATCACCCGCAGGTACTTTTGGGCGCGCCTCTGGGCCCCTAGCCGACCCCTAACGAATGGGGCACGGACGTCCGCTCGGATCACCCGCCTGCAGCTCACCGGAGACACCATGTTCGGCGCCCACCGAGGGCAACATGGCGCTCTCCCCCCTCCTCCTTGCGGAAAGGCGACGCAGGGGCGTATGTAAAAAAAGCCGAGTCTATCCCTGAACGCCCTCTCGCCCTATGCAGAGGCTCGGGGGCTGCTCTCGCAAACCCGGCTCCGGCCAAACCGTTGACAGCGTCAACATACCAGCCCGAGAACTTGGTACCCGACCGTACACCCAGGCTACGACCAGCTCGCATGAGGGAACGACCAGACCAGCCGAAGCATTGCGCGAGGCGTTAAGACCTCGGAGGAGTCAAACCACTCCTCCGAGGCCTCGGGGGCTACACCCGGCGGGTGCGCTCGCGCGCACCCACCGGAACAAATTGCAACCGAGAAAGGCTGGTCCCCTTGCAAAAAAGTGCGACGAAAGCCTCCAAGCGAGTGCTAACACTCCCTTCGAGGCTCGGGGGCTATTGTCGGGGACCATAATTAGGGGTACCTTCAAGGCTCCTAATCCTCAGCTGGTAACCCCCATCAGCACAAAGCTGCAAAGGCCTGATGGGTGCAATCAAGTCAGGGATCAGTCCATTCGAGGGACTCGATCACGCCTCGCCCGAGCCTAGCCTCGGAGAAGGGCAGCCGACCCCGGAGGATCTCCGCCTCGCCCGAAGCCCCCCTCCAGCAGCGAACATGTTCCCGGCTTGCCCGAGGCCCTGTCTTCGCCAAGAAGCAACCCCGACCAAATCGCAGGAGCATTTAATGCAAAGGTGGCCTGACACCTTTATCCTGACGCGCGCCCCTCAGCTGACAGAGCCGAAGTGACCGCCGTCACTTTGCCGCTCCACTGACCGGTCTAACAGAAAGACAGCGCCGCCTGCGCCGCTCTGACTACGGTGCCACTTGATAGAGTGAGGCTGACAGGCAGTCAGGCCCGGCCGCACACCATAGGAAACTCCGCTCCGCCCGACCCAGGGCTCGGACTCGGGCAAAGCCCCGAAAGACGGCGAACTCCGCACCGCTCGACCCAGGGCTCGGACTCGGGCAAAGCCCCGGAAGACGGCGAACTCCGCTCCACCCGACCCAGGGCTCGGACTCGGGCAAAGCCCCGGAAGACGATGAACTCTGCTCCGCCCAACCCAGGGCTCGGACTTGGGCTCAGCTCCAGAAGACGACGAACTCTGCTTCGCTCGACCCCAGGACTCAAATTCCGCCCTGGCCTCAGCCAACGGCCTCTGCCTCGCCCGACCCAGGGGCTCGGACTCGGCCTCGGCCACGGAAGACGGACTCGACCTCGACCTCGGAGAAGCCTCCACATCGCCCAACCTAGGGCGCGGACCGGCCACGTCAACAGGAGGCACCATCATTACCCTACTCCAAGCTGACTCAGGCTACGGGGAACAAGACCGGCGTCCCATCTGGCTCGCTCCGCCAGATAGGCGATGATGGCGCCCCGCGCGTTCCCTGACGATGGCGGCTCTCGGCCCCCTTACGAAAGCAAGAGGACGTCAGCAAGGACTCGACGGCCCCGACAGCTGTCCCTCCGCCAGGCTCCAGCACTCCTCCGACGGCCACGACATCACACAAACCGGGTGCCAAGATCTCTCCGGCCGCCACGATGGCGTGTACTTAGGGCGCTAGCTCTCCTCCGCTAGACACGTAGCACTCTGCTATGCCCCCCATTGTACACCTGGACCCTCTCCTTACGCCTATAAAAGGAAGGGCCAGGGCCCTCTTAGAGAGGGTTGGCCGCTCCGGGACGAGGACGAGACGGGCGCTCGCATAAGGCCGCTCGCTCCTTCCCCCGTGTGGACGCTTGTAACCCCTACTGCAAGCGCACCCGACCTGGGCGCGGGACGAACACGAAGGCGGCGGGATTTCCACCTCTCTCTCTCCCATCTCTGGCCTCCTCGCTCTCCCCCCTTCACGCTCGGCCTCGCGTCGACCCATCTGGGCTGGGGCACGCGGCGACACTTCACTCGTCGGCTCAGGGACCCCCCCTATCTCGAAACGCCGACAGAACTTAAGAAACAACTAATAGAGTTATAGGAGGCGGGGTACATTCGTCCGAGTTCCTCACCTTAGGGAGCACCGGTTCTATTTGTACAGAAGAATGATGGTTCATAAAGGATGTGTGTTGATTATAGATCACTCAATGATGTCAAAATTAAGAATAAGTATCCTTTAACTCGTATTGAAGATTTATTTGATCAAATGAGGGGTGCCAGGGTATTCTCTAAGATTGATCTCAGATCGGGTTATCATCAAATGAAGATTAGGCCTTCCGATATTCCCAAGACGGCCTTCTCTACCCGATATGGTCTATATGAGTTCACGGTCATGTCGTTTGGCTTAACTAATGCACCAGCCTACTTCATGAATCTGATGAACAAAGTGTTCATGGAGTATCTTGATAAGTTCATTGAGGTATTCATCGATGACATTCTGATTTATTCCAAGAATGATATGATCATGGGGAACATCTGAGATTGGTGCTACAGAAGTTAAGGGATAATCAACTTTATGCCAAGTATAGCAAGTGTGAGTTCTGACTTGATGAAGTGCCATTCCTTGGGCATATAATCTCTAATGGTGGAATATCAGTGGATCCTACTAAAGTGAGAGAGATAGTGGGATGGAAGATACCAAGCTCGGTCATTGAAATCCAGAGTTACTTGTGACTCACAGGGTATTAATGATGATTTATTGAGGGATTCTCTAAGATAGCAAAATCTATGGCCTCACTATTAGAGAAGGAAAGGAGTTTAAATGGTCTCGTGAATGTCAAGATAGTTTCAATCAACTGAAGTTTAGATTGATGTCACCCACAGTGTTGGTTATGCCGGATCTGCAGAAGGGATTTGACATATATTGTGATGTGTGCCACTAGGGCTCGGGATATGTTCTTATGCAAGAAGGACACGTCATTGCCTACGTGTCTCGCCAGTTGCGGAAACATGAGTTGAACTACCCCACTCATGACTTAGAACTGGCAGTCATAGGGCATGCTCTCAAGATTTGGAGGAATTATATAATGGGAACTAAGTGCCAAGTCTACACTGATCATAAGAGCTTAAAGTATATCTTCACTCAGAAAGATCTCAACCTTAGGCAACACGGTTGCTTGGAGCTCATCAAAGATTATGACTTGGAGATTCATTATCATCCGGGCAAGGTGAATCTGGTTGCGGATGCCTTGAGTCGGAAGGAGAATGTTCATGTAGCTATTGTCGCCTAATTACCCGATGAATTAGTAGAAGACTTTGAGAAGCTCAATCTGGGAATAGTTGCTCATACTGAAGGGATTACCATCAAAGTGGAACCTACCTTAGAACAAGAAATATGTAAGGGTCAAGTTGGTGATGCCAAGATTCAAGAAATCAGAGATCTTATGGCAGAAGGCGGAGATTCAGATTTCACGGAGGATGATCAAGGCACAATCTGGTTCAAGAACATGATTTGTGTCCCTGAGATTGATAGTCTTCGAGAGACCATATTGAAGGAAGCACATGACTCAGCTTACTCCATCCATCCTGGTAGTACCAAGATGTACTAGGACCTGAAGCAGAAGTATTGGTGGTACGGTCCAAAGAGGGATGTTGCTTCACATGTAGCATTGCGTGATGTTTGCCAGAGGGTGAAAGATGAACATCGGAGACCTACCGGTTTGCTACACCCGCTTAAGATACCAGAATGGAAGTGGGAGGAAATTGGTATGGACTTCATCGTTGGTCTACCTCGCACATCTATTGGGTATGACTCTATTTGGGTGATCGTGGATAGGCTAACCAAGGTGGCCCACTTTATCCCAGTGAAGACCACATATTTGGGTGCTAGGCTAGCAGAGTTGTACATGTCACGGATAGTTTGTCTACACGGAGTGCCTAAGAAGATAGTGTCGGACCAAGGATCCCAATTCACTTCTCGGTTTTGGCAGAAGTTGCACGAGTGCCTAGACACGAAGTTGAATTTCAGCTCGACCTACCATCCTCAAACTGATGGGCAGACCGAGAGAACCAACCAAGTACTAGAGGATATGTTAAGAGCTTGTGCTCTTAAACATGGTGGCAGTTGGGATAAGAGTTTGCCCTATGCGGAGTTCTCCTACAATAACAGCTACCAGGCCAGTTTGAAGATGTCCCCGTTTGAAGCTTTATATGGCAGAAAGTGTAGAACTCCTCTGTATTGGGATCAAACTGGTGAAAGGTAGTTCTTTGGGCCATAAATTATACAAGAGGCAGAAGAACAAGTACAGTTGATAAGGGAGAACTTGAGAACTGCGTAGTCAAGACAGAAAAGCTATGTAGATATCCGAAGAAGGCAGTTAGAATTCAAGGAGGGTGATCACGTGTATCTGAAAGTGTCACCAATTTGGGGTATGAGGAGGTTTAAGTTAAAGGGAAGTTGTCCCCTTGCTTTATTGGGCCCTTCATGATCCTAAAGCGAGTGGGGGAAGTTGCCTACCAACTGGAACTGCCTGACCATCTAGCGGATGTACATGATGTCTTCCATGTATCCTAGTTGAAGAAGTGTCTCAGGGTACCCGAAGAGCAACTGCCTATGGAGGAATTGAGTGTTCAGGATGATCTGACTTATATGAGTATCCTATCAAGATCCTTGACACTTTGACTCATGTCACGAGGAGTAAAGTGATCAAAATGTGCAAAGTGCAATGGAGCCATCATAGTGAAGATGAAGCTACTTGGGAGAGAGAAGAAGAGCTACGAGTAGAATTTCCCCACCTCTTTCCTAGTTCATCCTAATCTCGAGGTCGAGATTCCTTTTAAGGGGGGTAGGATTTGTAAACCCTAGAACCTAGGCTCTAGGACTATAGCCATTGGAAATATTAATGAAGCTCTTTTGGACTGTGTGGCTTATTCTAGAAGCATATTTTCTTTTGACCAAATATCAAATAAACACATAAATTTATGCATCATGCTGGAATTTCATTGTTTGTGCATCAAACTCAAACGTATAATTAAAACAAATCCAACTCCGAATTCAAAATTCATTTATGAAAAATATAGGGAATAAAATAGTGGAAAATAATAAAAATAATAATACAAAGTAAGCAGTAGAAATATTACTTGCAATAGAACTTTGTTTGAGATTGGGAATTTGAAATTTAATATAGCAATTTAAATTTAGCTTGAATAATGGAACTTAGAAAAGAAAGAAAAATAAAAAGAAAAGAACTCGAACCTCATTGGGCCGAATCTCTCCCCGCCCACTTCCTCCCTTTCTTCCCCCCATCCCCATGCCCACAGCCGATCGGGCCTTTGCGCCGACATGCGGGACCGTGGTGTCAGTCAACCGTGGCGCGCGCACACCCGTTTCCTCCCTGTCTCCTGGGACCGGATGGTCAGTCTGTCTGCTCCCGATTGCGGCCTTCGCTCCGTGTGTCCAAAACGAATTACACGTGGGGCCCAGGACGTCAGGCGCCCTCCACTTTCTCCACGCGCGCATGACCGCGAAGCTTGCTCTCGGCATACTTCTCGGGGATCCGTTGCAACGACCCCGTCGTCTTGCCTAGAGTGTAAAGCCAAGCAGTAGCCTCCTATTCTCAACCCGTCGGTCCCCAACCCAGATTTCCAACCTCCCTGGACTCGTTGGGCTCGCGCGCGCATTCGGACCCGACGACTTGCTCGTCGTCGATCATCAGCGCCACGCTGTTACACCGCATGTATGAACCTAATCGAGTCTCCCTCAACATTACTAAGTAGTATGGCATCGATTCAGTCATGAAATCTGGCGGCAGTCACTAGGAATTTGTTGTCGGAGTTGCGCCGCCGCCGCGGAACCTCGTGTGGTCGTAGATGGGATTATGGGGGCATCAATCGGTGAGGGGAAAGTGGCCAATGGAGTCAGGAAGTATAGCGCACCACTTGGTCGTATTTTGGGGCAGGGTTAGTAGCGATTGGAGGCTCCCGATGGGATCGCCGGCGATGGGGTTCGGGCGGCGCTCTGCTTCTTCGTCGTGGCGCGTCGGCATGATTGGGGTGTGGTGCATGGACCGTTGGATGAGGTAGGGACAGGCACGATTAGATTGAGCGTAGCGTTTTGGGCAAGTGTATCTGGGCCGTTGATCAATATTCTTGCGGCTGAGATTAGAAGCATCCTACCTCTTCCGCGATTGATCTGATGCATTCGTTTCGGATCAGACGCGTACGCGTACGATTAGATCATGATTCATAAAACCCGAGCCATTGATCCTGGATCCGACGGTCTCAAATACGTACTTGTTCGTCGTTGGCATGATCTAATCCGCGTCATCCGTGCATGATCGGGCGACCGAGACTCAACCATACCTCTTCAGCCGTGAATTTTGTTAAAGAGAGCTCAAGGATTTAAGGTATTAACCCGCAGTCCAAGCACTAGAGAAAGTAATTTGAATTAGCCCCCAGAATTTTGCACAGAGAACCCTAAACTTTTCAAATATAGTGCGTGCAATCCAGAACTCGAAGGAATTAAATAAATTAATATAGAAAGTGAATTTCTAGTGTAAAAATAATTCTAGAACTTGTTTAATTCCTAAAAATTTCATTTTAACTCCTTTTTGATCCATTCCAGTTGTATTAATTTTGTATTAATATTGTCTATCACCTGGTAACACTATTTTAACATGAAACATAGATTAGAATTATCCACTTAATAGATTTTATACTAAGCACTTAAAACTTCGGAAAATCATCTCTATAACCGTAACTCCGAATTTAGTGATTCTCGAGCCTACGATCTAGTTGCGATGCGTAGAATATTATTATGCAGTATGTTCTCATGTTTGGTGTGATGTTAATTTCTCTTGTACCATGTTTGTTTGTATTGTTGCGAATAGACGGGCAAGTGACTGAGCACACAGAGGCTCAGCAGGTGGAAACTACTAAGCAGGAGCTCATTGAAGGCAAGTTGTGCCCTTGATCACTTCTATTTACCCAATAATGTTCCTATTAATCATTATGACTTGCATAGGTTAAGTTTGATGGGACCTAATAGGTCACCCCAGTTTGGCTATCTTTATACCTTGTTTACCACTGAACTCTTGGGTAGTACCTGCTATTGCTTTATGTGGTTTTGGGTGTTAAGATACATATTATTCATGATTATGCTTTTATTATCAATTTCTTATTTACTATTCATGATAAGATCATTATGTTAATTGGAACATGGAGCGACCACCCAAGGAAAACAATGCTACAACGAGGGTGGTATGGGATGCCTTTGGCTGACTAATTAGGAGAGCTAGTGGATGACTACCTTACCTGAAAGGGGCAAGGGCAATAGGGGAGTGGTCGGTATAGGGAGGTTCTCAGGTTGATTTTGCTGCGATGGCTTTTCAGACAGGGGATTCCTATATTGCGCTCCCTAGAAACTATAGTGGGTTTTCTGAAGCTAGTGGAACTTTGTAAATACCTCGTATTGTTACCCTGCCTCGCTTCCTTGGTAGAGGTGTATGGGATTCATGACCCTTGGCAGATGGGTAACATGACTTGTGGGTAAAGATGCGCAACCTCTGCATAGTGTAAAACTGGTATATAAGCCATGCTCACGGTCATCAGCGGCTCAGACCCTCACATGAATAACTTATGGAATTAAATTTAACTGGTCATTTGCATCGCATTGTGGTATTATTATTAATTTTGATCTATTATTACTCTAGTTTGGTATATACTTACATTTAGTAACTGCTAATAAAATTTGACCAACTTATTAAAAGCAATGCTCAGCTTTAACCATTATTTGTTGATCAGCCTTACACTTCACATGAACTCCCACAGTTGGTGAGTTCATGCACATTATTCCCCACAACTTGTTGAGCTATGATCTTTTGTGAGCTCACTCTTGCGATATATAACCTTCCCACAGGAGAAGAATATGTGGTCGAGGAGGAGATCTACAATGAAGAGTACGAGCTTATCTAGGTGGCGTCTCCCAGTCAGCTTTATGGCGCCAATGAATAATACTTGGTTCGCTTTATTGTTATCATTTATTTTTGTAAGATACTTCCGCTATGTAATAATGGTATTTGTGACATTTATCTCTATACACTTTGTTATTATATGTGATGTTCTTCTTTGGCGCACATATGAGACGCACCCGGCTTTACCCCTTAAATCCAGGTGTGACATTTTGGTTCTCTACCTGACTTGTCACACTTTGCTAACTTTTTCTGCCTAAGGTTAGTTCTTCAATTCGGGTGACTAACCTTAGGCAAAGTGTGGCGCAGTTAGCCATGAAACAAAACAGGCCCCTAGACATGTGTTCACTGCCAAAGGAACTTTCAAATATAGCTACAAGAATGAAATTATGCAGAAAAGCAACATAGCTAGTATATGTTCCATGCATTTGTGAAGACTTTGTCATCCATCATCTATATCTTGTAAGCTCCCGAATGTAGTTCTTCAGCCACGATAAATGGTCCTTCCCAAAATGGATAAGACTTGTTTATGTTCTGAGTAGATTGTACACATCAAAGGACCAAGTCACACTCTTGAAAACTAAGAGGCTAGATATTCTTATGGTGGTACTTGAAAGGGAAATGTGCCCTTGGGCCATTTCTATAAATGTTTTGGTGATTAGATGCCCAACACATATTGTTTTAATGGATATGTGCTAAAGTGTTAAAGAGATGCAAATCAAGAATCAAGTTATGTCTCTAGCCTTAGTAAATTATTTTTGGTACTAACATATTCCTCTAAGTGCTAGGAATCCTGTCAAATCAAATGAGATTGGATTGGAGAAGGTTGACAGTGCCCAACCAGATTTGCACCAGCCTGCGGGTGCACCGGACACTGTCCGGTGCCAAGGCTGGAGCGCACGACGAACTCGCTGCTCTCAGGAATTGTTGGGGACGGTGCGGCTAAAATTCACCAGACTATCTAGTGTGCACTTGTAACACCACAAAACCATCAACTAAAAATATTGCATTTAGATTATTTGTGGCAGAACCTCCCAAGTTATTAGGCCCACATGCACCTGTCCTTGTCTCAAAGACCTCGGACGGCTATGCATGTGCACCAGATAACTTAACAGGATCCGTCCGAGTGCCCCAAGGACCTCGGATAAACCACTTACAACCAGGACCGCAAGATTAAGTGACACCAATCACACACATCAACATTTTACAGGGGAAATCTTACTACCAAATTTTACAAGTTACATCAAGTTTTACTTTATGTTTATCAGGGTGATTACAATAGTGATTCAAAGAAATAAACTTTGAAATGTTATAAATTATTTATAAGTTTGAAATATATGCTAGCTCAAGTGACCATCCTTAATAAGAAGTATAGAAGAGTTACTTAGACTTATAAGAAGGCCGAGCCCACCGGCACTTAACACCATCATCAGCAGCACAAAACTATAACCTAAAAAACAACAGGGAATAAAACTCTGAGTACGGAATTACTCAGCAAGACTTACCCGACTAAAGAAAAGACTCTCAAGGGTATGCTAGTTTTAAAAGGATTCAAGGAAAGGCTTATCAAGAATCAAGGACTCTGTTTTGCAGAAAAGCTTACTATGAGTGGATCCTTAAAATCCATTTTTACTTGTCAAGTTAAGTAAAGTTACCTGCATCTACAATTCTTTCTATCCTAGTTCAAGCACTTGGCCTATACTAGCCGTCTTTTATCAACCCTTCAGTTCACTGGATTTCTATGTGTAAGTTAGTGACCAAGTCTTCATATCCGAGAAGTAACAGCGATCCGAATTGATTAATACCCAGCTGGGGATCTCCAATCACGCGATATATGTAGCACTTAACCCTTGCATATGTCAACTCGCCACCGGGGTTCTTAAGACCAGATCAGGTTCACGCCAACCAAGAGCACAGATACACCACCGTCCAGCCTCTTGCCACGGAGGGTACACGCTACTCTCGCCATCTCTCCACTCCCATTGCGTGTTGTCTTATTCTGGTATTAGTCTGCCCGAGGCAAATCTTACGTATGATGAGGCATGTGACCAGTTAAAGGGTCCTCGATCAGCAGGCCCACATCGACACGGTCCTTAATTGACTCAGACGGAGACACTACACCGAGACTCCCTTCTCGTGCAAGTCAACCGCCCGGTCTCAGCTTTATCATTTAAAACCCAAAGTTTGGAACCTCGTAGAGGTACATCTTTTCCGATGTTGAACCCATCACGACCATGATGGATCCACCATCAAGTTTTATTTTTAAAAACATCCCATCCAATCTATAGCATCACTTTTGTTTTAAAACAAAAAATTTTGTTTTTCTAAAGCAAGGCTAAGCATCATAAAATCATTTTTATAAAAGGGTGTCAAGGAAGGGTAATCAATTTTCTAAGGAAGGAAATGCATCAACGATTTAGCACACAACTCCTATCACCTAAAGCATCAAACAAGGTGATAAAGATTTTAAAACACAAGGAGGTGGCCAATGCACCAGGGCTTGCCTGGAATAAACACTAGGTTAGTGTTTGTTAGACGTCGATCACTTGATGACCAGCCTTTTGTGTTGGCACTCATTCAGATTATCCATCTTCAGGTTGGTCCGACTGATGACATCGTCTTGCGGAGATGTCCAATCTCTGCATTATCCTAGGGTCGACTTGGGTCGTCTTCCGCATCACGCGATTAATTATCGTACCTAAATAAAATGCATTATGCACATGTATGAATATAAGAGGAAATAACATAACTAAATAATGCTTCACAAAAATGAACTAAACACTTAGTGACGATACATCACAGCTCCTATGAACGCACACTAGATAACTATGACTCTACGGTAATTATAATCTTCAAGATAATTGTACTTAATTCAAACATCCAATCAACAATAATTGAACACAAGGCACAAATTAGAGCATAACATCTAAAACTAGACTGAATATTATAGAACAACAAAAGACTAACAAACTTAGAGTCATTAGTCTTAGACATCTAAGTAAGAATAATGATAGAAGCACATTAATTGACTTTCTAAATCACTTATTTTGACTAATTTGGATAACACGCTAATCATATTAGTTTTAGATCTAGCAGACAACTCATTATCAACTTAATAGAATTCCATAAGATTATAGCTTTAACACCTAAAAACCTAGAAACACTGGTAAATCCTGCCCGCCAGCCGTTTAAAATACTTAACCTGCCTTTCCTATTATTAATCCAATTACACTTGATTTATACATTCAGTAATACACTCCTAGCATAATATGCATTTTAATCCTAAGCTTTACGCGACACAATTATTTGTCAAACACGAACACAATTGGGACAATATATTTAACAAGGTATTTTATCAAACATATAATAAAACCACAACGTGCCTTGCTACAGACAAGATATTCGTCGTATAATTTTTTTTCAAAATTCTAGACCTTAACCCCTGACCCGACTACTTTATAATTCTAAAAATAATTATATCACCATGGAACAGCACACCGACAAAATAACGGATCTAGCCATAATCACTAAGCGTACCTATACTAAATAAAAAGATCATCGCAACCTACATATCTATCAATCCATTCATTAAAACAAAATAATAGTAGTAGCGAATCAGCTTTCCATAATTAAATTCGACTTTAAACCACGAAATCGACGATATTATACGGCTCGCGCATACCACTGTTACTTGACGAGTGTTGCTCTGACTCTTCCCTTTCATCTTCCGGCGTGAATGCAAGACGCGTCAACGCTGTTGGATTGATGACAATGCTGATGGCTCCTTGACAGCACAAGAATTGACGACAGGAGGAGTACACGCAGCCAGAGCGAGCCAAAGAGGCACGACTGATGCCTGACGGCGCACGACGCACGACAAGGAGTTCCGAAGATCGACGTAAGTAGCGTAATTAGAAAACGGATCATCGAGTTCGACGAGCCCGTCGTGGACACGGTGTGGTCGACGACGAGGTCAGGCAGGGAGACGAGCACAGCGGAAATCGTCGTTCAGTGATCTGAGTGATCGGAGGACGACGCGGATTTAAACGTGACCATGGGGGAGGAGACGAGGTGCCAGACAACAACATGGCTGAACTAGAAGATGGCATCGGCGGTCGTTGATGTGCTGCTGGAGAAGATAACGCTGATGTGATCAAGCAAGTAGACAGGGACGCGAGCTGGAGCAAATAGAGCTTCTCGGCGAGCAAAGTAGCAGGGGCGAGCGTGGATGCCGAAGCAAGAACTTATGCAGGAGAGGCGAGCTCTATGGAAGGCTGAGGGCGAGCTGCACGGCTGCAGCCTTCTGCTGGGGAAAACGGCACGCAGAAAAGCTCCACGACACGCGACCATGGCGAGCTAGAGCTGGGCACACGACGGGGAAGATGCAGGGCATGGAGAGGAGGTACGGCGAGCTCGCAGCGGCACCAGGGAAACCTGCTGGTGAGGGGCCAAGCTGGAGCAGGGAGGACCAGCGAGCTCCAAGAGACAAGCAGGGCGAGGTTGGCGTGCTGCTATGGTCAGGGGCGAGTTGAGGGAGCTCGACTGCTTGCGGCTGACAGAGTTTGAAACAAATAAATGGTGTCCTGTGGGCGAGCGAGCAGGGTGGGCGGGCACGCAAGCGCAGCACAGGAAGCGACGTGCCGCGAGAGAGAGAGAGTAATGCGGCGAGAGAGAGCGACGCGTGGGAAGGAGAAGGCACGCCAGGAGCCAGCGCGAGCAGAAAATGTGGCCAGGAAAACAATTCAGTGAGAGAGACGCGTGGAAGAATACTTCCGTGCGGTGACCAGGAAAGAAAAACAAAGAAAAGCTAAGCGATGAGAAGATAAGAGATATTTGCTATTTTAATATTTTCTTCTTTTTTCTCAAAGAATACTGGTACTAGTATTAGAGTTTGGGTGAGATATAAATGGAACAAACCAAAACACAATCAAAATACGATACTTGAGACGCCATTAATTTAGTTAAACCTGGATAAAAATTTATCTGTTTTCCGAACCCATTTGATTTCTCTACATAGAATAGCACACTAAAGAATAATCCCAATTATTAATCTTGCGTATGGTTTCTTGGTAACGCAAGCGATCCGGATTATACTTTCGGACCCAGTATTATCTGCTATAAAATCAAACGTTAATCTCTTTGTCTCGGATAATATCGGGTTCGGATAAGATGCAAACATAATGAACCAAACGAGATCGAGACTGAAATTAAGTTCTAAAAGTTGTACAAAAGGGTCAAACCAAAATAAGATTGACCACAATATTCAGATAGAATTTTATTTAGTGAATACTTTGAATTTTTCCTGCTATTCATATTTGAAAATTTGGATCTGGGCGAGGAATACACGGACCGAACCAAATGACATCGACTTCGGTATTTTAGACTGTATTTAATTCAGTCTAATTTTTACGAGTCTCACCAGCTATAGATCATTTGATGTGACGCCAAAGATAACATGCTAAGAGGAACAATTCAATTAATGAGCTGGCGCATTGTTCTTTTCAGACAGCACGGGCTCCAAATTTTACATAAAATCATAAGTTTTCTGATTTTCATATTCACTTACGCGCGTGATCCGAACATCTCCAAATTCACCAGCAAATGAGATTAGGTAATCCAAAAGTCTCATGAACCCTTTTTAATTGTTTAGATTATGGAAATGAATACGACACCAAACTCGAACTTTTGTGAGATGATTAAATTCCAAGCTAAATGAGATTTCTCGAATAATCTCGGTAATCGGAGATGGCGGCTAATATCGAAATCGTTATTCACCCCAACATTTCTTGCTTAAGTTCATATTCACTGTTTAACGGGAGATAAACACCTAGGGTGTTACAACCCTCCCCCCTTAAAAGAATCTCGTCCCGAGAATCGGGGCGAAAGACTTTTAAGAGTAGAGAAGCATGTAACCCTTGTCCATATCAGCGATAATCATAAGACAGTTCCAAGCAAAGGCAAGTGTCTCAGGATGTTGTTTCTCTAGTGGACATAACATGTATTGCCTTAAGCTAACTTAGAGATGTCCAAAAATGATAATGGAGACTCGAGGAAACATCAGTGAAGGTTATCAACAAGTGTTGGCTTCACAATGAACCAACCTCACCATGCACTAGTGCGATTCCGCCTAATCACGCATGTTGAATACTCACATGGGAGGCGGTTGAGGCGCGACTAGAGTGATGACAAGGTTGCTACCAGTCGACTTGACTTGATTCTTGCAAGTACTTCCTTAGGATGGGTTGAACCAAAGTGAGTTTAGACAACTCGATAAAACGATCTCTAAACTCAACCTTTGATCACAATGCAGTTACAAGTTAGTAAAATCAACTTGTTGAACTACTTTTGACATTGAGCAGGTCCTCTTATTATCCATCGGCAATCCAATGGTCAAGAGATCACTTTTGTTAATAGGAGATCATGCACTTGAGTAGAAATCCATTCGGTCAGGTTGTTCATCCATTTCTTCCATGCGAGATGAACTATCCACTTGGTTAGGGAATACATGGATTAAATAAGGGAGCGAATGAACAAACTCCTGCATCTCAGCAGCAAAGGGAGTCAATCTCTATTTTGAGAACTAATCAGTTGTCTCTCAACGCTAAATAGTTCCAAGGCTTCACCTTTATAACAAAGGATGCAAAGGGAACTTGTATGAGTAGTCACTACCAAGATCATAAGAAAAGAAACCACACATGAAAGTGGTATGCCCTTTTGATCCAACAGAGATAATAGATGTTGCTTGATCACTTGACAAACAACATAGAAATTGTTTCAAGGGAAAGATCTGCGGAAGATAACATATTAGTGTAGTTCCATAATGGATCATAGCCAGAGACTTCGATACCAGCATACCAAACTACACTACCATGTGTCGGCCGCCACATGAGACTTTCGGCTTTACGCGGCACCATAAGCCATTAACTAGGACACCATCATCGAACAATACCAATAATGAATCCCACGTGGTAAAACTAGATTGTGCCATGATAACACATTGATATAGTCTCATAATGGACTACAACTACTAACCGTGATACCAGCGCGTGCCAAGTAGCGCAACCGTGTGTATGCATCCACAGGAGGCCCTCGATTTTGTCGCGGCACCATTAGTTTTAGTCACAGCACCATTACCAGACGTAACCAATGAGAAATTGCATGCCACCCTAATGGATTGAGCAAGGTGACAATATATAAAGAGATACTCCACTTGTAAGAATGGTTACAAGTAGAGAGCCAAAAGACCATGGCCCGAGGAAATGAACAAGACATGGCCATAACCTAAACTTGATGAAAGGAGTATGAGGGGAGACTATTAATTCAGCCCCAAACATATTTCTATGCCCATCATAGAGATTGCAAGGTCAAGGATTAGTACCTAATTAGATACGGAGGGGAAACAATCATAAGATTAAGTTGGTATGCCTTCGATAGATATGGGGAAACCAAAGGCATCAAATTAAAGAAGATGATCAGGCAGGACTTTCCTAGGTTAGGTTGATAAAGCAACGACATGATCCTCAAGAAGAGGCAAACTAGGATTAGGGATATCAGCTTGCACCAACCGAATAAGGACATGGTTTAGGATGGAGACAAGACCACAAAAGAGTCACATATTAACTGTCTAGAACACAGACTCGGGATCCTTATTTGAAGTCTGCGTGCATTTTATGACCAACAAACAGATTACCTAAGCATCCATTCGCATGGGCTTGGTCATGGAGTGATAATAGAAAATTCAAATTTGGGTCATGGTTCACTAAATGAGAACATGTCTTAGTTTTGATTTACACAAACAAGCTGTCCACATTCTATCGGCATACAAGCACAAAAACAAACACAAGTTACACTAGTGGTCAAACTAAGAACAGCTAGAAGCCATCTAAACACATATCTTTAAGACACCACATTATTTACAATCACCGGTTACTGGAATAGAGGTGAGAAAAGCATTTTGGATGTATAGGTGACAAACATGATGCAACAATCAGGATGCATGCTCGTCCTATGCGTCCTCACAAATTTTTGCCAATCTAATGTGGCAATAGCATTCTATATCAGTGGCATACTTCGTCTCTCACGATATTTTGCTAGTCGTCAGCTACACATACGTTTTCGAGGTTAGTGTACCTGCAGAAAATTCCATCACAGCCCAATTTCCCATGATGCAGTTCACACATGACAGTTTATCACAGTTTATACTCCATATATTTCTATATGGAGGCCAGCTCTGCATTAAGCGCCGAGCCACGCATAGGCGCCGCTGCCACACTTTAACCATAGGGCAGCTCATTATGGTAACTCACCTTCTTACCTAAGCATAGGTGCGTCGTTACAAGTACATTACACTTCTCAGTATTCCCATGTCTGTATAGCCGTACACATCCATAGGGTACTGAATCCCCAAAAAAGTAAATACTCCACATCACAGCCTTCATATATACATATGTAGAACATGTATATAGTCAGGTGCCACAATTAAGCACTACCCTAGACCGACGTTTGTTCGGTCATGCTCTCACATCTTACCTTACTTGAGCGTCGATCCATTCAAAACTGAATGGCCTCAAAATAACAATACACATGTATGCAATACCCCCGGTTGCGGGTTAGTGGTATTTCAATAAGCCACCTGATAGTCCTTAGTTTAGGGCTTAATAGAGGATGTCGCTAGCATTATAGTTTTTTTTTCAAAACTGTTTTTCAAAGCCAAACAATGTGTTTAGTTAAAAATAGGTTTTTTGAAACCAAAATTTTTGTTTTGAAAATATGTATGTGACCGTATATACTTAATCTTGCTCCGATACCAGCTGTGGCAGAACCTCCCAAGTTATTAGGTCCACATGCACCTGTCGTTGTCTTAAAGACCTCGGACGGCTATGCATGTGCACCAGATAACTAACAGGATCCGTCCGAGTGTCCTAAGGACCTCGGATAAACCACTTACAACCAGGACCGCAAGATTAAGTAACACCAATCACACACATCAACATTTTGTAGTGGAAATCTTATTACCAAATTTTACAAGTTACATCAAGTTTTACTTTATGTTTATCGGAGTGATTACAATAATGATTCAAAGAAATAAACTTTGAAATGTTGTAAATTATTTATAAGTTTGAAATATATGCTAGCTCAAGTGACCATCCTCAATAAGAAGTATAGAAGAGTTACTTAGACTTATAAGAAGGCCGAGCCCACCGGCACTTAACACCATCATCAATAGCACAAAACTATAGCCTGAAAAACAACAGGGAGTAAAACCCTGAGTACAGAATTACTCAGCAAGACTTACCCGACTAAAGAAAAGACTCTCAAGGGTATGCTGGTTTTAAAAGGACTCAAGGAAAGGCTTATCAAGAATCAAGTACTCTGTTTTACAGAAAAGCTTACTATGAGAGGATCCTTAAAATCCATTTTTTACTTTTCAAGTTAAGTAAAGTTACCTGCATCTACAGTTCTTTCTATCCTAGTTCAAGCACTTGGTCTATACTAGCCATCTTTTATCAGCCCTTCAGTTCACTGGATTTCTACGTGTAAGTCAGTGACCAAGTCTTCGTATCCGAGAAGTAATGGCGATCTGAATCGATTAATACCTAGCTGGGGATCTCCAATCACACGACATATGTAGCACTTAAACCTTGCATATGTCAACTCGCCACCGGGGTTCTTAAGACCAGATCAGGTTCATGCCAACCAAGAGCACAGATACACCACCGTCTAGCCTCTTGCCACGGAGGGTACACACTACTCTCGCCATCTCTCCACTCCCATTGCGTGTTGTCTTATTCTGGTATTGGTCTGTCCGAGGCAAAGCTTACCCATGATGAGGCATGTGACCAGTTAAAGGGTCCTCGGTCAGCAGGCCCACATCGACACGGTCCTTAATTGACTCAGACGGAGACACTACACCGAGACTCCCTTCTCGTGCAAGTCAACCGCCCGGTCTCAGCTTTATCATTTAAAACCCAAAGTTTGGTACCTGGCAGAGGTACATCTTTTCCGATGTTGAACCCATCACGGCCATGATGGATCCACCATCAAGATTTATTTTTGAAAACATCCCATCCAATCTGTAGCATCACTTTTGTTTTAAAACAAAACATTTTGTTTTTCTAAAGCAAGGCTAAGCATCATAAAATCATTTTTATAAAAGGGTGTCAAGGAAGGGTAATCAATTTTCCAAGGAAGGAAATGCATCAACGGTTTAGCATACAACTCCTATCACCTAATGCATCAAACAAGGTGATAAAGATTTTAAAACACAAGGAGGTGGCGAATGCACCGGGGCTTGCCTGGAATAAACACTAGGTTAGTGTTTGTTAGACGTCGATCACTTGACGACCAACCTTTTGTGTTGGCACTCGTTCAGATTATCCATCTTCAGGTTGGTCCGACTGATGACATCGTCTTGCGGAGATGTCCAATCTCTGCATTATCCTAGGGTCGTCTTGGGTCGTCTTCCGCATCACGCGATTAATTATCGTATCTAAAGGTATGTATTATGCACATGTATGAATATAAGAAGAAATAATAGGACTAAATAATGCTTCACGAAAATGAACTAAACACTTAGTGACGATACATCACAGCTTTTATGAACGCACACTAGATAACTATGACTCTACGGTAATTATAATCTTCGAGATAATTGTACTTAATTCAAACATCCAATCAACAATAATTGAACACAAGGCACAAATTAGAGCATAACATCTAAAACTAGACTGAATATTATAGAACAACAAAAGACTAACAAACTTAGAGTCATTAGTCTTAGACATCTAAGTTAGAATAAGGATAGAAGCACATTAACTGACTTTCTAAATCACTTATTCTGACTAATTTGGATAACACGCTAATTACATGAATATCATATTAGTTTTAGATCTAGCAGACAACTCATTATCAACTTAATAGAATTCCATAAGATTATAGCTTTAACACCTAAAAACCTAGAAACACCGGTAAATCCTGCTCGCCAGCCGTTTAAAATACTTAACCTGCCTTTCCTATTATTAATCCAATTACACTTGATTTATACATTCAGTAATACACTCCTAGCATAATATACATTTTAAAACTAAGCTTTACGCGACACAATTATTTGTCAAACACGAACACAGCTGCAACAATACATGTAACAAGGCATTTTATCAAACATATAATAAAACCACAATGTGCCTGTGCTACAGACAAGATATACAGACAAGATATTCGTCGCATAATTTTTTTTTCAAAATTTTAGACCTTAACCCCTAACCCGACTACTTTATAATTCTAAAAATAATTATATCACCACGGAACAGCACACTGACACAACAACGGATCTAGCTATAATCACTAAGCGTACCTATACTAAATAAAAAGATCATCGCAGCCTACATATCTATCAATCCATTCATTAAAACAAAATAATAGTAGTAGAGAATTAGCTTACCATAATTAAATCCGACTTGAAACCACGAAATCGACGACATTATACGTCTCGCGCATACCACTGATACTTGTCGAGTGTTGCTCTGACTCTTCCCTTTCATCTTCCAGTGCGAACGCAAGACGCGTCAACGCTGTTGGACTGATGACGATGCTGATGGCTCCTTGACAGCACAAGAATTGACGACAGGAGGAGTACACGCAGCCAGAGCGAGCCGAAGAGGCACGACTGATGCCTGACGGCGCACGACGCACGACAAGGAGTTCCGAAGATCGACGTAAGTAGCGCGCAATTGAAAAACGGATCATCGAATTTGACGAGCACGTCGTGGATACGACATGGTCGACGACGAGGTCAGGCAGGGAGACGAGCACAGCGGAAATCATCGTTCAGTGATCTGAGTGATCGGAGGACGACGTGGATTTGAACGTGGCCATGGAGGAGGAGACGCAACGACATGGCTGAACTAAAAGAGGGCATCGGCGGTCGTCCACGAGCTGCTGGAGAAGATAACGCTGATGAGGTCGAGCAAGTGATAGGGACGCGAGCTGGAGCAAATAGAGCTTCTCGGTGAGCAGAGGAGCAGGGGCGAGCGCGGATGCCGAAGCAAGAACTTGTGTAGGAGAGGCGAGCTCTATGGAAGGCTGAGGGCGAGCTACATGGCTGCGGCTTTCTGCTGGGGAAAACGGCGCGCGCAGAAAAGCTCCACGGCGCGTGACCATGGTGAGCTAGAGTTGGGCACACGACGGGGAAGATGCAGGGCATGGAGAGAAGGTACGGCGAGCTCGCAGCGGCACCAGGGAAACCCACCGTTGAGGGGCCGAGCTGGAGCAGGGAGGACCAGCGAGCTCCAAGAGACGAGAAGGACGAGGTTGGCGTGCTGCTATGGTCAGGGGCGAGTTGAGGGGGCTCGGCTGCTTGCGGCTGATAGAGTTTGAAATAAATAAACGGTGTCCTGTGGGCGAGCGAGCAGGGTGGGCGGGCATGCAAGCGCAGCATAGGAAGCGACGTGCCGCGAGAGAGAGTAATGTGGCGAGAGAGAGAGCGACGCGTGGGAAGGAGCAGACACGCTAGGAGCCAGCGCGAGCAGAAAATGCGGCCAGGAAAACAATTCAGCGAGAGAGACGCGTGGAAGAATACTTCCGTGCGGTGGCTAGGAAAGAAAAACAAAGAAAAGCTAAGTGGTGAGAGGATAAGAGATATTTGCTATTTTGATATTTTCTTCTTTCTTTCTCAAAGAATACTGGTATTAGAAATAGAGTTTAGGTGAGATATAAATGGAAGAGACCAAAACACAACTAGATATAATACTTGAGATGTCATTAATTTAGTTAAACCTGGATAAAAATTTATCTATTTTCCAAACCCATTTGATTTCTCTACCTAGAATAGCACACTAAAGAATAATCCCAATCATTAATCTTGCGCATGGTTTCTTGGTAACGCAAGCGATCCGGATTATACTTTCGGACCCAGTATTATCTGCTATGAAATCAAACGTTAACCTCTTTGTCTCGGATAATATCGAGTTCGGATAAGATGCAAACAGAATGAACCAAACGAGATTGAGACTGAAATTAAGTTCTAAAAGATGTAGAAAAGGGTCGAACCAAAATAAGATTGACCACAATATTCGGATAGGATTTTATTTAGTGAATACTCTGAATTTTTCCCGCTATTCATATTTGAAAATTTGGATCTGGGCGAGGAATACACGGACCGAACCAAAAGAGATCATTTGATGTGACGCCAAAGATAACATGCTGAGAGGAACAATTCAATTAATGAGCTGGCACATTGTTCTTTTCGGACAGCGCGGGGCTCCAAATTTTACATAAAATCAGAAGTTTTCTGATTTTCATATTCACTTACGCGCGTGATCCGAACATCTCCAAATTCGTCAGCAAATGAGATTAGGTAATCCAAAAGTCTCATGAACACTTTTTAATTGTTTAGATTATGGAAATGAATACGACACCAAACTCGAACTTTTGTGAGATGATTAAATTCCAAGCTAAATGAGATTTCTAATCTCGGTAATCGAAGATGGGGGCTAATATCGAAATCGTTATTCACCCCAGCATTTCTTGCTTAAGTCCATATTCGCTGTTTAACTGGAGATAAACACCTGAGGTGTTACATTATTAGTGGTAAATATAGTAATGAATTTTTATTTTAAATGTTTGATTTTTAATTGCATTTAGAATAATTTTGTTTGCTCATATTGGATTGATGATTGTTTTTGTGGTATTTCTTTTATATTGAAAATCTAACTAATTAATATGGAAATATTGGTCCGAAAATAAATATTTTGATCATAAATAATTTTGGATAACTATTATGATTTTTAGAAATATTTTAAAATATATTTATCTATATTTGTAAAAGAAAAAAACCTAATCACTCGGCCAGGCCGAATTTGGTCCAGCCGAGGCCCACTAGGGCAGCCAGCCGTGCCATCTCCCTTCCCCCTCGCTCTCTTGCTGGTGGGGCTCGCCCACCCGTGGTCCATCTTCCCCGTGCCTCGGCCTCGCGCCGCCGCCGTGCCTAGGAGCCGCCCCGCGCCTTGGCCGCGTCCCCTCCTCTCCCTACACCGGAAACCACCGTGCCACCTGTTCCTCTCCCTCCCCCACTTCCCTCTCTCAATCAATGGGTAACCGGCGCCATTAATGGAGTTAAGCCGCCAGCGCCTTTACCTCCTCCCTGACGTCCCTCCCTCTCCCTCTCTTCTCTCTATAAATAGGAGCCGGCAAAGCTCTCCTCTCTCCCTCCCTACCCGTGCTCCCTACTCCTCTCCCCTGCTCGCGCCTTCGCCGTTCGTCGCGCCACCGTTCGCCGGAGCCGCGCCCTGCTCATCAAGCCGCCACACCGGAGCACACTGAACGCCGCCGAGCCTCGCCCGTCCCGGCCGCGCCTCACCCGTCCCGGCCGTGCCTCGCCCTGCTCAACCATTTCCCCGCCCTGTCGAGCTTCCTGCGCAAGCACGAGACCGAGCCCAAGGTAGAAGATGACTATTTTACGTTTTAACCCCTGGTTTTGTGTAAATTTAGTTCAGATATTTCTCAGTTCAAAAACTATTAAAAAGAGAGCCCGATGTATACACTTAATGGAACCAGCCCCTGCAACAATATTTTGGACATAAGTATTATTTTATGTTTCGAAAATGAATAATGCCACGATTCACTAACTCGGTGATTTACATACTAGAAACGTTTACGATTAACTTCACTTTAGCACATGGAACGATATTGCTAGTAGTGATTTAAGTATAATTTTATTGATATAAGAAAAGGAAGAAGTAATAGGCCACGTATTATCGGTTAGGTTAAAATATAGATTTTCACTAATCAGGATATAAGTATTCGTATGTATATCACTTAATCACTTAGAATTAGTAAAATATCTATTTATGTCAAAATAACTATGGTTATGGTATTAAAGTCTAAAATTAGTAATTTACATTAATTCTTGGAATATTAATGTTATGTAATTTATAAATAATCATTTTAGCCGTACGTATAATTTCTATTTAGAAAGGAAAGGATAAAACCCAAAGGACTATTATTAGTAATAAAGAAAATAATAATTATTATCCATAAAGTTTGTTAAGTCATTTTATCTATATTATACTGGCATCGTAATCACGTGCTCATATTTTCACCAATGATAACTCAAAGTGGAAGATATAGTAGATTAATAAAATATTTATGCTTTAGACATATTTATAAGTATAGTTGTGTGATATATGAATCTATATGTAATGGTGAATGATTGCCCATGTAATGATGTATGTTTATTTATTTGGCGTACATATTCTTTTGTATGTACGATACGCAAATCGATGGTAGAAGTTGACTGTGAGGTAAACGAACCAAACACGTTCGAGGACGACCCACAGGACACGTTCGATCAAGGCAAGTGGATTCTCCCTCTGCATTTCTATTTGTACCTAAATAATGCATATAATAATGTTTACTTTTTGAATATTGCATAATTTGATGGGATTTGCCTAAATAAGGATTTCCTAGAATTACCAACCCTATCCCTTGAATTACCTTGGGATAAATGCTATGCTTAGCAATTTTTGCTATTGCTCAACTTGATAAATATGATGTCACTCTTTTAATGATACTATGTTCCATAAATGAAGTTTTATTTATGATGTTAACCCGATGGTTAAACAAGAACATTTTGTATTAAAGGAACATGGAGTGATGTCACACCTGGTTTTAGAAGGCAAACCGAATACGAACCATGTACGTGCCAGGATCAGCAATTCACGTACACAACAGTTACATAACTGGACATCATCACACAGTGCTCAACTAATAACATAAAAGGCTAATAATAGTCGATTACATCATGATGTCCGGGACATCCACATAGTCTTTAACAATTATCAAAGTGCGAAAACGAAACGTAGATACACGCGGCCTTCACAGGCAGCCGACTGGGGGTTGCCGCTAACCCACGCCTAGAACTCATCGTACTCTTGAAACTCCTAGAAGTCCTCCTCCACGGCTTCATCTTCTCCTGAGCAGTGGTTGCAATGCGGACAACCTGGGGGGGGGGGGTTGGTGTGTAAAGCAAGGGTGAGTACACATCAACATACTCAGCAAAATGTCCCGTTTGGCTGTAGTGGACTAGCTTTATGTGGAGTTAAGTCAAGCAGTTTCTTTTAGTTGGTCAGATTATTATTTACTAGTAGAAAGCCATGTTTTAGAATTAACCCAAGTTATTAACCCAATGTATCCTTTCCAAACGGAAAGAATACCACTTACCGGTACCATAGTCATAACCAAAATCATCATCCTCATCACCACCTGTAAACCATACATCTCTGATCAAGTATCTCTAATCAATGGAGCTCCCTTGGCCGCTCATAACCGCGAGCACGGCTGATATATCAGTTTCATAACACTCTACAGAGGTTGCGCACTTTACCCACAAGCCATGATTCCCTCTTGCCTCAGGCCGATCAAACCCTTAAACACTACCAAGGTGAAGCAGGGTTTCACTACGTAGCCTTTACAAAGATTCCCTGAGGCTGTAGCCACCCGTTAGGTTTCCTAAGTGTACCGCACTCCTTCCCAAGGGGCAAACCAACCTTGGCAGAGCGAGCCGCATACACCGAGCCCCATTGATGGCACGACGACGAAGCAAACTACACCTCAGTTTCTCTAATTACTCAGCTAAGGGCGTCCCATTCCACCCTCATGGTTGCACTGTTTTCCCGGGCGGTCATCCAACGAACAGGTCCTTACGGAGAGGCACTCGAGAAACAGCTCGAGTCCCCTTAAGGGCCACAAGCACCATCATCATAATCAAAATGGAAAACAACGTATCATAGATAATCTCATCATGTTCATTGATTAATTTGAAGCACTAGCATATAGCTAAACTGAAATAACCCAACCAAAATAGGTAAACAAGGACAAGATAAACAAAAGCTAGTCAATCCTTAGGTACAAACTGTGTAAATGCGGGGAGTGAATTATAAAATGTATAGGACATAGATGGGTCAAGGGACACTTGCGTGCACCAACCGACTGCTGCTCAGGGTCATCACCTGCAACCCCTTCGGACTCCGCCAACTGACCGTTATCTATACGAGTTTCAAATATATATTCCACAAGTTTTAATACAAAGGAACAGTACGCCATACAATAGAATGCAATAAATAGACAGACGTTCGACGCAGGGCTCGCACCTATAACGAAATGAGAAATAAAAAGTAATGGTCGAGGCTATGGTCGAGAAGCGATCACATTACACGATTATGGATTAAAATACTCGTCTAAACAGAACGATATTAGTTTAGCCATCGCGTTAAGCATAAGGTAAAGTCATGTTCCATATTTAATTATTATGAACAAATAAAGGTAAATTAAAAGGATTGTCGCACGGCGAGACACACGACACAACACTTAAATTGAAATAAGAAATAAACGACTCGTCGCGCGACAGAGCGCGCAATGAGACACTGGCAATAAATATAAAGAGACATTAAGCGTCGCGCGACGAAACGCACGACGGCATACGCCATCCAAACTGAATTTAAAATGAAACATCGCGCGACTGGACGCGTGACGCCACACATTAAATAATCTGCAATTAAGAAGAATCGTTGCGCGACGAAGCACGCGACACATCTCATTAATAAAGATGAATTTTAAAATGAATCGTCACGCGACGAAGCACGTGACGCAGCACATCGACTAAACTAAATTTAGAATAGATTAAACTAAAAGTTAAACGCAGCGCAACACAGTCGCGGGTGCGCGAACACGCTGCGTGTGCCGGGGCATGCGAGCGCGGGGTCGTGGGGCGCGAGGGTCGCAGGGCCGCGGGGCGCCAGGCCGTGGGGCGCGAGGCCACGAGGCCGCGAGGCGTAGGGCCACCGGGCGAGCGGGGCCCCCAGGGCATGGGCGAGCCGCCGGGCACAGGGCCGCAGGCGAGCGGGGCCACCGGACGTGGGCGAGCCGCCAGGGGAGGGGGGCGCGGGCGAGCCGCCGGTCATGGGGCTGCGGGCGAGCGAGGCCACTAGGCGCGGCGAGCCGCCAGGGGGCGCGGGGCCGCGGGCGAGCTGCCGGGCGCGGGCGAGCCACCGGGCGTGGGCCGCAGGGGAGGCGCGCGACGGGGCTATAGGGGGGCGCACGACGAGGCCGCAGGGGGCGCGCGTGGAGGAAGAAAGGGGAGGGGGAGGGGAAGAGAGAGAGAGAGAGGGAGAGGGGAGGGAAGCTCACCTCGGGGTCCAAATCTGGCGATCACCGTCTCCAAAACCTAGGGCACCACGGGGGGGGGGGGAGAGAGAGAGGTGGGAGAGGAGGTTGCTGCGCGAGAGAATTGAATGAGGGGAAAAGACCAGGGGAGGGGGGGGCATGGGGCCAAGGTCAGGGGCGCGCGGGCCAAGGCCGGGCCGAGAATGCGCTAGGCTGGGCTAGGCTGGGCCGCACCATGGGTCAAAATCCTATGGCACGCTCACCCACAGATTGGAATCCAAATGCAAACCGAAATCCGAAACGAGACGAAGCGAACACGCGACAAAACACGACATCAGACAAAAGAAATATGATTCGGCATGATGCAACACCCATGTCAACTTAGGTTTTGTTTACACACGATATGGACACCAGTCGCTATACTGCTTTGAAATTGGGAATAAGGAACGAAACGGGAAAAGAAAAGGGAGTAATGCCTAAATTTGGTAAGTAAAAAGAAGAAAAAATTCTACCCCCAAATTCAGGGCGTTACAAGTAACCACCCAGGATAACAGTGCAACCACGAGTGCTATAATGGCTCTGGCTTTGGTAATTAGCTCTATAGACTTAGTGCTTAGCAACTTGTCGGTGTTTGGGACCCGACCGTGCACCCGGGGTTACCCCTTGAGGTGCTTTTAGATAGGACAGTGTTGCCGACTATAGCTCAATGGTTCGTGCTAGGCGCACGAGAGACGATAGACAATTTTCTATAGGTTCGGGCCGCTTAGAGAGGCATAATACCCTACTTCCTGGGGTGGATCTTTATGTGGTGGGTTATAGGGAGATTCTCTAGTATGAAGGATGCTAGAGAATGGAGTAGACGGCTGATGAATGTCCTGTTCTTTGATGGGGTGCCCCCTAGGCCTTATATATTCGATCGTGGGGCATTATATGCGGGTATGATAACAACGTGCACCTAAGTAATAGTGAACCGACTGAACTTATCTTCCTATAATCCTGCCGACTTATCTTCATTTAGTTCTGACGTTTGAGGGTGCTGCGCGAGAGAATTGGATCAATGCTGCGGATAATGCTTAAATCCCATGAGCCATCTGGGCCCGAGTATATCCAATCCTGCATCAATCCTTTCTGCCAGCTGTTTCTCCCCTGGCCCATGAAGGGATGGTCTTGCGAAATAATGGGCCTAAAGCCTTTCGCGAGGCCTTCTAGCCTTCTAGTGGACACGGGGGATATCTGTCCCCCACACAACCCTACCAGAAAGATGGGCAAGAGGGGGCGGTAGTGGTTTGGTGGCAACTCATGTTAACATGGGGTGGTAGTCTTGGCTAAGTTACCTCACTCAAAGGGCCATCAATACTGATGTGGAAACCTTAGCAGGGCTTTGTACTAAGGATATTTTGCGAAAGCCTCATAGTGGATCCCTAGCCATTCACCTAGGTAGTGTTTATGGGTCCCATCAACCTAGGCTAGATGGGATACATGGCTTGTGGTTAAAGTTGTACCACCTCTGCAGGGTGTAAAACTGATATGTCAGCCATGCTCACGGTTAAGAGCAACCTAGACCCTCACATGATAATTGAACTTAAAGATAGAAAATAAATCGTGATCTGATGATCTACCAGTGGTTTGCTTAAGTGATTTCACTTAAGTGTTTTTGATATAATCTTATGCCTTTGATTAATTGGGATATTTGGGATACACACTTATTGGTAAGATAGGTGTTGCTAATAAAATATTGACCAACTAAAATGCTTACCACTTATGCATAGCCTACCTTGTTAACTTGCATTATTTCCCCCAATTGCTGAGCCCTGACCATAAGTAAGCTCACCCTTGCTAATATTTTGATCAGAGGGTGATGACGAAGACTTCTCAGATGACGTTGATGAATTTTGTAACACCCCTGGTGTTACTAACACTAAAACTTGAGCATAACATCATGTGCATTGACATTTCATGTGCTTGTCAAACCTAGAGTGCATTCACTAGGTAAAATTTTCAAACAAGTTGTGATGAGGTGACTTGATGTGTGATTAACCCTAGGGTAGGGTACTTAACCCTGAATTAGGGCTTATGGATGAAAGTGAAGCCAAAATGAGTAAATATCTTACTAGTCACTAGAAATATTCACAAAATATCAAAGTTGATGGACTTTAGTGACACAAAAACCCTAAAGTACTCAAACCCTAAAAGAAACCCTAGAAAACCCTAATTGGAACCCTAGGGGGTAACTGTAAATTCTAGGCACTTTTGGACCAAGGTGCAAATACTAAAGTGATAGAACACCACAAATTAAGTATTTTTCACAGTTCAGAATTTGCAAGTTGAAGGATGGAGTTTGGACTTATTTGCAAAATACCCCATGAACACTATGTGGTTAAGTTCTTAATTCCAAGTGAATGGGGTCAACTTTGGAGCTCTATATCTCCCAATTCATAATGAATTTGTCCTAGGTCAACACATAAAATTTGTAGAGCCATGATAGGGGTATAACTTTGCTTAAGTAACTAAGCCTTGGTGACATACAAAAATTGGAGTAAAATGGACTAAAAGTTTGGCTGTCAGTCGAGCCAGAACACTGAAATGTGGCTGACAGTGAACACTGAAGAATTTTGGAGTGGATTTGAGCTTAATCCAGTAAGTAAATGGCCAGGGTTCCTATAGTCGAATTGTAGTTGGATTATAGGACAAGAACTTTACTATAGAAGGATTGACAAGTTACCACATAGAAATCGGAGATCAAAGCCTAGCAAATTGCTCTGTCAGACACTCTGAATGGGGTTTCCTATTGTACAGTGAACTGAAACAGATCTTCAGGTACATCACCCCTCGCCACCTGTGACCCTCGTGCTGTGATCCGCGCCGGTGCTACGATTCGTGCGCTCTGGCGAGGAGATAATCGCAGCGGAGTAAAGATCTTGGCACAGGATAGGCTCAGACTCGATCACTGGTGGGTTTACCGTACCCACTTGGCATGCGGCCGGCCGAGATGGCCCTCGCCGGCGTTGGCCGCTTATCAACCGTGCGCCACATTCGTAGTAGCTTTAACATGTCGCAGTGAACCATAGCAGTGAGTCTGTCCATCGCCGGAGGCCTTGCCACGGTGAAAGCCACATTAACACTTGCGCTAGTGACTTTCCCTCTCTCCGGCCGCCAGCGCGCCATCGCAAAATTAGCCGCCACCGCTCTTAGACACTATAAATTGGGGGTGCCGCTAGCTCCGTTCGGTTGTCACGAAGCCCGTGCCTCAGATCGTCCACCCTCAAGCTCTAATTTGGAATTTCCCCCAAATCCACTCTCCGCTCCGCCATAAGCCATCGCGTCATGGACCGCCGTCCCTAGGTCTGTTCATACCCTCCTTCTCTTTGTTTCAGCACCCTTATGTGCTATGGATGCTTATCAGCCTAGTCAATTGAACTAGACCAGGTTAGATCACCGGGAACACCTCGGGTTATCCTCGGTTGGCACTATCACCGTGGACAGAAAGAATTTGAGCTAGAACTTTGCAATTGATTGAGGGATTAAGGTCGTGGTGGGTAGAATTAGGCGTAAAACTGAAGTCAGGCACAAATTATTGGGTATTGTGGCCAGTACAAGCTCGCCGGAGCCACTGCTCCGCCGTCCGTGGTCGGGGATCTAACCTTGCGAAGAAATAGAAAGGGAGGGGCCTCGGTGCAAATGTCAGAGACACATGTGAACAATGCGCAGGGTTCTTTTCTGGTTATTTAAATGATCAAGGTCCTCTGCGCAAAGTGAACATCACAGGCGCGTGTGCAGGCGCGTTTCCCTGTTCTTGGGCCGGTTCGGGCTGATTTGAGCCTATTACTATTCATTCTTTCTCTTTTTCTTTTTTCTACCAGACTTGGGAAATTCATAGGAAATTATACAAAAATGATAAAAATATGAGACCAATTTTACTGGACTCCTAAATTCCAATAGTATTTAATAAAAATAGTTCCGAGATTTTAAGTCCTAACCAAGAATTATTTAGCAATTATAGGTGCTTAAACCTAAACTTTTGGAATTTTAGAAATTATTTGATAACTCCAAAAATCACAAAAATTTTTAAGTAAGCCTAATATGGTACTTAGAACCCATGGGTGAAGTTTGACATGTTTTGGACATTGTTTGATTCCCAAACCCAAAACCCTAGCCTTCTAGGTAATATCTACCTTATGTTAGTGGAGTACTGACTCGGAAAACCCTAGTTTCCCTGGTGTACCATGAAGGAAAGTTGTATTCAAGATACAACTTGATGTATCTCTATTATAATTGCATATTCATAGCATCACATGAGCATTCATGTTTATATATATGGTTATGTATAGAGAACGAGGAAGATGTAGTTGTTGAAGAAGAAGAGACTACACCATCAGCTGAGATTCTACCTACCGGGAACTGTTTTTATTTTGATATCTGTGGAACAGATCCCGAATCCCCTACAACACAAGGCAAGCCCCGGTGCATTTACCTTTCCTTGTGATTTGAAACTCTTTATCACTTGAATGATGTAATAGGTGATAGGAGTTGGGTGCTAAGCCAATTGCTGCATTCCCTTCCTTGGAACTGTTATCCTTCCTTGACCACCTATTTTATTAAAAGGTTTTCTTATGATTAGTCGTACTTTAGAAAAACAAAGGTTTTGTTTTAAAACAAAAGATGATGCTTCAAGGGGAATGGGATGTTTTCAAAAATAAAACTTGATGGTGGATCCATCATGGCCGTGATGGGTTGAACATCGGACAAGATGTACCTCTACCAGGTACCAAACTTTGGGATTTTAAATGATAAAGCTAAGACCAGGCAGGTGACTTGCACGAGAAGAGAGTCTCGGTGTAGTGTCTATGTCTAAGTCGATTAAGGACCGTGTCGATGTAGGCTTGCTGATTGAGGACCTTTTAACTGGTCACATGCCTCGTCATAGGTAAGCTTTGCCCTGGGCAGACTAATACCAGAAAGGCCAACACACAATGAGAGTGGAGAGTTGGCGAGAGTAGCGTGTACCCTCTGTGGCAAGAGGCTAGACGGTGGTGTATCTGTGCTCTCGGTTGGCGTGAACCCAGTCTGGTCTTAAGAAACCCTGTGGCGAGTTGACATATGCAAGGGTTAAGTGCTACATATGTCGTGTGATTGGAGATCCCCAGCTTGGTATTAATCGATTTGAATCGCCGTTACTTCTCGGATATGAAGACTTGGTCACTGCCCTACATGTAGCAATCCAGTAAAGTAAAAGGGTAATAAAATACGGCTAGTGCATGCCAAGTTCTTGAACTAGGATAGAAAGAACTCTAGCTGCAGGTAATGACTTAACTTGATAATAAAACTGGATTTTTAAGGATCCACTGTTAGTAAGCATTTCTACAAACAGAGTCTTTGATTCTTGAATAGCCTTACCTTGACTCCCTCAAGCCAGCATATCCTTGAGAGTCTTTTCTTTTGTCAGGTAAGACTTGCAAAAGTACACTCCATACTCAGGGTTTTTGAACCCATTGGTGAGGAAACAACAGACTTTTGTTGTTTCTGTTCAAAGGTGGTACCTAAGGAAGAGTCCCAACAGTGAAGATGGTCGCGGGAGGATGTTGGCCTCCCATCTTTAACAAACTTGTGTGTGGGAGGGTGTTTTGCCTCCCCGGTCTGTAATAATACTCTATGCACTCTAAATACCCTAGTATTGTAATAATAATACTCTCTCTATATATGTAAATTAACTTATTGTAATTTGCTTCCGCTTATTCTTTCCTCTGATGTGATGTAATATCTGCATGACAGGTGAAGCGCTCTTGGGCGGAATGATGAAGATACAGTATCGAACTTGTCGAGTGGTTATGTGCATCTATAGGGTTGTCCAAGGTCCTTAGGACAAGGACAACAGTAGGCGGGCCTAATACCTTGGGATGTTCTGTCACTGCTGGTTTCGGAGCGAAACCCATCTCTTCAGATATTACGTAGTACTTCAAAAGAATTTTCAAATAATCACCTAGAAATGTTCTTTCATTCTTACCTTACTACTTTCTGGCAGTTCCTTATCTTGTAAGACTAGGTAATAGAGTGCAATATATAGGGAGTTGGGGATCAACGAAAGTTGATTCCATAATTATTAGATTATGCATGCATCATGTTAAGAATATACAAATAAATCTTCCCCTCTTATGAAGATATGGCACATACAAGGAAAACAACACACAAATCTACTGGACCTTTTGGCGTGCCTCACCATCAGCTTGCCCCAGACATGAAGGGAGTAGTAGTGACAGCAATGACCCAATTGGAGACTTGGAAGCCAGGGTGGAACAACTCCGATCAGAGTTACGCCACAGAAATAGGGCACGGGAGCAGGACAGTCAGCGTATAGCTGAATTGTCAGCTGAAGTCAGCCGCTTGCGGTTTGAGATCTCTGAACGGGATTTGGCCATTGATTGGGCCGTTAATTCGCGTTCGATCGCTTGGCACCGTGAAGCAAAAGCTCGAGCTCGTGTGGAGGAGCTTAGCGCGACCCTCGATAACCTGCAAGTATATTGTAATACTTTACATGAAGAAGTACATGTATTGTATGCTCGACTGCACCCAGACGTGCCTTCCGACGCTGTTGTAATGGGAGCTGGACCTTCGGGAACAACAAACGAAGGACTTGATGGGGAGTTGGACCTTTTTAAGCCCCCTCCTTCCATGAACCTTGCTGACGAACAGTCTCCTACAGCAGGAAATGAAGCAACAAAGGATGACAAAGACTAGAATAGTATAGTTTAAATATTATACTTATGTAAAATAAGTAATAAAGTCAAGTTGTACACTTGAGTCTGTATAATTATTACATTTTGGTAATGTAATATGATGGTGTGTGCTGGCATGTTATATTTTTCCAAATGTTTCTTTGCCTCAGATGCCATCACGGACTCGCACGCACGATGGTGCGGGGACTTCCCGCGGTCTGGAAGATACTCCTAACCCACCACCAGTACCACCGACTCTGGTCGAGGCTATCGCTGCCTTGGTCAATGCCACTGCGGATAATACGTGCTTCTTACGCGAGATGGCGGGTAATCAGTTCCAACCGCATGGTGGGAGAGCTCCTCCTCAAGGACCGCGAGAAACTACATATCTAGAATTCTCAGAAACTCGACCCCCGCTCTTTATTAAAGCAGAAGAACCTCTAGAAGCCGATGAGTGGGTAAGAGTGATGGAGCAGAAGTTTGGATTGATTCGTTGCACGAAAACGCAGAAGCCATTATTTGCTGCCCAACAACTGAGAGGGCCTGCCAGTACTTGGTGGGCAAATTTTGTAGCAGTTCAACCGGCTGCATATCAAATCACTTGGGAGGAGTTCAAGCTAGCATTCCGTGAACACTATGTTCCAGAGGGAGTGCTTCATATGAAGCAAGAAGAATTCATCCGGTTAAAGCAAGGGGGAGATACTGTAATGCAGTATCTCAACAAATTTAATCATCTATCTCAGTATCTGAAGAAAAAGAATTGTTTTATGAGGGGACTCAACGACAGGCTTCAGCGGAAAATGGCAACCTGTCTGGACCTTACCTACAGTAGAGCTGTCAGCACGACACTAGCAGTAGAAGCCAAGAATGCAGGCCATGGAAAATCAAAGGGGTTTGGAGGTGACAGGTCTAATCAAGGACTTGAGAAGAGAACCAGGTTGGTGATCTGACCTTTTAATCAAAATCATTCTTCGCCTCGCCCACCCTCCTATCCATTCAAGCAGCCTGCTTTTATTCGTCCTACCACTGCCCCCGCTCCTACAAATCAGCCGAGTGCCCCTGGTACTCGTTTCCCTGCTCTCCCTAGTTCTTCCACTGGTTGCTTCAAATGTGCAAAGTCTATACACTTCATCAAGGACTACCCATACCTGAAGCAAAATAAAACCAATTTCCAACAGAACTCTGGGAACTCCAACCAAGGAAAGGGGAACACACCTAATACCTCAACGGGCAAAAATGTCAAGAAAATAGGACGGATTTATTATACTCAAGTTGCTACAACACCGGAGGGCGAGCCGACAATGATGGGTACGTATCTTGTTGCCAATTACCCAGCGATTATTCTCTTTGATTCTGGTGCATCACATACTTTCATAAGCAAGAACTTTGTGGAAAGGCATTACATTCCTTGCACTGAATCAAGGGAAGGAATTATTATCCATTCACCTGGGGGACAAATATTTACTAAAGAAGTAGCCTTCCACATACCAGTAATGTTGGCCAGACGGGAATTTCCTACCAACATGATTGTTTTAAAAGGCCAAGATATAGATGTAATCCTGGGCATGAATTGGTTAGCCCAGCATAAAGCCATTATCAATACAGACCTAAGGACCATCAAATTGAGCCATGGTCATGAAGAAATTCAACTGTCCATCCCTGTAGCTATCCTAGTCAAACCATCTAGGCAAGTTTAAGAAACTATCATACCAGAAATCCAGGATATTCCAGTGGTATGTGAATTCCTGGATGTCTTTCCTGAAGATTTGCCTGGGTTGCCTCCAGAAAGGGAGGTGGAATTCATGATTGAACTCAAGCCCGGTACGGCTCCTATTTCTAGAAGATCGTACTGAATGCCACCTAATGAATTGGCGGACCTCAAGATTCAATTACAAGACTTGCTGGAAAAGGGATTCATTAGACCTAGTTCATCACCTTGGGGATGTCCCGCAATTTTCATCAAGAAGAAGGATCAGACGCTTTGAATGTGCGTGGACCACAGACCCCTTAATGAGGTCACTATCAAGAACAAGTACCCTCTTCCCCGGATCGATATCTTGTTCGATCAGCTCACTGGAGCTCGGGTATTCTCTAAGATTGACCTCAGGTCAGGTTATCATCAGATCTGTATTCGACCCGAAGATATACCCAAGAGCGTATTCACTATGCGGTATGGATTATTTGAATATTTGGTTATGTCCTTCAAATTGACAAATGCTCCAGCCCACTTCACACATCTAATGAACTCAGTATTTATGCCTGAGTTGGATAAATTTGTGGTGGTCTTCATTGATGATATCCTGATTTATTCTAAAAATGAAGAGGAGCATGCTAAGCACTTACGGATCGTGTTGACGCACTTAAGAGAGCACCAGTTATATGCTAAGTTCAGCAAGTGCACGTTTTGGTTGGGAGAAATCCAATTTTTGGGAGATGTATTATCTGCAAAAGGAATTGTGGTTGATCCCAACAAAGTCAAGGATATTATAGAATGGAAACCACCTACTACAGTACATCAAGTTCGAAGCTTCCTTGGACTGGCTAGATATTACCGCAGGTTTATTTTGAATTTCTCCAAGATTGTTAAACCTATTACAGGTTTATTGAAGAATGATACAAAGTTTGACTGGTCCTCAGGATGCAATGAAGCCTTCGAGCAGTTGAAGGTATTACTGATCACTGCTCCGGTATTGGCTCAACCAGATATAGAAAAGCCTTTTGATGTGTACTGTGACGCATCAGGCAGTGGACTTGGATGTGTCCTAATGCAGGAGGGCCGAGTCATCGCTTATGCTTCCAGACAACTACGCCGACATGAGGAGCACTATCCAACTCATGACTTGGAATTAACTGCAGTTGTTCATGCCCTCAAGATATGGCGTCATTATCTGCTGGGAAATACCTGCCATTTATATACAGATCATAAAAGTCTAAAATATATCTTTACCTAGTCAGAACTGAATATGAGGCAGAGAAGATGGCTTGAGCTGATTAAAGATTATGATTTAGAAATCCACTATCACCCAGGAAAAGCCAATGTGGTGGCAGATGCACTGAGTCGCAAAGCTTCTTCCATTGTCTTACCGTAAGGACCCCTGACACCACACTATGTCAAGAAATGGAAAAGCTGAACCTGGGAATGGTACAACATGGAACTTTGACACAATTAAAGCTTGAGTCAGTTCTTCTACAGAGAATTATTGATGCCCAAAGAAGTGACAAGGGTATGAAACACATTCATGAGAAAATAGAAGCCGGCAAAATTAATTGCTTTAGAAAAGATGATCAAGGGATAATATGGTTTAATAATCACATAGTAGTGCCTAAGGATGCTGAAGTCCGCCAACAAATTCTGGGTGAAGCTCATCTTAGTCGTTATTCCATTCATCCAGGATGTACTAAGATGTATCAAGACTTAAAGCAACAATATTGGTAGACAAAAATGAAGATTGAGATTGCACGCTATGTGGTAAGATGTGACACTTGCAGACGTGTCAAAGCAATACATATGAAGACCGCTGGACCACTACAATCTTTGCCCATCCCAACTTGGATATGGGAGGACATTAGCATGGATTTTATTGTGGGGTTGCCCGAAATAGTCAAAGGTTTTGATTCTGTATGGGTTATAATTGATCGGCTTACAAAGATCGCCCACTTTCTTCCTGTCAAAGTAAAGTATACAGTGGCCACATACGTGGAACTTTATATTGCTCGTATTCTCAGTTTGCACGGGGTTCCAAAAACAATAGTGTCGGACCGCGGACCACAATTTGTATCCAAATTTTGGGAAGAGCTCCACAAATCTCTAGGTACTAAGCTACTCCACAGTTCGACCTATCATCCTCAAACAAGTGGACAAACTGAGAGAGTAAATCAAATACTTGAAGACATGTTGCGGGCATGTGTCCTGGAGTTTTCGCAAAAATGGGATGATTGTCTGCCCTTGGCAGAATTTTCCTATAATAATAGCTACCAAGAGAGCATCAAAATGGCACCATTTGAAGCACTGTATGGACGACGGTGTCGGGCACCCTTAAATTGGTCAGAACTTGGAGAACGGTGGTATTTCAGGCCTGACCTAGTCAAGGAAACGGAAGCAAAGGTTCAACGGATAAGGCACCACTTGAAAGAAGCTCAAGCTCGGCAGAAAAGTTATGCAGACAAACGATGCCAACCCTTGTTCTTTCAAGTCAAAGATCATGTGTACCTAAAGGTATCACCAATGAAAGGTGTTAATCGATTCAGGGTAAAAGGAAAGTTGGCACCCCGATATATTGGCCTATTTCCCATTCTTGAACAGTGTGGACCAGTGGCATACCGACTTCAACTGCCAGAAACATTATCCACAGTACATAATGTGTTCCATGTAGCTCAATTAAAGAAGTGCTTTCGGATTCCTGATCGAACCATCGATGTGGTAGATGCTGCCATGGAACCAGACTTAACGTACTCAGAACATCCCTTTCGAGTTTTGGATCAGAAGGACAGGATCACCCGAAAAAGGACTCTCAAATTTTATAAGGTATAATTGAACCCGCATGCGGAAGATGACGCTACCTGGGAGACTCAAGACTTCTTGGAAAAGAATTTTCCTAGGTTTTTAGCTGCATGTAATCTGTGGATATGTACAGTTGACTGTAAAGTGGAAATAGACCCCATACCACCCCCTGCTCTGTAAGTGAGAGCACCTAGAGGGGGGGGGGGTGAATAGGTGATCCTGTAAAAAACAAATACTAATAGCCATAAAACTTAGTTATAAGTGTTAGTACTGCTAAGTAGTTTGAAACGAGCTCTTGCGAACACAAATAATCACAGAGAGGAGCAACACAAGAGACACACGATTTTATCCCGTGGTTCGGCCAAGTAACACTTGCCTACTTCCATGTTGTGGCATCCCAATGGATGAGGGTTGCACTCAACCCCTTTCAAGTGATCCAATGATCAACTTGAATACCACGACTTTCTTACTTATAGTCTTCTTCCCGTTTGCGAGGAATCTCCACAAGTTGGAGCCTCTCGCCCTTACAAGATTGATCACAAAGAACGCACAAAAGTAAGGTTGGGAAGAGCAACACACACAAGACTCAAATACGCAACACAACCACGCACACAAGTCACGACTTGAGCTCGAAATGAAACACACGGAGTTCACAACTCAAATGGAGCTCAAAACGCTAACACAAAGAATCAAATGCGTGAAGTTGGAGTCTTGGAGTCTTAGGATGCTTAGTGAATGCTTGGGTAGCTCCTCCATGCGCTTAGGGGTCCCTTTTATAGCCCCAAGGCAGCTAGGAGCTGTTGAAGGCCAACAAGGAAGGCCATCCTTGCCTTCTGTCGAGTGGCACACTGGACAGTCCGGTACCGATCTCCTTCCTTTTCTAGCACAGACGACCGTTGCACCTCCGGGCCAGTTAGTGCACCGGACAGTTTGGTGCCCCCCGCCGACCGTTGGAGCTGCCACGCGTTGCGCGAAGATTGCGCGGCCAACCATTAGCATAGACGACCGTTGGCTCACCGGACAATCCGGTGCACCACCGGATAGTCCGGTGCACCACCGGACAGTCCAGTGAATTTTAGCCGTACGCCGCTGATCCTCTTCCCGAGAGCGACGAGTTCGCCGCGGACGATTCACCGGACAGTCCAGTGAACCACCAGACGGTCTGGTGAATTATAGCCGTACGCCACCGTCGAGTCCCGAGAGCGGCCTGTTCACGAGGACTAGCCTGGCGCACCGGACACTGTCCGGTGTGCCAGGCCGAGCTAGACCTTGGCTGCACACAGCCAAGTCTTTTGCAATTCTTTCTTTTCCTGTTTCTAGCACTTAGACAAAATATATTAGTACTTAAAACAACGTACTAAGTCTAGAAACATACCTCATGTCTTGATTTGCACTTTTCTCTTTATTTAGCACATAAGAACTTAATTAAATGTGTTGGGCACTTAATCACCAAAACATAATAGAAATTGCCCAAGGGCACATTTCCCTTTCAATCTCCCCCTTTTTGGTGATTTATGCCAACACATCCAAAAGCAGCCAAAAGAAGTGCAACATCAATGCAATTGAGAACAAAATTGTCTTTGCACAAGTTTTGACATATTTGGATCATTCTTTTCCACCGCTTGGTTTGTTTTTGCAAATCAAATTCATTTTCCTATCTCTAAGTCAAACTCACTTGTTTGGGCACAAAGAGAGATAATCCAAGAGTGAAACTGATCAATTGCCAAAAACTCCCCTTTTTCCCATGATAAAAAATTCTCCCCCACAAGAGACTAAATTTTGCAATAGGAGTATTTTGGACAAATCAAAAGTTCTAACTCTATTGTTTTCAAAATTCACAAGTGGTAGCTGATTCATTTGCTTTGGCCTTAATTTCTCCCCCTTTGGCATTAAGCACCAAAACGGGATCATTCTTGGCCCTTTAACCCCATTGCCTCACCAAAAATGTCAATTAAGAGCAAAAAGACAATAAGAGCATATGTATGAACTTGGAAGTAAATACACCAATATCGGAGTGCAGTGGAAGTCTTTGCAACGTCCAAGTCCATTTTCCCTTTCAATGCACCTTTGAGACTACATCAAGAATACTCAAACACAAAGGTTAGTCTCAAAGGGTCAAGTTGTAGCATATCTCCCCATAAATAAGTGCATCACTTGCAAATGGACTTGTGAGGTCCGGGGATCATGTGTACAACTTGAGCACCACAAATAAACAATAATGGATTTAAATGCATAAAGTAACATGATCAAAGGCATAGAACACATGTATGCTATAGATCAATCCAAGTTACATGAATCTAAGACATTTAGCTCACTACGCAACCTGCAAAACCTTTTCTCATCTAAAGGCTTGGTGATGAGGACATCACTTCTATACATGCAATGAATGGACTGATAACACGATCGCGTGCACGACAGCTAAATCTCCAGGTACGTTCTACCCTAGTCAATTATGTTTCAGAGCTTACGCTTGGGGCCATGGATGTTTTGATGATTAGGAACCTTGGAGAGGACCAGCAAGGACTTGGGAAAGACCAGGTGTTAAGGAGGAGCAACAAGGGCGCCACAACAGGAAGGAGATCAAGTCCGACTCGGCTGCGACTCCATCTCGGGTTCCAGGACCAGTCTACACTAAAATGGATGCCCAAGATGCATCCGAACTCCGATTGCAACAGACTTGATATGGTTGGAAAGATAAGGAGATTATCTAACCAACCCAACTGGTTCCACCCTAAAATTCGTCCGGAGTCAACGGGAATCGTCGAAACAAGTCAGCGTTCAGATTCTGTTTTGGTGCTGCGACACCGTCTATTGGGCCGTTGGGCCGTGTATCGCGTCGGAGCCCATTAGGGGCGAGTCCAGGGGTCACGCACGCTCTAATACTCTATTTATTCAGCAGCCACTGCCACATTAGGGTTGGGTTTTGCTTAAGTTAGATCTATCGAGAACATCCGCCGTAGATCGGTTTGTGAGACCCCAACTTGTGAGCTTAATCATTCATCCGCAATATTCCAGATTGTGTTCTTTCTTGTTCTTGCTTGTGTCTTCAATTCGTAGGCAAGGATTAGCCATCGTGGCGAGGACAATCACGCAGCGCACGGTTGATAACTAGAGGAGAAGTGGTGTTGCGATTGTGGGGTTCTAGTCGTGTTGATTGGAAGCCGGATCGTCTATGTGACATCTCCACCAAATCGATAGTTACCTACACCTGACGGAAGATCGGGCACCCCATTCCTATCAAGTGGTATTCAAAGACTCAGGTATTACCGTCAGGCTTACTCTAGTTTAGTTTAGGTTTTTTTCATCCTATAACTCTAGATAATTGCCATACAAAAAAAATTCCGCTATCCTAGAACCCTGTTTAGCCTTGCAATTTCGTTTCATATTACTTTGTTGAGTTTGTGTCCGTGTCAAGTCTTGTTGCTGGTTTAGGTCGTATCGTCATTGTAGTTCAACCACTCCATCGCTGTTATTTATTTCCGCCGCTATCCCATCCACCTTTCCCAGATTACAAGTCGAGACACCACATTACTCGATTTGCCCTCGCTAGCCGCCTTGTGTGAACTCTCGCCACGCTAGCCCTAGATTAGGTTGCAAGCCGCATTGCATTGCAGCCCCTCCTTGTTTCATCATCTAGCGCTTACCTATTTCTTATACCAGGGAGGTTTGTGCCCCTGTGCCCTATAGTCGCCGCTATGGTTCCTACCAATCCGTGCCCTTGAAAACCATAACTTGAGGTACCTTCCATAAAACGTGCATAACTTTTCGCTTGGTGCTCCGTTTGAGCTCAAATTTTTACAACAGATTCTTGACTCCATTCTGGGGTGACCTAAACTAATCGAGAAGTTTGGTTCAGTCAAAAAATTCTTTGTGATTAAAAATTCAAAAATCTGTTTGGTTCGGTCAAAAAATTCAAAAAAATCGAGAAGATAATTAAAAAATTGTTTAAGTGTTTTCAGGAATTTCAGAGATCCTTTGTGATTTTCTCTAGGCCACAATACAACTCTATTTCAAGTGAAATTTTGTGTGCTTCCATCTTTTGTGATTTTGGATCAGTGATAAAAAATTCAGAATATTTCGAGCTCTTTTGCTGGTACTCCTTTAGAAACGCGCCTTTGATTTCTACTAGTGCTGAAAAATCTGCTCTATTTATAGAACTGCCATTCTGCTAGTTTGTTACTTTTATCTTGTTGTGCTTCGATAGGACACGTCTTAACCAGCAATTGTGACTTGTGCTTTGGACACTTATTGAACTTCGCTAATCTGCACTCGATTTTTGCTAATCCTTGATATTAGTTTTTGGCCTCCTAAGCTCCACATACTTTCTTCTAATCAATACAACTGTGACCTTGCAATCGCGGTTTCACTACCTCTTGGTAAGTATCATGAACCAGCCTCCGATTGTACCGTCCTTTGCATTGTGTTTTCATTAGATACTTGTAAGAGCTTGGTAAGATACATTAGAGCGTGTTCCTGTGTTCCACCTGAGAGGAGCGTGTAGTGAAATTATTAGGGATAACCGTCACCGTTTGTTTCCTATTTTTGTGTTTCGATGGCAGGCGACGGAGAAGAAGCAAGGATCCCTACAGACTTTGATGAATGTGTTAGCCGCCAAGATCTTGAGGCAAACAACAAGCTCCTGAAGGAGCAAATGGAGGAGACGGTCCACAAATCAGTGCATGATGCCTTCATTGACATGAACCTTGGCAAGGCTTACGAGAGGCTGGATCGACGATTGTCCCAGATCGTCGACAGACTTGCTATTTGGAGACGCAACAACAAGCACCGCCACCACCACCTCCTTGTCCACGTCTTCCCGATGATGCGGTGTTTGATGAAGAAGGTAATTATGATGAAGCGGCCACCAGAGATTTGCGCCTCCGTCGCCGTCTTCATCAAAACACAGAAGGTATGCTACACCGCCAGCAAGGTAATAACAATCGTGCTCCTGACGACCCTTATGCTAAGATTAAATTTTCTATACCATCTTTTTCGGGTCATTATGATGCTGAGGGATATCTTGATTGGGAGATGACGGTAGAACAGAAATTTGCTGCCCACCTTGTACCTGAACGACATCAAGTTAGACAAGCCACTAGTGAATTTAAAAATTTTGCTATTGTCTAGTGGACTAGTCTAGTTGGGGATGGTAGAGCACCTACGACTTGGGAATATCTTAAGGTAGCTATGCGTGATAGATTTGTTCCCCCATCTTATCATAGAGAATAGCGTAAGAAATTGATGTGTTTAGAGCAAGGGGATAAATCTGTTCAAGATTATTATGCTAAGCTTCAGAAGGGATTGCAGCGTTGTGGGATAGTAGAGGGACATGAGGATGCTCTTTGCCGTTTTTATTCAGGTTTGCGGCGTGACATTCAGGACATTGTGGATTACAAAGAATTTAACACTGTCAACAAGTTGTTCTAGTTTGCTATGCTTGCAGAGAAGGAATTGCAGGGGACGCCAACATCGACCTAGGGCTACTTTTGGCGCCTCCTCTACATCACGGACGCACACACCTGCCTCGAGTCATACTCCCTCGACACCTGTTGCACATGTTGGTAACCTTCCTTTGCAGGTACCCGCCAAGAAACAGAATTCACCAGCACCTGCAGCACCTTCCAGTGGTCGTTCTTCGGGTATTGTTTGCCACCGCTGTCATGGGATCAGTCACGTGAAGAAGGATTGCCCGAGTCAGCGAACATACATTGCTATGGATGATGGCTACATTAGTGCTTTCGACGGTGAGGGTGACGATGATGACTCTAGTGATGTTGCTGCTAATGATGATGCCATACTTGGTGCTGATGCTACGGTGAACCTTCGAAGCATCATGGTGCAACGTGTTCTTAGTTCTCAGCCTGAATCATCAGAGAAGCAGCAACGTCATAATTTGTTCCAGACTTTCTTCTCCATCGAGAATCGGCGTTCACGTGTTATTATTGATGGTGGAAGCTGCAATAATTTGGTGAGTTCAGATTTGGTCAAGAAGCTTGGCCTGACCACACGTCCACGGCCACATCCATACCACATTCAGTGGATCCATGATTCAGGCAAGGTTAAGGTAACACACATGGTACGAGTGCATTTCTCCATTGGTATGTATTCGGATTATGCGGATTGTGATGTAGTACCTATGGAAGCTTGTTCTCTTTTGTTGGGTAGACCTTGGGAATATGATACTAATGCATGTCACCAAGGTAGGAGTAATACATACACTTTTAGGCATAAAGATATAAACATTACTTTGCTACCTTTGACTCTTACTAAAATTCTACAAGCTGATAAAGATAGAGCTGCAAGTACCCATAAGGAACCAACTAATGAGACAGAAATTCAGCAACAATTAAATTGAAAGCTCCTGTCATGCTTGCTACTAAATCTTATCTTCTTGAAACTCATGCTACTGATGCTTGTTGCTATGCCTTGGTTTGCAAAGATGCTTTCTTTTCTATTGATGATATTGCTAGCACTTTGCCTGCATCTGTGACTAACCTTTTGCAGTAGTTCTGAGATGTTTTTCCCTCTGAGTTACCTCCAGGACTTCCTCCCATTCGTGGGATTGAGCACCATATTGATTTGATTCCTGGAGCGAGCTTGCCCAACCGTGCTGCTAGACCATTTAAAATTTTGGAGAAGATTAATGACAATGCATATAAACTTGAGTTGCCCCCCGAGTTTGGGATTAGTCCCACCTTTAATATTTCAGATTTATAGTCATATTTGGGAAAAGAAGATGAGCTTGAGTTGAGGGCGACTCCACTTCAAGAGGGGGAGGATGATGAGGACATGGATTTGTTTCCCTCTGAGATACCCCCTGGATTACCACCTGAGTTGCCTCTAGATTTTTGGGTTAGTCCCATCTTTAACATTTCAGATTTGAAGCCATATATGGGTGACGAAGATGAGATCGAGTCGAGGACGACTCCAATTCAAGAGGAGGAGGATGATGAGTACATCACTTCAATACATGCAATGAATGGACCGATAACACGGTCGCGTGCACGACAGCTAAATCTCCAGGTACGTTCTACCCTAGTCAATTATGTTTCAGAGCTTACGCTTGGGGCCATGGATGATTAGGAACCTTGGAGAGGACCAGCAAGGACTTGGGAAAGACCAGGTGTTGAGGAGGAGCAGCAAGGGCGCCACAACAGGAAGGAGATCAAGTCCGACTCGGCTGCGACTCCATCTCGGGTTCTAGGACTAGTCTACACTAAAATGGACGCCCAAGATGCATCCAGACTCTGATTGTGACAGACTTGATATGGTTGAAAAGATAAGAAGATTATCTAACCAACCCAACTGGTTCCACCCTAAAATTTGTCCGGAGTCAATGGGAATCGTCGAAACAAGTCAGCGTTCAGATTCTGTTTTGGTGCTGCGACACCGTCTGTTGTGCTGTTGGGCCGTGTATCGCGTCGGAGCCCATTAGGGGCGAGTCCAGGGGTCACGCATGCCCTAATACTCTATTTATTCAGCAGCCGCTGCCACATTAGTGGTAACACCCCAGGCCGTCCATCTTGCCACCGGGTTGGACAGTCGAGTGGGATCCTGCCTCGGCGGAGGAGGAGCATGAGGAGTGATGGGACAGGCTTCCCCATCTCTTTGTTTATTTATCGTTAGTTTCATTCCGCTGCACTTCGAACAGTAATGACTACTTTTGCAAAAAAAAAACTCCGATGATGATGTAATAATTTAATACTCCTTAATGTATGGTTTTATGCTTTATTGTATTTGCTCTGTGACTCACCATCGAGTGAGAGTGTGGTACTTGATCCTGTCAGTGGCCTCGTCGGACTAGATCCGAGGGATTGACGGGTTATTCCCATTTAAGTGTGGTCTAGCCTTTGAGGCGGGACTTAGGCACTTAAGTTGGAATAATTCGGGCAGTTCCGCCACAGCTGGTATCGGAGCTTGTACCACCACAGAGGAATCAATAAACTATAAATACCATCCTTTTCCAAAGTAAAACTTGATAGAAACAAATGTTGGATAGATCGTAGGATGATCAGGATAAGACCTAGGACGGAAGCCTTAGGATGATAGAGGGGTAGTTAGGTGGCTAAGTAAGTAAGCCCTACAGGCTACTATAAGAGATGGGAGTTCTTCCCTATTCCCTTTACGTTGATGTGAGGTCGTTCAGGACGAGCATGCATGCATTCTTAATTAAACTAATAGATAATTGGGTAAGGACTTTAATACAAAATGATGACCAACTAAGTACCCCAGTACCATTATTGTAGTTAGAGAGAGAGGCTGAGTTGTGGTTCCTTTTTCTTTTTTAATAATTCTTTTCTTTTACTTACGTTTAACCGTACACAGATGACTTCTCACGGATCCTCGGACGAAGGGAATGCACTGTCCCACACTGACGGGCTTGCACGAGAGGGCTTTCCCTGTATTTTGTGGGAGGTACTTCAGGGAGCTGGTTACATTACACCTCCCCAGTACGCGGTGCTGCAGTTTGAGAAGCACCGAGTGCCCCATTGTAGGGTGAGGATGACCCTGGAGCCTCATCCCCTACAGCCAGGATGGCGTTCGCTGGACTCTGAGTCTTTTGGGTACCAGACTGAGGATACGATCGAGGCGATTGCTCTGCATGGGTTGACCACTTTCTGCGGATTCCACCCCTTGGAGCTATCCACCCACCCCATTGGCTTGTTCCCCGCTGAGAAGGAGGACGACCCAATGTGGAAGGACCGAGTGGAGCATGCCAAGGACATCTGGGCTCTCTACCCAAGCCAGACTGCTCACTTGACGGTGCGGTGTATGAATGCCTTGTATCGTTTGCAAGTGATGCGTGGTGAGGCAATGTCCCATCTGATGGCATTATTGGAGGCAACCAAGATCACCTTGGACAACAGAGAGGAGCTTGTGGTTGACTTGTCCACTGAGATGGTAGAAAAAGATCTACAAGTGGAGCAGTTGTCAGATGAAATTCACGAGCTTGAGGAGCTAGTGGGAACCAGGGAGAACACCATCGAGGTTCTCGAGGATCAGCTTATTAACACCCAGCAGCAGCTTGCCGAGGCTAACGAGCACCTAGATATGCATCACCAGGAGATTCAGGATATGGGGGCCAATGAGGATGTTGACATCGAGGGAGGAGAGGAGCCTGCCTCCAGTTTGGACACTGCGGGCTCAAGGAGACCACCTTCCCCCGAGTCGAGTGTTGCCTCGTTCGCTCACTAGGTCGCAGGGATAGAGTAGAAGTCTATGAGGGTAGAACTCCTCGAAACTAGCTTAGCTTTTGCACCCCTAGGGTACTAGGCTAGGAAGAGTTGAGTCTTTTGGTCTATTGATGTAATCGCGATAAACTTCTTTTGGAAGCATGGTTGATGGATGATGTTAGTCATAATTTGAGAAGAAAAGTTTATGCCTTGTGAAATCCTTTATGTTTATACAAGAATCTATCAGTTTCGTCTTTTGACTCTTCCATCGCGATTAAACCTTGAACCTCAAGTTGTGATATTGAGAATATACATGATTTTTCAGATGGCTGGAAGAGCGCGTCGTGGACAGAATGAGCGCATTCCCCCACCACCGCCACCACCGCCACCACCGCCTACTCTGCAGGAGCTGATGGCTCAGCAGAACGAGATCTTGAGACAGCTAGCTCAGCGTCAGCCGCCACCTCAGCACTATGGTGGTGGTGACCATCAGCGTCACCCGGCCGTAGCTACTTACCAGGAGTTCCTCAGTACTCAGCCACCGTTGTTCACCAGGGCAGAGGACCCACTTGATGCTGATGTATGGCTGAGGGTAGTGGAATCTAAATTCCCACTATTCAATGGAGTTTGTTCCGAAGTGACTAAGGTCAGGTTTGCCACCCAGCAGCTTCGCGGACCCGCAAGGACTTGGTGGGACCATTTTCTTGCTATGCAGCCGGATGACCGAGAGGTGGAATGGAGAGAGTTCAAGGCAGCCTTCAGAGGGCACCACATACCAGCAGGCATTATGGACCAAAAGCTCAACGAGTTTCTGGCACTCACTCAGGGAAACATGACAGTGTTACAGTATGCTCAGGCCTTCAATGACCTATACTAGTATGCCGGATATCACACAGACACAGACGAGAAGAAGAGGGACAGGTTCAGGAGAGGGCTCAGCACTAAGCTCTGTGACCGTCTCAACACCGTCAGGGCCAACAGCTATAATGAGTTAGTCAACATGGCCATTTCCTAGGAGGACTGTATCACAGCTCGTCAGGCAGAGAAGAAGAGGAAGACCACTGTGGCAGGACCTTCAGCTCCACCGCAGCGCTTCAGGATTGTGTCTGACACTCAGAACAGGGGACCTCAGCAGCAGCAAGGGCGTTGGGTGATCCGACCACAGCAGCAGCAGGCACCCAACCGCACCCAGTTTCCAGCTCAGAGGAACAATCAGCAGCAGCAGCAACCTCGTCAGGCCAATGACAACAGGTGTTTCACTTGTGGTAACACCGGACATTATGCCAAGAATTGCCCCAGAAACCAGCAGAGGCAGGGGCAGAATGCCAACCAGAACCAAGGCAAGAGGCAAAAAGTGCAAGTGAGGCAGGGCAAGCTGAACTTCACCACCATGGTTGATATTCCAGAGAGAGCACCCGTCTTGACTGGTATCTTTACAGTTTTGAATTACCCTGCTATTATTCTTTTTGATTCTGGTGCATCGCATAGTTTTATCAGTGCCAAATTTAGCGCCAAGTGTCAGCTACCTTTTCACCACACTAATGGGGGTATCACCATTTCTACACCCTGGGGTAGTATTGCCACCAATCAAATCAGCAGGCATGTGCCCATAAAGTTTGGTAGTCTAATAATTAAAACCACCCTCCTCATATTGGGTTTGGATAGCGTGGATATCATATTGGGAACTGACTGGTTAACAAGGCATCAGGCAGTTATTGATATTGCAGCTAGGGCCATTGAGGTGCACTCACCGACTTGTGGTGAAACCACACTATATTTGCCCGACCAGGGTTGTACTCGTTCGTGTGCCTTCGTTATGATAGAGTCCCCAGTGGAACGGATCCCAGTGGTCTGTGACCTACCTAGATGTTTTTCCGGATGAATTGCTAGGGATGCCACCTGACAGAGACATCGAGTTCGCAATTCGAATTGCAATCCCGGGACTGCTCCTATCTCCAAGAGACCCTATAGGATGCCTCCCGCGGAACTGGCAGAACTGAAAAAGCAACTGTAGGAGTTGTTGGACAAGGGGTTCATTCGCCCAAGTACTTCACCATGGGGATGCCCAGCCTTGTTTGTAAAGAAGAAGGATGAAAGTTTGAGAATGTGTGTTGATTACCGCCCTCTCAATGCGGTGACTATCAAGAACAAATACCCACTACCCCACATTGATGTTTTGTTTGATCAGTTGGTGGGAGCCAAGGTATTCTCCAAGATAGACCTTCGCTCGAGCTACCATCAGATCAAGATCCGTGCCAGTGATATTCCAAAGACTGCCTTCTCTACCAGATATGGGCTCTATGATGTTTTTGGTGATGTCTTTTGGGCTGACCAATGCCCCGGCTTATTTTATGTACCTAATGAACTCAGTATTCATGCCAGAGTTGGACAAGTTCATGGTCGTTTTCATTGATGATATTCTGTTCTATTCCAAGAATGAAGACGAACATACTGAGCATCTGCACACCGTGCTTCAGCGACTGCGCGATCATCGTCTTTATGCTAAGTTGTCTAAATGTGAATTCTGGCTAAAGGAAATAAAATTCTTGGGTCACACCATTTCTCAGGATGGGATATCTGTTGATCCTGAGAAGGTACAAGAGGTGATAGGATTGGAAACCCCCGACTACAGTGAGGCAGATTCGGAGTTTTCTGGGATTGGCAGGGTATTATCGACAATTTATTCCGGATTTCTCCAGAATTGCCAAGCCAATGACTGAACTGTTGAAGAAGGGAGTCAAGTATAATTGGAGCCAAAAGTGCGAAGATGCCTTCCATACACTAAGGCAGCATTTGACAATAGCCCCAATACTAGCTCAACCTGATAACACCAAGCCCTTTGAAGTTTATTGTGATGCTTCCGGTACTGGATTGGGATGTGTCTTAATGCAAGATAACAGAGTAATTGCTTATGCTTCCTGAGCACTCAGACCTCATGAGCAGAACTACCCTACCCATGATCTGGAGTTAGCAGCTGTGGTTCATGCTCTCAAGATATGGAGACATTACTTGATGGGAGCTCACTGTAACATTTACACTGATCATAAGAGTCTCAAGTACATTTTCACTCAGGCAGATCTTAACATGAGGCAGAGGAGATGGTTAGAGCTAATCAAGGACTATGATTTGGAGGTGCATTACCATCCTGGTAAGGCCAATATTGTGGCAGATGCCTTGAGCAGAAAGGCCAGTGCAATTGTATGAGCATGGATGCAAAAGTCACCACCCTGTGTGATGAGTTGTGCAAGTTGAACCTAGAAGTTATTTCTTCGGGTACCTTGAATTATATCTCGGTAGAGCCCACATTACAAGAGCAAATAGTCAGGGCACAGATTGAAGACAAGGGTGTTCAGGTCATCAAGGAAATGATCAAGCAGAAAGCAGAAAAATACAAATGCTTCCGTCAGGACAGCAAGGGAATTCTATGGTTTGGAGATCGATTGGTTGTTCCCAAGGACCCTGAGCTCAGAAAGAAGATATTGGATGAAGCTCACCTTTCAAAATTCTCCATGCACCCCGGTAGTGATAAGATGTATCATGATCTCAGATCCCTATATTGGTGGACTAGAATGAAGAGGGAGATTGCTAAGTATATATCAGAATGTGACACCTGCCAGAGGATCAAGGCCAGTCATTTGAAGACAGCAGGCCCTTTGCAACCCCTTCCCATACCATCTTGGAAATGGGAAGACATTTGTATGGATTTTATCGTGGGATTGCCCAATACCTCCCGACACCATGATTCCATCTGGGTCATTGTGGACAGATTGACCAAGTCAGCCCATTTCTTGCCAGTACACACCACCCACAGGACTGGAGAAGTATGCGGAAATCTACATTGACCAGATAGTTCGTTTGCATGGAATACCAAGGACTATAGTATCAGACAGAGGAGCACCGTTTGTGGCACAATTTTAGGAGCAATTGCAGGAATCACTTGGGATCCATGTAATACGAAGCTCAGCATACCATCCTCAAATAGATGGCCAGACAGAAAGGGTAAATCAGATTTTGGAAGACATGTTAAGGGCATGTGTGCTACACTACGGAAAGGATTGGGACAAGTGTCCTTTCCTTGACAGAGTTTTCTTATAATAACAGCTACTAGTCCAGTCTAAAGATGGCACCTTTTGAAGCCTTGTATGGGAAAAGGTGTAGGACCCCGCTGAATTGGTCTCAAGTAGGAGAGAGGGAAATATTTGGGCCGGATTTGCTACTTGAAGCAGATGAAAAGGTCAGAGTCATTAAGAAGAACTTAGAAGCTGCTCAGGCCAGGCAAAATAGCTATCATGATAAGAGGCGGAAACCTCTACAGTTTGAAGTGGGAGATCATGTTTATCTTAAGGTATCACCCACCAAAGGTGTCCAGAGATTTGGAATCAAGGGCAAATTAGCTCCTCGCTACATTGGACCCTACGAGATCAAGGAGACTTGTGGACCAGTAGCATATCAATTGAAGTTGCCGCCACACATGTCAGTAGTTCACAATGTGTTTCATGTATCTCAGCTGCGGAAATGTGTCCGCCTACCCACTGAAGTATTACCTGAACCAGAAATTCGAGATAGAACCAGACTTATCTTATCAAGAGTACCCCGTCAAGGTATTGGATCAGAAAGAGAGGTCAACGTGGGCAAGGTCGATCAAAATGTATAAGGTTCAGTGGAGTCACCATTCAGTAGAAGAAGCTACATGGGAGACTGAGGATTTTCTACGTTCTCGCTTCCCCAACTTTCTGCCCAAATGAGTCGGTACGTAACCCAAAACCCCACCCCCACCTGCCCTTTGAATCTAATTATAAGAAAAACTTAGATGTTTAAGGTAGTGTAAGCTCTAAAAATGACTCAAAAAGGACTTCCTTCTGAAGTTGCAAAGAGGGATGACATTCGAAGAGCAGTTAACTAGAGAAACTTAGATAAAGAAAGAAACCACACATCGGCACACCTTCATGGCACCCCTCCAAGGGACTCTACCTAAAATCTCGGGACGAGATTCCTTTAAGGGGGGAGGGCTGTAACACCCCAGGTGTTACCAAGGCCCTGACTCCCTACTTGCACCCATGACCTGTTATTCCATGTGGTTAAGTGGAGGAGAGGGAGCCCTAAAACCCTAAAGAACCATGTATTAACCAAGAATGTTAATGACCAAAAGCATTACTCAAGCATTATGTAATTATCACCCTAGGGCAAGGGAAAAAAATAAACCCTAGAATTCTCTTGAACCCCTATCTCCTAAAACCATGGTTGAAGGGGGGGAGAGATTAAGCAAATGTGCAAATCATGACCCAACCTTTAGCAAAAAGTTAAGTAACATATTAATCAACAAATATGGAGAGGAAACATTGCAAAAAGACCCCTATAAGACCCCTAAATCAGCTCCCAAGTGGAAAACACTATGGAATCACCCCATTCCTTCTAAGTCCAAAATCAACCCTAATTTAGAGATCAGGGGTGTTCACCTAGCTAATGACACCAAAACCCTAGGGTCTAAATAGCAAAAAGGAGCCAAATTATCTAAGGAACCCCCTAGGAAGAGTTTGAACCCAAGCCAAGACCTATTGACAGGAGTTGGCACCTGTTTTGTCTCGGGTTGAACAGTGCAGATAGACAAGACTTGGCGCCACCATATCTTCTAAACCAGACCCGATCTTCCCTTGGAACTCACATGAACTAGGTAGCCCTAGGCACAGGGAAGAAATCTTACACAAGCCATATGGCAAGATTCGCACGTTTGGCTGCTCAGCAGGCGCAAGAACAAGGGCAGAAAGCAACGGCCACGTGTTCGACGCGCTCTAGGCTCGCCAGAGCACGCCCGACGCGCGCCCCGCGTGCCCCGCGTCTATAAAGCACCCAGGGACTTCGACCGTACCCCTCCGCACGCGCTCGACCTCACCGGAGCCCAAAACCACCTGGTGTTTGCCCGTGCACGGCGTGCCCGCGGCCGCCCGATCCCCCGCTACAGTAGACTGGCCAACAGAGCCCTTCCTAACCCCGTCCAATCCTTAGAATCGACTGTGCACACCTCGGTGAAGCTCCCCGAGCAAGGAATCGGAGTTTGCTTCGCCGGAGAAGCCAATCCACGGTCGCCGAACTCCACCCGACCGTCGGTGAGCGTAGACCGGGTAATCCTCTGCTCCATTCTTCGATTCCTTGTGCACATAGCCTCTACGTCACCCCGTGAAGCTCACCGTGCCATTGGATTGAACTAGAATCGCCGTGGTTTGGCCGGAACAACCGCCGCCGACGAGAGCACCCGCCTGCACGCGTGGACCGGACGATTCCGGCCACCCCCGCCGTCGAGTCGTACACCGTCGTGACCGCCAGGACCTCCCGGAGCCAACCCCGCCCCTCGCCGGACCTCTCTCGCCGCCGGTAAGCCGCAGCCACCCTTTCCTTCTTCGCGGGTACTGTTTAAACCTAGGGAGGGACCGCGGGGGAGAAGAAGAAAAGGTTAGGGGGTTTTGCGCAATGTCAGTGACTCAGAGGAATAGTAGCGCAGGGGTATAACTGAGAGAGTTAGTTTGGAAAGAGCCCGAGGACTTCGGTGCAAAGTGGTTTTTCCAGGAAACCTTTTTAAAAATATGATTTAAATTCAAACAGAGCTTAAACAATTCATATCTTCTGTTTTGTTCACCCAAATTGAATCAAACCAATTTTGCCAGATCTTAAATAATGTAAACTACTTAAGAAAAATATAAAACCCCTCAGTGTTACAGAAAACTTTAGAGTTTTGGATTAAATGATTAACTGGCCAAAAGCTAAAAGAAATAAGGAAAAATAGCTTACACTATTTAACTGAAGTTAAGAAAATTTAGAGAAGTACTTGATCACCTACTAACCTGCTTAAAAATGATAAACCCCTCTGTACACCCAGTTAAGGTAAAGTTTACCCCTTTTAATCCTTTTTAGCCTAAAGTTAGAGAAAATATTAATGGAGGTTTAAATAAAGAACCAGGGAGCACCCATATTTTTGTTAGTCTAGTTATGCAGTATAGTTCACTAGAAAAATTGTTAGACCCTAGTTGAGTATAAAATAATTGGGATACCTTTTAATTTAAGAAAACAAGGAAAACTTAGAAAAACCCTAGAAAAATAACTCCAAGGAGAAAACACCCCAAACCTTGGGATAACTAATGGGTTGTTATTATGAACATAAGAAAAATATGAAATCTGTTGTTTGATATTTTCAAATAACAAGTTAGTTATAAGCACCTTTTTGGCATAAAACTTTAGAAAATCACAACTAAATAACCACCAATTAACCTTCTGTGATTTTTGGCAGCAGAAACTTGTGATTACTGTTAGATACCAACAAAAATGATCCTTAAGACAGAACCACCCCTAGTTAAGAGTTGTAGTGTAAAGTGACCCCTTTTGCCCAACTTTTGTTATTTTTGTCCAAGGCATACCCTTTTCAGGATGGACCTCAAATTCATAGAACAAACTGTAATAACCAATGGCTAACCCACTGTAATTTTTATAGAATTGTTGGAGCAAGTTAAACCACTGTTGTAGTTCAAGCCCACACTAGGATTCATAATTAGAAATGAAAAAGGGGAAATTGATAGTGGAAACTGTGTCACCCTAACCCAACTAGCAAAACCCTTTTTTAATTTGCCCACTAAAATATGTAAAGGAAAAATATAAATCCACTATGCTTATTCTCCACAACACCTAAACCTCGAGTGATAGGCATAAACCACTAAAAGCCACTAGGACCAAGAAACCCTAAGTTGCTAACGAACTTAGTTCTTCTTCCTTTAGCATAATGTTGTTGAATCATGCATAATCATGACATGCATATTCCTATTCATTGCATTCGATAGATTGCAACCTCGCTGACGGAGAGTATGTCCTCGTGCCGGAGCAAGGTGTTGCTCAGGAGGTAGCCCCGGATCCAGCACCAGAGCCTGCACCAGAGGATCTGCCTGCCACAGCTTTGGAAGGCAAGCCCCGGTTTTATGCATAACCTATTATCTATGATATTTTAATACACTTAATGATTGTAGGATTGAATGTGCACTTAAGTATAGGAGTTGCTTCAAACCCTAGTTGCATGATCTCAGGAATCCGATTGAGATGAATACTAGTATGCTAGGTCGAGTAGATGCTTCATTAATTAGGATCTCGGTAGAAGTCGAGTGATTTTTCTAGCACTCGCGTGAGGTCAGGAAAATTGGTTGTATCCACCTTCTTATCATAATGATGCTGGTTTGTGGACAACAATCCATGGGGATTGGTTGTCCACGTGATAGAAATTGGAATAAGGATTAAGGTGTGGTACCGTGTGTCAAGCGTTTGAACGTACTAAGCACATGCCGAGAAATATGGTAAATCGGTAAGCCTAGTACCTGATTGAACCTGGCTAGTGGACTTTACCCCTCACGTGACCTAAGACGTGGTCTCCCATTCCGGTTATGGTGGGTACAAGTGCGGTCACTGCACGACTGGCAGTCGGGGTCAGTGAGGCATTGTACGCCAAGGCGGTGAGCCCTGATCTGCTGACGGGGAATCGATAGGGATGGTTGATGTGTGTGGGGACGGAGTGCCCCTACATGTCGTGTGTTTAGGTTTACCTTGCAAGGATAAAAACTCGATTCGAATCGTCTGCTTCTCGCAGCTAATGAGACTGCTTGATCCATGCTGCTACATTGAGTAACAAATGGAAATGTGATGAGTCGACATAAGATGTTGATTGCTAAATCTGTTTGATACCATGAATGAGTAGATAGTACACATTTAGCCTTAAGAGAGTCACACTTAAACCTGACAAAGCTAAAACCTGATTTATAAACTCAGCTAGTGCTTTTTAGCAACCAAACCCTACAGCCAAACAGCTGCATGTCTAGAGGTAGAGGAGTAGACTCCTCACATCGGGTAAGTCTAGCTGAGTATTAGTATAATCAGCCTTGCTTGTGGCATAATTTTACAGGTTCTCTGGACGACATGGTTGCTGGAGTGACTTGGCCGTCCATCTTGCCACCGGGTTGGACAGTCGAGTGGGATCCTGCCTCGGCGGAGGAGGAGCATGAGGAGTGATGGGACAGGCTTCCCCATCTCTCTGTTTATTTATCGTTAGTTTCATTCCGCTGCACTTCGAACAGTAATGACTACTTTTGCAAAAAAAACTCCGAATGATGATGTAATAATTTAATACTCCTTAATGTATGGTTTTATGCTTTATTGTATTTGCTCTGTGACTCACCATCGAGTGAGAGTGTGGTACTCGATCCTGTCAGTGGCCTCGTCGGACTAGATCCGAGGGATTGACGGGTTATTCCCATTTAAGTGTGGTCTAGCCTTTGAGGCGGGACTTAGGCACTTAAGTTGGAATAATTTGGGTAGTTCCACCACAATTAGGGTTTGGTTTTGCTTAAGTTAGATCTGTCGAGAACAGTCCGCCGTAGATCGGTTTGTGAGACCCCAACTTGTGAGCTTAATCATTCATCCGCAATATTCCAGATTGTGTTCTTTCTTGTTCTTGATTGCGTCTTTGATTCGCAGGCAAGGATTAGCCCTCGTGGTGAGGTCAATCGCGCAGCACATGGTTGATAATCAGAGGAGAAGTGGTGCTACGATTGCGGGGTTCTAGTCGTGTTGATTGGAAGCCGGAATCGTCTATGTGACATCTCCACCAAATTGATAGTTACCTACACCTGACGGAAGATCGGGCACCCCGTTCCTATCACTTGGTGAAGATATCGGCTAGCTGGTTCTCGGTGTTAATATGGTACACCTCGATATCTCCCTTTTGCTAGTGGTCTCTCAGGAAGTGATGCCGGATGTCTATGTGTTTAGTGCGGCTGTGTTCAATAGGATTATTCGCCATGCGAATTGCACTCTCATTGTCACATAGGAGTGGTACTTTGCTCAGATTGTAGCCAAAGTCCCTGAGGTTTTGCCTCATCCAAAGTAGTTGCACGCAACACTGTCCTGTGGCAACATACTCGGCCTCAGCGGTGGATAGGGCAACGGATAGTTTGTTTCTTTGAACTCCAAGACACCAGGGACCTTCCTAGAAATTGGCACGTCCCTGATGTACTCTTCCTATCAACCTTGCATCCAGCATAATCGGAGTCTGAATATCCAATTAAGTCAAAGGTAGACCCCTTTGGATACCAGATCCCAAAGCAAGGCGTAGCAACTAAGTACCTAAGAATTTGCTTAACGGCCACAAGGTGACATTCCTTGGGGTCGGATTGAAATCTAGCACACATGCATACACTAAGCATAATGTCCGGTCTACTAGCACATAAATAAAGCAGTGAACCTATCATGGACCGGTATGCCTTTTGATCAACAGACTTACCTCCTTTGTTGAGGTCGACGTGCCTGTCGGTTCCCATAGGTGTCTTTGCGAGCTTGGCGTCCTTCATCCCAAACCACTTGAGAAGATCTTGTGTGTACTTCGTTTGGGAGATGAAGGTGCTGTCCTTGAGTTGCTTCACATTGGAACCCGAGAAAATAAGTCAACTCGCCCATCATAGACATCTCAAATTTTTGAGTCATCACCCTGCTAAACTCCTCATAAGACTTTTGGTTAGTAGAACCAAATATTATGTCATCGACATAAATTTGGCACACAAAAAGGTCACTGTCACAAGTCTTAGTGAAAAGAGTGGGATCGGCTTTCCCAACCTTGAAAGCATTAACAATTAAGAAATCTCTAAGGCATTAATACCATGCTCTTGGGGCTTGCTTAAGTTCATAGAGCACCTTAGAGAGCTTAAAAACGTGGTCGAGATACCTGTCATCCTCAAAGCCAGGGGGTTGTTCCATGTATACCTCCTCCTTGATTGGCCCATTGAGGAAAGCGCTCTTCACGTCCATTTGAAACAACCTGAAGGAATGGTGAGCGGCATAGGCTAATAGAATGCGAATAGACTCTAGCCTAGCCACAGGAGCAAAAGTCTCCTCGAAATCCAAACCTGCAACTTGGGCATAACCTTTTGCCACAAGTCGAGCCTTGTTTCTTGTCACCACCCCGTGCTCGTCTTGCTTATTGCGGAACACCCACTTGGTTCCCACAATGTTTTGCTTTGGACGTGGCACCAGGCTCCAAACTTCATTCCTCTTGAAGTTGTTGAGCTCTTCCTACATGGCCAACACCCAGTCCGGATCCTGCAAGGCCTCTTCTACCCTGAAAGGCTCAATAGAAGAGACAAACGAGTAATGCTCACAAAAATTAGCTAGACGTGAGCGAGTTGTTACTCCCTTGCTTATGTCACCCTAGTATCTGATCGACGGGGTGATGTCGTTGGATCGTCGCTCGGACTTGAGTTGGAGGGGCCCGTGGTGCTTCTTCCTCCATCACTTGTTCTTCCTGTGCTCCCCCTTGATTAGAGATGGCAACGGATCAGATTCGAATCGGATATTGTAAATATCCGTCCGCGACCATATCCATGGTTGCTATCAATATCCGCCCTGCGACCATATCCGCGGGGAGAAATTTATATCCATGCCCGTGCCCATCGGATTTCGGATGGGTTTCAGATATCCGTCGGATATGACAGACACAATCATTTATTCAACAATTCAATAGCATAATTAGTCAAATTTCTTCCCAATTCACCATCATACACAATTAAAACTTAATAAAAGAATTATTATGGGCCTGTGAGCCTCGGTTAGGAGCACTAGAGCTTGGAAGGGCCAGCTGTCAGTGGTGCTACAGTCTATGAGACTTGGAAGGGGCCACGAGGCATAGCGCAAGAAGCCAGCAATGCTATAAGGGGCAGCTAACAGTGGGAAATTGGAAGCGTTAGACGTGGAGTTTATGGTGTTAGGATTTCTTCTTTGCTATGTAATATGGGCTAGGCCAAAAAATGCACTTTGGGTCAATTTCGGATATCCAACGGATAACCCTGCGGGTAGAAGGTAATATCCTAATCCGTGCCCGCCCGACTTCGAATCGGATTTGGATCTAACCCACGGGTCAAAACATGTATTCATACTCAGCTCCATCGGGTTGGATATTCGACGGATATCCAAATCCACGGGTCAAATTGCCATCCCTACCCTTGATCCTGTCCCTCTTCTTGAGGTACCTGTTCACCGTCTTGAGTTGGGGAATGCACCATTGTGGAGGAAGATGGCTGAATCTTGCTCTTGTTGTTCCTGTGGTCGCACATCACCTATCACCATCATGCGTATTGCGGTCCGTTGGAACATCATCTTCCTCTACATCATCAAGATCAACTTGCTCTCTTGGAAAGCCATTAGTCTCATCAAATACAACGTCGCTAGAGACTTCAACCAAACCCGATGATTTGTTGAAGACTCTATACGCCCTTGTATTTGAGTCATACCCTAGTAAAAACCCTTCTACTGCCTTGGGAGCAAATTTAGAATTTCTACCTTTCTTCACTAGAATGTAACATTTGCTCCCAAATACACGAAAGTATGAGACGTTGGGTTTGTTATCGGTAAGAAGTTCGTATGAGGTCTTCTTGAGGAGACGATGTAGGTAGAGCCGGTTTATGGCGTGGCAAGCCTGTGTTCACAGCTTCCGACCAAAACCGCTCGAGCGTCTTGAATTCTCCAAGCATCGTTCTCGCCATGTCGATAAGAGTCCTATTCTTCCTCTCTACCACACCATTTTGCTGTGGTGTGTAGGGAGCGGAGAACTCGTGCTTGACGCCTTCTTCCTCAAGGTACTCCTCCACTTGCAGATTCTTGAACTCGGACCCAGTTGTCGCTTCTTATCTTTTTTACCTTGAGCTCAAATTCGTTTTGAGCCCGCCTTAGAAAGCCTTGAGGATCCCTTGGGTTTCTGATTTATCCTGCAAAAAGAACACCCAAGTGAAGCGAGAAAAATCATCAACAATAACAAGACCATACTTAATTCCCCCTATGCTAAGGTAGGCAACGGGTCTGAAGAGGTCCATATGTAGGAGCTCTAGTGGTCTTGATGTTGTCATCACATTCTTGTTGTGATGAGTGCTCCCCACTTGTTTTCCTGCCTGACAAGCTGCACAAGGTCTATCTTTCTCGAAACAAACATTTGTTAGTCCTAACACATGTTCTCCCTTTAGAAGTTTATGAATGTTCTTCATCCCAACATGTGCTAGACGGCGATGCCACAGCCAGCCCATACTAGTCTTAGCTATTAAGCATGCATCTAGATCGGCCTCCTCTTTCGAAAAAATCAACTAAGTAGAGTTTGTCAGTCTAATACACCCTTAAATGCTAATGAACCATCACTCCTTCTAAAGACAGAAACATCAACATTTGTAAACAAACAATTGTAGCCCATGTGGCACAATTGACTTACAGACAGGAGATTATACCCTAATGACTCTACTAAGAATACATTTGAAATAGAGTGCTCTCTTGTGATGGCTATCTTTCCCAAACCTTTAACCTTGCCTTGGTTCCCATCTCCAAAAATAATCGTATCCTGGAAATCCTTGTTCTTGACGTAGGAGGTGAACATCTTCTTCTCCCCCGTCATGTGGTTTGTGCATCCGCTGTCGATAATCCAGCTTGAGCCCCCGGATGCATAAACCTGCAAGGCAATTTACACTTGGGTTTTAGGTACCCAACTCTTGTTGGGTCCTACAAGGTTAGTCACAATAGCCTTTAGAACCCAAATACAAGTCTTGTCTCCCTTGCATTTGGATCCCAATTTCCTAGCCACTACTTTTGCAATTCTTACATAAAAGTGCAAATGAAGTATTGCAAGCATGGTAAATAGTAGTAGATTCATTACACACTTTCCTAGGCACATGATGCACAACATGATTTCTCCTAGGCCTACTTCTACCGTGGACAAAAGTAGAACTCGAGGCAAACATTGCATGTGAATCAAAAGCATCATGATCATAACTCCTATTATAATTAGCAATTTTCCTATTATACATAAAAGCATGATTCTTTTGAATACTACTAGCCATAGGGGCCTTCCCTTTCTCCTTGGCAAGAATGGGAGTCTTTTGGCTTGTTAAGTTCTTGGCTTCCTTTCAAAAACCAAGCCCATCCTTAATTGAGGGGTGTCTACCAATTGTGTATGCATCCCTAGCAAACTTTAATTTATCAAAATCAATCTTGCAAGTCTTAAGTTGAGCATTAAGACATGCCACCTCATCATTTAATTTGGAAATGGATGCAAGATGATCATCACAAGCATCAATATCAAAATCCTTGCATCTATTGCAAATAACTACATGTTCTACACAAGATCTAGTAGTATTAGCTTCCTCTAGCTTAGCATTTAAATCATCATTCAAAATCTTTAAACTACAAACTGATTCATGGCACATAGACAATTCAGAGGATAACATTTCATTTCTCTTAATTTCTAGAGCAAGAGATTTTTGAACGCTAACAAATTTATCATGCTCTTCATACAAAATATCCTCTTGCTTTTCTAAAAGTCTATCCTTTTCATTTAAAGCATCAATTATTTCATTAATCTTTTCTACTTTAGCTCTATCTAATCCTTTAAATAGACTAGAGTAATCTACTTCATCATCGGAGGAATCCTCATCACTAGAAGTAGAGTACTTAGGGGAATCTCGAACACTCACCTTCTTCTCCTTGGCCATGAGGCAAGTGTGGCGTTTGTTGGGGAAGAGCGAAGACTTGTTGAAAGGATGAGGCTGCCAGTCCTTCATCAGTCGTAGTCGGATGAACAGCAGTCCAAATCCCATTCTTTGCTAAGGTGTGCCTCGCCCTTCGCCTTCTTGTAATCCTTCTTCTTCTCCTTCTTCCCATGCTTTTCTTGTTCCTGGTCATTATCATTATCGGGGCATTGTGCTATAAAATGACTAGTCTTACCGCATTTAAAACAGGAGCGCTTTCCCTTTGCTTTGTTCTTGTTGGGGTACTCCTTGCATCCTTTTAGTGCAGGTCTTGAAGCACTTGATGATTAGGGCCATCTCATCTTCGTTTAGCCCGACAGCCTCAACTTGTGCCACCATGCTTGGTAGCGCCTCCCTGCTGCTTGTTGCTTTGAGAGCAACGGGTTGAGGCTCGTAGATGGGTAGAGGGCCATTAAGAGCATCATCCACATATCGCGCTTCCTTTACCATCATACGCCCGCTCACAAATTTTCTGAGTATCTCCTCGGGCGTCATTTTGGTGTACCTAGGATTTTTACGAATGAGGTTTACAAGATGGGGGTCAATTACCAGTGAATGACCTTAGCATAAGTCGAACGACGTCGTGGTCCGTCCATCTTGTGCTTCCATAACTCCTAATCTTGTTGACCAGGGTCTTGAGCCTGTTGTAGGTTTGCGTTGGCTCCTCTCCCCTGATCATCGCAAATCTCTCTAGCTCGCCTTCCACCAACTCCATTTTGGTGATCATGGTGACGTCGTTTCTCTCATGAGATATCTTGAGGGTGTCCCATATTTGCTTGGCGTTGTCCAAGCCGCTCACCTTGTTGTATTCATCCCTGGACAAGGAAGCTAGCAAAATAGTGGTAGCTTGTGCATTCTTATGAATTTGCTCATTAATATACATAGGGTTATTCGTACTATCGAAATGCATTCCATTTTCAACTATCTCCCAAATACTAGGATGGAGAGAAAATAAGTGACTACACATTTTGTGACTCCAAAAAGAGTAGTCTTCTCCATCAAAGTGTGGAGGTTTCCCAAGTGAATTGATAGCAAATGAGCATTAGAATTGAATGGAATACGAGAATAATCAAATGAATAGTTTTGATTAACCGGTTTCTTTTTCGACGAGTCATCGTTGTCGTCGTCTCTTGTTGAAGAAGAGGAGGCGTCGCTGTCGTAGTAAATGATCTTCTTGATGTGCCTCTTTTTCTTCCCGTCCTTCTTCTTGTGACTCGAGCCAGAGTCAGTGGGCTTGTTGTCTCTTGGCTCGTTGAAGATGGACTCCTTCTCTTTGTCATTGACCGCCATCCCCTTTCCCTTAGGATCCATCTCTTTGGGCGATTAGTCCCTTACATGAAGAGAACGGCTCTGATACCAATTGAGAGCACCTAGAGGGGGGGTGAATAGGTGATCCTGTAAAAATCAAATACTAATAGTCACAAAACTTAGTTATAAGTGTTAGTATGGCTAAGTATTTTGAAACGAGCTCTTGCGAACACAAATAATCACAGAGAGGAGCAACACAAGAGACACGCGATTTTATCCCGTGGTTCAGCCAAGTAACACTTGCCTACTTACACGTTGTGGTATCCTAATGGACGAGGGTTGCACTCAACCCCTTTCAAGTGATCCAATGATCAACTTGAATACCACGGCTTTCTTGCTTATAGTCTTCTTCCCGTTTGCGAGGAATCTCCACAAGTTGGAGCCTCTCGCCCTTACAAGATTGATCACAAAGAACGCACAAGAGTAAGGTTGGGAAGAGCAACACACACAAGACTCAAATACGCAGCACAACCACGCACACAAGTCACGACTTGAGCTTGAAATGAAACACACAGAGTTCACAACTCAAATGGAGCTCAAAACGATAACACAAAGAATCAAATGCGTGAAGTTTGAGTCTTGGAGTCTTAGGATGCTTAATGAATGCTTAGGTAGCTCCTCCATGCGCCTAGGGGTCCCTTTTATAGCCCCAAGGCAGCTAGGAGCTGTTGAAGGCCAACAAGGAAGGCCATCCTTGCCTTCTGTCGAGTGGCGCACCGGACCGGACAGTCACTGTAGACGGTCTTGTGCCGATCTCCTTCCTTTTCTGGCGCAGACGACCGTTGCACCTCTGGGCCAGTTGGCGCACCGGACACTGTCCGGTACACACCGGACAGTCTGGTGCCCCCACCAACTGTTGGAGTTGCCATGCGTCGCGCGAAGATTGAGCGGCCGACCGTTGGCACAGACGACCGTTGGCTCACCGGACAGTCCGGTGCACCACCGAACAGTCCGGTGCACCACCGAACAGTCCGGTGAATTTTAGCCGTACGTCGCTGATCCTCTTCCCGAGAGCGACGAGTTCGCTGTGGACGACTCACTGGACAGTCCGGTGAACCACCGGACAGTCCGGTGAATTATAGCCATACGCCGCGGTCAAGTCTTGAGAGCGGCCTATTCACGCGGACTAGCCTGGCGCACCGGACACTGTTCGTTGCATCACCGGACAGTCCGGTGTGCCAGGCCGAGCTGGACCTTAGCTGCACATAGCCAAGTCTTTTGCAATTCTTTCTTTTCCTATTTCTAGCACTTAGACAAAATATATTAGTACTCAAAACAATGTACTAAGTCTAGAAACATGCCTCATGTCTTGATTTGCACTTTTCTCTTTATTTAGCACATAAGAACTTAATTAAATGTGTTGGGCACTTAATCACCAAAACATAATAGAAATTGCCCAAGGGCACATTTATTTTTCAGTAAGACAAATAAGGAAATAAAGATGTGACATGTTTCCTTTTCCATTACTTACCCTAGGACCTTAAATCTCGGGACGAGATTCTTTTATGGGGGAAAGGATGTAACACCCCTAGTGTTACTAACACTAAAACTTGAGCATAACATCATGTGCATTTATATTTCATGTGCTTATCACACCTAGAGTGCATTCACTAGGTAAAATTTTCAAACAAGTTGTGATGAGGTGACTTGATGTGTGATTAACCCTAGGGTAGGGTACTTAACCCTGAATTAGGCCTTATGGATGAAAGTGAAGCCAAAATGAGTAAAGATCTTAAGAGTCACTAGAAATATTCACAAAATATCAAAGTTGATGGACTTTAGTGACACAAAAACCCTAAAGTACTCAAACCCTAAAAGAAACCCTAGAAAACCCTAATTAGAACCCTAGGGGGTAACTGTAAATTCTAGGCACTTTTGGACCAAAGTGCCAATACTAAAGTGATAGAACACCACAAATCAAGTATTTTTCACAGTTGAGAATTTGCAAGTTGAAGGATGGAGTTTGGACTTATTTGCAAAATACCCCATGAACTATGTGGTTAAGTTCTGAATTCCAGTTCAATGGGGTCAACTTTGGAGCTCTATATCTCCCAATTCATAAGAAATTTGTCCTAGGTCAACACATCAAACTTTGGAGCTCTATATCTCCCAATTCTAGTAACTAAGCCTTGGTGACATACAAAATTTGGAGTAAAATGAACTAAAAGTTTGGCTGTCAGTCGAGTCAGAACACTGAAATGTGGCTGACAGTGAACACTGAAGAATTTTGGAGTGGATTTGACCTTGATCCAGTAAGTATATGGCCAGGGTTCCTATAGTCGAATTGTAGCTGGATCATAGGACAAGAACTTTACTATAGAAGGTGTTGGGGACTTGTTCTCAAATTCTATGAATTAAGAACAAGGCAACACAAAATGTTAAAGGTTAAGGCCCTTCGTCCTTCGAAGCATTATTTCCCTTAAGATATAATGATCTTCGGACGAAGGTCATGAAGTACACACCTTCATCATCACAGTTTACATTAATGAAAGAAGAAGCATGTGAAACATAAAAAACAACATGAATGATTATGTAACATTATTAGCTCATCTCCTATTATATTATCATGAATAAACAGAAATAATGTAGAATAACATTTGTACCTCCGGCTTGACAGAAGGAGATAATACAAGCGTGATGCACGAGTGAGTACAAATGAGTGTGAACAGTACGGGGGTACTGTTCATTTATTTATAGGCACAGGGCACAGCCTGTGTGAAATTACATTTATATCCTCTACAATTGATTACATTTATGACACAAACTATCATGGGTCAATCTGTCTTTTCATGTTTAAGTCGGTGCAACCCTTCGTCTTTAGGCATGTCACTATGCCGAAGTTCCCTGTAAGGTAGCTTTGGCGTTATTTCCATGCTGATCTTCCGAAGGTGTTTCTTCTTACAGGACCTTCGGCTTTGTAGCAGACCCCCAATAGTAGCCCTTCGTGGTGCTAGATCATTTTTCGTAACGAGCTTGATCTGTGAAAAATTGTCCTGGGCTTCGGAAAGCCGAAGGTCTGAAAACACCTTCCCTGAGCTCGTTGCCGAGAAACGATTAAAATAATCCGAGCGCAGGGGGTCCCACCATGCAACGGGTATGCACGATCTACCGATTCGTCTTGCACGCACCGTGGTCCACCGTTCAGTGAATGCAGGTGACTGTTGAGCGGGTACAGGCGACTTGATGATTCACCTTCACACCTGCAGTGCTATATAAACAGACGGGTAGGTGTGAAGTTACCACAACATTCATTGCCATTGCACCATTGTGCTGCTGAAAAATTTAACCATAGCTGAAGCTTTCCCATCGCATTCTGAAGCAAAGCATTGTTTTGAACTAGCTTCGTCATAAGAGAGAGAGCTTCGTCACAACCATAAAAATCATTAACATTCGTAAGAACTATAAGGAATTCAACACCTGATGGCTAGAGTACGTTCAACCGCTAGGTTGACCCGCGACAGAGAAGAGGCCGAAACTATAGAGACTGCTTCGATCTCTGAAGTGATGGAACAATCGGGAATGGTTGTGACAGAGGTAGCTGCTGAGGAAGGTGCACCTGCTGTCGAAGCTGAATGTGCTGGCATTGAAGAAGATGTTGTTGATGAAGAAGAGGAAGATTATAATACTCTCATGCCAGCGAAACCCAGTCACTTGGACTTTGGAAAATCTACCGTTTCTGAGGCTGATATGCCTATGATGATAAAACTAGGCTACTTCAGAGAAGCTGAGAAGAAGCTGATTCGTTTTGGCAGAGAAGAAACCACTCCGACACCGGAAAAAGAAGAGGTGGTAGTTTTCAGGAGCTTCTTCAGAGCGGGATTGAGGTTTCCTTTGAACGAAATGATTGGAGAAGTTTTAGAAAACTACGAGATATATCTTCATCAGTTGACTCCTAACGCTATCGTTAGGCTCAGCGTCTTCATCTGAGCTCTCCGAAGCCAAGGAACAGACCCGAATGCCGAAGCCTTCTGCCGAGTGCACGAGCTTCATTATCAGACGAAGGCCAGAGAAGATGGTCTTCATGAGAACTTTGGTTGTTACAATTTCGCCTACCGCAAAGATATGAAGACTCCGGTAGTTAGCTATCGCACCAAGTGGCCAACTGGTTGGAAGAATGAGTGTTTTATGTGAAGGCTGATGAGAAGAAGAGGGAGAAGCTCAAGACGCTAGTACTGAGCCCTCTGAGCTTAAGCTTCGGGCTGACTAGGCCGCTGTGCCGTATGGAGCCGGGATCACCATGCCAACAAGCTGTAGCAGAATTTCGCGTGGTAGCCGAGCAGATCGGCACAAGAGATCTAGTCGAAGAATATCTGGCCTATACGGTGTTCCCGACACTGAGTGAATGGAACATGCCGAAGCTAAAGGGGACAAAAGAGAAGAAAGAACATGTGCGACTACCTTATAAATTCAAATTTGAGAAACAGTTCAAAGGGCCATGTCAAGAATGGTTAGAAATGATAGAAACCATGTGCAACGAAATTTTGGGGAATTTCACTAAAAAGGAAGATCAGTTGATGACTGCAGCCTTCGGCACCCGACCGAAGCGAAGGTTGAATCCTTGCCTATCAAGCTAAGTCCACTGGGGCCACATCTGACGAAGCTTTTATAGAAGAAGGAGGAGGAGCCCTCGGCAGCGAAGAAGTCTGCTGGGCCGAAAAAACAGAGGATTATTACTGTAATCGAAGCCATTGAAGAAACACCACCGCCGTCCTCAGCGTCGAAGATAACACCTGCTATCAAGGGCGCTACAGCTACCGAAGCTACTCCCGCCGAAGCTACAACGACCGAAGATATAAATCTAGAGAGTACATTTTTTGATATTGATAAAATGCTTTTGAATATGATTGTGGAAGAAGCTGCTACAGCTGCCGAAGAGACCCTGGCCATAGTGCCTGGAAAAGAGAAGGAGATCGCCGAAGATACTTCAAAGAAAAAGGATTTCAATTTTCAAAACATAATTGGTCAAAAGTTGTCTAAGGCTGAGAAAGAAGAGCTGAGAGATTATACAATATCATGGGGCTATCAACCAGGAGCATTGCTCTTCGGCGGTATTGACGATGACAGCTTAGGATGCCTCCGAGACTGAACTGGAGCGAAGGTTATCAATACTCTATCGAAGAGTATTGGTTTCCCGAAGCTTGAGACGACATCAGTCGCTACCGACGACAACATATCGTTGGTAGTTTATTCTATTCTAATTTCAAGGTAAAAACTTTACTTCGGCTTTTCATTGTTTTAACAACGAAGGTGTTTTCTAATGAAGGTTGTTTTTGCACAGAGCATGCTATTAAGTAAAGCCTTGAGAATGCAATAGGACCTTGAAGATAAAAACATGAGGTTATAATTGAAGGCTTAGAGAGCAAAATAAAAGATCACGAAGCTGCTCTTGAGAAGAAGGATTTTGAACTTCAATCAATGGAAGGCTTACTGGCCGAAGCCCAAGCTAAAATTGCTAGATTGAATAGTGAACTCCTCGCAAAGACAAAAAGCTTTGAACAAGAAAAGCAGAAATTCGATGCGAAGTTTGAGGCTGAAGTTGAAAAAAGTTCAAATTTACAGAAATCATTGAAAGAGCTTCAAGATAAATGTCTAGACTTTGGCAACCGATGTGTGCAGCGGCTGAAGCAGGTTTTCAACTCAGCTGGGGCTAGTTCTGAGAAGTTTGAACCTTCAGTTGAAGACCTGCCAGGGACCTTTGAACATATTGAGGGCGAAGTTGATGCTCTTGACGAAGTTATAGCTGGGCACAACGATTTCTGTGCCCTGCTAGCTTCTCGGGGCACAACTGTTGCCTTCATGAAAACTGGTTGCACGCATAGGAAAATTGTCAATAGACCTAACTTCAGCTTATCACCAGCAAACTTAACTTATATCCCTAGCCTGGCCCGAAGCATAGGAAATAGGTTTATAACACAAATCTAGACGAAAGGTGGGCGAAGCTTAGCTGGTGATGAAGCTCGAAGTCACCTCAAGCCGGTAATAAACTCATACCTGGTGCTTACCTTTTCCTTGAAGCTTGAGTTTACCTTATAACACCTTGTTATGTATAGGACAACAAAGCCGAAGAGCAATGATCCGAAGCTTTTGGCGGATGGTGATGAAGTGATGAAGCTGAAGACACTACTATGAAAAAAAAATTTAGGGAAATTCTTGAATTATCCTTGTAAAAAATATTGTAATTTAGGAACCAGACACTACTCTGTAAATTTATCCATACCTTGTAATATATTTTTACCTTTCTATCCATATATGAACTGCTTTGATGTGGACGAAACTTGTATTTTTTGAGCCGTAGGCGAAAAACACCTTCCCTTCTTTTCGTACACAACAAAGCATAAATCTGCTTCTTTTTTCTCTTGCCGAAGCCTTGTCATTAGAGCCGAAGCAACTGTCTGTACTTCAATGATATGATGATGATGATCCTATGAATGCCTAAATGAATGTGTATGAATGCAATGAATGATGTGATGTATTGTGCAAATGAATGTCCAAACGCACGCTTACGAAGCCATATCCAAACTCTGCATTCCCTTAGGAAGGATTGAAATCTCTTTGCCATTTATTTTTCGGCTGCATCGCTTATTTTTCAGTGTAAGTTCTGCATCCCCTTAGGAACATCTTTTGAACTTCTTCGCCTTCTATTTCGGTGGTATAAGTTCTGCATCCCCTTAGGAATGTCTTTTGAACTTCTTCGCCTTATATTTTGGCGGTATTTGGCTCTGCATTCCCTTAGGAACGACTTTTGAGCAAAAAACTTACGCTGCGCTCCCTTAGGAACGACTTTTTGTAGCTTCGTCGTGCTCTGCATCCCCTTAGGGACGACTTTTGAGCTTCTCCTTGTTTTTTTCTTGCACTCGATTGTGCCCGCTCAGATGTTACATTTTATATTCTTTTTGGGGGATCTTGCTCTCATGGAGCTGAATAAGAAAAGAAAAATTACAAACTATGGCCCCATTAAAAACCTTTCTCCCCCTTTGGAAAGGAAAAGGGTGCCATAGGAAAAAATGAAAAAAGATTACATCGAATTACACATAATATCGTCGAAGCTCATCCGCATTCCCAAGATCTAGGAATGTCGTTGCCGTCCATATCCTTCAACCTGTAAGAACCGGGCCTTGACGAAGATACCACTAGAAAAGGTCCTTCCCACTTCAGCTGTAGTTTGCCTACTGTGTCCGGATTAGCCACTCTCCGAAGCACCAAATGTCCTGGCTTGATATTTTTCAGCCGGACTTTTCTGTCGTGCCATTTTATTGTTTTGGCTTGATATTTATTGATATTTTCCACAACCTGAAGTCTGGTCCCTTCTATAGTGTCTTTTTCCACGTGATAATCATCTTCGTCTTCTACCGAAGTTGTTGTTCTTATTGACCCCGCTTTAGCTTCTTCTGGGGTTATAGCTTCGTCACCAAATAATAACTTGAATGACGTAAAGCCTGTTGATCTTGATACGGTCGTATTGTGGCTCCACACCACTTTAATCAACTCATCTGGCCACTTTCCTCTGGGCTGATTAAAGATTAGCTTCATTATTCCTGTCATTATAATACCATTTGCTCTTTCGACAAGTCCATTTGACTCTGGATGTCTGACTGACGCAAAATGAATCTTCATGCCAATTTGATCACAGAATTCCTTGAAAGCTTTAGCATCAAACTGTGTTCCGTTGTCCACAGTTATAGCCTTCGGCACACCGAAGCGACAAACAATGTTTTGCCAGAAAAATTTCTAGACTGTAACCGAAGTTATTGTGGCCAAAGGCTTCACTTCAATCCACTTGGAAAAATATTCTACAACCACCACAACATATCATAAATTGCCTTGTGCTGGTGGAAGTGGACCTAACAAATCCAGGCCCCATCTTTGCAATGGCCAGGTTGGCTATATTAACTGGGTTAGCAACGAAGGTTGTTTCTGGTTTCTTGCACATTTTTGACAATTTCCGCACTTTTGAACCAGATCTGCTGCATCTGAAAATGCCTTCGGCCAATAAAATCCTTGTCTGAAGACCTTCCCCAGCAAAGGCCTAGACCCAATGTGAGATCCACACAAACCTGCATGTATTTCCTTCATCAGCTCTATACCTTCGGTTCTGGATAAACACTTGAGAAGTGGAGAGCAGACTCCATGTTTGTATAACTCCCCTTCTATTATCACATATGGTCTTGTTCTTGCCTCCATTCTCTTGTTATAAGCTTCGTCATCTGAAAGACAATTACCTTGGAGGAAAGATATAATTTCAGTCCTCTAATCTTCACTATGTACCGGAGAAATAGTAAGCACTACTCTCTCCATGAGTTCAACAGAAGGTGCCTTTATTGTTTCAAAAAATACTTCCGAAGGTAGAGGGAGCCCCTGGGCCGCTGATTTGGCTAGTAAATCTGTGTGCTCATTTTCACCTCTTGGGATATTCTTAATGGAAAAACCTTCGAACTGTATCCAGATATCTTTCAAGCTTCGGATCTCTTGCCTTGCTACTTTTGTCCACATGGCCAGAAATAACTTGAGAATCAGTTTTCAGAATGGCCCTTCTTATTCCCATTGCCCTTAACTTCTGAAGCGCCAACAGAAGTGCTTTGTACTCAGCAATATTATTTGTGCAACTGAAATCAAGCTTCACTGCATAACATGTTTTGACTTTTGAAGGTGCCACTAGGACTACAGCCGCTCCTGCACCAAAGGTTCCCCAAGAACCATCGTAGAACACTGTCCAAGCTTCAGCATCTTTGTTTACTTCTTCTTCGTGAGCCCCTGGCGTCCAGTCAGCGATGAAGTCTACTAACGCCTGGGACTGAATTGAGGATCTATGCACATAATCAATGGTGAATTCATTATGTTCTGCAGCCCATTTCCCAATCCTTCTAGTAGCTTCTCTGTTCCTCATAATATCCTTCAGAGGCTGTGACGAAGGAACAATTATGTGATATGCTTGAAAATAATGCCGAAGCTTTCTGGAGGCCATTAACACAGCATATAACACATTTTCCAATTCTGTGTAATTTTTCTTTGATGGACTCAAAACTTCAGAGATGAAGTACACTGGAGCTTGCTTTTTGACTTGGCCATCTAGCTTCTCTAGTACAAGTGCCGCACTTACTGCAGAATGTGAAGCTGCAACGTATAAGAGCAATGGAGCCCCTAGCGAAGGTGGAGTTAACGTTGTTAAATCAATCAAATATTGCTTCAACTCTTCGAAGGCCTTTTGCTGAGCTAGACCCCATTGGAAGACTTCGGCTCACTTTAGTATTTCAAAGAAAGGCAGATTTCTTTCTCCTGATCTGGATATAAATCTGTTCAATGATGCTAATCTACCTGCCAGCCACTGAGCTCCTTTCTTTGTGCTTGGCGGTTCCATACGAAGGATAGCTTCAATCTTGCTTGGGTTAGCTTCAATTCCCTTCGTTGATACTAGACAGCCAAGGAACTTGCCCTTCTTTACCCCAAAAACACATTTTTCTGGATTCAACTTCAAACCAGCTTGCCTAAAGTTGGCAAATGTCTCTTGCAAATCAGCAATGTGATTTTCTTGCTTCGTGCTTTTAACTATGATATCATCAACATAAGTCAGCACATTCCTGCCTATTTGAGAATGAAGGACTCTGGCTATCATTCTGCTGAAGCTTCCTCCAGCATTTTTGAGCCCCTCAGCCATCCAAAGATAGCAATATGTGCCACTGGGGGTTATGAAGCTAGTTTTTGGCTCATCTTCCTTCTTCATCCAGATTTGGTGGTAGCCTGAGTAACAATCTAGTAGACTCATGAGCTCTGACGAAGCTGCTGCATCTACTAAAGAATCTATCCTTGGCAATGGGAACTCATCTTTTGGACAAGCTTTGTTAAGATATATAAAATCAATGCACATTCTCCATTTACCATTGGCCTTCTTCACCATAACAGTATTAGCTAGCCACTCTGGGTATTTGACCTCTCTGATAACTCCAGCGCTAAGAAGCCTCTTTACTTCGTTCCGAGCACCTTCAGCTTTGTCATCAGACATTTTCCGAAGCCTTTGTTTTCTTGGCCTAAAAGATGGATCCACATTGAGTGAATGCTCAATAACATCTCTGTTGACACCGCAAAGATCATTGGCTGACCAAGCAAAGACATCTTTGCTGTTGAATATAAATCTTAGCAAATTCTTTTCCTGTTCTTTGAATAACTAAGATCCCAGCAGTACCTTTTGTTCTGCTATATCTTCACATAGAAGCACAGGCTTCGGCTGATCCGCCGAAGCAGCCTTCTCTCTTTTGTATCGATACTGCTCACAGGCTTCGGCTCCATCTATGTTATGGTTTGCCTTTGAATCTGTCTAGTTTCCTTCGGCCTTCCTGGCAGCTTCTTGACTGCCATGAACATCAATGGGCCCTTGTTCCGAAGGTATCTTCATGCATAGATATGCTGGATGAAGTATTGCTTCGAAAGCATTAAGTGTCCCATGACCAATGATTGCATTGTAGGGGTAGTCCATGTCAACAATGTCAAACACAACCTGTTCAGTCCTTGTATTGTGAACAAAGCCGAAGGTTACTGGCATTGTGATTTTGCCAAGTGCTACAATTTGCCTTCCTCCGAAGCCACATAAAGGATGTGTAGCATCATGAATCTTATCTTATGGCTCTTGCATCTGTCTGATGGCCTTAGCAAATATGATATCCGTTGCATTGACTGTATCAACCAGAACATTGTGGACTAGAAATCCCTTAATGACACAAGATATGACCATAGCAACATTATGAGGGTAATCTTTGAGCTGAAGGTCCTCCTGGGAGAAGGTGATTGTGATGTGGGACCATTTTGACTTGATGAAGGGTCCCTGCACCCCAACATGCTGCACCCTTCTCTGTGCTTCCTTCTTCTGCTTCTTGTTAGCTGGCTCTGAACCTGAGCCGCCTATTATCGGCAGCACCAGCTTCGTAGCCGAAGATGCTTTGGCTTGGTTGCTGAACAAAGCCATCAGCTCAAGAGTGGAAGTGAGTTCTCTCGAGGTGGGCGCCAATGTTGGGACTTGTTCTCAAATGCTATGAATTAAGAACAAGGCAACACAAAATGTTAAAGGTTAAGGCCCTTCATCTTTCGAAGCATTATTTCCCTTAAGATATAATGATCTTCGGACGAAGGTCATGAAGGACATACCTTCATCATCGCAGTTTACATTAATGAAAGAAGAAGCATGTGAAACATAAAAAACAACACGAATGATTATGTAACATTATTAGCTCATCTCCTATTATATTATCATGAATAAACAGAAATAATGTAGAATAACATTTGTACCTCCGGCTTAACAGAAGGAGATAATACAAGCGTGATGCACGAGTGAGTACAAATGAGTGTGAACAGTACGGGGGTACTGTTCATCTATTTATAGGCATAGGGCGCAGCCTGTGTGAAATTACATTTATATCCTCTACAATTGATTACATTCATGACACAAACTATCATGGGTCAATCTGTCTTTTCATCTTTAAGTCGGTGCAACCCTTCGTCTTTAGGCATGTCGCTATGCTGAAGTTCCCTGTAAGGTAGCTTCGGCGTTATTTCCGTGCTGATCATCCAAAGGTGTTTCTTCTTACAGGACCTTCGGCTTCGAAGCAGACCCCCAATAGAAGGATTGACAAGTTACCACATAGAAATCGGAGATCAAAGCCTAGCAAATTGCTCTGTCAGACACTCTGAATGGGGTTTCCCATTGTACAGTGAACTGAAACAGATCTTTAGGTACATCACCCCTCGCCGCCAGTGACCCTCGCATCGTGATCCGCGCTGGTGCTATGATTTGTGCACTCTGGCGAGGAGATAATCACGGCGGAGTAAAGATCTTGGCACCGGATAGGCTCAGACTCGTTCACTAGTGGGTTTACCGTACCCACTTGGCCTGCGGCCGGCCAAGATGGCCCTCGCCGGCGTTGGTCGCTTATCAACTGTGCGCCACATTCGTAGTAGCTTTAACACATCGTAGTGAACCATAGCAGTGAGTCTGTCCATCGCTGGAGGCCTTGCCACGGTGAAAGCCACATTAACACTTGCGCCACTGACTTTCCCTCTCTCCGGCCGTTAGCGCGCCATCGCAAAATTAGCCACCACCGCTCTCAGACACTATAAATTGGGGGTGCCGCTAGCTTCGTTAGGTTGTCACGAAGCCAGTGCACCCGCTCGTGCCTCAGATCGTCCACCCCTGAGCCCTAATTTGGAATTTCCCCCAAATCCACTCTCCGCTCTGCTGTAAGCCATCGCGTCATGGACCGCCGTCCTTAGGTCTGTTCATACCCTCCTTCTCTTCGTTTCAGCACCCTTGTGTGCTATGGATGCTTATCGGCCCAGTTAATTGAACTAGACCAGGTTAGATCACTGGGAACACCTTGGGTTATCCTCGGTTGGCGCCATCACCGTGGACAGAAAGAATTTGAGCTAGAACTTTGCAATTGATTAAGGGATTAAGGTCGTGGTGGGTAGAATTAGGCATAAAACCGAAGTTGGGCACGAATTATTGGGTATTGTGGCCAGTATAAGCTCACCGGAGCCACTGCTCCGCCGTCCATAGTCGGGGATCTAACCTTGCGAAGAAATAGAAAGGGAGGGGCCTCGGTGCAAATGTTAGAGACACATGTGAACAGTGCGCAGGGTTCTTTTCTGGTTATTTAAATGATCAACGTCCTCTGCGCAAAGTTCAATCGCGGGCGCGCACGCAGGCGCGTTTCCCTGTTCTTGGGCCGGTTCAGGCTGATTTGAGCCTGTTACTATTCATTCTTTTTCTTTTTCTTTTTCTACCAGACTTGGGAAATTCATAGGAAATTATAGAAAAATGATAAAAATATGAGACTAATTTTACTGGACTCCTTAATTTCGATATATTTAATAAAAATAGTTCCGAGATTTTAAGTCCTAACCAGGAATTATTTAGCAATTATAGGTGCTTAAACCTAGACTTTTGGAATTTTAGAAATTATTTGATAACTCCAAAAATCACAAAACTTTTTAAGTAAGCCTAATATGGTAATTAGAACCCATGGGTGAAGTTTGACATGTTTTGGACATTGTTTGATCCCCAAACCCAAAACCCTAGCCTTCTAGGTAATATCTGCCTTATGTGAGTGGAGTACTGACTTAGAAAACCCTAGTTTCCCTGGTGTACCGTGAAGAAAAGTTGTATTCAAGATACAACTTGATGTACCTCTATTATAATTGCATATTCATAGCATCACATGAGCATTCATGTTTATATATATATGGTTATGTATAGAGAACAAGGAAGAAGTAGTTGTTGAAGAAGAGACTACACCACCAACTGAGATTCCACCTGCCGGGAACTGTTTTTATTTTGATATCTGTGGAACAGATCCCGAATCCCCTACAACACAAGGCAAGCCCCGGTGCATTTACCTTTCCTTGTGATTTTAAACTCTTTATCACTTGAATGATGCATTAGGTGATAGGAGTTGGGTGTTAAGCCAATTGCTGCATTCCCTTCCTTGGAACTGTTATCCTTCCTTGATCACCTGTTTTTGTTGGGGGCCTTCGTCTTCTGAAGGTCCTCAAAAACATGATTTGACAATATTTCCCAAGTGTAATATATGAACAGGTACCTTCGGACTTGGATCAAAACCATATACAATATGAGAAGCACGAACAATACGAAGGATGACGAAGCTCCGAAGCCACGCGCAGGGAAGCTTCGGCATAGCGGCAGAAAGAGGAACCGACTTAAAGGGGAAAAGGCTATATGGACCTGAATGGATTATCCTAAAGTCAATAGTAAATGTAAAGGGCATGACTGTAATTTTACACAGGCTGCGTCCTGTGCCTATAAATAGATGAACAATGCCCCCGTACTGTACACTGTCTTGTACTGGTTCGTGCCTCACGTTTGCTGTCAAGCCGAAGGTACAAATGTAATTCAATATTGTTTTTACTCACTCATGATTATATAATAAAGATATATACATGATATCATATGATTATTCATGTTATTTCTCATGTTTCATATGTTCCATCTTTCAATAATATATGCTGTGATGATGAAGGTACTTCCTTCATGACCTTCGTCCGAAGATAGTTATATCCTTAGGGAAATAATGCTTCGAAGGACGAAGGTCATTAACCATTAATATATCCTTTGTGTTGCCTTGTTCTTAATTTATAGCATTTGAGAACAAGTCCCCAACATTGGCGCCCACCTCTAGTGAACTCTTTCGACCACCTTCGGTAAGCACTGACCTTCGTCATGCCGCCGAAGAAAGCTTCAGCGCCAGGGACTGCTGCGCTGCAGCCGCTGGACCCAAACTAGGAAACTCTTTCTCTCCGAGAGGCTCGAAGCTAGAAGAGGAAAGCCACCAGTCCAACACTTCAGGAGGAGGAGTTGGACCAAGAGATCAGGGACATGGAAATAATCCATCAGCAAGTACAAAGGAAGAAGGAGAAGATGGCGCGGCTGGCTGATCTTCAAAGGAAGATCGACGAAGCTACTGAAGAAGTGCGTCAACTTGCTCAAGATGAACAAGATCGAAGGCCCCAACAAAGGGAGCTTCGTCAAGAAGACTTGTTCAACGAAGATGGATGGTATGATGATTTTAATCATGATACCTTTACTTTTGATGATGCTTCTCCCTTGGCAGCAGAATTGCAGGCTACCCCATGGCCCCCGTCATACAAGCCACCTCAGCTTCCCATGTATGATGGGCACTCAGATCCAAAGCAGTTTCTGATGAGCTACGAAGCAACTATATCTTCGTATGGGGGCAATACTGCAGTTATGGCGAAGTCCTTCGTCATGGCAGTCCGGAATGTAGCCCAAACATGGTATTCTTCTCTTCGGCAAGGGACTATCACATCATGGCAGAAGCTTAAGGACATGCTGGTGACCAGTTTCCAAGGTTTTTAGATGAAGCCAGTCATAGCTCAGGCCTTGTTCCAATGCACGCAAGATCATGAGGAATACCTCCAGGCGTATGTCTGAAGGTTCTTGCGATTGAGGGCACAAGCGCCCACAGTGCCCAATGAAATTGTCATTGAGGCCATGATTAAGGGCCTTCGACCAGGACCTACGGCTCAGGATGTCGCCAAGAAGCCCCCACAAACTCTGGAGAAGCTGCTCCAGAAAATGGATGAGTACATCCGGGATGACAACGACTTTCGCCAAAGAAGGGAGGAAGCTTACAGATTCTCGGAAATGACTAGGGGCTTCGGAGGAAGAATCCACCCGAGGCATGTCAGGTCAATCCATAATTCCATTCAGAGTGATGACAAAGGGAGTCAGCCTCAGAGGTCGCAATACACCTCGCAATCTTCGGGGCAACAGCAAAGCTCTTTCATGCCACCAGCTCCAAGGGGCAGAGGCGCCAGGGGTTCGGGGGAAGATTTGGGGATCAGCCTAGAAAGATCTACTGCTTATTCTATGGTGAGGACAAGGGTCGTACTACAAGAATGTGCCAAATCACCATTCAGAAGCAAAAGGAGATAGCAGAAGCCGAAGCTCGGCAGAATTAGCCGAAGCTGGTCTTGCACACTGCTTCGTGCCATTCTCCCTACATACCAGAGTATGTGGGCAATCATCCTGCAGCTTCTGTTGCTTCAGCTAGCCATTCACAGGCTTCTTGGCCACAACTCCCACCCCCACCACCACTACAACCGACCTATACCCGAAACCAGCAGCCAGAAGGGCACCAGCACTCTCAACAGCAACGGGAGTTTAGGGAGGAATCCGAAGCTCGCACAGTCAACAGTACTGTGCCGGAATCAAAGCACATTTATTGAGAGATATCCTACCTCTGAAAAATTTCTTACATTCTATGTCATTTTTGTTTTTCAATAAAGAACAAGTAATGTAAATCTAGTCTTAATTCCTAGTAATAGTTTCGTTTCTATTAAAATGAAATATATCTTCTTCACAGATCTACGAAGCTCAAAAATTACCGAAGCTCAAAAGACGTTCCTAAGAGAGCGTAGTGTAAGTTTTGACGAAGCTACAAAAAAAGTCGTTCCTAAAGGAGCGTAGTGTAAGTTTTGATGAAGCTACAAAAAAGTCGTTCCTAAGGGAGCGCAGTGTAAGTTTTCTGCTCAAAAGTTGTTCCAAAGGGAATGCAGAGCCAAATACCACCGAAATATAAGGCGAAGAAGTTCAAAAGACGTTCCTAAGGGAATGCAGAACTTACACCGAAAAGTCAACGATGATACCGCCGAAATAGAAGGCGAAGAAGTTCAAAAGACGTTCCTAAGGGGATGCAGAACTTACACCAAAAAATAAGCGGTGAAGCCGAAAAATAAACGACAAAGAGATTCCGATCGTTCCTAAGGGGGACGCAGAGATGGTGTGTTCCAGTGTGGGCGTGTGGGTGCGTATCTTCGGCATTAGCATCATCCTTCGCATCATATCATCACATCATCCTGCATAGCATCACATCAAACATCATATTGCACCGATGACACGAATTGAATACGAAGTCGACCTTTGGAGACTGCTCTATAAAAAATGAAAATGTGCTAAGGCACAAAGTAAGCTGAGAAATACAGCTTTGTCAGAAGGGATCCTTTGTTTATGAAGCTAGGATGTTTTTACGAAGCATGGATATTTTCACGAAGCACGGGCTTTCTTCTTTACGAAGCATGAAAAGAAGGGAAGGTGTTTTTTCGCCGAAGGCTCAAAAACGATATGTACATAAAGTTTCATGCATCGCAAAGAACTGAATTACAAATAATTTACATATTAGATTCAAAAATATGCACATTGAATATTACAGTCTTGATACAGCAAAGCTACATTGATCATCTAAAAATATTTTTACAATAAGTACTACTCCTCTTTTAAGACCTTCTCCGCAATTTCATTTAACAACTTGTTAACAACTTTGTCAACAATAGATTCAGCCATATTGACGATCTCTATTGCTTTCTTCGTTTCTGGGTCAGCCAGGGGGTTGAACGGTTCCGGTGGAGGAGATAGTTCAGCTGCAGCAGAAAAATTTAATCATTTCAAAAGTCATGAAAACAAATGCCGAAGCTAGATGCCGCGAAACAATACCTATGCGCCTCTCGCGCTCTGCAGCTTCTTCAGCTTGCTTAGCTTGTACTCGGGCGTCATGGATGTCTTTTTCACTCTTCTTCATAATTTCGTGAGCTATTTCTCGGCCACCATTTGCCCAGATGTTAGTGTAAAATTTTCCGCCCATTAAGCTTGCTTTAGCTGAAGGATCCTTTGTGTCATCCATGGAGAAGGCAGCTTCGGCTTGGGCCAGGGTCTTGACATGATCGCAACCCACCTTCTCCAGGATGGCTGAAATTCCTCTTGCACCGGAGAATGCGCAGACATCCCCGCGATCACTTAAAATTTCTTCAAAAGCTTCGGCCTCTCCGCTTATCCATTCGATAACACCTTTAGGGTCACCTCGTATAAAGTTATCTTCGTTGGAATAGGCGCCCACGTTGGCGAAGCTAGCCTTTATCTTCTCCACGCAGCCCAGAGATTTTTTGAAGCATCTTCCTTTGGATGCGCATAGTTCTTCAACTGTTTTTCTAAATAGTTTTTCCAATATTCACTAATATCTCGGTTGGCCTCTGCGAGCCCACATTTTTCTTTGGCTTTGGCCAGCTATTTCTAAAGGTCTTCGATCTCATTCTTTTGAATTTCAGCTTGAGCCTTGAAACTTGCTTCATCTTCTTTTACTTTATCCACCAATGAAAGTAGAATTTTGTCTTTTCTGTGGCTTCGTTTCTCAGTCTGATAACCTCTGTTCGAAGGTTGTTGAGAGCTATAGTGCAGCTCTCGTCTTCAGCATTCTTTTGCGCCCTTAGGGCGTTGCTAAGTATTAAGCCCTGCAAGAAAGAATAAAAGGATTAACATGAGAGTAAAAGACTTCATTCCAGAGTTCATAAGCTTCAAAATTCACAATTTCTGTACCTTCAGACTATTGTATGCAAGACTATCTGCGAGATCGGTCTTTGTCATGGCGCAAAGGCCAGCTTCGAGCTTCGGGAAGCCCATACTTCTGGCCATCTCCCGACAGACGGATAATTCTTTATTGTCCGGGAGACAGTACAAGAAATCATCTTCGTCCGTACCATTGAACACTAAGGCCCCCTTCGGGTACTTCAGTTCCCGAGCATAGTGTTTGGCTTCGAAAATTTCTTCTTCGGACAATCTTTTCCCGCAGCATGTCGAATGACATAATCAAAATCTTCGGAGAGTGCTTCGGGAGTAAGGGATTCGCCTTCTTTGGCCACACTTTTCTCAAAAGCTATATTAGTATCTGGAGTTATTCTTTCGGCCCCCTGCTCGGTTGTGGCAAGCTTTGTCTCAGCAGGCACTATGGGCCCTGCCTCGGTTTCAGCCTGGGTTTTTGTAGCTTCAACTTTTATTTGCTTAGTATCAGCTTCGGGTTGTGTTTTGTCAGCTTCGGCAACCTTCCCTGTGGGAGCAAGACTTATGGAGTCGGTTGTTTCCAATACATCTAATACATTTACCATCCTCCTTCTCTTAGGAGTTGTGGTAGAACTCTTTTATGCCTTCAGTGCTGTTGTTTCTGTTGGACTTAAAATCCCTGGCATCTTTGTTACTTCTTCATTTTTTGACCTTTCAGCCTTATCTTTGTCAACCTTCGTTTCAACTAGTTCAACCGAAGGTATTTTCGGCATTGTAGCCGGCTTTTCAGTATTCTGTGTAGTTGAAGCAGTTTCTTTTCTTTCGGCAGCAGAAGATGTCCCTGCGCCAAACTCAGGAACCATGGCCGGTTCAATGTAACGTGGTCGATGGGTAAGAACCTTCAATTTTTTGCCTTTCGGCACAGGCATATCTGGGCTGTCCAAAGCAGAAGTTTTCCTCTTTTTCCCTTGTTCCCGCAGCGGGTAGCGGTAGTCAAGGTATATGAAGCCGATGGCATTGAAAACTCTGTTTAATCTTTTCTTTCTCCGGCCACCGAAGGCTGCGGACAAGGCATTGTCCTCGGTTTTGGAGTACGCCCCAAGTAACTCGTCGCTAGTAGTTTCAATACACTTCAGCCAATCATCATTTGGTTCATCAAATTTATCTCCAAACCTAAAGGTGTATTTCAGCCGGACCATGTCACCTTCGCTAGAATCATTGATGGTTTCCTTCGGCCTTCGGAGGCCGAAGCGGGACCAAATGGGACGCATAACGACTTCCTTAATGTCTTCCCTTGCCTTAAATTCATTCTTCACGTAAAACCATTCCTCCATCCAACTCCAGGCCACCTTTTTCGGAATGTTGGTACTGGGTGACTTGCGTTGGGGCGGGCAATAAATCCATTACAACCAAAGTTGTTGTGATACTGTTCTTTACCCATGGCCTTCGTCTCATACAAAAGTCCGTGCATGCTGCAGAAGCACTTCGCACTTGGCTCTATCCCTTGGCTTCTTACTGCCCAGACGAAGATTCCCATCCTCAATATGGCTTCGGGGGTCATCTGATGAAGGAAGATTTGGTAAGTTTTCAGCACTTCAACTACAAACCTACTCAGTGGGAACCGAAGCCCAGCTTTGAAGAAGCTTCGGTAAATCACAACTTCGTTTTCCTCAGGGGCAGGGACTTTGTTGTCTCCACCAGCTCTTACAATAGACATATCCCGAAAGTACCTTCCTCTCATATTGTCAAGATGACTTTGTTTAATTGTTGATTTCCCAAAAATTGTATGACTTGGCCTCCAAGGCCGATCCTCGGAATCTTCGCCCCCGCTTTCTGCATCATAACTGTCACTGTCACCAGTATCTTCAGATAGGCCTTCCAGTATCTCCTTAGTAATCTTCTCTGTATTTGTTTTTGCCATTGACTCGATAAATCCAGCAATGTAGGGATTCACAGCCTTCTTCTCCTCAAAAAGCTTCTCCTCTTCAGTCAACTTCGTCTCAGCAGTAACCTTCTTGTCCTAAGACATTTCTCCTTTAGGAAGGACGAAAATGCGTCTTTTTAGCCGAAGCTCAGAAAGCTTGAAAAACTAGCAAGCGTTAGTGATCAAGTGGTGCGAAATTGAGAAAGTAAAATAAATGGCACAAGCAGCGTATCAAATATAGCTGGTGCGAGTTCTTATTTATACGCTCAGCGTGCTCCAAAATTGGGGGGGCCCGTTTGTCATTGACTGTTGCTATTCTAGCAAAGGGAAGGTGTTTTTTCGGACCTTCGGCTTAAGGCCTTCGTCCATGTCGCAGTCTGAATTCGTTATCTTAACAAATTAATACTGCGAGGGGCTACTATTGGGGGCCTTCGTCTTCCGAAGGTCCTCAAAAACATGATTTGACAATATTTCCCAAGTGTAATATATGAACAGGTACCTTCGGACTTGGATCAAAACCATATACAATATGAGAAGCACGAACAATACGAAGGATGACGAAGCTCCGAAGCCACGTGCAGGGAAGCTTCGGCATAGCGGCAGAAAGTGGAACCGACTTAAAGGGGAAAAGGCTATATGGACCTCAATGGATTATCCTAAAGTCAATAGTAAATGTAAAGGGCATGAGTGTAATTTTACACAGGCTACGTCCTATGCCTATAAATAGATGAACAGTGCCCCGTACTGTACACGCTGTCTTGTACTGGTTCGTGCCTCACGTTTGCTGTCAAGCCGAAGGTACAAATGTAATTCAATATTGTTCTTACTCACTCATGATTATATAATAAAGATATATACATGATATCATATGATTATTCATGTTATTTCTCATGTTTCATATGTTCCATCTTTCATTAATATATGCTATGATGATGAAGGTACTTCCTTCATGACCTTCGTCCGAAGATCGTTATATCCTTAGGGAAATAATGCTTCGAAGGACGAAGGGCATTAACCGTTAATATATCCTTTGTGTTGCCTTGTTCTTAATTCATAGCATTTGAGAACAAGTCCCCAACAGTTTTATTAAAAGGTTTTCTGATGCTTAGTCCTGCTTTAGAAAAACAAAGGTTTTGTTTTAAAACAAAAGATAATGCTTCAAGGGGAATGGGATGTTTTAAAAAATAAAACTTGATGGTGGATCCATCATGGCCGTGATGGGTTCAACATCGGACAAGATGTACCTCTGCCAGGTACCAAACTTTGGGATTTTAAATGATAAAGCTAAGATCGGGCGGCTGACTTGCACGAGAAGAGAGTCTCAGTGTAGTGTCTCCGTCTAAGTCGATTAAGGACCGTGTCGATGTAGGCTTGCTGATTGAGGACCTTTTAACTAGTCACATTCCTCGTCATGGGTAAGCTTTGCCTCGGGCAGACTAATACTAGAAAGGCCAACACGCAATGGGAGTGGAGAGATGGCCAGAGTAGCGTGTACCCTTCATGGCAAGAGGCTGGACGGTGGTGTATCTGTGCTCTCGGTTGGCGTGAACCCAGTCTGGTCTTAAGAAACCCGGTGGCGAGTTGACATATGCAAGGGTTAAGTGCTACATATGTCATGTGATTGGAGATCCCCAGCTGGGTATTAATCGATTTGAATCGCCGTTACTTCTCGGATACGAAGACTTGGTCACTGCCCTACATGTAGCAATCCAATAAAGTAAAAGGGTAATAAAAGATGGCTAGTGCAGGCCAAGTGCTTGAACTAGGATAGAAAGAACTCTAGCTGCAGGTAATGACTTAACTTGATAATAAAACTGGATTTTTAAGGATCCACTGTTAGTAAGCATTTCTGCAAATAGAGTCTTTGATTCTTGAATAGCCTTACCTTGACTCCCTCAAGCCAGCATATCCTTGAGAGTCTTTTCTTTTGTCGGGTAAGACTTGCGAAAGTACACTCCGTACTCAGGATTTTCGAACCCATGTTGTTGTAGGTGAGGAAACAATAGACTTTTGCTGTTTCTATTCAATGGTGGTACCCAAGGAAGAGTCCCAGCAGTGAAGATGGTCGCGGGAGGATGTTGGCCTCCCATCTTTAACAAACTTGTGTGTGGGAGGGTGTTTTGCCTCCCCGGTCTATAATAATACTCTATGCACTCTAAATACCCTAGTATTGTAATAATATTAATACTCTCTCTATATATGTAAATTAAATTATTGTAATTTGCTTCCACTTATTCTTTCCTCCGATGTGATGTAATATCTGCGTGACGGATGAAGCGCTCTTGGGCAGAATGATGAAGATACAGGATCGAACTTGTCGAGTGATTATGTCCAAGGTCCTTAGGACAAGGACAACTGTAGGTGGGCCTAATACCTTGGGAGGTTCCATCACAAATTTTGAGTCTAACGATGTGCCAGTCACCTTCCTGTGGAAGAATGTCCATGTTTAATTCCGTCGTACTTTGATTATGATACTTGTTAAGATACAATGTTCAGGATGATGTAATAAAGTTACTCTACTCTCTTTTACGCCTTTATTGCATTGTCTTTTGATATATTACATTTGTGATGTCAACATATGTGTGGAAAATGGATCCTGGCCCACATATGCTATGCATTCGTTTTGCCCCAGAACTGGGTGTGAGAGAAGTGGTATCAAAGCTATGCTGACTCTAGGTCATTATACTAGTAAGAAATGGAAAGCCTAGACTATTCAAAACATGCTAATTTTGTTCTTACAAAATTATTTTATTAACCTTACCTCTTTAAAATTCAACTAAGTTGATATTTTCTCTTGTAGATGGTTCGTACAATTCAAACCACCCGGACCAACACCAACTACATCCCTCTGCCACGACAAGTTCCTGTCTACCCATTGGTAGTCGAGGAAATCCCTGTGGATCTCCCTCGCATTCGTGTGGAGAACGGAGACAGCTCGGAGGAGTTTCTGCCTACGCCCACCCTGTTGGCAGAATCACTAGCCTTAGCAGCTGGATCATCAGCTTTAGCACCGCCAGCACCTGCAGTCCAAGCCCCTGCTCCCGGAGGCGATGACCCGGACAACTCTGGTGACGATGATGAAGACAAAGAAGAAGAAGAAGAGGAGAACATCAACGAAGAAGCCAACAATGAACAACAGGACCACTACATGGGGTTATGGCCTGTCACTAAACATTTTACATCAATGTTCAAGACAGGGCACTTCCCTAACCTGCTGCAGGATGTTCTGCATGCGTTGGGAACCTACGTCTGACCCCTATATGAGACAAGGAGAGTGTACGAGCGTCCTCGGGCTTTCTACTACATCACTCGCATTCATATCAGGGTGATGGATGCAGGTGATAGAGGGTTCAGGACTCTGTCAGCTCATGAGTCTCTGACGCCGCTATCCACCTACGCTGCTTCGGTCAGTGATGCTGCTAGGCAAACTCTATGGTCCCTCAGCCACACCTACCGGCAGTAGCTGCACAACACAAAGTACAAGCATCTTCCTCTGTGTATTCGTGGAGAAAGCCAGACCAGCATTGTTCTAGGTTGAGCTAAAGAAGATCGCCTCAACACCCTAGCTGGTGTGGTGGCAGGTCTTAACACTGACTTGGATAGTGCTACCCTAGACCTCTCTAGGGTACACTTGGAGCTGGAGGATACACACGCAAGGATCGCAGCCCTGGAAGCTCAAGTAGATGGAAGGAATCCCCCTGAAGTTCAAGTCCCTGCCATGGCATTGTCCCCTCCCAGCAAGAGGATCCGCTATGGAGAACCAGGATCCATCACCAAGCTGTTATAGTTTTTTATATTGTAATAAGTTAGATTTCACATTAGACGATGAACACCTTTATATTACTACACTTATAATAATAACAACCATGTGATGGTGTTGTTTGCAATATTTGATTTGGATTTTTGCTTGAGTGCAATGGTGTTATGGAATGATGGCCATAAGAGCATAATAAAAAAATACACTTGACCTTAATAATAAGTTATTCCCCCTAGAATCTTCTCTACTCCTCACTGACCCCAGAATTGCACTTCCTAACCAACCAGATGGTGAACACTCGCTCAGGTCCCAATAACCACTAGAACCAACGTGGTCAGCAATTGCCACCACCGCCACCCAATCCCAATATGGAGCAATTCATTGCAGCGTAGATACAGCTTTTGCAACGTCTCACTACTTCGGTGCAGCAGATAGAATCAACAGAACCAGCTGCACCTGCATCAACAACAACAACTACCACAAGCTAGAGATAAGCATCGGGATTTCATGAGCCATCACCCGCCTGGTTTCTCTCATGCAGTAGACCCCTTGGATGGCGATGACTGGCTTAAGGTCATTGGGAAGAAATTAGACATCACCCAGTGCAATGACCAAGAGAAGGTCTTGTACGCTTCGGGAAGACTCGAAGGTGGTGCGTCTGACTGGTGGGATGCCTTCACTGCGGCACATGCTAATGCTGATGCCATAACCTGGCAGGAATTCCAAGTGAACTTCCATGCTCACCATATTCCCTTGGGAATCATGAAGCTCAAGAAGGAGTTCCTTTCCCTCATACAAGGGAACATGTTTGTTAGTGAGTACCGTGATCGCTTCACCCAGCTTTCACGTTACGCCCTAGAAGAAGTGGACACTGACGAGAAGCACCAAGAACGTTTCTTGGAAGGCTTGATTGGACCTTTGAACTACCAATTACAGAGCCACAACTTTCCCAACTTTCAGACTTTGCTTAACAAGGCAATTGGCCTTGAAAGCAAAAGGAAAGAGTTATCGGATCACAAGTGAAAGTTCCAAGGGCAGTCTAGCAGGAATACCCATCAGAACAACTCCCAATGTTCTCAGTTCCGCTCTAGAAATCAGAGTGGGAACAACAACTACCAAATACAACGCTCTAGACAACTGGGTTAGAGGAGCAACCAATATCAGAACCAACAGAGGAACAACACTCAGACCGGTAAAAGGTCTAGGGTCAACAACAGAATCGTCAAGGAAGCGCCGTGAACACCGGCCAAGAACAACAACACAACTACCCTAGTTCAACCTAATGGCTATTTCAAGTGTGGTGAACTTGGCCACTATGCTAACAACTGCCCAAGGCGTAATAAACAGACACCCTAGAAGAACAGCAACCAGAGGACTGACCAGAACACACCTGCTCATGGATCTGCACAAAACAAGACTCCATAAAACTAGAGTAGGGGAAGAGTTAATCATGTGACAACAGAATTAGTTCCTAAGGATGCCGACGTGGTGTATGGTATGTTTCTTATTAACTCCATACCTGCATCAGTTTTATTTGATTCTGGAGCATCTCACTCCTTCATAACAAAGCCATTTGTGGAAAAACATAATATACCAAACTATCCCTTGAAGAAGAAACTATTAATTCAATCACCAGGAGGTGAACTTAGAGGCACTCACTCATGCCCTCAGACTAAGTTTGAAATTAGAGGCCTAAACTTTCTAGCAGAGCTGATAATTTTGGAATCGAGTGGAATCGATGTGATACTTGGAATAGACTACTTGACCAAGTATGATGGTGTAATATCATGTGCCAAAAGGATGGTTACATTAACCAGTCCGCAAGGAGAAAGAATTGAAGTCAATGTCAGTATGCCAGCAACAGTAGAGGCAATGGTAAATCAGTTGTAAGAGAAATCTTTGGACCACATCAGAATAGTGTGTGAATACCTAGACATATTTCTGGAAGAATTACCAGGTGTGCCACCTGATCCTGATATAGAGTTTTCTATTGAACTATTACTCAGAACCGCACCGATCTAAAAAAGGGCTCACCGAATGGATGTCAAAGATTTAATTAAAATGAAGAAACAAATAGAAGAATTACTAGAAAAAGGTTTTATTTGCTCCAGTTCGTCTCCATGGGGAGCCCTAGTTCTATTCGTGAACAAGAAAGATGGTTCAAGGAGAATGTGTGTGGACTATAGAAACTTGAACGAAGTAACGATTAAGAATAAGTACCCATTACCTTGGATTGAAGATCTGTTTGATCATATGAGAGGAACTAAAGTATTCTCAAAAATTGATCTAAGATTAGGCTATCATCAGTTGAAGATTCGAACCGAAGATATACCTAAAATAGCTTTCACTACATGTTATGGACTATATGAATTTTTGGTTATGTCATTTGGACTGACTAATGCACTAGCTTACTTTATGAACTTGATGAATAAAGTATTCATGGAATACCTTGACCAGTTTGTGGTGGTATTCATCGATGACATACTGGTATACTCTCGGAATGAAGAAGCACATGAAAATCATCTGAGATTAGTTCTACAAAAACTTTGAGATAATCAGTTATATGCAAAATTTTTGAAGTGTGATTTTTGGCTGAAGGAAGTCGCTTTCCTATGTCATATTATCACCAGTGGAGAATCAAGGTAGACCCCAGTAAAATAAGTGAAATACTAAATTGGAAACAACCCACAGATGTGTCCAAGATCAGGAGTTTTCTTGGATTAGCAGGATACTACCGAATATTTATTGAAGGCTTCTCCAAAATAGTGAAACCCCTTACTTCACTGTGGGAGAAAGGTAAAGAGTTTAAATGGGATGAAGCATGTCAGAAATGTTTTGAGGAATTAAAGGAAAGGCTAACCACTGCACCAGTGTTAATTATACCTGATATTCATAAAGAGTTTGATGTGTATTGCGATGCATCACATCTAGGACTTGGATGTGTGTTAATGCAAGAAGGAAAAGTAATTACATATGCTTCAAGGCAGTTACGGAAGCATGAGAAGAATTATCCTACGCATGATTTGGAATTAGCTGCCGTAGTGCACGCTTTGAAGATTTTGAGGAACTACATGATTGGAAACAAGTGTAAAATCTTCACAGATCACAAAAGCTTGAAATATATCTTCACACAGAAAGAACTCAACCTAAGACAGAGAAGATGGCTTGAGTTAATCAAAGACTATGATTTGGAAATACAATATCACCCAAGAAAAGAAAATGTAGTGGCAGATGCTTTGAGCCGTAAAGGTCAAGTGAATAGCATTACTACTCATTTGATGTCATAGGAGTTGTGCTGGGAAATGGAACAACTCAACTTTGGTATGCTCAATAATATGGAAGCGACAGTTATGGAAGTGGAATCTACTTTGGAACAAGAGACTCGTAAAGGACAGGAATCTGATGAGAAAATCAAGGAAATTAAGGCACAAATTAGTTTGAGTAAAGCCCCAGATTTCACAGAAGATGAAGAAGGCACAATATGGTTTAAAAAGAGAATCCGTGTACCAGAAATCGAGCACCTACGCCAACTTATCTGCCAGGTGGATACACGATACTCTCGCCATCTCTCCACTCCCATTGCGGGCCGGCCTTTCTGGTATTGGTCCAGCCGAGGCTAAGCTTACCCATGATAAGGCATGTGGCCAGTTAAATGGTCCTAGATCAGCAGGCCAACAATCATACGGTCCTTAAACGACACAGACGTGTGGCCTTTCCTGCTCAACGTCTGGTCTCAAATTAAACTATTTCTGAAAACCTGGTACCTGTCAGAGGTACCCTTCTGAAATGATGAAGTCATCAAGACCTTTGATACCTTCATCATTCCAGCCCCTTTTTCTTTGTGAAAACATGATTCATAGATCAAAACATTTTGTTGCTAATCTATGAGCATACTAAGCACATCTAGCTTTTCAAATCATGTATCAAGGACGATAATCAATAATTCAAGGAAGTTATGCAGCAAGGGTTTAATCATTCAACTCCTACCACCTAATGCAGCATATAAGTGATAAAAGTTTTAAAACAACAAGGAGGTGGTAAATGCACTGGGGCTTGCCTTGATGAGGAGGAGAGTTAGGCTCTTCTACTAGGATGTTGCAGTTAGCAGCAAAACCTACCGGCGCACCTTCTGGAGGACCTTCAGAGACAACTTCAGTTGGAGAAGTTTCAGATGTAGGAATAGGCTCCTCTTCCACTTCCACTTCAAATTCTTCTTCTAGGTGCTCTACAAGTCAATTAGAAGTATATGAATGATCATGTAATGATATACTATGCAAACTCTCATTTAGGGAGAGGTGGAAATATACTCTTAACTAAGCATATGACAAATATATTCATATTTCTAAGTTGTATATTTTTTGTCCACAGGGACCAAATTATTCTTTCTTTAGAAAATTAGAGAACTATATATGTTCTAGTTGGTCAATTTGTTGTTTAACACTAGGTATGACTCAAGTTTGATTTAACCCTAAACTAATATCAAAGTTTAGGGTTTTAAATACTTATATTTAGTTAGTTTCTGGTTCTCTGGGTAAATCAGCACCAAACATGCTCAAAATTGTACCAGAAGCTATTCTAAGGGTATATAATTTTTCCACAAATTTTTATGATTTTTGGACCTATGGCTTTATTTCTAAAATTTCTTTAAGTCTCCCAAGGGTACTTTTAAATAACTAAAAATTTACTTGATGCTACAAAAATCTTACAACTAATTTTATCAGAGGCTACACAATTTTGTGGACTTTACATAATTGGTTTCACTATTTTATCATTTTTCTACATTTTCTAGTGTAATTCATTAGTTGGCAGGAAAAAGAAAAAGATTCAATAGTAGCGGACCGAAACCAACGGGCTCGGCCCACAAACGCAGAGGAAACGGCCCCCGCACAGACCGCCCGCGCCCACGTGATAGATTTGCGCGAAGGCCCCTAGGTATTCGAATAACTAGTAAAGAACCCTAGGTTCTATTTACGTGTCTCACTGACATATGCGCAAAGACCCCTAGACTTTTGTTTCTTCACGGCTCTAGGTCCTCAACGGAGCCACGTCGAACATATGACCGGACTCGTGGTTTCCCGGCGACGACGACCCTTCCATGAGGCAACAAGCACTCGAACACCAAGCGTGAGCCTACCTAAGCATATGCCCTTACTTAATTGGACTGGTCCAACCCTAATTAACGATTGTTCATGGCTTCGGTGATGCTAGAGCTCCTGTGAGCGTGTTCTGAACAACCAAACACGGTAGAGTTTAAATTGGAGCTAGGGCGAGTTTCACTAATTCACCAGAGGTCGGGTACGCGCGTGAATTTGAACGGAGTGGGTGTAGGAAAGTGGGTCGACAGGAGCGTTCTCTCAGGCGTGTTCTGCGGCAGTGAGGTTATGTTCTCGATGCTCTATCGCGGTAATATTCAATTGGTTGGGCCGATGAGCTATGTTAACATTCAAGGATGCTAAAACATGGCACAGAGGGGAATGAACAAACCTGGGAACAGTTGGTCGCGGCTGGGTGCCTCATGGCGGCGTAAATGACCAAGATGGGGGAAAACTAGAATTTGTGAGCTCTGGTGGGTAATTGGAAGTGAGGAAGTGTGCGCTAGGCACGTAACCAGAAGGCGGAGCAGGGAGGTCCTTTAATTTATAGTAGCTACGTGAATGTGTCACGAATTTGGGATGAGATGATCTCACGGCCGGAAAGGGGGGTGAGTCACTGGATGGCAACTATCGTGGCGCTCTGTGAGGTAAGGCCCCATGCGGTAAATGGGATATCCACAGCGACCAATTGCGACGTGGTAATGTCTCCAAGCACGTGGCATGCTCGCGATGAGCGGTGGACGCCGACGATGACATCCCAGCCGGTCGCGAAGCAAGTGGTTATGGTGGCCAGCTCATAAGTTTATCCGCAGTCACGATCTTTTCACCTCCCCGGTATTATCCGTTGATCCGTGCACGAATCTTCACGGCAAGGTCGAATCGTGGCGCCCGATCACTGGCGGTGAGGTACACTGCACCAAGGATCTTCTTCAGTGCACTGTACCATGGCGATGTTCATTCTGCGCACCTGACGGAGCGATTTGAGAGTCATTTCTCTTCAATTTTCATTCAACAAACTACCAAGCCAACTATAGCAAAGTTGTTGTCTATCAAGCACAATTCAGCTCTAAAGTTGATTTGATGCCGCTGTTAGTCTAACCTTTAGGCCAACACACGACTGACAGCTCAACTTCCAGGCCATTTTACTCCATTTTTTGTACAACTCTAGGGCTCTCTCCCTTAATCAAACTTGGAATACTTTAATAGCTCTACAAATTTGTTGTAGTGACCCATGGCAAAATCTCCATAGATCAAGAGATACATGGATCAAAAATCAGCACAATATCACTGTTTTTCAGAGTTAAGCATTTGGGTGCCTTTGGAACCTTTTGTAATTTACTCCAATTTGTTCCATAAAACTTGGAAATCTCCAAATACAAAAGTTGCCTAGTTTTTGTTACTCTACCACTTTGATATATGCACTTTGGTCCAAAAGTGCATAGAAATTGGAGTCACCTCATCAAGCACTAATTAGGGTTTCTAGGGTCCTTATTAGGGTTTGATTGTTCTAGGATTTATGTGCCACTCCAACACTCTAAGTTTAGTCTATTTTGAACACCTTCACTAACTTCGGAGTTCATACTCAAATTACTACCTCACACACCCACATGCTTCTAGTCCTTGGGTAAGCACCGTATCTGTAATACTCAAAATTTTATAAAAGGATTATATAGTGATTACCCTATTTTATGTGCCTTATTTGCATCATAAAAAGAGCATCCAAGTAATTAAGAGTGATTACATTACAAAATAAATGATACCAAAATAAAATAAAATGCATCATGTTGGAGTTTTATCGTTTGTGCATTTAGTAAAATGATAATGTTGACCATAATAATAAAATAATAATTCTAAAGGTTGAATTGAATCCCTAAATTAAAATCTAGGGTTTGGAAAATAAGAAAAAGGAGAAATGATATAAAAATATACAAAAAAATAGATATTCTTAAACTTACTACTGTTAACTATACTAATACAGTGTAAATGATGAGCCATCAAGTTTGAATTCAAACTTGAATTCAATTGGATTTGAAAATGAAGAAAATAGAAAGAAAAAGATAAAAGAAAAAGAATAAAAAGCCAGCTGGGCCTCGGATCCCTAATCTGGCCCAATAACCATTTTCATCCGCGCGGCCCAGGTTCAATTCCACCGCGCGCACGCGCGCCCAGACTTCTGGCGTGTGGGGACCACTCGTTAGTCGCTCAATCCCACACGCGCGCGCATGGGTATCTCACCGGTTGGTGGGCCCGACGCGTCAGGACTTCCTGCTCTCCACCTCGCGCGGCCGTGTTCCACTGATTGGCGGGACCCACGCGGTCAGGGTCTTCCTCTCCGCATAGCTCGCGTTCGGGCGTTACAACGAACCCGCTCGAATCAGCCGGGGAGCTGGGAACGGAGTCTTCCACGCGCCCCGAGGTATAAGGACCTACGCGCCGCACCTCCCCTGCCCTATTTCATCACCGAGACAGCCAGGGCACAGCTCCGCTACGCGAATCGTGAGGAGGGTCGCTTACGGGTGTTCTGTCACCGCGAGCTCGACGTTGGACTGCTCTTCGTCGCCACCTCGGTCGGTCTTGGAGAGTGCGGAGGCTTCATCAAGTTGTGGCGGAAGTATCCGCGGCATCGGTGAGGAAGGGGTGTCTACAGAGGCCACGGAATTCCTCACCGGAGACCCGTGGACGCGCAACCTCGTGGTCGTGCCGCCATTACCTCAAATCCGAGGTAAAATCAACTCCCTACGCTCTATATTACTCCCCTCTACGTCTAGCTCAGCTCGGAATTAGGTTTGGGGGCTGGAACACGGGAATTGGGCCGCCGGCCATGGCCTCCGCCGTGGGCGCGGGGCGGCGCCGCCGTCTCGGGTGCTCGGAGGTAGGGGATAGATCGCCAGCCGTTGATCTGGCGGCCAACGGCTGAGATTAAAACCTGCGTAACGTTTCGCGTTGGGTCGATCTAGAGCATTGATCAGCGATCGGATGGCTCTGGGTATAGGTGAGATCTCCACCGTTGGATCAACATCTGGTGGTCCTCGAAGCGTACCGGTTCGCTTCTGTGGTATTCTAATCGTAGCCGTAGAACTTTAATCCAACGGCCGGGATTGGCCCGTACCCCTTCGCGGGTACGTTTTACAAAAGAAACCCCGTCAAACTTTGAAACCAACCCGCCGTCCAGTGGAACTATTCACAGAGTCTCGGTAATCTTGCGCCAGAGCCCCTGAGTTCTTCAGATATTGATGCCCAGTCCAGAACTCATGAAAATCAAATAAATAAATTCAGAAATGGATTTTTAATATAAAAACAATTCCTAGAACTTATTTAATCCATAGAAAATCCATTTTTAGTCCAAATTGAGCCATTCAAATTTCTAAAATTTTGTAATAATATTCTCTAACACTTAGAGACACTGTTTTGACATGAACTCTGCTAGAACATTTATTTATCATTTAACCCTATTTCAGGCACATTAAATCTTAGAAAATTCATAACTTGAATTCTATAACTCCAAATTTAGTGATTCCAGTTCCTATGATCTCATTTTAATGTGTAGATTTTTACTGTATATTTTATTCATCTGTTTGGTGTGATGTTGATCTTGGCTATACTATGTATGTATTGTGTTGATGCGAGTAGAAGAACAAGCCACTGTGGAAACTGAGGTTCAACAAGTAGAAGTAGCTGAGCAGGAGCTCATTGAAGGCAAGTTGTGCCCTTGATCACTTACTTTTCCCAGCCATGTTCTTATTAATTTTAATGATCTGCATAGGTTAATTTTGATGGGATCCTTTAGGTTACCCCAGTTTTGGTTATCTTTATACCTTGTTCACCCCTGAAATATTTTTTGGGTAGTACCTGCTATTGCTTTATGTGGATTTGGGTATGAGGATACACTATTCATGATTATTCTACTATTATCTTGTTATTATTATTGTTCATGTTAAGATCATTAAATTAATGGGAACATGGAGCGACCACCCGGGAAAACAGTGCTACCACAAGGGTTTAATGGGACGCCCTTGGCTGATTAACTAGGAAAGCTAGTGGAGGTCTTCCTTACCCGAAAGGGGCAAGGGCAGTAGGGGAGTGGTCAGTGTAGGGTGGTCCTTGGTTGATTTTGCTGCGATGGCGGTCAGGCAAGAACCCTGCACTGGAGCTTCCTACAAACTGTAGCGGGATTTCTGAAGCTAGTGGAACTTTGTAAAGGCCTCGTAGTGTTACCCTGCCTCGCCTCCTCGGTAGAGGTGTATGGGATTGGTCGTCTCTTGGCAGATGGGTAACATGACTTGTGGGTAAAGATGCGCAACCTCTGCAGAGTGTAAAACTAGTATACTAGCCGTGCTCACGGTCATGAGCGGCTCGGACCCTCACATGATTAATTATGGAACCTAAATTTAATTTGACATTTGCATCGCATTTGGGATTATTTTACTATTACTTTTCTTTATTATTATTAAGGTTTGGTATTTACTTACACTTAGTAAATGCTAATAAAATTTTGACCAACTTATAAAAGCAATGCTCAGCCTCAGCCTTTACTTCATTGATTAGCCTTACACTACATGAACTCCCACCTTTGGTGAGTTCATGCCACATTATTACCCACGACTTGTTGAGCTATGAACGTATGTGAGCTCACTCTTGCTGTCTCACACCCCCCACAGGAGAAGAGCAGGTGGTCGAAGAGGAGCCGCCTAACACTGAGGAGTTCGATCTGATCTAGGTGGCGTTTCTCAGTCGGCATTGGCGCCGTCGATCCTTAGTTCGTTTTACATTTATTCCTTTATTTTGTAATAAGTCTTCCGCTATGTAATAATTACTCTGATGTTTTGTGACATTTATCTCTATACACTCTGTTATTATATATGTTGTCTTCTTGGCGCATGTATGAGATGCACCCGGCTTTGTTCCTTAAAACCGGGTGTTACAGAAGTGGTATCAGAGGAATGTTGACTGTAGGACGAAACCTAGATAGAAATGGATAAAACCCTTACCTACTTACCTTACTCTGATTCTTTCTACACTTATCTTGATCCTGTCTCACCTTCTACTGTTCTACTCTGATCATGCTTACCTTTTCTACTCTTGGACAAGATGGATTTCACACCTTGGAATCCCTACCCCTATGATATTTTTAAGAGATAGGAGGCCTAAGACCAAATCAAAACTATTTTCTATATTTAAGAATGTTGGTTGATTGTTCTGATGATCAATGCCTGATTTGCTTCTTTGATTGATTGAAATAGTATAGATGGACATCTTAGCATGTACCACTAAAAGGTATTGTATTAGCTTTAGTAGGTGACACACTAATCTACTTAGCTAATAAGTTCCCCAAAGTAACATGGTTGTAATTACTGCCTTGTCTACTGCTCTTTCTTACCATATGTATCTAACTCAGATGGTCAATACCAGGAGGGGTGGTGGAATTGATTTGCCTCCAAATCAACACACTCGAAGGATTTATAGACAACCCCAGCCACAGCCTGCAGAGATGAATCCTCCTAATCCTCCACCAGGCGGAGTTGACCCACTAGTTGCTGCTCAGATGGCGGTGATGCAGCAAATGGCGGACACTATGGCTGATATGCGTGCACAGATGCAGCAAGAACGCCAGGAAATGCGTCAGGAAAGAGAAGATATACGCCAGGAGTTGCGCCAGGAGAGAGATGAGATACGCCAAGAAAGGAGGGCGCAACAACAGCAGCTGCAACAACAACTTCAACAACAGCAGCAACAGCAGCAAGTGCCCTTGCCTCCACCACCACCACCAGTTCCACCTCGTGATAAGCACCGGGAGTTTATGAGTCATAAGCCACCGACCTTCGCCAGTTCGCCAGATCCACTTGATGCAGACGATTGGTTGAAGTCAATTGAGAAGATGTTGAATATTGCACAATGCACTGACCGGGAGAAGGTTTTATATGCTTCTGGACGTCTGACTGGTCCTGCTGCTGACTGGTGGGATTCTTATATGGCTGCCCATGATGCTGCGGATACTATTACTTGGGCAGAGTTCAGTACACAGTTCAGGAACTACCATATTCCAGCTGGGATGATAAAGATCAAGAAGAAGGAGTTTCTGTCATTGAAGCAAGGCAATATGTCGGTCAGCGAGTACAGAGACAAATTTATTCAGCTGTCGAGATATGCTCCGGAGGAAGTTGCTGAGGATGAGAGGAAGCAGGAGCACTTCATTGAAGGACTTAATGGACCCTTGCAGTATGCACTGGTTGCACACACCTTTCCATCATTTCAGAGGCTACTTGATAAGGCTCTTGCTATTGAACACAAGTGTGTTCAACTGGGTGATTTGAAGCGGAAGGCTATCTCACAAGGACAGGGTAGCAGCAGTGTTCATCCTCGATACAGTTCACCACAGGGTACACCGACTCGACCGGGAGGACCACGCCCAGTTCAGCAATCACCACTGAGGACTCCACCTCCTCGACAGGCTACCCCCACTAGCACCCCGACGAAGTTTGCAGGACAGAGTCCAGGCACTACGTGTTTCAAGTGTGGGAAGACTGGTCATTATGCAAATGTCTGCCCACAGAGGATTGCTACTACTCCAGTTCAGAACAAGCAACAGACCCCTGGCAAGGGATATTCTATAGCCAGGGTGAATCAAGTCAGCGTTGATGATACTCCTGATGGTGGGGACCTCGTAATTGGTATGTTTTATGTTAATGCAATTCCTGCAACCATATTATTTGATTCTGGTGCTACACATTCATTCATGTCTGCTAGATATGCCAACACAAATGAAATACCACTGCTAAATATGAGAAAACCCATGATAGTAATTACACCTAAAGGGCCTGTTGAGGCGAATCAAATGACACGTAGATTGACATTGACCATTATGGGTAGAGAATTTGGAGCTACTGCTATAATATTAGAGTCAAGCAGTATAGATCTAATACTTGGTATGTCATGGCTAAGAAAGGCAAAGGCCGTTATAGCATGTGGTAGAGGTACCGTAGAACTCACTACCACTAAAGGAGAAAGATTTCAAGTTAATATTGCAGTAACCTCCTCATCCATGCGTGCAATGTTCTTTATGCCTGAGGAGTTTGTTGGTGACAACATCCGGGTGGTCAGAGATTTTCCGGATGTCTTTCCAGAGGAGTTACCAGGGATGCCACCTGATAGAGAAGTTGAGTTTGTTATTGATCTCTTACCTGGAACCGCCCCTATTTCTAAACGGCCATATAGGATGTCCGTAGAGGAGTTGAAGGAACTGAAGAAGCAGTTGACGGAGTTACAAGAGGCTGGTTACATTCGTCCGAGTGCCTCACCTTAGGGAGCACCGGTGTTATTTGTGCAGAAGAAGGATGGATCGCAACGAATGTGTGTGGATTATAGATCTCTTAATGATGTTACGGTGAAGAACAAGTATCCGTTGCCCCGTATTGAGGATTTATTTGATCAGATGCGAGGTGCTAGAGTATTCTCGAAGATTGATCTCCGATCCGGTTACCATCAGATGAGGATTAGACCATCGGATATTCCCAAGACGGCTTTCTCGACTCGATATGGATTATATGAGTTTACTGTTATGTCATTTGGACTAACCAATGCACCAGCTTACTTCATGAATTTGATGAATAAGGTGTTTATGGAGTATTTGGACAGATTCGTCGTGGTATTCATCGACGATATTCTTATCTATTCTAAGAATGAAAGTGATCATGAACTACATCTAAGGTTGGTGCTACAGAAGTTACGAGATAATCAACTCTACGCTAAGTTCAGCAAGTGCGAGTTTTGGATTGACAAGGTGCCATTCCTTGGTCATATTATTTCTAATGGAGGAATAGCAGTGCATCCTGCTAAAGTGAAGGAGATAATGGAGTGGAGAGTGCCCACTACAGTTACGGAGATTCGGAGTTTCTTGGGACTCGCAGGATATTATCGGAGATTTATTGAAGGTTTCTCTAAGATTGCCAAGCCTATGACCTCGCTTTTGGAGAAAGGAAGAGAATTTAAGTGGGATGAGAAGTGCCAAGAAAGCTTTGATCAGTTGAAGGAGAGATTGATGTCACCTCCAGTATTGATTATGCCAGATCTGCAGAAGGGATTTGACATTTACTGTGATGCATGTGGCCAAGGACTTGGATGTGTGCTTATGCAAGATGGTCATGTGATTGCCTATGCATCTCGTCAGTTGCGGAAGCATGAATTGAACTACCCCACTCATGACTTGGAATTGGCTGCAGTTGTGCATGCACTTAAGATTTGGAGACACTACGTTATGGGAACTAAGTGCCAAGTATACACGGATCATAAGAGTTTGAAGTACATATTCACTCAGAAGGATCTCAATCTTAGGCAACGCCGTTGGTTGGAGCTCATTAAGGATTATGATTTGGAGATTCATTACCATCCGGGCAAGGCAAATTTGGTTGCAGATGCCTTGAGTCGGAAGGAGCATGTTCACTCCGCTTTCGTTGTCCAGCTACCTGAGGAATTAGCAAAAGATTTTGAGAGACTCAACCTGGGGATTGTTACACATACGGAAGGAGTTACTATTGAATTGGAACCTACCTTGGAGCAAGAAATTCGTAAAGGTCAGGTTGGTGATGCTAAAATCCAGGAGATCAAGGATCTGATAACAGAGGGTAGAGGCCCGGAATTCACAGAGGATGAGCAAGGCACGATATGGTTCAAGAATCGGATCTGTGTTCCCGATATTGATAGTCTTCGGGAAACCATATTGAAGGAGGCACATGACTCAGTTTATTCTATTCATCCTGGAAGTACTAAGATGTATCAAGATTTGAAGCAAAAGTATTGGTGGTATGGACTAAAGAGAGATGTGGCTGCACATGTGGCTATGTGCGATGTATGCCAAAGAGTTAAAGCTGAACACCAGAGGCCAGCCGGACTACTGCATCCACTGAAGATACCTGAGTGGAAATGGGAAGAGATTGGCATGGACTTCATTGTTGGATTACCCCGCACGTCTGCTGGATATGATTCTATATGGGTGATTGTGGACAGGCTAACTAAAGTAGCCCACTTTATTCCAGTGAAGACCACGTATTCAGGAGCCAAGTTGGCAGAGTTGTACATGGCACGGATTGTATGCCTGCTTGGTGTACCAAAGAAAATTGTGTCAGACCGGGGATCACAGTTTACCTCTCGATATTGGAAGAAGTTGCACGAGTCCTTGGATACAAGATTAAATTTTAGTTCGGCTTACCATCCACAGACTGATGGGCAGACTGAGAGGACCAACCAAGTGCTAGAGGATATGTTAAGAGCTTGTGCTCTTAAACATGGTGGAAGTTGGGATAAGAGTTTGTCGTATGCGGAGTTCTCTTATAATAATAGCTATCAGGCCAGTTTGAAGATGTCACCGTTTGAGGCTTTATATGGCAGAAAGTGCAGGACTCCACTGTATTGGGATCAAACTGGTGAAAGACAGTTGTTTGGACCTGAGATTATACAGGAAGCAGAAGAACAAGTCCAGCAAATAAGGGAGAATTTGAGAACTGCACAGTCCAGGCAGAAAAGCTATGCTGACACCCGGAGAAGACTACTAGAGTTTAAGGAGGGTGATTATGTCTATTTGAAGGTGTCACCACTCCAGGGTATGAGAAGATTCAAGGTCAAAGGAAAATTGTCCCCTCGCTTTATTGGACCCTTCTTAATCTTAAAGCGAGTGGGAGAAGTTGCATATCAATTGGAGTTACCGGATCATCTTGCGGATGTTCATGATGTCTTTCATGTATCTCAACTGAAGAAATGCCTCAGGGTACCTGAGGAACAGTTACCAATGGAGGACCTTAGTGTTCAAGAGGATTTCACTTATGTTGAGTACCCCATCAAGATTTTGGATACTTTGACTCGAGTTACGAGGAATAAGGTTATAAAGATGTGCAAAGTTCAATGGAGTCACCACGGTGAAGATGAAGCAACATGGGAAAGAGAAGAAGAGCTTCGCATAGATTTTCCCCACCTTTTCCCTAGATCTTCCTGAATCTCGAGGACGAGATTATTTTTAAGGGGGGTAGGATTTGTAATACTCAAAATTTTATAAAAGGATTATATAGTGATTACCCTATTTTATGTGCCTTATTTGCATCATAAAAAGAGCATCCAAGTAATTAAGAGTGATTACATTACAAAATAAATGATACCAAAATAAAATAAAATGCATCATGTTGGAGTTTTATCGTTTGTGCATTTAGTAAAATGATAATGTTGACCATAATAATAAAATAATAATTCTAAAGGTTGAATTGAACCCCTAAATTAAAATCTAGGGTTTGGAAAATAAGAAAAAGGAGAAATGATATAAAAATATACAAAAAAATAGATATTCTTAAACTTACTACTGTTAACTATACCAATACAGTGTAAATGATGAGCCATCAAGTTTGAATTCAAACTTGAATTCAATTGGATTTGAAAATGAAGAAAATAGAAAGAAAAAGATAAAAGAAAAAGAATAAAAAGCCAGCTGGGCCTCGGATCCCTAATCTGGCCCAATAACCATTTTCATCCGCGCGGCCCAGGTTCAATTCCACCGCGCGCACGCGCGCCCGGACTTCTGGCGTGTGGGGACCACTCGTCAGTCGCTCAATCCCACACGCGCGCGCATGGGTATCTCACCGGTTGGTGGGCCCGACGCGTTAGGACTTCCTGCTCCCCACCTCGCGCGGCCGTGTTCCACTGATTGGCGGGACCCACGCGGTCAGGGTCTTCCTCTCCGCATAGCTCGCGTTCGGGCGTTACAACGAACCCGCGCGAATCGGCCGGGGAGCTGGGAACGGAGTCTTCCGCGCGCCCCGGGGTATAAGGACCTATGCGCCGCACCTCCCCTGCCCTATTTCATCACCGAGACAGCCAGGGCACAGCTCCGCTACGCGAATCGTGAGGAGGGTCGCTTACGGGTGTTCTGTCACCGCGAGCTCGATGTCGGACAGCTCATCGTCGCCACCTCGGTCGGTCTTGGAGAGTGCGGAGGCTTCATCAAGTTGTGGCGGAAGTATCCGCGGCATCGGTGAGGAAGGGGTGTCTACAGAGGCCACGGAATTCCTCACCGGAGACCCGCGGACGCGCAACCTCGGGGTCGTGCCGCCATTACCTCAAATCCGAGGTAAAATCAACTCCCTACGCTCTGTATTACTCTCCTCTACGTCTAGCTCAGCTCGGAATTAGGTTTGGGGGCTGGAACACGGGAATTGGGCCGCCGGCCATGGCCTCCGCCGTGGGCGCGGGGCGGCGCCGCCGTCTCGGGTGCTCGGAGGTAGGGGATAGATCGCCAGCCGTTGATCTGGCGGCCAACGGCTGAGATTAAAACCTGCGTAACGTTTCGCGTTGGGTCGATCTAGAGCATTGATCAGCGATCGGATGGCTCTGGGTATAGGTGAGATCTCCACCGTTGGATCAACATCTGGTGGTCCTCGAAGCGTACCGGTTCGCTTCTGTGGTATTCTAATCGTAGCCGTAGAACTTTAATCCAACGGCCGGGATTGGCCCGTACCCCTTCGCGGGTACGTTTTACAAAAGAAACCCCGTCAAACTTTGAAACCAACCCGCCGTCCAGTGGAACTATTCACTGAGTCTCGGTAATCTTGCGCCAGAGCCCCTGAGTTCTTCAGATATTGATGCCCAGTCCAGAACTCATGAAAATCAAATAAATAAATTCAGAAATGGATTTTTAATATAAAAACAATTCCTAGAACTTATTTAATCCATAGAAAATCCATTTTTAGTCCAAATTGAGCCATTCAAATTTCTAAAATTTTGTAATAATATTCTCTAACACTTAGAGACACTGTTTTGACATGAACTCTGCTAGAACATTTATTTATCATTTAACCCTATTTCAGGCACATTAAATCTTAGAAAATTCATAACTTGAATTCTATAACTCCAAATTTAGTGATTCCAATTCCTATGATCTCATTTTAATGTGTAGATTTTTACTGTATATTTTATTCATCTGTTTGGTGTGATGTTGATCTTGGCTATACTATGTATGTATTGTGTTGATGCGAGTAGACGAGCAAGCCACTGTGGAAACTGAGGTTCAACAAGTAGAAGTAGCTGAGCAGGAGCTCATTAAAGGCAAGTTGTGCCCTTGATCACTTACTTTTCCCAGCCATGTTCTTATTAATTTTAATGATCTGCATAGGTTAATTTTGATGGGATCCTTTAGGTTACCCCAGTTTTGGTTATCTTTATACCTTGTTCACCCCTGAAATATTTTTTGGGTAGTACCTGCTATTGCTTTATGTGGATTTGGGTATGAGGATACACTATTCATGATTATTCTGCTATTATCTTGTTATTATTATTGTTCATGTTAAGATCATTAAATTAGTGGGAACATGGAGCGACCACCCGGGAAAACAGTGCTACCACAAGGGTTTAATGGGACGCCCTTGGCTGATTAACTAGGAAAGCTAGTGGAGGTCTTCCTTACCCGAAAGGGGCAAGGGCAGTAGGGGAGTGGTCAGTGTAGGGAGGTCCTTGGTTGATTTTGCTGCGATGGCGGTCAGGCAAGAACCCTGCACTGGAGCTTCCTACAAACTGTAGCGGGATTTCTGAAGCTAGTGGAACTTTGTAAAGGCCTCGTAGTGTTACCCTGCCTCGCCTCCTCGGTAGAGGTGTATGGGATTGGCCGTCTCTTGGCAGATGGGTAACATGACTTGTGGGTAAAGATGCGCAACCTCTGCAGAGTGTAAAACTAGTATACTAGCCATGCTCACGGTCATGAGCGGCTCGGACCCTCACATGATTAATTATGGAACCTAAATTTAATTTGACATTTGCATCACATTTGGGATTATTTTACTATTACTTTTCTTTATTATTATTAAGGTTTGGTATTTACTTACACTTAGTAAATGCTAATAAAATTTTGACCAACTTATAAAAGCAATGCTCAGCCTCAGCCTTTACTTCATTGATTAGCCTTACACTACATGAACTCCCACCTTTGGTGAGTTCATGCCACATTATTACCCACGACTTGTTGAGCTATGAACGTATGTGAGCTCACTCTTGCTGTCTCACACCCCCCCACAGGAGAAGAGCAGGTGGTCGAAGAGGAGCTGCCTAACACTGAGGAGTTCGATCTGATCTAGGTGGCGTTTCTCAGTCGGCATTGGCGCCGTCGATCCTTAGTTCGTTTTACATTTATTCCTTTATTTTGTAATAAGTCTTCCGCTATGTAATAATTACTCTGATGTTTTGTGACATTTATCTCTATACACTCTGTTATTATATATGTTGTCTTCTTGGCGCATGTATGAGATGCACCCGGCTTTGTTCCTTAAAACCGGGTGTTACACTATCCTAGGGTTAAGGATCAATTCAAATCATCGCATCACAACTTGTTTTGAAATTTTTACCTAGTGGATGCACTCTAGATGTATCATACATAATGAAATGCCAGTGCAAATGATGTTATGCCAAAGTTTTAGTTCTGGTAACACCAAGGGTGTTACAGAATGGGAATCATGACTTGTGGGTAAAGTGTGCGACCTCTGCAGAGTGTTAGAAACTGGTATATCAGCTGTGCTCACGGTTAAGAGCAGCCTTGGGATCCTCTTTGATTAAAAGAACTTTGGTTACTTTTATGATGATGATTAATGATGATGGTATAATTATGATCTCTGGTATTCCCTTTTGGAGGGACTACATTTGAGTAATAACTGGGTTTATTACTAAAACTTAGCTCTACTAATAGTAATAAATACATGACCAACTAAAAGCAACTGCTTAACCTTAACTCCACATACAGCTAGTCCACTTTAGCCAAACGGGACATTTGCTAAGTACGTTGATGTGTACTCACCCTTGCTTTACAAACCACCCCCACCCCAGGTTGTCCCCACTGTACTTAGTGCTTAGGAGGAGATCCTGGCAACATGGATGACTTTGAGGAGTTACAGGACTACGACGAGTTCTAGTTTTCTTAGTGGCAAACCCCCAGTCAGCTGCCTGTGAAGGCCTTACCTACTACGTTTCGTATTTCCGCACTTCGATGTTAAAATAACTATGTTATAGACTATGTGGATGTCTTGGACATCTTGATGTAACAAAGTATACTTCCGCCATTTACTTTGAGCAATGTGTGATGATGTCTAATTATGTAATCTTTGTGTACATGAGTTTCTCATCCTGGCACATACATGGTTCGCATTCGGTTTGCCTTCCAAAACCGGGTGTAACAGACGCGTGGCCAGCACCAACGGTCACCAAGCCATACCGGACTATCTGGTGTGCCACGAGGGTCGGTGGCTGCAACGGTCGGCTTCGTCGAAGAAGGATAGAAATCACAACTGTTCACTGCCCGGTGGGGCACCAGACTATCCGGTGCACCCATGGATAGAAGGCAACTATTGCCTACCAAATGGAGCTTCAACAGCTCCTAGCTGCCTTGGGGCTATAAAAGGGACCCCTAGGCGCATGGAGCAGTACACCAAGCACCACTTGAACATCCTGTTGGGGGTCTGCTTCATCGCCGAAGGTCCTGTGAGAAGAAGCACCTTCGGAAGACCAGAACAGGAACAATGCCGAAGCTACCAGTCAGGGAGCTTCGTAGTGTATTTCAAAATGCACCGACTTAAAGATGAAATGACCAATCGGCCCATGATACCTGTGTAATGATTGTAATCATTTGTAGAGGACATGAATGTAAATCCACACATGCTACGCCCTGTGCCTATAAATAGGTGAATAGTACCCCCGTACTGTTCACGCTTTCGCATCTCACTTTTACCTTCGCCCTCTGTCAAGCTCAAGGTACAAATGTAATTTTATATTTTTTTCATATACTCATGATTATTTAATAGTAAATGTTTATATTATGATATCATAAAATTGTTTATGTTGTTTTCCTATGTTTCATAAGCTTCATCCTTTGTGTATACATGTCATATTTATGAAGGTACGCCCTTCATAACCTTCGTCTGAAGATCATTATATCCTAAGGGAAATAATGCTTCAAAGGACGAAGGATGTTAACATTTAACATTTTGTGTTGCCTTGTTCTTAATTCATAGCATTTGAGAACAAGTTCCCAACATTGGCACCCACCTCCGGTGAACTCACTTCCACTGTTGAGCTAGTGGCTTCGTTCAACAATCAAGCTGAAGTTGCTTTGGCTACAAAGCTGGTGCTCCCGATCACAGGCGGTTCATGCTCAGAGCTGGCCAACAAGAAGCAGAAGAAGGAAGCACAAAGAAGGGTACAACATGTTGGGGTGCAGGGACCCTTCATCAAGTCAAAATGGTCCCACATCCCAATCACCTTCTCCCAGGAGGACCTTCAGCTCAAAGATTACCCTCACAATGATGCTATGATCATATCTTATGTCATCAAGGGATTTCTAGTTCATAATGTTCTGGTTGATACAGGAAGTGCAGCGGATATCATATTTGCTAAGGCTTTCAAAGAGATACAAGAGCCAGAAGACAAGATTCACGATGCTACACATCCTCTATGTGGCTTCGGAGGAAGACAGATTGTAGCACTTGGCAAAATCACAATGCCAGTTACCTTCGGCTTTGTTCACAATACAAGGACTAAACAGGTTGTTTTTGACATTGTTGACATGGAGTACCCCTACAATGCAATCATTGGTCGTGGGACACTTAATGCTTTCGAAGCAATACTTCACCCAGCATATCTATGCGTGAAGATACATTCGGAACAAGGGCCCATTGATATTCATGGAAGTCAAGAGGCTGCCAGAAAAGCCGAAGGAAATTGGACAGACTCAAAAGCAATCCACAATATAGATGGAGTCAAATCTTGTGAACAGTACAAGTACAGAAGAGAGAAGGCTGCTTCGGCTGATCAGCCGAAACCCATGCTTCTATGTGAAGACATAACAGACCAGAAGGTACTGCTGGGGTCTCAACTATCTGAAGAGCAGGAGAAAACTTTGATAAGGTTTTTATTCAACAACAAAGATGTCTTTGCTTGGTCAGCCAATGACCTTTGCGGTGTCAACAGAGACGTCATTGAACATTCACTCAATGTCGACCCATCCTTCAGGTCAAGAAAACAAAGAGTTTGGAAAATGTCTGATGATAAAGCCGAAGGTGCTCGGAATGAAGTAAAAATGCTTATCAGTGCTGGTGTCATCAGAGAGGTAAAATATCCAGAGTGGCTAGCCAATACTGTTATGGTGAAGAAGGCCAACGACAAATGGAGAATGTGTATTGACTTCACAGATCTTAACATGGCCTGTCCAAAGGACGAATTTCTATTACCAAGAATAGACTCTCTTGTAGATGCAGTAGCTTCTTTAGAGCTTATGAGTTTGCTGGATTGCTACTCAGGATATCATCAAATATGGATGAAGAAGGAAGATGAGCCGAAGACTAGCTTCATAACTCCTAGTGGCACCTATTGCTATCTTCGAATGCCTGAGGGGCTTAAGAATGCTAGAGGAAGCTTCAGCAGAATGACAGCCAAGGTCCTTCATTCTCAGATAGGTAGAAATAAGCTAACATACGTTGATGACATCATAGTAAAAAGCATGAAGCAAGAAAATCACATTACTGATCTACAAGAAACATTTGCTAATTTCAGGCAAGCTGGCCTGAAATTAAATCTAGAAAAATGTGTTTTTGGAGTGAAGAAGGGTAAGTTCCTTGGCTGTCTAGTTTCAACGAAGGGGATTGAAGCCAACCCAAGCAAGATCGAAGCTATCCTTCGGATGGAACCACCAAGCACAAAGAAGGGGGATCAACGGCTGACAGGAAGACTGGCATCATTGAATAAATTTATATCTAGATTAGCAGAAAGAAACTTGCCATTCTTTGAAATACTAAAGTCAGCCGAAGTTTTTCAATGGGGCCTAGCTCAACAGAAAGCCTTCGAGGAGCTGAAGCAATACTTGATTGATCTAACAACATTAACTCCACCTGCGCTAGGGGCTCCATTACTATTGTATGTGGCAGCTTCACACTCTACAGTGAGTGCGGCGCTTGTACAAGAGAAGCTTGAAGGTCAAATTAAGAAGCAAGCCCCAGTATACTTTGTCTCTGAAGTTCTAAGTTTATCAAAGAAAAACTATATAGAATTGGAGAAGGTGTTGTATGCTGTGTTAATGGCCTCCAGGAAGCTTCGGCATTATTTTCAAGCATACCATATAATTGTTCCTTCATCACAGCCTTTGAAGGATATTATGAGAAACAGAGAAGCTACTGGAAGGATTGGAAAGTGGGCTGCGGAGCTTAATGAATTCAGTATTGACTATGTGCATAGGTCTTCAATTTAGTCCCAGGCGTTAGTAGACTTCATTGCTGATTGGACGCCAGGGGCTGAGAAAGAAGCAAATAAAGATGCTGAAGCTTGGACAGTGTTCTGCGACGGTTCCTGGGGAACCTTCGGTGCAGGTGTGGCTGCTGTCTTAGTTGCACCTTCCAAAGTTAGAACATGCTATGCAGTAAGGCTTGACTTCAGCTGTACAAATAATGTTGCTGAATACAAAGCTTTACTTTTGGGACTTCGAAAGTTAAAGGCAATGGGAATAAGAAGGGCAGTCCTTAAAACAGACTCCCAAGTTATTTCTGGTCATGTTGACAAGAGTTGCAAGGCAAGAGATCTGAAGCTTGAGAGATATCTGGACATAGTTCGAAGGCTTGAAGCTTCTTTCAAAGGATTTTCTGTTAAGAATATCCCAAGAGGGGAAAATGAGCATGCTGATCTGCTAGCCAAGTCAACGGCACAAGGGCTTCCTCTACCTTCGGAAGTATTTTTTGAGACAATAAGAGCACCTTCGATTGAACTCCTCGAAAGAGCAGTGCTCACAATATCTCCTGTCCATAGTGAATATTGGAGGACTGAGATTATATCTTTCCTCCAGGGTAACTGTCTCTCGGATGATGATGTTTATAACAAAAGAATGGAAGCAAGAGCAAGACCATATGTCATAATAGAAGGGGAATTATATAAACATGGAGTTTGTTCCCCATTTCTCAAATGCTTATCCAGAGCCGAAGGTATAGAACTGATAAAGGAGATACATGCAGGATTGTGTGGATCCCACATTGGGTCCAGACCTCTTCTGGGAAAGGTTTTCCGACAAGGATTCTATTGGCCGAAGGCAGCTTCGGACGCAGTAGATTTGGTTCAAAAGTACGAAAATTGCCAAAAATGTGCGAGAGATCAGAAGCAACCCTCATCATTGACTCAACTAATACAACCAACCTGGTCGTTGCAAAGATGGGACCTGGATCTGCTAGGTCCACTTCCACCAGCGCAGGGCAACTTGAGATATATCGTGGTGGCGGTAGAATATTTTTCTAAGTGGATCGAAGCGAAGCCTTTGGCTACAATAACTTCGGCTACAGTCCAAAAATTCTTTTGGCAGAATATAGTTTGTCGCTTTAGTGTGCCGAAGACTATAACTGTGGACAATGGAACACAGTTTGATGCTGAAACTTTCAAAGATTTTTGCGATCAAATCTGCACGAAAATTCATTTTGCATCAGTCAGGCACTCGGAATCAAACGGGCTAGTTGAAAGGGAAAATGGTATTATAATGATGGGAATCATGAAGTTAATCTTCAATTAGCCCAGAGGAAAGTGGCCATATGAGTTGGTTAAAGTGGTGTGGAGCCACAATACAACTATATGAAGGTCAATAGGTTTCACACCATTCAAGTTATTGTTCGGTGACGAAGCCATAACCCATAAAGAGGCTAAAGCAGGGTCAATAAGAACAGTAGCTTCGGCAGAAGACGAAGCTAATTATTCTATGGCAAAAGATACTATAGAAGGGACCAGACTTTAGGCTGTGGAAAATATTAACAAATATCAAGCCGAAACAATAAAATGGCGTGATAGAAAAGTTCGGTTGAAAAGCATTGAGCCAGGACATCTGGTGCTTCGGAGAGTAGCCAACCCTGACACAGTAGGCAAGCTTCAGCTGAAGTGGGAAGGACCCTTTCTGGTAATATCTTCGTCAAGACCCGGTTCCTACAGGCTAAAGGATATGGACGGCAACGACATTCCTAGATCTTGGAATGCGAATGATCTTCGACGATACTATGTGTAACTTGATGTAAACTTTTTAAATTTTTCCTATGGCACCCTTTTCCTTTTTAAAGGGGGAGAAAGGTTTTTAATGGGGCCATAGCATGTAATTTTTCTTTTCTTATTCATCTCTACAAGAGCAAAATCCCCCAAAATATGTAAAATGTAAAATCTGAGCATGCACTATCGAGTGCAGAGAGAAAAAAAAAGAAGAGCAGGGAGAAGCTCGAAAGTCATCCCTAAGGGGATGCAGAGCACGATGAAGCTACAAAAAGCCGCTCCTAAGGGAGCGCAGCGTAAGTTTTCTGCTCAAAAGTCGTTCCTAAGGGAATGCAGAGCCAAATACCGCCGAAATATAAGGCGAAGCGCGAAAAGTCAACGCGAAAAATACTGCCGAAATATAAGGCGAAGCGCGAAAAGTCAACGTGAAAAATACCGCCGAAATAGAAGGCGAATAAGTTCAAAAGACGTTCCTAAGGGGATGCAGAACTTACACCGAAAAATAAGCGGTGAAGCCGAAAAATAAGCGGTAAAGAGACTTCAGTCATTCCTAAGGGAATGAAGGTTACGGATGTGGCTTCGTATGTGTGTGTTTGGGCATTCATTTGCACGATACATTACATCATACATTACATACATATACATTCATTTCGACATCCGTAGGATCATCATCATCATATCATAGAGTACAGACAATTGCTTCAGCTAAAATAACAAGGCCTCGGCAAATATGAAAAAAGCAGATTTATGCTTCGTTATGTACGAAAAGAAGGGAAGGTGTTTTTCGCCTTCGGCTCAAAAGGGACAAGTTTCGTCCACATCAAAGCAGTTCATTCAGGGATGGAAAGGTAAAATATATTACAAGGTATTGACAAATTTACAGAGCATTGTTCGATTTTTAAATTATAATATTCTTTACAAGGATAATACAAGACTTTTTTTAGAGATTTTTTACAGCAAGGTTTTCGGCTTCATCATCATTCACTAAGATTCGGACCATCTGCCAAGCTTCGGCTCATTGCTCTTCGGCTTCGTCATCCTGTACATATCAAAGCAGTATAAGGAAAGTACAAATTTCAAGGAGAAGGTACAGCAGCAGGCACAAGTTTATTACTGGCTTGAAGTGGCTTCGAGCTTCGTCGCCAGCCAAGTTTCGCCCGCCCTTTGCCCAGATTTGAGTAACGAATCTGTTTTCGATGCTTCGGGCCAAGCTAGGGATGTCATCCAAGTCTGCTGGTGACAGCCTGAAGTTCGGTCTATTTATGATGTTTCCATGTGTACAGCCAGCCTTCATGAAAGCAACAGCTGTGCCTCGAGAAGCTAGCAGAGCACAAAAGTCACCATGACCAGCTATAACTTCGTCGAGAACATCAACTTCACCTTCAATATGATCAAATGTGCCCGGCAGGTCTTCAGTTGAAGGTTTAAACTTTTTAGAACTAGCTCCAACTGAGTTGAAAATCTGTTTCAGCCGTTGAATGCATCGAGTGCCGAAGCCTAAACATTTTTCTTGAAGTTCTTTGAGTGATTTCTGCAGATTTGAACTTTTTTCAATTTCAGCTTCAAGTTTTGTTTCGAAATCTTTCTTCTCTTGTTCAAAGTTTTTGGACTTCATGGAAAGTTCACTGTTCAATCTGGCGATCTCGGCTTGAGCTTCTGCCAGCGAACCCTCCATTGTTTGAATCACGAAATCCTTCTTCTCCAAAGCAGCTTCATGCACTTTAATCTTGCCCTCCAAGCCCTCAATTATAATTTTGTTTTTCTTGTCCTCGAGGTCTTGCTGCATCCTCAAGGTTTTGCTTAGCAACAGACTTTGAGAAAATAACCTCCGTCAGGAGAAACCTTTATCTCAAAAACAATAATAAAGCTTAGGTAAGAATTTCACTTTGAAATTAGAATAAAACAAACTGCTAGCGATATGTTGCCACTGGTATCTGCTGAGTTCAGCCTCAAGCTTCAGAAAGCCAACACTCTTTGATAGAGTGCTGACAACCTTCGCCCCAACCCGGTCCCGGAGGCATCCTAAACTCTCTTCGGCAACACCACCGAAGAGCAGTGCCCCTGGCTGGTACCCGCAAGATATAGCATAGTCCCTCGGCTCTTCTTTTTCGGCCTTAGATAACTCTTGCCCAATTATGTTTTGAGAGTTGAAATTTCTTTCTTCCGAAGCAGCTTCGGCAAGCTCCTTCTCTTTTTCAGGCACTGCAGCCGGGGTTTCCTCACCAGCTGCAGCAGTTTCTTCTTCAGCCATGTTCAAAATCATTTCATCAATGTCAGTAAGTGTGTTTGCCAAATTTGTGGCTTTGGCTGCTGCAGCTTCGGAAGTAGAAGCTTCGGCAGGAGCAGCTTCGGCTGCTACTGTTTTCGGCGCTGAGGCCGACGGCGGTGTTTCTTCAATAGCCTCAATGACAATAACAATTCTTCGCATTTTTTAAGCAGGCTTCTTGATTGCCGCAAGCTCCTCCTTCTTCGGTAAAAGCTTCATCAGTTGTGGCCCTAGTGGACTTAGCTTGAGAGGTAAAGATTCGGTCATTACCTTTAAAATTTCCTCCATATCAGCAGCAGGAGGCGTTGAAGGAACTTCTTCCTCTATATCAGTTGTTCTTGGCTTCGCAGCCGCAGCTTGTCTTTTCTTTGGAGCAGCCGCCTTCAGCTTAGGGCTGGATTTTTTCTTCTTTAAAGCTTTCTCATCTTCTTCTATCATTCTAGCAGCTTCTCTCTTCATAACACTGGCAACTCTTTTTCGCTTTGGCCCTTCGGCACCCTTGCTTAATCGTTCATAGTCAGGGTATTCAAATTTCAGAGCCTCCATTACTCGGTTTAGCCTTCGTTTTGGTTGGGTGCCGAAGGCTGCTGTCATCAATTGATCTTCTTTCTTCGTATAATTGCCCAAGATTTCATTGCACATAACTTCAATCGTATCCAACCATTCTTGGCAGGGTTCTTTAAAGTGTTTCTTGAACTTAAAATGATAGGGCAGTCGAACAAGTTCATTCTTTTTCTTCTCTCCTTTAAGCTTTGGCATACTCCATTCCTTCAACGTCGGAAATACTCTTTTGGCTAAGTATTCCTGAATTAAATCCCTAGTACCAATATGCTCAGACACAACTCTAAATTTGCCCACAGCATCTGAGCATGATGACCCCGGCGTCATGCAGCACTGGGGCCTAGTTAAACCGAAGGTTAGCTCCAGTGGGCTCTGAACTAGCTTCTCCTTTTTCTCAACAACCCTGACATAAAACCATTCAGTTTTCCAGCCGGTTGGCCATTTAGTGCGGTAGCTAACCACCGGTGTCTTCATGTCTTTGCGGTAGGTGAAATTATAGCAGGCGAAATTCTCGTGCAGTCCATCTTCTCTAGCCTTCGTTTGATAGTGAAGTTCGTGCACCTGGCAGAAGGCTTCGGCAAGTGGCTCTGCTTCTTGGCTTCGAAGAGCCCAGATAAAGACGCTCAGCCTAACGATAGTGTTAGGAGTCGGCTGATGAAGATAAATTTCGAAATTGTCCAAAACATCCGCAATCATTCCATGTAGAGGAAACCTCAATCATGCTTTAAAGAAACTTCTGAAAACTACCACCTCATCATCTTCTAGCTTCGGAGTAATTTCTTCTCCACCAAAACGAATCAGCTTCTTCTCGGCTTCCCCGAAGTAGCCTAGCTTTGTCATCATGGGCATATCAGCTTCGGAGACTGTAGACTTTCCAAATTCCAGGTGGCTGGGTTTAGATGGCGTGACGGAATAATCTATCTCTTCCTCATCAGCCTCACCTTCTTCAATATCAGCTTGCTCAGCTTCGGCAGCAGGTGCACCTTCGTCAGAAGCACCCCCTAACACAACCAAGCCTGATTGTCTCATTATTTCGGAGATTAGGGCAGTCTCGGCAGCTTCGGCCTCCTCCTCGTCGTGTGTGACTTTAGCAGTTGAACGCACCCTAGCCATTTGATGCTAAACTCCTTGCGATTTTGATGAAGTTAATTACTTTTTGATTTTGCCGAAGCTCCTTCTTATGACGAAGCCAAAAAAACAAGCCGATGCTCTAATTGAGAATACGAAGGATAAGCTTCGGCTATGGTCAAATTTTTCAGCAGCACAACAGTACGATAGTAATGAATGTTGTGGTAACTTCACACCTACCCGTTTGTTTATATAGTGCTGCAGCTGGGAAGGTGAATCGTCAAGCCACCTGCACCCGCCGAACAGTCACTCGCATTCACTGAACGATGGACCACAGGGCGCGAGGAGAATCACCAGATCGTGTGTACCCGTCCTGTGGTGGGACCACCTCGCACTCAGAATATTTAAATTGTTTCTCGACAATGAGCTCAGGGAAGGTGTTTTTCGGACCTTCGGCAATCTGAAGCCTAAAAGAATTTTTCACGGGTCGAGCTCGTTACGAAAAACGATCTAGCACCATGAAGGGGCTACTGTTGGGGGTCTGCTTCGTCGCCGAAGGTCCTGTGAGAAGAAGCACCTTCGGAAGGCCAGAACCGGAACAATGCCGAAGCTACTAGTCAGGGAGCTTTGTAGTGTATTTCAAAATGCACCGACTTAAAGATGAAATGATCAATCGGCCCATGATACCTGTGTAATGATTGTAATCATTTGTAGAGGACATGAATGTAAATCTACACAGGCTAAGCCCTGTGCCTATAAAAAGGTGAACAGTACCCCTGTACTGTTCACACTTTCGCATCTTACTTTTACCTTCGCCCTCTGTCAAGCTCAAGGTACAAATGTAATTTGATATTGTTTTCATATACTCATGATTATTTAATAGTAAATGTTTATATTATGATATCATATAATTGTTTATGTTGTTTTCATATGTTTCATAAGCTTCATCCTTTGTGTATACATGTCATATTTATGATGGTACACCCTTCATAACCTTCGTCTGAAGATCATTATATCCTAAGGGAAATAATGCTTCGAAGGACGAAGGACGTTAACATTTAACATTTTGTGTTGCCTTGTTCTTAATTCATAGCATTTGAGAACAAGTTCCCAACACATCCTAAGTCGCCGAGACCTTGCATTCGCGCATTTGATTCACTGTGTTAGAGATTTGAGCACTTTTCTGAGTTGTAACTTCGCTATGCTGATTTTTTGTGCTCACTCTCGTCTTGTGTGCGTGTTAGTGCTGCGACTCTCGCTTTTGTGTGTGTTACTATTCCCACCTTACTCTTGTGGTTTCATTGTGATCAATCTTGTAAAGGTGAGAGGCTCCAACTTGTGGAGATTCCTCACAAAGGTGATAAACGTGAGATAAAGAGAACAGTGGTATTCAAGTGGATCATTGGATCACTTGAAAGGGGTTGAGTGCAACCCTCGTCCATTGGGACGCCACAACGTGGACTAGGCATGTGTTCCACTTGGCCGAACCACGGAATAAAAATTGCTATGTCACCTATCTTCATTCTTGTGCGATTCTCTCTACTCACTTAATAATTGCTATAAGTTTAATACTCATCTTGTGAAGAGCAATTAAGTGAAGAAGTTATCTCTTCTCATTCTCTCCCTCTCTAGTCATAGCACCTTGGTTTTGACTTCACTAACATTTCATAAACCAAGTTTGCTTTGTTTAGTCTTGATTTTTACAAGATCACCTATTCACCCCCTCCTATAGGTGCTCTCAATTCGTATCAGAGTCGTACTCTTCATTCAGGGACTAACCGCGCGAAGAGATGGATCCTAAAGGTAAGGGGATGGTGATCAACTAGAAGGAGAAGGAGACCCTTTATGTTGACGAGCCAAAAGGTGACAAGCCCAATGAGTTAGGCTCGAGTCATAAGAAAAGGGATGGGAAGAAGAAGAGGCGCATCAAGAAGACCATCTACTATGACATTGATGCCTCCTCTTCTTCACCAAGGGATGATGACGACAAAGACTCTTCATCGAAAAAGAAAATGGTTAATCAGAATTACTATTTTGATCATTCTCATATCCCTTATAATTTGAATGCTCATTTATTATCTATTCCACTTGGAAAACCCCCACACTTTGATGGAGAAGTGAAAGGGAAATAGGGTTAACTATTTCCTATAATCGATTTTGGTGGTTGACGTACAACACAAACCACATGGACTAACTAGTTTGTCTAGATATCATTTATCTCAGGTGCATAAGGTTCAACACAAACCAAGAAAGAAATTCAGTTAGGGACTCAATCAAAAATTGGAGCAAGACATAGAGTGTCCTGATTTTTGGCGCATCGGACAATGTCCGGTGTGCACTGGACATGTCCGGTGCACTAGGCCCGTACACTTCCAAACAAGCCACTCTCGAGAATTCCAGGAGCTTCCTCCGCTATAATTGACCGAACTGTCCGGTGTGCACCGGACTATCTGGTGAGCCAGCGGAGCAACGACTCCCTACGCGCCAACGGTCACTTCGTCAGGTGAACAGTGATGAACAGTGCGCAGGAGTCAAAGGTCACCGAACTGTCCGGTGTGGCACCAGACTATCTGATGCAGCAAGAAGACAAATGGCTTCAACGGTCAACTGCACCAAACCCTAACGGACGCGCTGACATGGCGCGCATAGGACAGTGAACAGTGACTGTCCGGTGGCGCACCGGACTTTCCGGTGCGCCCATCGCCAGCAGCCTTCACCAACAGCTAGGAAGTGGTTGGGGCTATAAATACACCTCAACCACCTCATTCAAAGAAATCTAAGTTTTCTAAACATTCCATTCATTGCAAGAGCAAAAGACTTCACTCCAAGACACATCCAATAGATCAAATCCTCTCAAAGCCTTCAAATCAATTCAATTCCATTGCAGACTTGAGAGAGGGTGTTTTGTGTTCTTTTGTTGCTCTTGTTGCTTGGATTGGCCTTTTCTTTTTCCCTTCTTATTCTCAAGAGACTTGTAAGCGAAGCAAGAGACACCAAGTGTGTGGTGGTCCTTGCGGGGTCTTAGTGACCCATGAGATTAAGGAAAAGGCTCACTCGGTCTAAGTGACCGTTTGAGAGAGGGAAAGGGTTGGAATAGACCCGGCCTTTGTGGCCTCCTCAACGGGGACTAGGTTCTTTGGAACCGAACCTCGGTAAAAACAAATCACCGTGTCTACTCGCTTGATTCTCACTTGATTTTTTTTGCACTCTTTCCTCTCTCTCTCTAATGTTTCCTTGCTAGTATTGATTTGAGTTTGCTCTCATATGTCATTTGCACTCTTTGAGCAACTCCTAGCAAGAGAAACAACCTTTCGGACTTGAATTTAATTCTAACGCTAACCTCAGCCTTAGTGTGTTTTTAAGTTTATAAATTTCAGGTTTCACCTATTCACCCCCCTCTAGGCGACTTTAAATTGGTATCAGAGCTAGTGCTTCATTAAGAGTCTAACAAACTCGAAATGATGTCTGGAGATCATGCCAAGAGGGAGATCATGACCAGCGACAAGCCCGTGGGCTCGGGGAGGACTCTATCAAGGGAGTCCGGTAACAAGTTAAAGGAGGAATCCTCTTCCTCCATCAAGTCACTTAGGAGGGGTGACAAGTAGAAGAAGAAAATGAAGAAGGTGGTCTACTACGAGACCGACTCTTCATCACCCTCCACGTCCGGTGCCAAGTCTACAACTTCGACATGCCACGAGCACAAGAAGTATAGTAAGATGCCACTTCCTTATCCCTGCATTCCTAAACGCGCTCCTCTACTTTCGGTACCCCTAGGCAAACCACCATATTTTGATGGTGAAGATTATTGCATGTGGAGTGATAAAATGAGGCACCATCTAACCTCACTCCACAAAAGCATATGGGATATTGTTGAGTTTGGAGTGCAGGTACCATAGGTGGGAGACGAGGATTATGACTTGGACGAGGCCGCCCAAATTAGGCACTTTAACTCCCAAGCCACATCTATACTCCTCGCCTCCTTGTGTCGAGAGGAGTATAATAAGATGCAAGGGTTAAAGAACGCCAAAGAAATTTGGGACGTCCTCAAAACCGCGCACGAAGGGGACGAGGTGACAAAGATCACCAAGCGAGAGACGATCGAGGGTGAGCTCGGTTGATTCGTCCTCAACAAAGGAGAAGAGCCGCAAGCGATGTACAATCGGCTCAAGACCATGGTGAACCAAGTGCGCAACCTCGGGAGCACCATGTGGGATGACCATGAGATGGTCAAGGTTATTCTTAGATCACTTGTTTTTCGTAATCCCACTCAAGTGCAACTAATCCATGGAGACCCTAGATATAAACAGATGTCTCCCGAGGAGGTGATTGGGAAGTTTGTGAGCTTTGAACTTATGATCAAAGACTCCAAACACATTATCAACTTGGAGCAAGGCACCACCTCCACACCCGAGGTGCAACCCATTGCATTCAAAGCAACGGAAGAAAAGAAGGAGGAGTCTACACCAAGTAGGCTTCCAATCGACGCCCTCCAAGCTTGATAATGAGGAAATGACGCTCATCATCAAAAGCTTTCACCAAATCCTCAAGCAAAGGACGGGGAAGGACTACAAGCCCCACTCCAGAAGGGTGTGTTACCGGTGTGGTAAGTCTGGTCACTTTATTGCTAAATGTCCATATTCTAGTGAAAGTGACAGGGACGAAGATAAGAAGGGGAAGAAGAAGGAGAAGAAGAGATACTAAAAGAAGAAGGGCGGCAAGGCGCACATGGGGCTGGAATGGGACTCCGACGAGAGCTCCATCGACTCCTTCTCCGACGAGGACGCCGCTAACATCACTGCCAACAAAGGCCTCCTCTTCCCTAACTTCGGCCACAAGTGTCTCATGGCCAAGGATGGCAAAAAGAAGAAGGTACACTCTAGAGACACTCCCAAATATACCACATCTAGTGATGAGGGTAGCTCTAGTGATAATGAAGATGATTTAATTTCTCTCTTTGCTAACCTTAGCATGGACCAAAAGAAAAAATTGAATGAATTAATTGAAACCATTAATGAGAAGGATGATCTCTTGGTATGCCAAGAGGACTTTCTCATTAAGGAAAATAAAAAATTTGTCAAGTTGAAAAATGCTTATGCTCTAGAAGTAGAAAAATGTGAAAATTTATCTAAGGAGCTTAGCATTTGTAATGATTCAATTTCTTGTCTTAGAATTGAGAATGAAAATTTAGTTTCTAAGGTTGAAAAATTAAATGTTTGCAATGATTCAAATATCTGTCTTAAGGATGAGAATGCTAGATTAAATGCTAAGATAGAAGAATTGAATGTTTGCAAACCCTCTACATCTACTGTCGAGCATGTTTCCATTTGCACTAGATGTAGAGATATTAATATTGAAGCTATTGATGATCACCTTGCTATGATTAAACAACAAAATGATCACATAGCTAATTTAACTGCTAAAATTGATGAGCATGAACTAGAGAATGAAAATTTTAAATTTGCTAGAAGCATGCTCTATAATGGGAGACACCCTGACATTAAGGATGGCATTGGTTTCCAACAAGGGAACCAAAGCAATGTCAAGCTTAATGCCCCCAAGAAACTGTCTAATTTTGTTAAGGGCAAGGCTCCCATGGTTCAGGATAGTGAGAGTTACATTTTATATCCTGCAAACTATCCTGAACATAAGATTAGGAAAATTCATCCTAGAAAACCTCACACTGTTTCTCACCATGCATTTATGTATAAAAATGAGGCTTCTAGTTCTAGGCATTCTACTCATGTTAAAATGCCTAAAAAGAAAATTCCTAATGCATCAAATTAGCATAATATTTCATTTAATACTTTTGATGCTTCTTATGTTTTAACTAACAAATCAGGCAAAGTAGTTGCCAAATATGTTGGGGGCAAACACAAGAGTCCCAAAACTTGTGTTTGGGTACCCAAGGTGCTTGTTTCTAATGTCAAAGGACCCAAGACCGTTTGGGTACCTAAGAACAAGTCCTAAACTTGTTTTGTAGGTTTATGCATCCTGTGGATCAAGTTGGATAATCGATAGCGGGTGCACCACATGACAGGGGAGGAAAGAATGTTCTCCTCATACAAGAAAAATGAAGATCCCCAAAGAGCTATCACATTCGGGGATGGAAATCAAGGTTTGGTCAAAGGATTGGGTAAATTGCTATATCTCCTGACCATTCTATTTCCAATGTTTTTCTTGTAGATTCTTTAGATTACAATTTGCTTTCTATTTCTCAATTATGCAAAATGGGCTACAACTGTCTTTTTATTGATATAGGTGTTACTGTCTTTAGAAGAAGTGATGATTCAATAGCATTTAAGGGAGTGTTAGATGGTCAGCTATATTTGGTTGATTTTAATGACAACAAAGCTGAACTAGACACCTGCTTAATTGCTAATACTAATATGGGCTGGCTCTGGCATCGCCCACTTGCCCACATTGGAATGAAGAATCTTCACAAGCTTCTAAAGGGAGAAAACATTTTAGGACTAACAAATGTTCATTTTGAGAAAGACAGGATTTGTAGCGCATGTCAGGCAGGAAAGCAAGTTGGAGTCCATCATCCACGCAAGAACATTATGATGACTGACAGGCCGCTCGAGCTACTCCACATGGACCTATTCGGCCCGATCGATTACATAAGCATCGGTGGGAGTAAGTACTATCTAGTTATTGTGGATGATTATTCTTGCTTCACTTGGGTGTTCTTTTTGTAGGAAAAATCACAAACCTAAGAGATATTAAAAAGGATTCTTGAGACAGGCTCAAAATGAGTTCGGATTGAGAATCAAAAAGATTAGAAGCGATAATGGGACGGAGTTCAGGAATTCACAAATAGAAGGATTTCTTGGGGAAGAGGGCATCAAGCATGAGTTCTCTTCTCCCTACACACCTCAACAAAATGGTGTAGTGGAGAGGAAGAATAGAACTCTACTAGATATGGCTAGGACCATGCTTGATGAATACAAGACTCCAGACCGGTTTTGGGCAGATGTGATTAACACGGCCTGCTACTCCATCAACCGGTTATATCTTCACCGGATCCTCAAGAAGACATCATATGAACTCCTCACTAGTAAAAAGCCCAATGTTTCATATTTTAGTTTTTGGGAGCAAATGCTTTATTCTTATTAAAAGAGATAGAAAATCTAAATTTGCTCCTAAAGTAGTAGAAGGCTTTTTACTTGGTTATGACTCAAACACAAGGGCATATAGAGTCTTCAACAAATCCATTGGATTAGTTGAAGTTTCTTGTGACATTGTGTTTGATGAGACTAATGGCTCCCAAGTGGAGCAAGTTGATCTTGATGAACTAGATGATGAAGAGGCTCCGTGCATCGCGCTAAGGAACATGTCCATTAGTGATGTGTGTCCAAAAAAATCTAAAGAGCCTCCACAAGCACAAGATCAACCATCATCTTCCATGCAAGCATCTCCTCTCACTCAAGATGAGGATCAGGCTCAAGAAAATGAAGATGAAGATCAAGATGATGAGCCACCTCAAGAGGAGGACATTAATCAAGGGGAAGATGCAGATAATGATGACAAGGAAGATGATCAAGAGATTCGGGATCAAAGACCACCACACCCAAGAGTCCACCAAGCAATTCAAAGAGATCACCCCGTCAACTCCATTCTTGGTGATATTCACAAGGGGTAACCACTAGATCTCGAGTTGCTCATTTCTGTGAACATTACTCTTTTGTTTCCTCTATTGAGCCATACAGGGTAGATGATGCACTAAGAGATCCGGATTGGGTGGTGGCAATGCAAGAGGAGCTCAACAATTTCACTAGGAATGAGGTATGACATTTAGTTCCACGTCCTAACCAAAATATTGTAGGTACCAAGTAGGTATTGCGCAACAAGCAAGATGAGCATGGTGTGGTGACAAGGAACAAAGCCCGACTTGTCGCCAAAGGTTATTCACAAGTCGAAGGTTTGGATTTCGATGAAACTTATGCACCCGTAGCCAGGCTTGAGTCGATTCGTATATTACTTGCCTATGCTACTTACCATCAAGGTTATTATGGCATCGCCTAAGCGACGCCTATGCATCCAGGCGACTGTAGATTCTAGGCATCGACCTCGCCGCGCCTTGGATGTGTATGGCGTCGCCTGGCGCGCCTATGCGTCACCATGGCATCCAATTTCGCCACGGACACCACGGACGCGGGAGGTTTTTAGGTCCGCGGCTTTGCACGCGTACAGGACAGGGTTTTAGTTTTAGGGTTTGCAGTGCCACCTCTCCTCCATCCTGCGTGCCGCCTCTCCTCCATCAGGCATGCCGCCGCTCCTCCATCTGGTGCGCCGTGCCGCCGCCTCCTCCATCCAGCGGCCGGCCTCCTCCATCCGGCACGCCGCCGCCGCCAAGCGGCAAGCTGCTTTCCTCTATTGTAGTGTTGTCTGCTCCATCCGGTGCTTTACTCTCCTCTTCCTCTTCCTCTGCTCTTCCTCTTCCTCAGTTCATCTGCTGGCTGCTGCTCGCCTGCTCTCCCTCTGTCCCTCATCTCCTATTTTGTATGTAGCAAGCCAGCAACACTGCAAGTCTGCAACAGCACCCTGCCACCCTCATCAATCAATGGCTAGCCCATCTTTAGTCAACAATGTCAACTATGATCCAAAGACAGACAAAGCAAGGAAGGCTAGCTCAAATGATCCAGGTTGGAAGTATGGTTAATGGGTAAATTTGGCAAATAGAGATCAAGTGACATGCACCATTTATGACACCATAGTTTCTGGAGGGATAAAAAGGCTAAAGCAGCATCTAGCAGGTGGCTATGGAGATACAAAGATATGTTCAAAGACCACTACTGCAATTAGAAAGGAGATGAGGGATTATTTGTAATCCAAAAGAAGGAAAAGAGCTATTTTCCTAGATGATAATGAGCAGCAAGAGGAGGAAGAGGATGTAATGGTGGTGGATGCAGCAGCTGAATCTGTTCAAGTTCAATAAGATGCACCTATAGAATCCCAATGCTCTAAGGTACAACCAAGTTCAGGGACTGCAGCCAAACACAGGCGTGCAACCTATCTGTACAAGGATACAACATCAATCAAGACCAAGGCAAATCAAGCAAGCAAGCAAAAGTCAATTGTGGAGATGCTTCGGAAATCACCTGAAGATGTAGTTGATGAAAGGCGTAAAGGGTGTTCTCAACCCACAACTCCATCCAAGATGAAGTCCAAAGAGGAGAAGAATTATGTGGATATGCAATGGGCTTTGTGGTTTTATGAATGTGGTGTGCCATTTAATGCAGCAGCAGCAAGACAATTTCAGGATGCAAATGAAGCAACTGCCCAGTTTGGTTCAGGCTATAAGCCTCCATCTCCATATCAACTTGGGCAGCCATTTCTTAAGGATGCTGTGAAATTGACAAGTACTATGAGGGAGGAACATGAGAGGGCATGGAAGCATTATGGTTGCACGCTTATGTCGGATGGATGGTCTGATAGGAGGGGCAGGCATTTGATCAACTTCCTTGTGAATAGTCCAGAGGGGACATACTTCTTAGAGTCTGTGGATGCATCAAGTGAAGTTCATGATGCATTTATGCTAGCTGATTTATTAGGGAAGAAAATTGAAGAGATTGGGAAAGAAAAAGTGGTTCAGGTTATCACTGATAATGGGGCTAACTACAAGGCAGCAGGTAGGATACTTATGAAGAGGTTTCCTTAACTTTTTTGGAGCCCATGCACTGCACATTGCTTAGATTTATGCTAGAAGACATAGGAAACTTGAAGGAATTTAAGAAGCCCATTGTACGTGCAAGACGTGTCACAACTTTCATCTATAGGCACGGTAGAATTCTTAGTTTAATGAGAGAGAAGACAGGTGGGGCAGATCTTGTGAGAGCTGTAGCCACTAGATTTGCCACTGCTTTCCTTACTTTGAAAAGTTTGTACAAGCACAAGGATCCTTTGAAGGCCCTATTTCTTAGTGAAGAATGGAATGGAAACAAGTTGGCAAAAACTGCTGCAAGTAAGGAGGCTTGTGATATTGTGCTCTTTGTGGAGTTTTGGAATAAAGTTGAAGATTGTCTTAGAGCTTCAACCCCTCTCCTCATTGTACTTAGAGTGGTTGATGGTGATGAGAAACCTACAATGCCAGAGGTCGCAGCACTAATGAAATATGCAAAAGAGAAGATCAAGCTAAGCTTTGCTATTGATAGCAAGAAAAGCTTACTTAAGAGAATCATAGACATCATTGAGAAACGGTGGACAAAACAAATGGACCATCCTTTGTATGGGGCTGCTCTTTATTTGAATCCAGGAAAATTGCATCCTCTCATTCAAGATGATGATGATGCAACTGTTGGCCAACTAAGAGGTTGTTTCCTTGATGTGCTTGCAAGAATGGTGGATGATGAAGAAACAAGAGACAAGATTGATGCTCAATCCTTAGACTATGAAGCTCTTAGAGAAGAGGCCTTCTCAAACAAAATGGCCAAGAACAACCTGGAGACAATGAACCCACGTAAGTGATGCTTGTCTTGTAATTGTAGCAGGTTTTATACATTAACATCTAAATTTATGTTGTATTTCACATTTGGCAATCAAGTTGATTGGTGGCGTTCATATGGTGGGCGTGCTATTGAGAATCAAAGGTTTGCTAGGCGTATTGTTGGTCTTTGCGCTTGATCATCGGGTTGTGAGAGAAACTGGAGTAGATTTGAGTTTGTGAGTATTGTTGTCTTTGTCTAATTGTTTAATTCTTAGCTTGTGTCTAGAATTTAAGCCAACAAATTATTCTTTTGTAGATCCATACAAAGAAATGTAATAGGTTGCTGCGTAAGAGATTGAACGATATTGTCTATGTTTCCTACAACCGAAGGATGAAGACTAGATTTCAAATAAGGCGTGAGAAGAAAGGGAAAGGTTTTGACCCTTTGGTCATTGAAGAGTTCGATTGGGATAATGAGTGGGCTGATTCCTCCTATGTGCAGCCTCAAGGTGCTCGTGGGTGTGATTGTGGTGAGGATGAGAATGGCCTTACATGGGAACTTGTTGATCAAGCTGTGGGTGCATCAAGCTCGCTGCGAGGCCAAAATCTTCCAAGGAATGCCAACAAGCATGCAAGAGTTTCACACTCAAGGTTTGAATTTGAATAAGATTTTGGTTTAGCCAATGAAGAAGAGGAGGACCAAGATCCACATGATAATGTTGATGTGACTGATTCTGAAGATGCACATGATGATGTTGGTGGAGAAAACAATGAGGCTGCTCTAGATATGTTCGAAGATGGATATTGACTCACTAAGAGTTGGCTGATTTCATATTTGCAGCTTACCTATTTTTGTGTCGTGCTTCAGTGCTTCACTGCTTGTGCACTTAATCCACTAGTCTTTTAAGCTTTTGATTGATCTATGTCGCTAAGTCATTATGGGGCTAGACTGGTACTAATTATGCCACTAAGACTAGCATATGTTGATGCTGCTATTTTATTCCCACCAATGTATTGTGGGTTTAATTTGATATACCTGTCTACTGCTGCTATTTTATGTCTTACTGTTTTAATATGTAAATATTCATAGGTTAATGTAGCTTGCAGCTTGAAAGAAAAGAAGAGGGGTTGGATCTTCGATAAGAGAGATGGATCATGGATGCTACAAGAACAATAAAGAGAAGTGCAGAGTACATACCAAAGCATGGACAACAAAAAGGCTTGTATTGTATTCTCTAACCTTACCAATTTTTCTATTGCAAGTGTTAGATTATTAGGATTTTTTGCATATCCTCGCCTAGGCGATGCTCATATGGCGTTGCCTCGCCACACGCCTAACTCGCCTAGGTGTTTGGAAGGGGGTCGGTCACCATGTCTCGCCTTAACGCCTTAATAACCTTGCTTATCATGGCTTTAAGCTCTATCAAATGGATGTGAAGAGTGTCTTCCTCAATGGCCCTATCAAGGAAGAGGCCTATGTTGAGCAACCTCCCGGCTTTGAAGATAGTGAGTATCCTAACCATGTCTATAAACTCTCAAAGGTGCTTTATGGGCTCAAGCAAGCCCCAAGAGCATGGTATGAATGCCTGCGAGACTTTCTTATCACTAATGGCTTCAAAGTCGGTAAAGCCGATCCTACTCTCTTCACTAAAACAATTGCAAAAGACTTGTTTATATGCCAAATTTATGTTGATGATATTATATTTGGGTCTACTAACAAGTCATCTTGTGAAGAGTTTAGTAGGATTATGATTCAAAAATTCGAGATGTCTATGATGGGGGAGTTGAAGTATTTTCTTGGATTTCAAATCAAGCAACTCCAAGAGGGCACCTTCATCAGTCAAACTAAATACATTCAAGACATACTTAAGAAGTTTGGAATGAAGGATGGCAAACCCATCAAGACACCCATGGGAACCAATGGGCATCTTGACCTCGACACGGGAGGTAAATCCGTAGATCAAAAGGTATACCGGTCGATGATAGGGTCTTTACTCTACTTACATGCATCTCGACCGGACATTATGCTTTCTGTATGTATGTGCGCAAGGTTCCAGGCAAATCCTAAGGAAGTTCACCTTAGGGTCGTAAAAAGAATCATGAGATATTTATTTTACACTCCTAAGTTTGGGCTTTGGTACCCCCAAGGGATCTACCTTTGATTTAATAGGATATTCCGATGCCGATTATGCAGGGTGTATAATTGATAGGAAGAGCACATCAGGGACTTGTCAGTTTATGGGGAGATCCCTGGTGTCTTGGGCTTCAAAGAAACAAAACTCTGTAGCTCTTTCCACTACCGAAGCCGAGTACATTGTCGCAGGCCATTGTTGTGTGTAATTACTTTGGATGAGGCAAACCCTTAGGGACTAACGGCTACAATTTGAGCAAAGTCCCTCTCCTATGTGATAATGATAGTGCAATATGCATGATGGATAATCCCGTTGAGCACAGCCGCACTAAGCACATCGATATTCGGTATCACTTTCTGAGAGATCACCAACAAAAGGGGGATATCAAAATTGCTTATGTTAGCACCCACAACCAATTAGCTGATATCTTTACCAAGCCACTAGATGAGAAGACCTTTAGCAAACTTAGGAATGAGCTAAATATACTTGATTCTCGGAATTTTGATTGAAACATTGCACACATTGCTATTTTATATACCTTTGATCATGTCTCTTTCATTTGGTACAAATACATATTTCTTATTCTTCTTGTGCCAAGGCTAAGACTAATGTGCTGTCAAGTGTATTTCTATACTTAGTCTTATATTGAAAGGGAAATGGAGTATTCGGCAAAGACAAGGCTTCCACTCCAACTCTAACGGTATCATTTACCCTTTGCCATTACTCATATGACTCTCAATGGTATGACCCTTCACTCATGTTTATTTCACCATTTGGGAGAAAGTATTAGGCCCCAAAGGGGGAGAAAATGCAAAAAGGGTCTCAAGTTCTTTGTTTTTGGCGATTAATGCCAAAGGGGGAGAAAGTATAAAGCCCAAAGCAAAAGGACCGCACCACCATATTAAAATTTAAAATCTTTAGTATATATTTCAATTGGTATCTTTTAAAGTCAAATTTTCAATTGGTATCTTTAAAAAGTCAATTTACAATTGGTATCTGTTTCAAAAACCCTCTTGAAAGCTAAGGGGACAATTCATTCAGGGGGAGTTTTTATTTAGTCAAAGGAAAAACATTTAAAATAGGGGGAGAAATTTCAAATCTTAAAATGCTTCTTGCAATCTTATTTCTATCCCTTTGACTATTTGCAAAAGATTTTGAAAAGGATTTTTCCAAAAGATTTGCAAAAACAAATATATGGTGCAAATGTGGTCCAAAATGTTAAATAAGGAAAAAGCAATCCACTCACTCTTAGTCATATGTTTTAAATCTTTCAATTGGTTTAATTCCAAGTAACCTATGCACATCTATCTCAATTGCAAACTAGTTACATTTCTTCACTTCATATTTGCTTTGGTTTGTGTTGTCATCAATCACCAAAAAGGGGGAGATTGAAAGGGAAATAGGGTTAACTATTTCCTATTATCGATTTTGGTGGTTGACATACAACACAAACCACATGGACTAACTAGTTTGTCTAGATATCATTTATCTCAGGTGCATAAGGTTCAACACAAACCAAGAAAGAAATTCAGTTAGGGACTCAATCAAAAATTGGAGCAAGACATAGAGTGTGCTATTTTTGGTGCACCGGACAATGTCCGATGTGCACCGGACAGCGGACACTGTTCGGTGCACCAGGCCCGTACACTTCTAAACAAGCCACTCTCGGGAATTCTAGGAGCTTCCTCCGCTATAATTCACCGGACTGTCCGATGTGCACCGGACTGTCCGGTGAGCCAGCGGAGCAACGGCTCCCTGCGCACCAATGGTCACTTCGTCAGATGAACAAGGATGAACAGTTCCACCATAGAAGTCAGAGCGCAGAAGTCAGAGGTCACTGGACTGTCTAGTGTGGCACCGGACTATCTGGTGCAGCAAAAAGACAAACGGCTTCAATGGTCAACTGCTCCAAACCCTAACGGACGCGCTGACGTGGCACGCACTGGACAGTGAATAGTGATTGTCTGGTGGCGCACCAGACTGTCTGGTGCGCCCATCGCCAGTAGCCTTCACCAACGGCTAGGAAGTAGTTGGGGGCTATAAATACACCCCAACCACCTCATTCGAAGGAATCCAAGTTTTCTAAACATCCCATTCATTGCAAGAGCAAAAGACTTCACTCCAAGACACATCCAATAGATCAAATCCTCTCAAAGCCTTCAAATCAACTCAATTCCATTAGAGACTTGAGAGAGGGTGTTTTGTGTTCTTTTGTTGCTCTTGTTGCTTGGATTGGCCTTTTCTTTTTCCCTTCTTATTCTCAAGATACTTGTAAGCGAAGCAAGAGACACCAAGTGTGTGGTGGTCCTTGCGGGGTCTTAGTGACCCGTGAGATTAAGGAAAAGGCTCACTCGGTTTAAGTGACTGTTTGAGAGAGGGAAAGGGTTGGAATAGACCCGGCCTTTGTGGCCTCCTCAACGGGGACTAGGTTCTTTGGAACCGAACCTCGGTAAAACAAATCACCGTGTCTACTCGTTTGATTCTCACTTGATTTGTTTTGCACTCTTTCCTCTCTGTAACGTTTCCTTGCTAGTATTGATTTGAGTTTGCTCCCATACATCATCCGCACTCTTTGAGCAACTCCTAGCAAGAGAAACAACCTTTCGGACTTGAATTTACTTCTAACGCTAACCCCGGCCTTAGTGTGTGTTTAAGTTTATAAATTTCAGGTTTCACCTATTCACCATCCTCTAGGCGACTTTCAAGAAGACTATTCTTTTTGGAGTCATATAATGTGTAGTCACTTATTTTCTCTACATCCTAGTATCTGGGAAATTGTTGAAAATGGAATGCATTTTGATAGTATTGATAATCCCATTTTGATTAATGAGCAAATACATAAAAATGCCCAAGCTACTACTGTTTTGTTAGCATCTCTATGCAGGGATGAATACAACAAAGTCAGTGGCTTGGACAATGCCAAGCAAATATGGGATACCCTCAAGATCTCTCACAGGTGTAATGACGCCACCATGATTACTAATATGGAACTGGTGGAAGACGAGCTGGGGAGATTCGCCATGATAAGGGGAAAAGAGCCAACCCAAACTTACAACAGGCTCAAGACCCTGGTGAACAAGATTCGAAGCTATGCAAGTACAAGATGGACGAATCATGACGCCGTCCAACTGATGCTAAGGTCATTTATCGTTATTGATCCTCATCTTGTAAATCTTATCCATGAGAATCCAAGGTACACAAAGATGACGCCCAAGAAAATTCTCAGAAAATTCGTGAGCGGGCGCATGATGGTGAAGGAAGCGAGGTATGTGGACGATGCTGCAAACGGACTGCTTCCTCTCTACGAGCTGCAGCTTGTTGCTCTCAAAGCAACAAGTAGCAAGGAGGCGCTACCTAGCAAGGTAGCACAAGTGGAGGCTGCCGAGCTCAACGAGGATGAAATGGCGCTTATAATCAAGCACTTCAAGACTGCCTTGAAGGGACGCAAGGAATATCCTAACAAGAACAAGTCAAGGGGAAAGCGCTCTTGCTTTAAGTGCGGTAAGTCAGGTCATTTTATAGCACAATATCCCGATAATGACAATGACCAGGCACAAGAAAAGAAAGGGAAGAAGGAAAGGAAGAAGAACTACAGGAAGGCAAAGGGCGAGGCGCACATTGGAAAAGAATGGGACTATAACTTTTCTTCATCTGACTCCGACGATCAAGGACTAGCTGCCTCCGTCTTCGACAAGTCCTCCCTCTTCCCCAATGAACGCCACACGTGCCTCATGTCTAAGGAGAAGAAGGTACGTACACGAGATACACCTAAGTACACTTCTTCTAGTGATGAGGAATCTTCTGATGATGAGGTAGATTATAGTGACTTATTTAAGGGATTAGATAGATCTAAAGTAGATAAGATAAATGAATTGATGCCCTTAATGAAAAAGATATGTTGTTAGAAAAGCAAGAAGATATTCTTTATGAGGAACATGATAAATTTATTAATGTTCAAAAATCTCTTGCTCTAGAAATTAAGAAAAATAAACTATTATCTTCTGAGTTATTTACTTGTAATGATTTCATTTCTAGTCTTAAGAGTTTAAATGCTGATTTAAATACTAAGCTAGAAAAGTTAATGTGGCTAGTTCATGTGTAGAGCATGTTGTTATCTACAATAGGTGTAAAGATTTTGATATTGATACTTGCAATGAACATGTCTCTACCATTCTTAAGTTGAACAATGATGTTGCTAATCTTAATGCTCAACTTAAAACTTGCAAAAATGATTATGAGAAGCTAAAATTTGCCAGGGATGCCTACACCATTGGTAGACACCCCTCAATTAAGGATGGACTTGGTTTCCAAAAGGGAACCAAGAACTTAACAAGCCAAAGGATCTCTAATCTCAACAAGGAGAAAGGAAAGGCTCCTAAGGCTAGTAGCTCTCATTCTTCTCATGACCAAAAGAACCATGCTTATCTTTATGCTCATGTTAAGAATGTTTCTAGTATTGCTCATCATGATAGGTGTCATAATCATGCTTCTTTACCTGTATGTCATGATGATGCATTCAATTCTCATGCCATGTTTGCATCTAGTTCTTCATATGCTCATGGTAGGAATAGATCTAGGCACCATCATGTTGCTTCTAATGCGCCTAGAAAGGCATCAAATGGACCAACAATGCTTTATCAAACATGTGATGCTTCATTTGTTCTTTTATGCAAAAATGATAAAGTAGTTGCTAGAAGTTTGGGACCTAAGTGCAAGAGAGACAAAACTTGCATCTGGAGAAGAAAATGTTCACCTCCTACGTCACGAACAAGGATTCCCAAGACACTATCATTTTTGGAGATGGGAACCAAGGCAAGGTCAACGGTTTGGTCAAAATAGCCATCACTGCTGAGCATCCAATTTCAAATGTGTTTCTAGTAGAATCGCTCAGGTACAATTTGTTCTTTGTAAGCCAATTATGTCATATGGGTTATAATTATTTATTTATAAATGTTGATGTATCTGTCTTTAGAAGAAGTGATGGTTCATTAGCTTTTAAGGGTGTATTAGACGACAAGCTCTATTTATTTGATTTATCAAAAGAGAATACCGATCTAGATGCAAGCTTAATCGCTAAGACTAATATGGGTTGGCTCTGGCATCACCGTCTAGCACATGTTGGGATGAAGAATCTTCATAAGCTTCTAAAGGGTGAACATGTGTTAGGACTAAACGATGTATGTTTTGAGAAAGAAAGACCTTGTGTAGCGTGGCAGTCAGGAAAACAGGTGGGAACCACTCATCAAAGCAAGAACGTGATGACTATATCAAGACCATTGGAGCTCCTACATATGGATCTCTTCGGGCATGTTGCTTACCTTAGCATCGGGGGAAGTAAGTATGGTCTTGTAATTATTGATGATTTTCCCCGCTTCACTTAAGTGTTCTTTTTGCAGGATAAATCTGAAACCCAAGGAACATTAAAGCGCTTCCTAAGAAGAGCTCAAAATGACTTTGAGCTAAAGGTGAAAAAGATAAGGAGCGATAATGGATCTGAGTTTAAGAATCTTCAAGTAGAAGAGTATCTTGAGGAGAAAGTCATCAAGCATGAGTTCTCTGCTCCCTACACACCGCAGCAAAATGGTGTAGTAGAGAGGAAGAATAGGATGCTAATTGACATGGCGAGGACAATGCTTGGAGAGTACAAGACACCTGAGCGGTTTTGGTTGGAAGCTGTGAATACAGTCTGCCATTCCATAAATCGGCTCTATCTACATCGCCTCCTCAAGAAGACATCATATGAACTCCTAACTGGTAACAAACCCAACGTTTCTTACTTTCGTGTATTTGGGAACAAATGCTACATCTTGGTAAAGAAAGGTAGACATTCGAAGTTTGCTCCCAAAGTTGTAGAAGGGTTTTTACTAGGTTATGACTCAAATACAAAGGTGTATAGGGTCTTCAACAAATCATCAGGATTAGTTGAAGTCTCTAGCGACATTGTATTTGATGAAACTAATGGCTCTCCAAGAGAGCAAGTTGATCTTGATGATGTAGATGAGGATGAGGTTCCAACGGCCGCAATGCAAATAATGGCAATAGGTGATGTGCGACCGTAGGAACAACAAGAATAAGATCAACCTTCTTCCTCTACATTGGTGCATCCCTCAACTCAAGATGAGGAACATGTACCTCAAGATGAAGGCTTGGATCGAGGGGGAGCACATGGAGAACATGATAAGGAGGAAGAAGCACCACAAGCTCCTCCAACTCAAGTCCGGGCGACAATACAAAGGAATCATCCAATGGATCAAATTCTAGGTGATATCAGCAAGGGAGTAACTACTCGTTCATGTTTAGCTAATTTTTGTGAGCATTACTCATTTGTTTCTTCTATTGAGCTTTTCAGGGCAGAAGAAGCCTTGCAGGATCCGGACTGGGTGTTGGCCATGTAGGAAGAGCTCAACAACTTCAAGAGAAATGAAGTTTGGAGCCTGGTGCCAACATGTCCGAAGCAAAACGTTGTGGGAACTAAGTGGGTGTTCCTCAACAAACAAGATGAGCACGGGGTGGTGACAAGAAACAAGGCTCGACTTGTGGCAAAAGGTTATGCCCAAGTCACAGGTTTGGATTTTGAGGAGACTTTCGCTCCCATAGCTAGGCTTGAATCAATTCTCATATTATTGGCCTATGCTGCTCACCACTCATTTCAGTTATTTCAAATGGACGTGAAGAGCGCCTTCCTCAATGGACCAATCAAGGAGGAAGTTTATGTGGAACAACCCCCTAGCTTCGAGGATGACATGTATCCCGACCACGTCTACAGGCTCTCTAAGGCGCTCTATGGACTTAAGCAAGCCCAAGAGCATGGTATGAATGCCTTAGAGATTTCCATATTCTAATGCTTTCAAGGTTGGTAAAGATGATCCTACTCTCTTTACTAAGACTTGTAATGGTGATCTTTTTGTATGCCAAATATATGTCGATGACATAATATTTGGTTCTACTAATCAAAAGTCTTGTGAGGAGTTTAGTAGGGTGATGATGCAAAAATTCGAGATGTCTATGATGGGCGAGTTGAACTACTTCCTTGGATTCCAAGTGAAGTAACTCAAGGTAGGGCCTTCATCTCTATAACAAAGTACACCCAAGACTTTCTCAAGAGGTTTGGGATGAAGGATGCTAAGCCCACAAAAACACCGATGGGAACGGATAGGTACTTGGACCTCAACAAAGGAGGTAAGTCCATTGATCAAAAGGCATACCGGTCTATGATAGGTTCTTTGCTTTATCTTTGTGCTAGTAGTCTGGATATTATGCTAAGTGTATGCATGTGTGCTAGATTTCAATCCGAACCCAGGGAATGTCACCTTATGGCCGTTAAGCGAATTCTTAGATATTTAGTTTCTATGCCTTGCTTTGGGATCTGGTATCCAAAGGGGTCTACCTTTGACTTAATCGGATAATCAGACTCCAACTATGTCGGGTGCAAGGTTGATAGGATGAGCACATCAGGGACTTGTCAGTTTCTAGGAAGGTCCCTGGCATCTTGGAGATCTAAGAAACAAACTTATGTTGCCCTATCCACCGTTGAGGCCGAGTATGTTGCCGCAGGACAGTGTTGCACACAACTACTTTGGATGAGGCAAACCCTTCGGGACTTTGGCTACAATCTGAGCAAAGTCCAACTCCTATGTGATAATTAGAGTGTAATCCGCTTAGTGGATAATCCTGTTGAACACAACCGCACTAAGCATATAGACATCCTGCATCACTTTTTGAGAGACCACCAGCAAAGGGGAGATATCGATATTTACCATATTAGCACCAAGAACTAGCTAGCCGATATCTTCACCAAGCCTTTAGATGAGAAAAGGTTTTGCAGGTTGTGTAGTAAGCTAAATGTCTTAGATTCGCGTAACTTGGATTGATCTATAGTATACATGTGTTTTATGCCTTTGATCATGTCATCCTCGGACCTCACAAGTCCCTATGCAAATGATGCACATGTCTAGGGGGAGGATGTACTACAACTTGATCCTTTGTGACTAACGTGTCTGTTTGAGTATTTTTGATATAGTCTCAAATTGAATTGAAAGGGAAAATGTGAACTCGAACAAAGAAAGGGCTTCCACTACATTTCAGTATCAATGTATCTTGTCCCTAGTTCTTATTTGTGTTCTCATTGCCTTTTGATCTTATTTGACATTTTTGTGAGACAATGGGGTTAGAGGACCAACAAGTTCTTCTGTTTTAGTGCTTAATGCCAAAGGGGAGAAATTAAGGCCAAAGCAACTGGATCAGCCAACCACTTGTGAATTTCAAAATTTTAGTGTTAATGTCTTTGTGTTTGATCAAAACCCTCTTATTGCAAAAATTGTTCTCTTATGGGGGAGAAATTCGATTATGGGAAGGGGGGAGTTTTTGTCATTTGATCAAATCTACTCTTGAAAAATCTTTTGATTTGCCAAAACAAGTGTTTTTGACATAGAGATAGGAAAAAGAATTTATTTTGTGAAAATAAACCAAGTGGTGGCAAAAGTGATCCGAATATGCCAAATCTTATGTGAGATAAATTGTCCTTCAAATTTGCACTCTTTAGCTTCTCTTGAAAATGTTGTTGCACTTTGAGTTGCTTTTAATGTGTTGGCATAAATCACCAAAAAGGGGGAGATTGAAAGGGAAATGTGCCCTTAGGCCATTTCTATAAATGTTTTGGTGATTAGATTCCCAACACATATTGTTTTAGTGGATATGTGCTGAAGTGTTAAAGGAATGCAAATCAAGAATCAAGGTATGTCTCTAGCCTTAGTGAATTGTTTTTGGTACTAACATATTCCTCTAAGTGCTAGGAACCTTGTCAAATCAAATGAGATTGGATCGGAGAAAGTTGGCAGTGCCCAGCTAGACTTGCACCAGCCTGCGGTCTGTCTAGTGTGAACCGAACACTATCCGGTGCCTAGGCTAGAGCGCACGAAAAACTTGCTACTCTCAGGAATTGCTGGGGACGCTTCAGCTAAAATTCATCGGACTGTCTGATGTGCATCGGACTGTCCGGTGAGCCAGCAGCGCCTGCGCTAACGGTCGACAGCGCGCGACACGTGGCCAGCGCCAACGGTCACCAGGCTGCACCGGACTGTCCGGTGTGCCATGATGGTCGGTGGCTGCAACGGTTGGCATCGCTAAAGAAGGAAAGAAATCGCAACTGTTCACTGTCCGGTGGGGCACCGGACTGTCCGGTGCGCCCACGGACCGCCTATCAAATGGAGCTCCAATGGCTCCTACATGCCTTGGGGCTATAAAAGGGACCCCTAGGCGCATGGAGCAGTACACCAAGCACCTCTTGAACATCCTAAGTCGTCGAGATCTCGCATTCGCGCATTTGATTCACTATGTTAGAGATTTGAGCACTTTCTGAGTTGTAACTTCGCTGTGCTGATTTCTTGTGCTCATTCTCGTCTTGTGTGCGTGTTAGTGCTGTGACTCTCGCTTTTATGTGTTTTGCTATTCCCACCTTACTCTTGTGGTTTCATTGTGATCAATCTTGTGAGGGTGAGAGGCTCCAACTTGTGGAGATTCCTCACAAAGGGGATAAAAATGAGATAAAGAGAACCGTGGTATTCAAGTGGATCATTGGATCACTTGAAAGGGGTTGAGTGCAACCCTCGTCCATTGGGATGCCACAACATAGACTAGGCAAGCGTTCCACTTGGCCGAACCACGGGATAAAAATCGCTGTCACATGTCTTCATTCTTGTGTGATTCTCTCTACTCACTTTATAATTGCTCCAAGTTCAATACTCATCTTGTGAAGAGAAATTAAGTGAAGAAGTTCTCTTCTCGTTCTCTCCCTCTCTAGTCATAGCACCTTGGTTTTGACTTCACTAACATTTCATAAACCAAGTTTGCTTTGTTTAGTCTTGATTTTTACAAGATCACCTATTCACCCCCCCCCCGCTCTAGGTGCTCTGAGTACTTCTATATTTGTTATTAACATTTAGTTGATCGCACTAGTGTTGTGTCGTGTTGTCCATCGATATCGTCAAGTGAATCTTTTAGGGCTTCCTCAACCACATTCTCATTGTTATGTTGCACACATGGCGAACCATAATCAAGTTTGACTGGTAGGACTACATCCACTCCATAGATCAAGAAGAATAGAGTGAACCCAATCGATCTACATGGTATTGTCCTTAGATACCATATGACCGCTAGGAGTTCTTCCACCCATCTGTTGCCACACCCGGATTTTGGGCCAAACCTAGGTGTGAATCAAATGTGTGCTAGGATCAAGTCTCACACATGATGACTCATGATATAGAAATGAATGTCACATATTTAATATATAATGAAGTTCTATACAAAATAGTTAAATAATTACATCATACGAAGACAATGATCCATCAACCATAGTTGACTGGGAGACGACAGTCTAGACCTCTCACATACTCATCATGGCATCCTTCATGTTCCTTATCTTGTAGTACCTATCATTGACCTGGGGGATGTGAATAGAGCAAGGGTGAGCTCACATATGTTCATCGCTCAATAAGTTGTGGGGAATAATGTGCATGAGCTCACTTACAGTGGGGCTCATGTGAAGTGTAAGGCTTACCAAAGGAGATGGTTAAAGCTGAGCATTGCTTTTAAAGTTGGTCAAAGTTTTATTAGCAGTTACTAAGTATAAGTAGATACCAACCTAATTAAGTAAGAGATCACAATTAATAATAACACCCACAATGCAATGCATATGACAAATTAAGTTTAGTTCCATAGATTACACATGTGAGGGTCTGAGTTGCTCATGACCTTGAGCATGACTAATATACCAGTTTTACACTCTACAGAGGTTGTACATCTTTACCCACAAGTTGTGTTACCCATTTGCCAAGGGATCATGACTTCTTATTCATCTCTGCTAAGGAGACGAGGCAGGGTAGCACTACGAGGCCTTTACAAAGTTCCACTAGCTTCAGAAAACCCGCTATGGTTTCTGAGAAGGGCAATATAGGAATCCCTCATCCGAAAAGCCATCGCAGCATGATCGACCCGAGAACCTCCCTACACGCAGCTCCTTTACCACCCTTGCCCCTTTCGGGTAAGGTAGTCCTCCACTAGCTTTCCTAATTAGTCAGCCAATGGCATCCCATACCACCCTTGTGGTAGCACTCTTTTCCTAGGTGGTTCTCCATGTTCCAATTACCATAATGATCTTATCATGAACAGTAATTAAAACAACAACATAATTGGAACATGATCATAATATAACATTAGTTTCCCAAAACCAGGTAGAGTAATAGAAAATCTACCCAATAGTTCTTTTGTTTGCAAGGTGTGGGATAAACAATGCTAGGGAAACCTATTGGGTCCCATCAAATTAACCTGAGCATATCACAATGATTAATAGGAACATTATTAGGTAGAGAAAAGTGATCAAGGGCACAACTTGCCTTAGACTTGAGATCCTTAGGTACTTTACCAACTTGGTCTTCAGATTCTCGTGACCTCATTGCTACTCGTAGCAATACATACAAATAAACAAGAAGTACATAAAATAATAGTACACCAAACATGATAACAAACAACGTAAGAATATTCTACGCACTGCTACGAGGTCACATGTTCAATAACCACTAGAATCAGAGTCATGGTTAGAAAGTTATGATTTTCGGAAGATTTATGTGATTAAACAGGAAACTATGTTCTATGTTGATTGTTATAAATCATGTGAAAAAGGATATTCTAAAGAAATAACTAACTTAAGCTTAATCCAAGTTATAGCTTAAGTAGGAATCATATGTTAGTCAACTTATTATTATAGACATATTAACTTTGACTAGAAAGGTTAATATACTAACATAGGTTAAACAAAGTACCTATTTATAAAAGTTATGGGACATGATCAAATAATATTGTTATTGTGTAGATAACTTTATTGCGGAACTAACGTAATCTGAACGGGTCAATTCGGAGTTAAAAACATGTGAGTTATGATTTTTTGAAGCTTATAGGTTTATGTATATACTGAAAATTCATTTTCTTATTAATCTATGGATATCCTAGAGCTGAGGACGACGACCACTATTTCTCATAAACTCAGGGTTGAATCTATAAAGAAAAGGACCTAATTGTAATCACTTTTGAACTGGCGTGGATAGCGGGTTGTTTCTTATAAAGGGTAGGGTCTATTTAGCAAATCTACACACCACAAAGGTATCGGCGTAAGCTGGCCGTTGGATCAACGGTCAGCGGTGGAGATCAGATCGAGTCTTCATTAAAGAGGTATGGACTAGTAGCCATCGGATCAAGATCAATGACTTCTACACACCCGCGGACCAGTATTCGATCTAAACCCTCCGATCGATGATCAAGGGCTGCCGGTTAATGGGGCGAAGTGGTACGCTAAGGACTCATTTGTTTCGTTGGAATTGAATTCCATTTTAATAATTGTTGGGGACTTGTTCTCAAATGCTATAAGTTAAGAACAAGGCAACACAGAAAATGTTAAACGTTACAATCCTTCGTCCCTCGAAGCATTATTTCCCTTGGGATATAATGATCTTCGGACGAAGGTTGTGAAGGGCATACCTTCATCGATGCAACAGATAATGATGAAGAAAGAACCATATAAAACATAAAAGATAATATAAACAGTCATATGTTATTATTAGCCCATTTCTATTTTATCACTATGGGAAAATAGAAATGATAACAAATTACAAGTGTACCTTCGGCTTGAAAGAAGGTAAAAATACAAGTGTGGCGCGAAAGCAAATACCCAGTCAGCGTGAACAGTACGGGAGCACTGTTCATCTATTTATAGGCACGGGACTCAGCCCATGTAAAATTACACCCATGTCCTTTACATTTGCTAATAACTCTATATTAATCCGTCGAGGTCTAAATAGCCTTTTCATCTTTAAGTCGGTTTCCTTTTTCGTTATCATGCCGAAGCTCTTCTGCGCACAGCTTTGGCTCTGCGCCATCCTTCGTATTCCTTTAGTGCTTCTTCACACTGTGGCTTTAACTCAAGTCCGAAGATACCTGTTCATGCATTATACTTCCAGAAACATTGTTAAATTATGTTTTTGAGGACCTTCGGAAGCCGAAGGCCCCCAACAGTAGCCCCTCGCAATATTAATTTGTTAGAATGATAAATTCAGATTGCGATATGGACGAAGGCCCTAAGCCGAAGGTCCGAAAAAACACCTTCCCTTTGCTAGAATAGTAACAGTCACTGACAAGCGGGTCCTTCCAGTTTTCAACGCACTAGGCGTATAAATAAGAGCGCACCACGAGCTCATTTGGCACGCTTTCTTGCCATCTGCTCTTGCTTACTCAATTTCTAGCTCTTGCGCACCAACATTTGCTTGGCTTTTTAAAATATTTCAAGCTTCGGCTTTGAGAGAATTTTTTCAGCATTTCCAAAGATGTCTCAAGATAAAAAAAAGTTGTTGCTGAAACGAAGCTGAGCCTTTCTAAGGAGAAGAATCTTGGCTTTCTTGAATCAATAGCGAAGACAAATACAGAGAAGATTACAAGGGAGATTTTGGAAGGTTTATCTGAAGACACTGGTGATAGTGACAGTTATGATGTGGAAAATGGTGGCGAAGACTCCAAAGATCGACCCTAGCGACCAAGTCATACAGTTTTTGGAAAATCAACTATTAAACAGAGTTATCTCGACAATATGAGGGGAAGGTACTTTCGAGATGTGTCTATTGTGAGGGCTGACAACGGAGACAAGACTTCTCCTACTCCCGAAGAGAACGAAGTTGTGATCTTCCGAAGCTTCTTCAAGGCTGGACTTCGGTTCCCCCTAAGCAGTTTTGTGGTGGAAGTTCTGAAGACATACCAGGTTTACCTTCATCAAATTACGCCCGAAGCAATCATAAGAATGGGGATCTTCGTATGGGCTGTAAGGAGTCAAGGCTTGGAGCCAAATGCAAAAAGTTTCTGTAGTATGCACGAACTGTTATATGAGACAAAACCTTGGGGTAAGGAGCAGTATCATAACAATTTTGGGTGCTATAGCTTCGTTGCTCGCTCTGGGTCAAGCTGCCCCGTGCCAACCTTTCGGAAAAGATAGCCTGGAGATTAGATGAAAGAATGGTTCTATGTGAAAAATGATTTAAAGGCACGAGAGGATATTAAAGGGATTATCATGTGCCCTATCTGGCAACGCTTTGGCCTCCGAAAACCGAAGGTAGAAATTGATGAAGCGGCCGAAGAATGTCGCAAGGCCTTCGGCTTAGTTTGCTCTTTCATCGGGACAAGAGACTTAGTTCAAGAGGATATGACATTGGTAGCCAACTGAGAGATGCCAAAAGAATCCATCAGCAATCCCCATGAAGGTGGTTTGGTTCGACTAAAATATACCTTCAGGTTTAGAGACCAGTTTATCGAGCCAGACGACGACTGGCTGAAAAGCGTCGAAGCTACAAGTGATGAGCTGCTTGGGCTGTATTCCAAAGCGGAAGACAATGCGCTATCTACGGCCTTTGGAGGCCGAAAAAGAAGAGACTAAATAGAGTTTTTGTTGCTATTGGGTTCATGTACCCTAACTACCGCTACCCGTCGCGGGGGCAAAAAAGGAAGAATGCAACTTCCGGGAAAGACGATGCTTCAGTTGCTCCAAGCGAGCCCGCGCCAAAGAGCAAAAAGGTGAAAGTCCTTACTCATCGATCGCGCTTCATCGAACCGGCCATAGTGCTCGAATTTGGCGGTGAAACATCTTCGGTGACCGAAGCCAAAGAACCTATGATTACACAGAAAACTGAAGAGCCAGCTGCAATGCTGAAGGCGTCATCAGCCAAATCAGATGAGTCAAAGGCCACTAATATTGAAGAGATAGCGGTCGAGAAAACAAAGACATTAGAAGTTATAAGCCCTTTGGCAAAGGTGACAATGCCGAAGGCACAAAAAGATCTTACAACGACTCCCAAGAGGAAGAGGATGGTGAACGTATTAGATGTGCTGGAAACAATAAAAACTTCAAGCTCTACTCCAAAGAAGACTGTCGAAGCTTCGAAACCACAAATTGAGGCAAAACTATCCGAAGCCGAAGCTGCCAAGAGCCAAGACCGAAGCTGGGCCCTCAGAGCCCGCCAAGGAGAAATCCTTGGAAATAGAAGAAGAAACGGAAAAAGAGGCTGCAGAAGAAATTCTGTCTGAAAAAACTGCCATTCCTATTCCCGAAGCATCTTCCGAAGCTCTCGATTATATTATACGACATGCTTCGGGAAAGAGGTTATCTGCAGAAGAGAAGCGAGAAGCCCAATGTTATGCCCAGAGACTGAAATATCTGAAAGGGGCGTTGATATTCAACGGCAGCGGAGAAGAAGACTTCTTGTATTGTCTCCCGGACAACAAAGAGATTTCTGTCTGCCGGGAGATGAGCAGGAGCTTCGAATTCCCGACACTAGAAGAGGGGCTCTCGGTGCTATCAAAAGATGAATTGGCCGACAGCTTAGCATACAATAGCTTAAAGGTGGGAGAATTAGATTCTTGTACTTAAAAATAAAATTGTCCATTTGCTTATACTTAATACCGCACTCCTTTTGTAGGGCCTTATTCTTAGCAACGCCCTCAGGGCGCAAAAAAGTGCCGAAGACGAAGGATGTGCTATAGCTCTGAGCAACCTTCGTTTCGAAGTAATTGAACTAAGGAACGAAGGTCTTGAAAAAGATAAAATATTAAACTCATTAGTGAATAAGATAAAAGAAGACGAAGCTACTTCCAAATCCCAAGTTGAAGCCCAGAAATGTGAAATTGAAGATCTTCGGAAACAGCTGGCTGAGGCGAATTTAAAATGCGCTATCGCCGAAGCTGACCGAGACGCCAGTAACTATTGGAAAAATTATTGGGAGAAGATAGTTGTAGAACTTCACTCTTCGAAAGAGAAATGTTATGAAAAATCTATAGAATGTGTAAATAAAATAAAAGCTAGCTTCGCCAAAGTTGGCGCATACTCTAGCGAGGATAACTTCGTAAGAGGCGATTCTGAGGGCCCGATTGACTGGATCAGCAACGAGGCCAAAGCTTTTGAGGAAATTTTGAGCGGTCGTGGGGATGTCTACGCCTTCTCAGGTGCCAGAGGGATTGCGGCTATTTTGGAGAAGTCCGGTTGCGAGCATGTGAAAGCTTTGGCCCAAGCCGAAGCTACTTTATCCATTGAAGATACAAAAGACCCCTCGGCCGAAGCAAGCTTAGTTGGCGGAAAATTTTTCACTGACATCTGGGAGAATGGCGGCCGAGGGATGGCCCACGAGATAATAAAAAAGAGTGAAAAAGATTCTCACGATGCAAAAGAAGCAACAAAGGCAGCTGAGAAAGCTGCGGAACTCGAGAGGCGGATAGGTATTGCTTAATAATTTTTAACTTTATTTTCTAATTTTGTGACTTCGAACTTATTTACGTTTTCTACCGCAGCTGAACTATCTCCTTCCCTGGAGCTCTTCGAGCCAACGGTCGCCCCAGAAGCAAAGAAAGAAGATGAGATCATTAAAATAGCCGAAGCTATTTTGGACGAAGCTGTTGCTCAACTGTTAAACAAAACTGTAGAAGCAGTTTTAAAAGAAGAATAGCTGTTATTGTAAAAACATTTGGAATATAATATTTGTTGAACAAAGTATGGAACATCTTGTAGTCTTGAATGTAATATATAAGCTATTTGTGACTCAATTCTTTACGATGCATGAAACTTTACGTACATACCATTTTTGAGCCTTCGGCGAAAAAACACCTTCCCTTCTTTTCATGCCTCGTGAAGAATATCCATATTCCGTAAAAACATTAAACTTCGTGAGCAATAGATTTCTTTCCACATTAGAGTTGATGAAGCTGCCTTGGCACAACTTCTTCGAAGCAATTTCCGAAGATCAATATTATATCCCCTTCTTGTGCCATTGATGCGATATGATGTATGATGTTATGCTATGCAAATGATGTGATGATGTTATACTATGCAAAATGATATTCGTGCCGAAGATACACACACATTCCCTCAGCGGTATACACAATCACTTTGCCGTTTATTTTTCGGCTTCACCGCTTATTTTTCGGTGTATCAGCGTTGACTTTTCACTGTAAATTCTGCATCCCCTTAGGAACGTCTTTTGAACTTCTTTGCCTTCTATTTCGACGGTATTCGCGTTGACTTTTCGCGCTTCGCCTTATATTTCAGCGGAATCAGCGTTTATTTTTCGTTGTAAGCTCTGCATTCCCTTTGGAACGACTTTTGAGCAGAAAACTTACGCTGCGCTCCCTTAGGAACGACTTTTTGTAGCTTCGGCAAGCTTACGCTGCGTTCCGTGGAACGACTTTTTGTAGCTTCGGAGATGTTTTTTGTAGCCACAAGTTCTCTTAGGAACGAATGTTCATGCTTCGGTAACTTTCGGACTTCGTAAGTCTATGAAGAAGGTATATTATATCATGACAATAATGAAGCTATTACAAGAATCTAAAAACAACAAAAGGAACTGTGCTTTTAATGATTGCCCCTTATTAAAAAGAAAATGATGGCGAATGCAAAAAACTGTTGCAGAGGTAGGATATCTTCTAGTAGATGTGCTTCGATTCTAGCATAGTGTTGTTGACTATGCGAGCTTCGGACTCCTCTCTGAAGTCTCGTTGCTGGTGAGTGTGCTGGCTCCCTTCTGGCTGCTGGCCTCGTTGCATTGGTGGTGGAGGTGGAGGCTATTGCCAAGATGCCTGAGGTTGACTTGCCGAAGCAACAGAAGCTGCAGGATGGTTACCCACATACTCTGGGATGTACGGTGAATGATACAAAGCAGTATGCATAACTTGCTTCGACTGGTTCTGTTGGGCTGCAGCTTCTGCTATCTCGTTATGTTTCTAGATGGTGACATGACACATCCTTGTAGTATGGCCCTTGTCCTCACCGCAGTATAGACAATAAATTTTCCTGGGCTAATCCCCAAACCTTCCACTGAAGCCCCTGGCGCCTCTGCCCCTTGGAGCTGAAGGCCGAGGATAGCTTTGTTGCTGTCCCAAAGCTTGGGAAGAATATTGCGGCCTCTGTTGCAGACTTCCTCTATCGTCATTCTGAGCGGAGTGGATCGACCTGACGTGCCTTGGATGGATTCTCCCTCCGAAGCCCCTGGTCATCTCTGAAAACCTGTAAGCTTCCTCCCTTCTCTGACGAAAGTCATTATCAGCGCGAATGTATTCATCCATCTTTTGGAGCAGCTTCTCCAGAGTCTAAGGGGGTTTCCTGGCGAAGTATTGGGTTGTAGGTCCTGGCCGAAGCCCCTTGATCATGGCCTCAATGACAATTTCATTGGGCACCGTTGGCGCCTGTGCCCTCAGACGCAAGAACCTTCAAACATACGCCTGAAGGTATTCTTCGTGATCTTGGGTGCACTAGAACAAAGCTTGAGCGGTGACTGGCTTCGTTTGAAACCCTTGGAAACTGGTGATCAGCAAGTCCTTCAGCTTCTGCCATGATGTGATTGTTCCTGGCCGAAGAGAGGAGTACCAGGTTTGTGCAACATTCTTGACTGCCATGACGAAAGACTTCGCCATGACTGCAGTATTGCCACCATATGAAGATATGGTTGCTTCGTAGCTCATCAGAAACTGCTTCGGATCTGAGTGTCCGTCATACATGGGGAGCTGGGGTGGCTTGTAAGACGGGGGCCAAGGTGTAGCCTGTAGTTCTGTTGACAGAGGAGAAGCATCATCAAAAGCAAAATTTCCATAATGGAAATCCTCATACCAGTCATCCTCGTTGAAGAAGCCCTCTTGATGAAGCTCTCTGTGTTGGAGCCTTCGGTTTTGCTCATCTTGAGCAAGATGACGAACTTCTTCAGTGGCTTCATCTATCTGCCTTTGTAGGTCAGCTAGTCGAGCCATCTTTTCCTTCTTCCTTTGCACTTGCTGATGGAGCATCTCCATATTCCTAATCTCTTGGTCCAAGTCGTCCTCCTGGGGCGTTGGACTGGTGACCTTCCTCTTCTGGCTTCGGGCCTCTCGAAGAAAAAGGGTGTCCTGGTTCGGGTCCAGCGGCTGCAGAGCGGCAGTCCCTGTCGCTGAAGCTTTCTTTGGCGGCATGACGAAAGTTGATGCTTGCCGAAGGTGGTCGAAAAGGGTTCACCAGAGGTGGGCGCCAATGTTGGGGACTTGTTCTCAAATGCTATAAGTTAAGAACAAGGCAACACAGAAAATGTTAAACGTTGCAATCCTTCGTCCCTCGAAGCATTATTTCCCTTGGGATATAATGATCTTTGGACGAAGGTTGTGAAGGGCATACCTTCATCGATGCAACATATAATGATGAAGAAAGAATCATATAAAACATAAAAGATAATATAAACAGTCATATGTTATTATTAGCCCATTTCTATTTTATCACTATGGGAAAATAGAAATGATAACAAATTACAAGTGTACCTTCGGCTTGAAAGAAGGTAAAAATACAAGCGTGGCGCGAAAGCAAATACCCAGTCAGCGTAAACAGTACGGGAGCACTGTTCATCTATTTATAGGCACGGGACGCAGCCCATGTAAAATTACACCCATGTCCTTTACATTTGCTAATAACTCTATATTAATCCATCGAGGTCTAAATAGCCTTTTCATCTTTAAGTCGGTTTCCTTTTCTGTTATCATGTCGAAGCTCTTCTGCGCACAGCTTCGGCTCTGCGCCATCCTTCGTATTCCTTTAGTGCTTCTTCACACTGTGGCTTTAACTCAAGTCCGAAGATACTTGTTCATGCATTATACTTCCAGGAACATTGTTAAATCATGTTTTTGAGGACCTTCGGAAGCCAAAGGCCCCCAACAGTAATTATAATTTAGACAAAACTAATTAAGTTTATATATTTATATATGTAATATATTTGTATATTATCCTAAATCATATGAGAGAGATAGTTATATACTACATTTATGTTATAACGAAGCAAGTAGAAGAATGTGCTATAAGTTGTACATCGGAAAAATAGCATGTAAATCTATAGAATCAATTTCCATCTTCCACCCCTTGAATTTGGGATAGGCTTATATGATAACTTTGGAAAGTAGTGGAATGTCACATTCTAAAAAATAGCCTATTCCATTAGTAAGATTCCAATTCCTTAAAATGAAAGGAAACAAACGGGGCCTAAGTGTAATCCCGACCACCCCTTCTACGATCAATGGCCTATACAAACAGGTGAGTGGATCAAATCTGGATCGCTCATGATTCAATCAATGACCCAGATCTTCTCTCCTTCCTCCAGGATAGTCAGCCGAGGGCGCAGGTCATCCTGCGGTGGTACCATTGCAGTGGCCCAGAAAATCACACGCTCAGAGTTTGTTACAGCAACTCCAGTAGTTTTCTAATAGACTTTCTAAATCAACAATTCAAGTAGTTAACACAAAAACTCATCTCTAACAGTTCTCTAAATGAACTTTCTAAATCTAACAACTTCTCATCTAACCTTATTTCCTTTCTACATTTAGCAACCATTTAGCAACTCTCTAAACAAAAATGTTTACTGTATCATGTAGATAAGGAAGGTAATTAATGACATTTATGACTTTATTTTTTATGTGGATAGATACAAAACAAAACTACAACCTAAATTTAGAGAACTATTGAAGAACTCACATTTTTTTACTCCCAAAGTTATTTAGCAACTTTTTAAATCTGTGATTTAGAGAGCTAAAATTTAGCTAACTATTGGAGTTGCTCTTACGGTATTTGAGGTTAGCTGCTGGAAGACGAAGCTCCTGTGAGCTTGGCCCCACATGGCGGCAATAGCCAATTTCCTGAGAGCACAGAGGGAGATCGATGCCCGGGCCCACATTCAGCTACACCAAGGCCAGAGAAGTTGGGTGCGAGCGAGTACGCGAGATCTAAGGCGGGAGCTGAGGGATTGGCACGTGGGCCCGATATGTCAGTGACGCTCGCGTGCAGAAGGCGGAAACTGGTTGCTTGGGGCCACGTGTCGGCGCTTGATGAAACTGGGCTGGCGGCCACGAAGTCAAAGTGGGCCGATAGAGTGGGTCTAAGTGGACCAGGCGCAAGGTTTTGGCCCAGTTACAGGTTTCCTTATTTCTTTTTCTTTTATTTCCTATTTTGTTTTCATTCTAAATTCAAAATTTCAAATTAAGTTCACATCTAAGTTGGAGTTTTAACCACTTTTTAAATGATCAAACAAAAGGCCAGCATGAATGCAAAAGCATAAAATTTTATCTGACTTATTGATTCCTTATCTTCTTCATTTAGACTAATGCTTCTATGTATAAAGTTTAAACACTCATAATATAAGTTTTAAGGAAATGATTTCTATTGTATAATATTTACTAAAAGATAGTTTTAGCCTTACCCCTTTAAAGAATATCTCTAAATATACTATCCAAAAAAATAATTCAATTTATGTAAGATCATTTCATTTAATCTTTTATTATAACTATATTTATTTCTAGCAGATGTGACATAAAAGGTGAGAAAATTCTTATTAAGAGATATTTTGGTTCAAATTTTTTGTTTATTTTAATAAGTACCTAAATATGATTTTGAGGTGTTACATCTGCCCCTAAAGGGTTTATCTTGTTGAAGATTTGTGTCGTGAAGCGTTGTATGATACATTCATTGGCCCTTTTGGCCTGTCTATTGGTTTGTGGATGAACGATAGATGCCCAATGCTCATTGATGTGCTTGCTATCACAAAACTCAACAAACTCTCATCCTATGAACTGCTTGTCATTATCTATTATGATCATGTTCATTACTATGTATCTATTCATGATCTCCTTGATGAAATTGATGACCTTAGTTGTCATGATCATTGTAACAGACTTATCTTATATTCACTTGGTGAACTTATCAATAGCTACCGATAAATGGTTGTATCACTTATTGCATTACGAATCTTTCTAACTAAGTCAAGGCCACACAACATAAAGGGCCACATGAATTAGGATGTTTTGTAGCTCTTGTGATGGCACATGTTTCTATTTTACAAACATTTGACATCCTTCACAAGTTTTGACAATTTCCTATGCATCAACTATAGAGGACAAGGAGTACAAACCTTGTTGAAAGGCTTTGCCTACAAGGGTGTTTAGAACCGCATGGTGGAGACATGCACCAAAGTGAACCTATCATAGTATCCTCACCATCTTTGACTGATATACACCTTTGAATGACCCTAGTTATGCTTCTTTAGTGTATTTCATCATCTATCATTACATATGATATCCACCTTCGAATGATCGTCCACGTGGAGGTGGTGGACCGTCCGCGAGGGCGTAGAGGGCTTCGTGAATCTTCTGCATATCCTGTATCGCGCCTCCCGTTAGGGACCCCATTGAGGAGGAAAGATCCTAAGGTTGTCTTGGTATCAACAGGCCACCCAAGACGTCTCTAGACGATGTAGAGATGAAGAGAGGTGAAGATTGAGATTAGGAAACTACAACTAAAGCTAAATTACGCCTACTCCTAATGCATAAGGTAAAATTGGGTTGATAATCAATTGTTGTGTGTTTCAATCGACTGTACCCCTTCATATATAGGGTGAGATCTAGATCCGTTCCTAGGCAGTTTCCAGCAACTTCCTGCGAGATTCATTAGGATAATTACGCAAGGGATAAGGATTCTAACTTGAATTAATCTAACCGCGGATCGTCGGTCAGACCGTCCGGCAGCCCTGGTGCTAAATATGGTGCTCAAGACATAGTTCAAGTCTCGTTTCCTAAATCATGTGGTGTTGAGTTTTTTCTAATGAATTTGAATCAAGTTGATCAAGTCAGATAGACTACCAATAGATCTAATCTATATGCTCATGCATATGACGCTTGAGAGACGAGACCACCAACTTGTGCAACGTTCGACATGGGATAACAGGCTTCTATGTTCACGTGAAACATCAATGCTAGAATTGACATTGAGACCCCTGAATACCAGTTGTTTGCATGTCCTAGAATTCAGAATTTAAAATAGACTCCAATGCCAACCAGTATTCATCAGCCACTGCACTTGGACTCAATACCAAGTGCTCCCCCTATGTGTTCTTTGGAATCGTGCATTCATGCTCATCCCGTCGCCTCACATCTTTGTCTACACCACTTGTCTCCCTCCGCGTCGGTCCTCTAGCTCCTTTGGTCCTCTAGCTCCTTCCGTTGGTCGCTCCTCCATCGCCCCTCCCCCCTTTGGTGCTATGGATCCTGGAGGGGCACATGGATCTAGGAGGGGTGCCACCACTTTCCTGTGTGTGGCGACAATGATGAGGGTTGCCTATGCAGTGGTTGTCTCGTCAGCCAAGGTGGAAGCAGAGAACAAATGCCAATTTTGTACATGTGTACACCCAAACAGAAAATTAAATCGAGTTCTTTTCTAAGATTCCAAACTCCAACACAATGACATCCAAACAATAGAATTGAACTACTTTTAATAGTGAACCTAATTCAATTCTATGCCCTCTAATATCGACATCAAAGAGAGCACATGAGATTTCAATATTTTTGATTCCCGAAACAAGGTCTAGGGAGTAGGGAGGATGAAATTGTGATGAAAGTTAACTTCTTAGAGCATCTTTAAAAGCTCCCTTAAAATCTACCTTACACTAAAATTTTAGGGAAAATGCAGAATCAAGCCTCCAATAGCTCCTCTAAACCCCTCTCATCTTTTTCATAACCCCAAAACTTCCCTCATCTTTAGATATAAACAAGGAACATTTTGGTTCCCCCAAAATCCCCGTTGACCCATCCGTCTCCACCATTCACAGCACTGCCTCCACCCGGCCGCCCAACATTCGCAGCGCTGCACTGCCTCCATGAAGATTATCCCAAGTGTCACAGCACTACACTGCCTCGCCAAAGAGCATTCCGGGTGTCGACCCCCTCCACAACAAAGATTATGATGACGCAACAAAATTAATAAAGAAGCCACCCGACCTTTGACACAAAGCTGTTAGGGCACCTCCAAAAACGTCAGTGATTAGACCTATTTCACCCAGTTTTGCAGGCCCAATCGCTTCAATTTGGAGTTTTTCATCTACATTTACTTGATATGATAGAGAAAAGAAGAAAAACACTTCCAATACGTTTTATGGTCTGTTTGGTTGGGCTGTGGCAATGAAAAAGTTGTTGTGGGCTATGAGCTATAAAAAAAGTTGATGTTGGCTTTGAGCTGTTAAAAAGCTAAAAGTCGTTTGGTGAAAACCACTAAAAACCATTGAATTATTCCATATATATTTCCACTGTTTCATAAAAAGATGTTTTCTAGGTCTAGCTCTGTGGTTTGGATTTTAGTTTTTAGAAGGTAAATGCCAAAGCTAAAAGTCAAACTAAACATCTAGATAGTTAAAACCTCAACCCAATTCAGGCGCTCTCCGTGTTCGGCGCGTTTTCAGCCCGTCGCGCATGGACACGTGCCCCACATCTCAGGCCCGAAAATTTCATAGGATGTGCGCGTGGAACTTCGTCATGTCCGCCTCTCCACGCCTCTGCCCACTCGTCCTCCACATCTAAAGCGTCCCCAATCCTCTGGGACTCAAATGTGATACAATTACTAGTCCCAGGAGGCTAGTAAACACATTTATACATCAGATGATACCAAATCTGCTTAAACGAGACAAACCTACAAAGGTGGCGAACAACTTTAAGAGTTGGTCCACAACTCGAGACATATCATCAGAGTGGGGCTGAAGCAGCCCGATATACGCAGCGAAGCAAATCAGCGGTCCAACAACCACAGGCAAGGTTGGGAACAGTCGTAAATCTTACCCGATCTCCCTTTTCTGAAAAACAACAAATAAGCAAGGGTGAGTACAAACGTACTCAGCGGCCCACCTTCACCCACAGAATGGGGAAATCAGATATAATGCATGGAATATGTGGAGCTCAGGATATTTTGCAGAAACAGCAATATTTTATGCAGGGTTGTTTTGTAAAACATTTTGTATTTTTCAAAGCGCATCCTCTCCCAAAGGAGCAGGAAGCTTTTCAATATTAGAACAAAATCCTCTGGACTAAACCATCCAGGTATCTCAGCAGTTTCCCACTGGTTTTCATTTTCAAAAACAGCTATTGGACTTCCCGTCCACCATAGCTCACGGCTCAACCGCCGGACCTTTTAAAAAAACCACTTTTCTCAAAAGCACCTTTTTTGGAAAACAAAACACTAATTGCCATACCACACCAGACTCGTCCATTCCTGTGGACACAGACTATTCGAATAGGTTTTCAAACTCTGCGCAGAGGTGTACACTTTACCCACTAGTCCGGCTCTGCGATCTCATGATCAATGAGATCCGAATCCGAATCCCTTTCCTTCCTCGCACGTCCTAACCTTAACGATTATACCGGAAGGAGTCAGGCCACCGCCGTGTCCAAACCAGACAAAACATTCCCCCTCCTTATCCTCCCGGTGCTCCCCAGCTTTCATAACCCTAGGGTTGGACCGTACGAGTTCAGATTGAGTGACTGCCCACACAGTCTCGAGTGGTTGTACTTATCATGAGTACAGGTAGTGAAAGATGACAAACCGGTCCTTATAAGAGGGGACAATCCTTCTGCTCACGCCTAAACCAGCTAAGCCATCACCTTAGGCCCTCCCCTAAACCAGGGAGTCCCTGATCATCCCTACTCAAAGGTGATAAGGGTGAAAACCCTTCATCATATACATTTTGAAAAGCATTTTCTTTTGAAAACTCACACCTTTTCTCAAATCATTTGGAACAAATATATCAAGGATTGATTGCGACAAGTGGCTGGGTGGCCATAATAACTTGTCTCAAAATCATATCATGCATAAAATAACAGGCTGAGGGTTGTGGTTGAAAAATCATAGGTAATTTATGCATCAAAGGGATCCAGTGAGCTTGCCGTGCTTATTCGGCGATGGGGGAAGGGGAGCTCGCGGAACTGGCTTCTGGCTCCATCGCCTGGCGTAGACTTGCAGATCTGGCCTCCACGAGACGGCACGAACGCTCCGATAACTATGCAACATGAACAAGCAAACATACAAACCAGCAAGTATACCAACAAATATTTAGTATAGTGGTCAGAATAGCGATATATGGATTGGTAGAGTCTTGAGTAGAATCTGTGTCATGTGGTGTTGAGATACTACTAGTGGTGGAGTGGAGGTGCTTACCAGGAGGGTGGACTGGAGGCGAAGCGACACTATGCATGTAGCCAGCGGAGCAGAGTATCTGAGTGGGTGGGTTTGCCTTGGCTGAGGGTGTTGAGTGTGTGGAGAGGGAGAGGGTAGCTGGGTGTATTTATAGCTGGGTGTATGTGGTGTAGCACGGTGAAGTTCACTGTTGGTGAGAATAGTGACGAATGAATTGTCTGACTTAGTACGAACATGAGAGTTATAGGCAGAATATGGGACAAGAGTATTTTGGGAGTTTTCTGGAACATGAACTATGCTTAAGGGATGACATGGTTGGATAGGGAATAATTTGATAAGAATTTAGAAACAAGAATTATTGGAATCTGAGTTTGGAAGCCTGGTTCAAAGGAATCTCAAAGTTAAGCGTGTTCAACTTGGAGAAACCTGGGATGGGTGACCAGATGGGAAGTTACCTACTGGAAGGAAAATCACAGTCACCGGAGTTCGTATGACTGAAATATTGGTCTGGCTGGTCTTAGGTAGACTGGACAGCATGACAGATGAGTAGTTGAAATTTGGGGGTGGTCGGATGAATGATGAATAGTAACGATGAATAGTAACGATTGATGAATAGTAATGGTGAATAGTAATGATGAATAGTGATGGTGAATAGTCGTATGAACGAACGATGAACGATGAATAGGAACTATGAACGAACGGACGAACGATCGAATGATCGGACGAACGAACGATCGGAATTTCGGCAGCATAACAGCAGGAAAAAGATTATTTGGACGAACGAACGGACGAACAATCGAATGATCGGACGAACGAACGATCGGAATTTCGGCAGCATAACGGCAGGACAAAGATTATCTGAAAGAACGATGAATAGGGACTATGAACGAACGATGAACGATGAATAGGGACTATGAACGAATGATGAATGATCGAATGATCGAACGAACGAACGATCGGAATTTCGGCAGCATAACGGCAGGACAAAGATTATCTGGAAGAACGATGAATAGGGACTATGAACGAACGATGAACGATGAATAGGGACTATGAACGAATGATGAACGATCGAATGATCGAACGAACGAACAATCGGAATTTCGGCAGCATAACGACAGGAAAAATATTATTTGGACGAACGAACGGACGAACGGTCGAACAAACGAACCATGAACGATCGGACGAACGAACGAACGATCGGACGAACGAACAAACAAACTAAGAACAGGGGGACGAACGATCGAAGAACGATCGAACGATCCTTGTGCTAGTGTGTGCTTGTGTGGAACATGGAGTGGGTGTGTGTGGGGGGAAGAGAGTTGCCATGAAATGGCTTGGTGTGGGATGAGAGGAGGCCCTTGCCCCTCTATTTATAGCCATGGTGGGGGATTAGGGGGAGGGATGAGAGGATTAGTGGGAGGATGAGAGGATTAGTGGGAGATTAGCATGTATTTGTCTTGTATAAGTGAGATTAGCTTGTAGAGCTCACCGTATGACACTGGAGGCATACGTATACGTATGAGCATGAAGAAAGTTATGAAGAAAATATTTATAGGGACTTGAAAAATGATTCTGAAGGTAATCCTCAAGAGGAAAAATACTTGGAGATATATCGGTGGAATATTTGGACAGTATTTCTGGAAAGAACTTGAAGGGGATTACTCGGGAAATATCTGGGCAGTATTTCTGAAAAGAATTTGAGGGTGATCACTAGGGAAATATTTGTAGGATATTTTGAGGAGGATTTGGGAGGAAATATAGACCACTATATTTTATTTGTTGATATCAACTTGCAAACAAACATTTTGAAATGAAATTTGAAATTCATTTTGAATTTAGGGCGAGTTTGAGAAAATTTCAAGATTTGAATTTTTGGGATGCTACAACATCACTAGCCCCAGTCGCCCTCCACCTCATATGTCCCCACCACACGAGGGGCACCTCCCGTTCCTAGACCCCCCCAACAGCATCTTCTGCCTCGCCCTCCTTCGCGTCCTGCATGCCAGACAAGTGGGAGCCGTCATCGTCACAGACGCTGGAGTACAGCCCCAACGATGAGGACATGCGGGAGCCGGATCTAAGGGGTGGCAGCAGTGGGGCGAGAGGCGGGCGTGTGCTGATGCAGGTGCTGGGGAACGTGACACGGAGGAAGAGGACTCCGACTCACCGTCATCGGAGATGTCGGTGGATGACCCCAGCAGCGAGGACATGTGGGAGCCGGATCCGCCTGATGACCCTCTTCTTCTCTGCCAAGAGATCCACGCCACAACTGAAACCATATTCTCCTCGGCCACATTCACCACCTCCAGCCAAGGACGATAACGACAACGATGACGAGGAGGTTTGGGTTTGTTTCCAGCTTCGCATGGGTCTCTTGCGGTTGGGTGTGTTGGCAGGTTCTTGGTTTCTTGATTCGTGGCACCCAGTTTCTTGGGGATCACCAGGTGCGGCCATGGCGGCAAACAGGGGCGTTGGGTCACCATGAGCGAGTGGTCCATGACCATGATTCTCGATGACAGTGCAGGGTCACTGTGAGCAGCGCTGGCCAGTCTCACAATGCCCACTGCTTGCAAGATGTTGAGCGCATCAACAGTGGTAGTTAAGCTCCTTCTCCTACAATAGTATATGTTATGCCTACAAGGTGCTCGATCAATTGCCATGTGCATGAAAAATCATGTTACAGTATGTCAAGAGTGCAGACGTATTTGGATTTCTAGAGCTTCAATTTGCCCTGTACAATATTGCCTCCCAATGGCGAGGTTTTTATTATGTTGAGTTCGATCTAAACACTTGCGCAGTTTAAAAGGCTGCATGACAAATCTATTGAGAAGACAGAAAAAGGTTATCTAGAAATATTAGTGGTAGTTTATAGAACTACAACTCATAGCCTTTGTATATGTATTTCACCATTCAATTGTTGACATTGGAGTGAAGTAATTTTTAGATGAAAAATAGCATAACTAGTTTCAGAGATTGATTTATAAGGAGACTGTTGTTTGTTGATTGCTACCCGAGTGTTGATCATAAATTGCTGGTGGTATCTAGACCAGGCCTCATTGCTATTTATCTATGTGTATGAAATTAGATTTACTAAGTGAAAATAATTTTAAATAAACAAATGGTATTCTTTGTAACTTTCAGACAATCCAACTATGTCAATTTTTGAACTGTTGCCAAACTCCATGTGTTGTAAACACAAGTAATCATATCTTTGATATATTCTCTCTTCATTTCTTTGATATATTTTGTAGCCCTTTGTTATCATATAACTAGGTCGTTTCACTCGAGGTCTGCAATAGTGCAATACTGAAATGAGATTTGTAGTTTTATTGTAACACCACTAGTGTTACTGTCACTAAAACTTGAGCATAACATCATGAGCATTACATATCATGTGTTTGTCACACCTAGAGTGCATTCACTAGGTAAAAATTTCAAAAATGTTGGACTGATATGACTTGATGTGTCGTTAACCCTAGGTTAGAGTGCTTAACCCTAGATTTGGGGTTATGGATACAAGGGAAGCCCAAACATGTGAAAATTTTAAAAGATATGAGAAATGATCATAGGATGTCACATTTAATGAACTTTGATAGCACCAAAACCCTAAATATGTCAAAACCCTAAAAAGACCCCTGGAAAACCCTAAATTGAAACCCTAGGGGGCTATGTGTAAATTTTGTACACTTGTGGACCAAAGTGCAAAAACCAAGGTATTAGGGCACCTCAAATCATATGTTTCACACATTTGAGGATTTGCAAATCAAACCATGAGATTTGGGCTTATTTGCAAAAAGTCACAAAATCAGTTGCATAGGGCTGACTTTGGAGCTCTGCATTTCTAAAAGTACAATGAATTTGCCTAGGGTCAACACATAAAACTTATAGAGCTATCACAGGAGTACAAATTTGCTTATGTGATTAAGCCTTGATCACATGCAAAAATTGGAGTGAAGTGAGCACAAAGTCAGGCTGTCAGTCAGCCCTAAGTCTGAATTCTCATTAACAGTGAAGTTGGATGAACTTAGAGCTCAATTTTGAGTAAGATCCTGTGACTATTTGATGGTGGATACTATAACAAAGTTAAAAAGGGATTATAGGGCAAGAATCTCCCTACTGGCCGAAGATCGAGTTGTTACACAAAAATTGAAGAACGACGTGCTACAAATCGCTCTGTCAGAACCACTGATGACTAGCGCGATGGTACAATGATTGGATCAGATCGCCAAGTTTAGGGCACCTCACCACCGATGACCTTGCGCGTGGATTCATGCCAACGCCGTGATTCACGCTTGGATAAACACGAATAACGATCACCGGGTAAAAGATCTTGTTGCGGATGAACTTGGAAGTACTATTGCGCTCTGTCGTTCATCCGCTCACGCCAGCAACGTGGTCGAGCGGCCTTCACCGGCGTGTACGCCATTCACCATGGGGGTGCCACGCTTTAGGACGTTTATCATGTCGTCGTGAGTTGTAGTGACTATCCAGTAACCGTCGTAGCTCATTACCCTGCGATCGCCACGATAGATCGATGCAGTGACTCACCCCCCTTCTTGGCCGCCATCGTGCCATCTCCAATTCACGGGCCACCACCCCCGAATCCTATAAATTGAGTGTGCAGTCGGCTCCGCTAGGTAGTCAAGCACCCAATCCATCAACTCGTGCCTCAAATCATCCAACAGAGCCCTCCAATTTGAAACTTCCCCCAAATCGATCAAGAGCACCGCGCTGAGTGACCTCGCCGTGGCCAATGCGTTACAGGTCCGTTCACACCCCCCCGTTACCTCGTTTCAGTGTTCTGATATGCCCTTGATGCTTCTTGACCCGGCCAATTGAGCTAGGACCCATTGGATCACTGGGAACGCTTCATGTTGTCCATTGATCGCGCTGTCACCATGGGCAGTGTGATTAAGAGCTCAAACCTTGCAATTAAGTGAGGGGAAATGGTTGTTTAGGGTTGAATTTGGTGTCAAGCAAAGGGAAGGGCTAGCCATTGCCTATTCTGGCCAGTACGAGCTCGCCGGAGCTCGGCCTGATGCCGTTCGCCGTCGGGGATCGCGAGATGTAAAGAATAGAAAGGGGAGGGGTCTATATGAAAATGTCAGTGACACAACCAAATAGTGCGTAGGGCTCTTCACCAGTTATTCAAACCGCTGAGGGCCTTTGTGCAAATCTGCCATGCGAGCGCGTGCACGCGGGTGCGTTCTGCCTGTTCTGGGCTGGCTTGGGCCAGATTAAGCCCAGCATTGTTGATCTTTTTTCCTTTTTCTTTTTCTGCCAGAATTAGAAAATCCATAGAAAATGCCAGGAAAATGCTAAAAATATGAGACCAATTTTATTAGACTCCTAAATTTCTATAGTATTTAATAAAAATAGTTTTAGGATTTTTAATACAAACAAGGAATTATGTAGTATTTAAAAGGGCTTCAACCTATACCTTTGGAATTTTAGAAATTAATTAGTAACTCCAAAAATCACCAAACTTTTTGGATAAGCTTAAAATGATATTTAGAAACCTTGGGTGAAGTTTGGCTTGATTTGGACAATGTTTGATACCTAAACCCCAAAACCCTAATCTTCCAAGTAGTGTATGCCCTATGAAATAAAATACTGACTCCAAAAACCCTAGATTCCTGGAGTACCGTGAAGGAAAATTGTATTCAAGACCTAATATGATGAACCTTTATTATCATTGCACTTTCATCACATAAGCATTCATGATTATGTATGGTTGTATATAGAGAACGAGGAAGAGGTAATAGTTGAAGAAGAAGGAGTTGCACCACCACCACCCGAAGACCCACCTCCAGGGAACTGCTTTTATTTTGATATTTGTGGAGCAGAGCCCGACTCTCCTACAACGCAAGGCAAGCCCCGGTGCATTTGCCACCTCCTTGCTGTTTTAAAATCTTTCTCACTTGCTTGATGCATTAGGTGATAGGAGTTGTGTGCCAAACAATTGATGCATTTCCTTCCTTGGAAAATTGATTACTTTTCCTTGATCACCTGTTTTATGAAAAAGTTTTTCTAATGCTTAGTCTTGCTCTAGAAAACAAAATATTTTGTTTTGACAAATTATGATGCTTCAAGTGGGATGGGATGTTTTCAAAAATAAAACTTGATGGTGGATCCATCATGGCCGTGATGGGTTCAACATTAGAAAAGATGTACCTCTGCCAGGTACCAAACTTTGGGTTTTGAAATGATAAAGCTGAGGCCGGGCGGGTGACTTGCACGAGAAGAGAGTCTCGGTGTAGTGTCTCCGTCTAAGTTGATTAAGGACCGTCTTGATGTAGGCTTGATGATTGAGGACCTTTTAACTGGTCACATGCCTCATCATGGGTAAGCTTTGCCTCGGGCAGACTAATACCAGAATAAGACAACACGCAATGGGAGTGGAGAGATGGCGAGAGTAGCTTGTACCCTCCGTGGCAAGAGGCTGGACGGTGGTGTTTCTGTGCTCTCAGTTGGCGTGAACCTGATCTGGTCTTAAGAACCCCGGTGGCGGGTTGACATATGCAAGGGTTAAGTGCTACATATGTCGTGTAATTGGAGATCCCCAGCTCGGTATTAATCGATTTGGATTGCCGTTACTTCTCGGACATGAAGACTTGGTCACTGACCTACACGTAGCATTCCAGTGAACTTAAAGGGATGATAAAAAAAGCTAGTATAGGCCAAGTGCTTGAACTAGGGTAGAAAGAACTCTAGTGACAGGTAATGACTTAACTTGCTAATAAATTTGGATTTTTAAGGATCCACTATTAGTAAACATTTTTGCAAACAGAGTCTTGATTCTTGATTAAGCCTTTCCTTGACTCCCTCAAGCCAGCATATCCTTGAGAGTCTTTTAATTTGACGGGTAAGACTTGCGAAAGTACACTTCGTATTCAGGGTTTTCAAACCCATGTTGTTGTAGGTGAGGAAGCAGCAAACTTTTGTTGCTTTTGCTCTAAGGTGGTGCCAAAGGAAGAATCTCAAGAGTGAAGCCTCAGGAGGATGTTGTCCTCCTTTTTAAAAGCATTATACTGTTAAGCGGGAGGGGTTTTTGCCTCCCGAGTTTGTAATAATAATACTTCTGCACTCATATACCGCTGGTCTATAATAATATCACTCTTTCTATATTTTAATGTAAATTAAGTTACTGTAATTGCTTCCGCTCATTCGTCCCTTCGATGTGCGGTAATATCTGCGTGACGGGTGAAACGCTCTTGGGAAAGGTAAAGGATACAGATACCGAACTTGTCAAGTGATCAGGTCTATCTACAGGGTTGCCTGAGGTCCGCTGGACAAGGACAACTGTAGGTGGGCCTAATGACTTGGGAGGTTCCGTCACAGCTGGTATCGGAGCGAAGCCCATCTCTTCAGATATTATGAAGCATTTCAAAAAGAATTTTCAAAGGCTTATCTAAGAAAATTTCTTTCATTCTTATCTTACTACTTTCTAAAGGACTCATCTTATAAGACCAGGTAATAGAGTGCAATGTATAGAAGGTTGGGAATCAACAAAAGTTGATTCCATAATTATGCATGCATCTGTTTAAAAACTTTGCTAATAAATTTCCCCCTTATGGAGATATGCCGCCACGTACGAGGAAAACTGCACGAAATCCACTGGACCTATTGGCGTACCTCGGCATCGGTTGGCTCTAAGACATGAAGAGAGCAGTAGCGGCAGTAACGACCCCATCAGAGACTTAGAAGCCCAAGTGGAGCGGCTTTGGATGGAGCTACGTCATCGAAACAGGGTGTGGGTAGAAGATGGTCAGCGTATGAATGAGTTAAGAGCTGACGTCAGACGTCTGCAGGACGAGCTTGCTGAACGGGATTTGGCAATCGATTGGGCTGTCAATTCACGTTCGATTGCTTGGAACCGGGAAGCTAAAGCTCGGGCTCGTGTAGATGAGCTCAGTACGGCTCTTGACAACTTGCAAGTATATTGTAATACTCTGCATGAGGAAGTGCATGAGTTGTATGGCCGACTACACCCGGACGTACCCACTGATGTTTCTGCAACAGAAGTTAGACCCTCTAGAACAGCAGGTGAAGGACTTGGTGGGGAATTGGACCTTTTCAAGCCCCCTCCTTCTATGAACCTGGCTGACGAATGGTCCCCTACGACAGACAGTGAAGCAACCAAAGATAATAAAAACTAGAGTAGTGTAGTTTAGATATAATCCTAATGTAAGATAGGTAATAAAGTCATGTTGTACAATTCAGTATGTATCATTACATCTTGGTAATGTAAAATGATGGTGTGTATTGGCATGTTATATTTTTCCCCAATGTTTTTGTGCCTCAGATGCCATCAAGGACTCGTGCACATGACGTTGCGGGTACTTCCCGTGGTCAGGAAGACACGCCTAACCCACCGCTTGTACTGCCAACGTTGGCCGAGGCTATCGCTACCTTGGTCAATGCGACCGCCGACAATACCCGCTTTTTACGTGAAAAGGTGGGAAATCAATTCTAGCAACCTGGCGGAAGGACTTATCCACAGGGACCACGTGAGACTTCATATTTGGATTTCTCTGAAACGCGTCCCCCACTCTTCGTTAAAGCTAAAGACCCTCTGGAAACCGACGAATGGGTACGGGTTATAGAGCAAAAATTTGGACTAATCCGCTGCACTGATACCCAGAAGCCATTATTCGCTGCTCAATAATTAAGAGGCCCTGTCAGTACCTGGTGGGAAAATTTTGTGGCCATTCAACCTGCCGGACATCAGGTCACGTGGGATGAATTTAAGTTAGCGTTTCGTGAGCACTATATTCCAGAAGGAGTGCTACACATGAAACAGGAGGAATTCATGCGACTCAAGCAAGGAGGAGATACTGTCATGCAGTATCTCAACAAATTTAATCATTTGTCCCAATATGCAATTGACCAAGTAAATACTGACCTAAAAAAGAAGAATTGCTTCATGAGAGGCCTCAGTGACCGGCTTCAAAGAAAAATGGCCACCTGCCTAGATCTCACATACAGCAGGGCTGTCAGCACAGCGCTGGTAGTAGAAGCTAAGAACACAGGCCAGGGAAAGTCAAAGGGATTCGGAGGTGACAGGTCTAGTCAAGGACCTGAAAAGCGATCCAGGTTGGTAATCCGACCTGTTAATCAGAACCGTTCTTCATCTCGTCCACCCTTCTACCCATTCAAACAACCTGTCTTCATTCGCCCTGCCACTGCCCCTGTATCAACAAATCAGCCGAGTGCCCCTGGTGCTCGTTTCCCCACCCTCCCTAGTTCTGTAACTGGCTGCTTCAACTGTGGGAAGTCTGGTCATTTTATCAAAGACTGCCCATATCCAAAGCAGAATAAGTCCAATAATCAACTGAACTCAGGGAGCTCAAATCAAGGCAAGGGAAACATGGCAAATAATTCAGTAGGCAAGAATATCAAGAAAACTGGGCGAATATATTACACTCAAGTGGCCACTACACCGGAAGGAGAGCCGGTTATGATGGGTACGTTTCTTGTGGCCAATCACCCAACAGTCATTCTCTTTAATTCTGATGCTTCGCATACCTTCATTAGCAAGAAATTTGTGGAAAAATATTACATTCCTTGCATTGAATCAAGGGAAGGGTTTATTATTCATTCGCCTGGGGGACAAATATTTACTAAAGAAGTGGCCTTCAATGTGCCAGTAACATTGGCTGAACAGGATTTTCCCACCAATATGATTGTTCTGAAAGGCCAAGATATAGATGTAATTCTGGGCATGAATTGGTTAGCCCAGCACAAAGCTATCCTCAACACTAACTTAAGAACCATCAGGTTGAGCTATGGCCATGAAGAGGTTCTCTTGTCCATCCCTATAGCTGTCCCAGCCAAACCTTGTGGGCAGGTCTATGAGGCTATCATATCGAAAATCCAAGATATTCCGGTAGTGTGTGAGTTTCCGGACGTCTTTCCGGAAGATCTGCCTGGATTACCTCCACAAAGAGATGTAGAGTTTGTGATTGAATTGAAGCCTAGTACGACTCCTATTTCTAGAAGATCGTACCGAATGCCACCAAATGAATTGGCAGAGCTCAAGACTCAATTACAAGATCTACTGGAGAAGGGATTCATTTGGCCCAGTTCATCACCTTGGGGATGTCCCGCAATCTTTGTCAAGAAGAAGGATCAAACGCTTCGAATGTGCATGGACTACAGACCCCTTAATGAGGTCACAATCAAGAAAAAGTACCCTCTTCCCTGAATCGATATCTTGTTCGATTAGCTTACCGGAGCTCGGGTATTTTCAAAGATTGACCTCAGGTCGGGCTATCATCAGATCCATATCCAACCCGAAGATATACCCAAGACTGCATTTACTACGCGGTACGGATTATTCGAATATTTGGTTATGTCTTTCGGATTAACAAATGCTCCTGCCCACTTCACGTATCTAATGAACTCGGTGTTTATGCCTGAGTTGGACAAATTTGTGGTGGTCTTCATTGACAATATCTTGACATATTCCAAGAATGAAGAGGAGCATGCTACACATTTATGGATCGTGTTAACGCGCTTAAGAGAGCACCAATTATATGCTAAATTCAGCAAATGCGCGTTCTAGCTGGAAGAAATCCAATTTTTGGGACATGTATTGTCTGCTAATGGGTTTGCGGTTGATCCCAGCAAGGTCAAGGATATTCTTGAGTGGAAACCCCCAACCACTATGCATCAAGTTCGAAGTTTCCTTGGACTCGTTGGCTATTATCATAGATTTATCCCGGATTTCTCCAAGATTGTGAAGCCAATCACAAGTCTATTGAAGAATGATACAAAATTTAACTGGTCCTCAAGATGCAACGAAGCCTTCGAGCAGCTAAAGGTATTATTAACCACTGCTCCGGTATTGGCTCAACCGGACATTGAAAAGCCTTTTGACGTGTACTGTGACGCATCGGACAGTGGCCTCAGATGTGACTTAATGCAAGAGGGCCGAGTTATAGCATATGCTTCAAGATAGTTGCACCGGCATGAGGAACATTATCCAACTCATGATTTGGAATTAGCCGCCGTGGTTCATGCCCTTAAAATATGGCGTCATTATCTGCTGGGAAATATCTGCCATATATATACAGATCATAAAAGTTTGAAGTACATTTTTACCCAGTCAGAACTAAATATGAGGCAGAGGAGATGGCTTGAGTTGATTAAGGATTATGAATTAGAAATTCACTATCACCTAAGCAAGGCCAACGTGGTGGCAAGTGCACTAAGTCGCAAGGCTTCCTGCCATTGTCTTACAGTAAAGACTTCTGACATCACATTATGCCAAGAAATGGAGAAATTAAACCTGGGAATGATTCAACATGGAACTTTAAACCAATTCAAGCTTGAGTCGATTCTTCTGCAAAAGATTATTGATGCCCAAAGAAGTGATAAGGGTATGAAACACATTCATGAGAAAATGAAAGCTGGTAAAGCAAACTGTTTCAGAAAGGATGATCAAGGCATTGTATGGTTTAAAAGCCGCATAGTTGTGCCTAAAGATGATGATTTCCTTAGCAAATTTTGGATGAAGCACATCTTAGTCGATATTCCATCTATCCCGGAAGCACTAAGATGTATCATGATTTAAAGCAACATTATTGGTGGACAAAAATGAAGATTGAAATTGCACGCTATGTGGCGACATGTGAAACCTGTAGACGTGTCAAAGCCATACACATAAAGACTGCAGGCCCACTGCAATCTTTGCCCATCCCGACCTGGAAATGGGAGGCTATTAGCATGGACTTCATTGTGGGATTACCCAGGATAGCAAAAGGTTTTGACTCCATTTGGGTTATAATTGATCGGCTTACGAAAATAGCTCATTTTCTGTCAGTCAAGACGTACTACCCGATCATCACTTATGCCTAGATATATATTGCTCGTATTCTCAGTTTGCACGGGATCCCAAAAACAATTGTGTCAGACTGTGGACCACAATTTGTATCCAAATTCTGGGAAGAACTCCACAAATCTTTGGGTACTAAGTTACTTCACAGTTCGGCCTATCATCCCCAAACAAGTGGACAGACTGAGAAAGTGAACCAGGTCCTTGAAGACATGTTGCGAGCATGTGTTTTAGAATTTCTGTAGAAATGGGATGATTGTTTACCACTGGCAGAATTTTCATATAACAATAGTTATCAAAAAAGTATCAAGATGGCACCTTTTGAAGCTTTATATGGACGACAATGCCGTACTCCATTAAATTGGTCTGAACCAGGAGAAAGATGGTTTTTCAGGCCTGATATGGTTAAAGAAATGGAAGAAGAAGTTCAATGAATTATACATAATTTGAAAGAAGCACAAGCTCGACAAAAGAGTTATGCAGACAAATGACGCCAACCCTTGTACTTTCAAGTTGAAGACTATGTGTATCTGAAAGTATCACCAATGAAGCGTGTATCCCATTTTGGGGTAAAAGTAAAGCTTGCACCCTAGTACATTGGTCCATTTCCTATCCTTGAAAGATGTGGACCAGTGGCGTACCGACTCCAACTACACAAAACATTGTCTATAGTGCACAATGTGTTCCATATGTCCTAATTGAAGAAGTGTCTTTGGGTTCCAGATCGAACTATTTAAGTGACGGATGTTACCTTGGACCAGACTTAACATATTCAGAACATCTTATTCGAGTCCTGGATCAAAAGGACAGGGTTACCCAAAGAAGAACTCTCAAAGTTTATAAGATACAATGGAACCAACACATGGAAGATGAAGCCACATGGGAAACCCAAGACTTTTTAGAAAATAATTTCCCAGGCTTTTTAGTTTCATATAATTTATGAGATATATACAATTGTTGTAATAGAGGAGTAGACCCCCATACCACCCCCTACCTTGTACAATAAATAAGGAAATAAAAATAAGACGTGTTTCCTTTTCCACTACTTGCCCTAGGACTTTAAATCTTGGGACGAGATTCTTTTATGGGGGGAAGGATGTAACACCACTGGTGTTACTGTCTCTAAAACTTGAGCATAACATCATGAGTATTAGCATATCATGTGTTTGTCACACCTAGAGTGCATTCACTAGGTAAAAAGTTCAAAAATGTTGGACTGATGTGACTTGATGTGTGGTTAACCCTAGCTTAGAGTGCTTAACCCTAGATTTGGGCTTATGGATACAAGGGAAGCCCAAACATGTGAAAATTTCAAAAGATATGAGAAATGATCATAGGATGTCACATTTAATGAACTTTGATAGCACCAAAACCCTAAATATGTCAAAACCCTAAAAAGACCCCTGGAAAACCCTAAATTGAAACCCTAGGGGGCTATGTGTAAATTTTGTACACTTGTGGACCAAAGTGCAAAAACCAAGGTATTAGGGCACCTCAAATCATATGTTTCACACATTTGAGGATTTGCAAATCAAACCATGAGATTTGGGCTTATTTGCAAAAAGTCACAAAATCAGTTGAATAGGGCTGACTTTGGAGCTCTGCATTTCTAAAAGTACAAGGAATTTGCCTAGTGTCAACACATCAAACTTATAGAGCTATCATAGGAGTACAACTTTGCTTATGTGATTAAGGCTGATCACATGCAAAAATTGGAGTAAAGTGAGCACAAAGTCGGGCTATCAGTCTGCCCTAAGTCTGAATTCTCATTAACAGTGAAGTTGGATGAACTTAGAGCTCAATTTTGAGTAAGATCCTGTGACTATTTGATGGTGGACACTATAACAAAGTTAGAAAGGGATTATAGGGCAACAATCTCCCTACTGGCCGAAGATCGAGTTGTTACACAAAAATTGAAGAACGAAGCGCTACAAATCGCTCTGTCAGAACCCCTAATGACTAGCGTGATGGTACAGTGATTGGATCAGATCGCCAAGTTCAGGGCACCTCGCCGCCGGCGACCTTGCGCACGGATTCGTGCCAACGCCATGATTCACGCTTGGATAAACATGGATAACGATCCTCGGGTAAAAGATCTTGCCGCTGATGAACTTGGAAGTACTGTTGCGCTCTGTCGTTCATCCGCTCACGCCAGTGACGTGGCCGAGCGGCCGTCACCGGTGTGTACACCATTCACCATGGGGGTGCCATGCTTTAGGACATTTATCGCGTCGTCGTGAGCCATAGTGACTATCCAGTAACCATCGTAGCTCATTGCCCTGCGATCGCCACGATAGATCGCCGTAGTGACTCACCCCCCTTCTCGGCCGCCACCGCCGCCATCTCCAATTCACGGGTCACCACCCCCGAATCCTATAAATTGAGTGTGCAGTCGACTTCGCTAGGTAGTCAAGCACCCAATCCATCAACTCGTGCCTCAAATCATCCACCAGAGCTCGCTAATTTGAAACTTCCCCCAAATTGGTCCAGAGCACCGCGCTGAGTGACCTCGCCGTGGCCAACGCATTACAGGTCCATTCACCCCCCGTTACCTTGTTTCAGTGTTCTGATATGACCTTGATGCTTCCCGACCTGGACAATTGAGCTAGGACCCATTGGATCACCGGGAACGCTTCATGCTATCCGTGGATCGCGCTGTCACCGTGGGCAGTGTGATTAAGAGCTCAAACCTTGCAATTAAGTGAGGGGGAATGGTCGTTTAGGGTTGAATTTGGTGTCAAGCAAAGGCAAGGGCTAGCTGTTGCCTATTCTGGCCAGTACGAGCTCGTTGGAGCTCGGCCTGACGCCGTTCATCGTCGGGGATCGCGAGATGTAAAGAATAGAAAGGGGAGGGGTCTGTTTGAAAATGTCAGTGACACAACCAAATAGTGCGCAGGCTCTTCACCAGTTATTCAAACCACTGAGGGCCTCTGTGCAAATCTGCCATGCGGGCACGTGCATGCGGGCGCGTTCTGCCGGTTCTGGGCTGGGTCGGGCCAGATTAAGCCCAGCACTGTTGATCTTTTTCCTTTTCCTTTTTCTGCCAGAATTAGAAAATCCATAGAAAATTCCAGGAAAATGCTAAAAATATGAGACCAATTTTATTAGACTCCTATATTTCTATAGTATTTAATAAAAATAGTTTTAGGATTTTTAGTACAAACAAGGAATTATGTAGTATTTAAAAGGGCTTTAACCTATACCTCTAGAATTTTAGAAATTAATTAGTAACTCCAAAAATCACCAAACTTTTTGGATAAGCTTAAAATGATATTTAGAAACCTTGGGTGAAGTTTGGCTTGATTTGGACAATGTTTGATACCTAAACCCCAAAACCCTAATCTTCCAAGTAGTGTCTGCCCTATGAAATAAAATACTGACTCCAAAAACCCTAGATTCCTGGAGTACCATGAAGGAAAATTGTATTCAAGACCTAATACGATGAACCTTTATTATCATTGCACTTTCATCACATAAGCATTCATGATTATGTATGGTTGTATATAGAGAACGAGGAAGAGGTAATAGTTGAAGAAGAACGAGTTGCACCACCACCACCACCCGAAGACCCACCTCCCGGGAACTGCTTTTATTTTGATATTTGTGGAGCAGAGCCCGACTCTCCTACAACGCAAGGCAAGCCCCGGTGCATTTGCCACCTCCTTGCTGTTTTAAAATCTTTCTCACTTGCTTGATGCATTAGGTGATAGGAGTTGTGTGCCAAACAATTGATGCATTTCCTTCCTTGGAAAATTGATTACTTTTCCTTGATCACCTGTTTTATGAAAAAGTTTTTCTAATGCTTAGTCTTGCTCTAGAAAACGAAATATTTTGTTTTGACAAATTATGATGCTTCAAGTGGGATGGGATGTTTTCAAAAATAAAACTTGATGGTGGATCCATCATGGCCGTGATGGGTTCAACATCAGAAAAGATGTACCTCTGCCAGGTACCAAACTTTGGGTTTTGAAATGATAAAGCTGAGGCCAGGCGGGTGACTTGCACGAGAAGAGAGTCTCGATGTAGTGTCTCCGTTTGAGTCGATTAAGGACTGTCTCGATGTAGGCTTGATGATTGAGGATCTTTTAACTGGTCACATGCCTCATCATGGGTAAGCTTTGCCTCGGGCAGACTAATACCAGAATAAGACAACACGCAATGGGAGTGGAGAGATGGCGAGAGTAGCGTGTACCATCCGTGGTAAGAGGCTAGATGGTGGTGTATTTGTGCTCTCGGTTGGCGTGAACCTGATCTGGTCTTAAGAACTCCGGTGGCGGGTTGACATATGCAAGGGTTAAGTGCTACATATGTCATGTGATTGGAGATCCCCAACTCGGTATTAATCGATTTGGATCACCGTTACTTCTCGAACATGAAGACTTGGTCACTGACCTACACGTAGCATTCCAGTGAACTTAAAGGGATAATAAAAAAAGCTAGTATAGGCCAAGTGCTTGAACTAGGGTAGAAAGAACTCTAGTGACAGGTAATGACTTAACTTGCTAATAAAACTGAATTTTTAAGTATCCACTATTAGTAAGCATTTTTGCAAACAGAGTCTTGATTCTTGATTAAGCCTTACCTTGACTCCATCAAGCCAGCATATTCTTGAAAGTCTTTTATTTTGACGGGTAAGACTTGTGAAAGTACACTTCGTACTCAGGGTTTTCAAACCCATGTTGTTGTAGGTGAGGAAGCAGCAAACTTTTGTTGCTTTTGCTCTATGGTGGTGCTTGTTGACGCCTTTTCGGAGCGCCAAACACTCAACAAGAACCGTGGCGGTGCCCTCTACACAGGGGTGGACGGTCCGCACGCAGGGGCCGGACGGTCCGCGGCCTGGTGCGAGGCGCGGTGATGCTCTCTGCGCAAGGGCGGACTGTCCGCGGCCTGGGGCCGGACGGTCCGCGGCCTGGTGCGAGGCGCGGTGATGCTCTCTGCGCAAGGGCGGACTGTCCGCGGTCTGGGGCCGGACGGTCCGCGGCCTGGTGCGCGGCTAGGGCTCCTGCCTGACGGTCGGACGGTCTGCGCCCTGGGGCCGGACGGTCCGCGCGTACGCAGGGACGGCGGAAGATCGCCGACGGCGCCTGGATCTCGCTCCCGGGAGGGACCCCGTCGGGGAGTAGAGATCCTAGGTGGTGTCTAGGCTCGGGCTGGTCGACCTAGACTCCTCTAATCGACGTAGAGCCGAAGAGAGACGAAGAATTTGGGGATTGGATAGCTAAACCTAAACTAGACTAAAACTACTCCTAGGATAAAATGCGAAATAGAAGTTGTATTGATTCGATTGATGATTACAAATCGGCCGTATACCTCTCTATTTATAGAGGAGGGGGGCTGGACCCTTTATAAACTAATTTCCGAGCTTTTCCCGTGATTTTAGCTAACAACCGTAACACAAAACTCGGAACCCTAATCTGCTCTGCGCACGCGCGGACCGTCCGGCCCCCAGGCACGGACTGTCCGGACCGCGGACCGTCCGGCCTCAAGGCCGGACCGTCCGCAGGCTCAATTCGGTGCTCAACATATGCCCCCCTGCCTTTTGGTGGAGCTGAGAGAACCAAAAGCAACTAACTCGATGTGATCACATCAGTTTTCTTAGGCATCTTGACACTTACTAGGATGACACGCAGTGGCCTTAGTCCCGATGGTTGACTCAACGGACTTGACCCCTTTAGCTTTAATCGAACTGTTAGTCCCAATACCGCCGAGCGCCATACTGGTCCTGACCAATTCGTCACCTTGCTTTCCTAATTTTCTAAGTGTTCTAGCGTAGCTTTATAGTCGACCAGGTCTTCTCCTTGCGGGTCATCTTCCTCCATGGGTGTTGGTACGTCGTTGCAGGTGTCATGGTGTATTGCGGATGAGTCGGCCTCAAGGGTCGGACGGTCTGCGTCCTGTACGGTTGGTCTGGTCTTTATAGCCGGACTATCTGCTATACCTGCAAAGAGCTGCACAGTTGCTATTTTATTTTCTGTCTTTATGGCCGTTTGATTTTCCTCAACTGCCTTTGGTCTCCATCTCTTTTGTGGTGGCGGATACTGCGGATGTGTGTCATTGAATATTTTTTCCGCCTCCTTCTCTTGATTCTCCTTTGCTCTAAGGCGTTGTAATTTTCGCTTTTGCGATCGTGTCAATCCCGATGGGCACCATCGGGGCATGGAGTATTTTGGATCGGCTATTTTATTGACAGTCGTACTTTCTTTTTTGTTTGTGTTGACCGATTCACCAAAAATCATCGGCCCTTCGTTATTTTGTTGTACGACGACATCTGTCGTTCCTATTTTAATGACGCCTCCCTTTTTCGTACTGTTGGAGGTTGTAGCTGTATGCCCCCTGCCGGATTAGTCAGCCTTTGGGGCCGAATTGTTCGGCAATCTTGCTGGGCCTGTGCTTGTGGACCAGATTGAGGGGCTCTCAATCGGTCTTGTACTGGAGGTGTCAACCTATTGAATACAGATGTTTGGGGTGCCCCCCAAGCGGGGTACTGTGGCATCCTAAATGGGTATGGTGGCATGCCCCACATTTGATTTGGGACGTATGGTGGAGGTATGTATGTGTATGAATATGGCATAGGTAGATATGGTGGTGGAGGTGTCCATGCAGGTACGTTAGGTCTTAATTGAACATTATGACCTCCCGTCCTTTCCGATTGGCGTGGTGGTCCAATCGGCCTAACCTGCCGTCGCACCTGGGTGGGTAAGCGAGGTCCCTTTGGTGGCTGGTCGCTGGAGCCAGCCTTCTTTTTCACATATTTAGACAATAATTGATCAAAGGTCGGGCTATATTTTACCAACCGACCAGTTGCCTTGAACGTGTTAGTTTTCCACGTACCTATTTCTGGTCGTCGTGGTTTGAAGGTACGTGGTCGCCGCGGCTCTTCGACGTTGCTGGACCGTCCGTCGGAACGTTTCGGACCGTCCGGTGATGTTACGGACCGTCCGCGCCTAGACACCGGACCGTCCGCGATGCGTAGTATGGGTTCTCGCGCATATCCCCTTGTCTGTGCTTGCCCCCCAGCGCTGGAGTTTGTGATGGTTACCTTCAGTGTCTCCCCTCCATCAGGAGTCTTCTCGGCCATCACTTTCCTGCAAGAAATTTTGTTGTTTCCATCGGCCTCCCGTGCGTTGCCGATGATGACTTCTTTGTCTTTGCCCTTACCGGCTGTGTTGGGCCGAATTAGGACCTTTTTGCCATTAAAGTCGATCACATTCATTGGGAAGGGCTCCGTGTCCTCCTGAAATTTCAATCGTCCCTCATTAATGGCCGATTGAATTTGTCGTCGGAACACATTACAATCATTAGTGGCATGGGAAAATGAGTTGTGCCACTTGCAGTATGCGCGACGCTTTAGTTCGTCGGCAGGTGGAACGATATAATCAATTTTAATGTTACCATTTTTTAGTAATTCATCGAATATCTTATCACATTTGCCGACATTAAATGTAAACTTAACCTCCTCCTGTCGTTCCTTTTGAACTGACTGCAAGGAGGAGCAAGCCGAAGATTTGGCCTGCTCGGGCCAAACTATTTCGGCAGTGTAAACTTTCTTTGGTTCATCGTCTGAACTACTTTGATTGTGTCCTACTATAGGGACATTATGATGAACCGTTCTGACTAGTTCTTTGCTTCGGCTTTCACAAGCCGAAGCTCTCTGATGTAATTGTGCTAGAGTAAAGAACTGGATGCCTTCTAATCTCTCTTTTAAATAATAGCGCAATCCATCAAAGGCTATTCCTGCCAGTTGTTTATCTGTTAAATGAATTTGAAAGCATCGGTTTCTCGTATCCTGGAATCTCCGGATATAATCACTAACTGATTCATCCTTTTCTTGTCGTAGGGTCACTAAGTCTACTAAATCTAGCTCATAATCACCAGAGAAGAAATGTTCATGAAATTTTTGCTCTAAGTCTCCCCATGACAAAATGGAATTAGGAGGGAGCGTAGCATACCATGTGAATGCAGTCCCTGTTAAGGATAATGAAAATAAACGCACACGGAATGCTTCGGTGTCGGCCAATTCTCCTAATTGTGCTAGGAACTGGCCTATGTGCTCACGCGTGCTCTTTCCTTGGTCACCCGAAAACTTTGCAAACTCGGGTATCCTGGTTCCCTGTGGGTATGGGTGGTGATCAAATCGGCTGTCATAAGGCTTCCGATATGATTGCCCCCTAGGGATCATGCTTACTCCGAGCTTATCTCGGAATGCCCCGGCTATTTCTTCCCTCACTATACCAATGGCAGCCGGTGCAAGACCACCGGCTCTCTGGTCAAACATAGGTGGGGTTGGTTGCATGTTAGTATGTTGTCGTTCCCCCCATTGGTTTGAGCTACGTGGTGCATTTCCATTTGCCCTATATGGCTCATATGTTTGATCGTTTCTTTCCGGCCTTCTAGGTGGGGCCGGAAATCTTTCCTGGGCTCTGGATCCTGAATTAATGGGCTGGTGCATTGCATAATGTGATGGGAAGTATTGTTGGGACGGGCGAGGATTCAGGTAATAATCCCCCTCAAAAGACTCATGCGCGGACTGTCCGGATACGTACCCGGACCATCCGTGATTATATGCGGACCGTCCGTCGTTGTATGCGGACCGTCCGACTGGATAGTTTAAATTCGGTGCCCTATGTGGTGGCTCGGGTGCGTGTCTGGGTAACTCATTAAAAATGGGCCCGGCTGTGGCTGACCCGGACGGTCCGCGCTCGCGAGCGGACGGTCCGGACATGTGTAGATCGGCTGGTTTACTGCCGATTTGCGTTTGCTCAGGGTACGTGTCCATCGGCATCCCATAAGGCGGTTGTGACTGGTCGTGACAACCTTTAACCGATGTATTACGTGTATTATCTCCTAATTCAACCTCGTGTGAAGGAAAATTTGCTATACTAGATTTATCAAATGCACGTACTAGTCTCCTACAATCGTTTTGCATGACCCCTATGATATTTTGCATCTGTTCTCGCTGTTCGTCTATGTAAGCTTTAAGAGATTGGAGTTCGTTGGTGCTACTTACATTTGGGGTAATCGTAGTAGGTCGGAGCGAAGCCAGATCTGTCGCCTGTTGCCGAACGACTTTGTTGTTCCTGTCCACTTTGAAGTCAGCCAGGAACTTCGCCTTTGCTTCTTGGATCAGCTGCTCCTGGCGCTCCTCGAACAGGAGCTGTTCTTCAACCGGCAAGGCTTCCCATGTCGGTGTGATGATATTGCTGGTGGAAACCTCAGAGCTATCTTTTGAACCGGCCATTGAGGGCCGATTTGATAGGTCTATATGTGTTGTCCCCAGCGGAGTCGCCAAAAAGTATGTTGATGCCTTTTCGGAGCGCCAAACACTCAACAAGAACCGTGGCGGTGCCCTCTGCACAGGGGCGGACGGTCCGCACGCAGGGGCCGGACGGTCCGCGGCCTGGTGCGAGGCGCGGTGATGCTCTCTACGCAAGGGCGGACTGTCCGCGGCCTGGGGCCGGACGGTCCGCGGCCTGGTGCGCGGCTAGGGCTCCTGCCTGACGGTCGGACGGTCCGCGCCCTGGGGCCGGACGGTCCGCGCGTACGCAGGGACGGCGGAAGATCGCCGACGGCGCCTGGATCTCGCTCCCGGGAGGGACCCCGTCGGGGAGTAGAGATCCTAGGTGGTGTCTAGGCTCGGGCTGGCTGACCTAGACTCCTCTAATCGACGTAGAGCCGAAGAGAGACGAAGAATTTGGGGATTGGATAGCTAAACCTAAACTAGACTAAAACTACTCCTAGGATAAAATGCGAAATAGAAGTTGTATTGATTCGATTGATGATTACAAATCGGCCGTATACCTCTCTATTTATAGAGGAGGGGGGCTGGACCCTTTACAAACTAATTTCCGAGCTTTTCCCGTGATTTTAGCTAACAACCGTAACACAAAACTCGGAACCCTAATCTGCTGTGCGCACGCGCGGACCGTCCGGCCCCCAGGCGCGGACTGTCCGGACCGCGGACCGTCCGGCCTCAGGGCCGGACCGTCCGCAGGCTCAATTCGGTGCTCAACAGTGCTAAAGGAAGAATCTCAAGAGTGAAGCCTCAGGAGGATGTTGTCCTCCTTTTTAAAAGCATTATACTGTTAAGCGGGAGGGGTTTTTGCCTCCCGAGTTTGTAATAATAATACTTCTGCACTCATATACCACTGGTCTGTAATAATATCACTCTTTCTATATTTTAATGTAAATTAAGTTACTGTAATTGCTTCCGCTCATTCGTCCCTCCGATGTGTTGTAATATCTGCGTGACGGGTGAAACACTCTTGGGTAAGGTAAAGGATACAGATACTGAACTTGTCAAGTGATCAGGTGCATCTACAGGGTTGTCCGAGGTTCGCTAGACAAGGACAACTGTAGGTGTGCCTAATGACTTGGGAGGTTCCATCACATTTATTATCATGGCTCTCTAATGGATTCAGAGAAAATAGACTTTCCTCTACATTGGATGATGCTTGCTAAGTATCTATCATACCAATATTTTGACATGTTCATATACGATTGCCTGGGTATTTGACAATGTTAGACTACCCGTCTAGGGTTTGGGGTGTTACCCTTGTAATTACCATCTCACCCTCAATGTAATGGGCCTGGCCCATTTACTAAGTCTATTAATACTACTCCCAACCCTGTTTAGGGTCATGGGTTCACATTCCAACATGGTGTCACAGAGCTAGGTTTAGGTTTTTTTCTTTCTCTGTTTCTAGCCACCGGCCACAGCCGACCGGCCTCCCTCTCAGCCGCCGCCGGCTCCAGCCGCCGGCCCCTCTCCCTCCCCCGCCGGCCGCCAACCGCCCGGCCTCCCTCCCCAGCCTCACAGCCGCGCGCGTGCCTCTCCCAGGCCGCCGTCGCCATCTCTCCTCCCTCTGTTTTCTCTCTCGCTCGCGCTTGCAAGCCTGCAAGCGGCCGAGCCACTCCTGCCCGGCGCGCCCTGCTGGCCCGACGCCGCTCGACCCGACCACGCCGAAGCCGTGCGCCGCGGCCAAGCCGCCAGGAACGCCGCCGCGCCGAGCACCTGCGCCGCCCCGACGTCCGCGCCCTACACCGACCGCGCGACACCGCCGCCAGGGACCCGTCTCCGGCCAGAAGACCGAGCAACAGAGCTGCGCCGCCTCGACGCGTCTCCGCCCGGACGCAGCCGCCAAGCCGACCGCGACCGTTGCCCCCCTGCTGCGCCATCGCCCTGATGGACGCGGACACCGCCACCACCACTACGACCATGCTGGCCGCCATGGGCACCACCAGCCCCGGCACGCACCTCCCCATTGCCCCTGCTGCAATCAGCAGCGAGCTCACCCATGGAGGGGCCCCCTACATCGCCGGCCTCGGGCCACTCCACGCCGCTTCCCCGCTGCCCCTGCGCCGCGGCTCCCCGCCGGGTTTTCCCGCATTCGCTTCCCCAACCTGGAGCCACACCGTCGCGCCCTCCGCACTCCCTGCCACCGACTCCCCGCTCGTCGGCACCCTCGCTACGATCTAGGCCGTAGTGACGGCCTCGCGGGAGCGCGAGCGTGCCGCCTCCCTCGCCCTGGAGCGTGAGCGTGCCTTGGGTGCCGCTCTGACCACCCAGATGGCCACCATGCAGCGCCTCCTTGGTCGCCCGCCAGTCGCCCCTGTGGAACCCCCGGAGGACCCCCTCGCCTCTGATCTCGACGCCGACCTCATCGCTGCTCTCCACGCTCAAGCCACTGGTCTGCACAACATCCGGGCCCTCGTGTCCGTGGTGTTGGATCCGGCGTCTTCCCACTACCGCCGCTGGCGAGGATAGGTCCTTCTCACGCTGCAGCGGTTTGTCCTCGACGATCACGTCCTCGTTGACCACGACGCTCCATCGCCTCGCTCCTAGTGCCTCATGGACAGCGTTGTCCTCTCGTGGCTCCACGGCACTATCACCGTTGAGCTGCAGGACATCATCCGCGATCAGGCGGACACTGCGCGCCAGGCGTGGCTCGCTCTCGAGGACTAGTTCCTCGAGAATCGGGATGCTCGGGCGCTCCACCTCGACGCCCAGTTCCACCTATTCTCTCAGGGAGACCTCTCCGTGGGAGAATACTGCCGCCAGACGAAGGGCCTGGCTGACTCTCTCCGCGATCTCGGCGAGCCAATCGCCGATCGTACCCTGGTGCTGAACCTCCTGCGTGGCCTCAGCCCCCGCTACGACCACCTAAAGGCTCTCATCAAGAGGAGCGTGCCCTTCCCCACCTTCCACGCCATGCGGAACGAGCTTCTCCTCGAGGAGCTCACCATGGCGAATGAGGCGCCCACTCCTGCCTCGGCTCTCTACAACGCTCCTACTAGCGGCCAGCCGCCCTCAGGGGGCCAGGCCACCTATCCTCCGTCGACCGGGGCTCCTACCCGCCCTCCACCCACCGTCCTAGCGGCCCCTCGTCTGACTTCCACGACCGACGGAGGTCGTCGCTCCCGCAAGGGCGGCCGTGGGGGTGGCGGATCCTCTCGTGGTGGTCCCTCAGGCCGGGGTGGCGGCCACGCGTGGCCGTCCTTCTACAACCCCTGGACCGGGACCATCGCCATGTGGCCGGGCCAGGCACCGAGTGCCTCCCATCCCTCGGCGCCGGCCCTCCTGACTGCACCTCACTACGGCATGCCCCCGACGCCTCCTTACGGTGTGCCCGTCGTGCCCCAGTCTCCGCCCGCGCTCCTGCCCCCGAGAACCCACACCTCGACGACTTGGTCCCCGCCGGCTGGCGGTTGGGACAACGCCTCCCTCGCTGCTGCCTTCAGCACCATGGCGATGACCCCGCCCCCCTCCGACTGGGTGATCGACTCCGGTGCCTCGTACCACACCACTCCCACGACAGGAACGCTCTCTCGCTCTCACCCCCCTCCCCTCTCACCCATCCTCGATCGTCGTTAGAAACGGTTCCACTCTGCTAGTCACCTCAGTAGGTGCCTCGGTTCTCCCTAGGCCGTTTTACCTCAACGATGTTCTCATAGCTCCCCACATCACTCACAATCTTCTTTCTGTCCGTCGATTCACCACTGACAACTCCTGTTCCATTGAGTTTGACCCCTCTGGTTTTTCTGTGAAGGATCTGGCCACCAAGACCCTTCTCGCCCGCTGTGACAGCTCGGGGCCGCTCTACACGCTCCAGCCCTCCACCGCCGGCGTGTCTCCACCTCCTGTCCTGGTCTCCACCACCTCCTCCACCACTTGGCATCGTCGTCTTGGCCATCCAGGACCCGACGTCATGACCAAGATTACCAGTAGTCTAGATCCTTCATGTAGTAGGGGACATTTTGAGGGTCTCTGTCATGCTTGTCAGTTAGACCGACATACTCGTCTCCCATTTACTACTTCTTCTTCTCGGGCTGAGCAGGCTTTTGACCTGGTTCACTGTGATCTTTGGACCTCCCCTGTACTCAGTCTTTCTGGTTATAAATACTATTTGGTGATTTTGGATGATTTTTCCCATTTTCTCTGGACTTTCCCACTTCGGTTGAAGTCTGACACATTCCCCACCCTCACACATTTCTTCGCCTGGGTATCCACTCAGTTTCGTCGTCTGGTCCATGCTTTGCAGTGTGACAATGGTCGCGAGTTCGACAACAACGCCTCCCGTTCTTTCTTCCTCACTCATGGCGTCCAGTTGCGTCTCTCGTGCCCCTACACCTCTGCACAGAATGGCCGAGCCGAACGCATGATCTGCACCACCACCAATATGATCCGCTGCCTTCTCTTCCAGGCGTCTCTCCCTGCCAGCTACTGGGCAGAGGCCCTGCACACTGCCACCTGTTGGGGGCTTGTTCTCAAGTGCTAAGAGTTAAGAACAAGGCAACACAGAAAATGTTAAGTGTTAAAGTCCTTCGTCCTCCACAACATTATATCCCTTCAGGATATAAAGAATTTCGGACGAAGGTTACGAAGGACGTACCTTCGTGAGCATAATAACGAAGGACGAAGTATTCATATAAATCATGAGGTATAAAATAAACATTTAAATGTTATCATAGAATCATCCCCATTTTTATTATCATGAACGAATATAAATGACTTCAAATTATAAATGTACCTTCGGTCCTGAAGAAGGCAAAAAATACAAATGTGATGCGAAGGCAAATGACAGGTTCGTGTGAACAGTACAGGGGTACTGTTCATCTATTTATAGACACAGGACGCAGCCTGTGACGAATTACAATTATGCCCCTTACAAAAGTTTACAACATTAACTCAGACCTCTATGGATAAAAAGGTCATTCTATCTCTATGTCGGTTTGTAACGCCGAAGCTCCATAAAAAGGAACCTTCGACCATCTCCTGGGGACAACTTCAGCCGAAGCCGCTTCTTCGTGTAAGACCTTCGGCGCAACGAAGCATGGCCCCAACACCACCCATCTCCTCAACCGCCTTCCCTCGAAGGCGGTGCGCCACCCTACCCCTCACTTCACCCTATATGGCACAGCCCCTTCCTATGACCACCTTCGCGTGTTCGGTTGTGCCTGCTACCCTAACACTTCCGCTACCGCCCCTCATAAGCTTTCTCCTCGCTCCACCCGCTGTCTATTCCTTGGCTACTCTCCTGACCACAAGGGGTACCGGTGCCTGGACCTCACCTCCCACCGCATCATCATCTCTCGTCACGTCATCTTCGACGAAGATGTGTTTCCCCTTACTGGCTCCACCCCACCCATCGATCTTGACTCCCTCCTCGAGTCCGATCCGATTCCCCTCCCACCCCCGGTGCCTCGTCTTGCGCCGTTACGACGCCACCGCGCACGACCTCTTCCACGCCACGCGCGGCCCCGTCGACCCCACCCGTGCCACGCGCGGCCACATCGATCATGCCTGCGCCACGCGCGGCCTCGTCGATCCTGCCTACGCCACGCGTGGCCCCGTCGACCACACCTGCGCCACGCGCGGCCCCGTCGACCCCGCCTGCGCCACGCGCGGCCCCGTCGACCCCGGCTCGCTTCGCCAACCCCACACTCGTCTACCATCGCCGTGGCCACGCCACTACCTCGACGCCCCCCGACTCGGGCCCATCGACGAGCGCGGCCCGCTTCGCCGACCCCGCCGTCGTCTATCACCGCCACGAGCCGGCCATACCCGTCGCTCTCGACGTCCCGGCAGTTCGCTCCGAGTCGTCCGTATACCACCCGGTCGCCATCCACCGTGACCCCGAGCACGTCCACCCGTTGGTGACTCGGCGCGTCGCTGGCGTTCTCCGCCCCGTCGACCGGTTGATCCTAGCAGCTGCTACGTCCAGCACTCCACCCCGACGCTTCCCCGGTGCCCTCCTCCGTTCGCACTGCCCTCGCCGACCCACATTGGCGTTGTGCTATGGAGGAGGAGTACGCGGCCCTCTTGGCCAACCACACCTGGGACCTGGTGCCGCGTCCACCAGGCACCAACGTGGTCACCGGCAAGTGGCTATTTCGCCACAAGCTGACCTCGGACGGCTCCCTCGACCGCTACAAGGCCCATTGGGTCCTTCGGGGCTTCACCCAGCGCCCCAGAGTGGACTACGACGAGACCTTCAGCCCCGTCGTCAAGTTCGCCACTGTTCGCGTCGTCCTCTCCCTCGCCCTCTCCCGCGACTGGGCGATCCATCAGCTCGACGTCAAGAATGCCTTCCTCCATGGCACTCTGATGGAGATTGTCTACTGCAGCCAGCCCACCGGCTTCATCGACGCTGACCGTCCGGATCTGGTTTGTCGGCTGAATCGGTCCCTGTACGGCCTTAAGCAGGCGCCACGGGCATGGTACAGTTGCTTCGCCTCCTACCTGGCCTCCATCGGCTTCGTCGAGGCCAAGTCGGACACGTCCCTGTTCATCTACCGGCGCGGCGACGACACCGTCTACCTCCTGCTCTACGTCGACGACATTGTGCTCACGGCATCCACCGCCGACCTTCTACACCGCACGATTGTCACCCTTCAGCGGGAGTTCGCGATGAAGGACCTAGGGCCCCTACACCACTTCCTCGGCATCACCGCCGAGCGCCGGCCTCAGGGTCTCTTCCTCCACCAGCGCCAGTACGCCATCGACATCCTAGAGCGGGCTGGCATGTCTGACTGCAAGCCCTGCTCCACGCCTGTCGACACTCAGGCAAAGCTCTCTGAGGATGATGGGCCTCTAGTCGCTGACGCAACGTCATACCGGAGCCTGACCGGCGCGCTCTAGTACCTCACTTTCTCCAGGCCCGACATCGCATACGCCATCCAGCAGGTGTGCCTGCATATGCACACTCCGCGGGAGCCCCATCTCACCGCGTTCAAGCGGATTCTGCGCTACCTCCACGGCTCCCTCGACTACGACCTCCTACTCCGCCTATCCCCGACGTCGGAGCTCGTGGTCTACACCGACGCTGACTGGGCTGGCTGTCCCGACACGCGCCGGTCCACCTCCGGTTACGCCGTGTTCCTGGGCGCCAACCTCGTCTCATGGGCCGCCAAGTGGCAGCCCGTCGTCTCTCGCTCCAGCGCTGAGGCTGAGTACCGTGCCGTGGCCAACGGTGTGGCAGAGGCCTCCTGGCTGCGCCAGCTCCTCCACGAGCTCCACAGTCCCCTCCAGCGCGCCACTCTCGTCTACTACGACAACGTCAGTGCGGTCTACCTCTCCACCAACCCCGTGCAGCATCAGTGCACGAAGCACGTAGAGATCGACCTGCACTTCGTCCGCGAGCGTGTCGCTGCCGGTGACGTTTGGGTTCTCAGCGTCCCCACCACGCTGCAGTTCGCCGACATCTTCACCAAGGGGTTACCGTCGAGTGTATTTTTAGACTTTCGATCCAGTCTCAACATCTGTACAGGATAGAGTTGTGACTGCGGGGGGGTGTTAGACTACCCGTCTAGGGTTTGGGGTGTTACCCTTGTAATTACCATCTCACCCTCAATGTAATGGGCCTGACCCATTTACTAAGTCTATTAATACTACTCCCAACCCTGTTTAGGGTCATGGGCTCACATTCCAACAGACAATGGAGTACAAGCTAGAATCTTGCAACATTCAAGCTCACCAGACTGTTGACTACCCCGTAAGTCTGTTGTTCTGCCTTCTCATTTGTTCCCTTATGTTGCAATGTATGAATAATGACAGTTGTCCTTTATTGAACTAACTCAATGCTTGCTGAGTATCTATCATACCTATATTGTTTTTCTTATCCCATTCAGCATTACATGTATCAGTACGAGCTTTTATCACCAGACTGCCACTAGATTTATTGACAGTTCCAGTTAACAACAGAGCATGTCAAATTTTGTTGGATTCAGGAAAGTGGGACATGTACAAGTACAACAGAGTATTGTAATATTTTGAAAAATGCTATTACCATTGGTTTTTAATCTTTGAGCATAACTGATAGTACAACCAGCCTACTTTGGTTCAAGAAGTTGTAATACTACACAACACTCATTGATTACAATAACTATGTTCTGAGTTATGTTCATTTGCTGTCATTTTACTTTTGATAGGGAAAAATTACTGATGGAAAAGTTTTTAATTCAAGCTATGAAAGAGGGAAAACATACTTGGAGTTGGAGCAAACCTGATTTGTACTTATATTTCACCCTATCACCCTATTAATTCAATCAATTGCATTGTCATTCAGAGATTCTGGTTCATCCGAGAGTATTTACAAGCAATAAATGCTTACTTCAGAGCTTTAAATCCATCTATGGATGCTGCATCTTTTATGTCACATATTTGTTTTTTGATCGATGCACATGGTTCAACATGCTTGTAATGGAAAATTTATAAAACACACATAAACTATGTATTACCATCTAAATCTGTCAGGAATGGTAAGCTGAAAACATTTTTTACGAGGGACTGGATCACCAGAGTAATTAGACATTAGCATGATCACAAGACAAATGGAAACATTTCTCCCCTGAAACTTTCTACCTTCCCTCCATCACAACGTTTTTGTTGCTTGATATGCACACAAAAATAGCTCTATTGCTGGTCGCATGCTCAGATGCATATAATCATGAGACTATCCTTGCAAAGAATGTGCTGATCACTTTAAAGAAATTTCGAAGTAAGCATTTCTCACCAACAACTTGGATAGATAGTAGTAATATCCCTCTTAATAGCTTGATGTTTCTTTGTGTTACTGCTTTCGCTAAGTACAATTTGGTTTATTCGAAGTGCTCACCTGCTTTTAGATATTATCGTTCGTGTTCACTTGTAAACTGTGTCTGGTAGCCTTTGAACGCAGCATGGGCAAGGGACCAAGGGTGGTGATGCTTAACTACAAAAGAGAGGATGTCTTGCTTTTGTGCTCGCAAGGAGGATGCAAAGGATATGTGATGATCAACTACTATGTTCAGTTCTTAGCATTAGCTGTTTGACAGACTTGCTATTGTGATTAGGTTTCTCTTTTGTTATCATCACATTTAAAAATCTGTATGCTTTGCACATTCCTGTGTCAAGACCTTGACACATACATTTTATTTTGGAATGACATTTTAGAATGTTTCGTAGCCGTCATGGATTCTAATTCTTTTATGTAATATATGGCTGAACAAAACCATATTTGGTTGTGTAACTGAAGGACTAACCCTATTCTTGCTTGTGCTAAAAAATTGTGTACCTTTAATTTATTATTAGTTGTAGTTCCATTGCTTACATCAAGAAAATCTCTACTACTTATTAAGTAAGTAATAGTAGTCTGCCTTTGACCGTTCTGCCTCTGACCGGTTCTGCCATGTACGTGCGAAACATAGGTCTTCGGCAAAAATATTATTATGCCTGCGCAGGAGTAGAACTTAAGCAATTCAACCACCAACCGAGTTCGTATTGCTAAGTCCGCGCCAACGCTTATAAGCCGCGCCATGTCTCCTTTAGTAGCCAGTATGGTACTAAATTGTTGCAAGACAGCAGGAGAGTGGTTCTTCCTCGGCCCATCATTCCTTGGACCCGCGCGGCCCATTTGTTGAGTGTCGCGCGGACGGCCCATTTGCTGCGAGGGGGTGCATCGTGTGGGGGTGGGCACCTCGGCCCCGGGCGCGTCCTGGTCGCCGTCGCCCTGCGACGCGACCCCCAGGCGGGACCGCGGGAGAGCGGTCTTCTTCCTCAGCGCAACCGCTCGGTCAGCCACTCAGCCCCACTCTCGCATCCTCCCTCCCCACGACCTCCACTTCCCTGGCGCTGGATGATGTCGCTATATGGTGCCGCGTCCGAGTCCGTTCCTGTCTCTTTCACCCCAAATCCGCACGCAGTCCGCCACGGCAACAGCGCGCTTCCTGTCCTGCATCGGGAGCCGGAGGACCTCGCCTACTCCCTCCCTCCATCGGCGCCCGGAACAGCGTTGCCGCCACGCCGGTGCTGCTCAACGTGTACAGCGCGCTGCTCTGCTTTGACCGCCTCTCCGAGCTCTCCTCTGCCATTGACGAGGTACCCAATGTCCACCCCACTGCCGCCTGACCTAACTGCTAAATTCTCATTGCTTACAGCTCAGCAATCCAATTCGCTATGTCTTGATTTGTAGTTTTTCCTTTTCTTTCTTTTCTGTCACTTTCACCCATTTAATTTTGTATTAGATAACCATGTGGCCATCTGCCAGTATGCTTTTGCGTTAAGACTCTACTACTTATTAAGTAAGTAATAGTAGTCTGCCTTTGACCGTTCTGCCTCTGACCGGTTCTGCCATGTACGTGCGAAACATAGGTCTTCGGCAAAAATATTATTATGCCTGCGCAGGAGTAGAACTTAAGCAATTCAACCACCAACCGAGTTCGTATTGCTAAGTCCGCGCCAACGCTTATAAGCCGCGCCATGTCTCCTTTAGTAGCCAGTATGGTACTAAATTGTTGCAAGACAGCAGGAGAGTGGTTCTTCCTCGGCCCATCATTCCTTGGACCCGCGCGGCCCATTTGTTGAGTGTCGCGCGGACGGCCCATTTGCTGCGAGGGGGTGCATCGTGTGGGGGTGGGCACCTCGGCCCCGGGCGCGTCCTGGTCGCCGTCGCCCTGCGACGCGACCCCCAGGCGGGACCGCGGGAGAGCGGTCTTCTTCCTCAGCGCAACCGCTCGGTCAGCCACTCAGCCCCACTCTCGCATCCTCCCTCCCCACGACCTCCACTTCCCTGGCGCTGGATGATGTCGCTATATGGTGCCGCGTCCGAGTCCGTTCCTGTCTCTTTCACCCCAAATCCGCACGCAGTCCGCCACGGCAACAGCGCGCTTCCTGTCCTGCATCGGGAGCCGGAGGACCTCGCCTACTCCCTCCCTCCATCGGCGCCCGGAACAGCGTTGCCGCCACGCCGGTGCTGCTCAACGTGTACAGCGCGCTGCTCTGCTTTGACCGCCTCTCCGAGCTCTCCTCTGCCATTGACGAGGTACCCAATGTCCACCCCACTGCCGCCTGACCTAACTGCTAAATTCTCATTGCTTACAGCTCAGCAATCCAATTCGCTATGTCTTGATTTGTAGTTTTTCCTTTTCTTTCTTTTCTGTCACTTTCACCCATTTAATTTTGTATTAGATAACCATGTGGCCATCTGCCAGTATGCTTTTGCGTTAAGATTAAACAACATTGTGGACATGAGTAGAGACTGCTATTTTTAGTATACGTGAGGAAAACCCCTTGGGGCCCACGTGAAGTGGTATATCAATTCACAATGAGTTTTGCCAACAGTAAGATAGCTGAGGTTATTTGCTGAGCTTATATGCTGAGCAGAAGTGGGGTGCAATGTATTTGTTTTTCTTTGCATGAACTGAATTAATGTTTTTTTACTGTCTTGCATTGCATTGGGCCAGGGGGGTACGAGTGGTTCTGTTTCAAGGAATTACATGAGCTAGGGAATTCATATTCGAGGGCTAAGGACAGTACACCATTGGTCGGCAAAGCAGCGTCTGTTAGGGGGCAAACGGTGTGCCCAGAGAAAAGATTTCCCATTTGTTAGATTAACTTAGTTCCAAATGTTGAAGTTTATAAGTGCATTGTCCATTTCTTCCTTTTCATTGCATTTAATCCATGTTCTCAGTGATAATCTTGATATCACCGTTCTGCAACCCTTCCTTTTTTGTAGTTCTCAAGTGGGTATCAACAAGACTGCGCGCGTGCCGGAGAACGAGGACGACTGAAATCACATAGAGGTAATACTCTTTGTAGTTCTATGTTTATGTTGAGAACTAATTAGATAGCAGGAAACCCACTTGAGAACGATGTGAATTTTGTCATTGGAAGGGGTTATCTGTGGATGTATTATGTCATTGAGTGTGCTGCTGATCTACAAGTGTTTGTTTTAATTTTCCTTTTCTTTTTAATGCAGGAAACTCGAATACAATAGTGGCTCTTGCTGGGAACAAGGCTGCTTTGTTAGATACGAGGCAGGTGTCAGCAGATGTATGTGAATGTGCTTCTCAAGTTCTATTTTTAACACATTCATGAGCTACCACATTTGTTTATGTAGCTGCTGCCAACTTCATTCTTTAGTGAAATCACATATAACTAATTAGATAGCGTTGTAGTACCGGAGAGCCCATGATAGCTATGTGTCGAATGTTATGCAGCAATATGTTTTGTAGCAATATGTTTCTGTCATGTGATTTAGGACTACAGTCATAGACTCATAGTTAACATCTTTGTCCTGTTGTTCAGTTTAAACATATCCTATACGATCTCGAAGATGATGAGTAGTTTGGCTTGCTGTTGACACCAATTCAGAGTACCATATAGTGTTTGGCTTGCTGTTGACACCAATTCGGAGTACCAAATAGCATTTGACTTGCTGATCACATCAATCAAAATATATTGTTTGGGTTCCTGTTCGCATTAGTTCAGACTGTTTAAAAGCTCAAGGGACAGACGACACAGTTTTTGTTGTTCTGCTTTTTGTTCATTGCACTGACCTAACGATATGCTGAATTTTGCTTCCCATCAATCCCACTAATAGCTAGGTTGTTGTTCTCCTTGTTGTTTATTGCATTGTGCTCCCATCAATCCCATTAGTTGGATTAGCATAAGCTGCTTTGATTTTCAGCAGTCCAAACTCATACATATGTATGCTCCCATCAATCCCATCAATTGGATTAGCATAAGCTGCTTTGATTTTCAAGAGTGCAAGAACACATAAGAAGAACCTTTGTTTTATCTTATGTAATGCTTTTTATCATAGTGCTTCTGTATCTCAAGGTTATCCTTCGTAGTTAGTATGACCAGAGGGCCCTGTCCATTATGTTTTTCCTGCTAGCAAGTATCTTGAGGACATCATAGCTGATATATTTTTGTATTTCCTACCTTCTAATCGTTGCTACCTGTTGCATGGTTGCTAACTTTTAGTGTTTGCTCTATTACTTTGAACAGAAGTTTGAACTTGATTTGTGTTGCTGAGTGGTGCTTGCTGGACATTGCTGGATTTTTAGGTAACCACTGAAAATTCAACACCTTCTTTACCTGAAACTATAATGTTCACCATCTTATGGTTATGACACTTAGGCAACATATATTGTTCTAGCACTAATATGCTACAATCAGTGATAATTAAATTCTGCAATATATAACACTTTGTATTTGTTTTCTGCTAACTATTGAGTCCTCTAAATTGTAATAAGTAGTAGAGATTTGACATAATCTTAGTGGTTGTTCATTATTTTTATCACTAATCAGTAAATGCTTGATAATTAGGGTCATTAAATAAAATACTAGACTTGTGTGTATTTGGGGTATTCTTTGGGCTATATAAAGTTTATAGCATGCTTCCGGTATATAGAGGTTGATGCTAATTCTTAGATAAACAAATTATAGCATGCTTCCGGTATATAGAGGTTGATGCTAATTCTTAGATAAAAAAGTTATAGTTGGGAGGCTTAGCTGGTAGCATGCTTTTTGTATGTTGCACTTGCACCCGCCCACAATTCTTTCTCTCCCCTCTTCTTTTTGAACGATACACTTGTACCCGTCCACAATTCTCTCTCTCACCCGCTTCTCTTCATGCTTCTTTTTTGGATCTATCATTTAGCGCAAGCGAACATATTTAAGGGAAACAATTGTTGCTTATATCTCTTTTTTCTAAACTTCTTTAGTGCTTTCCTTTGAGTTTGAGTCCTGCTTGTTGAACCACACAAGATGAGTAAACTATGAGCCAGCACATGTTCAGGAAACTAATCTCCATCAACAACTTCCTCTTAAAACGTCACTATCAAACATTGTAATGTGCAAATCATTGCGTGTTACATGACATCTTAAATATTAAGTATCCGGCGATAGGCCCAACAATGATGCACAGGAGCATTACAACACAAAGATGTTCAGCTTATTGTTCCGTCACTGTCCATCTTCTATTTGACAACAAGTTCTGGAGTATGAGAGGGCTTGTTTATTTATTAGTCAGCTGAGGATTTTGATCTAGGCATTTTGCAGGCAGAAAAAATAGGCCAAATAAACAATATGATGTGAATTCAAATAACCTGTCCTTGTAAAGTTCTGATGAATATTGATGAAAATGTCTGTGAATTGTTGAACAATTGCAACTTGAACAGTTGACCTATAATTATGAGACAATAAGATCAGCACCTGTATCAGTATAATCACTGGAAGCTGTAATACTGAAACATGAATGAATGTATGAATACTGAAATGCTGAACCTAATCCAAAAGAAATAATAAGAGATTGAAAACTGCAGCCTGCAGTGTGTTGCAGAAACCGACATAATTCATTATGGGTGCATTATATAATTTCTGGTGTTGTATGTTGCATGGGAGGACTTTTTGTACAATACACTTGTACCTGTCCCCAATTGACAGAGTGACTTTGTTTGTTGCTAAATTCTGATATCTCTAAATTCAGTCCTATTAATACAGCGATATATTGTACATATTATTTTAGCATTTTAATAGACAAGAGATTATATGTCATATAGTCGTTTTAATGTTTTTTGTATCTTTGCAATAATGTCATGATAGATCCTATAAGAACAATGGCATTAGGTAGACGTACTCAAAATAGGACGGTGGCAGGCCTGTCTCCCTTTCCTCCGTAAGTTTATATAAGGTTATTTACTTTTTACATCTATTTGTATGAAGAACTTAAACTAAAGTTCGTGTTTTATGTAGTTTCGTGCTATTTGACGATATTCAAGATGTCAATAACTTACCACAAGTCAAAAGTGTCTTTGCGAGAGTAGTTGTTAAGTTCCCTAGGCGTCGTAATAGTCAACACTACATCCTACAGGACATCACTGTGAGTCACTTCAACAAGCATTGAAATAGAGCCAATATATTCATGTTATTATAATTAAATTCTTTGACTCATACAACATGTATTCCCAAATATCTAGGGATCCAAAATCGAAGCAATTTCTAACGGCCATAATGTCCAACGGTTCGATGCCTTACTCACACAAGGATGCACATATACATTGTATAGAGTGGCATTTTGTCTAAACCGGGAGGAACTTCAATTTCGCAATATTGGTCATGGGCTAGAGTTGGGATTGATAACACATACTATTGTGGATCCATTCACGAAGCCAATCCAATTTCCTCCATTTCCAAAGTATCTTATGCCATTTCATGAGGTTTACCAACAACCGCATAAGACATTCGTAGGTAATAACCCTTCTTTCCATATAGTTTATATATATATATATATATATATATCACTAACGGCTGAAGTCTAAATGATTCAAAGGTAACTAATCATATGTGAATTGTTCAGATGTTATTGGCATAGTTCTTCATTTGGAACCATTAAAGCATATCGGTGGAAGACCGTATAGAGAAGCTGTACTAATGGATTCTAGGTGGCACTAATTTTCATATATACATTCTTTTTTAACAGCATTATGCATTTGTTAGGTCTTATTCAGACGATTAAGGTTTTTAATAGGTGGGATCTAATCATCGTGGGGGTATGGACTGACCTCTTGCAAAGAAATGCTCTACGATGGTCGTTAGCTAGAGTTGACAAGAACATCATTATTGGAACTTTGCTGCGTTGTAACCATAATCACAGTAATTTCTTCTGTGCCTAACATCTTTCAATATATACTTAATTCTTACTCTTATTAATAATTATATACTATTATAACAATAGGGTGCTTGGAAACCTCGGACCACAGCACTATTCATTTCAACCCGGATCATCACACTATATACCGCTTGAAGAGTGAGTGGTTCTTATAATATATTTATAGATTATAGATATAGATACAATTAGAATGACAATAATTTAAAATAATCATGTCCTTACAAATCATGTTCTAAATTGCAGCAATTCGTCGTTCGTTGATTGACAATCCAAGGAGTCGTTTCATCGATACATTTCTAGAGAACAGACGAGCACATTTGGCGACTATAACATCGGATTGAGACATGTGTTCTAGCTTGTTATAGTAGAATACTTTGTTAGTCATGTATCAGATGAAACTTATTAATAATGATTTGTGTTCTGTTTTTATTGGTCGTGTATTCGATCTCAATGTTAACCGCTTTGTATAGAACTATGTGACCTCTCTATTATCTAATAAATAAGTTCATCATCATTAGTTTGTTTGTCAGTGTTCTTATTAGTAACTACTTCCTTTACAGTGGGGCATTTTTCTGGTTTCTTGTTCCGTCTGCTTGTATATGTGTCTTTCAGTGGTTGTGTGCACACTCTGTTTGTCTAATTTACATGCAGTGGCAACTTTGTTGTAGTGTTGCGGTTCTAAAGTACTACTGTATTTCCGTTCGAAGACCTGGGAGAACATTTTGGTTCACCTGAATAAAGTGGAGACAAACAATTCAAGAAATGGCCCTCCCGTTGCTGCTTTATTTAGTGCGTGCAATTTGAAAGACATTTTATACTAAGACTTTAATCTAACTGCTATACTACAGATTCAGATAAGTGAGCTCTCAAAACCCAAACCTGAGGTGATATCAATTTCTAGATTTGAGCACGAGTCACTCTATAAGAGCATGGCTGAAATCCTACTTTCCTTTCCTTTTTGTAAGCATAGAGAACCTAAACCAAACAAAGCAGACAAATCTTATAAAGGCTCAGAAGTATTCATTGGTTTCTCTTGTCATGGATCTAAAAATAGGTATGTATTTTTTGTCATCACATCCTCAAGTTAGATCCTATGAGAAAAGCAAGCAAAAGAAAGGAGTGTCAAAATCCAAAGAAAATATAAAAGAAATTGAAGGTGATAAATGGACAGTCCTCACCCACCCCTACTCTGATCCAAGCATATCCCTTCACAACGAGTGTACCTTGATCCGTGTGGTGGGGGCTCCTGGCCGACCACGATGATGGCGCAGCTGCAGCTCCCACCGATTCCGCAGCAGCTTTATCTGTGAGATCGACAACTTACTGGCATATGTCCCCCAAGATTTCACAATAATTAGAACCAAGAAGGAAGAAAATAAATGCCAATGGGTTGGTACAGAGGGGTAGGGGGCATAAGAAACTGAACAGGAATACCTACACAACAATCTGAAGATTTCCCTTCAGATTAACCAGTAGAAGGTCTTTCATGCATTCCAAAGCCCACTCTCGACAATGTGCCAAAGAACTCAACAAGTGTCTGTCCAAGGAAGTTGTTAATGGGCAAAACATAAAAAAAGATATCTGAAAATAACTGAAGTCGACAAACCTGTGGTTCAATGACATGGGTATTTACAATGGCACGCTTGATATCAGGCAACTCTGAGTAATGTTGCATTACAAAATGTAAGGTTAGTTAAACAGGAATACGAAGCGGAGATATCAGCTGTACCAATGCGAAGGTACTGACCTGGAGGGCTCGCAAGTACAACCCAGCCTTTTTTAATAAGACGTTTGGGAAGTGGGGTAATAGCAGCATAAAAGGGCATGTCTTCTGTGAGAATGACAGGCAAAACCTGGACTACTTAACGCCGACTGTCCCACACAACAGATCAGTTCCACATTGGAAAGAAAGTGCTCAATGTAAAATCCTCATATGCATTTTGTTTTATACCAGCAGAATAACAGAAATAGCAGATCCCCTAGGTGGCTAGGTAAGGTTACCGCTTACCTGACAGATGCTGCATTTCATGTCATCAACGGTTGATTTGTTGACTTCTAAAGCGACCTGACTATATATGCTTCTTTTGAGGCATTTTGTGAACTGCTCCTCCGAAAGAGCTGTGCTCACAGAGCCTATTCTCTCCTCCAGTGCCAATAATTCCTGTTCAGAAGATACAAGCACCTCTTCCGTGAGGATAAATATGAACGAAGAGTATTTCGTAAAGGATCATAGTTACTGCTCGAATCACAGTAAGGGCTTCAAACACAGAATAAGGAAGAATCCTCCAGAAAGAAAAGCATCCTCTAATAAAACCCCTCCACCATTCAGGCAGTGGCACGTCGACCTTTCCATTTGGCTGGATTGCCAGCCATGTCTTTTAGCAATCCATAAACCGCCTTCCCACTGCATTAAAATGAAGCATGCCTTTTTTCAGTTTATGACTAGCAAAGACCAAAACATAGATCCACGTGCCAAATCTATTTCATTGATTCAGACATAGTTGCACCTGTAGACTGGATCAAGGACAATGCCTGTTGATGCAGCTATGTCTTTGACAAACTTAAGCTCCTCGGCTGTGTTCATGGCATAGACTAACCCCTTAGCCTGTCAAGGAGAAGTTGAAGAGAATGCCAAATGCTAATGTACTGTTCACAATTTTTCATTATGAAATGTAGTTAATATATGTAAAAACAAGTTGAGACAAGGCACTGCAGATGAACCTTTTGGAGTTAGCCCATCAAAATGATTTACTATAAATAATGCAAATTCTGAAGTGCACTTACATTTTCGATTCTAACTTAATTACGTGAATCCAAACCAGAATTAAGTCCATCAATCAGGCCTTGGACATAGTCATAGAAGTATTCAGGGTCATCACAAACAGAGAGTGCATGAACCTATCCAGTAAGAGGATATTACTCGGAAAGTTCAGTGTCAGATAATATAACAGAAAAAGGGTAGATCATACTTTTGTATTTAAGCTGCTCAATCTGGATCCTAAAGCAAGGCCAGCAATGGTTCCACCACTGCATGAAGTTAAATATTGTCCGACTATAGAGCGATGTCTTGCAACCTTCAGAATCTAGGCATGACACAACAAGAACTGTACACACAAAATTACCCATAAGAAGTATACCTGCCACATGCAACAACAATATCATGAAACTGAACATCAGCAGATTGCAGAAGAGCTGTGTAAGAAGTTGATTCAGCGAGTACGATGTGAATTTTTTTGGAAGGGGTTATCTGTGGATGTATTATGTCATTGAGTGTGCTGCTGATCTACAAGTTTGTGAACTGCTCCTCCGAAAGAGCTGTGCTCACAGAGCCTATTCTCTCCTCCAGTGCCAATAATTCCTGTTCAGAAGATACAAGCACCTCTTCCGTGAGGATAAATATGAACGAAGAGTATTTCGTAAAGGATCATAGTTACTGCTCGAATCACAGTAAGGGCTTCAAACACAGAATAAGGAAGAATCCTCCAGAAAGAAAAGCATCCTCTAATAAAACCCCTCCACCATTCAGGCAGTGGCACGTCGACCTTTCCATTTGGCTGGATTGCCAGCCATGTCTTTTAGCAATCCATAAACCGCCTTCCCACTGCATTAAAATGAAGCATGCCTTTTTTCAGTTTATGACTAGCAAAGACCAAAACATAGATCCACGTGCCAAATCTATTTCATTGATTCAGACATAGTTGCACCTGTAGACTGGATCAAGGACAATGCCTGTTGATGCAGCTATGTCTTTGACAAACTTAAGCTCCTCGGCTGTGTTCATGGCATAGACTAACCCCTTAGCCTGTCAAGGAGAAGTTGAAGAGAATGCCAAATGCTAATGTACTGTTCACAATTTTTCATTATGAAATGTAGTTAATATATGTAAAAACAAGTTGAGACAAGGCACTGCAGATGAACCTTTTGGAGTTAGCCCATCAAAATGATTTACTATAAATAATGCAAATTCTGAAGTGCACTTACATTTTCGATTCTAACTTAATTACGTGAATCCAAACCAGAATTAAGTCCATCAATCAGGCCTTGGACATAGTCATAGAAGTATTCAGGGTCATCACAAACAGAGAGTGCATGAACCTATCCAGTAAGAGGATATTACTCGGAAAGTTCAGTGTCAGATAATATAACAGAAAAAGGGTAGATCATACTTTTGTATTTAAGCTGCTCAATCTGGATCCTAAAGCAAGGCCAGCAATGGTTCCACCACTGCATGAAGTTAAATATTGTCCGACTATAGAGCGATGTCTTGCAACCTTCAGAATCTAGGCATGACACAACAAGAACTGTACACACAAAATTACCCATAAGAAGTATACCTGCCACATGCAACAACAATATCATGAAACTGAACATCAGCAGATTGCAGAAGAGCTGTGTAAGAAGTTGATTCAGCGAGTACGATGTGAATTTTTTTGGAAGGGGTTATCTGTGGATGTATTATGTCATTGAGTGTGCTGCTGATCTACAAGTTTGTGAACTGCTCCTCCGAAAGAGCTGTGCTCACAGAGCCTATTCTCTCCTCCAGTGCCAATAATTCCTGTTCAGAAGATACAAGCACCTCTTCCGTGAGGATAAATATGAACGAAGAGTATTTCGTAAAGGATCATAGTTACTGCTCGAATCACAGTAAGGGCTTCAAACACAGAAATAAGGAAGAATCCTCCAGAAAGAAAAGCATCCTCTAATAAAACCCCTCCACCATTCAGGCAGGACAAGACACGATAAAAGGTAGTACCTCATAGGACATATCATCAATATCCATCCGCATGTCTCTATGTCGATCATAGGAGGTAAAGGCGCCAAAAACTAGATTAGCCTCCAACATTAGCAATTGCTGCAAAAACAATTTATTCAAGGTTTCAGGCAAAAGAAAGATGATAACGGGCTTGTGGAGCAAAGGGTAAAAAAGAACTAACATCATAGGTCAGCTCTGCTTGCTGTTCAATCCTCTCCAATGCAACCAAAACCTACAGAAATAAACCTATTTGATCAGGGGTAGCAGGTGGGCTTGGGAGAGATATAGTAGATGTGTTTCCTGTTCAGAATTGCAATAATCTAAGTATGAATATGATTAATATTTTTCTACACAGGTCTGTTGGTAGACTAAAAGACGTAGATGGATCCGTTCAACAATAACGATGTTCGACCTCCATTAAGAGAATTGTCTAGCAACACCCTTGAAGGTATATCTACTAATAAAATGCAATATTTGATCTCTCACCAAGGTTTTAAAAAGGAAAATAACGATGTTCATATTTTGTAGATGAATCTCCAGAGGTACCTGTCAGCGACGGAAGCATAATTGATTTAACTAAATCGTGTGATAACACTCAAGGTGAATATGTTTGTTTACCATGTATTGACAATGGAGATTATTGATGGGTAATATATGATGGTTCAGGAGGTCGAACTGATGCGAGACAATGTAAGAGAGAAAGAGAAAGAGCACGATATGCGGCGATGAGTGCTGAAAAAAAAACGAATTGAAGAACCGTCGTCAGTCACGCAAAAAAGAGAACGTTGTTCACCATGAGTATTCAAAAGGTAAATTAAGGCTGCTTGTGCGTCACTCATCTTTAAAATAATGCTTTTCTTATGTGTTATCGAGTTACTTTGTGTAGATGATTGTCCAGATGTGGCTATAGGCGACGGAAGCATCATTGATTGTACTATACCGTGTGGTATCACTCTAGGTAATTACATTTCTTTGTTATGTTAATTTAACAACAACGATTAATAATGGAAAAGGATATAACTGGTTAGGTGGATGTGATGATGCGAGACAACGTAAGAGGGAAAGAGAAAGAGCACGATACGCCACGATGAGTGATGAAAAGAAAAATGAATTGAAGAGGCGTCGTCAGTCAAGCAAAAATGAAAATGTTGTGCACCATGAGCGTTCAAAAGGTATGTTAACTATGCTCGTGTGTCACTCATCTTTAAAGTAATGCTTTTCTTATGTGCTCTTGGGTTAGTTTGTAGATTGCAGCATACCTGCACACAAAGAGAATAATAATCATCAAAGCATTGACACTCTAGGTTATTATGTTTCTGTGTTATGTTATTGAAAGACGAAAATTATAACAAATGTGCCCCAATAGTGAGTTGAGCTCTCATCATTCAACCTATAATATATACACCTAAGAGCTTTGTTACTTTCAACTTTAAGGCGCATCAGCTCAGACGGGTCATCAACATGATTCCAATCCAAGTTCAGAAGTTTTAGATGCAAGGGAACGTAAGAGAATTCGAGAACAGATTCGATTTGCAACTCTAACAAGGGAACAAAGGGCATTGCGTAATACTACACCATGTCAAAAGAGTGCAAGGGAAAACTATAGTAGAAGACAACAAGCAATGCTAGCTCAAGACTCGATCGCAATTGAGAATCCGAAGTTTACGCCGGAGCTTGTGTGGAGTTCAGCAGATTCTCAACCTCCTACTGTGTCTCTATCTAGCTCCAAGGACATGGTTATCTCTGAGTTGAGTGCAACACCTTTTGTTTATGCTTCATTGCAGACTAAGGATGTTGACATGGACAAAATGATACAGTCTCCTAGACGACAGCGGCATGAGCATCATGTGTCGTCTGGCGAAAGACAGAGCCTGATATCTCGTCAAAACCAGAAATTTCAATCTGCCATTAGAAGAAACTTTGCTACTGCAACTAGGGATCACGGAATGGAAGACGGTGAGCACAATGAAATTGATCACGCGATTGCTTCAGAGATCGAAAACAACAGTAATTACTAATTCGTCCTTAATTGATATGATACTTAACTTATAGTGGCCAATTGATTTAACACAACTTTCCGTCAATAGAAAGTACAAGCCCATGTCCAGTCACTGCTCCACATAGTGACATAATGACTGAAGGAGCAGACGTTGGGATGCAACGACAGATAACCCCGAATGTCACCACCAATGGTAATTACAAGCTCCTTCCACAATTAGTTCCCTAATTATTCTTAGTGGTTAAAACCATGTGAATCAATAGATGCCGATGAAGGTGTGCTCTTTGTAGAGAATCATGACGAGGATGTACTTTTTGAAGATGATGACGAAGAAGATGGATACCTATTCGCTGGGCAAGGTACTTACATAATGTTTGTAATAGTATATATATATATAGGATATAGGATTTGAAAGTTTCTAAAGTTATTCGTCTTACCCGTTGTTCCTCGAAAACAACTTTAGATGGTGAATCTATTGAGGATATCGAGATTGATGAAACCCAAGATGCCTTTACTGTCAACCCTGACGTACCTGACTTGTACGACAAGGTGTATAGTAACATACCTGAAGAAACACATTTGCTGAGCACTGTTGCTGACTGCGATTACTGCAAAGCGAAGAAGTTTCAGTATGAACCACCTGGATTTTGTTGTCGTAATGGACAGATTGATCTAGCCCCGTTCGAGACACCACCCCAACTTAGGAGGCTGTGGGAGTGTTCAGATGCTGATGCGAGGCACTTCCGTGATAACATTCGATTTTTTAACGGCCATTTCTCATTCACTTCTCTGTATTGTTGCCTTGATAGTATGACTACAAACATGGATTGTGGTATCTACACGTTCCGTGCACATGGCATGATGTACCACAACGTAAGGTCGTTCGGTAGGGAAGTTGGGGCGGAACATAAACACCTTGAACTCTACTTCTACGATGATGATCCCAGCCTCGAGCATAGATATCGTAAATGTCGTCAAGAGCAATTTGAGAAAGACAAGGCAGTTATTAAACAGTTGGTTGAAATACTTAAGGGAAACCCATACTCTGAGCACCTTAGGAGTATGGGGAACGTTGATAACATTGAAGACTACCATATCGCCTTGAACCTTGACCAAACGCTGAACCAGAAGTTATATAATGTACCCATCACTTCGGAGGTCGCTGCAGTTTGGATTGAGGGGAGTGAACGTCGAGGTCAATTCAGTAATAGTGTTATGCTGCATGGGAAGGATAGGTCAAGCCACGGCATCCGTTCATATCATGGATGCTATGATGCACTATCATATCCATTGTTCTTCCCTAAAGGTGAACTTGGATGGCATGCCAATATTCCTAAGTCCAATGTTTCCATGGACGAAGTAGACGCGTACCGCGATCAACATAGGAGAAGTGATGCAAACAATGATGATACAGGTTAGTTATTTCTTTGTGATTCTTATATAATCCTTTGTTAAATATGTTTTTAGCAACACTAATTAATAAACCTTGCGGTTGCAGAACGACCTAGCCATCTATGCGTGTCTGTACGTGACTATTACTGCTACAGATTCCAAATTCGTCCAAGTATATTCAATCCAATACTTCATGGGAAGCGGCTTTTCCAACAGTTCGCGGTTGACACCTACATCAAGATTGAGAGCTCTCGTTTGGATTTCATACGTAAAAACCAAGACAGATTAAGGGCAGATCTATACAAGGGTTTGGTAGATAGCTTGCATGAAGGCGAGAACAGAGCAGACAAAATTGGAAAGCGAACCGTGCTGTCTACATCATTTATTGGTGGTCCTCGTGACATGAGACGTCGGTATATGGATGCTATGGCCCTTGTGCGGAAGTTTGGGAAGCCAGACATATTCCTCACTATGACGTGCAACCCCAATTGGGATGAAATAACCAGAGAGCTTCTCCCTATGCAGTCACCACAGGATCGTCCGGACCTTGTTGTTCGCATATTCCGTGCAAAACTAGAGGAACTGAAGAAGAGATTGACTAAGCATCATATTCTTGGAAAAATCCGAGCTTATGTCTATGTCGTGGAGTTCCAGAAGCGAGGTTTGCCTCATGTCCATTTCCTACTCATCATGCAGAGAAAGTACAAGCTAACTTGTCCTGATCAGTATGATCACCTTATCTCCGCTGAGATCCCTGACAAGAAGAAGTACCCTGAACTATACAAGATGGTTATCAAGCATATGATGCATGGACCGTGCGGGTTGCTAAATCCTAAATGCCCATGCACTAAGGGTCGTGCTTCATGCAAAAACCATTATCCTAGAGCTTTTAGCAATGCAACGTCTCAAGGAAAGGATTCATATCCTATTTATAGGCGTCGTGATGATGGGCGTAAGGAAACAGTTCGAGGTTGTGAATTGGACAACAGATGGGTCGTCCCTTACAACCCTTACCTCCTCCGGCTCTTCAACTGTCACATCAATGTTGAGGCATGCGGGAGCATCAAGGCTGTCAAATACTTGTTCAAATACATATACAAAGGCCACGATCGTGCGTCTGTGGCTGTGACAGACGCAAACAAGGCTGATGGTGACGTTGATGAGATCAAGCAGTATAGAGATGCTAGGTGGGTGACCCCTCCAGAAGCCCTTTGGAGGATATTCAGCTTTGATCTAAGTCAAAACTCTCCTCCAGTGATGCAACTGCAGCTCCATCTTGAAAACATGCATATGGTGTCATTTCACGAGCGTGCTAAAGTAAATCATGTTGTCCAACGTCCAGGTGTCGATAGGTCAATGCTTACGGCATATTTTGAGGCAAATAGGCTACACGAGGAGGCTCGGGGCATCCTTTACCGTGATTTTCCTGAGTGGTACACTTTGCAGCAAGGCAAAGTGTGGCAAAGGAGGAAACGAAACACGGGTGGACAGGTTGGTAGAATAGTCTCTGCTCATCCAGCTGAGGGGGAGCGCTTTTATCTTCGACTTCTCTTAAACCATGTGACGGGTGCTACCTCCTATGCGGATCTAAGGACAGTAGATGGTGACACACTACCATCTTTTCGTGAGGCAGCACAAAGGAGGGGACTGCTTGAAGCAGACGACACAATAGATGAGTGTCTCAACGAAGCCGCTATTTACCAAATGCCGTCAGCACTACGAAGGTTGTTTGCAACAATACTGGTATACTGCGAGCCGAACGATGTGGCAGAATTATGGCAGAGACACCTTGACTCAATGTCAGAGGACTATCACCGTAGTACTCAAAGCAAAACCCATGTGCAACAGATGGTCTTGATTGACATTAGAAACATTTTGCAGTCAATGGGTAAAGACATAAAGACATTCCCTCTCCCTGCTATCATCGACAAATATGACGATTCACATGGTACTGATAGAGAGATTTACGAGGAGGAAAGTATCGAGCCGACAGCAGAGGACGTTGCTATGAAAGAAACCCTAAATGAGGAGCAGAGGTTTGCCTATGATAAGATCCTATCTGTCGTTGACACCAATAACGGTGGAGTGTTCTTTGTGGATGGGCCTGGTGGGACTGGAAAGACCTATCTGTATAAGGCATTGCTTGCGGCACTACGCAGTCAGGACAAGATTGCAGTTGCAACAGCTACATCTGGTGTTGCGGCTTCCATATTGCCTGGGGGGAGGACTGCCCATTCACGCTTCAAGATACCACTTACTATTGATGATGGTGCTGTATGTAGCTTCACGAAACAAAGCGGGACAGCAAAGTTGCTACAAAAAGCATCGCTCATTATCTGGGACGAGGCATCAATGACTAAGAGACAAGCAATTGAGGCGCTAGACAATAGCATGCGTGATATAATGGGACGGCCTGGGCTGCCCTTTGGTGGGAGGACTGTTGTGTTCGGGGGTGATTTCAGACAAGTACTCCCTGTTGTACGCAAGGGGTCAAGGGCTCAGATAGTTGCTGCCTCTCTACGGAGTTCTTACCTCTGGGAATCCATGTGCCACCTAAAGCTTGTTCAAAACATGAGGGCACAGAGCGACCCATGGTTTGCAGAATATTTGTTGCGCGTCGGTGGTGGAACTGAGGAAGCGAACAACGATGGTGATGTTCGTCTTCCAGATGAGGTATGTGTGCCATATACTGGTAATGACCGCGACCTTGATAGACTGATAGATGACATTTACCCCAATCTAAATGAAAACATGTCTAACACAAGCTACATCACTTCAAGAGCAATATTGTCTACACGGAATGACTGGGTGGATATGATAAATATGAGGATGATCGATCGTTTCCAAGGGGAGCAGATGATGTACCATAGTTTTGACACCGCGGTGGATGATCCTAATAACTATTACCCATCGGAGTTTCTAAACACGCTGACTCCTAATGGACTACCCCCGCACGTTCTGAAGCTCAAAGTTGGATGCCCAATCATGTTGCTTAGGAATATAGACCCTGCTAATGGACTTTGCAATGGCACGAGGTTGGTGGTTCGTGGTTTCCAAAAAAACAGTATTGATGCTGAAATTGTCCTTGGCCAACATGCTGGAATGCGAATTTTCTTGCCTCGTATACCCCTGTGCCCCTCTGATGATGAGATGTTCCCTTTCCAGTTTAAAAGGAAGCAGTTTCCGATAAGACTAAGTTTTGCCATGACAGTTAACAAGGCCCAGGGCCAGACGATTCCTAATGTTGGTGTGTACTTGCCGGAACCAGTGTTCTCTCATGGTCAACTTTATGTTGCTCTATCAAGGGCCACCGCTCGATCAAAAGTGAAGATACTTGCCATTCCAGTCCACGATGAGAAGAAGAAGAAGAAGGGGGTTGAAAGGAACTCAGCGATAAATGGCGCAACATACACAAAGAATATCGTTTATAAGGAGGTCCTTACGTCGTAACTGACATTGATGAATGAATGGCAATTAACAACTTGTAATGCACTTAATTATTTTGGTTTTTAGGTGAAGATGTATTTTTGTTTTTTATTTCTCTATTTTGGCTCCTTTTTAGCTTCCTATTGTTTAGTGGTCATTTGGTTGATACAACAAAGAAAGCAGATGAGCATTGAATAGATGTTATTGAATACACACAATTTAATTTGAAAATGCACATTTGAATTTGAAATGATCTGACAAGCAAGTTGTGATTTCCATCTATCTTAATGATCACCTAAATAACATATTATAAAACTCAGACTGAATTACATGAGGGCTCTATTCCCAAATCCTTGCTTGCAGAAATGAGAAAGGAAAACGTTGAGTGTGATAGTGTTTGGCTTAAAAGCCATTTTAATAAGCCTGCCAGTAAGTATCATTGCTCGATCAAGAACATTACTGCAAATGCCATCCATTAATGTGTTGTACGTAACAGAATTTGTTTGAATATGTCTGGGAAGGCGAGCACATGTGCAGTGTGAAGAGCCATTTCAATGTTTGGAAGGCAAACTCATGTTCTCGAGTCCACTGAAACACTAAGCCCTGTTTGGCAACTCAGTTTTTTCATAGTTCCAAAACAATACCACGGTATTTACGAATACTGTAGTTTTTCAGTCAAAAGGTGTTTGATAGCTCATCTAAAAACTTTGTAACTTAAACCATAATATTGCTAATACTGTAATATTTTTAGAGTATATAAAACCTGGGTCTGCATCCAAGTTTTACATTGTGCGCGCGAAGTCGCTGGCCCTGCCCAGCTACGGTGCTGCTGCCTGCTGATGTGTGTGCCAGGCCAAATCCACCACCGCTGCTTCACTACGCCCGTAGCATGACCCACTTTCTTTCCAAATCAGATCTGCATCTTCTACCAGAATGTCACAAAATATTGACGGCCCGTTACCAGTCGCATGTCTGTCTTACATGAATGACACCCGATCCGTAGACAACGTACAACACACCTACGAACAAGATCTACTATGCTTGCCGAATCAGATTTGCATCAAGAAGCGTATCCAGTGTCCATGATCTGCGTAGCGTCACGAAAGGTAATATGACCATAACAAAACCATTGTCCACATTCCAAGGACATTCGCTTCTGGATAATGCAATCTATACACGTTAGTTGGGGGTGGGGTTTATAAGACAACATATCTTGTGCATCAACCTGTGCACCCAGACATTTAGAGACATTCAATTCGCATCCAACACATAAGCGTAGTAGTTTTTTCTTGCAAAACAAAACACCCACATAATAATCCAATGTATATGTTTTACAGAAAACCACCACCTCAGCTGATGTCCATTGGATGTGAATCGAAATAACTTCCCACGTTCCCAAGAATCAAATGTCGATCCAAAAGAGGCTGCTTTAGAACCTTAACAGATTATCATAACAAGAGTAACTTAAGAGTTAAGCTAGCTTTGCAGAAATGTGTCTATTAGTTTACAACAATAATAAGCTAGCTTTGTAGAGTGGAGTTTGAGATAGGGGATGGGATAGGAGATCAGTTGGTAATAGCCTTAGGAGTGGTTCTAGGCTTTACCATACAAGCATTTACTCTTTACTGTCTGACAGAAAAGAAACAACCTCATCAGATTGCGGCTGCTCAGAAGTAAAACACATGAGGATATGCAGTGAAGCATACAAAATATATAATGGTTCCTTCTGTTTCGTATTGTCCAAAAACAGATGCATAGTTTTGCATCTAACAGCATGGTTTGCACACTAGGTAAAACTCATGCACTAGAAAACTTCATTTGTAGAGCATATTCATCATGTAGAAAAATCAAACGCACGAAAAGTGGGATCACACCCACCATCGTATCATCCACAACTCCACATGAATTGCCAAGTACTCCTTCCATTTCAAATTATGACACGTTTTTGGGTTTTCTAGATACATCGCCTTCATCATCTCCTGTAAACGTTTGTTGCAACCGACGCCACCAACAATAAGAACGTCCTTTGAATCACAGTGTGCCATGGCACTTTCAGTAATTTCGACAAGCATGGCAAAGATAGTTTCCTGAGAAATTAGGACTTTCATCAGTGTCACTGTCAAGAAAGCATAACCAATTATTATCCACAAGGGGGAAAAGTTTAAGAGCATGCAAGTACCTGCAATGAGTAGCATAGGTCCGCAGGTGTGCACTCATTATTTTTAAGCTTTTCAATCGCCGCAGCTTCAATAAAGCTCAATATGCCACTAAATGACACATCCATACTCTTCACAACATAAGGGACATCAATGAATTGTTCTCCCTTCTTTGCAAGCTGGACAAGGAAAATAAATATGGTAAATTAAGAAACCAAACTCAAGGATGAGAAAAGAATGCACCATATTGTACAAAAACATAAATCTGTTCAAGCTTCAAAGTGAAAATGTCTTCAAAAACAAAACAAAAATGAAAGAAAAATGCTAATGGTGACAGCTAATACAATGATGAAGGTAGAATGGTAGATAACAATACCATGTGGAACTAACTTCAGAAGTAGTCTCTTGAAAGATTCACACAGACATAATCTATAGTGTCAACAATGTTAATAATAGTATCGAAGTTCAATCTTAACATAGGCCAATCAAATGGGGACTTCCTGGGATTATCCTATAAGCTCAAGCCCTATGTATCCAGGGATAAAATGTGAAGGCTTCCAGGGCTCAAAAGCTTATTGTCCATCCATCTACACGACCACTCAAATAATTTAGCACATACAGCCAACCAAACACCATTCAACACATGCAGCCCTACTTCAGACAGTCAGCTAAATTTAGTCTCAATTTATTCGAATAAAGGTTTGAGAAAAAGGAACATATATAGAATGAAGCTAATTATGACCCCATACTGGTCAAAGTGCTTAAACGACCAAACAACCCATTGGATACATTTGACCTGGCCGTGATACAATAAATGTTCATCAGCTGTATGTAAAAAGATAAGTTCTGTTGGCTGATTGTATGAGTTGGCAAAATAAGAGTAAGATAGTGTTTGGCTACCTACATGTGTTAGTTTAAAAGAAAACAAGGAAACATAAGTGATTGCATAGACTGAATAAATCTATGGTGAACTTCATTATGCAAGCAATGCCACTCTGCCTCATATTCTGCTCTAACTTAAAGGCTTCAGTCATATTGCCTGCCTTACAAAGTGTAGATATGATGGAGTTGTAAGTAATATTGTTTGGTACAATTCCTCTGCTCGTCATCTCAGCAAATGCCTGATAAGCCTCATTCACGTAATCTAATCGGCTTAGGCCATTAATATATGCTGAGAAGGCAATAAAATCAGTCTTCAAACCAATTTTGCCCATATCATCCCAGCATTTCAGTGCGCCAACTGCATTACCGTCTCTGAAGTATGCATCCAAGCTGATAGTAAATGATGTACTTAGACAATATCCTTTGATAACCATGTGCTCTAAAATAAGCTGTGCCTCATCAAGTCTTACTTGATTGCAGAGTCCCATTATCAAGTAATTAAAAGTAGACGAGGATGGTGCCAGTCCTAACTTGTTCATAATTCTATACAGTTCAGAAGCTTCTTCGTGGAGTCCCTCCTTACTATAAGCAGCGATCAATGCATTAAATCCAGTAACACGCAATGGAACACCCTGCTCAATAGCACCAAGCAGAAGCTCCCAGGCATCATCCAATCGATGATCCCAACAAAGCCTACAGACCAACATATCCAACCCATCAGCCGACATATGTGAACTAAACATGTCATGGTCATGGACTAACTGGGCAGCATACCCGAACTTGTGAGCTCTAGCAACAATAATGTTGAAGGTGCAGGAGTCTGGCACTAATCCCCTCGCTTGCATCTCCCTATAGGCTGCACTGGCCTGATCCATCTGTCCACTCTTTGCATATCCATCAATGCAAACATTGAACGTGATTGTATTTACTTGGATCCCCACCTGGGCCATTTGATCGAACAACCTCCTTGCTTCTGGCATCCTCCCCTCATAGCATTTTTATAAGGAGCAATGTTGTATATTTGCAATAATGCCATGATATACATCCTATAAGATCAATGGCATCGGGTATACTTAATCAAAATAGGATGGTGGCAGGCCTGTGTCCCTTTCCTCCGTAAGTTTATACAAGTTCACTTGTCACATCTATATGAATGAAGAACTTAAGCTAAAGTTCGTTTTTTATTTAGTTTCGTGCTATTTGACGATGTACTTTATATACTTAAAATACTTTTGTCAATAAAATTATGTTTGACACTTTTAATCTGATGGGTAGTTGGTACAGACCAAATCACAATGGATATAGTGGTGGAGAAAGAAAATGTCGATGTTGGCAATACTGCTGAACCATCGTATGAGGTTGTGGCTAGAAGTGGTTGTTCAGCACAATTGTCAACTAATGACACTGATGAACATGAACTGGGTAAGTGCTATTATCAATTACAAAAAAACTAAGGTCTACATAATAAATATTTGTTTGACCCTTAATTCTTCTCTTGTGCGTCATAGCTATAGAGAGCGAGGATAGTAAGGTCAGTGTTGGTAATGCTGCAAAACAATCACACGATGTTGTGGGAGTAGGCATTGACTGTATTTTCAATCATGCTAAAGTGTCAACTGAAGCCGATCTTGGACCACAACCGGGTAGGCTCTCTTATCTACACTCCTAAATGTAAATATTGTCTTATGAGTACTCCTAAAAATGCTTTTGTCAAGAGACTTATGTTTCATTCACTCCTCATACAGATGTGATACACTTGACATCTTTGGATGTTCCAAATGAATCAAGTCAAATAAGTTCTGATGTGGATATGGTAGAGCAGAACAAACAAGATGCTTTGGAAACACTTATTAGAATATCACAACATAAAAAACCAAAGAAATTGAATGTAGCTCGAGTTGTCTCTGAAGGTAATTTTTTGTTCTTGCCTTATTGCATCTTATTGGTTTTCGCATATATCATTTGCTTATTAAGTATAATATTTTTCATTGTATAGATTATAAGTGTACCCCAGAAGATGTTAAGCTTATTGAATACATTAAAACATTACCGGGGAAACAAGTTGTGGTGAACATCGACAGCGCATGGTTAAATAGAAATGATATGGAATGTCTTTTTCATGGTGACATCCAATTGTCTGGCGAAGTAAGTACATCTGTATGTCCATATTATATACAGTAATAAAGTATGGTATACATATTTAAAGCTAGCATGTATATTTGATCTGCTAATTGTATTCTTTTGGTGTACAGGCCCTCAGTGCATATATACACTGTATTAGGGATGAAGAGCATTTACTTCATAGAGAAGGTGGAAATGTCTTCTTGGAGAACACATTCATTTCCAGTCTGCTTAAGCGTGATGGCGACCCTAAGGTGCTCTTAAATTGTAAGGAAGACACAATTGAACAAAGGGTGGACAACTATTTACAGTCTGACATGGTTGACCTAAAACTCATCTCATTTTTAATATATGTAATATGTAATATATTGGTGCACAATACTTACAAATTAATGTTAATGTATGTTCTATGAAGGTGTTCATTCCAATGAATATAAAAAATTTTCACTGGTACCTGGCAGTTCTGAATGCAAAAAAAAGTGAGGTACATGTACTCGATTCTATGGGACAACAAATAACGGATCGCCGAGACCTTTATACTACAGTGAGTAATCATTTCTTTTATATTATGATTATTTCATCATTACATTATTTGTTATCTATAAATCTTGATATGTTTTATATATACACATAGTTAAAAGGTCTAGAAAGACAGATTAAACTTGCAGCAAAACATAAAGAGCTTTACCAAGGCAAGTGGTCGAACCTTGATGTTGCATCATGGCCAGTTATAGAGAAGATCACAACACAAATGCAAACCGATGGGTAAAATTCATGTGACCACAACTCTACAAAATTGGTTGTATTTATTTTCATATATATACATAGAAACTCACCTGATCTGTTAAATTTCATATTAGGGTATCTTGCGGGCTATGGATGATAAACTATATGGAATACTGGACAGGATCCTCCCTATCTGATAACGTAACTCAGGTAGAGGACGTATATTTATTTATAGGAACAATGTTTCTTTTGTTCTAATTTATATACTTGCAGGATGATATAACAATGTTTAGGTTTAAGCTACCTGCAATATTATGGGACTCGAGATTAAACACAAAGAAAAGACATCAAAATCTTGACCACAATGTGGATGAAGATGGAGAGAGTTCAAGTGATGTTCAAATAATCGATACTCCATGTGAGTTATCTAAATCGTCAAATACATCACATCAGATTGAACCATATATATCTCCATATGTTCTGCCTGCTAAAGTAATATCAACAAACACGCAAGAACTGATGTTTGTATTATGCACATATATCATGGGGATAGACAACGCCAAATATTTAAAGTAAGTTAATTCTCATTTAATATAGTATATGCATGGTAAATATTCAACACATATGTTCTTGCTTTAACTATAAAAACAATTGTTCATTTAATAGGAAACATTGGATTCAGAGCACTAAACCTTATCCAATTTCTTTAAGTCTTCAAAAACTTAAAGATATATTGGATGTAAATAAGCCGATGGATACAGATTGTTTTAACATGGCTGTTCGGATGATCGCATGCAATGATGCCTTGTTCTTGTTGGAAGACAAATACCACTACATGGATCTACAGTTCTGTGTAAGTTCAAGTAATTAGGCTTTATTCATATAAGTGTGTTCATTATATAATTATTTTACTAACAAAAAGTAGTCCATAACTAAATTTGGTCGAGACCCTCGCCTTCGTGCAAAGCCAGATATCAACATGTTGGCAAAATTATTAGAATGTTGGCCTGACATGGAGTACGATGTTTCAGATTGCAAACAAGTAAGCTATACTCTTCATCATTTTTGTAATCTTGTTTTTTCTCTTACTTGAACTGTTTTTTTAACTTGCAGATTCTATTGCCCTTTTCTTTCATGGGTCACTTCACCTTATATGTACTTAACATGGACACTAGAAGCATCTATATAATGGACTCCATGCCTATACCATCATGGTTTAAGGGTGATCATCCTAGCATGCATTATATACATAATATACATTATATTGCCAATAATATGAATGCTGCCATGGAATTGGCCAATCCTACATGGAAAGACGATATTTATATGTGGCGTCGTATAGTACCAACATGGGTTCCAAGAACATTAAATTGGTAATTTTTTTAACCCGAACAACTTATTAATTTTGTCTACATATATGTAACAACGTATTATTTTAATTTGTAGGGATTTATCTGGCTTTCTTGTTATCAACTTTATGCACGATTGGAATGGTATAAGGTTACCCTGCATTTGCACTGTGAGTACCCTATTTGTTCTAATACTTTGTCAATATTGTTCTTCTATAATTGATTATTAATCGTGTTCTATGATATGTAATAATGAATGTGCAGAATGGGAATGACCTGAGGACCAAATTCTTAGTAGAATTATTGAAGTACAAGGACAATGAATCCAAAGACAACATTCCAGAAGAAATACAAGAAATTATTAGGCACATCAGATAGATATGATTTTATTTGTAATGATACTCAACTTATTATTCTAATTAATTTTATTGCCTTTTAGGTTCGTAGTATCGTTAGGAACATTTGCCAACATATATTTTAGTTATATGTTGCACATATGAAGGCAGTTCAGTTTTCTGTACTTTCAAAGATGCATTGGTGTTTTAGAAGCGTCAGCTTATCCTACTGTAATACTGTGCTTAAAAGACTCCTATGGGTTTCCATCTTTTTATTGGAAACGAAGTACCATACTATTGTACTGTACAGTGACTTACAGGTATGGAGGGTTAGGGCTCATCGCACCTTCTAGCTTCGTGAGTCAAATGATTTTATAATTATTTCCTTTCTATGCTTATGTTCTTATATTTTGTGCTAAGCTGAACGGTGCTTGGTTGTAGTGAGCACAAAGGGATCTTTCTAGCTTACTCGAGGTAGCAGGCAACTGGCGACTGGTGAAACCACAGACTGGTGCCACCAAAGTGGAAGAAATACACTCAAAGAACCATCCTGTCAGTCTCCTTGTCATAGAGCATTCACCTTTTCTTGCAGGTAACTTGGGCTCGACTTACTGACACGAGCAATAGTCTGATAACGCTACAAGACACCGATGTGCAATGGTCGCCGCCCTCTTTGGGATTATGCAGAGGTCAGAGAAACAAATAGCTATATTTTTCAAAGAAAAGAAAAAAAATAAGAACAGGTATCCTACTGTCTCCATTCACTTATTATGATTTATGATGTTAGGAACAACTAGATAGTGTTGCCGGCAAAGCACCAATACTATCACCAAATATTATTGCCCAACTTACTATAAGCAACATATAATCTTATTCTTGTAATTTCCTAAATCCTAACGAATAGGAAAAGAGGGCCACCCAACTTACAAAGTCTTTTTTGTTTGCATAGGATTATCTGTAATTCTGAATGAAAATTTGTGTGGCACTGTTGAACAGCTAAAGCTAAGCAGGGAGTGCCTTGCCTTCTCACTCTCTGTTACAAGCCTACAAGACTGATCAATTATACCATCCAGGTGGCAATTGGAACGGTGTCCATCTGCTACCAATCCAATTTTTCTGCTAATTTGTTTTCCTATCATGGAATAGTTTGATGTTGTGCTAAAATAATTTATGTACACCTTTCTTCCTTCATGGCCTTGATGTTCTTACCTTCAAGAGCATATTGTCTGCTTATACGTGATAATATGGTTGCTATTTGTTCATCATTCATGAATAGAATGTTCACATGAGCTTACCAGTACAATTAATCTAACCAAAGGGTTATATCTTTCTTGCTTTTGGATCTGGACTTACTAAATCTTAATTATTAATTTATATATGGCTCGTGTACCCTCTCTTGTAGTTGTGGAGTCCAAGGACAGAAGGATCTCAGTTGCTTTAGCATTTGCTGGTCATCAAGAAGGTGATGTTGTTGTCTCCTCACTCACTAAACTCTCTACTTGTCTCGTCACCATTTCACTGCATGGCATGGCATTCAACTTTCAAATAATACAATTTATGCATTCAAGTATATGGAACAATCTGAAATCACCAAATGTAATCCACCAGAGGTGGTTAGAAAATGCCAAAAAGGACCAAACAGGAATATGAAAGGCTTCAAAATGTAGTCCCCTTTACTGTGACTACATTCTTATTTTTAAGATTTGAAGGATATTCACTTCATATGCCCTTTACACAAAAGGAACCATTTAGGTCCAAGCTATCAACAATAAGGACCTTAGGCAGTGTAACCCTGATTCTAATGTTAATACTTTGAGAATTAAACTGGTTTACAATATCATCGTATTCCTGTTTGGTACACTTGGTAATTTCAGATTGTTCTCCCAAAGCTGCTTGTAGCCTCCAAACCTGAAAGTGGGAAAGGGGAAGTTAATGTTTGCGATGATGTGAACCAAACATGAATATGAAAGGCTCCAAAATATAGTCCCCTTTGCCATGATTGCATTCTGATTCAAAATGTTTGGTGGTTTCAGTACATTCTAGATGTTTCCCACTTGATAATCTTTGTTTTCTAACAGAAAAATGTTCTGTACCAATGCATGTGCCTCTAAGGCCTTGGCAGCAACAAGGCTATGGAAATTCTGATGTAGGTAAGTCATTTTCTGTTCTTTATCATTGCCGAATTCATGATCTATCATCTACAGTCAATGAAGTACTGATATTCACAATTTAAATTGCTTCAGTAACAATAGGTTTCAAAACAGTAAGTGAAAGAATTTGATGTAATGAAACAATAGACTGATGTAGAATATGCTGAAAGGGTTGTATGTTTTAAACTTGATATTTATCTTGGTTGATCTGATCCAGATTCTAAACCATAAGGACTGCTTTTGCATTTTTGGGTAAATGAAAAGATAATCTAAATGAAGTTTTTCAAGTTTTCTTATTGTCAAACTAACCACACTTGGCGTGCGATGCTGCGTTAATAAAATTATTTTTGAACCATCTCATACTAATTTCACAGCTCTTTTCCACCCTGCATCTGCCCTCATTTGGATGATTACAAGTTTGTTATGAGATCATGCCTGGTAACCAGAGTTTTTACATGTATGCATTAAGAACTCTGCTATGGATGTACATTTGCTTCAAATGTGGTAGTCTTATCTGAGTTTTGGACCTTGAGTCTTTCATTTTAAAGTTCATATCCTTTCATTAACAATTTCCAGAAAATTAAGTCAATAAGTCCTTGTTATCTCTTTTTTCCTGACCTTGTCATATGAAATCCTCCTGCTTGTTAGGTATGACGGTGATTCAACTATTGGCCATAGATTATACACAGAAGACGTAACAGTTAATTTTAAGCATAATTGGATGGGAAAGGGTGGCCGTTTGACAAAACCAGTTACCAATATTTACTGGGAAACAGTTGCAACTAACCTTGACGAGTTTCTTGAAATATCAGTAAGGGCTTCTGCTTATATATATTTGATGCTCGCTTATATTTTTACTGTATTTGACATAAGATGTTGACAGGAGAAGTTATCCAGAAAGGGTCGTGCTGAATCTATTAACAGTGGATGCCACGCCGCGAGTGACTGTGAGTGGAGCTCCTGCGGACGCCGATCCGCCATCACCGTGGCAAAGAAGGAGCCTGCTCGGCCCTCCGGTGCGCCTGCTCCGCTCGACGCAGGCGACGGTGACCGGTGGATGCCACGCCGCGAGTGACGGTGGGTGCCGCCCCACTCTGCGCTCCCGCGGTTCGAATCCCAGCCACAGGTCACGCTCCTCCCCCTCCCAGTTAGCGTAAGCGGGCGACGGACGACAGTAAACTATTATTAACTGAGATCATTGTCCTAATAAATGTTAGTATTTGTGCAAGTTGAGTGTGCTGCATTGAAATCATCAACTTGTTCTTATGACCGCTATGGACGTCGTAATAATCAGAAATAAAAAAGGTTCTTTTTATATGTTGCCATAGTTTTATTTATTTGTTGAATTCCTGCATCACTTAAAAGTCTGTTTTACAGTTAGTTTGTATTGGCAATTCCTTATAATTTTTCCATTTCTGCCTCTTGTATTTTTAGACTCTAGGCCGTGGAGAGAAATTGAGTGAACTCCAAGACAAGACTTCTGAGCTATATATTCAGGTACATGATCCCTTATGAACGTACAGAGTTATGTGCTTCTTTTCCTTCTATAATGGAATGTGTAATTCAGGCCCAGCAGTTCAAGAAACAGGGAGTGAAGATTCGCAGGAAGACATGGTTACAGAACATGAAAATTAAGTTGGTGATTCTTGGAATCCTTTTGCTCCTTGTAATCATAGTATGGGTATCTGTTTGTCAGGGCTTTGACTGCACCAAGCATGAAACATAATAGAAATGGTACAACACTGCTCCCTCCATTTTAAATTATAACATGTTTTGGCTTTTTTTTAGATCTATAGTTATGTCTAGACACATAGTTAAAGCTATAAATTCAGAAATGCTAAAACATTTTATAATTTAGGACAGAGGATAGTACTAGCTTGGAGCTGTGATTGTTGTGTCCCAAACAGCCATTGGTTCACGAGATTGTTCCTCTAACGAACAAAAGTATTGTATGAAATTTGGGCACGTTGATTGTTGTGTGCTGTTTTATGGCCTCACCCTTTAACTGAACACAAGTAGTGCCTGACTTTTACTTCACTGTAATATAGTTTAAAAGCATATCTCTTTTTTGTTCATGGTTGGAATTTACTACCTTTCCAGGATTCCTTTGCCACAATGGGTTCTTGAGGAGATGGATAAGGTTCCGGACCTGTCATATACCAATAGATACTAGAAGAGAAACAGAGAATACATATCACTGGGATGTGATATTCTTCCTGTTCTGAAAGGAAGATCACCTATGCAAGCTTACTCCGACTTCATGAGAAGCTTCCGCAATACTTTCGAAGATTACCTTGGGGCCATAGTAACAGTTTGTATTCTCCCTGTTTTTAAAACACATAAGATTAATTCTGAACAAGATCTGATGGTTGCTGGTGGCTGATCCACCAATTAAGCAGGCTTCTTTCAAGAGACTGATGTTGAAGCAGCAAGGAATGCGAACTACGTGGGAGTACCCCTTTGCGGTCGCAGGTGTAAACATAAAGATATTTTCCACTCTATTGTGGTTAGCTTTCACTCTTTTGATTTTATAACTATGTGTTGTTACTTGGCTGCCTTTTTTAATTGATATGCGGGATTTAACAATGATACCGATGGCGTATTGACATTGAAATCTGATCTCTTTCAGGGAGCTGTTGGGCTTTCTCAACAATAGCAGCTGTGGAAGGCATCAACCAGATTGTTACAGGCGACTTGATCTCCTTGTCTGAGCAAGAGCTTGTCGACTGTGACACTTCATACAATCAGGGGTGCAATGGAGGTCTGATGGACTATGCGTTTGAGTTCATCATCAACAATGGCGGAATCGACACCGAGAAGGATTACCCTTACAAGGGCACGGACGGACGGTGTGATGTCAACAGGGTATTTTTTTCGCTTCCATAGTTTTTCCTTGATTTTCCAAAGACCAGCAGCGTCATTTTTACTTACTGCTGATCTTTTGTGTGTGTTGGGTCCATCCATTGCAGAAAAACGCGAATGTTGTCACTATTGACAGCTACGAAGATGTACCAGCGAACGATGAGAAGAGTCTGCAGAAGGCAGTTGCAAACCAGCCTGTCAGTGTCGCAATTGAGGCTGGTGGCACAACATTTCAGCTCTACAGCTCGGTAATTCGCGCTCACCTTGCTGCTGGGTTCATCTGTGGACCGTTTGGTTAAATTCCGAGATGAATGATTCAATCATCACTCCATGAATCATCTGCCTTTGTACTGGTGACTAATTATCATTTCCTGGCCTCAGGGTATCTTCACTGGAAGCTGTGGAACAGCGCTGGACCATGGTGTCACGGCCGTCGGCTATGGGACAGAGAACGGCAAGGACTATTGGATCATGAAGAACTCATGGGGCAGCAGCTGGGGCGAGTCCGGGTACGTGAGGATGGAGCGGAACATCAAGGCGTCCAGCGGCAAGTGCGGTATCGCGGTTGAGCCGTCATACCCGTTGAAGGAGGGCGCCAACCCGCCGAACCCTGGCCCCGGCGCCCGCCGTGTGCGACAACTACTACTCGTGCCCTGACAGCACCACCTGCTGCTGCATCTACGAGTACGGCAAGTACTGCTTCGCCTGGGGCTGCTGCCCGCTCGAGGGCGCCACCTGCTGCGACGATCACTACAGCTGCTGCCCCATGACTACCCCATCTGTAACGTCAGGCAGGGAACCTGCCTCATGGTAAATGCTCGGCCCATCTCGTGATCTTCTTCAGTTAGCTACGAGATCACTGCCAGTTTCTTTCGTCATGGTAAATATATAAGTAGAGACCCAAGTTACAACGACGAAGCAACTAGCTGTACACAAAGCAAGGCAATATTATATTCTCTTCACAAGCCACTTAGCCCTTCAAACCCTCATCTGTTCTCTGTTTTTTACTCCCCTAAAGTATTACAGGAGGATGCTCCAGACTCCACAGAGGTAGATGGACATCTTTTTCAGTGAGCCCTTGGCCTTTGAAGTTGTTCTAATGCAGTCACAACCTGATCCATGCCAGGCCTGCATCGTGCGTCCATCGATAAACATTGCAGCGCCAGGGTTGCCACCTTCTGAGCCGCGGGAAGGGAATACTGGGAACCCAGCCGTGAGTCCAGGACATGAATGACCCTCCTCTTGTTGGTGATGTAAGGTCTAGCCCACTCCACCAGATTGTGCTGACCGGGCGGGCGGTTCTTGTCCAGAGCGCGCTGCCCAGACAGCAGCTCCAGAAGAACCACACCGTAGCTGTACACATCGCTCTTCGCTGTCAAATGGCCTGTGTACCATGAGGTTAGCAGTATAAGTTGCCGTAAATTATACATACGCATATCATGTTGACTTCTGCTGCTGTTAGAGCATGTGCGAAATTTTGTATTGACTTGAGTATTCAGAATTTGTGTGTTGACTTGAGTGTCACAATTCCTGATTTCATGGTTGTTCGTGCATGCATTTCAACGCTAAACTTCTACTGTCACCAGTAACTTAGTTTGGAAAAAAACAAAAACGTGTTCTTTGAATTATTTCCTATCAGGCTTGAGAAAGCAATATTTAGTTTGTTTGCTTTTTTTTGTTTCAGGATGTTGCTATTGCTGCGATGGGACCGATCCAAGGACTTCCAGACTACAACTGGTTCAGACGCCGGACCTACATGCTCCGTTACTAAGATCAATCTGCCGGTGTACCATGTTTACAGTGTGCAAGGACAAAGATAAAATTTGCCTCTTACGGCGTCTGTATATCAAGGCCTCAGCACTGCACATCGCTTGCTGTGACAGAGGTTTTTTTCTTCTTCAAAATTTGTTTTATTTCTTTTCTTGCTCAGAATCCACAAATCTGCCAATAATGATAGGCAGGTTCGACTGACGTGGCTTACTTGGGTGGTCAGCCTATGTTATTTTTCTTACAATGAGTCATGACCCTTACCGTTCCATCTTTTGTTGGAAGGTTTTTACTTTGGCAAATAATTTGATGTGGCTCGTTATATGTAAAGATGGTACAATTTTAGCTTGTGCAATTTTTTTTAAACCTTGTTGGAAGGTTATTACATAGAGCAGGTAACTGTTGCGAGAACTAAGCAGTTTGTACTGCTCCCAACCCTTGTAAACTAAGGTTTTTACTAAGCTATAATGGCTCCTCTGTCGCTGTTGTCCGGCAAACCATCACTGGCTATTATATGATCCCGTTGCAACGCACGGGCACTGACCTATATTACATATTGCTCTTTGCCTGTATGACACAAGCGGTACACTGATGAAACTACATCTTCGCCGCCACGACATAACCTCGATAGAGCGTCTGTAAGGGCGCTGTCTGTTCTAGTATCCTTCGTTGTCCCAGATCAATTTTTTGGAGTGATTTTTTAGAAGCCTTTTGGAACCCGGGAACCCAGACATGTTGTAGGTCTACGTACATCAACCTCCAACGTGAGAAACCTGAAACAAGGAACATGCTGATGGCTCCGTACAAAAGAATCCGTCTCATTTCATTGGTGCAATCGTGCTGCTGTCATTTCAACTTGCCTCCTCAATCAAGGCAACCGCCTCGACCACTCAAATGCTGCCGACAAGCGCCACGGCCGCCGCGCCGCCGCCGCCCGCGGCCGGCCCCGCCTCCTCCCCGAGCGAGCCGCACGCCGCGCTCCTCCTGGCTCTGACCTACATGCGGCTGCGCGAGCTGCTGTCCTGCGCTCGCACGTGCCGCGGCCTCCGCGAGGCCGTCGCGGGGGACCCGCTCCTGTGGCTGCGCGTCGTCGTGGAGCCGCCGCTCAGCCATCGGATCACGGACGAGGCGCTCCTCGCGTTGACGGACAGGGCGCAGGGGAGGCTCCGGTCACTCCACCTCCTCGGGTGCCCCCGCGTATCCGACGCCGGCCTGCTGCGTATCGTCGAGCGCAACCATGACGTCACCGAGGTACTGTCAACTGTGATGCTACTATTGTGCACGAAATTGGTAGATTGGGACTGGATCGTTCACGGAATCATCCGAATGTAATGGTTAGCGCGCACTTAGCAGTTAGCACAATGGGTCAAATTGGTGACTTAAATTGAAATATGGGGCAAAACTACTTCAACAGTGACTCATTTTATAAAATTTGGTCAAAAAATTATAGGGTATCCTCTCGCCTCAAATATACTATACCATAGTTTGCTGCTCTATAATCTAGGTTTGAGGTTTTACCGTTGGAGCGGAATGTTTTGTTGGTGCTCTAAATTCTATAAAATATAATTAGTTTTAAATTATAAGACATTTTTATAGGTCACGTTGTTGGAGATGCTCTTAATGTTTGCTATTATGCCTCTTCACGGTATCCGTTTAGGATTAGTACTCGTGTAATGGATTTATCTTAATCATATGTTGTTGATTCGGTGCACTGCATGATTTGGATTATCTTATTCCTTAATTTCCCATATAGATCAGTTATATTTCTCAAATTTCGGACAGCACCATAACTGATGAACACTTTTAGTTGTTATGAGCAAACAAGATAAATAGATAATAAAAACTAAAAGGAACTGTCAACGCAAGGTTCGATTCCAGTTGTCTAGATTCTATAAATGTTTTCAAGTCGGACGACTTGCTGGTCGTTCTGGTTGGCCGACTAGCGCGATTAATCGCGATTAGTCGGGCGACTTGACGACTAATCGTGATTTTTCTAAACCGATTTGGACGATCAATCGAGATTAATCAGATAACTTGAAAACATGCCTAGATGGACACATGTTATTATAACTTAAAGAGAGTAATGGGGATATGATGAGTTTTACCCTTCAATTTAAGGTTTTCTTTTGTAGTTTTATTGCATTTGAGTTGTACCCGGTACACCCTGTCCTAAAGTTTATAATAAGACCACATATTCCAGAAAAGTAAATATTGGTGTTATTTATGTTCCTGGTAACGCTAGCTACCCTCCTTAATCCTAGGATTAAATGTGTACATGTCACAAAATTGGACGACTAGTTTATTTTGATACCATGAAGTGGCATGAAAATGAACTACTTTCCAATTTTTCAAAATTTTGAGTGGCATGCTTCCAACTGACCCTTAATCCTATTGTGGACCTCATAAATATTGTTAATCGCAAGAAATAAATAGGTACAATGAAATGCATACTTGATTCTTAGCCGCTCACCGGCCTGCAAGTGACTAAAGCAGCTACGACTTTCACTTGCATTTGTCTACTGATGTAAGTTCCTGACAAAGAGAATACCTTTACTAAAACAGTTTCTTCTGCATTTGCTACTCTTCAAAAAGTACATAAGATGATGCATGGGAGTATAGATGAGACTCTAACACGGAGCTAAAAAACTAGACACCACTATGTTCTCTTTTAACTTAAATCAATTTTACAACTTGCAGCCTTATTTTACCATGTCTGTAATACTAACTAATGTGTGTATATATATTTCTACCATGGTTCAAAAATCTGTAGACGCAAGAGCACTAGCCAATGAGAAGAAAATATTTTTGGTTTAGGATTTTGTAACACCCCGTCCACTTTCGGACCGGCGGTACTTATTCCTGTTAGCTCTCTAGGATCATATACCAATACCATCCCCACAGACCAACACGAGTCTTTTGTGCACATTTTGTCCTCAATCATGCGCACCCGAGAAGACTCCCTGGTCGGTCATCCATCCCAAGATTGCTCTAGGCCAAGCACGTTTAACCTGGAGGTTCTTTTGAGATACGTTTTCGAAAAAGAAGATGCACCTTGTTGGTATGAGTACTCTATTAATTTTATTAAGACTTGGGTCAGGATATCACCATCCACTAGGGCCAGGATATTACAATCCTTCCCCCTTAGAAGACCGACGTCCTCGTTGGTCAACCCCAAGCCAGGAACCTCTCATCTTGGCCACGTCTGTATGTCTAGTACCGTCATATGCCATACCATGTGACCACTCCAGACCCACATGCGCCATGCCCCATTAACCGAACCCCTAGCCCACACACGCCCATGAAACCGTGAGGGTCGGCTCTGGTACCATTTGTAACACCCCGTCCACTCCTGGACCAACGATACTTACTCCTGGTAACTCTATAGGCATGGTTATTAAAGCGTCGTTTAAACGACGATTAAGCGTCGTTTAAGCGCTAGAACACGATTAGAAGTTAAAACGTCCGCACGTTTTAAAAAAACAGTGTAGAACGTTCGTTTTAGACGTTTAAGCGTCGTTTAAACGTCGGAACGCGCGTTTTGGACGTTTTAAGCGTCCTACAGACGTTCTATGCGTTAGTGGGCCTTAATGGGCCTTTAATCATCCCGCCAGGCAGCCGCTAGTAAGCGCTTCAAGCATCGCCAGGCAGCCGCCAGACGCCTACCGCCGTCGGCCGTCCTCAGCCGCCCTCCAGGTACGCCGCCGGCCCCCTCCTCCCTCCTCCGGTCCTTCCTCTTCCCTCCACCCACAGGGCAGTGCGCCACCCCCAACCCGCCATTGCTCCAGGCGCCGCCGCCCAGTGCTCCAGCCGCCATTGCCATCCAACCCGCCATTGCCCCACAGTGCGCCGCCGCCAACCAGCCATTGCCCCACAGTGCGCCGCCCCACAGTGCCCAGTGCTCCAGTGCTCCAGCCGCCGCTGCCTAGTGTGGCTGCCCATTGATAATATGCCATTCTACTGTGTGTGTTGCAGGAAGCCAGGAAACACACAGTTTTTGGCAAGCTTGTTGTTGGAAGTAGACGTGCAATCCCCTTATTCAACTCCTGTTGCAGCACCCATTGATCCATTTGATATAAAGGGGCATTTAGCTAAAGTGTGGCAGTGAATTTCAATTTCAATGGCAACAAATAGCGAGGCATTGTGAACTCAACTTATGTATGAACTTATTCTATATTTGAAATTCTATGTCAAGTCTGAAAAGACGTTTCAACGTTCGTTTAAACATTGAAAAGTTGGTTCATAATATTTTAACGTTTTACCGCTTTAATAACCATGTCTATAGGATCATATACCATCCCCACAGACCAACACGAATCTTTTGTGCGTACTTAGTCCTTACTCATGCGCACACGAGAAGACTTCTCGGTCGGTCACTCATCCCAAGATTGCTCAAAGCCAAGCATGCTTAACCTGGAGGTTCTTTCGAGATAGGCTTCCGAAAAAGAAGATGCACCTTGTTGATATGAATATTCTATTAATTCTATTAAGCCTTGGACTAGGATATCATTATCCACTAGGGCCAGGATATCACAGATTTCTAATGATATTTTTTGTTACACTATCATTTCATCAAAATAGCATACAAATGCTACATTTAATTCGCTCTCGAAATTGCTTATAATCACTATGATGTAAGATAAAATAAACAAATAGGAAAAGTGATGTATGCAATAAGGTACTCCCTACATTCTTTTTTATTTGTCGTGTCTTAGTTCAACAACGGAGGTAGTATTCTTTTCTATGCATTTGTCATGGGAAATATTTAGGCTTTAAGCACATTTGAACTAGCCTATACTTAACTGAGCAACTTTGTTACACATGTCAAGTTGAGTGCTAGCAATGAGTCTTTATGACTGCATAAATTCTTAAACTACAAATGGGTTGGTAGATAATAGCTGCAGTGGAGCATGTGAACTCACAAGATTCAATTTTCACGCGTCAGCGCGCAAAAGCAACCTTTTTTAAAAGAAATGGTAAAAACCTTGCAGATGAGCTGGCTGCAGATACACACAAAGCCACCGTGCTCCGGTGATTAGCTGGGGTTAATCAAGACTTGAGCAACTGAGTCCGCTTGCACAAGGGCAAAATCAAACAAACGGAACCACTCGCGTACGCTCTACGTGACACGGAATAAAAACATGGAGTGTCTGTAAAGAGGAAACAAAAAATAGAGTTCAGACTTGTCAGTCCAACACACATACACGTCGAATTCCCTAGAACACCGACAGGCTAGCTGATTAAGCGGACTCAAAACCAACACCCAATCCCTAATGGAAGAAGCAAATAGATGCCTCATCCAAATCCGTCTACCCCTTGCATGGACGACACCAAATGTTTGAATCCAAGCTCGCGATGAAACAACAACAAAAAAGAGCAAGTAATCATATATATATAACACCACCGGCCGCTAGACTGGTGTGAGCATCAAACACGTTCACACCCTCGAGCAAGTAATCATCAACAGAAAGCCCCCGAGCCATCGCAACGGCTCCACCCGTTTCAGCACCCCTCGCCGCTCCACCCTGACTAGCCTTGCCAGGCAAAGGCATCCCCTCAGCAGTAACGACTGGCGCCGCAGGCGGAGGCATCGCCGCGGTAGCGGCAACACCCTTCGTGCCAGTACGAAGCGCCTTCGCCTCGCAACGAGGGTCCACAAGCCGCAACAAAGCTTTCCACTTCTTCCGCGAAGACTCCTGGCGGTCCTTGTCCATCATTGCTGTCACAATAGCGTCAATATTTCATCCCTAAGGAAAAACTTTAAAAGACCGAGCTAGATAAGACGTAAAATTATCCTCGCAGGGAGCCACGGGAATAGGGTCTTTTCCGCACCACTCATCCAGGTTACTTTCAGCATCCGAGAAGATGCTTCCCGGAGGTCGGGCGAGGTCATGATCTCCGCTGGCCCGACGCACATCCCAGCTATGCGCAAGCGGCCACACCCCGTAGGCAATAAACTCCTCCACCAAGTCACGTCTGCTACTTGCCTTGGAGGCGCGCGAAGGGTGTCTTCATTCACATCTCCCTTCTTTAGTTTAAATTGCGGAAAGACGACGTAGCAATGCGAGCATAGTATGGATGGAGGTAGCCTCGGAACACCTTCGACATCCTTCAATGTCAAATAGAACAAAAAATCCCACCAGTTCCCCCACTTGTTTTTTTGCAGACAGATCGATTTCCACAACTTCACCTGAACGTGCATGAACCAAACTGCATAATCTTACCACCAGCAACCTTCTTCTGCTAGTGGTGACAATAGTTCTTAGCGAAGACCTCAACCGAAGGCTCACCGCCATATGTAGCCGTTGCCCACATAAACTTCACCAATGCCATCAGGCATTGGGAGTAGCTGGTGAAGTTGGACTTCGAAACGTTGCAGGACTTAGATCACAAACTGATGCGCAGGCAATCGAAGACCAGCAGTAAAGAACGCTTCAAAAACAACTAACTCCCCCTCCGGCTCCGGGACCTCGGCTCGCGGAGCGCGCCCCATAACGGGCCTGTTTGGTTCAGCTTTTTTCTGACCAGCTTTTCCGAGAATCTAGCTGTGGGGAGAATCTGGCTGTGTAGAGAATCTGAGTATCATTAAGATTACGTGCGAAGGAAGATAAAATTGTCCATGAGGCTCAGGATCTATAAAGTGACGGATTACTACTATTGCGACGACTCAACCGATTATATGTTTATGTTGATTTTTAATGGTTTTTACTCAAACGAATTTGATAGAAGCTGGCTGAAAAGCTGAGTGTTTGGCAGTCCGCATCAGCTTTTGGTGGCCAGAAGCTGCCAAAAGCTGAAACAAACAGGGGCAATGTCTCCTAAATACCCCAAGCGCTGCTTTTCATGCACGCGACCCGAGTAGATCCTCGACATGCCGAATTCCACCGTGTGCCCTGGAAACAGATCCACAACTATCGCAGAATCGCTAACCGTCTTCTCCGAGGATGGCGCGCTCGATGGCCCAGTCATGGCGGACGATGACGAGGAAGAAGACGACATTACGTACTGTCTGCGACGGCGAGCGGTCTGCTTCACACGGTCTAGTTCACCGACGGCGAGAAACCTCCTCGGCGCGAGCAACGCAAGAAGGCATGCTGCAACTTTTTCAAACAGAATGAACGAGGGTTTTACGTCAGCACGTGAAAGTTTTTACCCCGTGGGCGTCGTCGGTTTTTATAGGCCCCAAAACGCCTTGGGAAACCAAAGGCCCACAGTAAAAACGTCACATCCCCCAACGGTCACATCCTGCAACAGTCATATTACAAAACCCCCCTCGGGCCACTTCAACTTGTGAACGAGGGCAACGTTCGACCATCCCCTGTAAAAAGACTTCGGGACCAACTCACATAGTTGAACTGATCCCTTGGGGGGCTAGTGTTGGAGCGGAGGCCGAACTTGACCTCGATCTAACTCGACTGAGAGAGAGAGTGTGTTGCAGGGAAACCCTAGCTGCTACAGTACAGATATATCCTAATGGGCCAGGCCCATATACACATCACTCTAACACCCCTCGCAGTCGAAACTCTAGCCACTGCAGATGTTGAGACTGGATTGAAACTCCGCAAACACCGTGGACGGAAGCCCTTTGGTGAAGACGTCAGCGAACTGGGAGGTGGTCGGGACGTGTAGAACGCGAACAGCTCCACAGGCAACTCGTTCGCGGATGAAGTGAAGATCGATCTCGACATGCTTCGTGCGCTGGTGCTGGACGGGGTTGGTGGAGAGGTAGACGACGCTGACGTTGTCGCAAAAAACCAGGGTGCTCGTGCCAGCTGACTGTGGAGCTCTTGAAGAAGCTGGCGTAGCCAGGCTGCCTCAGCCACACCGTTGGCCATGGCGCGGTACTTGGCCTTGGCGCTGGAGCGGGAGACGACCGGCTGGCGCTTGGACGACCAGGAGACGAGGTTGTCCCTGAGGAACACGACATAGCTTGAGGTGGACCAGCGCGTGTCGGGACAGCCTACCCAGTCAGCATCGGTGTAGACGCGAAGCTCCGTGGTCGAGGAACGACGTAGGAGCCCAAAGTCGAGGGTGCCACGCAAGTACCGCAGTATGCGCTTCATCGCGGTGAGGTGCGACTCTCGAGGATCGTGCATGTGGAGGCATATCTGTTGGACAGCGTAGGCGATGTTGGGCCGGGTGAAGATGAGGTACTGAAGTGCCCCGGCGATGCTTTGGTAGCCGGTCGGATCGGCGACCAGGGGGCTGGCGGTGGAGACCTTGCCCTGCGTGTCCATCGGGGTTGTGCAGGGCTTGCACTCGGCCATGCCAGCGCGCTCGAGGAGGTCGACGTTGTACTGGCGCTGGTGAAGGAACATGCCCTAGGGACGACACTCGACGGTGATCCCCAGGAAGTGATGGAGCGTCCCCAGGTCCTTCATCGTGAATTCCTGCTGAAGGCAGGAGATGATGCGACGCAGGAGCCCAGGGGAGGAGCCCAGGTGAACACAATATCGTCGATGTAGAGGAGGAGGTACACAGTGTCCGGGCCGCGACGGAGGAGGAACAGGGACGTGTCCGACTTGGCTTCGACGAAGCCCTGCGAATACAAGAAAGTGGCGAAGCGACTGTACCAAGCCCGGGGGCCTGCTTGAGGCCGTAGAGTGACTTGTTGAGCTTGCAGACCAAGTCGGGGTGAGTAGGTCCCAGGTGTGGTTGGCCTGGAGAGCGTCGTACTCCTCTTCCATGGCACGCCGCCACTTTGGATCGGCAAGCGCACCACAAACAGTCGTGGGTACCGGTGGTAGGACCAGAGAAGAGGTCGTGGGCTCGTGGCGAGAATCAGGCGATCAGGGGCCCGAAGGACACCCGCCGTGCGCTTGATGACCATCGGGTGGATGTGGCGAGGATCCCGGTGGACGATGATGGGGTGATAGGCCGGGGAGTCGGCGCGAGGGCAAGCCAGGGCACCGTGACGACCACGACGCTGGTACGTCTGGATGGGGTTGCTGTACCGAGACGACAGGGCCGGTCGGGACGATGCAGGAGACGCCGAGGCCGCACGTGGCTGTGCGGGGGAGGGTGGCGCTGGTGGGGTCGCGCGAGGCGACGCAGGGGACGCCGAGGCCGCACGTGGCGACGGAGAAGACGCCGAGGCCGCAGGTGGCTGTGCGGGGGGGGGGGGGGGGGTGGCACCGGTGGGGTCACGCGAGGCGACGCAGGGGACGCCGAGGCCGCACGTGGCAATGCGGGGGAGAGCATCGCAGGCGGGGCCACGTGGGGAGGCACGGTGAACGAACCTGCAGGAAAGGGGGGAGGGCGACAGTGGGAGACATAGGGGCGGGATCGAGGAACACATCGAGCTCGGTGAGAGAGGCAGTGGAAGAAGAGGAAAAGGGGAAATTCAACTCGTCGAAGACGACGTGACGAGAGATGAGGACTCTATGTGAGGTGAGGTCGAGGCACCGGTACCCCTTATGATCGGGGGAGTACCCGAGAAAGACACAACGAGTGGAGCGGGGCGCTAACTTATGAGGACTGGTGGAGCCGATATTAGGGTAGCAAGCGCATCCGAAAACACGAAGTTGATCGTAGGAGGGGTGGATGTCGAAGAGAGCGAAGTAAGGAGTGGGGGTGAGCAACCGCCTTGGTGGGCAGACGATTGAGGAGGTAGGTGGCAGTGGTGAGGGCCTCAGCCTAGTAGTGAGCAGGAAGGGAGGCCTGAAAGAGCAGGGAGCGCATGACATCGTTTGTTGTGCGAATCATGCACTCAGCCCTACCGTTCTGAGGAGACGTGTAGGGGCACAACATGCGGAGGTGGACACCGCGAGAGAGAAAAAAGTCACGAGACGCATTGTTATAGAACTCACGCCCGTTGTCACACTGGATACTTCGGATGGTGTGACCGAACTGACTGGAGACCCAAGCGAAGAAGTGAGATAGGGTGGGAAAGGTTTCCGACTTCTGACGTAAGGGAAAAGTCCACAAGTAGTGCGAGAAGTCATCGAGAACGAGTAAATAATACTTATGGCCAGAAATGCTGATTACAAGGGATGTCCATACATCACAGTGTATCAGATCAAAAGTGCCTGCTGCCCTAGAGGAGGTGGGGAACGGGAGCCTAACATGGCGACCTAACTGACAAGCATGACAGAGGTGCTCAAAAGATCCCCTACAACCAGAAACAGAGGTACTACTGGAGAGCTTGGACATCACATCACGCCCAGGGTGGCCGAGACGACGATGCCAAGTGACAGAGGAGGTGGCCGCTGCAAGAACAGCCGGGGCAGAGGTCGATGTAGGGGAAGCAAGCAGGCGTAGCGTGTAGAGGGGCCCGGGGCTATCACACTGAGCGAGAAGGGTCCTGGTGGCAAGATCCTTCACAGACAGACCAAACAGGTCAAATTCCATAGAGCAAGAATTGTCAGTAGTGAACTGACGAATGGAAAGAAGATTTTGAATGATGTTGGGGGCAACAAGGACGTTGGTTAAACGAAAGGGACCGGGAAGAACCGCGACACCCACGGAGGTGACGGGTAGGGCAGAGCCGTTTCCCACAACGATGGAAGAAGGAAGGGAGGGGGGAGAGGTGGAAGACAGTATACCTGCATCCGGGGTGGTGTGATAGGAGGTGCCAGAGTCAGCCACCAAGTCAGAAACCGTGGTGGGTGGGGCCAGGGTCATCATGGAGAAGGAACTAGCGAGAGACTGCGCGTCCCACCCATTGGTCTAGGGCCCCCACATGGGTTGGACCGGAGGCCCTGGGAGGGGAAGGAGCCCCTACTGAGGCTGGGGAGGGGCCGAAGGCGCAGCTGGCGGTGGAGCGGTAAAGAAGACCTGCTGAGAGGTGTTGGGGCGAGGACCCGAGGCACCTGTGGATGACCTGGGCCACATGTGGATGGTGCCAGTCCACGGGTTGTAGAGGGATGGCCACTGAGAGCCACCCGGAGAGCTGCCCCGGCCGCCCGACGTGCCACCGCGACCGCGACCCCCCCGGAGCCAGTAGGCTGCCGATAAGCTCAGGGGGCGGTGGGGCCGAAGTGCGGTGAGGAGGAACCCCCCGGAGTCAGGTGGGGCAGTCCGAGGTGCGCTGTAGAGCGCCGTGGTGGGAGCGGAGGTCGAAGTGGCAGAGAGGCGAAGCTCCTCGAGAAGCAGATCGTTCTTGACCTCCGCAAAGGTGGGAAATGGCTTCATGCGGGTGAGGATGGGAGTCACGTGATCGAAGCGAGGGCTCAAGCCGCGTAGGAGGTTGAGCACGAGGCTCTCATCGGTGATGGGGGCCCCGAGGGTGTGGAGAGTGTCCGCCATGGTCTTCATCTGACTACAGTACTCGTCCACAGAGTGATCGCCCTGAGCAAGCTAGCGGAAGGCGGTCTCGAGGTACAGAATCCGAGTCTGGCGGTTGCCGAGGAACTGAGCCTCAAGGGCACCCTAGATCCGATGCGCCGTATCGTCCGATACACGAACAATGTCTTGGAGTTCGACGGTGAGGGTGCCATGGATCCAAGAAAGCACCACCTCATCCATCAGGAGCCAATCCTCTGTCGGTCAGAGACCGGAGAGAGGACGTGGTCGGCGAGGGCGTAGCGGCGTAGGGTCTGTAGGACCTGGTCGCGCCACCGATGGTACTGAGTGGAGTCCGGTGCGAGAACGTCGGTGACAGTTGCTCGGATGCTGGTGAGGGCCGCCGCTTGAGCATGAAGAGAGGCGCGAAGAGTCGAGGCTGGGGCGGGCGCGAGCTCGAAGGTGTAGGTGTAGTGTCGAGCGGACGTGGGAGGGCCATCCTAAACGCCCTTGCCGACGAGACGACGGTAGGTCTCGGCGTACTGGCGCTCTATGGCGTCGACAACCGCCTGCTCCTGCTCAAGAGCACGGGCGACATCCTAGGCCCACTGGCGAGCTGCCATAACGGCGGCTCGGGTGGCGATGAGGAGGGCGGCGGCTTCATCCGAAGGAGCGCGCAGGGATGATGTGATGGCAGAGGGCTGGCTGTAGACAGTCAGCAGCGGTGGACGGTCACGCACGGGGCCCCAACTGGCATGTCGAGTGGGACATGGGGAAAACCCGGTGCCAACAGCTGGGAGCGAAATAGGGCCGCGTCGGGCAGGGAGAGTGCGCTGGAAGGGAAGCCGGGGTAGAGGGCTACGGTCGTCGAGGTAGGGGCCGGCAGGGAGGTGGATAAGGGTGGTGCCGACGCGACCCCGGTAGGCAGAGGTATAGGGCGGGTGGTGGGGGGAGGCTCGGTCGGATCCGGCTGGGGCGCGGTCAGAGCGGCCGGAGGTAGGGAACGGCGGACGACCGGCCATGGTGGCGGCGGCAGCGAACAGGGGCTGACCGAGGTGCGGGCGGGGAGGGAGGCGGGCGGCGACCGAGCAGGGCGCGGCGGTGGGGCGGCGGCCGCCGCACTGGAGAGAGCTGGCTGATACCATGAGAGAGAGTGTTGCAGGGAAACCCTAGCTGCTACAGTACAGATATATCCTAATGGGCGAGGCCCATATACACATCACTCTAACACTGACTACAACCAGACATTTCTTACATAGGAGCATCAGACGAAGGGTACTTCGGATTCGACGCGCAATAGTCTCCGCTTGACTCTCCACAGGAGTGCCCGCGACAGTAAGAAGGGGGGCTCGCCGCAGCCCCAGTCGCACCCCGAAGGCCTTTCCTCCGACAGCGGCGCCCAATCCAAGCGAACCCCGAAGACCTTTCCTCCGACGGCGACACCTAGTCCAAACGAAGGCAAGGACATGCGCAGAACCAAGGGTGTGACACACGAGCGGAGGCCTCGTTAGGCTATGGAGAAACCCAGGAGGCCAGGACTCCGCCCCGCTGTCATTCGTGCCCAGATTATAGTACTCCGTCCATTGTAGTGACTCAAGTGGAATATTCTGGGAATGTAGCAGGTAACCGGGACCCACTACCCCTCCCGGTTACCTATAAATACCCCTACCCCCTGTACACGGATGAGACGCGCATAACAAGACACTAGAGTTTCCTGTCTACTGTCTCGTTGTGCACCTGAACCCTTTTGTCTCTTGTGTGTTGGGCCCACCTGACCATGTGTCGGGACAGTTCCAATAATTCTTTTAACAGTTTTTGGTTAATAATTCTTGAGTCATTTTCACCAATGCTTTACACTGTTGTCACCTCAATCTATGCTTTAACGATCTTGTTTTATCTGCATGCTAGATTTCATCCAGCATTTGTGTTTTGAACTGCAGATTACAAATGTGTTTGTCTGATTGCTATTTAATTACTTCCGGATCAGAATATAGATTACATGTGGACAGCAAAATTCTGCAACTATCGTGGAATATAACATTCACGGAGAACTCATACTGACATGTTCATTCCGTCACTTTTTGTTATGTACACTGGCCTCTGTGGGTATGGTTCTAAGGTGTTTATCTTTTACTTGCAGCTTTTTGTGCCCAGATGCACAGGATTAACAGCTGATGGTCTGGTGAAAATCATTCATTTTCTGCATGGGCAGCACAAAGGCAATCTAAGTCGTGTTCGACTGCATGGTATCTGCAAGGTGAATAACCACCATCTCGATATTATCAAGTCTCTCATGTGCAGAGGTAGCCAACAACAAGATGCTCAAGCACTTCACTACAACCATAGAGTCCATGAAGTGCTGAACACGGATGACGGTCGCCCTATTGATGTAGATTTGTGCCCTTTGTGCAGAAATGTGAGACTCGTGTTTGATTGTACAAGGAAGAACTGCAGGTCTGTAGCTCTGAATCTTCAGTATTCTGAGTTCACAATCAGTCTTGTCATTAGAAATTCCCCTTTCAGTTTATTGGTAGAGCTGGCATCGCCATACCTTTTCTCTACTATATGCGTGGCTCCATCATGATTTCTGGCAGTCACTAGTCTCACTTTTAGATATGTACTTGCATCGGATCTCCTGTGGTGGTGGTATAGCTGACTTGGGTGTTTCTTTTTGGCAATGGTCCCGTAACTCATTTCTCCCCAACCCTATGGGCTACATGAAAGCAGCTTGGCATTTAGTTTTTTGGTTTGTTGCTCTTGTCTTCGGAATAGTTGGTTCTGAATTTTGAAGTCTTGTTCTGTAGGTCTATTGACTTTGATCTGACTTATACCGATTCTCATTTTTGAAAAAAAAAATGGTTGTGTGTGTCTTCGTTTCTGACGATTTTGATTATACTTCAGGGAAGTGAAGGATGGCCGGTCCCGATGCCGCGGTTGCTTCTTTTGTGTTGCTAGATGTGAAACTTGTGGTGGCTGCATCGACCTGGAGGAGCTCGGTGAGTCTGGACTAGCCTGCTCTGACTTTCTGTGCATGGATTGCTGGCTCAAGCTCCCAAAATGCTGCACATGCAACCGTCCCTACTGCGAGAGGCATTCAAATTTGAAAGAGAATCTATCAGCGTCTGGGCAGTTCACATGTCAGGAGTGTGCAGCGTTTGCTACCTCACTCAGAAGTCGGGGAGAAGGTTACTAGAAGAGATGTTGGCTGCTCTGTCTCGGTAACCAAATAATTGGGACTTTTAACACGTGACTCGTTCCCCTTAACAAACAGCCTTTCTTATTGATTCAATCATCTCGTGTGGACGGAGCTTATAAGACCTGATGGAGTAACTAGAAGCTTAATTGTCTTGCTGCTTTCGTCAAACAAAGTGGGTGCAGACCTCAAGGTCTTGCGCATCCAACTTGTCTGAATGAGGGGACTGCCATGTCAAAGGGGGGGGGGGGGGGGGGGGGGGGGGACAATGTGAGCAACATTGACAGTTGAAGGGCTGCCATAATTCAACATTGACAATGTGAGCAACGTTGTTTAAGAGTCTGTGTGAGCAACGTTGACAATGTGAGCAACATGGCAATAACTTTGTACCTCATGGCTGTCAGTGCAAATGTTTCTCAACGTTTGTCTTGGTTCTGTATAATTTACAACGTACTGCCATGTATACACACCATGTGAGCGAAGCAACATCTGATCTGAAGTGAGGAAGAAAGAATACAAAAGTTATATTGTCAACTTTTGATTTCCCATCGTTCGCTAAGGTTCCACCCGTCAATTTCACGGGGGAAACCTCTGATTAACACGGTGAAATTGATTCCGGAATATTTACTTTACTGGAGAGAGACCGTAAGCTTTGGCGTCGTCAAAGTTCAGACCTCATTTGAATGAGGGTAGTGGGTGTGAAACCGAGAAACAGGGTTTCATTCCCTGGCCTCCTTGGGGAGACAAAACAAAACCACAGCAGATGCTGATCGCGCGTTCGTTCATTGGGCCTGCAAGTGGAATGGAATATGTCTGAGTGTTAGAGTGTGTTTGGTATGACTGTGCTCTATCCGAGCAGTTCTACTCCAAAACTATGGGTGGAGCAGCTCTGTTTCAGAGTTTAGATTGTTTCTTATAACCGGTGACAGTGGCAGGTAAATAACTCCAAACTCCATAACTAGGTTGTTTTTTTAGAGTTTTCGGAGCAGCAAAAGAGTTACTAAAAAAAATTTACTGCAGTTCCAAAAATTTCATAGAATTTACGACTCTAGAGTTAGGGTGTTTGACATACTCTGGTCAGCTCTCCTTAGAGTTTTGCTCTAGAGCCATACCAAACCTTATTATTGTTGGTTGGCGAAACGGCTAAAATCCACGGTCAACTAAAACGAACAAACAAACCGCACCGGCGCTCGGTGCTACTTCAATTCTACCCATCCAACCGAGCACAGTTCATACTGATAATGCCTGTTGACTGTCGTCTCAACTGAACGTCTAGAGGATTAAGGTTTGTTAATATTATTATGTGATGTCCAATGCATTCTGTTTCCTTAAGCTTCCTTTGCAGTTCTTGTAATACCATTTCTACGACTTCCTTGTGTCTTACCTTTATCTTTTGTCCAACCTTAATCCTTGTTGCTTACCTATATACCTGTTTTCGATTAGATGGACAAATATGGGAAAGTGATAGCAAAGTGTAACACAAGAGCAGCTAAGATTTACACTAAAATATGTGTAGAAGAGGTAAATGCACTCAACAGACCGCAAGACTTTTTGAATGCAGAAGGGTATGCTAACCTCATTAGAAAGTTTAAGGAATGCACTGGACACACGTACACCAGGGATTAAATAAAAAATAGGTGGGACACTCTCAAAAGAATGCACACCCAATGGAAAACGCTGAATGGAAGGGCCACAAAACTTGGTCGAGATCCTCATACATGATCTATCAGTGCACCAGATGAGTGGTGGGCTAAGAAAAATGAAGTAAGTAGCCTTTAGGCAATTCAATTTTACTATAGACAATGCCAGGGTGTATTATGTTCAAATCTGCCCTCTTGAGAATGAGGACGACCTTAGGATAATGTTCGAACCCATTGTGTGCACCAATGAGACAACCCTTGTTCCTAGAGTTGAGGATGCAAATTCATCATCTGATGGTCATGAGGAAGACGTTTTAGGTGTGGGTGAAAGCAGCACACAAGACCCCAACACTACACTCAAAGGAAAGCACAAGGTGTTCCATGACTCTCTGAATCCTAGGAAGAAAAAGGAACTAAGGGATGAGTACATGAGAAGGATTGTCGATGCATTCGAGTCCAGGACCTTTAGCTCGAACAAGTCCATTACATCCTTTCACAATGATCCGATCCACAAAGAGGTTGCTACTCAATTACAACAAGTCATCGAAGATGTTGCGACTTGCATTTCTTTGCAACTCAATTGTTAATAGACAAACATCATCAAGATGTCTTTGCAACACTTAAGACCAAAGAAGGAAGGAACACTTGGCTACACGAGGCTTACGACAAGGAAGAGAAGTCCAGTTAGGTCTTGGTGGTGGGTTGGAGTTGAAGCTGTCTTTGTGGTGTCATGGGTGGTCACTGTTTCGTGTTGTCAGTCGGAGTCCTGTTCGTTGTTTAGGTGTTTTGAAAACTGTGAGTCATTTAAGTTTTGCAGAACTGTTCGTCGTTTGAGTTTGTTGTCCATCGGAGAACTATTTCAATTTTTCCATTTCAAGTAGGATTTGCAATAAAAACATTTGTATGTGTGAGCGTTGCGTATTTGTGTCCAACATGTTGAACTTATGATGATACAACATTTGTAATCTGTGAGTTCCTACTTTGGTATACTGTTGTTCAAGAGTATTGGTTATTGTTGCCACTTATTATTGTTCGTATACTTCCTTGTTTATTTGCAGATGTTGCAGCCTGATGATCACCAAAATGATGACAATAGGGATGAGGAATTCATAGTTGCTCTAGTTGCTTTGGATATGTGGGGGAGCTTGTCAAGTGGGGTTTCAAGAAGAGCCATGGCGAAAACAGGTATACAATGGGCTGAGCGAACCTTGGAGAGTAGCGATGATTGTTGTTTTATCGTCTCCATGAAATGTTGGTCTCTAATTATGGCTTCGTAGCGAGTCGAGTAAGTACAAAGGAGTCACTTGCTATGTTTCTATGGGCGTGCGGGGGACCCCAATCTTTTCGACAAATAAGAAATAAGTTTGGTCACTCGTTGGAAACAATTAGCCAAAAATTTAGTGAAATACTTAACTCCATATACAAGATGTCGAACGATGTGATTAAGCCCAAGGATGTGCATTTCTCTCATATTCACCCTAGACTACAAGAGTCCCAGTTTTGGCCACATTTTAAGGATTGCATTGGAGCTATTGATGGTGGCCATTTTTTGGCCTCTGTACCATTCTCTGAGCAACCCAAATATATTAGTCGTCACAGATACACTTCACAGAATGTCATGGTCATTTGTGACTTAGATATGCGGTACACATTTGTCATGACTGGTTGGCCTGGTTCCGTGCACGATACGAGAGTACTGCAGGATGCTCTTGTCACCTCCCCCATCTACCTGAAGGTACTAAACCCTAAACCTATGTTTGTTTCATTTGCAACTAACAATACGTATGTAACTGTGCCATTGACCTTGATAAATTTGTTTTACATGTAAATATTATCTTGTTGACTCCGAGTACCCTAACAGGAAGAGGTACCTAGCACCTTACAAAGGTCAAAAGTACCACATTTCTAAATGGCTGCATGGGATGCAACCAGTTGGTGTGAAAGAGGTATTTTTTTAACCATGCACACTCGTCGCTGAGGAATGTTATAGAGCGATCGTTTGGGGTGCTAAAGATGAAGTGGAGAATCCTGCTTAGCCTACCTTCATTTTCATTGACAAAGCAATCGAAGATAATTATAGCATGCATGGCCTTGCATAACTTCATTTGGGACAGTGCGATACATGATCATGACTTTGACGAGTACGTACCTAGCAGTAGGCATGTTGATGATGTAGTTGTAGGTGAGAGTAGCAGCACCCCGATAGATGAGTTAGATATGAGTGCTTTTAGGGATTCTGTTGGGGCGAAGGCGAATACGCTACCCTTCGCTCGGTGTCTTCGTCTCCTCATCACTCCGATGAAGGCTACATCCACAAAACGCATCCGAACAAGCCGAAGGTGTCGACTAGACGGAGACCGCCGTGGTCCACTTTGCCCTCGCTGTTGCAAGACGAAGGCTTTGTCGAAGTCCACAGGTCTCCCACGTCGTCACCGCCTCGGGAGGCCCATGCGGGATTCAGCCCATGGTAATGGGCCCCGCAAGAATAAGCGTGTTACGGGCCGTGTCTGTAATAGCCTTTACCGTAATGACTGTCTGTAACCTCCCCTCGTGGGAATATTCTGGGGATAAACAGGGTACTCAAGGGCATAAATGTCTTTGCCAAGGGATAGGCGGCCACTCGAGTACCTATAAATACCCCCGTATAGTGCCCTCACAGGGAAGATTAACGAAGCTTTTGCCATCTCTCGACAAACTTTGCAAATACTCTTTCTACTTTCTCGTTGGATCAACTTGCTCAGGAGAGCAAGTTCCAACATTTGGCGCCCACTGTTTGTGCTACGAACAACAACCCACGATGGCCCCCAAGCGAGCTAGTTCGAAGGCAGCCCCATCCATCAACGTAGCAGCGAAGGCAGCGCTACTAGCAGAGAAAAAAGGCAAGGCCCTCGCGGACAGCACCCTCCAAGAGGTCTTCGAAGATGAAGCTGTCAGCAAAAGACAGCGCCAAGACCATCCCACCCCCGAAGGCACCCTACGCACCTACAGCTCCGGAGGCATACCGCAAGCACCACCACTAGGCTTCGCTCCACCAGAGGGCGAAGACGCAATTGAAGACAGAGAAGTCATCGGTATCTCAGCCGAAGACCAACTACAGCTGCAGGCTCTACGCATCAAGAACCACAACCTCCAAAAGCAGAAAGAAATCCTCAAGGGCAAGCGCCAACATGTCACCATGCACGCCAAGGTGCGTTAGATGATACAAGATGAGGATCAGAGAGCTCGAGAGCTAGAGCAAGAGATTGCGCTCATGCAGGGCGAGGGCCAATACAATCTGCAGCCTGGACCGTTTGCACCACAAGCACCCCTCCAGCAACGCGTCCACACCGGAGACCCATTCATACCACAGCGTGCCCCTTCATTCCGCACGCCACAACTTTCCAAGGGATCAACTACCTCGATGAGCGAAGTCCCTTGGCTCCGCAACTCCAAGCATCGCCTTGGCCCGCCAACTTCAGGGCTGGCACTTACCCCAAATACAACGGTAGTACCGACCTGGCACAATACATCATGAGCTACTAGGTTGCCGTCGCATCGTCCGGAGGGGACAACGCCACAATGGCCAAATCCTTTATCATCGCGCTCGAAGGCTCGGCCTTGACTTGGTATACCAGGCTATCGCCACTATCCATTGACTCCTGGAAAGGGCTCCGCAACAAGTTCCTACTCAACTTTCAAGGGTACCGACCTGATACCGACGCCCTAGCCAAGTTATCCCTCTGCAAGCAGCAAGAGAAGGAAACCCTTCGTGAATACTATAGAAAGTTCTTGACGCTCAAATCGCAACTGCCATCAGTTGACGACCACATCGCGATCCATTATGCCATCAGCGGTCTTTGGGCTGGCGTCCTAAACAGTCATTGCATCAAGGACCCACCCAAAAATCTACAGGAGCTATATCAACTATTTGAGAAGTATGCCAGGTCTGAAGAGCTACATCAACGCAAGGTTGAATCTTAGAGGAAACCTAAGGACCAATCGCAGTCCAGCAGAACCTGGACCAGGTCATTGCAGCCAGACTCCGGACGGGACATCCACAGTCACCAACAGGTGCACAACATAGCCAATCAGCATCTAGCCAGAGAGACTGCTCGTTGTCAGGAATACCCCCCAAGGCCGTAGCAATGGCACCAGAGGGAGAGACCAAGGATAGACGCAACAGCCACACAGATTCTACTATCTGTTTCATGGCGAGGACTGCGCGCACCCAACAAGGGATTGTCCAGAAACAAAGGCCACCAGGGACAAAATGTCCAGAGCATAGCTAGCCGACAACTAGAGGGTCGTCGTGCACACATACCACCACCACCACCAACAACAACCCTACAACAATGAGCAAGTCCAGCATCCACCCAACCACGCGTACCAGCACCGTCAAGAAGTGCAGGTTCTACCACCACCGCCTCCGCATCACCCAAATCCACAACACCATAACCACCCCCAAGCACCCAAGCAGGAAGACTTCGCTGAACAACCATATCGCGGAGTCATCCACATGATCACCAGAGGGTCTAGCGTGGACTTTAAAATGAAGCGGCAGAAAAGGGACCACTACCAAAGTGTGAACCACGTCGCCCTCACTGGCCCAGTGGTGCAAACAAGGTGGTCTCATGTACCACTCACCTTCGACGCCAGAGACGTCGATTTGCGCAGCGCCCCTCACGTCGACGCCATGGTGATCAACTGTAGTGTAGCAGGCTAGGACCTACATAAAGTCCTGGTTGACAATGATAGTCAAGCTGATATCATCTTCCTGCACGCATTCGATCGCATGGGCATAAGCCACAGCTTACTCAAACCTTCGGACAACCCCTATACGGCTTATGCGGCAAGGGCACCTTCCCCGTCGGCAAGATAGAGCTACCCCTATCATTTGGTGTAGCACCCAATGCACGAAGTGAGCAGGTCACTTTCAATATCGTCGACATGGTATACCCATACAATGCCATCATGGGCTGGGGCACCATCAACAAGTTTGAGGCGGCCATTCACGGACTCTACCTCTGCATGAAAATCCCTGGTCCACAAGGCGTGATCACAGTTTATGGCAACCAGCAGACAGCACGCAACATTGAGAGGGACTTCGTTCCAGGGCAACGAAACGTACACTGCCTCATGGCACAGCACGAAGGTTTTGAAGGGACCCGTCTAGTCACCGATGAAAAAGTCAAGGCGCAGCTCTAAAGCAACGACGGAACAAAGGCAGTACCCCTCGATCCGGCAACGCCTAAGCAAACGGTCGTAATAAGCAAAGACCTGACCTCGCGAGACGAGGAAAAACTCATCTCTTGTCTCTCCCGAAACAAGGACATTTTCGCTTGGTCCACCCTCGATCTAGTCGGGGTCAGCCACACCATCATAGAGCACGACCTGGGCATCGACCCTTCGATGCGCCCAAAAAAGCAACAACTGCGCAAAATGTCTGACGAGAAGACTGAAGCCGCCAAGGCCAAGGTGCACCGCCTATTGGAAGCCAACTTCATTGAGCCAATTGCTTATCCTACAAGGCTCGCCAATGTGGTCATGGTGCAAAAGAAAAGCGGCAAGTGGCGCATGTGCATAGACTTCACCAGCCTCAATAAGGCTTGTCGCAAGGACAACTTCCCCCTGCCACAGATCGACAAAATAGTCGATAGCGCAGCAGGATGCGAAGTCATGTCCCTCCTTGATTGCTTCTCCGGTTACCACCAGATTTACATGAAAGAGGAAGACAAGGCCAGCACAAGCTTTATCACACCCTTCGGCACGTACTGCTTCATCAGGATGTCAGGACTCAAAAACACCGGGTCAACCTTTTCTCGCCTCACCAAGAGGGTCCTCGAAAGTCAAGTAGGCCGCAACATTTTCACCTACGTAGACGACATCGTCGTCGCGAGCAAAAACAAAGAGGATCACCTGGCTGACCTCGCAGAAACATTCGCTAATATGCGCAATGCATGACTTCGGCTCAACCCCGAGAAGTGTGTCTTTGGAGTTCGCTAGGGGAAGATACTTGGTTACCTAGTGTCGCACTGAGGGATCGAGGCCAACCCAACTAACATCCAAGCGATCATCAACATGACACCCCCGCAGTCAGCCAGGGATGTCCAGCGACTGACAGGCAGATTGGCCGCCCTAAACAAGTTCATCTCCAAGTTCGTAGAGCGCAGTCTACCTTTCCTCAAGACATTGCGTGGTGCAAAGACTTCGCTTGGGGACCAGAGCAGGCGACGGCCTTCGAGTCGCTCAAACAACACCTGTCCGACTTGGCAACCCTTGCTAGCCCCGACCCTTCGTTGCCTCTTCTTCTATACATTGCGGCCTCACCATGTGCAGTCAGCGCAGCGTTAGTCCAAGAGCAAGACAGAGAAAGCACAAGTCAGCAATGCCCAGTGTACTATGTCTCCGAGGTCCTCACGACTTCTAAGTGCGACATGACTGAACTAGAAAAAAATCTCATATGCAGTCATTATGGCATCACGCAAGTTGCGCCACTACTTCGAGGCATTCAAAGTACGGGTCACTTCGGAAAGGGGTTTGGGAGAATTATTCAGGAACCCGGAGGCATCCGTCCGAATCGTCAAATGGGCAGCCGAACTCTCCGGGTACCACATCACCTTCGAACCCAGAACATCGATCAAATCACAAGTCCTGGCAGACTTCATCGTTGATTGGACAGTACCAAAATGGCAACAAGAAGAGTCCCTAGAGAAAGTTTGGACCATCCACTGCGATGGCGCGTGGTGCCATGCGGGGGCAGGCGCCATGGCGATCATAACATCACCCATAGGTGTCAAGTACAGATATGCAGCACGCCTCAGCTTCACCTTGGAGTCCGACAGATGCGCTAACAACATAGCAGAGTATGAAGTCGTCATCCCGGGACTTCACAAATTATGAGCACTCGGTGTCACCACATGCATAATCAGGACGGACTCCAAAGTAGTCACCGGCCAGGTTGAGAAAGAGTACTCAGCAAAGGACCCTACGCTCATGCAGTATCTCACAGCTGTCCGCAGCCTCGAGAGACAATTCAAGGGTTTCACTCTGTAGCATGTTGACCGCGCCAAGAACGAAGAGGCCGACGTGTTGGCCAAGTGAAAGTCGCCTAGAGAGGGGGAGGGGTGGATAGGCAAAAACTAAAATTTACAAACTTAAAGCACAACTACAAGCCAGGGTTAGCGTTAGAAATAAATCCGAGTCCGAAAGAGAGGGGGAAACAAATCAAGAGCAAATGAAGCGGATGACACGGTGATTTGTTTTACCGAAGTTCGGTTCTTGAGAACCTAGTTTCTGTTGAGGTGGTCACAAAGACCGGGTCTCTTTCTGAAAGGGAAATAGGGTCAAACCTTTTCCAATATGAATTTTGGTGGTTGAATTGCCCAACACAAATTATTGGACTAACTGGTTTGCTCTAGATTATAAGTTCTACAGGTGCCAAAGGTTCACAACAAACCAATACAAGTTAAAAGAAAGGGTTTAAAACTAAGGAGCAAATTATACCGAAGGCAGCCCTGGTCTGGCGCACCGGACTGTCCGGTGTGCCACCGGACAGTGTCCGATGCACCAGGGAGTTCGACGCTAAACTTGCCAGCTTTGGGAATTTGGGAGGCCGCTCCGCTATAATTCACCGGACTGTCCGGTGTAACACCGGACTGTTCGGTGTGCTAGTGGAGCAACGACTACTTTGCGCCAACGGTCGTCTGCAGAAGACATTTAATGCGCTACAGTGCGTGCCTGCGTGTGCAGAAGTCAGAGCAGGCGCCAGAAGGCGCACCGGACAGTCTACAGGAACTGTCCGGTGCGCCCGTCGACAGAAGCCATCCCCAACGGCCATTTTGGTGGTTGTGGCTATAAATACCCCCAACCACCCCACATTCATGGCATCCAAGTTTTCAGCCTTCAAACCTCATACAAGAGCTATAGCATTCAATACAAGACACAAACAAAGAGATCAAATCCTCTCCCAAGTCCGGAATCACTCCAAACAAATTAGTGACTAGAGAGAGAGAGACTTTTGTGTTCTTTTGAGCTCTTGCACTTGGATTGCTTTTCTTCTTCCTCATTCTTATTTCCAAAACACTTGTAATCAAAGCAAGAGACACCAATTGTGTGGTGGTCCTTGTAGTGGACTTAGTGTCCCATTTGATTGAGAAGAGAAGCTCACTCGGTCTAGGTGAACGTTTGAGAGAGGGAAAGGGTTGAAAGAGACCCGGTCTTTGTGACCACCTCAACGGGGAGTAGGTTCGCAAGAACCGAACCTCAGTAAAACAAATCACCGTGCCATCCACTCTTATTTGCTTGTGATTTGTTTGCGCCCTCTCTTTCGGACTCGTTTATATTTGTAACGCTAACCCCGGCTTGTAGATTGTGCTTAAGTTTATAATTTTTAGATTCCGCCTATTCACCCCCCCTCTAGGCGACTTTCAATTGGTATCAGAGCCCGGTTCTTCATTAGAGCCTAACCGCTCGAAGTGATGTCGGGAGATCATGCCAAGAAGGAGATGGTGACCAGCGAGAAGCCCGTTACAAGCCACGGGAAGGCTCCATCGGGAGAGTCCCGCAACAAGGGGAAAGAGAAGGAATCCCCTTCACACAAGTCGCATTGGAGTGGAGAGAAGAAAAGGAAGATGAGGAAGGTGGTCTACTACGAGACCGACTCTTCATCGCCATCCACCTCCGGCTCCAACGCGCCGTCCGTAACTTCTAAGCGCCATGAGCGCAAGAAGTTTAGTAAGATTCCCCTACACTACCCTCGCATTTCTAAACGTACTCCACTACTTTCCGTTCCATTAGGCAAACCACCGGTTTTTGACGGTGAAGATTATAACATGTGGAGTGATAAAATGAGGCATCACCTAACCTCACTCCACACTAGTATTTGGAACATTGTTGAGTTTGGTGTACAGGTACCTTCCGTAGGGGATGAGGACTATGATTCGGATGAAGTTGCCCAAATCCGACACTTCAACTCACAAGCCACCACAATACTCCTCGCCTCTCTAAGTCGAGAGGAGTACAACAAGGTGCAAGGATTGAAGAGCGCCAAGGAGATTTGGGACGTACTCAAAACGGCGCACGAAGGAGACGAGGTGACCAAGATCACCAAGAGGGAGACGATCGAGGGGGAGCTCGGTCGCTTCATGCTCAACCAAGGAGAAGACCCGCAAGCCATGTACAACCGGCTAAAAACCTTGGTGAACCAAGTGCGCAACCTCGGGAGCACCAAATGGGATGACCATGAGATGGTCAAGGTTATTCTTAGATCACTCGTATTTCTTAACCCTACTCAAGTTCAATTGATTCGTGGTGATCCAAGATATAAACTAATGTCTCCCGAGGAAGTGATAGGTAAATTTGTGAGCTTTGAACTAATGATCAAAGGCTCCAAAAAGATCATTGAGCAAGGTGCATCCCCCTCCGTACCCGAAGCACAACCCGTTGTATTCAAGGCAACGGAGGAGAAGAAAGATGACTCTACACCGAGTAGGGTCCCCATCGACGCCTCCAGGCTCGACAATGAGGAGATGGCGCTCATCATCAAGAGCTTCCGTCAAATCCTCAAACAAAGGAAGGGGAAAGATTACAAGCTCCGTTCCAAGAAAGTGTGCTACAAGTGTGGTAAGCCCGGTCATTTTATTGCAAAATATCCATTGTCTAGTGATAGTGACAGGGGCGACGACAAGAAGGGAAAGAGGAGAGAAAAGAAGAGGTACTACAATAAGAAGGGCGGCGATGCCCATGTTTGCCGGGAGTGGGACTCCGACGAGAGCTCCACCGACTCCTCCTCCGACGAGGACGCCGCCAACATCGCCCTCAACAAAGGGCTCCTCTTCCCTAACGTCGGCCACAAGTGTCTTATGGCGAAGGACGGCAAAAAGAAGAAGGTAAAATCAAAGTCCTCCACTAAATATGCAACCTCTAGTGATGAGGATAATTCTAGTGATGATGAGGATAACTTGCTTACCCTTTTTGCCAATCTTAACATGCAACAAAAAGAGAAGTTAAATGAATTGATTAGTGCCATTCATGAGAAGGATGATCTCTTGGATAGCCAAGAGGACTTCCTTATCAAAGAAAACAAAAAGCATGTTAAGACTAAAAATGCTTATGCTCAGGAGGTAGAGAAAAATGAAAAATTAACTAGTGAGCTAAGTGTTTGCCATGACACTATTCTCAACCTTAGAAATGAAAATGCCAATTTAATTGCTAAGGTTGGGAAGCTTGAAGTTTGTCATGATTCGATTGTTAGTCTTAGAAATGATAATGCCAATTTAATTGCTAAGATTGACAAATTGAATGCTTCTCTTGCTAGCCTTAAGAATGAGAATGAAAAATTAATTGCTAAGGCTAGAGAATTAGATGTTTGCAATGTTTCCATTTCTAATCTTAGAAATGAAAATGATATTTTACATGCTAAGATTGTTGAATTAAATACTTGCAAACCCTCTACATCTTCCGTTGAGCATGTTACTATTTGCACTAGATGTAGAGATATTAATGTTGATGCTATTCATGATCACCTAGCTTTAATTAAACAACAAAATGATCACATAGCTCAACTAAGTGCCAAAATTAATGAGCATGACTTAGAAAATGAGAAATTTAAATTTGCTAGAAGCATGCGCTATAGTGGGAGACGCCCTGGTATTAAGGATGGCATTGGCTTCCAAAAGGGAGACAATGTCAAGCTTAATGCCCCTCCTAAAAGATTGTCTAACTTTGTTAAGGGCAAAGCTCCCATGGTTCAGGATAACGAGGGTTACATTTTGTACCCTGTCGGCTATCCCGAACACAAAATTAGGAGAATTCACTCTAGGAAGTCTCACTCTGGCCCTAATCATGCTTTTATGTATAAGAGTGAGGCATCTCGTTCTAGGCAATCAACCCATGCTAAACTGCATAAGAAGAAAACTCCTAAAGCATCAAATGATCATAATGTTTCATTCAAAACTTTTGATGCTTCTTATGTGCTTACTAACAAATCCGGCAAGGTAGTTGCCAAATATGTTGGGGGCAAACACAAGAGGTCAAAGACTTGTGTTTGGGTACCCAAAGTTCTTGTATCTAATGTCAAAGGACCCAAAACTATTTGGGTACCTAAAACAAAGAACTAAATTTGTTTTGTAGGTTTATGCATCCGGGGGCTCAAGTTGGATCATCGATAGCGGGTGCACAAACAATATGACTGGGGAGAAAAGAATGTTCTCCTCCTACGAGAAAAACCAAGATCCCCAACGAGCTATCACATTCGGGGATGGAAATCAAGGTTTGGTCAAAGGATTGGGTAAAATTGCTATATCACCTGACCATTCTATTTCCAATGTTTTTCTTATAAATTCTTTAGATTACAACTTGCTTTCTGTCTCTCAATTATGCAAAATGGGTTACAACTGTCTTTTTACGGATACAGGTGTCACTGTCTTTAGAAGAAGTGATGATTCAGTTTCTTTTAAGGGAGTATTAGAGGGTCAGCTATACTTAGTTGATTTCAATAGAGCTGAACTCGATACTTGCTTAATTACTAAGACTAACATGGGTTGGCTCTGGCACCGCCGACTAGCCCATGTTGGGATGAAGAATCTTCACAAGCTTCTAAAGGGAGAACACATTTTGGGACTAACAAATGTTCATTTTGAGAAAGACATGATTTGTAGCGCATGCCAAGCAGGAAAGCAAGTTGGTGTTCATCATCCACATAAGAACATCATGACGACTGATAGGCCACTTGAGCTCCTCCACATGGACCTATTCGGCCCAATCGCTTACATAAGCATCGGCGGGAGTAAGTACTGTTTAGTTATTGTGGATGATTATTCTCGCTTCACTTGTGTATTTTTTTACAGGATAAATCTCAAACCCAAGAGACTTTGAAAGGATTCTTGAGACGGGCTCAAAATGAGTTCAGCTTGAGGATCAAGAAAATAAGAAGCGACAACGGGACGGAGTTCAAGAACTCACAAATTGAAGGCCTTCTTGAGGAGGAGGGCATCAAGCATGAGTCCTCTTCTCCCTACACACCACAACAAAATGGTGTAGTAGAGAGGAAGAATAGAACTCTATTGGACATGGCAAGGACCACGCTTGATGAGTACAAGACTTCGGATCGGTTTTGGGCCGAGGCGGTCAACACCGCTTGCTACGCCATCAACCTGTTATATCTACACCGAATCCTCAAGAAGACATCTTATGAACTCCTCACCAGTAAAAAGCCCAATGTTTCATATTTTAGAGTCTTTGGTAGCAAATGCTTTATTCTTGTTAAAAGAGGTAGAAAATCTAAATTTGCTCCTAAGGCTGTAGAAGGCTTTTTACTAGGATATGATTCAAACACAAGGGCATATAGAGTCTTTAACAAGTCCACTGGACTAGTTGAAGTTTCTTGTGACATTGTGTATGATGAGACTAACGGCTCCCAAGTGGAGCAAGTTGATCTTGATGAATTAGATGATGAAGAGGCTCCGTGCATCGCGCTAAGGAACATGTCCATTAGGGATGTGTGCCCTAAGGAATCCAAAGAGCCTCCTCAAGCACAAGATCAACCATCTTCCTCCATGCAAGTATCTCCACCAACTCAAGATGAGGACGAGGCTCAAGATGATGAAGGAGAAGATCAAGAAGATGAGCCACCTCAAGAGGACGGCAATGATCAAGGGGGAGATACAAATGATCAAGACAAGGAAGATGAACAACACCAAAGACCGCCGCACCCAAGAGTCCACCAAGCAATCCAACGAGATCACCCCGTGAACACCATCCTAGGAGATATTCATAAGGGGGTAACTACTCGATCTCGTGTTGCTCATTTTTGTGAACACTACTCTTTTGTTTCCTCTATTGAGCCACACAGGGTAGAGGAAGCACTTCAAGATTCGGATTGGGTGCTGGCAATGCAAGAGGAGCTCAACAACTTCAAGAGGAATGAGGTATGCATTTAGTTCCACGTCCTAACCAAAATGTTGTAGGAACCAAGTGGGTCTTCCGCAATAAACAAGATGAACATGGTGTGGTGACAAGGAACAAGGCACGACTTGTGGCCAAAGGGTATTCACAAGTCGAAGGTTTGGATTTTGGTGAAATCTATGAACCCGTAGCTAGGCTTGAATCAATTCGTATATTACTTGCCTATGCTACTTACCATGGCTTTAAGCTCTACCAAATGGACGTGAAGAGTGCCTTCCTCAATGGACCAATCAAGGAAGAGGTCTATGTTGAGCAACCTCCCGGCTTTGAAGATAGTGAGTATCCTAACCATGTGTATAAACTCTCTAAGGCGCTTTATGGGCTCAAGTAAGCCCCAAGAGCATGGTATGAATGCCTAAGAGATTTTCTTATCACTAATGGCTTCAAAGTCGGAAAGGCCGATCCTACTCTATTCACTAAAACCATTGAGAATGATTTGTTTGTATGCCAAATTTATGTTGATGATATTATATTTGGGTCTACTAACAAATCTATTTGTGAAGAGTTAAGTAGGATCATGATTCAAAAATTCGAGATGTCTATGATGGGGGGGTTGAAGTATTTTCTAGGATTTCAAGTGAAGCAACTCCAAGAGGGCACCTTCATCAGCCAAACAAAGTATATTCAAGATATTCTCACCAAGTTTGGGATGAAAGATGCCAAGCCCATCAAGACACCCATGGGAACCAATGGGCATCTCGACCTTGACACGGGAGATAAATCCGTAGATCAAAAGGTATACCGGTCGATGATAGGATCTTTACTCTATTTATGTGCATCTCGACCGGACATTATGCTTTCTATATGCATGTATGCAAGGTTCCAAGCCGACCCTAAGGAAGTTCACCTTAGGGCCGTGAAGCGAATCTTGAGATATTTAGTTCAAACACCTAAGTTTGGTCTTTGGTACCCCAAGGGATCCTCATTTGAGTTATTAGGATATTCCGATGCTGATTGGGCAGGGTGTAAGATTGATAGGAAGAGCATATCAGGGACTTGTCAGTTTCTAGGAAGATCCCTGGTGTCTTGGGCGTCAAAGAAACAAAACTCCGTAGCTCTTTCTACCGCCGAAGCCGAGTACATTGCCGCAGGCCATTGTTGCGCGCAATTGCTTTGGATGAGGCAAACCCATAGGGACTATGGCTACAAGTTTAGCAAAGTCCCTGTCCTATGTGATAATGAGAGTGCAATCCGCATGGCGGATAATCCTGTTGAACACAGCCGCACTAAGCACATAGCCATTCGGTATCACTTTTTGAGAGATCACCAACAAAAGGGGGATATAGAGATAGCCTATATAAACACCAAAGATCAATTGGCCGATATCTTTACCAAGCCTTTAGATGAGCAATCCTTTACCAAACTTAGGAATGAGCTAAATATTCTTGATTCTAGGAATTTTGATTGATTCTTTGCACACATAGCTCATTTACATACCTTTGATCATATCTCTTTTTATGTCTATGACTAATGTGCTTTCAAGTGTCATCTTATGCTTAGTCATAGATATTGAAAGGGAAATGGAGTATTCGGCAAAGAAGGCGCTTCCACTCAACTCCAATTGTTTTTGCCGGTACTCCGCATCGTTCTCCACTTTGGTATAATCTTCACTCATATTTTTGTGTTTACCAAAAGGGGGAGAAAGTTTGAAAAAGGGCTTATATCTCACTCACAAGCATCCGTTTTTGGCGATTCATGCCAAAGGGGGAGAAAGTATGAGCCCAAAGCAAAAGGACCGCACCACCACCTAATTTTAAAATGAAGTTTTTCAAATTGATATCTTACTATGTTCAAAAAGGGGAGAAAGTAGTATCTTCAAGACTTGCAAAACCCTCTTGAACACTAAGAGGAGAATTTTATTTAGGGGGAGTTTTTTGTTTAAGTCAAAGGAAAAGCATTTGAGACAGGGGGAGAAATTTTCAAATCTTGAAAATGCTTTCTTCAATCTTATTCATATACCTTTGACTATTTGCAAAACGATTTTGAAAAGAATTTTACAAAAGATTTGCAAAAACAAAACTCGTGGTGCAAATGTGGTCCAAAATTTTAAATAAGAAGAAAACCATCCATGCACATCTATTGAAATAAGTATATTGGTTCAACTCCAAGCAACCTTTGCACTTACATTATGCAAACTAGTTCAATTCTGCACTTTTATACTTGCTTTGGTTTGTGTTGGCACCAATCACCAAAAAGGGGGAGATTGAAAGGGAAATAGGGTCAAACCTTTTCCAATATGAATTTTGGTGGTCGAATTGCCCAACACAAATTATTGGACTAACTGGTTTGCTCTAGATTATAAGTTCTAAAGGTGCCAAAGGTTCACAACAAACCAATACAAGTCAAAAGAAAGGGTTCAAAACTAAGGAGCAAATTATACCGAAGGCAGCCCTGGTTTGGCGCACCGGACTGTCCGGTGTGCCACCGGACAGTGTCCGGTGCACCAGGGAGTTCGACGCTAAACTTGCCAGCTTCGGGAATTTGGGAGGCCGCTCCGCTATAATTCACCGGACTGTCCGGTGTAACACCGGACTGTCCAGTGTAACACCGGACTATCCAGCGTGCCAGCGGAGCAATGGCTACTTCGCGCCAACGGTCGTCTGCAGAAGACATTTAATGCGCTATAGTGCGCGCCTGCGCGCGCAAAAGTCAGAGCAGGCGCCAGAAGGCGCACCGGACAGTCTACAGGAACTGTCCGGTGCGCCTGTCGACAGAAGCCATCCCCAACGGCCATTTTGGTGGTTGGGGCTATAAATATCCCCAACCACCCCACATTCATGGCATCCAAGTTTTCAGCCTTCAAACCTCATACAAGAGCTATAGCATTAAATACAAGACACAAACAAAGAGATCAAATCCTCTCCCAAGTCCGGAATCACTCCAAACAAATTACTGACTAGAGAGAGAGACTTTTGTGTTCTTTTGAGCTCTTGCGCTTGGATTGCTTTTCTTCTTCCTCATTCTTGTTTCCAAAACACTTGTAATCAAAACAAGAGACACCAATTGTGTGGTGGTCCTTGTAGTGGACTTAGTGTCCCATTTGATTGAGAAGAGAAGCTCACTCGGTCTAGGTGACCGTTTGAGAGAGGGAAAGGGTTGAAAGAGACCCGGTCTTTTTGAACACCTCAACGGGGAGTAGGTTCGCAAGAACCGAACCTCGGTAAAACAAATCACCGTGCCATCCACTCTTATTTGCTTGTGATTTGTTTTCGCCCTCTCTTTTGGACTCGTTTATATTTCTAACGCTAACCCTATTCACCCCCCTCTAGGCGACTTTCACTTTCAACCCTTTCCCTCTCTCAAACGGTCACTTAGACCGAGTGAGCTTACTCCTTAATCAAATGGGTCACTTAGACCCCACAAGGACCACCACACAATTGGTGTCTCTTGCTTTGATTACAAGTGCTTGAAGAACAAGAGTGAGGAAGAAGAAAGCGATCCAAGAACAAGAGCTCAAAGAACACGAGCAAAACACTCTCTCTAGTCACTATTTGTTTGGAGTGGATTTGGGACTTGGAGAGGCTTTGATTTTATTGTATTGTGTCTTGTATTGATTGCACTAGCTCTTGTATTGAATGAGATGTCTGAAAAACATGGATGCTTGGAGTGGTGGTGGTTGGGGGGTATTTATAGCCCTAACCACCAATTCAACCGTTGGGGAGGCTGTCTGTCGATGGGCACACCGGACAGTCCGGTGCGCCATTGGACACTGTCTGGTGCGCCAGCCACGTCACCCAACCGTTAGGGTTCTGACGGTTTCGATCGTTGGAGCGCTGACTTCATGTCGCACAGGACAGTCCGGTGCGGCACCGGACAGGTACTGTTCAGTGTCCGGTGCGCCTCTGACGCCTGCTCTGACTTCTGCGTGCACTGTTCACACACTGTTCACGCTTTTGCAGACGACCATTGCGCTGTTAGCTGTTGCTCCGCTTGGTGCACCGGACAGTCCGGTGACCCATCGGACAGTTCGGTGAATTATAGCGGAGCGGCTCTCCAGAAATCTGAAGGTGCCAAGTTTGAAGGAGTACGACCCTGGGCACCGGACACTGTCCGTTGGCACACCGGATAGTCCGGTGCGCCAGACCAAGGTTCTCTTCGGTTTCTTTTGCTCCTTTGTTTTGAACCCTAACTTGGATCTTGTTATTGGTTTGTGTTGAACCTTTAGCACCTGTAGAATATATAATCTAGAGCAAACTAGTTAGTCCAATTATTTGTGTTGGGCATTTCAACCACCAAAATCATTTAGGAAAAGGTTTGAGCCTATTTCCCTTTCAATCTCCCCCTTTTTGGTGATTGATGCCAACACAAACCAAAGCAAATGTATAAGCGCAGAATTGAACTAGTTTGCATGAGGTTAGTGCAAAGGTTGCTTGGAATTAAACCAATTTTTACTTTTATTAGATATGCATGGATTGCTTTCTTTTAATTAACATTTTGGACCACTCTTGCACCACAAGTTTTTGTTTTTGCAAAATCTTTTGGAAAATCTTTTCAAAGTCTTTTCGCAAATAGTCAAAGGTATATGAATAAGATTTTGAGAAGCATTTTCAAGATTTGAATTTTCCCCCCCTGTTTCAAATGCTTTTCCTTTGACTAAAACAATACTCCCCCTGAATGAAATTCTCCACTTAGCTTTCAAGAGGGTTTTGAGATATATATCAATTTGAAATATAGATACCAATTGAGATATAATTTCTAGAGGAATACTAATTTGAAAGATACCAATTGAAAACTTTATTTCGAAAATTTTAAAATTGGTGGTGGTGCGGTCCTTTTGCTTTGGGCTAATACTCTCTCCCCCTTTGGCATGAATCGCCAAAAACGGAGACTTTGTGAGCCCTTTACTTCCTCCCCATTGGTGAAGTAATAAGAGTGAAGATTATACCAATTTGAGAGTGATGCGGAGTGACGACGAAGGATAAATAATACCGATAGAGTAGAGTGGAAGCCTTGTCTTTGCCGAAGACTCCATTTCCCTTTCAACCTATGACTTAGCATAAAAATACGCTTGGAAACACATTAGTCATAGCAAATGAAAGAGATATGTTCAAAGGTATATAAATGAGCTATGTGTGCAAAGTGTCAGTCAAAGTTCCGAGAATCAAGGATATTTATCTCATTCCTAAGTTTGGTAAAGGTTTTCTCATCTAAAGGCTTGGTGAAGATATCGGCTAATTGATCTTTGGTGTTAATATAGGCTATCTCGATATCCCCCTTTTGTTGGTGATCCCTCAAAAAGTGATGCTGAATGTCTATGTGCTTAGTGCGGCTGTGTTCAACGGGATTCTCCGCTATGCGGATAGCACTCTCATTGTCACATAGGAGAGGGACTTTGCTCAACTTGTAGCCATAGTCTCTGAGGGTTTGCCTCATCCAAAGTAATTGCGCACAACAATGACCTGCGGCAATATACTTGGCTTCGGTGGTAGAAAGAGCTACTGAGTTTTGTTTCTTTGAAGCCCAAGACACTAGGGATCTCCCCAAAAATTGACAAGTCCCTGATGTGCTCTTCCTCTCAATTTTACACCCTGCCCAATCAGCATCTGAATATCCTATTAAATCAAAGTTGGATCCCTTAGGGTATCAAAGTCCAAATTTAGGTGTATAAACTAAATATCTCATGATTCTTTTCACGGCCCTAAGGTGAACTTCCTTAGGATCGGCATGGAACCTTGCACACATGCATACGGAAAGCATAATATCCGGTCGAGATGCACATAGATAGAGTAAAGATCCTATCATCGACCGGTATACCTTTTGATCTACGGATTTACCTCCCGTGTCGAGGTCGAGATGCCCATTTGTTCCCATGGGTGTCTTGATGGGCTTGGCATCCTTCATTTCAAACTTGTTAAGAATGTCTTGAGTATACTTTGTTTGGCTGATGAAGGTGCCTTCTTCGAGTTGCTTGACTTGAAATCCTAGAAAATACTTCAACTCCCCCATCATAGACATCTCGAATTTTTGAATCTTGATCCTACTAAACTCTTCACAAGTAGATTTGTTAGTAGACCCAAATATGATATCATCACATAAATTTGGCATACAAACAAATCTTTTGCAATAGTTTTAGTAAAGAGAGTAGGATCAGCTTTATCGACTTTGAAACCATTAGTGATAAGAAAATCTCTTAGGCATTCATACCATGTTCTTGGGGCTTTCTTGAGCCCATAAAGCGCCTTTGAGAGTTTATACATATGGTTAGGGTACTCACTATCTTCAAAGCCGGGAGGTTGCTCAACATAGACCTCTTCCTTGGTTGGTCCATTAAGGAAGGAACTTTTCACGTCCATTTGGTAAAGCTTAAAGCCATGGTAAGTAGCATAGGCAAGTAATATACGAATTGACTCAAGCCTAGCTACGGGTGCATAGATTTCACCGAAATCCAAACCTTCAACTTGTGAATATCCCTTGGCCACAAGTCAGGCTTTGTTCCTTGTCACCACACCATGCTCATCTTGCTTGTTGTGGAATACCCACTTGGTTCCTACAACATTTTGATTAGGATGTGGAACCAAATGCCGAACCTCATTCCCCATGAAGTTGTTGAGCTCCTCTTGCATTGCCAACACCCAATCCGAGTCTCTTAATGCATCATCCACCATGTATGGCTCAATAGAGGACACAAAAGAGTAATGTTCACAAAAATGAGCGACTCGAGATTGAGTGGTTACTCCCTTATGAATATCGCCAAGGATGGAGTTCACAGGGTGATCTCTTTGAATCGCTTGGTGGACTCTTGGGTGTGGCAGTCTTAAACGCTAAACTTCTTGATCATCTTCCTTGTCTTGATTATCTTCATCTCCCCCTTGATCCTTGTCCTCCTCTTGAGGTGGCTCATTTTCTTGATCTTCTTCTTCATCACCTTGAGCTTGATCCTCATCTTGGGTTGGTGAAGATGCTTGCATGGAAGATGACGGTTGATCTTGTGCTTGTGGAGGCTCTTCGGACTCCTTAGGACACACATCCCCAATGGACATGTTCCTTAGCGCGACGCACGGAGCCTCTTCATCTTCTAGCTCATCAAGATCAACTTGCTCCACTTGGGAGCCATTAGTCTCATCAAACACAATGTCACAAGAAACCTCAACTAATCCAGTGGATTTGTTGAAGACTCTATATGCCCTTGTGTTTGAGTCATATCCTAGTAAAAAGCCTTCTACAGCCTTAGGAGCAAATTTAGATTTTCTACCTCTTTTAACAAGAATAAAACATTTGCTACCAAAGACTTTAAAATATGAAACATTGGGATTTTTACCGGTTAGGAGTTCATATGTTGTCTTCTTGAGGATTCAGTGAAGGTAGAGCCGGTTGATGGAGTAGCAGGCGGTGTTAATCGCCTCAGCCCAAAACCGGTTCGGAGTCTTGTACTCATCAAGCATGGTCCTCGCCATGTCCAATAGAGTTCTATTCTTCCTCTCCACTACACCATTTTGTTGAGGTGTGTAGGGAGAATAATCATCTACAATTACAAGACAATACTTACTCCCGCCAATGCTTATGTAAGCGATCGGGCCGAACAGATCCATGTGGAGTAGCTCAAGCGGCCTGTCGGTCGTCATGATGTTCTTGTGTGGATGGTGGACTCCAACTTGCTTTCCTGCTTGACATGCGCTACAAACCCTGTCTTTCTCAAAATAAACATTTGTTAGTCCCAAAATGTGCTCTCCCTTTAGAAGCTTGTGAAGAATCTTCATCCCAACATGGGCTAGTCGATGATGCCAAAGCCAACCCATGTTAGTCTTAGCAATTAAGCAAGTATCGAGTTCAGCTCTATTAAAATCAACTAAGTATAGCTGACCCTCTAATACTCCCTTAAATGCTACTGAATCATCACTTCTTCTAAAGACAGTAACACCTACATCTGTAAAGAGACAGTTGTAGCCCATATTGCATAATTAAGAAACAGAAAGCAAATTGTAATCTAACGAATCTACATTGGAAATGGAATGGTCAGGTGATATAGCAATTTTACGAAGTCCTTTGACCAAACCTTGATTTCCATCCCCGAATGTGATAGCTCTTTGGGGATCTTGATTTTTCTCATAGGAGGAGAACATCTTCTTCTCCCCTGTCATGTGGTTTGTGCATCCGCTATCAATGATCCAACTTGAGCCTCCAGATGCATAAACCTGCAAAACAACTTAGGCTTTGTTCTTAGGTACCCAAACGGTCTTGGGTCCTTTCACATTAAAAACAAGCACCTTGGGTACCCAAACACAAGTCTTGGAGCCCTTATGTTTGCCCCCAACATATTTAGCAACTACTTTGTCTGATTTGTTATTAAGCACATAAGAAGCATCAAAAGTCTTAAATGAAATGTTATGATCATTTGATGCAGTAGGAGATTTATTTTTAGGCAATTTAACATGAGTTGATTGCCTAGAGCTAGATGCCTCATTCTTGTACATAAAAGCATGATGGGAAACAAAATAAGACTTCCTAGCATGAATTCTCCTAATCTTATGCTCAGGATAACCAACAAGATATAAAATGTAACCCTCGTTATCCTGAGCCATGGGAGCTTTGCCCTTAACAAAATTAAACAATCTTTTAGGGGCATTAAGTTTGACATTGCTTCCCTGTTGGAAACCAATGCCATTCTTGATGCCAGGGCGTCTCCCATTATAGAGCATGCTTCTAGAAAATTTAAAATTTTCATTCTCTATCTCATGCTCATTAATTTTAGCAGTTAATTGAGCTATGTGATCATTTTGTTTTTTAATTAAAGCTAGATGATCATGAATAGCATCAACATTAACATCTCTACATCTAGTACAAATAGTAACATGATCAACACTAGTTGTAGAAGGTTTGCAAGCATTTGATTCATCAATCTTAGCATGTAACATGGAATTCTCATTTCTAAGATTGGAAATAGCATCATTGCAAACATATAAATCTTTAGCCTTAGAAATTAGTTTATCATTCTCAATCTTAAGGCTAGAAATTGATTTGTCAATTTATCAATCTTAGCAATTAAACTATCATTTTCATTTCTAAGATTGACAGTTGAATCATTACAAGCATTTAATTTCTCAACCTTAGCATTAAAACTAGCATTTTCAGTTCTAAGGTTAGAAATAGTGTCATGGCAAATGCTAAGCTCCTTAGTCAACTTTTCATTTTTCTCTATCTCCTGAGCGTAAGCATTTTTCACCTTAACATGCTTTTTATTTTCCTTAATAAGGAATTCCTCTTGGCTATCCAAGAGTTCATCCTTCTCATGAATAGCACCTATTAATTCATTTAATTTTTCTTTTTGTTACATGTTAAGGTTGGCAAAAAGACTAAGCAAGTCATCCTCATCATCACTAGAACTACCCTCATCACTAGATGTAGTATACTTAGGGGTGGTTCTAGCTTGTACCTTCTTTTTCTTGCTGTCCTTTGCCATGAGGCACTTGTGGCTGACGTTGGGGAAGAGAAGACCTTTGTTGACGGCGATGTTGGCGGCATCCTCGTCGGAGGAGGAGTCAGTGGAGCTCTCGTCGGAGTCCCATTCCCGACACACATGGGCATCGCCGCCCTTCTTCTTGTAGTACCTCTTCTTCTCCTTTTTCTTCCCCCTCTTATCGTCGCCCTTGTCACTGTCACTAGATATAGGACATTTTGCAATAAAATGACCGGGCTTACCACATTTGTAGCATACCCTCTTGGAGCGGGGCCTGTAGTCCTTCCCCCTCCTTTGCTTGAGGATTTGGCGAAAGCTCTTGATGATGAGCGCCATTTCCTCGTTGTCGAGCTTGGAGGCGTCGATGGGGAGCCTACTTGATGTAGACTCTTCTTTCTTCTCCTCCATTGCTTTGAATGCGACGGGTTGCACCTCGGGTGTGGAGGTGCCGCCTTGCTCAACGATTTGTTTGGAGCCTTTGATCATTAACTCAAAGCTCATAAACTTTACTATCACTTCCTCGGGAGACATTAGCTTGTATCTAGGATCACCACAAATTAATTGAACTTGCGTAGGATTACGAAAAACGAGTGATCTTAGAATAACCTTGACCATTTCATGGTCATCCCATTTGGTGCTCTCGAGGTTGCGCACTTGGTTCACCAAGGTCTTGAGCCAGTTGTACATGGCTTGCAGCTCCTCTCCTTGGTTGAGGACGAACCGACCGAGCTCCCCCTCGATCGTCTCCCGTTTGGTGATCTTGGTCACCTCATCTCCCTCGTGCGCGGTCTTTAGTACGTCCCAAATTTCCTTGGCGCTCTTCAACCCTTGTACCTTATTATAATCCTCTCGACATAGAGAGGCAAGGAGTATAATTGTGGCTTGGGAGTTGAAGTGCCGGATTTGGGCGACCTCGTCGGAATCATATCCTTCATCCCCCACGGATGGTACCTACGCTCCAAACTCAACAATGTCCCAAATGCTAGCGTGGAGTGAGGTCAGGTGATGCCTCATTTTATCACTCCACATACAATAATCTTCACCATCAAAAACCGGTGGTTTGCCTAGTGGGACGGAAAGTAGAGGAGTGCGTTTAGAAATGCAAGGATAGCGTAGGGGAATCTTACTAAACTTCTTGCGCTCATGGCGCTTAGAAGTGACAGACGGCGCGTCGGAGCCAGATGTAGAAGGTGACGATGAATCGGTCTCATAGTAGACCACCTTCTTCATTTTCTTTTTCTTGTCGCCACTCCGATGCGACTTGTGAGGAGGTGATCCCTCCTTTAGCTTGTTGCCGGACTCCTTTGATGGAGCCTTCCTGTGGCTTGTGGCCTTCTCGCCAGTTTCCATCTCCTTCTTGGCGTGATCTCCCGACATCACTTCGAGTTGTTAGACTCTAATGAAGCATCGGGCTTTGATACCAATTGAAAGTCGCATAGAGGGGGGTGGATAGGTGGAAATTGAAATTTACAAACTTAAAGCACAACTACAAGCCGGGGTTAGCGTTAGAAATAAATCCGAGCCCGAAAGAGAGGGGGAAAACAAATCAAGAGCAAATGAAGCGGATGGCACGTTGATTTGTTTTACCGAGGTTCGGTTCTTGAGAACCTAGTCCCCGTTGAGGTGGTCATAAAGACCGGGTCTCTTTCAACCCTTTCCCTCTCTCAAACGGTCACTTAGACCGAGTGAGCTTTCTCCTTAATCAAATGGGTCACTTAGACCCCACAAGGACCACCACACAATTGGTGTGTCTTGCTTTGATTACAAGTGCTTGAAGAACAAGAGTGAGGAAGAAGAAAGCGATCCAAGAACAAGAGCTCAAAGAACACGAGCAAAACACTCTCTCTAGTCACTATTTGTTTGGAGTGGATTTGGGACATGGAGAGGCTTTGATTCTATTGTATTGTGTCTTGTATTGATTGCACTAGCTCTTGTATTGAATGAGATGTCTGAAAAACTTGGATGCTTGGAGTGGTGGTGGTTGGGGGGTATTTATAGCCCCAACCACCAATTCAACCGTTGGGGAGGCTGTTTGTTGATGGGCGCACCGGACAGTTCGGTGCGCCACCGGACACTGTCCGGTGCGCCAGCCATGTCACCCAACCGTTAGGGTTCTAACGGTTTCGACCGTTGGAGCGCTGACTTCATGTCGCACCGGACAGTCCGGTGCGCCTTTGACGCCTGCTCTGACTTCTACACGCACTGTTCATGCACTGCTCACGCTTTTGCAGACGACCATTGCGTTGTTAGCCGTTGCTCCGCTTGCTGCACCAGCAAGTCCGGTGACCCATCGGACAGTCCGGTGAATTATAGCAGAGCGGCTCTCCAGAAATCCGAAGGTGCCAAGTTTGAAGGAGTATGGCCCTGGGCACCGGACATTGTCTGGTGGCAAACCGGACAGTCTGTTGCGCCAGACCAGAGTTCTCTTCGGTTTTTTTGCTCCTTTATTTTGAACCCTAACTTGGATCTTTTTATTGGTTTGTGTTGAAACTTTAGCACCTGTAGAATATATAATCTAGAGCAAACTAGTTAGTCCAATTATTTGTGTTGGGCATTTCAACCACCAAAATCATTTAGGAAAAGGTTTGAGCCTATTTCCCTTTCACCAAAGCAGCGGCCAAGGACGAGGCCTTGCCCTCCGACGTGTTCTACCACGTCATTAGCACGCCAGCTGTCCGTAACCTCGAAGGTCTGCAAATAACTTAGGACACCGAAGGCCACCACATCGTCAACCTCATCATGGTCGAAGACTAGCGGGCACCAATAACACTGTACCTGCAAGGCCACTACCATCCAAGTGATCGCAATGAGGCCAAACGACTAAAGCACAGAAGTAGGGACTTCACATTAGTCAAGGGTCAGCTGTACAAAAAGGGAATTAGCTAGCCCATGCTAAAGTGGATAACTGAAACCGAGGGCATAACAATCCTCCGTGAAGTCCACAGCGGAACTTGTGGCTCCCACTCAGGACCCAGGGCCCTCGCTGCCAAAGTGATTCGTCAGGGATTTTATTGGCCCGCAATAATCTGCACCACCAATCGAGTCACAAGGTCATGCGAAGCATGCCAAAAGTTCTCCCCTTGCTCAGACAACCCCTCACAATTCACCAAACTCATCGCCCATACATGGCCACTTCAACGCTGGGGGCTGGACATCGTCGGACCAATGCCTACAGCTCAAGGGAACCTGAAGTTCACCTTCGTCGTCGTTGAATATTTCAAAAAGTGGATTGAGGCCAGGGTAGTATCCATAATAACATCGAAGACCGCCCAAAAATTATTCTGGCAAAACATTGTCTACCACTTCGGAGTCCCGTCCAAACTCACAATCAACAACGACAAACAGTTCGACAGCCAAGACTTCTGGGATTTCTGCTTTTCCATCGGCACCAAGCTTATCTTCGCCTCTGTGTACGACCCACAATCCAACGGTGTTGTTGAGCGTGCTAATGGAAAGATTTTCAGTGCCATCAAGAAAAAGGCTTCTCGACGACAAAAAGGGCAAATGGGCTGACCAATTACCCGAAGTGGTATGGGCCCTGAACACGACAGAGTGCTGGGCAATCGGGTTCACACCTTTCCGCCTATTGTATGGATCTGAAGCCATGACACCGCAAGAGTTAAAGCACGGGTCCCCCTGAACAAACAAATCAGCAGTCCCTGATGTCAACGAACCCGACTTCCAAAGATCTCATCAACGGAGACCGTGTCCTCGCCCTGCAAGCCCTCGACAAATATCAGGTTCAAACCAAGACCTGGCGCGACAACGCAGTCATCCCAAGAGAATTCAACGAAGGGGACCTCGTACTTGTCCGAACCACCCGGACAGAGTCACGGGGCAAGCTAGAGCCGAAATGGGAAGGTCCATTCATAGTCAAGTCGAAGGCATCCCCCAGTGCTTATAGGTTGGCAACATCATCTGGCAAATACTTAGAACATTCCTGGAACATCGATAATCTCAGGAATTTTTTTTTGTTTAAGTCTCAGGGCCTACACGCCTTTGTAATTCTGCAAACAATGTTGTTCATGACCACACTCTTTTCCTCCTGGGGGCGAGGTTTTTAACGAGGCGAAGCCATGTAATATACCAGTGAAAGCTCCCGCAAAAAACAAAAATTTTCAAGAATCACCATGTCGAAAAAGACTGCTCCGATGGCCTTCGGCATTCGACCGATTCGAAGTCACCGCGACAGGTAGCGTAGACTACCCTCGCGTGCGACAAACTCCGCGCAAAAGTCGCCTAAGGGTGCAGCCGGACAAGCACAACAAGTGCACGATACGAAGTCTTTACTAAAAAAGGAAACTCCGTGCAAAAGTCGCCTAAGGGTGCAGCCGGACAAGCACAACAAGTGCACAATATGAAGTCTTTACTAAAAGATAGCTCCATGCAAAAGTCGCCTAAGGGTGCAGTCGGACAAGCACAACAAGTGCACGATACAAAGTCTTTACTAAAAGACAACTCCGTGCAAAAGTCGCCTAAGGGTGCAGCCGGACAAGCACAACAAGTGGACGATACGAAGTCTTTTCCAAAAGACAAATCCATGCAAAAGTCGCCTAAGGGTGCAGCCGGACAGTCACAACAAACGGATTCCCCATCTCATTCAACAACCTCGCACAACAAGCAAAGGGTAACAGGCCACATTACACAAACAATACAAGTCACCAATTACATACACACAGCGAAGGGCCACCAGCCCCACCGCACAAATAAATACAATCGCGCTCTCCCCTCCCTCTTTATTGCGAGCCGGGGGAGGGTAGCGTTTTCACTTACTACCGCACGACAAGTGAGGGCATCACACACACTACATCGACTTAGCCTTCGGGATACGCCCGCCTCCAGATAATTAAAAAACATCATTCTCATCTCCTCACCCTCAAATAGATTCCGCAGATCCTCCTCACCAATACTCATCCCAAACGACGAGGACAACAAATCTCATTGGCCACCCCAATCTACCCGAAGACGGGTTCGCTCCATCCCCATCTGACGGTGCCTACCACTTCGTGACATCTCGCTAATGCTATGCTTCACCACCACTTTTCGTCGATGGCATTCGATCCTCGCGCTAGCTGGGGGATCAAAGCTTCAACCACCTCCAGCCGCGGTGAAGACTCCGCCGTGGCCACATCTAACATCTAACGCGACAAAATAATCCAAATCTTCATCCGAAGACTCTTCAGTCCAGGAAAATGAGCTCTCAAACTCACCACCATCAGATGAAAAAGACCCAGATTCAGAACCAGACAAACTATCATTAGCAGGCACTGCGTTCGCGGCCGCCACAAAATTAGTACCATCAGTAGGGGTTGCTTGCGCAGGCCCAGTCGTCGGAACCTGCACAGCAACCGATTTTCAGTATCACAAATATAAAGCCCTACATCCAATGCCCCTAACTCTATCCCGCCACCTGCGAAGGGCCGACCGATGATGCAGGGTCTTCGGCAGCCGACGCGACTGCCACCGAATGTCTTCAAGCAACGCGGCGGTTGCGACAGGGTCATCCTCGCTAGCACCAGTTGGCGGCGCCAGCTGCTCCCCAATCCCTACCCTCGCGTCCTCCACCAGAGGCATTGTGCTCTCCAGGCCTCCCAAGTCGTCAACCTCCTCATCATTCGCCATCTACAAAAATAGCACCAAATATAAGCACATATTCTTAAAATAATAATAATAAAATAATAACAATCCGTACCTGCTCCATCGCCCGGTCAGACCTTTCTCGGACAGTATCATGACCGTGAGGGCCCCACATCCTATCATAAAGCACCCCAGCAGACCGCTTTAGCACCGCGTCTTCGACCTGGAAGATTTCGCAGTCGAAGTCTTCGTCGGATCGATCAAATATTTCGAAGTGCCTGCATCCCTCATGGGACAGGGCATTCGCGGTCCCTTCACAGGTGATAAGCGAGGCGAAGGACATGAGACCCATCACGATCCACAGAAGCACCTCCAGTTCCACCTGCAACCATCCGAGAAAGAGGAGGCCCACCTCCTTACCGGACGCGTCAAAGGGGGTGATACACGCACCAAGCTGCTGGTACGCGTCCACGAGCAATGTGCGCGCTCGGTTGACCTCTGTGCAGGTAGAGGCCTCCACCTTGTCCAGATAGCCACGCAGGCTCCTGTGGCTCGCCTCCGCCTCCGCAGCATGTTGGAGAGTGAGGCTAGCCTTGGCGCGTGCAAGCTTGGCATCGGCGCATGCAGCCCGGGCCTCCGTGCAGGCCTTGTTCGCATCCTCCTTTTCCGCCGCCAGCCGGCGGCCGAGCTCCTCTTTTTCGGCCTCCGCAGCCGACAGCTTCTCCATCAGGTTGCAGCTCTTGTTCTCCGCGGCCGATTTGTCCCGCACAGCCTCAATGTGCTGCGTCCAGAGGCGCTCAATCCTCCCCTCGAGTCGTCGCCTTTCGGCAGCGAACTCCAAGGTCAGGGCCCCTGATGCAATCCATTCGGCGAAGGCGGCCACCTGGCATAAAACACCGTCAAATTCGAAGTCATATAAAAAGAGCAAACTGCCAAAGTCCAAGACTACTTACATGCTTCAGCTGCCGCGCCACTGAGCCCGCCACATCCTTAGCAGCGGCGGCCGAAGCGATCTCACCGCTGGCGCAAAACTTGGACGATGGGTCTTGCGAAGACCCCTTCGCCCCAGTCGCCACGGTGACCGACCTAGCCACCACCGGTGCCAGGACAACAGCCAGTTGCCCAGCCTCTGACCCTACACCATAGTCTCATCACACACCCAGACCCCAAAAAAGAAAAAAACTCACCGACTGGTCCCCGCCCTGTATGGGCGTCGAAAATCTCGACCCCGCCCACAAGATAGTCGTCCACGGAAAAATCCATGGAGACCTCGGCCCCGCCTGCCTCCGTTTCAGCAGAACACGGCGGGGATGGAGGCCTTCTCTCCTGTGCGAGCGCGGCAGGGAGCGGCTTGCTGGGGCCAGGCGCGGCGGACTTCGTGCCTAGCGGAGGCATGCTGGTGCCGGGGGCAGCTGACTTCGCGGTCCCCCGTGCCATCTTAACCTCGCGGCGCGGTCCCCGACCCTCACGAACGCCCGGTGTTTTCGTGACACGTCTTGGTGATCCTTTTCCATCATTGCTGATACAACAGCAGCAACATTCCGTCCGTAAGGAATAATCTTCATCTCATGAGCTAATCGAGACGTACACATGTCCTCGCCGGTCGCTCGAGGGATCGGAACACTCCTAGGCCAGTGACCCCCGGTAACCTTTAGCATTCGCGCGGAAGATTCCCGGAGCTCGGGCAAAGACATCCTCTCCCCGAGAGCCATGCAAGTTCCCAATAAATCCACAGCAAAATGATCGGAAGCCCCCAACCCCTCAACTGTTGTACCTAGTTTCCTCTTCTTATCGGCCGCAGCCGGCACTGCTCCCCGCAAAGGGCCTTCGTCAACCAGTGCCACCACCCTTTTTCCTAGGCGGTCTTCAACAATGGCATCATTGTCCCCCGAGTAGCCAGCATATGGCAGACAGTTCAATTCAAAAACACGGTTCAACCGAACATTCGAATCGCGGATATCCCAACTCCGCAGGATCTCGGTCTTTGGCACATATCGCCCTACAATCTTTGCGGCCTCGGCCTCCACTTCGCGCACAAACGTGGCCGGGTTCCAGCCCCGTAAATCCATAGTGAAGGAAGGACTTCGCACCAACTGATCGCCCAGGGTCAGCATCCGACGAGGGCACACCTCGTCAAGTACCCATCCATGTGCCAAGGGCCACACTCCATAGCCGATAAATTCCTCAACCAAATCGCGCCCGCTACTGATGCGGGCAGCGAACCGAAGGGCCCCTTCGTCCTTGTCATACTCTGCCACCTCGAATGGAGGGAACGCCACATAGCAGTGAGAGCACAAATTGGCCGGAGGGAGACCAAGCAGATCATCGACTTCCCCATAAGAAACATAAAACCAAAAGTCCCACCAGTTGCCCCACTTGTTCCTGGCACAAGGGACTATCTCCACAACTTCCGCCAAAGACTTTCCAGTCCTCGGTGTAAAGGTGCATGATCCAAATTGTGCAATCTTATTTCCTATTTTCCTTTTTTGCCAGTGCAGGCAATAGTTCTTGGCGAAGACCTCAACAGATGGTTGCCCGACGTATCAAGCAACCGCCCAAACATACTTCGCCAGCGCAACCACGGCGTTAGGCATCAACTGGTGGACCTGCACTTTGAATTTCTGCAAAACCTCCACCACGAATCGATGCGCCGGGAGACGAAGGCCGGCTAGGAAAAACGCCTCAAACACAACCAATTCGCCCTTAGGCTCAGGAATCTCCTCTGCGTCCGGAACCCGCCCGACACCGTCACCAAAATATCCAAGCCGCTGCATCTCCTACACGTGAACCGAGGAAATCCTCGATGTACCGAACTCCACGGTGTGGCCCGGTTGCAACTCCAACACTGCCAAATCACTCAAAGTATCCTCGGACGACGGATCAGCCGACGACGCACTCGCAGCAGACAAGGAAGAAGACATTGCTACGTACCATCGAGGGTGGCGCGCGGTCTGCTTGACACGGGCTAGATTTTCGAAGCGGGAGATCAAGGAGGGTAGGCGAGCGGTTTACAAAAGCTAGGGTTTTCTACGGCGCAAGCAAGGGTAGGAAGCAGTCCCGGCCACAGTCGCCTTTTTATATAGGCGGGACGTGACGCTTCGGGAAACACGCAGTCCAACAGTAACACGTTCGCCAACGGTCACTTTTCAAAAACCCCCGCGGGACCACTTTGAGCGAGGGCAGCGTCTTCCCCATCTAGTGGTGTCTTTTGCACCAGATGACTTAGTCGAAGTGGTCCCTTAGAGGGCAACTATTGGGGCGAAGGCGAATACGCTACCCTTCGCTGGATGCCTGTGATACCCCAATTTTCTTAAAAGAAGTTAAACTTATTTTTCTCTTTTCTTTGATGTTTTGTGGCATTGGGGTTTAGAGTTTCAGGAGGCATTCCTCAGAAAACAGAAGATCTTTTGGCATTTTTTCCGCTGGGGTTGGGAGCTCAAAGGGGAGAGCGAGTTTGGGCCATTGATCTCGATCCGGTGGATGGGAGCCCCCCCGCTCTCCTCCCCAACCCTAGCCGCCCCCCTCTCCTTCTCCCCAATTGGGTTGCAGCCGCCCCCTCCCTCTCTTGCTCTCCTCCCCATTGGCAGCCGCCCCTACCCTCTCCATGGCTCCCTCCTCCCTCTAGATCCCCCCCCCCCCACGCAGCAAGGATCGAGAAGAGGAGGGGCACGTTGAATTGAAGAGAAAGAGAGGATCAAGGAGATGTTCTTCCCCATCTCTTCTTGAAGATTTTCTTGGGGAAAACCCTAGGTATGTTGAAATCCTTGTTCCTCCCTGTAATTATGTGCTTTTGGAGGTTGTGGATCATGGGGATTAAAGGATTAGAGGTTGGATTAGATGTGGGGTTAGGTTTTGATCTCAAATTTAGTTTTCTGCGGAATGGCAGATTCGACCATTTCAGTTCATGCCTGTTTTCCGTAGTCTTAGTGGCCTCAAAAAATGAAAAGTCTATATATGAGTCGTAGGTAATTTGTAGATCTTTCCGTGGCCGTGAAGAACACCTCAATCGGACATTAGATCAGAAAGTTATTGCAGTTTTATTATAGCAGTTTTTCTGTCCCATAATTCTGTGCAGAATCTGTTCTCTTAAGATTTAGGCAATTTTATCAACAGAATTCAACCTTGGGTTTGTAAGAAAAGTTGTAGATAATTTCATAAGCTTTCCATATTGTTAAAAAGTGCATTCATATGAATTATGAAACTCCAGTTATGTTTGTTTTACTGTGCCTGTTTCTGTTTGCCTGACCAAAATGAGCGGGTCTGTTCACTGGTAGGTTTCATCAGGTAAATGGCCGAATTGGCTCATCCAACTATGGAGACTTCTGTAGAGGGATAAAAGTTCTTACTTCCAGTAGAATTTCATGATTTTTGGTTCAGTGGTTTGTGAGATATCGAATTTTCAAGTTAACTACGCTGCTGTCTAAAGCAGATTCAGTCAGTTATCTTGTCAGATGTTTTAGAACTTATAGATGGCAGAAATTAATTATCCATTGAATACCAAAGTTGTAGGGTATTTTGTGTAGATACTCCTAGATTATTTGTTTGATATCACCACTATTATAATTTTAAAGATACAAAATTAACAAACAGCGCTACTGCTGTATGGCATGTGGTTCAGGGTGGGAGGCTTACCACCAGGTCTTGGTTTCAAGTGTAGGAGCGATTTATTGATTGTTGGCAAATGTTTGTGAAATATTTGTACTAAATTTTATGCCCGCTAGTAGGTGGCTACACTCCATATCATGTCTAGTACATTTCTTCTTCTTCGTTGAAGGCAAGTGAAAGTAGCGGTGGTTGCTTCCATTCTGACCTGTTATTTCTATTGTCTACACTCTAATATTCAGAAGTATTGGATTCTTTCATAATTGGACTCTATGGTGATGCTTTACTTGCTTTCATTATACTGATGCTCAATCATATATTGATGATGATTATGATTCGAGTATGACTCATGAGATTAATTCACACCCCTGAAGGTAAATGAAGTATTATTTGAGGTTGGTATTGTATCTGAAGGTAAATGAAGTATTATTTGAGGTTTGTGTTGTATCTGAAGGAAGTGAAGTTTATTGATAAATGTAGCATGCCATATACATTGCATGACTCATTTGCATCTGAAGTTTTGTCGTGACCTATGGTCCGACCGTACCGGTACAATTTAGCATCGTACGTTGCCCGAGGAGGGGTATGATGCGGCTTCATACCCTTAGAGGTATGAAGGCAGAGGACATATGCATTCATTGAAGTGATATTTGCAGATGATGTGGTTTTATACCCTCAGAGGTATAAAGACAGAATACCTACACATTGCATTCCTATGCATACAGTGAAGTGATATTTGCAGGTATTGTTGACGCAGGGAAGTGTTATAGAACCTATTGTGGTTGTTCGAGGAAATGAGATGGTATTGGTTATATTGGGACTACTAAGTTCTATATCTACAAGTATTTCTGATCTTAATTATGATTCTTTTAAAATGTTGATTAATTCAATTTGTGGTTTAAATATCTTGTCAAAGCAATTCGCTTGCTGAGATGTTTCATCTCACTCTTGCATTACTCAATGCAGGTGCTTGTTGCTCGTCAAGGGAAGTGGGAAGTAGCAGCACATCCACCTTCACTCTCATAATAACGCTGCTTAGGCGCAGTCATGATTTAATTAGAAGCTTTTTGACAAAGGATGTTTGTTTCTAACTAGTTGTGCGCACTGGTTAATTTAGTTCATGCCGTTACGGTTGTCTTCCCATTGCTAGCAGATTATTAATGTCGATTATGTTTTCTTACCATGATATCTATTTATACTTTGTTGCTTCCCCGTTTATACAATTTTCAAAGGAGATGCTGTCGAAATTTTATATACGAATGTTAGAGGTGTAGTTTAGTAGCATTCTGGGGTGTTTGTGGATCCCGGGGTGTTACAATGCGTATCAAAGCATAGGCTTTAGGTTCTTGGCAATTTGAAGATAAATTTGACACACTTGCACATATAGGAATGGTATGGGTACAAATATCTTTGATATATATTAATGTCTTTGAAGTGCAGGTGACAATAATTTCACCCCTCCCCATTCCTTTATGGTGATGTGGTAAGTTGTTTATGACAATGCGTGATATAATTTATCTCAAAATCTTTATATTGTTTTATTAATGCGTTTGATATCGCTGGTCTTTTGTGAGGTTGAAGTTGTTATTATGCCTGTGATATACAAGTATGCCTATGTTGTTTTCACCATGTTTTTCATGGTTGAGTTTTATTAAAATAATATTTTTATATGTGCTTGATTGAGGATGTTTCTAAGAGGAGTGTGAATTGCATGTTTTGGGTTACAAGGTAACCATCAATTTGAATTTAAGTTATTGAGCGGTTGGTGGATAGTTCCAACTATCTTTGCAAAGAATGATTGTTTATGTCAAGAAACCAGTTCCGAAAGAAATGAATATTGGTACTTTTATAGGAATTTTGGGGGAAGTCTTTACCTAGCTAGAATGGCTTACATGTCTCTCTTCTATTGTGAGTTTTAGTAGCCACAAAGCCTAGATGTGGTTTAAAGTGGTTGCATGTTAGTCATGCTAGTTGTAGAATAAATCTTTGATTTTCTGGATCCATGGATTATGTATTAATACGTTGAGGATCAGATGGTTCTTTTCCCGATGCATGCTTGTGGAGCCATTGTTGGACCACCTATCTATTGGTTTGAATGAAGCCAGTGCCTAGCCTAGAGTTGGTTGTGTGTGGTTAGTCACCTATTCCTAAATGATGTGGTTTTTACATCAGCTTGAGATGTTTGTCAAATGTGTGAAGGATTACAGGGTTATTATTGACCATGTATGTCTGGTACTTTGAGTGCATCGTATGATAGAATGAAATGTAAGTTTATGAACTACAGTAGATGAAGACTTATATTATGTGTAGGTTAACCTCACTAGTTTGGATATTTTTCTTAGTTGAGTTGTTGGATGAAGTATAGTGACATTGGTTAACCAAGTATTGTGTTGTTGTGTTGTCAGTGCTCTTTGTGGAGCTTTTGGCATTTCTTCGATGACTTGTGCCGCACATAATGTTATTGGCTTCTTGTTGGCTTTATTGCTCCATTAGTTCTGTAGATTTTCTCCCTTTTGCGGGGTGCAAAGAATGTTAGATTACATGATTATCTTTTCATGATGGCAAGAATAAGGTTTAGGAAGATTAAGAGTTTTGTTTCAATAGAACTACTTGTTTCGTGGTGCTTTGAGGTGAGGTGTTTGATCTTCTTATACATTCGTCGGGTGTGGATGTTTCACCATTTAATTAAAATTAATTGTTAAAGTTGGTAAGGGTTGTGCTTAGTGCATATTACCCCTTCATAAAAGAGTGTTGTCTTAAGACATTGATGCTGATGTATAGTTGCATCCAAATTCGATGGTGTGAAATTGTAGTGTTGATTGCATCTATGACTTGCTTTGAGATTCATTGCATGTTGTTTCATGCTTGATGTCAGGTTGTGTAGTTTCCATAGACAATTAGTCCAAGGTAGAAGTTCTTGTGTTAATTAAGACCAATAATGGACTCATGTTTTGAATGGTGCTGCTATATGGGGTACCTTGGATGTTTTGTTGGAGTGGTCGAATTCGAGGACGAATTCTTTTTAAGGGGGGTAGAGTGTGATACCGCAATTTTCTTAAAAGAAGTTAAACTTATTTTTCTCTTTTCTTTGATGTTTTGTGGCATTGGGGTTTAGAGTTTCAGGAGGCATTCCTCAGAAAACAGTAGATCTTTTGGCATTTTTTCCGCTGAGGTTGGGAGCTCAAAGGGGAGAGCGAGTTTGGGCCATTGATCTCGATCCGGTGGATGGGAGCCCCCCCGCTCTCCTCCACAACCCTAGCCGCCCCCCTCTCCTTCTCCCCAATTGGGTTGCAGCCGCCCCCTCCCTCTCTTGCTCTCCTCCCCATTGGCAGCCGCCCCTACCCTCTCCATGGCTCCCTCCTCCCTCTAGATCCCCCCACGCAGCAAGGATCGAGAAGAGGAGGGGCACGTTGAATTGAAGAGGAAGAGAGGATCAAGGAGATGTTCTTCCTCATCTCTTCTTGAAGATTTTCTTGGGGAAAACCCTAGGTATGTTGAAATCCTTGTTCCTCCCTGTAATTATGTGCTTTTGGAGGTTGTGGATCATGGGGATTAAAGGATTAGAGGTTGGATTAGATGTGGGGTTAGGTTTTGATCTCGAATTTAGTTTTCTGCGGAATGGCAGATTCGACCATTTCAGTTCATGCCTGTTTTCCGTAGTCTTAGTGGCCTCAAAAAAATGAAAAGTCTATATATGAGTCATAGGTAATTTGTAGATCTTTCCGTGGCCGCGAAGAACACCTCAATCGGACATTAGATCAGAAAGTTATTGCAGTTTTATTATAGCATTTTTTCTGTCCCATAATTCTGTGCAGAATCTGTTCTCTTAAGATTTAGGCAATTTTATCAACAGAATTCAACCTTGGGTTTGTACGAAAAGTTGTAGATAATTTCATAAGCTTTCCAGATTGTTAAAAAGTGCATTCATATGAATTATGAAACTCCAGTTATGTTTGTTTTACTGTGTCTGTTTCTGTTTGCCTGACCAAAATGAGCGGGTCTGTTCACTGGTAGGTTTCATCAGGTAAATGGCCGAATTGGCTCTTCCAACTACGGAGACTTCTGTAGAGGGATAAAAGTTCTTACTTCTAGTAGAATTTCATGATTTTTGGTTCAGTGGTTTGTGAGATATCGAATTTTCAAGTTAACTAAGCTGCTGTCTGAAGCAGATTCAGTCAGTTATCTTGTCAGATGTTTTAGAACTTATAGATGGCAGAAATTAATTATCCACTGAATACCAAAGTTGTAGGGTATTTTGTGTAGATACTCCTAGATTATTTGTTTGATATCACCACTGTTATAATTTTAAAGATACAAAATTAACAAACAGCGCTACTGCTGTATGGCATGTGGTTCAGGGTGGGAGGCTTACCACCAGGTCTTGGTTTCAAGTGTAGGAGCGATTTATTGATTGTTGGCAAATGTTTGTGAAATATTTGTACTAAATTTTATGCCCGCTAGCAGGTGGCTACACTCCATATCATGTCTAGTACATTTCTTCTTCTTCGTTGAAGGCAAGTGAATGTAGCGGTGGTTGCTTCCGTTCTGACCTGTTATTTCTATTGTCTACACTCTAATATTCAGAAGTATTGGATTCTTTCATAATTGGACTCTATGGTGATGCTTTACTTGCTTTCATTATACTGATGCTCAATCATATATTGATGATGATTATGATTCGAGTATGACTCATGAGATTAATTCACACCCCTGAAGGTAAATGAAGTATTATTTGAGGTTGGTATTGTATCTGAAGGTAAATGAAGTATTATTTGAGGTTTGTGTTGTATCTGAAGGAAGTGAAGTTTATTGATAAATGTAGCATGCCATATACATTGCATGACTCATTTGCATCTGAAGTTTTGTCGTGACCTATGGTCCGACCGTACCCGTACAATTTAGCATCGTACGTTGCCCGAGGAGGGGTATGATGCGGCTTCATACCCTTAGAGGTATGAAGGCAGAGGACATATGCATTCATTGAAGTGATATTTGCAGATGATGTGGTTTTATACCCTCAGAGGTATAAAGATAGAGTACCTACACATTGCATTCCTATGCATACAGTGAAGTGATATTTGCAGGTATTGTTGACGCAGGGAAGTGTTATAGAACCTATTGTGGTTGTTCGAGGAAATGAGATGGTACTGGTTATATTGGGACTACTAAGTTCTATATCTACAAGTATTTCTGATCTTAATTGTGATTCTTTTAAAATGTTGATTAATTCAATTTGTGGTTTAAATATCTTGTCAAAGCAATTCGCTTGCTGAGATGTTTCATCTCACTCTTGCATTACTCAATGCAGGTGCTTGTTGCTCGTCAAGGGAAGTGGGAAGTAGCAGCACATCCACCTTCACTCTCATAATAACGCTGCTTAGGCGCAGTCATGATTTAATTAGAAGCTTTTTGACAAAGGATGTTTGTTTCTAACTAGTTGTGCGCACTGGTTAATTTAGTTCATGCCGTTACGGTTGTCTTCCCATTGCTAGCAGATTATTAATGTCGATTATGTTTTCTTATCATGATATCTATTTATACTTTGTTGCTTCCCCGTTTATACAATTTTCAAAGGAGATGCTGTCGAAATTTTATATACGAATGTTAGAGGTGTAGTTTAGTAGCATTCTGGGGTGTTTGTGGATCCCGGGGTGTTACAATGCCTTCGTCTCCTCATCACTCCGACAAAGGCTACATCCATAGAACGCGTCCAAACTTCACCCTCGCTGTTGCAAGACGAAGGCTTTGTCGAAGTCCACGGGTCTCCCACGTCGTCACCGCCTCAGGAGGCCCATGCGGGATTCGGCCCATGGTAATGGGCCCCGCAAGAATAAGCGCGTTACAGGCCGTGTCTGTAATAGCCTTTACCATAATGACTGTCTGTAACCTCCCCTCGCGGGAATATTCTGGGGATAAACAGGGTACTCGAGGACCTAAACGTCTTTGCCAAGGGACAGGTGGCCACTCGAGTACCTATAAATACCCCCCGTACAGTGCCCTCACAGGGAAGATTAACGAAGCTTTTGCCATCTCTCAACAAACTTTGCAAATACTCTTTCTACTTTCTTGTTGGATCAACTTGCCAAGGAGAGCAAGTTTCAACAGATTCTATTGCTAATGCATTAGTGTCATAAGTAACTATCCGTGTGTGTAAATAAATAACTTGTACTAGATAAATCATGTGGTATTGTAAGTACCTTATGATTATTAAGCTTGTTTGTGTTTTTCCATTTTTTCTCTCATAATCTATAATCCCAGAATCTTGCTATCCAAACACTCAGATTCTAACCACTAGCTTCTTCCCACAGCAACCAAACCAAACATTTAGATTCTTATCAGCCAGCTTCTCCCCACAGCCAAATTCTCCTCACAGCCAGCTTTTCGGAAAAGCTCATCAGAAAAAAGCCAAACCAAACAGGTTATGTGTTGGGTGAGAGGTAGAAGCAAGAACACACACGCTCGCTCGTCTTGCCGGGCGATGCTATGCCCGAAGCAGCTTTGTTCTGTCATATTGTACGATCCCTATCTAATGCGGATTCCCAGTCCATAGTAACATACTCATTTAACACATGCCACATAAGCATTTTTTATGGCATGATAAGATAGTTAAAAGGAAAGAGAAGAAAGTTGTATGTTGAGGGAAATGTTGCTTAGGCATGGTGTAACACCCCTGGTGTTACTGTAACTAAAACTTGAGCATAACATCATGAACATCAGCATTTCATGAGTTTGACACACTTAGAGTGCATTCACTAGGTAAAAATTTCAAGCAAGTTGTATTGTTATGGCATTTTGCATATAAGACCCTAGTGTAGGGTACTTAACCATAAATGGGGGTTAGAAGGGCAAAACAGGGACTAAATAGAGAAAACCCCAAATATTAAGTGAAATAATCATAAAAAGTTACCAAGGATAGACTACATTGCATTTACACCCCTGAGATACCAGAAACCCTAATTGAAACCCTAGAAAACCCTAAATTCAAACTCTAGGGGGTTAAGTGCAAAATTAGTCCACTTTTGGACTAAAGTGCAAAAACCATGATAAATGAATATCCTAAGTCATTTGGTTCACAAATGTGTGGATTTGTAAGCTAAATCTTGGAATTTGGACTTATTTGCAAAATGGACCTCATTTGAGTTCTATGCTAAGTCTGAATTTCAGTGTTTGAGCTCAACTTTGAGCCCTTGTAACTTCCAAATTATTGAGGTTTTGCCCTAGGTCACCACATCAACTATGTAGATCTATCTTAGGTGAACAATTTTGCTTAAGAGTGTAAGCAAGGTTGTTATGAAGAATTTGGAGATAATCACACTTAAAGTCAGGCTGTCAGGCTGACTGATGACTGAAACATGGTATGACAGTGTGGTGGGTCAATCTTTGAACCCAGATTTAAACGTGATCCAGTGCAAGTTTGGACATGATTCCCATAACAAAATTGTAGCTGGAACATGGGGCTATAACTTTGGTACAGAGGGTTGATGAAGTTCTCATGCAAAATATGGAGAAAAGTTGCCCTGAAAATGCTCTGTCAGATGAACTAAAGAAGGGTCCTATGGTACAGTACTGAAGAAGATTAGTTTCAGCCATTCACCGCCGACGACTCCCTCTGCCACGATTCGTGCCGCCGGTGTCTGGATTCGTGCCTAGAGTTGATGGATAGCATCGCGGGGTGAAAGATCATCACCGTCGGTGAGCTGGACGCCACTCCGGCTAGCCGCCGTGCCTCTCCCCTTGCTCACCAATCCCTCGGATAGGATTCTCACCATCGTTGAGCCATCACCGTCATCCGCCGCGTGTCCAGACACTTTAACACGTCGCGGCTAACCGTTCTTCGCATGTACGGTGATCGCCGGAGGCGTCACCACGGTAAAAGCCGCGTGGCGTAACCACCAGTGACTCACTCGGTTTATACCGATCGTAATCCGCCGCTTAAATTCGCTGTGCCCTTGGCCGATTGCTATAAATTGCCGCCACCATTCGCTCTGTTAGGTAATTGCGCAACTAGTAGAGCCATTCGTGCCTCGAATCATTCTCTGGAGCTCGAGAATTTCTCGTTTCCCCCAAATCAGTTTTCCGCCGCCGTAAAAGCACCCTCGCCGTGGCCAGCCACTTCCAGGTTTGATCATGCTCTCTGTGGTTCTGTTTCAGCACCTGTATGCATTCGTGATGCTCATCAACCCACCCAATCGAACTAGACCATCCCCAATCCCCGGGAACGTGTTGATCTTTGGGTTGTCCGCACGGTCTCCGTGGCCAGAAGCCTTTGGGCAGCCACTCGTGAATTAACTTGGGGGAAATGTTCGGGAAGGGTTCAATCCTGTGTCGGCTGCTTGGGAGCACCGGTCTTGGCTCCCTCCAGCCGGTCTTGCTCGCCGGAGCTCTGCTTCCCGTGCGGTGCACCGTCGGGGACTTTGGCGTGTGAAGAATCAGAAATTGGAGGGTTTCGGTGTTAATGTTAGCGACACAGAAAATAGTTGCTAGGACTCTTAATGGAATAGTTAAACGCCAAGGTTCTTTCTGCAAAGTCTGCATCGTGGGCGCGGGCGCGCGCGCATTTTCCTTGGGCTTGGGCTGTTTGGGCTGTTTCTAGCCCGATACTGTTCAAACCTTTTCCTTTTCTTTTTCCAGTAGGACTCCAACAATTTTAGAAACTTGTAGAAAAATGGTAAAAATGTCAAACCAATTTTCCTAGATTCCTAATTTTCCATAGTATTTAATAAAAATATTTTTATAATTTTTAGATCAAATGGGTAATTTTGGAGTGTTTAAAATAGCTTAAAACATTGCTTCTGGATTTTTAGAAAATAGATCCAAAAATGCCCAAACTTTTTATATGAACTCAAAACATTATTTAGAGGCTTTGGGTAGAAGTTGGTTTGGTTTGGACCTTGTTTGATAACTAGAACCCAAAACCCCCACCCCCTGCTCTTTGAACTTCACTGTTAACTCCGGAAACCCTAAGTTCTCGGAGTTCCGTGAAGGAAAATTGTATTCAAGACTTTAGATAATAAATTCTTATTATCTTTGCACTCTCATGAGCATTTCATGGCATTCATTCTTATATACACATATATGGTTATATCTAGAAAATGAAGAAGAGGTTGAGGTAGAAGAGGAGAAGACTTCACCACCACCTACGGAACCTCAGGCAGGGAATTGTTTTTACTTTTACATCTGCGGATCTGAGCATGACTCACCTATAAACAAAGGCAAGCCCTGGTGCATTTGCCACCTTCCTTGTGTTTTAAAACCTTCTTCACTTGCTTGATACATTAGGTAATAGGAGTTGATTGATTAAACAATTCCTACATTACCTTCCTTGAACTTGATTACCTTCCTTGAACCCCTATTTTATCAAAGGTTTTTACTAATGCTTAGTCTTGCTTTAACAAATAAAAAGCATTTGTTTTTACAAAATATGATATGGCAAAGTGGAAGGGATGTTTTTGGAAAATAAACTTTGATGGTGGATCCATCATGGTCGTGATGGGTTCAACATCGGAAAAGATGTACCTCTGCCAGGTACCAAACTTTGAGTTTGAAATAATTAAGCTGAGACCGGGCGGGTGACTTGCACGAGAAAGGAGTCTCGGTGTAGTGTCTCCGTCTGAGTCGATTAAGGACCGTCTCGATGTAGGCTTGATGACCGAGGACCCTTTAACTGGTCACATGCCTCGTCATGGGTAAGCCTTGCCTCGGGCAGACTAAGGCTAGAATAAGATAACACGCAATGGGCATGGAGCGGTGGTGAGAGTAGCGTGTACCCTCCGTGGCAAGAGGCTGGACGGTGGTGTATCTGTGCTCTCGGTTGACGTGAACCTGATCTGGTCTTAAGAACCCCGATGGCGGGTTGACATATGCAAGAGTTAAGTGCTACATATGTCATGTGATTGGAGATCCTTAGCTGAGTATAATCGATTCGGATCACCGTACCTTCGCGGTTATGAAGACTTGGTCACTGCCCTATACGTAGAACTCCAGTAAAGATGAAGGGATTGTTAAAAAATTAGCTAGTATAGGTCAAGTGTTTGCACTAGGGTAGAAGGAACTCTAGTTACAGGTAATCTTACTTAACCTGACCAAATAAAATTGGATTTTTAAGGATCCACTTTAGTAAGCATTTTTGCAAACAGAGTCATTGATTATTAATAAACCTTACCTTGACTCCCTTATAACCAGCATACCCTTGAGAGTCTTTTCTTTAGTCGGGTAAGTCTTGCTGAGTAATTCCATACTCAGGGTTTATTCCCTATTGTTTTTAGGTGAGGAAGCAACAAACTTTTGTTGTTTCTGTTCCAAGGTGGTTCCAAAAGAAGAAAAACAGGAGTAAAGCTGCGGGAGGAAGAGTTCCTCCATAAGAACTTTTGTTTAAAACTTATTGGGAGGGGTTTTTGCCTCCCTTGGTGTGTAATAATATTACTCTGCACTCATAAGTTATCCTAGTCTGTAATATATAACTTTGTCTTACCTTTAAATAAATGTAAATTTGTGTAATCGCTTCCGCATTTCCATATCTCCGATGATCTGTAATGTCTGCGTGACGGGTGAAACGCTCTTGGGAAAGGTAAGAAAAGCAGATACCGAACTTGTCAAGTGATTCAGGAACACCTACAGGGTTGTCTGAGGTCCGTGGGACAACGACAACTGTAGGTGGGCCTAATGACTTGGAAGGTTCCATCACAGCTGTTATCGGAGCGAAGCCCTTCTCTGCAGATATTATGAGGCATCTTCAAAAGAATTTTCTAAAGACTTATCTAGAAAATTTTTTCCCCTCTTACCTATTATTTCTGAAGAATTTATACGAAAGACCAGGTAGGAGGAGTGCAACATATAGAAGGGGTGAATCAACTAAGGTTGATTCTGTAATTATACATGCATCATGCTAAGAACTATGTTAATAAAATTTTCCCCCTTAGAAAAATGCCACCGCGCACAAGGAAAACCACGCGCAAACATAGTGGCCCAATTGGTGTGCCACGTCATCAACTTGCCCCAAGACATGAGGATAGCAGTAGTGGGAGTAATGATCCAATCGGGGATCTTGAAGCGCAAGTGAATCGGCTTCAAACGGAACTCCAACGCAGGACTAACATTTGGGTTGTGGATGGCGACAGAATCAATGAATTAAGAAGCGACATCCGCCGCCTACAAGATCAGCTCGCAGATCGAGATTTAGCACTCGACTGGGCGGTTCAGTCTCGTTCGATTGCCTGGGCTAAGGAGGCAAAAGCTCGTGCCAGAGTAGAAGAGCTTAGCTCAGCCATCGATAACCTGCAAGCTTATTGCAATACTCTACATGAAGAAGTTCATGTACTGTATTCACAATTGCACCCCAATGCACCTGCGGATCCTGTCGGGACAGAAGCCGGACCTTCTTATGTAGCGGGAGAAGCTTTTGGTGGCGAATTGGACCTTTTCAGGCCCCCTCCCTCTATGAAGTTGGTCGATGAGTGGTCTCCTACGCCCGACAGTGAGGCTACCAAGAGTGATAGGAAGTAGGAATAGTATAGTTGTAGAAATAGTAGTGTTATTATATAATGGGTACTGTACTCCTGTTGTAAAAATTCGAGTTTGTAACATTACTCTTTTAATAATGTAAAATGGATGGTTTTCTTTGGCATATTATATTGTTTTTAAATGTTTGTTACCACAGATGCCTTCCTGGACTCATGCTCAGGATGGTGCTAGTACCTCTCGTGGGAGGGAGGCAACACCAAACCCACCTCCAGTCCCTCCCACACTTGCCGAGGCTATCACCGCCTTGGTGAACGCTACAGCAGATAATACTCGTTTCCTACGGGAGATGGCGGGTCAACAACTTCAACAACAAGGTGGGCGGGGTTATCCGCAAGGTCCCCGTGAGACATCTTATTTGGACTTCTCCGAAACGCGCCCCCCGTTGTTCGTCAAGGCAGAAGACCCTTTAGAGGCGGACGAATGGATCCGCGTCATTGAGCAGAAGTTTGGACTTCTTCGATGTTCTGAAACTCAGAAGCCCCTGTTCGCAGCTCAGCAACTGCGTGGCCCTGCCAGTACTTGGTGGGGAAACTTTGTGGCCGTTCAGCCGGCCAATCATCAGATTACATGGGAAGAATTCAAGCTGGCCTTCCGTGAACATTACATACCTGAAGGAGCACTCCACATGAAACAGGAAGAGTTCATGAAGTTGAAGCAAGGTGGAGATACGGTCACCCAGTATCTCAATAAGTTTAATCACTTATCGCAGTATGCGATTGACCAAGTCAACACCGACATAAAGAAGAAGAACTGTTTCATGAGGGGTTTAAATGATTGGATGCAAAGGAAAATGGCTACCTGCATCGACCTCACATACAGAAGGGCTGTCAGCACAGCGCTGGCAGTTGAATCTAAATATACAAGTTCTGGAAAAACCAAGGGCAGTGGAAGCAACAGGCCTAATCAGGGCCCCGAGAAAAGGCAACGGTTAGTTATCCGGCCTTTTAATCAGGGTCGTTCTTCGGCACGTCCACCCTCCTTCCCATTCAAACAACCAGTGTTCATCCGTCCCAATGCTGCCCCTACTGCAACAAGTCAGCCGGGTGCCCCTGGCACTCGTTTCCCGGCCCTTCCCAGTTCATCAACAGGTTGTTTTAATTGCGGAAAATCTGGGCATTTTATTAAGGATTGCCCTTACCCAAAGCAGAATCGCACAAACAATCAACAAGGTACCGGGAATTCTTCTCAAGCCAAGGGAAATGCGGGCAAGAATATTAAGAAGACGGGACAAATTTACTACACTCAAGTGGCCACCACACCGGACGATGAACCGGTAATGATGGGTACGTTCCTTGTGGCCAATCATCCCGCAATTATTCTCTTTGATTCTGGTGCTTCACATACATTCATCAGCAAGAAATTTGTGGAGCAACATTGCATTTCATGCCATAAATCAAAAGAGGGGTTTAAAATTCAGTCACCTGGGGGACAAATCTTTACTAGGGAAGTGGCTTTCCAAGTGCCCGTAACATTGGCCGGACGGGACTTTCCTACTAATATGATTGTTTTGAAAGGCCAAGACATAGATGTGATTTTGGGCATGAATTGGTTGGCCCGACATAAAGCAACCCTCAACACTGATCAGAGAACCATCAGGTTGAGTCATAATCAAGAGGAAATTCTTTTGTCTATCCCCATTCCAACCAAAACTACTGGTAGAGTTTATGAAGCCATTATACCGGAGATCAAGGATATTCCGGTAGTATGTGAGTTCCCAGATGTCTTTCCAGAGGATTTGCCGGGATTGCCACCCGAAAGAGATGTAGAGTTTGTAATTGAGTTGAAACCCGGTACGGCTCCCATTTCTAGAAGATCGTACCGGATGCCTCCAAATGAGCTGGCAGAACTGAAGATTCAATTACAAGATCTACTAGAGAAAGGATTCATCCGGCCAAGCTCATCGCCATGGGGTTGTCCAGCCATATTCGTCAAGAAGAAGGATCAAACACTACGGATGTGCGTGGATTATCGACCCCTGAATGAGGTCACTATCAAGAACAAGTACCCTCTTCCACGAATTGACATTTTATTTGATCAACTGACCGGGGTGTGGGTATTCTCCAAGATTGATCTCAGATCGGGCTATCATCAGATCCGTATTCGGCCCGAGGATATACCAAAGACCGCATTTACCACGCGGTATGGTTTATTCGAATATTTGGTAATGTCTTTCGGACTGACGAATGCTCCTGCCCACTTCACTTATTTGATGATATCGGTATTCATGCCCGAGTTGGACAAGTTTGTAGTGGTCTTCATAGATGATATTTTAATATATTCAAAGAATGAAGAGGAGCATGCTCAACATTTACGGATCGTATTAACACGCTTGAGGGAACATCAATTATATGCCAAGTTTAGTAAATGCGCGTTTTGGCTGGAAGAAATTCAATTTCTAGGACATGTGCTATCTGCCAGGGGGATTGCGGTAGATCCTGGCAAGGTCAAGGACATTTTGGAGTGGAAACCCCCAACCACTGTTCATCAAGTCCGAAGCTTCCTTGGACTGGCTGGTTATTACCGCCGATTTATACCAGATTTTTCTAAGCTTGTGAAGCCAATCACAAGTCTATTGAAGAAGGAAACTAAATTCAATTGGTCTTCAAAGTGTAATGAAGCTTTTGAGCAATTGAAGATATTGTTAACCACTGCTCCAGTATTGGCTCAACCGGACATTAATAAGCCCTTTGATGTGTATTGTGATGCATCAGGCAGTGGGCTCGGCTGCCTATTAATGCAAGAGGGCCGAGTAATTGTGTATGCTTCAAGGCAGTTGCGTCGGCATGAGGAGCATTATCCCACTCATGATCTGGAGCTAGCTGCAGTGGTTCATGCCCTGAAGATCTGGCGTCATTACCTACTAGGGAATGTCTGTCATATTTATACAGACCATAAGAGTTTGAAATACATCTTTACCCAGTCTGAACTCAATATGAGACAAAGGAGATGGCTCGAGCTGATCAAAGATTATGAATTAGAAATCTATTATCACCCAGGCAAAGCAAATGTAGTGGCAGATGCACTCAGTCGCAAGGCTTCCTGCCATTGTCTAACAATAAGGACTTCTAACATTACATTATGCTAGGAGATGGAGAATTTGAACCTGGGAATAATTCAGCATGGGACTTCAAATCACTTGAAGCTGGAGTCAATCATCCTACAAAGGATAATTGACGCACAGAAAAATGATGAGGGTATGAAACATATACGTGAGAAGATAAGGGCTGGAAAAGCCAATTGTTTCCGAGAAGATGGTCAAGGTGTTGTATGGTTCAACAACCACATAGTGGTGCCTAAAAATGAAGGGGTCCACCAGCAAATTTTAGACGAAGCACATCTTAGTCGCTATTCTATTCATCCCGGAAGCACTAAGATGTATCAAGATCTGAAACAGCATTATTGGTGGACGAAGATGAAAATTGAAATTGCACGCTATGTGGCTAGATGTGACACTTGTAAACGTGTCAAGGCCATACACCTGAAAGCTGCCGGTCCATTACAGTCTCTACCAATACCAACATGGAAATGGGAAGATATAAGTATGGACTTCATTGTGGGATTAGCCAGAATAGCAAAAGGCTTTGACTCTATTTGGGTTATCATTGATCGACTTACAAAGATCGCCCACTTCCTTCCAGTCAAAGTAAAATATCCCGTCATCACCTATGCGGAGCTGTACATTGCTCGCATCCTCAGTTTGCATGGAGTTTCGAAGACTATAGTGTCGGATCGTGGACCTCAATTCGTATCCAAATTCTGGGAAGAACTTCATAAATCCCTGGGTACCAAATTGCTCCACAGTTCGGCCTATCATCCTCAAACAGTGGCCAGACTGAAAGGGTAAATCAGATACTTGAAGATATGTTGCGAGCATGTGTTCTGGAGTTTCCACAAAAATGGGATGAATGTTTACCATTAGCGGAGTTCTCATATAATAATAGCTATCAAGAAAGTATCAAGATGGCACCCTTCGAAGCTTTATATGGACGACGATGTCGTACTCCGCTAAATTGGTCTGAACCTGGTGAAAGGTACTTCTTCAGGCCTGATATGGTGAAAGAGACCGAAAAAAGGTTCAGAGAATAATTCATAATTTAAATAAAGCTCAAGCTCGTCAAAAGAGTTATGCAGACAAACGGCGAATGCCCTTATATTTTCTTGAGGGAGACTATGTCTACCTAAAGGTTTCACCAATAAAGGGCATATCGCGTTTCGGGGTTAAAGGGAAGCTGGCACCACGATATATTGGTCCTTTCCTCATTCTTGAAAGATATGGGCCAGTGGCGTATCGACTTCAACTACCCAAAACCTTGTCTGCTATACATAATGTATTCCACGTGTCTCAACTAAAGAAGTGTCTTCGGGTTCCAGATCGAACCATTGAAGTGGCAGATGTTGTCCTAGAACCAGACTTGACATATTCTGAGCACCCTATCCGAGTATTGGATCAAAAGGACAGGATTACCGAAGAAAAACTCTTAAGTTTTACAAGATACAGTGGAACCAACATTCTGAAGATGAGGCTACTTGGGAAACTCAAGACTTCTTAGATAAGAATTTCCTAGGCTTTTTAGCCTCTTGTAATTTGTAAAGTGTATACAATTGTTGTAAAGGAGTGAGCCTCAAACCCACCCCTGCCTTGTACCAAAACTCAGGAAATAAAAATGTGAAGCATTTCCTTTTCCATTACTTACCCTAGGACTTTTAATCTCGGGACGAGATACTTTTATGGGGGGAAGGATGTAACACCCCTGGTGTTACTGTAACTAAAACTTGAGCATAACATCGTGAACATCAGCATTTCATGTGTTTGACACACTTAGAGTGCATTCACTAGGTAAAAATTTCAAGCAAGTTGTATTGTTATGGCATTTTGCATATAAGACCCTAGTGTAGGGTACTTAACCCTAAATGGGGGTTAGAAGGGCAAAACAGGGACTAAATAGAGAAAACCCCAAATATTAAGTGAAATAATCATAAAACGTTACCAAGGATAGACCTACATTGCATTTACACCCCTGAGATACCAGAAACCCTAATTGAAACCCTGGAAAACCCTAAATCCAAACCCTAGGGGGTTAAGTGCAAAATTACTCCACTTTTAGACTAAAGTGCAATAACCATGATAAATGAATATCCTAAGTCATTTGGTTCACAAATGTGTGGATTTGTAAGCTAAATCTTGGAATTTGGACTTATTTGCAAAATGGACCTCATTTGAGTTCTATGCTAAGTCTGAATTTCAGTGTTTGAGCTCAACTTTGAGCCCTTGTAACTTCCAAATTATTGAGGTTTTGCCCTAGGTCACCACATCAACTATGTAGATCTATCTTAGGTGAACAATTTTGCTTAAGAGTGTAAGCAAGGTTGTTATAAAGAATGTGGAGATAATCACACTTAAAGTCAGGCTGTCAGGCTGACTGATGACTGAAACTTGGTCTGACAGTGTGGTGGGTCAATCTTTGAACCTAGATTTAAACGTGATCCAGTGCAAGTTTGGGCATGATTCCCATAACAAAATTGTAGCTGGAACATGGGGCTATAACTTTGGTACAGAGGGTTGATGAAGTTCTCATGCAAAATCTAGAGAAAAGTTGCCCTGAAAATGCTCTGTCAGATGAACTAAAGAAGGGTCCTATGGTACAGTACTGAAGAAGATTAGTTTCAGCCGTTCACCGTGGACGACTCCCTCCGCCGCGATTCGTGCCGCCGGCGTCTGGATTCGTGCCTGGAGTTGATGGATAGCATCGCGGGGTGAAAGATCATCACCGTCGGTGAGCTGGACGCCACTCCGGCTAGCCATCGTGCCTCTCCCCTTGCTCACCAATCCCTCGGATAGGATTCTCACCGTTGTTGAGCCATCACCGTCATCCGCCGCGTGTCCAGACACTTCAACATGTCGCAGCTAACCGTTCTTCGCATGTACGGTGATCACCGGAGGCGTCGCCACGGTAAAAGCCGCGTGGCGTAACCACCAGTGACTCACTCGGTTTATACCGATCGTAATCCGCCGCTTAAATTCGCTGTGCCCTCGGTCGATTGCTATAAATTGCCGCCACCATTCGCTCCGTTAGGTAATTGCGCAACTAGTAGAGCCATTCGTGCCTCGAATCATTCTCTAGAGCTCGAGAATTTCTCGTTTCCCCCAAATCAGTTTTCCGTCGCCGTAAAAGCACCCTTGCTGTGGCCAGCCACTTCCAGGTTTGATCATGCTCTCTGCGGTTCTGTTTCAGCACCTGTATGCATTCGTGATGCTCATCAACCCACCTAATCGAACTAGACCATCCCCAATCCCCAGGAACGTGTTGATCTTTGGGTTGTTCACACTGTCTCCGTGGCCAGAGGCCTTTGGGCAGCCACTCGTGAAATTAACTTGGGGGAAATGTTCGGGAAGGGTTCAATCCTGTGTTGGCTACTTGGGAGCACCGGTCTTGGCTCCCTCCAGCCGGTCTTGCTCGCCGGAGCTCTGCTTCCCGTGCGGTGCGCCGTCGGGGACTTTGGCGTGTGAAGAATCAGAAATTGGAGGGTTTCGGTGTTAATGTCAGCGACACAGAAAACAGTTGCTAGGACTCTTAATGGAATAGTTAAATGTCAAGGTTCTTTCTGCAAAGTCTGCATCGCGGGCGCGGGCGCGCGCGCATTTTCCTTGGGCTTGGGCTGTTTGGGCTGTTTCTGGCCCGATACTGTTCAAACCTTTTTCCTTTTCTTTTTCCAGCAGGACTCCAACAATTTTAGAAACTTGTAGAAAAATGGTAAAATGTCAAACCAATTTTCCTAGATTCCTAATTTTCCATAGTATTTAATAAAAATTGTTTTATGATTTTTAGATCAAATGGGTAATTTTGGAGTGTTTAAAATAGCTTAAAACATTGCTTCTGGATTTTTAGAAAATAGATAATAAGTCCAAAAATGCCCAAACTTTTTATATGAACTCAAAACATTATTTAGAGGCTTTGGGTAGAAGTTGGTTTGGTTTGGACCTTGTTTGATAACTAGAACCCAAAACCCCCACCCCCTGCTCTTTGAACTTCACTGTTAACTCCGGAAACCCTAAGTTCTCAGAGTTCCGTGAAGGAAAATTGTATTCAAGACTTTAGATAATAAATTCTTATTATCTTTGCACTCTCATGAGCATTTCATGGCATTCATTCTTATATACACATATATGGTTATATCTAGAAAACGAAGAAGAGGTTGAGGTAGAAGAAGAGAAGACTTCACCACCACCTACGGAACCTCAGGCAGGGAATTGTTTTTACTTTGACATCTGCGGATCCGAGCCTGACTCACCTATAAATGAAGGCAAGCCCTGGTGCATTTGCCACCTTCCTTGTGTTTTAAAAACCTTCTTCACTTGCTTGATGCATTAGGTAATAGGAGTTGATTGATTAAACAATTCCTGCATTACCTTCCTTGAACTTGATTACCTTCCTTGAATCCCTGTTTTATCAAAGGTTTTTACTAATGCTTAGTCTTTCTTTAACAAAGAAAAAGCATTTGTTTTTACAAAAGATGATATGGCAAAGTGGAAGGGATGTTTTTGGAAAATAAACTTTGATGGTGGATCCATCATGGCCGTGATGGGTTCAACATCGGAAAAGATGTACCTCTGCCAGGTACCAAACTTTGAGTTTGAAATAATTAAGCTGAGACCGGGCGGGTGACTTGCACGAGAAAGGAGTCTCGGTGTAGTGTCTTCGTCTGAGTCGATTAAGGACCATCTCGATGTAGGCTTGATGACCAAGGACCCTTTAACTAGTCACATACCTCGTCATGGGTAAGCCTTGCCTTGGGCAGACTAAGGCTAGAATAAGATAACACGCAATGGGCGTGGAGCGGTGGCGAGAGTAGCGTGTACCCTCCGTGGCAAGAGGCTGGACGGTGGTGTATCTGTGCTCTCGGTTGACGTGAACCTGATCTGGTCTTAGGAACCCCGATGCCGGGTTGACATATGCAAGGGTTAAGTGTTACATATGTCGTGTGATTGGAGATCCTCAGCTAAGTATAATCGATTCGGGTCACCGTACCTTCGCGGTTATGAAGACTTGGTCACTGCCCTATACGTAGAACTCCAGTAAAGATGAAGGGATTGTTAAAAAAATTGGCTAGTATAGGTCAAGTGTTTGCACTAGGGTAGAAGGAACTCTAGTTGCAGGTAATCTTACTTAACCTGACCAAATAAAATTGGATTTTTAGGGATCCACTTTAGTAAGCATTTCTGCAAACAGAGTCATTGATTATTGATAAACCTTACCTTGACTCCCTTATAACCAGCATACCCTTGAGAGTCTTTTCTTTAGTCGGGTAAGTCTTGCTGAGTAATTCCATACTTAGGGTTTATTCCCTATTGTTTTTAGGTGAGGAAGCAACAAACTTTTGTTGTTTCTGTTCCAAGGTGGTTCCAAAAGAAGAAAAACAAGAGTAAAGCTGCGGGAGGAAGAGTTCCTCCATAAGAACTTTTGTTTAAAACTTATCGGGAGGGGTTTTTGCCTCCCTTGGTGTGTAATAATATTACTCTGCACTCATAAGTTATCCTGGTCTGTAATATATAACTTTGTCTTACCTTTAAATAAATGTAAATTTGTGTAATCGCTTCCGCATTTCCATATCTCCGATGATCCGTAATGTCTGCGTGACGGGTGAAACGCTCTTGGGAAAGGTAAGAAAAGTAGATACTGAACTTGTCAAGTGATTCAGGAACACCTACAGGGTTGTCTGAGGTCCGTGGGACAACGACAACTGTAGGTGGGCCTAATGACTTGGAAGGTTCCGTCACACATGGGATCTTAGACATTAAAACTTGAATTATCCAAGTGATTCACATCTCATACTCTCATATATGCTTGTATTTAATATTCTGTAGAGGATCAAAAAACAATCCATGATACCATGAATTATGTAATTTCATATGGTATGATAGCTTTGGATATTATGATAACATAAAATAGACTAGGAATAGCCTTCGAAAATAAACTTTGTTGGTTGCTAGGGGTACTTTGGGTCTGGCCTAGATAGGTAGGCATAGGGTCTCGGCTCATGATGAGAGGTTGGTGGAGAGGATGAAGGCTTATCAGCCAATTATAATAAAGTGATTGGTTAAGAAATAATGTGATGATTGTCTCTTCCTTTTATGTTCTTATGAGTTCTGCTTTAATTTCTCCCAAAAAACCCAAGCTATCTTCCCATTCCTAGACACTCCAGTTTGTGAAGAAATTAGTACAATGCACATGCGTTGCGACGTGAAAAAAATCATATTTGATGAGTGAATCTAGAAATCAATTTGGGCAAAAACCTGTATCCTTTACTCACTTCTGTGTACTTACTTCTAGTTGCATACAAAAGAGTTCAGGAATTCATACCTGACATCATGGTTGCGATCCTCCTTGTAACCCTCCTTCATGACCTTATCCATGGTCGCCATCTCCTTATCCCCTTCCTTCACTTCACGCTCTTCACACCATCCTCACTCGCACCCCCATCGTGGTAGATGTACGAGACCAAGCACAGGACATCGTGAGGCAGTGACTATTTGCTTGCTGCCCATTATAGAGTTCATGTAATTTAGATAGTAATAATTTAGACAATAGTAACTATAGACAATAGTAACTGGAGTTCATGTAATTTAAACAAATATTCAAATCTACTCAAGATGTAGATACAAATACTAAAATAAAGTATAGACAGTACGTAGTAACCATTCTACTACTAATTTATACAAGGCCCATGATAGTACAGCAAATACAAATGTTGTTGAACATCTCAGCGTCGTCAAATTTGATACAACATTGAAATAAAAGGAGCTATGTTGTATAGATGCAGATGAATATAAAGTCTTGAAAATGTTGCCTTCCGGCTGGCGTTCTGAGTGAAACCGATGCATAGAACAAGTAAGGCCTGCAGCAACAAGCTGTCAACACCAATAGCAAGGCAAGCTGTCTGCACCAAACAAGCATTTAGAAACAGTATACATAAGAAATGCTCTACATGGCTGGCATGCATTTTTCAATCTGCTATTGGCTCAAAGAAGATTGTTGGATGATTTTTTGCTTTCCAGGCAAATGAAGGTTGATGCATCTAACACCTAAGTCAAGGACATCACATCTAAAAATGTTGCAGAAATTAGTAAATGTGGTCATGAAGCAAAAAAGTTGTAGAAATTGAGTGCTTTATATACTACCTGCTTGTCGATCTCGTTCCTAAGCCACAACAATCGGACACGTGGCCTCTGGCTATTCAAAAATATTTCTCTGTTCTCCTCGCATTTAAACATGCCCATTACCACTGCCATCCCCTCTTCGATTAACTCTTCCATCGACTCTAACACACGAACACACTTTCTAATACAATATTCTTCCTTCTTGTTACATCCCTCAGCTTGCTGATCAATCTGATTTACCACATCAAACAACTTATCATTATGTTGCCTTTTGTAATCCAAATATTCCTCAAGAACCCCAGCAATCTGACTTTGCTTATGCTTTCCTCCATGACTCTCCGCTCGCTGTTCTGAAGATGCTGGGTGCGTTCATGTCCACCAACCTCAACACGGGTACTCGAAGCTGCCAACCCATGCAAATTTGAGGAGAATGGGTTCAAATTAGGGTTAACCCCAAGGTCATCATCAATCCTGAAAGAGCTCATAGCTTCAGCTTCAGCTTCATGTTGAATATGTAATTGTTGTCGGGATGATATATGTTGCCGAGTTGATGTAAAATTGAGATCACCGGTGGCACAACTGCCATCATAGAGCGCTGACAACTGATTATACAAAGGGAATGGCCTTGACTGAAACTTCTTGACCTTTGGATTACTCTATTCATTATAGAAAAAAGTAGACAAAAAATAAAACTATAACCAAAATTAGAAGTAAATAAGAATGATTAGTCAAAAACTTACAACAATTACATTTGCCATATTGGTGGTTCCGCAATGATCATACCCATGGCCTCATTCCATCCAACACCACTTTTCTTGCGGGCTTCCTTTAGCACCTTATAGTTTGCCTTAAGTTCCTTTTGTTTTTCCTGGATCTGTGCCTTTGTAAACTTAGTCAACGGGTACTTCTCATTGAACATTTGCGTCATAGAATGCCAACCTTCTGGTGCTCAACCATTCTGGCCCCGATACTTCACATGATTTTGCTCATGCAAGATGTCAACAAGAATCTTCTCATAGGTCATATTCCACAAAGCTCCTGCCATGACTACATAGTATATAATTGACAATGTCTATTACATCAAAATAATACTAATGGTTAATGTAATCATTCTACATTTGCATAGCAATTTGATCTCTAAGAGCATTTCCAGCATTGGACTGACTACTATACTGATAATTTCTATCTCACTCTAGTAATTCAACAAATTGACTAGAATTGATGTTAGTTGGGTGCTGATCCAACCATCCATCTTCACCATTTAAACCTCTAATCGTGCTATGAAATGAAACTGCTGCTCATGGAATCAAAACTTGAGTCTCTATGGGATAAAAGGTGCCCATTTTGAGGACGAGAAATCACTTCTTCAAGACACCGATGGACTTTTCTATGTGGGTGCGAAGGAGAGCATGAGAATGATTAAATAACTCCTTATAATTAGCATGTACAGTTCTCAGCCCTCGCCTCTGATATTCATTGAGATGGTAAGGAACTCCTCGATATGGGGCAATAAAAGGAGTGTTTGCATATCCCCCATATACAAGATAGTATTTACCATTTGGCACTCTGAAACCCTTTCTTAAAGCTAATTGAAGAACCCCTGCATCAAATGCGGACCCTTCCCACCCACATGAGATGAATGTGAAATTCAAATCGAAGTCGCATGCCAACATCATGTTTTGAGAAAGGGTTCCTTTTGGATTTCTATATGGAGGGGCTCTCTCTTCACTAATAGTTATGGGGACGTGTGTCCCATCAATTGCACCAATGCAATTATGAAAGTAAGGCCAAAACCGAGGATTGGATTTAATCTTCACATGTGTCTGGTTTACATCAGGAGCTTCACAAATCTTTGAGTTAGAGCAGGGATTATACCAAAGAACTCGCTTATCTTTCTATGTATGGATTTCCTGCCATGCTGAAATTCTTTTTGCAAGATCGCATTGCTAGAATTTTGAGATATCATGTACATGAATATCCCAAGATGCTCCTCAATGCTCATATTTGAAGTGTCTTGCAACAGTCCTTCCCTTCTAAGATAGTTTGCTATAGCTCTAAAGATCTCTGGCTCCATTCGAAACTCAGATTTGCACCAGCTCTCATGACAAGAAGTGTGTACTGGCCTCTTTTCAGAATAAGTAGAAACATATATAGTTGGAACTAATACAAAAATTAACTGTAACACCCTGAATTTGGGGGTATAAATTTCTTCTCTAATATCTACCAAATTCAGGTGTTACCTCTTTTCTCCTCTTTATAGATTTCTTTTCTCTTCCTTTTAATAGAGTTTTGAGTATTTATTTGGGATATGTATTATTACTTTAGTATATTAAACCCTAGGGGAGACATGAAATGTTGCATCATGATGAGCTTCAACTTTGTTTTTGGTTGATGCACATGTTTGAAATATTCAAATTTGAATTTTTGATTTGGTTGGATTGGAATTCAATAGAAAAATAAAAAGAAAACGAATTAGAAATTTAGATTTAAAAAGAAAAGCCAAAGCAGCCCAAACCCCTCTTCCTCGGCCTTTCGGCCTAGTCGACCCAGCTCGCACGCGCCCACGCACTCTCTCTGCATGGTGGGGCCTGCCTGTCGTTGCCGTTTCCCTCCCCTGCTCACGCGTCCGTTGTATATGGGCTCTCTGAAGCCAAGGAAGGAGTGCCAACACTGAAGGATTTTGCCGGGTACATAAACTCCATTACTAGATTAAGGCTAGAGCTGATGGACTGCATAAGAACTTCGGGTGTTACAATTTTGCATACCGAAAAGATACTAAGGCTCTTGTGATTCGATATTGTACCAAGTGGTCAACTGGTTGGACAAATGAATGGTTTTATGTGAAAGCGGATGAGAAGAGAAGGGAGAAGCTTATGACTATGGTGATGAGCCCCCTGAGATTGAGCTTCGGCATGACCATGCCATTATGCAACATGCAACTCGGCTCTCCTTGCCAGTTAGCCGAAGTTGACTTCAGGGTTGTGGCTGAACATATCAGTACTCGAGACATGGTTCAAGAATACATGGCATATAAAATTTTCCCGACGTCGAGTGGATGGGCTCTGCCGAAGAAGAAAGTAAGGGAATAAATATGAACTTGTACGACTTCCTTACCATTTTAAATTTCAGAAAAAGCTTCGGAAAACCTTATGCCGAATGGTTGGAGGTCATCGAAACAATGTGCAACGAAATCCTTGGAAATTACACTACGAAAGAGGACAAGCTAATGACCGCTGCCTTTAGCACACTAGAGAAACGAAGGCTAAATCGGGTGATGGATGCCCTGGGCTTTGAGTATCCTGACTATGAAAGACTTGATGAAGAAGCTAGGGGATTGAAAAGGACAAGAAGAAAAGGTTGACAATGAATCCGAAGTTGACACTAGAGCCTTCGGTGCAAAAGAAAAGTAAGTTTATGTCATCTAGCCGTGAAGAAGAAGAGAGACCTTCTCTACCGAAGTATTCAGGAGAGACCCCTTCGGCAACTTCCATTGGTGTGACAGAAATTCTAGAGGTAATGATTGAACCCCTGCCTTTCATGATGGTAAGTCCTCTAGGATCAGAGCTAACAAACTTATTATAGCCACAGAAGAAAAATGTTGAGAGAACTACCGAAGCAAAGACAATCAAGGAGCCTTCGGCGCCTAGCGGGAGGGGGCGCTCAGAAGAAACATCGAATAATGAATGTGATGGGAGCTGTTATTGATACCTTGCCTCCGATAGTTCAAGAGAAAATTGTATCCGCTGTGGCCGACGAAGGTCCTCAACAGGCTAAAAACAGCGGTGGTCCCCTCGGGATAACCTTATCGGAAATCGATAGACTTATTGCTAATGTTGTACCTAGGAAAAATACCGAGGAGGAAATTGTTGCTAAGACTTCGGTGTCAAAGGAGAAAAGAATTGAAGAAGCCTCTTCGGAACACAAAAGTTTCGATCTACGACACCTGGTGGCCAACATCTTTCCAAAGAGGATATATCTGAATTGAAGAAATTTATTATGTCTAGCGGCTACCAGCCTGGATCTGTTCTCTTCGATGGCGTGGATGAAGAGATTTTAGGATGTATTCGCGATCGTGCTGGGGTGAAAATTGTTAGCACGCTTTCGAAGAGTATCGGATTACCGAAGCTAGAAAAAGACGTTAGTGGTTACAGGAGACAACATATCACATGTAGTTTATTCTACTCAAATTTTAAGGTATGATTTTTCCAACATTTTTCTTTCGATGGATTAGTTTTAACAGTATTTCATTACTAAAGGCCTAATCTGACTTCGTCTTTTGACATAGAGTGTAGTGTTGAGGAAAGCTCTAAAAATGCAGCAAGATGACGAAGATAGGAAAAACGAGTTTGTTATCAGTGGTTTGGAGAAAAGGGTTGAAGAACTTGAAAATTCGTTGAAGGAAAAAGAGGCCTTGCTCAGCTCAACCAAGGATTCACTTGGCGAAGCTCGACTTGAGAATGAAAAATTGAGTAAAGAGCTAAAGGGAGCAAAGATACTTTTGGAAGAAAACGCAAGTCGATTCAGCCGTGAATCCGAAGCTTTGAACATGACAATCAAGGCTGAAGCTGAGAAGAATTCTAAGTTAAGCAGAGCACTTAAAGCTCTTCAAGATAAATTCTTTGGCTTTGCAACACAATGCACTGCTCGATTAAAAAGTATCTTCAATTCTGTTGGATCTATGTCTAAAGAAGCCAACCTTTCTGCCGAAGATATCCCAGGAGCATTTGATTGGATTGAGAAGGAAATTGATGACCTTTACGAAGTTATAGTTGGCCATGGTGATTTTTGCGTGTTAGTGGCTTCCCGTGGGACAGCTGCTGCTTTAGCCAAGGGTGGGTGTAATCATGTAAAAACTGTTAACACACCAGCCTTCAGCCCTCGCCGTCAGACTTGGTTAACATCCCAGCCGAAGCCAGAAGTGTGGGTAATAAATTTATTACCCAGATCTGGACTAAGGGTGGCTAAGAGATTGCTGGAGACGAAGCTCTAGCCTTGATTGACAAGGTATGACAATTTTCTTACCTTCATGTTTTTTCAGGTTTTTCTTATTATGTTTCTCAATACCTTTGTCTCATTATTTTTAGGGCGATGTTTATGAAGACCGATGAGCCGAAGCTTACTCAAACTCTAAAGAGTGCTTCAGAAGTTGTTTCTTCTTCGGCTAGTGACTAAAAGATGCTCTTGAAGCTCCTTTGTAAAAAACCATATCATTTGGCAAAAATTGTCAATGAATGTAAAAATCTTTGTAAATATTTGTGGATACCTTGCAATGTTGCTTTACCTTTGTTCCACTGTTGCTTGCTTTGCTGTGGACGAAACCAATGCTCCTAGCGTTTTGAGTCGAAGGCGAAAAACATCTTCCCTTCTTTTCGTTCACATTGAAGCACCTTCGAACCAAAGTAAAAAAAGGACCCTTTCGTTCATAACGAAGAATTTTCACATTGAAGGCAAAAACCTTCCTTTCTTTTTCCGTTAGTGTCTTGTGTGATATGCCATGATGCAATGAAGCTACAAATGTTTAATGTATGTCTGTATGAATACAAAAGATGACGTGATGAAGTATGCAAGTGTATGCCGAAGATAAAAAACCCACACAAATACACACCTAGACTCTGCATCCCCTTAGGAACGACTTTGGAGTCTCTTCACCTCTTACTTAGGTGGTATTCTAGCTCTACATTCCCTTAGGAATGACTTTGGAGCTAAGCTCTACATCCCCTTAGGAACGACTTTGGAGCTTCTTCACCTTTGACTTAGGTGGCATTTTAGCTTTGCATCCCCTTAGGAACAACTTTGGAGCTACTTCACCTTTTACTTAGGTGGTATTTTAGCTCTACATCCCCGTAGGAAGGACTTTGGAGCTTTTCATATTCTTACACTTGATGGTGTAATCTCAGATCTTTACATTTTACATATGGGAGAAACTGGCCCTTGTATTGTATAGGGTTGCGTAAGGAAAAATGAAAATTACAACCTATGGCCCATTAAAAATCTTTCTCCCCTATTGAAAGGAAAAGGGTGCCATAGGGAAAAAAAGAAAATTACATGGTTGTTACACATAGTATCTCTGAAGCTCGTCTGCGTTCCAGGATCTTGGAATGTCATTCTTGTCCATGTCTTTTAACCTGTATGATCTAGGTCTTAATGAAGATACTACCAAGAAGGGACCCTCCCACTTGAGTTGTAGCTTTCCCACTGTGTCCGGGTTGGCTATTCTTCGAAGCACCAAATGTCTTGGCTTAATATTCTTTAGTCTTACTTTCCTGTCTTGCCACTTAACTATTTCAGCTTGGTATTTATTGATGTGATCTATTGCTTGAAGTCTGACCCCTTCTATAGTGTCATTTGATATTTTGCAAGTGTCTTTGTCCTCTGCCAAAGCTAGAGTCCTTATCGATCCTGTTCTTGCTTCTTCCGGTGTTATTTCTTCGTCTCCGAACAAAATCATAAATGGAGTGAACCCTGTTGACCTTGAGACAACAGTGTTATGATTCCACACTACTTTCACCAATTCGTCTGGCCACTTTCCCTTTGGTAGATTAAAAATTGATTTCATTATTCCTGTGATGATGACTCTCTTAGTCCGCTCTACCAAGCCATTGGATTCTGGATGTCTCACATATGCAAAATGTATCTTCATGCCAATTTGATCACAAAAGGTTTTAAATGTTTCGGCATCAAAATGTGCTCCATTGTCAACTGTGATAGCCTTCGGCACACCGAAACGACAAATGATGTTCTGTCAGAAGAACTTTTGGAGTGTGGCTGAAGTTATCGTGGCTAGAGGTTTAGCTTCGATCCATTTTGAGAAATATTCCACTGCTACCACGACATATCTCAGATTCCCTTGTGCTGGTGGAAGTGGGCCCAGTAAGTCTAAGCCCCACCTTTGCAGTGGCCAAGTGGGCTGAATCAGTTGTGTTAGAGATGAAGGTTGCTTCTGATCTCTAGCGCACTTCTAATAGTTTTCATATTTTTGTACCACATCCGTTGCGTTCGAAGCTGCCTTAGGCCAGTAGAATCCTTGTCTAAAGACTTTTCCAAGGAGTGGCCTCAATCTGATATGGGCTCCGCATATTCCTAAATTTATCTCCTTCATCAGCTCTTGACCTTCGGCTCTAGATAGGCATTTTAATAATGGAGAACAAACTCCTTGTTTGAACAATTCCCCTTCTATGATCACATATGGCCTTGTGCTGGCATGCATCCTTTTTATGTAAACTTCATCATCCAAAGGATAATTGCCTTGGAGGAAAGATACAATTTCTGTTCTCCAATCCTCGCTATGCACAGGTGAAATTGTAAGCACTGCTCGCGCCATTAGCTTGACCGAAGGTGCTTTGAGAGTTTCAAAGAATACTTCTGATGGGAGTGGGAGCCCCTGTGCCGCTGATTTAAATAGTAAATCTGCATGTTTGTTGTCTCCTCTTGGGATGTTTTTCACTAAAAATCCTTCGAAGGAGGCCTCCATCCTTCAGACTGTGTCAAGATACTTTTCGAGCTTTAGGTCTCTTGCTTTGCTCCTTTTGTCAACCTATCATGTGATGACTTGTGAATCAAATTTAAGAACTGCCCTTTTTGTCCCCACGGCCCTAAGCTTTCGAAGCCCCAAGAGGACAGCTTCATATTCTACAATGTTATTTGTGCAATGAATTCCAATCTGGCTGCATAGCAGGTTTTGACTTTTGATGGTGAAATTAGAATAGCGGCTGCACCTGCGCCAAAGGTTCTCCATGATCCATCACAGAATAATGTCCAGAATTTGGTATCTATTAGGTGCACTTCTTCCTGAGCCCTAGGTGTCCAATCGACAATGAAGTTTGCTAATGCTTGAGATTGAATCGAAGACCTATGAACAAATTCAATGGTGAACTCGTTCAACTCTGCAGCCTACTTGCCAACCATTCTTGTAGCTTCTCTATTTCTTATAATGTCCTTTTGAGGCTAAGACAAAGGTATTATGATGTGGTAGGACTGGAAATAGTGTCAAAGCTTCCTATAAGCCATTAGTACAGCATATAGTACCTTCTCCAACTCTGTGTAGTTTCTTTTCGATGGACTTAGTACTTCGGAGACGAAGTATATTGGGACATGTTTCTTTGTTTGTTCATCTTGCTTTTCTTGCACTAGCACTGCACTAACTGCCGCTTGGGAAGCCGCTACATACAATAGCAATGGAGCTCCTGACGAAGGTGGAGTCAAGGTTATTAACTGTATAAGGTATTGTTTCAAATCTTCAAAGGCCTTTTGTTGATCCGGTCCCCATTGAAAGACTTCGGCTGACTTCAGTACTTCGAAGAATGGTAAATTCCTTTCTGCTGATCTTGAGATGAATCTATTCAATGATGCCAGCCTTCCTGTTAATCTCTGAGCCCCTTTTCTTGACTTTGGTGGCTCCATTCGAAGTATAGCTTCTATTTTGCTTGGGTTAGCTTCAATCCCCTTTATTGATACTAGACAACCAAGAAATTTTCCTTTCTTCACCTTGAAGACACATTTTTCTGGATTTAACTTGAGGTCAGCCTTCCTGAAGTTGGTAAATGTTTCTTGCAAATCAGCAATGTGGTTTTCTTGCTTCGTGCTCTTGACTATGATATCATCAACATATGTCAAAACATTTTTGCCGATCTGAGTGTGGAGAACTTTGGAAGTCATCCTGCTGAAGCTTCCTCCAGCATTCTTGATCCCCTCGGGCATCCGAAGATAGCAATAAGTTCCACTAGGGGTTATGAAGCTTGTTTTGGGCTCATCTTCCTTCTTCATCCAGATCTGATGATAGCCTAAGTAGTAGTCTAGCAGACTCATGAGCTCCAAAGTGGCTGCCACATCTATGAGCGAGTCTATTCTTGTTAAGGGGAATTCATCCTTCGGGCATGCCTTGTTGAGATTTGTGAAATCAATACACATTCTCCACTTTCCTGATGAGGACATCGCTGCCATTGATACAACCACAACAATGATCACTTCACCATTCGTAGCTAATCAGGGACCAATGACACGAGCTTGTGCACGTAAACTTAATTATAAGGTGAACTCGTTTCTTGCTGTTGAAGCTAATTCTTCTTTAAATGTGGTACTAAAGCCTTGCTACAACTTTATTATGCTCAGGTGTTTGGGAGGTGAACCATCTTGGAGTGGAGAAGACAACAAGGCAATAAAAGCTGTTGCACCCGAGATAATTTTGTAACTGCAGCAAGTGCATGCCAAAGAGGGCATATCTTTAAACTCCCAAGGTTGTTTAAAGCAAATAAGCACTTGTTGGAAAGATCTCTTTGTCTACTTTCTAATGGATCAAGAATCAACAAGAGATCAGACACTAAGCGTCCAGAAACTGCTGAGTGAACTCCTACTCTACCCAAGTCAATTTTGTAACTGCAGCATGCACCAAATTAAATAGATCATATCTTTCAACTCCCAAGGTTGTTTATTGCAAATAAGCACTTATTGGAAAGGTCTCTTCGTATACTTTCTAGTGGATCAAGAATGAATGACAGATCAGACCCAAGGCGTCCACGAATGGCCGAGAGACTTCTCGTAACTCCACTAGCCGAGGGGATTTCGTAACTACAGCAAGCACAACAATAAATGGAGCATAACTTTCAACTCCCATGGTTGTTTAGTGCAAATAAGTACTTGTTGGAAAGCTCTCTTCGTCTACTTTCTGGTGCATCAAGAATCAATGACAGAAACCAAATGAGGCGTCTAGAAACTGCCGAGAGAGTTTCGTTCTCCACCAGAACTCCTTTCTATTCCTCTATTTAAGCAACTAGCAGCCACCAAAGAACTTGGGTTTTTGTTTGATTTAAGTTTAACCTTTGCTACTTCCTTGTAAACGTGTGTGTCGGCTAGACCACCCGGATACTTGAAACAGAACCCCAACTCTATCAGATCCGTGAGTGTCTGCTTGTTATCTTGTTCTTGCTTGTTCTCGATTGCTTGCATGTTCAAGGTTGTTCTTGGCACGGCAAGAGCAGCAACAACAGGAGCCGGTGTAACTATCGCTAAGGCACAACACCCTTGTGGTTGTTGTAGTCGGATAGCACAACGTCGATCTCCACCCCAAATCGTAGTTATCAGGAGACGGCATACCTGTCGCTCAAGGCGCCACACCATCTTGGTTGTGGTAGTCGGGCAGCCAACGTCGGCCTCCAACCAAATTTCCACCTCCACCATCTCTCATCGAAAGATCGGGCTCCCTTCGACCCATTGGGTTTATCAAGTGGTATCAAATTTCAGGTTGCTCGGTGAGAGATCTTCATCTTCCTTGTTTTGTTTACCTACAGTCCACTTTTGCCCAAAGATATATTTAGAGCAGAAATTCACCTAAAAATATTTTGAGCCTTTGCTTTACTACTTAGTTTTCGACTTGTTGAATTCATGGTTGCTGCATTTGGGTCGAGTTGCTTGTCTAAAGTTTTCTTAGCGCTAGAGTTTCGAGTTCGCGCCACCTTGTTTCAATCACCAGTTTAGAGCTCTTGCTGCAATTCAACCAAAAAGAAGAGAAAGCAAAAGGCAAGTGCATAAAAAAAGCCGCACTAATCAGCAAAACAAAAAAGACACGTGCAAAAAAAAGAGAGAAACACCAGTTTTGAATTTTGGTAGATAAAATCTGTAAGTGCAACAAAACAAAAGGCAGTTTGTGTGCCTTCTCTTTATAGTTTCAGAAATCATATTGTTGTTCTGAGCTTTTGGTGATATTATTTGTGTAACGGCTCGTGTCTCTATTACGGTTTGGACTAAGACCAACACAACACCATTGTGGAACGTTTATTCAACTTGTTGTGGCTAATGTGGTACTAGCTATTCCTTGGAACTATTGAAATTGCAGCTACCTATAAATCCACAAATTTTCTACAACACTACCATGTTGTGCTAGCTGCCACCGTTGTTGTTGTTCTTGCTATTTGCCGGCACCTCCTATATTGCATGGTGAGAATTTGTAAGAACTTGCTTAACCAGTTTGAGAGTGAGAGATTACAACAATGATTCCTAGTAGTTTATAGGATCAAAGATATTTTTATTGTTTCTTGTCTTTACTAAACATGGCAGGTGATATGGAGATTTTTGAGGCAACTGAACATTATATTCAAGGCATCATTCGACACTTGCCTTCATATACCAGTAAATTCGATCCTCATGCATACATTGATTAGGAGCTAAAGGTAGATAAAGAATTTGATAAGCATGATCTATCTCAAAAACAAAAGATTTATATTGCCTCTAATGTGTTAACTGAGCATGCATTGATGGAATGGAAATACATTTGTAGGCACAACAAAGTTACACAGTCTTGGGAAGACTTCAAACTTCATTTAGAGATGCATTCATTCCTGTATACTATGCTGATCATTTGCTTTCTAAATTAGACACCTTAAAGCAGGGTGCTAGGATTGTGCAAGATTATTATCATGATTTTAAAATTTGTATCATGTTTGTTGGTTTAGATGAATGTATGGAAGATGTAACGACTAGGTTCGTGAAAGGACTCAATTCTGAAATTCAGACTATAGTCATGCATGAAGCATACAAACACATTTCTCACTTGTTTTTGCTTGCATGTAAAGCTGAATATGAGATTCTATTATACAATTATACAAGCACCAAACAAGTCAGCCATAGTTCCTCTTTTGCGTCTGCTCTACATGCTGATCAAGAACACAAAATAGTGAAACCAGCTGCTGTTTTTCCATCATCATAAGAAGAATTGATTGCTGACCCTTGTGATAGTGAAGATTTGTGGGATAAAGATTCACATGTACTAAGGCAACAACTAGAAATGAACATTGTACATCTGTTATTGAACCAAATGATTTGGCTAAACATGTCATTTGCATTGCTAACAAAACTGAAGAACTGAAATTGCTCTCTTCTTTAAATACTTGGGGCTATATTGAGTTTGATGATCTTTGTGAGCTCGGTAATTTGGACAATATTTTATTTGATAGATCAACTATGCCTTGTCCTTCTTATGCTATATTTTACTTTGCTGGCAAGTACAACAATACAAGACAATTTTTTGTGCGTAGAGTTTATATTTCATCAATATATAATGTTTCTTCACATTGCACAAATAAGATATTGGCATGTACTCAAGAAGTGGAGAAATTATTATTTCCATGTACTTTAGTAGAAGTTTCAGGTTTATTTTTAGAAGATCTGATAAAACCTTAGTCATGAACATCAATCATGATACAAAACCGAGGACAGTTTCCTATCAAGTAGGGGAGAATGATGAGAACATAACCTGCTCAGATATGACCATGTCAATGGCTCCTACTGCGAAGGTGAAACTCTTCCACATTGTAACTACCTTCGATATATTTGAAGAATTGATATTGCACCGTGACGTGTGTATACTTTTATTTGTAGAACTTCTTGCATGGATCACGCGATGTGTTAAGGGTACAAAGAAGGCATTGAGGCATAAAGAAGTTGATTGGGGACCAAGTAATGATATTTCCAACATCCCCAATCAGGCAACCACATCATCAGAATTGACCACATACTTGGGTGAGGAGTACACGCTAGAGTTGAGGACGACTCTATTGCAAGAAGGGGAGGATGATGAGGACATCGCTGCCATTGATACAACCACACCAATGATCACTTCACCATTCGTAGCTAATCAGGGACCAATGACACGAGCTTTTGCACGTAAACTTAATTATAAGGTGAACTCATTTCTTGCTGTTGAAGCTAATTCTTCTTTAAATGTGGTACCAAAGCCTTGCTACAACTTTATTATGCTCAGGTGTTTGGGAGGTGAACCATCTTGGAGTGGAGAAGACAACAAGGCAATAAAAGCTGTTGCACCCGAGATAATTTCGTAACTGCAGCAAGTGCATATCAAAGAGGGCATATCTTTCAACTCCCAAGGTTGTTTAAAGCAAATAAGCACTTGTTGGAAAGGTCTCTTCGTCTACTTTCTAGTGGATCAAGAATCAACGAGAGATCAGACACTAAGCATCTAGAAACTGCCGAGTGAACTCCTGCTCTACCCAAGTCAATTTCGTAACTGTAGCATGCACCAAATTAAATGGATCATATCTTTCAACTCTCAAGGTTGTTTATTGCAAATAAGCACTTATTGGAAAGGCCTCTTCGTATACTTTCTAGTGGATCAAGAATGAATGATAGATCAGACCCGAGGCGTCCATGAATGGCCGAGAGACTTCGTAACTCCACCAGCCGAGAGGATTTCGTAACTACAGCAAGCACAACACTAAATGGAGCAAAACTTTCAACTCCCAAGGTTGTTTAGTGCAAATAAGTACTTGTTGGAAAGCTCTCTTCGTCTACTTTCTGGTGCATCAAGAATCAACGACAGAAACCAAAAGAGGCGTCCAAAAACTACCGAGAGAGTTTCGTTCTCCACCAGAACTCCTTCCTATTCCTCTATTTAAGCAATTAGCAGCCACCAAAGAACTTGGGGTTTTGTTTGATGTAAGTTTATCCTTTGCTACTTCCTTGTAAACGCGTGTGTCGGCTAGACCACCCAGATACTTGAAAAAGAACCCCAACTCTATCAGATCCATGAGTGTCTGCTTGTTATCTTGTTCTTGCTTGTTCTCGATTGCTTGCAAGTTCAAGGCTGTTCTTGGCATGGCAAGAGCAGCAACAACAGGAGCCGATGTAACTATCGCTAAGGCACAGCACCCTTGTGGTTTTTGTAGTCGGATAGCACAATGTTGACCTCCACCCCAAATCGTAGTTATCAGGAGACGGTGTACCTGTCGCTCAAGGTGCCACACCATCTTGGTTGTGGTAGTCGGGCAACCAACGTCGGCCTCCAACCAAATTTCCACCTCCACCATCTCTCATCGTAAGATCGGGCTCCCTTCTACCCTTTGGGTTTATCATTTCCATTGGCCTTCTTTACCATCACAGTGTTGGCTAGCCATTCTAGGTATGTTACTTCTCTGATCACCCCGGCACTGAGGAGCCTTTTAAGTTCGTTTCTTGCACCTTCGGCTTTATCATCTGGCATCTTCCGGAGCTTCTACTTCCTTGGTCTGACAGTTGGGTATACATTGGGGTGTGCTCTATAACATCTCTATTGACACCATAAAGTTCATTGGCTGACCATGCAAAAACATCCTTGTTATTGAACAAGAATTTTAATAGAGATTTTTCTTGTTCCTTGGATAATTGGGACCCAAATAACACCTTTTGTTCAGCTATGTCTTCGCACAAAAGCATAGAATTTGGTTGATCCGCTGAAGCAGCTTTATCTCTTATGTACTTATGTTGTTGGTGAGCTTCGGCTTCATTTATATTGTGAATGGCCCTGGATCTGTCCAATTCCCTTCGACTCTTCTAGCAGCCTCTTGGCTTCCATGCATAGCAATAGGACCCTGATCAGATGGTATCTTCATACACAGATATGCTGGATGAAGTATTGCTTAGAAAGCGTTCAATGTCCCTCATCCAATGATTGCATTATAAGGATAATCCATGCCTACAATATCAAATACATCTTGCTTTGTTCTGGTGTTGTGGACATAGCCGAAGGTGATTGGCATTGTTATTTTTCCAAGTGCCACTATCTGTTTTCCTCCGAAGCCACACATGGGTTGTGTTGAATCATGTATTTTGTCATCCTGCTCTTGCATTTGTTTGAAGGCTTTCGCGAAGATAATGTCTGTTGCACTACTCGTATCTATGAGGACATTGGGGACCAAGAACCCTTTGATAAAACATGATATGACCATGGCATCATTGTGAGGGTAATCCTTAAGCTGAAGGCCTTCTTGAGAAAATGTGATTGGTACATGAGACCATTTGGACTTGATGAAGGGTCCTTGTACTCCAACATGTTGCACCCTTCTCTATGCTTCTTTCTTTTGCTTCTTAGTGGCTGGTTCGAAGCTTGAACCACCTGTGATTGGGAACACTAGCTTCGTGGCCAAAGGTAACACAGCTTGATCACCTTGGGAAGCCATTGTCGTGGTCGTGGAAGTGAGTTCACCGGAGGTGGGCGCCAATGTTATTCACTTGTTTTCGATTGTTGTGGACCAAAAACAAGGCAACACAAATGTTAAACATTAAGGACCTTCGTCCTTTGAAGCATTATCTCTTTTTGGATATAATGACCTTCGGACGAAGGTCATGAAGAACAAGTCTTCAACATTCATAAAAGTAAGAATTTATATACACGAAATGTGACAACCATTCACATATTTATTTCATAACAAATGTATAAACATTATCAAAGTTTATATTACATCGATACCTTCGGCTTGTTTGAAGGTGATGATGCCAGAGCAACTATAATCCAGTGTGAACATAACGTGGGGTACTATTCACCTATTTATAAACACGGGACACAACCCAAGTAAAAATACATTTATGACATCAACATATACATATAATCCTAATACAAAACATCAGGGATTAACTAGTCTTTTCCTCTTCGAATCACCATTATGTTTGACCTTCGTCGCCTCATTAAGCCGAAGCTATCATCCTTCGGCTCTTTTACACATGTTCGTTGTAACTTCAGCATTCATTCGTGTCGCTTACAGACAGTATCTTCGTCTTGAGGACCTTCGACAGAGAAGAAGACCCCTAATAGATGAATCGTAGGCACCGAGACGAAGCTCTCGACGAGACAAACGCAGTGGTACCCTCGGATTCCAACGATGACGCACGGATCGAAAGTAATTGCTTGCTGGAGTTGTCGCCAGAGTTGGAACCACCTCCGAACTTCGGTGAGCGATTTCGGGAGTTTCGGATCGAATCTAAGGGTGGGGTTTTGAATCTTGGAAAGGGCTCGACGAGAGGATTCCAGCCATATATATTACTATGGTTTGAAGATCTTTTGTTTTTCGTAATTATCCTATTTTAAAAATTGAAAATCATTTCAGAAAAAGGCTGAAATCGTTTTTAATATCCAAAAAATATCTCGAAGGCTCCAAAAATTCTAGGAAAATTCCTAGACATGATTTGGCACCCAATGACTCAAAAAAAATATTTAGAAATTTTGAAAATGTTTTAAGTACCTCAAATAAATAGATTTTGAATTTCGAAAATTAGAAAAATATTCAGAAAATAAGAAAATTTATGGGAAACTTCTATAAGACATATTGACATGATTCAAACATTTCTTGCACTTGGAAGCACTATGCAGCAGCATGAATGCAACAATCATAACACTACTTGAGCTCTCGCTACTATAGAACCAAAGTAACCCTCTACTGATTTGATAAAGGGAGAAGAAAAGTGAATAAAGGAAAGGGTAACACCTGAATTTTGAGTACAGAGCAAAGAAATTTCTATACCCCAAAATTTAGGGTGTTACATATTTTCTCTTGGAGGGAGTACTACCTGGGTTAATAATGTGGGATTATTGCCAAAACTTGGCTCTGTACTAGTAATAAATACCTGACCAACTAAAAGAAACTGGTTTAAGCTTAACCTCGCATACAGCTAGTCCACTTTAGGCTAGTCCACTTTAGCTAGGTTAATGGCGGCGACGCGGCTAGCGCTGGCCCTCCTACTGGTGTTGTGGTGGTGGCTTGGCATTTGCCAGCGGTGGTGAAGAAGCACAACCCAGGCTGGGATCTACAAAGAATCCATTGGTTGTGTCATGGTCACGAGATCTAGGAGGAAATGAAAGAACTCATCCTGTGCTGCGCGTGTGAAGGTGAAGCCAAGGGCGATTCATGGGGCAGTGCTGCGTACCTATGTTGCACACTCGGACGTGGGTGGAGACGGCGATTCGTGGCAGCGTGTCTCGCAGGAGACGTCGAGCCACCTGATGAGCTCGACTAAGTGGGGATCACGTCTAGCCGTGGTACCGAGCTGTGTTGCGCCACGCCCGCTTCGACTGTCTCTGTGGAGAAGAGGAGGTCAACCCTGCCGTCGGCCTCGGCCTCTATCTCATCCCCACAGTTGGCCCCAAGTGCGTGAGGGAGAGGGGAGGTGGTGCTTCACGAGGGAGACGGGGAGGAGGCGGCTTCGTGAGAGCGGATAGGGGAAGCCCTTCCTGACCTGCTGTGGTGGGGAGCGAAATCACCGGACTCCCCTGCGGCGAGGCTCGGGAAGCATGGTCACCAAAGAGCGAAAAAACCCTTCCTGACCTGCTGTGGTGGGGAGCGAAATAACCGGACTCCCCGCGGCGAGGGCCGGGAAGTGTGGTCACGGAAGAGCGAAAAAAATTATGGGGGCGATTCGCCCGGTCGCCAGGAATTGGGCCGGGATCCTGCGCTGCCAAAGGAGCACTCACGGTAGGGAGTATCCCTAGGGTTGAAAACCGTCGAGTAAAATCCCATCCTGACCCGTACCGTTTTCTATATTTGACCCGACTGTTTTCGTATTTACGGAAAAATATGGAAACAAGACGGAAACGGGAGAGGGTTTATTCCGTCCGTTTTTGCGATATCCCGTTTTTATCCGGATTGAACCTGTATTTATTCCGTATTTGATAAATATGGGACGAGCCTAATATGCACTAGTAATTGGCGCGCCCCTACGCGCGTAAAAAGAATTTGTAATATAAGTGATAACAATATTATATTATTTTAAGCAAAATGTACATAAATAGTTTATAATATAAGTGATAATTCAGCAAGTTATTCATATGTATTACAAAAAGATAAATCAATAGTTGGTTCTAGAGCAAACAAAACTATCTAAAACACAGCTAGGTCAATTATGACAAGAGCTAGTTCTGCTTGTTTCAACGTCTAAAATTAAGTATATTTACACAAATTGTCTTAAAAAGACTGAATAGACATATATACATAATTATTCGGACATATAAAAATAAACATCCTAGAACTTCAAAGACTATTAACGGTAGAATCCGCTGGGAGTGATGCAACATTTGGCAACATTGAAGGTGAACAACACTATATAATCATATAGACATCAAAACCACACCTACAACATTCAATTAAACATTACATACGTAGAAGCACAAAGAAAATGTATGTAGAAACGTTGACCCTGGAGGGCATATTTGGTGTTGTTTTAATCTTCGAACCTAATATGGTTCCAGACTCCAAATCAATGCAGCAAGCATACTACATTCCATAACATATGCATACAAGGTCATAAAATGGAATTAGCATGAAGCTACCAAAGGTCAAATAACATAGACTTATATGCAAGTTGGGAATAGAATGTTAGCTGATAGAAGTTGAATATGTTTGCACTTATTGAACATATGACAGTCAGTATATTGCATAGCATGGAGTAACCAAAGGTCAAATAACAGAGACTTATATGCAAGTTGGGAATAGAATGCTAGCTGATAGGAGTTGAACATGTTTGCACTTACTGTATATATGGCAGTCAATATATTACATCGCATACCTTTCCTTAAAGAGTGTGTATCTTGTGCGCAAGCAGGCCTGCTGCTCCCATGAGCAAAATCAATCCAGACCACACCCTCCACATCCAACGGGTGCTGCGTCAGGGGGTTTTTGTAAAATGTTCTTTGCAACTTCGTACATTTTACAAAAAAACCCCTGACGCAGCACCGTTGGATGTGAAGGGTGTGGTCTAGATTGATTTTGCTCACGGGAGCAGCAGCACTCCTTGCGCACAAGATACGGTCTCTTCCTTAAAAGCAATTTCATCAGATTGTTCTGCTGCATAGGAATTAGGACTAGCTTCCTATATGGGATACCTCAGCAACATTCTATCGAGCACATGGTATGCAACTCGTGTAGAGTCGTTCACATAATCAGATCCAGCTGCAACAACATGGGAGAAGGAACTTTCGAAAACATCAAATCTGTGCAGAAACCAAAACCTATACCATAGGTCCAGACATGTGCTATCTCAAGGCTCCAATAAGAAAATAGATCTTCATATCCATCAATATTCAATACCTGTTGTGTGCTAATGAATGAAGAGAATGCGTCACCTCTGTCGAGCTCTGGCTGCGCTGTTGCGAGCAGCATGCGATGAGTCGATGCTGCCTAATATATATCGGCGAAGAAGAGGAACGCGTCTATAGAGACGTAGACATTGACGATGGGTTCTGACAACGCGCGTAGGTCGGCCTCGAGCTTGACGGATACCTCACCTGCGCAGGCGGACACCTCATCCAATATACTTTTTTACTGCTGGTTCTAGAAAGTGTCGATAGGTAACTATGTACGTTGCATATCGGTAAAAAAGAATCCAAGCGAAATCCGAAAAGATCAAACGACGGCTCTAGAAAAGAAATATGTGGTGTCTTCCTCGCTCGCCGTATAGTGTATAGATTACATCTCACTGGAACTCTCTAAGCGCGTGTACAACACTGGCAGACTGAGAAGCATTTTCTCGTGCATTGATGAAGCATCGTGTGCATGGGCTTTTTCTGACGACGTGGACGCATGGGAGGGCACTTTTGCGTCCCACTTTATTATATAATAATTACTATATAAACTAAAGCATCGTGTCTTTAGATGACAAATTATAGCACAAGTGGCCATTGTAACTATCGGCTCTTTTCAATGACAAGTGGTTTAAAGTATTAAACAACATCAGATGTAGCTAAATGTACACTATTAGCAACCAAACAACAATAGAATGTTGCCCCTCTATATCTAATTGTTTTTTTATTATCATGCCAATCAATCACTAGTCAAACATTAATACCATTTCTATTTGTATTAAATTATGAGTTTCCGTTAGTATTTCCGTTTCCATTCATTTTGGCAATTCCGTTTATCCCGCTCCCATTTCCGTTACCGACTATTCCGGACCCGATCCCGTTTACAATGATAAAATGCGGATACGGAAACGGGAGAGAGGTTTTTCTGTCCGTTTCCGTCTATTTTCATCCCTAAGTATCTCTCGTCTTTTCCATTCGTTTTCGCAATTCCGTTTATCCCGCTCCCGTTTCCTTACCGACCCCGTTTACAATGATAAAATGTGGATACGGAAATGGGAGAGAGGTTTTTCTGTCCGTTTCCGTTTGTTTTCATCCCTAAGGGCTGATTTGATGATTAGGGATCTCAAGGGGATCCATGGGGGAGGAATTCCCTTATAGTTCAATTTTGAATAGCAAGAGGATTTCTTCCCCTCGGGATCCCCGGTCACCAAATCAGCCCTAAGTATCTCGCGTCTTTTTTGCGTGAAATACCTCAGTTTTTTTTTCTTTGCGTGGACGGTTGAGTTATCGTAGGGGTATCGAGGAAGTTTTCTCTTTCTTTCCAAGTGGTCACGATTGCCAATGGATTTACTAACCTGTGGATCTTGAATCTTTGACCGACCAGATGCAATTTCCAGGCTACCAATATCGATGAAAGATTATTATTTTTGCCCAAAGTTTGGCACATAATTCAAGCAAAATTATGTTCATTGCTACTTTGCTGGCGTATTGCAGTCTTGGGCAGCAACAGCGTTATCGAATTGGCTCTCTTCAACTTGTTATCTGTTCTGTCCGAAACGTAGCCCCCCTCCCCAGCTCCATGTACCACTTACGAGTCAGTAAGGACCTTGTTTGGAAAAAGCAGAAACTTTTTATCAATTTCATATAAACTTTTATCAGAAACATAGCAGCACTCTCTGTTTCTCAAGTTGAATAATATACAACAATGGAGCACGACAAAAAACCATTCAAGAAGAGCCTGAAACGAGAGTAGGTCACGGCCCTCGATCTTGTCAGCAGCGCGCTGTCAAAAGCTATACAGCGGGCGGCTAGGCTATGTAAGACCCTCGTCAACTCCAGATTACACCTCAGTAGCTAATCACTCAGACAGCAGGATTTGGGGGATAGCGAGCACCGCTCCCGGTGCTCTCCTCCTCTCACGAAGATCCAAAATTAACAGGGAAATCAGAGTGCAGGGAATAGGTAGAGATTACAGGGATCGAGCGTAGGGCTCTCTCTCCCGATCGCCGGACGCAGCCGGATTCAGTCTTCCGTCGCTCGCCGACCAAAACCCTCTCTCCCCAGATGGCTAAAAAAACAGTACTGCTACACAGCTGCAGCGCGCACCTCATTTGGCCCACTCCGGCTCAGACCATTTCACATTGGGCCTCCTCTCCCGTTTAGGCTTTCCAGGCGTCAGGTCCTTCTCCAGTCTTGTGACATTCCTCCCCTCTTGAAAAGAGGCTTGACCCCAAGCCGATGCTTTAGGAAAACGGCGTTTGAGGTGATCTTCCACTTCCCACGTTGCAAGTTCTTCCGGCCACTCCGACCACTTGACCAGCACCTGTGTTACTTCTCCAGCATCGGTAGTCACCTTCCTGTGATCCCACGGCTTTTTTCAAAAGAGACACATGGAAAACCGGGTGTATGGAGGAGTACTCAGGGAGGCCGAGTTTATATGCAATCGCGCCTACTTTGGCCACCACTGGAAAAGGCCTAAAGTATTTAAAAGTCAGCTTATGGTTTGCTCGTTTCACTAATGAGGATTGCACATATGGCTGTAACTTCAGGTATACCATGTCCCCAACCTCAAAAGTTCTCTCAGAGCGATGCTTGTCTGCTTGGGTTTTGTAACGCTGCTGAGCGCGAGTGAGCTGTTGTTGCACCAATTGAATCATTAATTTCCTTTCATGCATCCAATCTTGTAGAGCAGGGACTGCACAGGAATCCCTCAGGTCCAGTCCAAGTTGTCTTGGAAGATGTCCATACAAAACTTCAAAAGGAGTGTATCCCAGAGATGAGTGGTAACTGGTGTTGTACCAGTACTCTGCGAGTGAGAGCCACTTCCTCCATTTTGTGGGGCAAGCATGAACAAAACAGCGCAAGTATGTCTCAAGACATTGGTTCACCCTTTCAGTTTGGCCGTCAGATTGTGGGTGATATGCTGTGGTCATGCGAAGATCTACTCCCACTAACTTGAATAATTCTTTCCAGAAAGTTCTGGTAAAGATCTTGTCCCGATCAGAAATAATGGCTTGCGGGAACCCGTGAAGTTTGAACACTTGATCCATGAACTGTTGTGCCACCGATAAAGCTGTGAAAGGATAAGTCATTGGGATAAAATGACCATACTTAGAAAAAGTATCTACAACCACTAAAATGCAGTTGGAGTGGCCAGAATTAGGGAGTCCTTCAATAAAATCCATTGATATTGTTTTCCAAGTGTCGGGGACCATAATTAGGGGTACCCTCAAGACGCCTAATTCTCAGCTGGTAACCCCCATCAGCATAAAGCTGCAGAGGCCTGATGGGTTTGATTAAGTCAGGGATCAGTCCATACGAGCGACTCGATCACGCCACGCCCGAGCCTAGCCTCGGGCGAGGGCAGCCGACCCTAAGATGACTCCGTCTCGCCTGAGGCCTCCTCTTTCACGGCAGACGCATCACCGGCTCGCCCGAGGCCCCGCCTTCGATAAGAAGTAACCCTGACTAAATCACCGCGCCAACCGACCAAGTCACCGGGGCGTTTAACGCAAAAGGTAAGACCGACGGGCGACCAGACTTCGCCAGAGGTGCCATAGGAGGCTCTGCCCGACCCAGGGCTCGGACTCGGGCTGAGGCCCCGGAAGACGGCGAACTCCGCTCCGCCCGACCCAGGGCTCGGACTCGGGCTAAGGCCCCGAAAGACGGCGAACTCCGCTCCGCCCGACCCAGGGCTCGGACTCGGGCTAAGGCCCCGGAAGACGGCGAACTCCGCTCCGCCCGACCCAGGGCTCGGACTCGGGCTAAGGCCCCGGAAGACAACGAACTCCGCCTCGCCCGACCCAGGGCTCGGACTCCGCCTCGGCCTCTGCCGAACGACCTCCGCCTCGCCCGACCCAGGAGTTCGGGCTCGGCCTCTGTCATGCAGGACGGACTCGACCTCGACTTCGGAGGAGCCTCCACGACGCCCGACCTAGGACACAAGACCGCCACGTCAACAGGAAGCGTCATCATCACCCTGCCCTGAGCCGACTCGGGTCGCAGAGAACAAGACCGGCGTCCCATCTGGCCAGCTCCGCCAGATAGGCAATGATGGCGCCTCACTAGACCATGACGACGGCGACTCTCAGCTCCCTTACGAAAGCAGGGAGACGTCAGCAAGAGCACAGCTGTTCCAACAGCTGTCCCTCCATCAGGCTCCGTTACTCCTCCAACAGCCACGACGCCACACCAACAGGGTGCCAAGATCTCTCCGGCTGCCACCTTGGCATGTACTTAGGGCGCTAGCTCTCCCTCGCTAGACACGTAGCACCTTGCTACACCCCCATTTTGTACACCTGGATCCTCTCCTTACGACTATAAAAGGAAGGACCAGGGCCTTCTTAGAGAAGGTTGGCCTCGCGGGAACGAGGGCAGGGGCAGGCGCTCTCTTGGGGCCGCTCGCTCCCCTCACCCGCGCGGACGCTTGTAACCCCCTACTGCAAGCGCACCCGACCTGGGCGCGGGACGAACACGAAGGCCGCGGGAATTCTCCGACTCCCTCACGACCCGGCTCCGGCCACCTCGCTCTCGCTCTCTCTCCCCCCTTCGCGCTCGCCCACGCGCTCGACCCATCTGGGCTGGGGCACGCGGCACACTCACTCGTCGGCTCGGGGACCCCCCGGTCTCGGAACGCCGACAGTTGGCGCGCCAGGTAGGGGCCCGCTGCGTGTTGACGAGCAGTTTCCCGTCAAGCTCCAGATGGGCAGTCTCCAACGACCTCTCCAACCCGGGACGGTGCTCCGTTTCGGGAGCCTCGAGTTCGTGTCTCTCGACAGCGGCTACGACATGGTACTCCTTCCACCGCCGTGCGACGGCGACAATGGCGGTCGATAGCCCGCCCGCCGGCGGCGGAACCGACGACGTCTTTCCCGCGTGGGGAAGGACAACTTTCGAGCTCGCCCCATCCTCTCCCTCGCCGTCGGAGGAGGAGGAGGCGGGGCAACCAGGGCCGAGCGGGAGGCTGCGCTCCGACGGCTGTCGAGCAAATCGACACCCCCAGCGCCCCAACGGAGGACACGCCAAGCGTCGCCCTCGCGTTCGAGGCAAAGGCGGGCGCCATCCCCCCGCAACACGTCGACCCCGAGCAGGTGGACGACGCCAGCACGCTCACGAAGGGCCTGCAGGACGTCGCCCTCGTACTCAAGACGACGGGGCGATCAGCCCCCGACGTGACTTCATCGCTCCTCGTCGACAAAAAGGTACCGACTGCTACCCATCTTTCGTCATTTCGACTCGGCCTCAACCCGCCTGGCGACCTCGCTTTGGCGGGCGCTCACGTTGAGGCGAGTGCAACCTCTCTGGGGTTTCGTGTGCGGTCGCCTTGGGACCGATTGACGGGTGTCTCGACCTACGGACCCTCTGGGTCCGAGGAAGATGACGACCCCAGCATCTGCTGGGATTTCTCCGGATTTGGCAACCCCAGTGCCATGCGGGACTTCATGACCGCATGTGACTACTGCCTCTCCGACTGTTCCGACGGCAGCCGCAGCCTTGACGACAAGGACTGCGGCCCGAGCCGCGAATGTCTCCACGTCGAGCTAGGGGATCCCTCCGGAGGCGGCTGTCTTGGCATGCCGGAGGATGGTGATCCCCCTAGGCCAGCGCCTCGCGCCGACATCCCGCGGGAGCTAGCTGTGGTCCCCGTTCCGGTGGGGGGTCACGACCCACAACTCGAGCAAGTCCGCGGGGCGCAGGCCGGGCTCGATGAGGGAGCAGGAGCGCTCGAGGCAATCCGCCAGAACATCGGGCAGGTATGGGCGAGCCAGCCCCCAGCCGGAGGAATACGTCACCTGCCCCAAGGTCTCCAGCACCGCATCGCCAACGATGCCAGGGACAGACCGCCACCCGCATCCGGCGGAACCGGTCAGGACCTGGCCGTTGCAGCGATGCTCCTCCGCGCGATGCCGGAGTCATCAACCACCGAGGGTCGGCGAATCCAGGGAGAACTCAAGCATCTCCTGGAAGGCGCTGCGGCCCGGCGGGCCAAGAGCTCTGCCTCTCGAAGGCAGGGGTACCCCTCGGAACCTCGTGCCGCGACTTCCCGACTCACGCGGGAAGCCTCGGCCTACACCGGGCGCACGCGCAACACCGCGCCTGCGGCCCCGGGCCACCTCGGCGACGAGCACCCTCATCGCGACCGTCGGGCCCGCCTCGACGAAAGGGTGCGCCGAGGTTATCCCCCCAGGCGTGGGGGACGCTACGACAGCGGGGAAGATCGGAGTCCCTCGCCCGAACCACCCGGTCCGCAGGTCTTTAGCCGAGCCATTCGGCGGGCGCCGTTTCCGCCCCGATTCCGACCCCCGACTACTATCACAAAGTACTCGGGGGAAACGAGACCAGAATTGTGGCTTGCGGACTACCGCCTGGCCTGTCAACTGGGTGGGACGGACGATGACAACCTCATCATCCGAAACCTCCCCCTGTTTCTCTCCGACACCGCTCGCGCTTGGTTGGAGCACCTGCCTCCGGGGCAGATTTCCAACTGGGAAGATCTGGTCCAGGCTTTCGCCGGCAACTTCCAGGGCACGTACGTGCGCCCCGGGAATTCCTGGGACCTCCGAAGCTGTCGGCAACTGCCGGGAGAGTCTCTCCGGGACTACATCCGGCGGTTCTCGAAGCAGTGCACCGAGCTGCCCAACATCACCGACTCCGATGTCATCGGCGCGTTCCTCGCCGGCACCACCTGCCGTGACCTGGTGAGCAAGTTGGGTCGCAAGACCCCCACCAGGGCGAGCGAGCTGATGGACATCGCCACCAAGTTCGCCTCCGGCCAGGAGGCGGTAGAGGCCATCTTCCGAAAGGACAAGCAGCCCCAGGGCCGCCCGTCGGAAGATGCTCCCGAGGCGTCTACTCCGCGCGGCGCCAAGAAGAAAGGCAGGAGGAAGTCGCAAGCGAAACGCGACGTTCCCGATGCAGACCTTGTCGCCGCCGCCGAGCACAAGAAACCTCGGAAGCCCCCCGGAGGTGCTAACCTCTTCGACAAGGCACTCAAGGAGACGTGCCCCTACCATCAGGGGCCCGTCAAGCACACCCTCGAGGAGTGCGTCATGCTTCGGCGCCACTTTCACAGGGCCGGGCCACCCGCAGAGGGTGGCAGGGCTCACGACGACGACAAAAGGGAGGATCGCCAAGCAGGAGAGTTCCCCGAGGTCCGCGACTGCTTCATGATCTACGGAGGGCATGCGGCGAATGCCTCGGCTCGGCATCGTAAGCAAGAGCGTCGGGAGGTCTGCTTGGTGAAGGTGGCGGCACCAGTCTACCTAGACTGGTCCGACAAGCCCATCACCTTCGACCGGGACGACCACCCCGACCGCGTGCCGAGCCCTGGGAAGTACCCGCTCGTCGTCGACCCCGTCATCGGCGACGTCAGGCTCACCAAGGTCCTGATGGATGGGGGCAGCTGCCTCAATATCATCTACGCCGAGACCCTCAGGCTCCTGCGCGTCGATCTGTCATCCGTCCGAGCAGGCGCTGCGCCCTTCCATGGGATCATCCCTGGGAAGCGCGTCCAGCCCCTCGGGCAGATCGACCTTCCTGTCTGCTTCGGAACACCCTCCAACTTCCGGAGGGAGACCTTGACGTTCGAAGTGGTCGGGTTCCGAGGAACCTACCACGCAGTGTTGGGAAGGCCATGCTACGCGAAGTTCATGGCCGTCTCCAACTACACCTACCTGAAGCTCAAGATGCCGGGCCCCAACGGGGTCATCACCGTCGGCCCCACGTACAAACACGCATTCGAATGCGATGTGGAGTGCGTGGAGTACGCCGAGGCCCTCGCCGAGTCCGAGGCCCTCAGTGCCGACCTGGAAAGCCTCTCCCGAGAGGTGCCGGACGTGAAGCGACATGCCGGCAACTTCGAGCCAGCGGAGACGGCCAAGGCCGTCCCTCTCGACCCCGGTGGCGACGCCTCCAAGCAGGTCCGGATCAGTTCTGGGCTCGGTCCCAAATGAGAAGCAGTACTCGTCGACTTTCCCCACGCAAACGTCGACATTTTTGCGTGGGGTCCCTCGGGCATGCCCGGCATACCGAGGGATGTCACCGAGCACTCGCCGGATATCCGGGCAGGAGCCCGACTCGCCAAACGGCCTCTGCGCAAACGACGCCTGGGGGCTGCGCCCTTTCCCCACTCACACATAAGAATCAGTCATCAAGGAAGGGTCGGCCTCGCCCCGGCAGAGCCCGACCCTCCCTCGGGGGCTAAAAAGGGGGAACCCCTCTCGTCGAGTTTGGACGTACCTTTCCGCGTCAAAGAAATTCTTTTTTCGGTCAAGAAGGGTTTTTTGCGTTCTCCCGGATGCGTCATAAGCAGGGTCCCGAGGAGCGAACTTGGGTACGAGTAAATGGCGAGACCGACTGAGCTGGGGAACGCCTATGCCTCCGGGCTAGGGACACCTCACTCGTCGCCTGCCACGAAAAAGGACCCAGCTCGGGAAATCACCCTGTTGTCGACACTTCGGGCCAGGCGCGAAAATCGAAACGAAAAGGAGCACGACTTCACGGAAGAGAAGTAAAATGTCCAGGCCTCGGTGGCCGCGGCAAATCGCACACCCAACAGAAATTGTCCCAACAAAAATCAGGCGTCGCCTTGGGAAGGCGCCGCGCCCTCAACTCCACCCCCGCCGTCGGTAAGGTCCACCTCCGCTTCCGGCGGCGGCGCAGGAGGAAGAATCTCCGCTTCGAAGACGGTCGCCAGCGCCGCGCTCGGACCCGCAGCGACCGCGTCGAGCCGCTGAACTTCCGCCAGGGCCGCCTCGTCTTCGTCAGGAAGGCAGTACCCCTCACTGACCCGCTCCAAGTCCACGACGTAGTGGGAAGCGAGCACGGCGAAGGCCCGCCTGACACCGTGGTGCAGCGCCCCACGGACTTTACCGCGCGCGTAATCACCTAGGGCTTGAAGACGGCTTTGGGGAGAGCTTCCTGAAGGGACGTCGCCGGGACCGAGTTTCCGATAGACCTCCGAGACGGCCTCGGACATGGCCGCGAGATCGACCTCCCTCTGCTCAGCAGCTCCAGCGAGCGCCTCGGCGAGCGCTTTGGCAGACTCGTCAAGAGCAGACTCGAGCTCTGCGAACAACCAGAAGAAAGACCTCAAACTCAAGCGGAAGAAACGGACAAGAACGAGAACCGAGGACGGACGAGGCGCACCTCCGGCTCGGACGCATTGCTCCGAGGCCGCGACCTGGGCGGCGGCCAGATCGGCCGCGAGGGTCTTGGCCCGGTTTTCAGCCTCGGCGGCCCGGCCCCGAGTTTGGTCCCGCTCCTCGGCAACCTGGGCGAGCTCCGACCGCTGTTGTAGCACCTCCGTGCGCGCTGCCGCCGCCTCGGCCTTCAGGTCAGCGTAGAGCAACTGGAGGTCCGCTATCTTAGCGTCCTGCTGAGAAAGGCGCGCGGTAGCCCCGGCGAGCGAAGTCCTCAGGGACCGCAGCGAGCCCCAGACGTCGGCCTCGCGGCGAATGAACGACGACTTGGCAGCGCTCCGGTCCGTCAGATCCTGGAAAGGAAAACAAGACATCACGACGAACGCCTCGCTCGCAGAAGGGAGAAGGTATGCCTAAAATCATTACCTGAAGGATTTTGGGGACGTCCCCGCAGAGAACCTCCAGCGACGATCGGAGCAACCCCACCGTCGCTTCCGCACGCTTGCGGAGCTCGTCCCAGGACTGGTCCTCCTCTTCGTCGTCAAGAACGAAGATAGGGCCCGAAGCCTCGCGGGTCCGGAATCAGAGCAACTGGCCCCGGGCCTCGGGGCTCCGCCGCACAGCGACAAGGCTGCCGCCCGCCCGGAAGCACTGCGCGTCCGCGCCCACCTCTTCCGAGGCTCTGGGCGCTGACGCTGCGGCCGTCTCGGCGCCGGCGCAACCGTACGCTCTCCGACTGGGACGGTGCCAACTGCGGTGGCGGCAGACGCCGGCATGGCCGACACGGCAGGCGAGCTCGGGACCATGTCGGCGCCGGCCACCTCCCCGATCACGATGGCCACCTCGGCAGAGGAGCCCGCTTCGGGGACCTGCTCCCCCGGAACATGCGACGCCTGAGCCCCGTGCGGCGGAGCGCCCTGCGAAAGGGTCGGCTGAGCGGCGAGGTCCGAGGTGGCGCCAGCTGCCTGGACCAACGCCGTCTTGAGGGCCTTCCGAGGCGCCAGGTCCGTAGGGCCATGGCTCCGCTTGCTGGAAAAAACAAGAAAGGGAAGATCACGGCCCAGACGTATGAATGAAGCGCCGGGACGGAGACATTCCAAGGTACCTACCCGCTCCGGACCATGATCCACTGTGCCTGGGGGGAGGTCTCTTGGCTCCCGCTTCCTGGAACCACCGCCGAGGACCGCCTCGCCAACAGCCCCGGCGCCGCCCTCGCCTTGGGCGCCCCTGACGCCCGGGAGGCGGACTGCCCAGGCGCCGCCACGACAACCTGAGGACCGCTCCCCCATGCTGCCGGCGTGGGCGACGGTTCCCGAGGAACGGACCCCTTGGCCCGGCTCCCTGGAGTCGCGTCAGCTCCTCCAGCCGAGGGGTCAAGAACCCTCTCGGGTTGCCCCCGCCCCTCAGGTCGGGGATCCGGCGCCTCGGCTCCAGGAACCGACAACGTCGGCCCGCTCGGGGGCTGACTCGACGGCTCCCGGCCACACCCCAAGCCGGGGCTGAGGCCGAGACGGGTGGCCATGTCGTCCTCCTCCTCTTCGTCGTCGCCGTCGTCATCGTCGGACGTCTCCGGCGACAGCTCCCTGGGAAGTCCTTCCCTCTCCTGCTGACGACGGCGTTTCTCCAGGGCGTCCCGAGCCCGCCTCCGCCTGCGGGCCCGGGCCTTCTCCGCATCCTTTTTCTTCTTCTCCTCCTCCGCGGCGACCCGCCGCGCCGCCCGACCCACCGCGTCCTCCGGGACCCGCGGCAGGGAGGGTTTGTGCTGCCCCACCTCCTAAAAAGGGGGGGAGAAAGAAACCCGATCGTAAGAATCAGAAGCAACCCGGTATGTGAAGAAGGAAGGAACGAACACTCACCAGAGCGACGCACCCCTGGTCGGGGCGCATTCGAGGCTGGGAGAAGGCGTGGGGGTCCGGCTTCCCCATCGCGGCTGACACCCGCCAGTGGAGGGCATCGTGGGGAAGAGGATCAGGGGACATCCGTGACCCCTCCCAGTCGGCCTCCTGGGTCATCTCCCAAAGCGACAGCCGCCGCTCCGCCAGGGGGAGCACCCTCCGGCGGTGGATGGCGGCGACCACTCCCGCGGTGGTGAGCCCTTCCTCCCGCAACGCCTTCAGGGCCTGGAGAAGAGGTTCGAGGTTCTTCCGCCTCTCGTGTGGGGTCCCGTGGCGCCAGGCGTCGGGAGCGGCGGTGACGACCCGCTGAGAGAACGGCGGGAGCGACTCTCCGTCATTCCGGAGGTAGAACCACCGCCGCTGCCAACCCTTGTTTGAGGATGCGAGGACGGCAGGGATATACTGCAACGACCGTGACTGCCTCAGCAAGAGGGTGCAGCCGCCGGCCCGCACCGCCGCACGGACCTTCCTCTCCCCCGTCGACGAAGCAAAAAGCTCGGCAAAGAAGAGATGAGTCCACAAATCCCAATGGGGGGCGATCCCCAAATACCCCTCGCACACCGCTACAAAGATAGCGGCCTGCGCGATGGAGTTGGGAGTGAGGTTGTGCAGTTCCACCCCGTAGTGGAGCAGGATGGCCCGCATGAAGCGGCTCGACGGCACACCAAATCCCCGCTCATGGAAGGAGATGAAGCTCACGACATACCCCGGCGGAGGGGATGGAGCGACTCCGCCCGCGGGAGGAATCCATTCCGGCCGCTGCTTATCGGTGAGGGGGCGGAGCAAACCCTCGCCGACGAGGTCCTCCAGATCACCCGCCGTCACCGTGGAGAAGGGCCACGGGTCGCGCGGCGGGATGATGGTCGCCCAGTCAGCCATCGCCAAGGCAGAAAGGGTGGCGGCGTGAGGGACAGGGGAGGGCGGTTTTCTTTTTCTGGCTAGATCTCTCAGGCTGCAAAAAACCTGAGAGGGAGGCGAGAAGCGGAGTCGGGAACCGTCACCGGACCCTCTCCGGGGTACATAAAGACCAAGGTCAAGACGGTTCCAACGTACCGCCCGAACCGGACGCAAGGTTCAAAAAACGCGAAGCAAAACAGCCGTTCCTCGAACGGCTCGCGCACGCAACGGCAGCCTCGCCGACCGCTTACCCCGGCGCATTAACTCCGCGGCTGGACAGATGACGTTTCTGGCAGGGGCAGCTGGCGGCGCTTCGCCTTCGCCAACACGACCACACCAAAAAAGGTACGCCACGTCGCTTGGTTTCGTATCCTTTTTTCCCTTTTCCTTCTTTCTCTATCTCTTGCAACAGGGACTGGGAAGGAGGATACCCCCAAAGGGATCCTTCCCCGTGAAGGAACTAGGCTCCGAGCCTCCCTACTGATCAGGGGTTCGAAGGCTGGCCCCCCGAGGGGTTCAACAGCCGCCTCAGATCGCGTGGGCCCGACACCCACTACTGGTCAGGGGTTCGAAGGTCGGCCTCCCGAAAGGTTCCACGACCGCCTCAGGCTACTAGGGCTCCGCGCCCATTACTGATCAGGGGTTCGAAGGCTGGCCTGTCGAAGGGTTCACAGTCGCCTCAGACGCCGAGCGAGGGATGACCAGGGGTACGTTCGATACATAACCAAGGCTCGGGCTGCGCTCCCGAGGTACCCTAGGACATTTCCGAGACCAGCGGGAACGACTCTGTAACGGAATCCCATCGGAGGGAGGCAACGAGCCCTCGGACCCCGTCGCTAGGGGACCGGGTCCGGCAGATCACCCGCAGGTACTTTTAGGCGTGCCTCCGGGCCCCTAGCCGACCCCCAACGAACGGGGCACGGACGTCCACTCGGATTACCCGATTGCAGCTCACCGGAGACACCATGTTCGGTGCCCATCGAGGGTAACATGGCGCTCTCCCCCCTCCTCCTTGCGGAAAGGCGACGTAGGGGCGTATGTAAAAAGTCGAGTCTGTCCCTGATCGTCCTCTCGCTCCGTGCGGAGGCTCGGGGGCTGCTCTCGCAAACCCGGCTCCGGCCGAACCGTTGACAGCGTCAACATACCAGCCCGAGAACTTGGGCCCCGATAGTACACCTGGGCTACGCCCTGCTCGCATGAGGGAACCGCCAGACCAGCCGAGGCATTACGCAAGGCATTAAGACCTCGAAGGAGTGGAACCACTCCTCCGAGGCCTCGGGGGCTACACCCGGCGGGTGCGCTCGCGCGCACCCACCGGAACAAAGTACCACCGAGAAAGGCTGGTCCCCTTGCAAAAAAGTGCGACGCAAGCCTCCAAGCGAGTGTTAACACTCTCTTCGAGGCTCGGGGGCTACTGTCGGGGACCATAATTAGGGGTACCCTCAAGACGCCTAATTCTCAGCCGGTAACCCCCATCAGCATAAAGCTGCAGAGGCCTGATGGGTTTGATTAAGTCAGGGATCAGTCCATACGAGCGACTCGATCACGCCACGCCCGAGCCTAGCCTCGGGCGAGGGCAGCCGACCCTAAGATGACTCCGTCTCGCCTGAGGCCTCCTCTTTCACGGCAGACGCATCACCGGCTCGCCCGAGGCCCCACCTTCGATAAGAAGTAACCCTGACTAAATCACCGCGCCAACCGACCAAGTCACCGGGGCGTTTAAAGCAAAAGGTAAGACCGACGGGCGACCAGACTTCGCCAGAGGTGCCATAGGAGGCTCTGCCCGACCCAGGGCTCGGACTCGGGCTGAGGCCCCGGAAGACGGCGAACTCCGCTCCGCCCGACCCAGGGCTCGGACTCGGGCTAAGGCCCCGGAAGACGGCGAACTCCGCTCCGCCCGACCCAGGGCTCGGACTCGGGCTAAGGCCCCGGAAGACGGCGAACTCCGCTCCGCCCGACCCAGGGCTCGGACTCGGGCTAAGGCCCCGGAAGACGACGAACTCCGCCTCGCCCGACCCAGGGCTCGGACTCCGCCTCGGCCTCTGCCGAACGACCTTCGCCTCGCCCGACCCAGGAGTTCGGGCTCGGCCTCTGTCATGCAGGACGGACTCGACCTTGACTTCGGAGGAGCCTCCACGACGCCCGACCTAGGACACAAGACCGCCACGTCAACAGGAAGCGTCATCATCACCCTGCCCTGAGCCGACTCGGGTCGCAGAGAACAAGACCGGCGTCCCATCTGGCCAGCTCCGCCAGATAGGCAATGATGGCGCCTCACTAGACCATGACGACGGCGACTCTCAGCTCCCTTACGAAAGCAGGGAGACGTCAGCAAGAGCACAGCTGTTCCAACAGCTGTCCCTCCATCAGGCTCCGTTACTCCTCCAACAGCCACGACGCCACACCAACAGGGTGCCAAGATCTCTCCGGCTGCCACCTTGGCATGTACTTAGGGCGCTAGCTCTCCCTCGCTAGACACGTAGCACCTTGCTACACCCCCATTTTGTACACCTGGATCCTCTCCTTACGACTATAAAAGGAAGGACCAGGGCCTTCTTAGAGAAGGTTGGCCTCGCGGGAACGAGGGCAGGGGCAGGCGCTCTCTTGGGGCCGCTCGCTCCCCTCACCCGCGCGGACGCTTGTAACCCCCTACTGCAAGCGCACCCGACCTGGGCGCAGGACGAACACGAAGGCCGCGGGAATTCTCCGACTCCCTCACGACCCGGCTCCGGCCACCTCGCTCTCGCTCTCTCTCTCCCCCCTTCGCGCTCGCCCACGCGCTCGACCCATCTGGGCTGGGGCACGCGGCACACTCACTCGTCGGCTCAGGGACCCCCCGGTCTCGGAACGCCGACACCAAGCACCATCAGGGACTGGGATTGGTTGGAGAAGTCCGGGGTATTTGACTCTTTCTGGTTTTGATTGTTGGCACACGGAGCACTCACTGCACCAATTTTTTATCATCTTTTTCATTCCTGTCCACACGAACAGCTTCTTGATTTTGTGATACGTAACTGCAAACCCAGAGTGACCCCCAATTGGAGATGCATGAAGACTAAGGAATACTTTCCAAGGGAATCCTGATGTTGCTGGCAACAGAATTCGGTTTTTGAGATATATGAGACCGTCTTTCAAGGAGTAAGATCCTGAATAAGAATCAGTAGAAACAGCTTGAAGAATTTTGGTTGTTTCTGGAAACTGGAGATAAGCGTCTGCAAGATCCTTCAGCCAGGTGGGTTGAGTAACAGAAACTGCGATGAGCTGATCCATGGTTCTCCGCGATAAGGCATCGGCCACCCTGTTGTTTTGTCCTTGTTTGTAGCATATTTTATATCTCAGTCCCAAAAGTTTGGTGAGAGCCTTTTGTTGCCATTGAGTGGTCAGGCGTTGATCATCAAGGTGTACAAGACTGCGCTGATCAGTGCGTATGATGAATTCGCCCCCCAACAGATACGAGCGCCAATGGTCCACTGCCATAAGAATGGCTAAACATTCCTTTTCATAAGTTGACAATCCCAGGTGTCGTGGACCCAAAGTTTTACTGATAAAAGCTATAGGATGGCCTGTTTGGTGTAAAACTGCCCTAATACCTTTGTCCGAAGCATCAGTTTCGATTTCAAAAGGTTGATTGAAATTAGGCAGAGCTAGCACTGGCGCAGAAGTAAGAGCTGTTTTTAGGGCCATAAAGGCTTGCTGTTGAGCCTCCAGCCATACAAAAGATTGTCCTTTCTTCAGCAAATTTGTCAAAGGTTGACTGATGATGCCAAAATTTTTTACGAATTTTCTGTAGTACCCAGCAAGACCGAGGAAACTGCGAATATCTTTCACGTTCTTGGGTGTAGGCCATGTCTTGATCACTGCTACCTTGTCCGGATCAGTTGCCACCCCCTCTCTGCTGACCACGTATCCCAGATAGTGTAGTTTGTTTTGGGCAAAAGCACACTTCGACAATTTTACCTTAAATTGATTTTTGTCCAATATGGAGAACACTGCCCTCACATGTGCCATGTGATCTTCCCAAGTTTGACTGTAAATGAGAATGTCATCTATGAAGACCACCACGCATTTTCGAAGGAGGGAAGCTAGGATAGAGTTCATGGTGAGTTGAAAGGTAGTCGGACCGCCTGTGACTCCATAAGGCATAACCCTGTACTCGTAATGTCCATTATGGGTCTGGAATGCTGTTTTTGGCACATCCACTGGTTCCATCCTAATTTGGTGGTATCCTGAACAGAGATCCAAACTGGTGAACCATTGTGATCCATGTAATTCGTCCAATAACTCATCAATAATTGGCAGGGGGTATTTGTTCTTAACTGTCATGGCGTTGAGCCGGCGATAATCCACACACAATCGCCAGTCTCCTGTTTTCTTACGAGCCAAGATGATAGGAGAGGCAAAAGGACTGGAACTTGGTTGTATCATACCACTTTGGAGTAATTCCAAGATCTGTCGCTCTATTTCATTTTTTTGAGCCGGATTGTAACGGTAAGGTCTCAACCTAAAAGGTGAAGCGCCCGGAAGTAAGGGTATAGAGTGACAGTGAGAACGAGGGGGAGGCAGGCCTGATGGTTTGTCAAAAAGGGAGCTATATTCGTGAACAAGGCGCTGTATCTCCTCTGGGACAACAGTTGTGAGATCTGAGTTAACCTTTGTATGTAGTTCAACTGTACACCAGAGTTCATCCAACTTTTCCAAGTGATAGAGATGGGGAGCTGAAATGTGATCCATTGTGAATAAATCTGGGACCAGACCTTGCAATACAATTCTCTGCTGTCCAACTGTGAACGCCAACCATTTTTCTTCCCAGTGAATTTCCATCGGACTTCGTGAAGTTAGCCAATCCATACCCAAGATAACGTCATAGCACTGGAGGGGTAACACTTTAAGGTTCAAGTGGAATGTATGGCCTTGTAAAGTTATCTTGCACTGAGGGAGATAATGGGTGCAGCTAATGATCTGGCCATTTGCTACCTGAACTTGGACTGGTTGGGAAAGAGGAATTATGTTTGTACCCAATTTTGCTAGAGGTTGGCTGATGAAGGAAGAGGAGCTACCAGAATCAACAAGCATGATAATCTTTTTTGTAAACAAATGAGCCATCAGTTTGACTGTTTGTGGAGCTTCTGTTCCTTGCACAGCATGTACAGATAGAACCATAAGGTCGTCTCCAGAGTCTTCAGATGTAGTCTTGTTTTCCACAGGAGCTTCATCAGTTTCCAAAAGTTGCCAAAGTTCTTCAACTATATGGAGAGGAACAGTTGCACTACACTGGTGAGCTGGATTCCAACGTAATCCACATTTATAACATAATCCCTTTGCTTTACGGTACGCCATAAGAGTTGCCCCCTTGCGGTCATCCTGACCCCTTTTGCGAAAATCAGGTGATGTATGTTTTTGCATCCCTTGTCCTACTGCAGCTGGTGGAGATGAAGTTGTGTGTTCCAACGGCCGATAAACAGATTTGTGTGTTGAAGAATCATTCAGCCGGCTTGAAGATGGAGACACCAGAGGTTGCACCAATTCTTCCTGTAACAAAGCGAGAGACACGGCAGTATCCAAATCGAGGGGACGATGAATAAGAACTATGGCATGAATTTCTGGTGCAAGACCATCAATGAATCTATTTACTATGGCAGAAACACTAAATTGAGGATCATGTGCAAGAATTTGGTGGATGAGGGTATCGAACTGTTCAACGTATTCAGTAACTGTATCACTTTGTGTAATGTGAAAAAATTGTCTAATAAGAGTGTTGTGTTGATCACGCTCAAAGCGAGCACACACTGCAGCACAAAACTCCGACCACGGTGCCAGACGCAACACCGGATCAGATGACTGTAACCAAAACGCCGCTGACCCAACAAAATGCATTGTTGCAATCTTAACCCAAAGCTCCCGGGGTACGGTGAACACATCAAAATAATTCTCACTTTTGGCCTTCCACATTTTAGGATGATGTCCGTCAAATTTTGGAAAATTAAGTTGGGGTAAAGTTGCAGCTAAACGTGACTGATACAATGCCCAATAAGGATATTGTGCATGAATCAGAGGAGTATGAAAGGCCTCAGGCGGAGGGATTTTAGATGTACCTTTGACCGAAGGTGGAGTCAGGGTGGTCACCACCCCAAATCCATCGCTCCGGTGTAGAGATGCAAGGTGAAGATCTTGCTGCCCTGGACTCGTCTGGTGCAGCGATAATCCCAGAGAAGTTGATGGTAAGAACCCAGACTCCAGAGCCCCTGCGTCGAATACCTTCGGAGGAGTGGTGTGCGCTTCTTTACTCGCCATCAATTCATCCAACTTATCTGACAGAGCTCCCACATCTTGACGAAGATTCAGCACTTCAGTTTCGATCTGTGGCTTCCACTTCCACACAGAAAAATCCCTCACAGCTGCGGTATTAGCATCTAAGGACTGTTTGATGGATTCATTTTTGCTGCTGCATCGCTTGTAGAAGCGCCGTGAGATCACCCACACTTTTCTCCATGGTTTGCAGATCACATTGCAGACGAGTCTTGTATTGCGGACGAAGAAGATACTCCGGAGGATCCGCCAGGATTGCGACCAGAATCTGATACCAATTTGTAAGACCCTCGTCAACTCCAGATTACACCTCAGTAGCTAATCACTCAGACAGCAGGATTTGGGGGATAGCGAGCACCGCTCCCGGTGCTCTCCTCCTCTCACGAAGATCCAAAATTAATAGGGAAATCAGAGTGCAGGGAATAGGTAGAGATTACAGGGATCGAGCGTAGGGCTCTCTCTCCCGATCGCCGGACGCAGCCGGATTCAGTCTTCCGTCGCTCGCCGACCAAAACCCTCTCTCCCCGGATGGCTAAAAAAACAGTACTGCTACACAGCTGCAGCGCGCACCTCATTTGGCCCACTCCGGCCCAGACCATTTCACATTGGGCCTCCTCTCCCGTTTAGGCTTTCTAGGCTTCAGGTCCTTCTCCAGTCTTGTGACAGGCTAGCACTCAGCATCTTTATACTCTCATCTCATCGTATCTTCCTATACCTCCCGCCTCATCCGGATGCAAAGCAAGACAGCTATCCAGCTTTCGCGTCGATGGGTAGGGAGGGGCGCGCTCACGGACACGGAGTCGTAGTGGTAGGTAGTCTATGGACAGCAACACCAGAGTCAGATCTGCAAATTTGTGCTGAAGCTGATGCTCCTGGGATATACGCCATGGCGCACAAGCTCTGCGCCGCCGCCGTTGTGGCTGCTCGCCGGGGCGACGTCTGTGGATGACGATTTCGTTGGAGCGCTAGCGCTGCCGACGGCGTCACTGCTCTCTAGCGGGCTCTTGGAGTTGGACGTCGGGTATGGCTCGACGCTAGCCACTCTGCAGAGAGAAACAAGGAGGATGAAGGCTAGTGTCCTGACGCAGGGATCGGTCAGATGTCGACGACAACAAACTTGAGCAGAGCATATACACCATAGAAAGTATAGCAAGGCACAGTCCATACCTTTCCTTTCGCTTCTCCAAGAACCGGGCGAGCGACGCTTTCCGAGCTTGAGGGACAGCTAGAACGAACAAACAAACAAACAAAACACGGGTAAATCAAACGTGTCGCACGAACGGTTTCAGCACTTGCAAGCGAGCGAGAGGTGTATAGCTAGTACCTCTTGGCGTAACAGCTGCAGCAGCACTTGCAGCTGCCAACTGCCGGGACGACGAGACTGTCTGGCTGGTAGGAGCAGCAGCAGGCTTGGAACCGCAGGCCTCTGTAGCGCAGTGAGACGTGCTCCTGGAGGGAGCCACGGCTTGCGGCACGACGATGCGGACTGGGCTTGCAGTTGCCGCGCTTGATAGATGCGGCACGCAGGGCTCCGGTTTCTGAACTACAATCTGTCTAGCACCAGGGAAGACCTCGGCCACGTTGACCTTGGCAGGGGCAGGGGCAGGAACAGGCGGCGAGTCCGGCTCACTTGACGGGGTAGCAGCAGGAACAGACGCCCTGCTGGCCAGCATCATGAGCTCTTTAGCCTGTCACCGTGACAGTTGAAAGGAACATAGTGATCAGCAGATGCAGCCGATGGAACGTACTGCAGTGACGAGCGATCCAAGTGTTCAGTTCGTCGCAAAAGGGTAGCATTGCATACCTTGTCGACCGGGACGTTGTCGAAAACATTCACCGAGCCGTTGTAGAATATCGTGAGCTGCGTCGAGGCCTGGTTCCGCGGGTTCCTAACAAGGAGGAGGTCGATCAACCGTCGATCAACATGTCGACAGGGAGGGAAGGAAGGAACTGCCGATCGATACCTCGCCCCGTACACGCCGGCCGTAGAGCCGCCAAACCCGTTGTTGCTCATGGTGAAAGGCTGCTGCTGGTTGTGGAAGCTCTGCGTCTGCGACACTGATGACCTGACCATCAGGTTGGCCTGATGGAACGGCACAGGGTGGCGCACCGACACCGGCTGCACTAGCATGCATCCACCACCACCACCACCACCAGGGAGACGATGCGGTGCCGCCGCGCCGTAATCCGCCGCCTGCGAGCGCTGCCCGTGCGCCGCCGCAGGGTACTGCTGCTGTGCCGTGGCCTGGCTGCTGTTGTGCCCAAACTGCCTCTGCAGAGACAAGTGAACAGCTGATACTACCGAGCGTTGAGCCCCTATCCAGCACCTCGGGTGAGTAGCAGTAGCTTATTACCTGCTGCTGGTAGATCGAAGGCATGGAGCTCTGCTTCTTGATGCCGTCGAAGGCGTCTCCGGCCGGCCGGAGCTCGGAGACCGAGAACGCCTCAGAGCCCTCGCCCGTCGCCTCCGTCCTGAACGACATGAACGCCGGCGCGGCGCCGGACCTCGCCGCAAACTGCCACCGCGTCGCCGCCGGGCTGTCTGCAGCACGGAAACCTATCTCTCAGAAATTCGCAGCGCAGCAGAGCAGGCCAAATCTGACGCGCGGGCACCAGCGGCCACGATACGACGAGAGGAAATAAAATCTCTCTGACTTGTCGAATGACTAATAATTTCCATGCTCGTGTCGTGGCAAGCAAACCGCGGTGGATCAGGCGGTCGACGCGCCGAGTCGCTACTGCCATACTAGTACTACGGTTAGGTAAATCACGCTTTCAGGGCATCGAGAGAGGAGCTAGCACTGACCTGGCTCCGATCGGCTCTCCTCCTTCGCCGCCTCGCCGCACTTCCACGCCCTGTCGATCGCACCCAGGAAATCCCTCTCCATGGAAGCAAAGCAACCAGCGGACGCGCCGCCTACACAGGCGACGAAATCCCTTCCGCGTCGCCTCGTCCCGAGAATCCTCTCCCTCCAGTGGCGGTGCCGAGAAGAAAAAAGCAGGAGGAGAAGAAGCGGCGCCTCAGCTCGGATTCCTTAACCTTTCTCTCCCTCCCTCAGCACGCTGCTTTCCCTTTCCTCCCCAGTCCCCTGCTCTCTCTGTCTCTCTGTCTCTCTCTCTCTAAACCACTTTCTCCTGCTTGCTTATTTATTCGCGAGATTTAGGAGGGACGAGGAAGAAAGCCGCGATGATTAGCTGCTTAATTAAACCGGCTCATTAATTTACGAGATGGGATGGGGGTGCGTCGGGTGGCTGTGGGCCCCACTACGGCGACCGGCTACCGGCTACGCAGGGTCCCCACGTGGTTACGCCACACGAGGCGCACCTCCGATGAAACCTCACGCATCCGATGACAGGTGGGCTCCGCCTCGCGTGGGGCCGAAACGTCGGCGGGCGCTGGAAGCGCTCGTGTGGTCGCGTGCCGCGTCTAGCAGTTTGCGCCGCCGTGGCGTGGGGGCCGCCCACGTGCGGAGGGATCCGGCACGTGCCTCCATCGAGCCGAGCCACACGAGCCGAATAGCCGCGCGCGCGCCAACGACTAACGAGGATGACGCGTGGGCCCGACGGGACTTCGCGGTTCCCTGAGCGCCCGCGCTCCTCTTGGTGGCAGGGCGGTGGAACCCACGTGGCGTGTGCGCTGATCCAAGGCATTATTATATAGTACGTAACAGACATAAAAAAAATTATGTCACGGGTAGGGCAACGTCGGAGGGTACGAGTAGGAGTAGCGTGGAATCGATCGAATTTGCACGAATTCAGATACCACTATTTATAATTTTTTTAAAATGAATATTATCAGATACTAATATAAATCAGATACCTCGAATTTATATTCAAATTCATATACTTAATTGACTTAAAGATTATATATATATACAATTTTCTATTATAATAAAATCAGCATAAATGATGAGATTTAAAGTATAGCTATAAAATGCCACGAATAAATATAACTATAAAAATGAATTAATTTGATTAATATATCCGTAGTTAAATATATGAGATATAATGAAACCATAAATAATATATATAACAATTAATAGATTCCAATACTTCAAAACAATTTAAAATAAATGACTAAAATAAAATAACACGTAATATGATTACTAGGTGAGTGCCCGTGCGTTGCAACGGAGATATATAATACCATAATAACTTATGTACAAATGTGTGTTATACTGTTATGAGAAAAAAGTTTCGTCTATTTATGATTCTAGCCATACATAAATTTTTGTTATTTTAGGCCCCGCTTGGTTTGAGTGACTAAAGATTAGTTTTTTCATGTTATTCTCATTTAGTCCCTAAATTGCCAAACGATAGGATTAAAATAGGGACTAAACTGTTTTAGTCTCTAGTTTCTCAAGAGGTGACTAAAAGGGACTAAACCATATAAATTCCACTTTTTACCCCTCCTTTATTTCAATTGCACTAATGATGGGAGAGAGCGAATGTTAAGGGGTATTTTGGTTCTCTTATGATTCATGTAATATGTTTTGAATACTTGTAGTCTTTAGAACCAAATAGGATAGGGAATAAACTTTAGTCTCCTAACTAAACTTTCATCCCTGAACTAAAGGAACTAAATGGGCCCTTAATCTAGCCATTTCACCACTACATTACAACCATTAGTACCATGCAGACTTCTATATACATGATAATAGAGTGCCCATACGTTGCGACGGAACACAAATCATCATGCCTCCAGAGTCCCTTGCGGACTACTCATAACATTCTGGCTAGTCATCACGAATATCCCATCGTAGCCAATGATGAGGAACTCATCATCTTCCATCAGGATCATCCAGCGGATCTCTGGTTTAGCAATAAGAGGCGATGGCGAGCCTTGAGGTAGTTTCAGGTCCCAGTCCCCCAAAGCCTAGGTTACAGGTAGTACGCCGTTGAGGTAGCCATCATTGATGCCTTTGGCGTCATATGTCGGCTTGTGATCCTTTGACATCTCCACTGCTATTCCTTTCCAACACAGGACTGCACGACAATCCCCAACATTTGCCTGCAAGATATGAACGAATATTAGAATGGTTTAAATCACAGCACTGAAACAACCGTTAACATCTGCAGAGGCTTGAGTTCCATTATCAACTTACCTCTCACGGACCAATGTTGTCAGCGCTGTGATACCAGAAGAACGAATATCAGATAAAAATGACAAAAAGGAACAACAATAAAGCATACCTGTCACATAGTGTTGTTATGATATTACAATGCTTTCCCTACAATATGGTTGATGAGGCTCGTGATCAACACCTGATCTAGACTACAACAATAGAAACAACAATGAGTTGGTCAAAAGGGACTTGAAAAGGATTTTTGGTGAATCTGTGAAAACTAAACCAACAAATGACAATCAACTGCTCGCCGTCAATAGACGGATAGTGATTTAAAACTGAAGGCAGCCACACACCGATGTAACCAAAACTGAATCCATCTAGAAACTTGCAGAGCTTGAGGAACTTGTCATAGATTTGGGGACAATCTCATCAATGGCTTGCAGTCCAGTACTCTATATAAGGTGAATAAATTAAAAAGAAAAATAAAATTATCTCTAATATCAGAAATTCAGAATAGGTTTGAGATTAAATACCTTGTATAGAGTACTAAACGCTAACCCATCATATTCACGGACCTCTTGGGTGTTGTTATGATAGATATGGCTAGATGAGAACACCAGATAAAAACGACAAAAAGGAACACCAAGAAAGCATACATGTCACATAGTGTTGCTGTGGTATTATAATGCTTTCCCTGCAGTTTGGTTGATGAGGCTCCTGATTAGATGCTCCTGATCAACACCTCCTGATCTAGATTACAACAATAGAAACAATAATGAGTTGGTCAAAGGGGGGACTTGAAATAGATTTTGGGTGAATTTGTTAAAACTAAACCAACAAGTGATGATCAACTGCTCACCGTGAGTAGACAGATAGTGATTTTAAACTGAAAGCAACCGCACACCTATGAGGTCAATCCAGTTATAGAGATTAGAGCTCACATATCCACTTTCAAAAGCTTCTCTGTTGATGTGGATGGATTCTTCAGGTTAACCCTACAATTTGTATGGATTAATCATATAGCACAAGGAAAACATTAAATGGGATAGAAAATGTAACATATATGCGAAAGCTAGTACATCATCACCTTCAAGTTATGAAGCTGGGCTACACAATAGTATGCAAAAGTTGTTCTTTGCAATGCTAAACCTATTAGGGTTGAATTTGCGAACTGAAGATGGCCAAAGTCAGAATATAAAGAAAACATTATGTGAAGTAAATTTGCTTGGAATGTTTAAGAAAATCTATTTTATATTGAGAAAGCTAGATATACCCTGTGTATCTGAGAACAGTACAAGTTTTTACTAACACGGTTGCAAAGCTAAATTAACCATCATTATAAAAGCAACAGAACTATCCTGGTGGACAAACAATCCATCCTCAAGAAAACTATTATTACAAGTATAACTAACATCAATAGGAACTATTACCTTTGCCCATGGAGAGAGAGCAACATCGCCTATAGGTTCCCCATCCTGCTTGACACCAAGATGATATTTTTAGACAATGGAACCAATTATCCAGCTTTCACCTCATTGCGAGGATAGGGCCAAACTTATTATAGGACACCAAGATGATATGAATTTGAATTTTCGGGAAACTCAGACATGTAAAAGAATTCTGGAATAAGCACTTTGACGACTTGTATTTGATAAGCTATTTATGTAAGCGCTCTCCATGTTTTGGAACAAACGATCTACATGGTCAAACTTGCCACCCTGCACAAGTGTCAGACAAACATAAATGTAAATAATATGATAAGATCCCTTATTTTGAATTGTGGTGTAATACGACAAGAGAAATTATGTATTGACAAATTCGTGAATAATGTTTTAAATAATAGCTATGTGCTCGAATTTTAAGGAAACAATGATACCTATGAGCAAAGTGACAACCTGAAAATTTAGATGCAGAGATGTAAATGGCTCAAGCCTAAGCATGTAAATGAAGAATGATTCCCATGTTAGAGTAGTGAGATCCATAATAAAAACTTTAGGAGCCTAACCATGGTTGTAAAAGGATTACGCTGGACGACCGTAGAACTGTCGAGACTAATGCTTTATAATAGTAAAAAATAATTAACAGCCCCTCAACTGGCAAAACCCCATCATTAGTTTCCCTAAGATTCTTCTACAGATAGTGCCACATCAATGCATCTAAGCGAATTTCTGAAAGCCTGTAGATATAGACAATATGATTAAGAAAACAGGAAAATCCATCCTTGCCTATCAGTTACAACAAATAAAATAATAATGCATGGAGTTGGAATGGGTGGCTCTCAACTTCACAAGTCCATGTACTGGACAACCGATCTACACTTAGTTTTCTAAATTAAACCTGCAGAACCATTATGCCATTTCAGGAATCTGCTTCAGAAGGACAATAGTAGAAAATTGAGCTTCTAAAGACCGCAGCGATGCTGCCTACTAAAGTGGTGAGGTAATTTTACTACGTGTTGTGATGTTACACTAAAATAATGGTTTTGTCAGTTGCGGTTTTTTTATTCTGTTGTCAGCTTTGCTAATTTGGCTTTTTACTCCAGTCACTCTCATAATTAACAAGTTCAATCCTCGACACTAATTATTACCCCGTGCTTATAAAATTCAACCAAGACCAGACAAATCTAAGACATAATATGTTGAATTTCCACCCAAAAGAAAGAAAGAAGTTTGTTTATTAGTGATTCTGGAACAGAACGGGACAATAGAGTTTTACCATTGTGGAGTGGTCGCAGGCGTGGAGCGGGCGGCACCAGCGATCGTCGGTCGGGGTAGGGGTGGCTGTGCTTGGGCTGGGCACTGTTGGCCTGCGGCTAGTCGCTACGCCGTGGCTTCTAGGCCTGCGCGTGGGCGAGGAGGTCGTTGCCGCTGCCGAGGCACTTGTTCTACTTGCACATCTCGTGGATCTTGGAGAAGTCCATGGAGTAGTCCAGCAGCGCCCTGTTCTTCATGTTCCAGTCCCTGAACGTCGGCACCGTCATCCAGGCGTTGTCAACCATCTGCCTGTCCTGTGATAGTAATCAGCCTAAGAAAAGCGAAAACTTCAAAGAATATATTTGCGCGCCTGACAGACGTCATGTTTCAGATAATATAATTTTAGATATAATAAATCCTAATAGCACAATGCTCTCTTCAGCAACGATAGGTTGTATCATGAAAGCTTAAAAACTTGAGCACAGATAACACGTGACATAATAATCTAAAGTTGTTGTTCGAACAATTAGCATATCAGACTTGTAGATCTGATGTTAACGTCAAGACCATGTCCTTATAAACAAATATTCTCGACGCATGAGATAGATGTGTGGGAGCCATTCTTATATTGCTAAGCAATTGATTATTCTACTGGGTTCTACATCTATTAAATGAACACTCTAGTACAGAATGTGCCATGCATAGGTGTGATGAGTGATCAGCACAAAATACCCCCCCCCCCATCGAACACACGCCTCCAATTGTCTGAAAGTTAACTTTGCTTTTCTTTAAATTCCTGAATTAAGACTTTGGCATTTTTTGCAATTGCACGCTGTTAGGGCTTGTTTAATATAGGTTGCATAGGTACGATTTACTTCCACCATCAGGTCCTTTGAAATTTCTGAACCAAGGAAAATGTATTGTTCATTGCAGCTTTAAATTAGGTTGTTCATTGCAGACTTAAATTAACCACTCTCCATGGACCATACCAGATCGAATTTCCCATTAGGAAACGGTTGCTCCACAGCCCAACAACTTACAGACTAACCTGCTTCATCACACCGGTCGCCGAGGTGGAACTGTGGAAGGGAGATGTTAGAAACAAGCGGATACAGTCAGTTTGACTCAAGGGTAGCTGTATGTGCAATTCACTGATCGAAAGCTGAATCCACGCCGTGCACTGGAATTGCCTCGCTCCACCAACACACGCACGCTCAGGTTGGCAGCAAGGCCGCCGGCAGGAGCAAGAACAGCAACGCTCGCGAAAAGGTTGTGGGTCTGATGGAGTGCGGCACGAGGCTCGGGACCCGTCCCCCGGCCAACGCGAGCAAACTCGTGAAAATGGAGGGGGCGACACAGACATGATTTAGGGGGCGAGGGCAGGGGGCACAGTTTGGTGTAGGCGGGCTCTGTGACGCCGTTGGCGGGGGCAGGATCACTGCGTGAACCCTAATCTGGCGGGGCGGGATTGGTGGCGGCGCGTCCGCGGATCCCGCCATCACAAAGGGCAGCGCCGTCGAGGGCGAGGGCGAGGGCAGGGGGCGCGGTTTGGTGGCGGGCGGGATACCCGGCGGCGAGATTGGTGCGCGAGCGAGCTCGAGGGCGGGGGCTCGCGGGCGATGGCGGGTGCGTGCGGCATGTGGGGGCGATGGCTGGCGCGTGCGGCATGCGGGGAGGAAGACGCGCGGGGGGCGGCGGGGGCACGGTCATGCGTGGGGGCGGCGGCGGTCGCGGTCGCGGAGGGGGAGAGGGGTACGGTCACTGCGAACGCGGCGCGAGCGTGGGGAGGGAATCACGGCGGCGCGGGGCCTCGCGGCGTGGGCGGACTGGGGGGAGGCGGGGGCACGCGCGGGGGGAGGCGGGGGCACCTTAGCTGTGGACGCTGACACTCCCTTCTTAATAGAGTAGTAAAGATTTATATTCAAATTAATTAAAATTAAGATTTATATGATTACATTAGTTACATATACCTCTTATATACTAATACATGTCATTTGTATATTTGAAAATATTTCTATTTACATAGTGATTTAGTAATAATTATATACTTCATGGATACATATAATATTAAATATTTTATATCTATGCCAAATACGAATGTATAATCAGATAAACAATAAATTTTAAAAAGTAAATACAGATATATCCATCCAATATTTATATTTAGATCAGATAGGAATAAAGATATCTTTCTTACTAAAATAAATATAGACTAGTATTACAATAGGCACAGACCTTACATAATTCGATAAAATATTAGTGCACAACGATCACATAAAAACGAGTAATATATATTATCAGAGTGTCGGCGTTTGGACCCCGGGGGGTCCCTGGACCGACGAGTAAATTGTCGCCGCGTGCCCCAGCCCAGATGGGTCGGCGCGAGGCGGAACGCGAAGGGGGGAAAGCAGCCGGAGGGAGACAGGCGTGGGAGGTGGAACCCGCGGCCTTCGTGTTAGCCCCACGCCCAGGTCGGGTGCGCTTGTAGTAGGGGGTTACAAGCGTCCACGCGGGAGGGAGCGAGCGGCCTTGCGCGAGCGCCGTCCCATCCTTCCCCGCGCGGCCAACCCTCTGTAAGAGGGCTCTGGACCTCCCTTTTATAGGCGTAAGGAGAGAATCCAGGTGTACAATGAGGGGTGTAGCAGTGTGCTAACGTGTCTAGCGGAGGAGAGCTAGCGCCCTAAGTACATGCCATCGTGGCAGCCGGAGAGGTTTTGGCACCCAGTTCTTGTGGTGTCGTGGCCGTCGGAGGAGCGCTGGAGCCTGGCGGGGCTGTCGAGTTCTTGCTGACGTCCTCTTGCTTCCGTAAGGGGGCTAAGAGCCGCCGTCGTCATAGAGCATGCGGGGCGCCATCATTACTTGTTTAGCGGAGCGAGCCAGATGGGACGCCGGTCTTGTCCCCCGTAGCCTGAGTCAGCTTGGGGTAGGGTAATGATGGCGCCTCCTGTGACGTGGCCGGTCCGAGCCCTGAGTTGGGCGAGGTGGAGGCTCCTCCGGGGTCGAGGTCGAGTCTGTTTTCCAAGGCCGAGGTCGAGTCCGAGCCCCTGGGTCGGGCGAGGCGGAGACCGTCGACTGAGGCCAGGGCTGAGTCCGAGCCCTGAGGTCGGGCGAAGCGGAGTTCGTCGTCTTCCGGGGCTGAGCCTGAGTCCGAGCCCTGGGGTCGGGCGAAGCGGAGTTCGTCGTCTTCCGGGGCTGAGCCCGAGTCCGAGCCCTGGGGTCGGGCGAAGCGGAGTTCTTCGTCTTCCGGGGCTGAGCCCGAGTCCGAACCCTGGGGTCGGGCGAAGCGGAGTTCGTCGTCTTCTGGGGCTGAGCCCGAGTCCGAGCCCTGGGGTCGGGCGAAGAGGAGTTCATCATCTTCCGGGGCTGAGCCCGAGTCCGAGCCCTGGGGTCGGGCAAAGCGGAGTTCGTCGTCTTCCGGGGCTGATCCCGAGTCCGAGCCCTGGGGTCGGGCGAAGCGGAGTTCGTCGTCTTCCGGGGCTGAGCCCGAGTCCGAGCCCTGGGTCGGGCGAAGCGGAGTTCGTCGTCTTCCGGGGCTGAGCCCGAGTCCGAGCCCTGGGGTCGGGCGAAGCGGAGTTTCCTATGGCGCCTGAGGCCGGACTGGGTTGCTTACAGCCTCACTCTATCGAGTGGCACAGCAGTCGGGGCGGCGCAGGCGGTGCTGTCCCCTTGTCAGGCCGGTTAGTGGAGCGGCGAAGTGACTACGGTCACTTCGGCTCTGTCGACTGGAGGGCGCGCGTCAGGATAAAGGTGTTAGGCCACCTTTGCATTAAATTCCCCTGCGATTCGGTCGGTTGGCGCGGCGACTTGGCCAAGGTTGCTTCTTGGTGAAGACTGAGCCTCGGGCGAGCCGAAGGTGTGTCCGTTGCTGGAGGGGGTCCTCGGGCGAGACGTAAATCCTCCGGGGTCGGCTGCCCTTGCCCGAGGCTGGGCTCAGGCGAGGCGTGATCGCGTCCCTCGAATGGACCGATTCTGGACTTAATCGCACCCATCAGGCCTTTGCAGCTTTGTGCTGATGGGGGTTACCAGCTGAGATTTAGGAGTCTTGAGGGTACCCCTAATTATGGTCCCCGACAGTAGCCCCTAAGCCTTGAAGGGAGTGTTAATACTCGCTTGGAGGCTTTTGGCGCACTTTTTTGCAAGGGGACCAGCCTTTCTCGGTTGCGTTTTGTTCTGGTGGGTGCGCGCGAGCGCACCCACCGGGTGTAGCCCCCGAGGCCTCGGAGGAGTGGGTTGACTCCTTCGAGGTCTTAATGTATTTCGCAACGCTTCGGCCGGTCTGGTTGTTCCCTCATGCGAGCTGGCCGTAGCCCGGGTGCACGGTCGGGTCCCAAGTTCTCGGGCTGGTATGTTGACGCCGTCAACGGATTGGCCGGAGCCGGGTTTGCGAGAGCAGCCCCCGAGCCTCCGCACAGGGCGAGAGGACGGTCAAGGACAGACTCGTCTTTTTTATATACGCCCCTGCGTCGCCTTTCCGCAAGGAGGAGGGGGGAAGCGCCATGTTGCCCTTGGAGGGCGCCGAACATGGTGTCTCCAGTGAGCTGCTGATGGGTAATCCGAGTGGACGCCCGTGCCCCATTTGTTAGGGGTCGGCTAGAGGCCCGGAGGCGCGCTCTAAAAGTACCTGCGGGTGATCTGCCGGACCCGGTCCCCTTTTGACGGGGTCCGAGGGCTCGATGCCTCCCTCTGATGGGATTCCATTACAAGATCGTTCCCGCTGGTCTCGGAAATGTCCTAAGGTACCTCGGGAGCGTAGCCCGAGCCTTGGTTATGTATCGAACGTACCCGGGGTCATCCCTCGCTCTGTGTCTGAGGCAGCTGTGAACCCTTCGTGGGCCAGCCTATGAACCCCTGATCAGTAGTGGGCACGGAGCCCGAGTGGCCTGAGGCGACCGTTGAACCCTTCCGAGGGGCCGACCCTCGAACCTCTGACCAGTAGTGGGCGCGGAGCCCGAGCGCTCTGAGGCGGCTGTTGAACCCTTTCGAGGGGCCAGCCTTCGAACCTCTGATCAGTAGGGGGGCTCGGGGCCCGTTTCCTTCGCGGAGAAGGATCCCTTTCGGGGTATCCCCCTTTCCCGGTCCCTGTTGTAAGAGAGAGAAAGAGGAAAAAGGAAAAGGACACGAAATCGAAATGACGTGGCGTACCTTTTTTGACGCGGTCATTATGGCGAAGGCGAAGCGTCGCTCACTTCTCCTGCCAAAGGTGCCGCCTGTCCCGCCACGGAGTTAATGCGATAGGACGAGTGGTTCGCGGAGTAGCCGTTGCGCGTGTGTGGGCCGTTCGAGGAACGAGCATTTCGCTTTGAGTCTTGAATCTCGCGGCGGGTTCGGGCGACACGTTGAACAGGTCTCGCCTGGGTCTTTATATATTCGGGAGAGGGTCTGGTGACGGTTCTTTGCTCTGTTGCTTGCCTTCTCCTTAGGTTTTCGCAACCTGAGGGATTAGCCAGAGAAAGGGAAACCGCCTACCCAGTCCTTTCCGCCGCCACCTCCTCTGCTCGGTGATGGCCGACCGGGTGACCATCATTCCGCCGCGCGACCCATGGCCTTTCTCCACGGTCACGGCGGATGACCTGGAGGCCCTCGTCCTCGGGGAACCGTATTCTAAGTCTGTGGGCAAGATGGCCTTGGCCCCATAGACTAGAAAGAACGGTGTGAAGCCCGTGGCTCGGCTCGACGTTGTCCTCAGACTCCAGACCACCGAGGGGAGCTCCTTCATCCATCGCTTGCCGAACTTGTTGAGGTCGTTGTAGATCCGCGGCTTGAGCCCTTGTAGGATCATGCCGTTAGCACGCTCTACTTGCCCATTCATCATGGGGTGAGCCACGGCGGCCCAGTCCACCCGGATGTGGTGATCCTCGCAGAAGTCCAGGAACTTTCTGTCGGTGAACTAGGTGCCGTTGTCGGTGATGATGGAGTTCGGGACCCCAAAGCGATGGATGATGTTGGTGAAGAACGCCACCGCCTGTTCGGACCTGATGCTGTTTAGGGGTCGGACCTCGATCCACTTGGAGAATTTGTCGATGGCGACCAACAGGTGCGTGTAGCCCCCGGGTGCCTTCTACAAGGGGCCGACGAGGTCCAGACCCCACACAGCGAACGACCAGGTGATGGGTATGGTCTGCAGAGCCTGAGCAGGCAGGTGGGTCTGCCTCGCGTAGAACTGACACCCTTCGCAGGTGTGGTCAATTCTAGTGGCGTCGACCACCGCCGTCGGCTAGTAGAAACCTTATCAGAAGGCGTTTCCAACAAGGGCTCGAGGTGCTGTGTGATGGCCGCAAGCCCCCGAGTGTATCTCTTGTAAGAGCTCCTGGCCTTCGGCGATGGAAATGCATCGCTGGAGGATGCCCGGAGGGCTGCGGTGGTAGAGCTCCTTCTCGTCTCCCAGCAAGACGAATGACTTGGCGGGCCGCGCCAACCACCGAGCTTCGGCTCGGTCGGGGGGTAGCTCTCCTCGGTGGAGATATTGCAGGTACGGGGTCTGTCAGTTCCGATTAGGCGTGACCTCGCTCTGCTCCTCCTCGACGCGCAGTGCCTCACCCTCGGGGGCCGAGGGTACCTCGGGCTGAGCCGAGGTCACCTCGGACTGAGCCGAGGGTGCCTCGGGCTGGGCCGAGGCCTTCTCGGGCTCGGGTGTGTCGTCGGTCCTGACGGAGGGTTGATGCAGGTCTCGGGAGAATACGTCCGGGGGAACCGTTGTTTGCCCCGAGGCTATTTTAGCCAGCTCATCCGCAGTCTCGTTGTAGCGTCGGGCGATGTGGTTGAGCTCGAGCCCGTAGAACTTGTCTTCCAGGCGCCAAACCTCATCGCAGTAGGCTTCCATCTTCGGGTCGCGGCAGTGGGAGTTCTTCATGACTTGGTCGATGACGAGCTGTGAGTCACCGCGAGCGTCGAGGCGTCGGACCCCTAGCTCGATGGCGATTCGCAACCCGTTTACCAGAGCCTCGTACTCAGCCACGTTGTTGGACGCCGGGAAGTGGAGGCGTAGCACGTAGCGTAGGTGCTTCCCGAGGGGCGAGATGAAGAGCAGGCCCGCGCCTGCCCCCGTCTTCATTAGCGACCCGTCGAAAAACATGGTCCAGAGTTCCGGTTGGATCGGAGCTGCTGGGAGCTGGGTGTCGACCCATTCGGCCACAAAGTTCGCCAAGACCTGGGACTTGATGGCTTTCCGGGGGGCGAACGAGATCGTCTCGCCCATGATCTCCACCGCCCACTTTGCAATTCTACCCGAGGCCTCTCGGGACTGGATGATCTCCCCCAGGGGGAAGGATGACACCACAGTTACCGAATGAGGCTCGAAGTAGTGTCGCAACTTCCGCCGCGTCAGGATCACCACGTACAGCAGCTTCTGAATTTGTGGGTAGCGGATCTTGGTCTCGGACAGTACCTCACTGATGAAGTAGACTGGCCTCTGGACGGGCAATGCATGCCCCTCTTCTCGTCTCTCAACCACAATCGCGGCGCTAACCACCTGAGTGGTAGCGGCGACGTAGATCAAGAGGGCTTCTCCGGCAGCGGGGGGCACCAAGATGGGCGCATTCGTGAGGAGCGCCTTCAGGTTCCTGAGGGCTTCCTCGGCCTCAGGGGTCCAAGAGAAGCACTCGGCCTTCCTTAAGAGGCGGTACAGAGGCAGGCCTCTTTCGCCGAGGCGTGAGATGAAACGGCTCAGAGCCACGAGGCATCCCATGACCCTCTGTACGCCTTTCAAGTCCTTGATGGGCCCCATGCTGGTGATGGCCGCGATCTTCTCCGGGTTGGCCTCAATGCCCCGCTCGGAGACGATGAACCCCGAGAGCATGCCTCGGGGGACTCCGAAGACACACTTCTCGGGATTGAGTTTTACACCTTTCGCCTTGAGACATCGGAATGTCGCTTCAAGGTCAGAAAGGAGGTCGGAGGCTTTCCTCGTCTTGACTATGATGTCATCGACGTAGGCCTCGAGCGTTCGGCCAATGTGTTCGCCGAACACATGGTTCATGCATCGCTGGTACGTTGCACCCGCATTCCTCAAACCAAACGGCATGGTAACATAGCAGTACATGCCGAAGGGTGTGATGAAAGAAGTCGCGAGCTGGTCAGACTCTTTCATCCTGATCTGGTGATACCCTGAGTAGGCATCGAGGAAAGACAGGGTTTCGCACCTAGCAGTGGAATCCACGATTTGATCGATGCGAGGCAGAGGGTAGGGAACTTTCGGACATGCTTTGTTTAGACCAGTGTAGTCTACACACATCCGCCATTTCCCCCCTTTCTTTCTCACAAGCACAGGGTTGGCAAGCCATTCAGGATGGAATACCTCTTTGATGAACCCTGCCGCCATTAGCTTGTGGATCTCCTCGCCTATGGCTCTACGCTTTTCTTCGTCGAATCGACGCAGAGGCTGCTTCACGGGTCGGGCTCCAGCTCGGATATCCAGCGAGTGCTCGGCGACTTCCCTCGGTATGCCGGGCATGTCCGAGGGACTCCACGCGAAAACGTCGGCGTTTGCGCGGAGAAAGTCGACGAGCACTGCTTCCTATTTGGGGTCGAGCTCGGAGCCGATCCGGATCTGCTTGGAGGCGTCGTTGCGGGGGTCGAGAGGGACGGACTTAACTGTCTTCGCTGGCTCGAAGTTGCCGGCATGGCGCTTCACGTCTGGCGCCTCCCTAGAGAGGTTCTCCAGGTCGGCGATGAGGGCCTCGGATTCAGCGAGGGCCTCGGCGTACTCCACGCACTCCATGTCGCATTCGTACGCGTGTCGGTACGTGGGGCCGACGGTGATGACCCCGTTGGGGCCCGGCATCTTGAGCTTGAGGTAGGTGTAGTTGGGGATGGCCATGAACTTGGCGTAGCATGGCCTCCCCAGCACTGCGTGGTTGGTTCCTCGAAACCCGACCACTTCGAACGTGAGGGTCTCCCTTCGAAAGTTGGAGGGCGTCCCAAAGCAGACGGGTAGATCGAGTTGTCCGAGGGGTTGGATGCGCTTCCCGGGGATGATCCCGTGGAAAGGCGCAGCGCCCGTCCGGACCGAGGATAGATCGATCTGCAGGAGCCCGAGGGTCTCAGCGTAGATGATGTTGAGGCTGCTGCCTCCGTCCATGAGGACCTTGGTGAGCCTGACATTGCCGATGATGGGGTCGACAACGAGCGGGTATTTCCCCGGGCTCGGCACATGGTCGGGATGGTCGCCCTGGTCGAAGGTGATGGGCTTGTCGGACCAGTCTAGGTAGACTGGCGCCGCCACCTTTACCGAGTAGACCTCCCGACGCTCTTGCTTGCGATGCCGAGCCGAGGCGTTTGCCACTTGCCCACCGTAGATCATGAAGCAGTCGCGGACCTCGGGGAACTCTCCTGCCTTGTGATCTTCCTTCTTAGCGTCGTCGAGAGCCTTGCCACCCTCCGCGGGTGGCCCGGCCTTGTGAAAGTGGCGTCGAAGCATGGCGCACTCCTCAAGAGTGTGCTTGACGGGCCCCTGATGATAGGGGCACGGCTCCTTGAGCATCTTGTCAAAGAGGTTGGCACCTCCGGGAGGTTTCCGAGGGTTCTTGTACTCGGTAGCAGCGACAAGGTCCGCGTCGGCGGCGCCGCGTCTCGCTTGCGACTTCTTCTTGCCTTTCTTCTTGGTGCCGCGCTGAGTTGACGCCTCGGGGACATCTTCCGGTGGGCGGCCCTGGGGCTACTTGTCCTTCCGGAAGATGGCCTCAACTGCCTCCTGGCCAGAGGCGAATTTGGTGGCGATGTCCATCAGCTCGCTCGCCCTGGTGGGGGTCTTGCGACCCAGCTTGCTCACCAGGTCGCGGCAGGTGGTGCCGGCGAGGAACGCGTCGATGACATCCGAATCGGTGACGTTGGGCAGCTCGGTGCGCTGCTTCGAGAATCGCCGGATGTAGTCCCGGAGAGACTCTCCCGGCTGCTGGCGGCAGCTTCGGAGATCCCAGGAGTTTCCAGGGCGCATGTACGTGCCTTGGAAATTGCCGGCGAAGGCTTGGACCAGGTCGTCCCAGTTGGAGATCTGCCCCGGAGGCAGGTGCTCCAGCCAGGCTCGAGCGGTGTCAGAGAGGAACAGGGGGAGGTTGCGGATGATGAGATTATCATCGTCCGTTCCACCCAGTTGGCAGGCCAGCCGATAGTCCGCGAGCCACAGTTCCGGGGTTCGGAACCGGGTCGGGAACGGTGCCCGTCGTATGGCGCGGCTGAAAGCCTGCAGACCAGGTGGTTCGGGCGAAGGACTCCAATCCTCTCCGCTGTCGTAGCGTCCCCCACGCCTGGGGTGGTAGCCTCGGCGCACCCTCTCGTCGAGGTGGGCCCGACGGCTGCGGTGATGGTGCTCGTTGCCGAGGTGACCTGGGGCCGCAGGCGCTGTGTTGCACGTGCGCCCGGTGTGGACCGAGGCTTCCCGCATGAATCGGGAAGTCGCGGCACGAGGTTCCGAGGGGTACCCCTGCCTTTGGGAGGCGGAGCTCTCGGCCCATCGGACCGCAGCATCCTCCAGGAGGTTCTTGAGCTCTCCTTGGATACGCCACCCCTCGGTGGTTGATGGCTCCGGCATCGCGAGGAGAAGTATTGCCGCTGCGGCCAGGTTTTGGCCAACTCCACTAGAAACCGGTGGCGGCCTTACCCTGACGTCGTCGGTGATGCGGTGCTGGATGCCCTGGGGGAGATGACGCGCTTCCCGGCCGGAGGTTGGCCCACCCATTCCTGCCCGATGTCCCGGCGGATCAGCTCAAGTGTTCCTGCTCCCTCGTCGAGCCTGGCCTGCATCTCGCGGATTTGCTCGAGCTGTGGGTCATGACCCCCCACCGGGACGGGGACCACAGCTAGCTCCCGAAGGATGTCAACGCGAGGCACGGGCCTAGGGGGATCACCGTTCTCCGGTATACCAAGATGGTTGCCTTCGCCGGGACCCCCTAGATCGACGTGGAAACATTCGCGACTTGGGCCGCAGTCCTCGTCGCCGAGGCTGCGGCTACCGTCGGAACAGTCGGAAAGGCAGTAGTCGCATGCGGTCATGAAGTCCCGCACGACACTGGGGTTACCAAGTCCAGAGAAATCCCAACAGAGGTCGGGCTCGCCATCTTCCTCGGACCCTAAGGGCCCGTAGGTCGAGACGGCCGTCAGTCGGTCCCAGGGTGACCGCACACGATACCCCAGAGGGTTTGGACTCGCCTCTATGAGAATGTCCACCGCAGCGGAGTCGCTCGGTGGGTCGAGGCTGAATCCAAAAGGCGCGAGATGGGAATCGGTCGGTACCTCTTGGTCGACGGGCGGTGGCGAAGTCACGTCGGGGACTGACTGCACCGTCGTCTCAGGTACAAGGGTGACGCCCAGCAAGTCCTTCGCGAGCGTGCTGGCGTCGTCCGTTTGCTTGAGGTTGGTGTGTTGTGGGGAGACGGCGCTCGTCTTCGTCTCAAACGCGAGGCCGATGCCCAACGCGCTCTCCGTTGGGGCGCCGGCGCCGTCGACTCGCTCGACAGCCGACGAGGTGCTGCCTCCTGCTTGGCCTTGGTTGCCCCACCTCCTCCTCCGTCGGTGGGGGAGGGGACGGGACAAGCCCGAATGTCATCCTTCCTCCACGTGGGGAAGGCGTCGTCGATTTCCCCGCTGGCTGGCGGGTTGTCGACCGCCATTGTCGCTGTCGCGTGGCGAGGGAAGGAGTATCATGTCGTAGCTGCCGTCGAGGGACATGAACTCAAGACTCCCGAAACGGAGCACCGTCCCGGGCTGGAGAGGTTGCTGGAGACTGCCCATCTGGAGCTTGACGGGAAGCTGTTCGTCAACACGCAGCAGGCCCCTACCTGGCGCGCCAACTGTCGGCGTTTCGACCACGGGGGGTCCCTGGACCGACGAGTAAAATGTCGCCGCGTGCCCCAGCCCAGATGGGTCGGCGCGAGGCGGAACGCGAAGGGGGGAAAGCAGCCGGAGGGAGACAGGCGTGGGAGGTGGAACCCGTGGCCTTCGTGTTAGCCCCGCGCCCAGGTCGGGTGCGCTTGCAGTAGGGGGTTACAAGCGTCCACGCGGGAGGGAGCGAGCGGCCTTGCGCGAGCGCCGTCCCGTCCTTCCCCGCGCGGCCAACCCTCTGTAAGAGGGCCCTAGACCTCCCTTTTATAGGCGTAAGGAGAGGATCCAGGTGTACAATGGGGGGTGTAGCAGTGTGCTAACGTGTCTAGCGGAGGAGAGCTAGCGCCCTAAGTACATGCCATCGTGGCAGTCGGAGAGGTTTTGGCACCCAGTTCTTGTGGTGTCGTGGCCGTCGGAGGAGCGCTGGAGCCTGGCGGAAGGACAGCTGTCGGGGCTGTCGAGTCCTTGCTGACGTTCTCTTGCTTCCGTAAGGGGGTTGAGAGCCGCCGTCGTCATAGAGCATGCGAGGCGCCATCATTACTTGTTTAGCGGAGCGAGCTAGATGGGACGCCAGTCTTGTCCCCCGTAGCCTGAGTCAGCTTAGGGTAGGGTAATGATGGCGCCTCCTGTGACGTGGCCGGTCCGAGCCCTGAGTTGGGCGAGGTGGAGGCTCCTCCGAGGTCGAGGTCGAGTCTGTTTTCCAAGGCCGAGGTCGAGTCCGAGCCCCTGGGTCGGGTGAGGCGGAGACCGTCGGCTGAGGCCAGGGCTGAGTCCGAGCCCTAGGGTCGGGCGAAGCGGAGTTCGTCGTCTTCCGGGGCTGAGCCCGAGTCCGAGCCCTGGGGTCGGGCGAAGCGGAGTTCGTCGTCTTCCGGGGCTGAGCCCGAGTCCGAGCCCTGGGGTCGGGCGAAGCGGAGTTCTTCGTCTTTCGGGGCTGAGCCCGAGTCCGAGCCCTGGGGTCGGGCGAAGCGGAGTTCGTCGTCTTCCGGGGCTGAGCCCGAGTCCGAGCCCTGGGGTCGGGCGAAGAGGAGTTCATCGTCTTCCGGGGCTAAGCCCGAGTCCGAGCCCTGGGGTCGAAGCGGAGTTCGTCGTCTTCCGGGGCTGATCCCGAGTCCGAGCCCTGGGGTCGGGCGAAGCGGAGTTCGTCGTCTTCCGGGGCTGAGCCCGAGTCCGAGCCCTGGGGTCGGGTGAAGCGGAGTTCGTCGTCTTCCGGGGCTGAGCCCGAGTCCGAGCCCTGGGGTCGGGCGAAGCGGAGTTTCCTATGGCGCCTGAGGCCGGACTGGGTTGCTGACAGCCTCACTCTGTCGAGTGGCACAGCAGTCGGGGCGGCGCAGGCGGCGCTGTCCCCTTGTCAGGCCGGTCAGTGGAGCGTCGAAATGACTACGGTCACTTCGGCTCTGTCGACTGGAGGGCGCGCGTCAGGATAAAGGTGTCAGGCCACCTTTGCATTAAATGCCCCTGCGATTCGGTCGGTTGGCGCGGCGACTTGGCCAAGGTTGCTTCTTGGTGAAGACTGAGCCTCGGGCGAGCCGAAGGTGTGTCCGTTGCTGGAGGGGGTCCTCGGGCGAGACGTAAATCCTCCGGGGTCGGCTGCCCTTGCCCGAGGCTGGGCTCGGGCGAGGCGTGATCGCGTCCCTCGAATGGACCGATTCTGGACTTAATCGCACCCATCAGGCCTTTGCAGCTTTGTGCTGATGGGGGTTACCAGCTGAGATTTAGGAGTGTTGAGGGTACCCCTAATTATGGTCCCCGACACAGAGATATTAATATCTCATAAATTATTTGCTAACAACCAATACAAAACTAAACTTATGATCCAGAGCGTCTCTTCCTCTCTCTCGGTTGTTCAATCACACATCGCCGATGACGTTTTCTTTCTCGTCCTTCTCTCCTGGCCTCGGTTGTTTTAGCCCTGAGAATTACAAAAGCGTATAGTTGGGGTTAATATATGACGATAACAGTAAGGACAAAGAGGAAGCGCTCGTGATGGTCGGTTGGTTCCGCGTACAAAAGATAAGACTTATCTTATCTAGTTATTAGGTGAGATGTCATGGGGAACACATATAAGATATAATATTTAGCTTATTTAGTTGTTAGCGTGAAAAAAATAGATCTACACGCTTTGTGTGTAACACATAAAGTATAAAACTCGTGCTGTAAACTATTATTATATATTTTATTTTCAATGCATAATACATGGATCCTACTAATTATTAGTGGTGCGTGGGTGGAGCGCTAGTGGGGTCGGGTTGCGTTGTATGCGCACACACTAGAACTACAGCATGCGGTTGTGCGGCGAGCACGTTGTTTTGTATTGTTTGAACTTTGAACCACCACCATGTGCGCACTGCGCTCACTAATTAACTTGCTTGCAGTTGCGTGCTCCTTAGATTTTCTTAGCTTTCGTTTTCTTATGTTTTGTGCCGGGATTGATGTGACCAGCCTGCCTGTTTAATTCAGTGCCAGCCAGAGTGTGCCGAAGGACGATATTTGAAAGGGAAAACGAATGTGGTCTCCCTCGTTTCGCAATCAGTGGTGTAGTCGCGTAGCGTAGCGTAGACAAGGAGTCTGGACATGGGCCGTGGCTTTCTAAAGTTTGTATAAACATATAAATAATTACTTTTAATTTCTAAGTAGTTATGTATATAAAACAATGATTGTTTCAATAAATACTGTTTATTTCTTTGTTTGCACGTATGATGAAATCATAAATTTAAACTGAAATTTGACACTCATGTACTATATATAATCTATTAAATATTGTTTATAACCTCCTCTATAAATAATCCTGGCTACCTCCATGTTCAATGTGTATTAGGGCCCACATGATTAACTTTTTTCAAGTAATAGATTACTTTATCTTTTATTATTTATAAGTCGATCACTACGGTAATTTATAACATTTTAAAATAGTAAAATTGATATTAAATTAGCTATATTAGAGTAGTTTAACCTGTTTGGATCCTCCTTGTTCCAATGGCTAATAATTAGCAGGCAAATAATTAGACATGTTAAGTTTAAAGTCTTGCTAATAGATGTATTTTTTCTCTTTTTATGATCTATTCACACCTAATAGCAAGGTCAAATAGCTAATGGAAAAATAATTTCTCAGCTCTCCGACAAATAATTAGTCAATTTATTAGTCACCTCGTTTAGAGTCTAAGGTGTTAAAATTAGCCGGCAAACTGTTTACCAGATAGATCCAAACACAAATAGGCCATAAGAATACCAACTTATGGACACGGTGGCACGACACCTTAGTTGTCATGTAACCATTGCCATTGTTAGGGTGATTGGCTGCTTGTCTGTTGCTTAGGTTAAATGACATTACTCGGCTTAGAGCATCTCCAAGAGACTAGTCAAATGGCTCGTCAAGCCAAATTTTGGCTACTCAATAGCAAAATAACTAGCTATTTGACTCGTGAAGCTATTCGACTCTCTAAATTGGTTCACTCACTAGCCAAACTTGGCTAGCCAAACTAGATACATAGTCTGTTGGAGTGAGATGCTAGATATAGAGTGTACATTTATGAAAAGATAAATAGAGAGTCAAAAATGAAGAGTCTCTTGGAGATGCTCTTACAAGTTTCCATAGCTACTCAGACATTCACGTCGGATGTATATGCCTGAGTGTTTATAGAGAGAGATTTATCTATATGTTTACGAGCACTGTGCGTCTGCACGTACTGGTAGTAAAAAGTAATGGCCAATTAAAACCCCACTACAACCTTGAGATGGTGGAACAGTTTTCTAAGTGCAAGAAACAACAAAGAAACATCGTGGTAAAACGCTAAACCCTAAAATTGAAATTAAAACAAATAAGCTAGGATTGGTAATGACTATGCACTAGAATGATGTGGTTGACATGGATCGAGGGTGATGGATAGTGTGGTCAGTAGTATGGTCAGTTGCTGGCATGACAGACAATAAGAACTGAATACATTGGACCAGCCTAAAAATCTCTACTACTATGAAGAACCTAAGGGGGTAGGCTGTCTCCCTGGTTTTGCGGTTCTGCCTCCCATCAATCTGTACCATCGGTACCATCCAATGGCCCACGTGCATCCCTCGCCCCCGCAACCCAGCTCAACCCTAGCTCGCTCCCTTCGTAGTCGCATCTTCCTGCTTCGTTCTTCTCGCACAGCAACTGCTCCCTCCACTCCCGAGACTGTGGCCCGACGTCGCGCTGCTCCCGAGACCGCGCCCCAATGCCGCGGAACGTCCTCACCGATGCGCCGACGTGCCCCCCGAGCCCACTTCCCGACGCCACCCTCACACAACCTGCCCTCGGTCACCCTTTAGACGGGGCGACACAAGTCTGGAGAAGGGTCTGGAAACCAGCGTGAGTCCACCCGTGAGTCCACCGCGAATCCACACGATCGATGTTGTCCTCCCGCTCGTTTCGCCGTCGACCATTCGCTAGTGGTTGAGTGCGACGGGGTTGGTGGCTAGGTCGTGCGATGCAAAATCGAATCTAGAGCAGCAGAGCAAGGCTGGTCCAAGTGGCCTACCGGTGTTGTGACCTGCGTGCGTGGTCGTACGCCTGGCCGCTGTGCCGCTAGCTGCGACGGGTGGGTGGCTGGCGGTGTTGCATGGCAGACCCGACGCCCATACAACCTCCAGGGCTTGCTTCCTCCCCATGGCGTGGATCTGGATGGTCCTCATGGCAGAGGAGGAAGAGGCGCCATAGTAGTTCCCGAAGACATCGTCGACATCGCTCACCACCTCAATTGGCGATGGCGACGACAGCCCCCACCACTGCCCATGCTAACGGTGACGCAGACCTCACTGTTTTCAAGCAGTTCGAGCGGATGGTGCGTTGGCTTCTGCATGCCTCGTGTCTTCGGATACGTTGCTGAGCTCAGCATTAGTTGGTGATGGTTTTGGTTTGCCGTCTTAAAGAATCCTATAATTATTTGCTTCCATGGTTTTGGTTCGTAGGAGAGGAAGGCGGAGATACGCAATGGAGCTATAGAGGATGGTCCACCGTAGATGGAGGCGGAGATATTTGCTTCCCTGGTTTTGGTTTGCAATAGGTGCCTCATTGTTTCCTCGGATTTTTGCTTTTGTTGCCTTTGCTCCATCAAATATGAGGTTTTTGATCAATCCCGGTGCTCTGGTGTCGTTGCTTTTCAGGTCCAGGTAAGCTGCAATGGCGAACCTGTCTAACGACTTTGTGTAAAATTCACTTTTTTATACGATGGTTATTGCATATATATATTACTAAAATGGCAGATTCAGTTTGTTCGTTGACTCAGGACAGCCCAACGATGTTGTCCTCAGCACCGCCACCTCCATCTGGCTGCCTGTCCCGGCGACCATGTCTTCGCCTTTGGCTGTGACAAGAATGCTCGCTTCCAGGTACACGCTGTCGCTCATCCGGACCATGGAGTCTAGACGGTCACCACCCGCGGCCGCATCACGCTCGTCATTTAACACTCATGCCTTGAATGGTTTCTTTGCCATTGTTGTGGCCATAGTGGGACGTCTTGTCGCACAACAATCAGGTTCAGGAGGTATCGCGCATCCCCAATGGCTCCAACCCCGGCAACTGCATCTCCCTGCTAAGGGTGAGCAACCCATCAATCATTTCTTGCTCCTCCGTCATCCATTAAACGCGCATTGTGATGTTGAGTTAATCTCTCTAGACATGTCTATCGTTGGCAATCTTGACAATGGCGATGATGAATTGATGGTGGCGTGCAATGTCATAGGGCCTGAACATGAACCAGAATAGCATGCTAATCCTTCAGGAGAGCTGACAAACTTGTACTGCACAAGGCTTCTGAAGTTCACATCAATAATGTTCTAAAAATGGTCATTTCATAGGAGCAATTGCAGAAGGTACTTGATGCTAGAATTAGTATTAAAGTATGGTCACTACAGATAGCAACATGAAAATTTTGCATTACACGTACTGCACCTATTGGTTTCCATGCTAACTTTTTCCCAATTTATGACTTCTCATAGTGCAGGTCCATCTCCGCATATGGCATTGGTTTTCTACTGTTATCTGGGCACTGCATTGCTATTGCTTTAGTGGACAAATCGAAGCTAAAGTAAGTGTTTTTCTTGTTGCTGTTACTAGAGTGATATGTAGCTCCTTTTGCTTCACTCTTTCTCCTTGAACTTTAAATTTCATATAAACAAAGTTGAATTTGGCTATAAAATTGGTTACTGTTAGCTTATAGTTATTTCAAGAGTGTTGTGTGACAGCACTGGGAGTTTAAAAGCTCAACTTTTATACTGGTTGCTTTACTCCCAGCTTTTCAAGAGTGTCATCTTTTGAAGCAGTTGTGGAGATATTATATGAGAATAGTATACAGTTCTTGAAATTTACTTGGGATTTTTTTTGTTTCATATGACAAACATATATACATGCATCCATGTGTGCGTGTACTACAAGTAAGCAAAATTTAGTTTACTTAGGTGAAAAATCATTTGGTTTTCAATAGAACAAGTGGCCTTATAGTGTTTTGAAGGTTGAGGTACCGACATAACATAATAAATACCATAATCTCGAAGGAAGTTTACCTTGCAGGAGTGATCATGATGTACAACATCACAATGAGGAGTCAGACTACATGGGTAAGTAGCATTATGCAATTTCCACATTATTGTGAGGCGAATGGTGCGTTTTTCGGTGGTTTTCATTATTTGCTTGTCTTATATTACAAGCTTGTTTCTTTTTTGCAAGGATAGCTAAATTACTATGAACATGTGTATAATTCACATCCCATGTCTTGTTTTTCTTGTATGGTAGAAACATGGAGTTCTATTCTCCATGTTTTCCTTTTTCCCACATATATTCATTAAATCTATACTAATATAAAGCGAAACTTTGTTCACTCCATTCGTGTGTTACCCCTCTCCACTCCCTGCTTAAACGGTAAAAATAAATTAAAATTATGCATAAGTGAATATTTGAACCACGATCGTTCGCTCTAAACAGATTCACACCCACGTAGCCAGCAGAACATACATATTTTTTATGTTTTATAATATATACTCAAACATAATATAAGATTTAAAAAATAGGGGGAAAAGAAGTTGTAGCAAAGCATGGGCACTTGTAGATGCAGACCTCTTCACACAAAGTGTTTTTGCCATTATATCATGTAGTCTTTTGGACATTTTGACATGAGGTGTTTTAGCCATTCGGTCATAGGCAACAACTATACTGGGTTTTGGCTTCTCCGAGATAAGTACTCCCTGTACATATTCTCTTCCATAGACCAATACTTTATCAACCTCCACTATCTTGGCCTCTACACCAGTTGCCAAGAGTAAGCTAGATGAATCTTGTGACAAATTGTTTCGCCGAGGGTACTTGAAACATCGTGGTCTATTACAGACATTTCAAGGTTACAAGGCATTTTACTTCCTGGTTGATACTGCAAGGCATTTTACTTCTTGGTTGATAAAACATACCATGCCCATCCTTGAGTCCTCTCTCGCATGTACCAATGTAACTTGCTCCTGATGCATATTTACAAAAAATCATACAAGTAGATGCTCGTGCATTGCTATAGTTTTTATATATCATACAAGGGAAAATATAGCTTGTGGGTCTCCAGCTTCACACAATTTTGTAGGACTTTGCACTTCATGTACAGGAAGATCCTACCAAATCTAATAGTGATACTAAAAACATAGGTTACATTTTTTTAAAACTCCATTCTTGTGTTAGTATGGCCTCATTTTGTTGATTAGTCTACATATCATTTCAATTACTTACCAGGAAGGTCCAAGTTTCCAGCAGATGAAGATGCTCATAGTGTTGGTGACTGTGTAAAGGTACCCATGCAATTGCAGATTCATATTTTTTTGATGCTCTATATATCATGAATAATTGATGATTGTTTCTCACTAATTGTATTGTTTGGGATGCCTCTTCAACATGCTCTACGAGAGCTGCCATCATCCTATGCTCCTGGTTCTTGCAGTACAACATTATTGAAAGCGCTTCACAAGTACTATAAGTTTATAATTAGTTTAAGTTAGTTATACTTGATTATTTATATGTTTTGTGATGTGGTGCGAGTATTATATGCCTTAAATCTCCTTATAGATGGTGTGTTGTGGCTGATGATTGTATAGGAATTTTCTTGTTTTGTACTATAAAGAGGTAAACAACCATACAAGTGATGATTTGGTTGTTTGCGGTCAGCCTATGAAATCTTTATAATCAATTACTTCGTGCTTGTTAAGGTTAAACATTTGGTAGGGTGCATGTATGTTTGTCTAAAAATTCTTAATATATATTTTGCTATGGTTTGTAAACATACTGCAGTAGAAATAAGCAGTCAAAGTTCATGTCAAAACAGTGCTCTTGTGACTACAGGGAGTAGTTCATACAAAATACCACACCTGTAATTCATAAAAAATAATGGAAAAGGGAGCACTATGTGTGTTTTTTTGGGTATAAACATAGAGATCATAAGGCAAATCTCTTCAGAGTCCAACTTGGGTGTGGCTGATGGAAGCACCAAATTTGTTTGGTACACACCGGAAGCTGTTTGGAACCCAACATAGGTGTGGTCGTCTAGCTTCACACATATTTTAGGACTTGGGTATCCGATCGCTAGCCAAATATAACTAGCAGAATTTGCACATAAGAATTTCTCTTTGTTGTTGGATCATGTTGGGTTCATCTAAGGCTTATGAAATTTGTTTGAGTAAAACTTTAGTAGTGGTGTTGCATCCTAAGAATTCAGATGATTATTATGTATGTATCCAAGAGCCCAGGACTATTCATGCATTCATTTTCTTTCAATGTTTACTATGTGGTTTACTGTTCGTACCTTGTTTGACTTGCTTAGGCCTAGAGACTAAGAATGCTAGGATAAATGTTGTGTTCAGCTATATCTGAGACATTTCTTGAGCCCAACCAGAGGTAGATATAGATGTTGTCTTTTCATTTAATTTTTTGGGTGGATAAAACTACATGTATGTGTCATGTGTATAATGTACACACCAAGGTTCCTCCAATTTTATAGTTTGATTGGTTATTGAAAGTATGATTATGTAATTAGATTTCACATTTGCTTCAATGTTAATATGCTAACCCTGGTTTGGGTCCTTGACTTGTTTTCGACCTTCTTGTGAAGCTGCCAAGCAATATTATAATTTGTTCACAACAAATGATTCTTTTTTGAGGAATCCATAGCAGATGATTCTGACCATAATGTTTGCTTGTTAAGGCTAGAGCCATACTACTATGAAGAACCTAAGGGGTAGGCTACCTCTACATTCTGCTTCCTGCGTAGATGTCCCATGCCCAGCTAAAAACTAAAAAAGTAGGTTGCGAGGGAATTCAAACCCGCACCCCTCAGGCAAAAGCGAACATCAGTTAACGCTACCCCACAAGTGTGTTTGTGTCTGCTGGTACATCTACTTCATCTCGACTCGGTTCAGCACATACCTTGCGGACCACCCAGGTCCACTTCTTGCTCGGTAGCCCATAGCATAATCCACAGAGCTCTGTCTTCTGTAGGAAATCGCAAGACTTCCTCTCTGTGGCATAAAGAGCCCTAGTCCTCTAGGACTCAAATGTGATACAATTACTAGTCTTAGGAGGCGAGTAAACACATTTATGCATCAGATGATTCCAGATCTGCTTAAACGAGACAAACCTATGAAGGTGGCGATCAACTTTAAGAGTTGGTCCACAACTCAGGACATATCATTAGAGTGAGACTGAAGCAGCCCGATACGCAGTGAAGCAAATCAGTAGTCCAACAGCCACATATAAGGATGGGAACAGGCGTAACTCTTACCCGATTAGCGATCTCCTTCTTTAAAAAACAACAAATAAGCAAGGGTGAGTACTTACGTACTCAACAGCCCACCTTCACCCATGGAATGGGGAAATTAGATATAATGCATGGAGTATGTGGAGCTCAGGATATTTTGCAGAAAGAGCAATGTTTGATGCAGGGTTATTTTGTAAAACATTTTATATTTTTCAAAGTGCATCCTCTCCCAAAGGAGCAAGAAGTTTTTCAATATAGAACAAAATCCCCTGGACTAAACCATCTAGGTATCTCAGCAGTTTCCCACTGGTTTTCATTTTCAAAAATAGCTACTGGACTTCCCGTCCACCATAGCTCACGGCTCAACCGCCGGACCTTTTAAAACCACTTTTCAAAAGCATTTTTGGAAAACAAAACGCTAATTGTCAAATCCATGCCATGACTCATCCATATCCGTGGACACAGACTATTCGAATAGGTTTTTAACTCTACGCAGAGGTGTACACTTTACCCACTAGTCCGGTTTCTGCAATCTCACTGTCATGAAATCCGAATGCCGAAACTCTTTCCTTCCTTGCATGTCCTTACCTTAGCGATTATACCGGAAGGAACAAGGCCACCACCATGTTCAAACCGGACAAAACATTCCCCTTCCTTATCCTCCCGGTGCGCCCCAGCCGTCATAACCCTGGGGTTCAGACCGTGCAAGTTCAGATTGAGCGACTGCCCATACAGTCTCGAGTGGTTGCACTTGATAAGAGTATAGGTAAGGAGTGATGACAAACTGGCCCTTAGGAGAGAGGGACAATCCTTTATGCTCACACCTAACCCAGCTGAGCCATCACCTTAGGCCCTCCCCTAAACTAGAGAGTCCCTGATCATCCCACTCAAGGGTGATAAGGGTGACAACCCTTCATCATACCCATTTTGAAAAACATTTTCTTTTGAAAACTCACACCTTTTCTCAAATCATTTGTAACAAAGATGTCAAGGAGTATAAAGATTAATTGTGGCAAAGTTCTAAGGCTGGGTGGCCATAATAACTTGTCTCTTAGCAGCAAAATCATATCATGCATAAAATAACAGGCTGAGGGTTGTGGTTGAAAAAGCATAGGTAATTTATGCATCAAAGGGATCCAGTGAGCTTGCTGTTGCTTTAACTGGCGAAAGGGTGAGAGCTCATGGAACTGGCTTCTGGCTCCACCGTCTGGCGTAGACTTGCAGATCCGGCCTTCACGAGACGGCACGAACGCTCCGATAACTATGTAGCATGAACAAGCAAACATACATACCAGCAAGTATATCAACAAATATTTAGTATAGTGGTCAGAATGGCGATATATGAATGTGTAGAGTCTTGAGCAGAATCTGTGTCATGTGGTGTTGTGATATTACTGGTGGTGGAGTGGAGGTGCTTATCAGGAGGGTGGATTGGAGGCGAAGCGACACTATGCGTGTAGCCGGTAGAGCGGAGTAACTGAGTGGGTGGGTGTTTGCCTTGGTTGAGGGTGTTGAGTGTGTGGAGAGGGAGAGGGTAACTAGGTCTATTTATAGCTGGGTGTATGTGGTGTAGTACAGTAGAGTTTACTGTTGGTGAGAATAGTGACGAATGAATCGTCTGAGTTAGTCTGAATAGGGAAATTATAGGCAGAATATGGGACAAGATCATTTTTGGAGTTTTCTGGAATATGAACCATGCTTAAGGGATGACATGGTTGGATAGGGAATAATTTGATAAGAATTTAGAAACAAGAATTATTTGAATCTGAGTTTGGAAGCCTGGTTCGAAAGAATCTCAAAGTTAAGCGTGCTCAACTTGGAGAAATCTGGGATGGGTGACTAGATGGGAAGTTCTTACTAGAAGGAAAATCACAGTCACTGGAGTTCGTATGACTAGAATATTTGTCTAGCAGGTCTTAGGTGAGCTGGACAGCATGATGGATGAGCAGTTGAAATTTGGGGTGATCGGATGATAGATGAATAGTAACGATGAAATGGCAACGATAAATATCATCGATGAATAGTAATAATGAATAGTAACAATGATGAATAGTAATGATATATAGTAACGACGAATAGTAATGGTGAATAGTAATAGGAAATAGTAATGGTGAATAGTTCGTATGAACGATCGATGAACGATGAATAGTGACTACGAATGAACGATGAATAGGGACTATGAACGAATGGTGAACGATGCATAGGGACTATGAACGATGAATAGGGACTATGAACGAACGATGAACGATGAATAGGAACTATGAACGAACGGACGGACGATCGAATGATCGGACGCACGAATGATCAGAATTTTGGCAGCATAACGGCTGAACAAAGATTATTTGGACGAACGAACGGACGAACGATCGAATGATCGGACGAATGAACGAATGAACCATGAACGATCGGACGAAGAAACTAAGAACAGGTGGACGAACGATGGAATGAACGACCGAACGATCGTTGTGCTTGTGTTGTGCTTACATGGGAGTGGGAGTGGGGGGAGAGAAAGTTGCCATGAAAAGGCTTGGGGTGGCTTGAGGGGAGGCCCTTGCCCCTCTATTTATAGGCAAGGTGGGGGGTTAGGGGGAGGAGGCGAGGATTAGTGGGAGGATGCGAGGATTAGTGGGAGATAAGTATGTATTAATCTTGTATAAGTGAGGTTAGCTTGCAGAGCTCACTATATGACACCGAAGGCGTACATATACATATGAGCTTGGGGAAAATTATGGAGAAAATATTTGTAGGGACTTTAAAAATGGTTCTGAAGGTATTTATCAAGAGGAAAATATTTGGAGAAATATCAGTGGAATACTTGGGCAGTATTTCTAGAAAGAATTTGAGGGGGATTACTGGGGAAATATTTGTAGGATATTTTGACGAGGATTTTGGAGAGGATATAGACCACTATATTTTATTTGTTGAGATCAACTCACAAACAAACATTTTGAAATGAAATTTAAAATTCATTTTGAATGTAGAGCGAGTTTGAGAAATTTTCAAGATTTGAATTTTGGGGTGCTACAGATCTACCCCACTTAAAATGAATCTCGTCCTCGAGATTCGGCTTAGAAGGGTTATGGGTATAGCTTTACTTCAGCTACATATCTTCACTTTGCAAACTCTTCAAGGAGATGGAGCTTCAACAAAATCTAGCCTTTGAGGAGCATCCAGTTGCCGATTGCAAACATTGATTTTCGCTACTCAAAGATCATCTTTAGGCTTCTAGCTTTCGCTTGGCAGCTAGCTTATTGAAGAAGCATCGATGCCAACATGCAAACCTTCGTCATACAAACTTATTCACATGGATTCCTTCCTTGACTGGTCTTCTGGTGCTTCATCAACAAAACTTGGGTGACCATTTCTCATCCAGAAACTTATAAGCTTCAATGATTCGGTCCTCCACAAGCTTGCTATAGGCCTTCTTCTTTTTCTCCATAGCAGGAACCTTATTGGAATGCTACCCCACTTAAAAAGAATGAGGGTAGGACTCTTGAATCTCGGGGATTTGAACTCCTTGAAGTACCTCATAACAAGGGTGTTACGGGTCCTTATTCTGCTATTACTGCTTGAGCAGACTGCGGAGAGATGACTGACATAGAATTGATTTTGGGAGAACCTTCTTCTTATCTTCTCTTCGCTATTTTCTTTTCACTTTTCAGTGCCTCTTTCTTTCTCTTTGCTCTTCCCACTGGAGGATTCTATCAAAGAGTATTACCATCATACAGAGGAGAAAACCAAAGACTATGAACCATGTACAACAGTCTTTAACCCAAGAATCACCAAGCATTGTGATCTTAGGGGCGAGGGAGTGGAAAATGGAGTTGTTTGCTATTTGGCCGAGGGGATTTTATCGGGAGTGTTTTGCTTTGAGCGAGATGGGGATTGAGGGAGCTAGTGGGGGGGGGGGGTTATAGGCGAGCGGCACTGATGGTGGTGCTCGGGGGGGGGGGGGGGTGTGGTGTGGTGGTGATGGAGCAGGTGCCACGCTGCAGCAGGTGCAACAGAGGGGAGGGGGCCTATTGCCGACGATGATGGTGGCGGTGGGTGCGCTGCAAAGGGGCGTGGGGCGGTGGTAGTGCGTCTAGAGGCAGGCACGCGTGCGAGGGGCATGGGTGAGTGGTGGGGTCAATGACTCTGATGTTTGTGGTCTCTAGTTTCAAGAATCTTTGCCTCTGTGTATGGTAATAACTTCTTTTGTCCTCTTTTTCTGTTTACTTTGACTCAGGGGCAGGCACGCGTGCGAGGGGCATGGGTGAGTGGTGGGGTCAATGACTCTGATGTTTGTGGTCTCTAGTTTCAAGAATCTTTGCCTCTGTGTATGGTAATAACTTCTTTTGTCCTCTTTTTCTGTTTACTTTGACTCAGGGGCAGTGCTTTGATTCTCATGGTCGGTCCTTTTGGCTGAGCGGCTGGACAAGTTCCTTTTGTAGCTTATTCCAGGTTTCAAGGGTAAGCTTCCCGGTATCTTCTTGGGTAAGGCGCTTTTCTCTTGAGATGGGTTAAGGGGAGAATGGAAGCATAAGGTGAGGATTAGCTCTAACTTGTTATCTATGTTTTAGAGAAAACCTTTCTTAAAAAGAAAGAAAACACACAAGCTCAGCAATGATAAGCACAAACAAATCAAATGTTTTGAATAGGGGAAGAATAGAGTTTTTCCAAAGCACGGACTACTCGGATTCGGGGGCTAAGCATAACTACCATTGCTCGGTTCCTGAACTGAGAACTATGCTTAAATGCGACTTATAAGCACTAACGTTAAGGCATCACATATGCACTCAAAAGAGGGCAAACATCAAGCGAAATTCATTTTGAAATGCCCTAGGGGGCCACACAAATAGAGTTTTGCAAAACACGGGTCTACACGATTACCTCTCATACATACAGGGCTCTAGCCAAAGTGAAGAAAAACTTCACTACCCAATGCATGCAGAGGACTGGGCATAACTAACTTTAGACTAGACAGCTTCTCTTTTGGCGAGGCTGGCACACAACTTCAATCTGAGACATCTCCTAGATGGGTCAAGAAGGAGCTGATGTTGATGACTTCTTCTGGCGGTGACTGAGATGGCAAGATGGGGTTGAACTCTTCTTCAAGCGGGACTGACTCTTGTAGCTCCTCAGAGGGCGGCGGTGCTAGTGGGGTGCTTGCGGCTTCTTCCTTGACCTCAAGGGAGGGTGCTGGAATCTTCTTCATGGTGAGGGGCTCAAACAACTCTAGCGGGGGATCTTGGGAGAACTTGAGGTGCTTTTTCTTATCCATAGCCTGAGGGGAGACTGGCATTCCTTCCAAGACTATGGCTCCTTCCAGGAGTTCCCAAGCCTTCTTCTCTCCTCTGATAGAGACCAGGTGGCCTTCAAGAATCTAGGAATCTTTAGCTCTCATGGGTTGAACTGGGTTGGATGAAGCGGGCTCTTGGATCCTCAGGGCTCTACGTTGGTTGTGGGTGACCAAGTACGCATCCATCAACTTCTGGACATGCTCATCCTTGGCTTACTTCAGGGCTTCAACAACAATGACTTCATGACTTTCCAAGGCAAGCATGGGCTTGAGCTGAGGTGAGATCCACATGGAGCTGACAGTTATGCTTCTCTACATATTCTGCATGGGCAATCATCTGATGGTGGTGCTGAGCCAAGAAATCATACTGTGCATCCAGGGTGAGCAGGTATGCAATGAGGTACATGACTGTGGGGTCGTCCTCAAGCAGCTGTTGCCCTTCCAATGCATGCATCCTGGCCATCCAAACGGGACGGTCTCTCTGAAAGGGCAGAAAGAATCTGAGCGGGGTGTCGGCCATTTCTTCTTCATAAATCTGACACAGGGCCCTCAATGCCTTGCGAGCGACGACTTGGGAGGTGTCTTTGAATCTGTGCCCCGCAGTAGTGACACTCCATTCCACATGGTGCGGACTGGATCCAATGTATACAGTCACGACACACTTTTCTGTGCCATGCTCGACGAATCCACGACCATCATACTCTAGATGGCTCATGATTCCGAGGTGAACTGTGCATGCTCTCAGCAACTTGGGGAAACCATCTTCATTCTGGTAAAAGCTGGATTGACAGCGAACCTCCATCTGACTTCTGAGAGAAGGAAAGGGGAAAACATTTTTGAAATGGAGGGATGAGAGCAAGAATTTTTTAAAGAAAATAGTTTTGACTCAAAAACTTTTGGATCAAGCCTAAGGGTTACGTCTTGCGGCCAACCTAATAGCTCTGATACCACCTGAAGCGCCCCAGTCCTCTAGAACTCAAATGTGATACAATTACTAGTCCCAGGAGGCTAGTAAACACATTTATACATCAGATTATTCCAGATCTGCTTAAACGAGACAAACCTATGATGGTGGCGATCAACTTTAAGAGTTGGTCCACAACTCAGGACATATCATCAGAGTGGGGCTGAAGCAGCCCGATATATGCAGCGAAGCAAATCAGCGGTCCAACAGCCACATGCAAGGTTGGGAACAGCCGTAACTCTTACCCGATCAGCGATCTCCTTCTCTGAAAAACAACAAATAAGCAAGGGTGAGTACTTACGTACTCAGCAGCCCACCTTCACCCATGGAATGGTGAAATCAGATATAATGCATGGAGTATGTGGAGCTCAGGATATTTTGCAGAAAGAGCAATATTTGATGCAGGGTTATTTTGTAAAACATTTTATATTTTTCAAAGCGCATCCTCTACCAAAGGAGCAGGAAGTTTTTCAATATAGAACAAAATCCCCTAGACTAAACCATCTAGGTATGTCAGCAGTTTCCCACTGGTTTTCATTTTCAAAAATAGCTACTGGACTTCCCGTCCACCATAGCTCATGGCTCAACCGCCAGACCTTTTAAAACCACTTTTCAAAAGCATTTTTGGAAAACAAAACGCTAATTGTCAAATCCATGCCATGACTCATCCATATCCATGGACACGGACTATTCGAATAGGTTTTTAACTCTGCGCAGAGGTGTACACTTTACCCACTAGTCCAATTTCTGCAATCTCACTGTCATGAGATCCGAATGCCGAAACTCTTTCCTTCCTTGCACGTCCTTACCTTAGCGATTATACCGGAAGGAACAAGGCCACCACCAAGTCTAAACCGGACAAAACATTCCCCTTCCTTATCCTCCTGGTGCTCCCAGCCGTCATAACCCTGGGGTTCGGACCGTGCAAGTTCAGATTAAGATACTGCCCATACAGTCTCGAGTGGTTGCACTTGATAAGAGTATAAGTAAGGAGTGATGACAAACCGGTCCTTAGGCGAGAGGGACAATCCTTCATGCTCACACCTAACCCGTCTGAGCCATCACCTTAGCCCTCCCCTAAACCAGGGAGTCCCTGATCATCCCACTCAAGGGTGATAAGAGTGACAACCCTTCATCATACCCATTTTGAAAAACATTTTCTTTTGAAAACTCACACCTTTTATCAAATCATTTGTAACAAAAATGTCAAGGAGTATAAAGATTAATTGCGATAAAGTTCTAAGGCTAGATAATAACTTGTCTCTTAGCAGCAAAATCATATCATGCATAAAATAACAGGCTGAGAGTTGTGGTTGAAAAAATATAAGTAATTTATGCATCAAAGGGATCCAGTGAGCTTGTCGTTGCTTCAACTAGTGAAAAGGTGAGAGCTCGCGGAACTGGCTTCTTGCTCCACCGTCTGGCGTAGACTTGTAGATCCGGCCTTCATGAGATGGCACGAACGCTCCGATAACTATGCAGCATGAATAAGCAAACATACATACCAGCAAGTATATCAACAAATATTTAGTATAGTGGTCAGAATGATGATATATGAATGTGTAGAGTCTTGAGCAGAATCTGTGTCATGTGGTGTTGTGATATTACTGGTGGTGGAGTGGAGGTGCTTACTAGGAGGGTGGATTGGAGGCGAAGCGACACTATGCGTGTAGCCGGCAGAGCAGAGTAACTGAGTGGGTGGGTGTATGCCTTGGCTGAGGGTGTTGAGTGTGTGGAGAGGGAGAGGGTAACTAGGTCTATTTATAGCTTGGTGTATGTGGTGTAGTACAATAGAGTTTACTGTTGGTGAGAATAGTGACAAATGAATCGTCTGAGTTAGTCTGAATAGGGAAATTATAGGCAGAATATGGGACAAGATCATTTTGGGATTTTTCTGGAATATGAACCATGCTTAAGGGATGATATGGTTGGATAGGGAATAACTTGATAAGAATTTAGAAACAAGAATTATTGGAATATGAGTTTGGAAGCCTGGTTCGAAAGAATCTCAAAGTTAAGCATGCTCAACTTGGAGAAATCTGGGATGGGTGACCAGATGAGAAGTTCTTACTGGAAGGAAAATCACAGTTATCAGAGTTCGTATGACTGGAATGTTTGTGTGGCAGGTCTTAGGTGAGTTGGACAACATGATGGATGAGCAGTTGAAATTTAGGGTGATCGGATGATCGATGAATAGCAACAATGAATAGTAACGGTGAAATAGCAACAATAAATATCATCGATGAACAGTAACAATGAATAGTAACGGTGATGAATAGTAACGTTGTTGAATAGTAATGATATATAGTAACAGTGAACAATAATTGTGAATAGTTAAAGCTTGACACAGTTAAGCTTGAGTCATTCCTTCTACAGAGAATTATTGATGCCCAAAGAAGTGATAAGGGTATGAAGCACATTCATGAGAAAATAGAAGCCGGCAAAGCTAATTGCTTCAGAAAAGATGACCATGGGATAATATGGTTTAATGATCGCATAGTTGTGCCTAAAGATGCTGAAGTCCGCCAACAGATCTTGGATGAAGCTCATCTTAGTTGGTATTCCATTCATCCCAGAAGTACTAAGATGTATCAAGATTTAAAGCAACACTACTGGTGGACAAAAATGAAAATTGAGATTGCACACTATGTGGCAAGATGTGACACCTACAGACGTGTCAAAGCAATACATCTAAAGACCGCTGGACCATTGCAATCCTTGCCCATCCCAACTTGGAAATGGGAGGATATTAGTATGGACTTTATTGTGGGATTACCCAAGACGGCCAAAGGCTTTGACTCTATTTGGGTCATAATTGATAGACTTACAAAAATAGCTCATTTTTTACCAGTCAAGACATATTATCCGGTCATTACCTATGCCTAGATATATATATTGCTCGCATTCTCAGTTTACATGGGATTCCAAAGACAATAGTGTTGAACCGCAGACCACAATTTGTATCTAAATTTTGGGAAGAGCTTCACAAGTCTTTGGGTACTAAGTTGCTCCACAGTTCGGCCTATCATCCTCAAACAAGTGGACAAACTGAGAGGATAAATCAAATACTTGAAGACATGTTGCGGGCATGTGTCCTAGAGTTTCCGCAAAAATGGGATGATTGTCTGCCATTGGCGGAATTTTCTTATAATAACAGCTATCAAGAGAACATTAAGATGGCACCATTCGAAGCATTGTATGGATGACTGTGCCGGACACCCTTAAATTTGTCAGAGCCCGGAGAAAGGTGGTTTTCAGGCCCGACATGGTTAAAGAGACGGAAGAAAAAGTCCAACGGATCATACACAACTTGAAAGAGGCACAAGCTCAGCAAAAGAATTATGCGGATAAGCGACATCAACCTTTGGTCTTTCAAGTTAATGACCATGTGTATCTGAAAGTATCACCAATGAAGGGTGTGAACCGTTTTGGGGTAAAAGGAAAATTGGCACCCCGGTATATTGGCCCGTTTCTTATTCTTGAACGATATGGACCAGTGGCATACCGACTTCAACTGCCAGAAGCATTGTATGCTGTGCATAATGTGTTCCATGTATCTCAATTGAAGAAGTGCCTTCGGGTTCCTGATCGAACCATCCATGTGTAGATGTTACCTTGGAATCAGACTTAACTTATTCAGAACATCCCATTCGAGTTTTGGATCAGAAGGATAGGGTCACCCAAAAAAGGACTCTTAAATTCTATAATGTACAATGGAACCAACATACTGAAGATGAAGCTACCTGGGAGACTCAAGACTTCTTCGAAAAGAATTTTCCTAGGTTCTTAGCTTCATGTAACCTATAAGATATGTACATTTGATTGTAAAGGTGAAATAAACCCCATACCATCCCCTGCTCTGTAAGACAAATAAGGAAATACAGATGTGACGTGTTTCCTTTTCCATTACTTACCCTAGGACCTTAAATCTTGGGACGAGATTCTTTTATGGGGGGAAGGATGTAACACCCCTGGTGTTACTGGCACTAAAACTTGAGCATAACATCATGTGCATTGACATTTCATGTGTTTGTCACACCTAGAATGCATTCACTAGGTAAAATTTTCAAATAAGTTGTGATGATAGGACTTGAAGAGTGCTTAACCTTAGGGTAGGGTACTTGACCCTAGGATTAGGACCTATGGGTTAAAGTGAAGCTAAAAGTAGTAAAAATTTCAAAATCCATTAGGAATGTTCATAAGATATCAAGAACGTTGGGTTTGAGTGGCACAAAAACCCTAAAGTACTCAAAACCCTAAAAGAAGCCCTAGAAAACCCTAATTGGAACCCTAGGGGGTAGATGTAAATTCTAGGCACTATTGGATCAAAGTGCAAATAACAATGTGATAAAACATCACAAACCAAGTAACTTTCATATTGAAAGATTCTCAAGTAATGTGGAGGAATTTGGACTTATTTGCAAAAGTACCCCATGAATTTCACTTGAATAGGGTCAACTTTGGAGCTCTATATCTCTAAATCCATAAGGATTTTGCCCTAAGTCAACACATCAAATTGGTAGAGCCATGATAGGAGTACAACTTTGCTTAAGTGACTAAGCCCTGATGTTATATAAAAATTGAAGATAAGCTGGCCTGAAGATGAGCTGTCAGTCAACACTAATGACTGAATTATGGCTACCAGTGACCTTGGCAGGACTTTGAGGATGAATTCAAGTAGGATCCAGTGATTGTTCGGGTATGGTTACTATAACAAAATTAAAGTGGGATTATAGGACAACAACTTTGTTTCAGAAGGATTGACAAGTTGCCACATAGAAATCGGAGATCAAAGCCTTGCAAATTGCTTTGTTAGGCACTCTAAATGGGGTTTCCCATTGTACAGTAGACTGAAAGAGATATTCAAATGCATCACCCCTCACCGCCAGTGACCCTCGCGCCGTGATCCGCGCTGGTACTACGATTCGTGCTCTCTGGCAAGGAGATAATCGCGACGGAGTAAAGATCTTGGCACCGGATAGGCTCGGACCCAGTCACTGGTGGGTTCACCGTACCCACTTGACCTACGGCTGGTCGAGATGGCTCTCGCCAGCGTTGGCCGCTTACCAACCGTATGGCACGTGCCTAGTAGCTGTAACACGTCGCAATGAACCCTTGCAGTAAGCCTGTCCATCGCCGGAGGCCTTGTCACGATGAAAGCCACGATTGCCTGCGCTAGTACCTTTCCCCTCTCTCCAGCCGCCAGTGCAACTTCTCAAAATTAGCCGCCACCGTTCTCGGACACTATAAATTGAGGGCGTCGCTAGCTCCGTTAGGTTTTCACGAAGCCAGAGCACCCGCCCCTGCCTCCAATTAGCCACCATAGCGCCTTAATTTCTTTCTTCCCCCAATTCGGTTCTCCATGCCGCCGTGAGCCATCGCGTCGTGGACTGCCGTCTCTAGGTCCGTTCATACCCTCCTTACCCTCGTTTCAGCACCCTTATGTGCTATGGATGCTTATCATCCCAGCCAATTGAACTAGACCACGTTAGATCACCGAGAACACCTCGGGTTGTCCTAGGTTTGCGCCATCACCGTGGACAGAGAGATTTTGAGCCAGAACTTCGTAATTGGTAGAGGGATTAGGGTCGCCCGGGGTAGAATTTGGTGTCGACCAAGTAAGAAGCTTAGCCTTTGCATATTCCGGCTGGTACAGGCTCGTCGGAGGCATGCTCATCGTCGTCCCCCATCGTAGACCTGGCGCTGCAAAGAAATAGAATTGCAGGGGCCTAACTGTGAATGTCAGAGACACCGATAAATAGTGCGTGGGTTTCTTTACCGGTTATTTGAATGACCAGGGTCCTCTGCACAAAATAGACATCGTGGGCGCGTGCGGGCGCATTTCTCTTGGACGTGGGCCTAATCGGGCTAGATAGGGCCCGTTACTATTCATTCTTTTTCCTTTTCTTTTTCTACCAGACTTAGGGAATTTATAGGAAATTATAGAAAAACAATAAAATCATGAGACCAATTTTACTAGACTCCTAAATTCCTCTAGTATTTAATAAAATTAGTTCCAAGATTTTTAGTCCAAACCAGGAATTATTTAGTATTTAAGAAGGCCTAAACCTCGACTTTTGGAATTTTAGAAATTATTTAATAACTCAAAAAATCATGAAACTTTTTAGGTAAACTTAATATGATAATTTGAGTCCTTGGGTAAAGTTTGACATGTTTCGGACATTGTTTGGTCCCAAAACCCCAAAACCCTAGTTTCTTAGATTGAAACTGCCTAACCCTACTAAGGAGTTAACCTAGAAGACCCTAGTAACTTAGATGTACCGTGAAGGAAAGTTGTATTCAAGATATAACTTGAAGTATCTCTATTATGATTGCATATTCATAGCATCACATGAGCATTCATGTATATGTATGGTTATGTATGGAAAACAAGGAAGAAGTAGTTGTTGAAGAAGAAGAAGTTGCACCACCAACTGAAAATCCACCTACCAGGAATTGTTTTTATTTTGATATCTGTGAAACAGTTCCTGAATCCCCTACAACACAAGGCAAGCCCCAGTGCATTTACCTTTCCTTGTGATTTTAAAACTCTTTATCACTTGAACGATGCATTAGGTGATTGGAGTTGAGTGTTATACAATTGTTGCATTTCCTTCCTTGAAGTTGACTACCATTCCTTGATTACCTATTTTATTAAAAAGGTTTTCTGATGCTTAGTTTTGCTTTAGAAAACAAAAGTGTTTTGGTTTTAACAAAAGATGCTGCTTCAGATGGAATGGGATGTTTTCAAAAATAAAACTTGATGGTGGATCCATCATGGCCGTGATGGGTTCAACATCGGACAAGATGTACCTCTGCCAGGTACCAAACTTTGGGATTGTAAATCATAAAGATGAGACTGAGCGGGTGACTTGCACGAGAAGGAAGTCTCGGTGTAGTGTCTCCGTCTGAGTCGATTAAGGACCGTACCGATGTAGGCTTGATGATCGAGGACCTTTTAACTAGCCACATGCCTTGTCATGGGTAAGCTTTGCCTCAGGCAGACTAATACCAGAAAGGCCAACACACAATGGGAGTGGAGAGATGGCGAGAGTAGCGTGTATCCTCCATAGAAAGAGGCTGGACGGTGGTGTATCTGTGCTCTCGGTTGGCGTGAACCCGATCTGGTCTTAAGAAACCCAGTGGCGAGTTGACATATGCAAGGGTTAAGTGCTACATATGTCGTGTGGGTGGAGATCCCTAGCTGGGTATTAATGATTCAGATTGCCGTTACTTCTCGGACATGAAGACTTGGTCACTAACTTACACATAGCAATCCTGTAAAGAAAAAGGGTGATAAAAGACGGCTAGTGCAGGCCAAGTGCTTAAACTAGGGTAGAAAGAACTCTAGTTACAGGTAATGACTTAACTTGATAATAAAACTGGATTTTTAAGGATCCACTATTAGTAAGCATTTCTGCAAATAGAGTCTTGCTTCTTGAATAGCCTTACCTTGACTCCCTCAAGCTAGCATATCCTTGAGAGTCTTTTCTTTGTCGGTAAGACTTGTGAAAGTACACTCCGTACTCAGGGTTTTCGAACCCATGTTGTTGTAGGTGAGTAAACAACAGAGTTTTGCTATTTCTGTTCAAAGGTGGTACCCAAGGATGAGCCCAGCAGTGAAGTCGATCGCGGGAGGATGTTGGCCTCCCACTTTGAAAACAATAAACTTGTATGCGGGAGGGTGTTTTGCCTCCCTGGTCTATAATAATAATACTTATGCACTCTTAGTACCTGGTATTGTAACAATAAACGATGAATAGGGACTATGAACGAATGATGAATAGGGACTATGAACGAACGATGAACGATGAATAGGAACTATGAACGAACGGACGAACGATCGGACGAACGAACGATCGAAATTTCGGCAGCATAACGGCTGAACAAAGATTATTTGGAGGAACAAACGGACGAACGAACCATGAACGATCGGACAAACGAACAAAGAAACTAAGAATAGGTGGACGAACGATCTGTTAGACTGTTGTAATTATAGTATGTGTAATTATAATAGTCAATCCTTGATTAGTGGCATGTACGCCTGTGTGGTGGTCTATTTATGTACCGATGTACATTTAGATGGAATACAATCAATATTCTCATATTCTTACATGGTATTAGAGGGACAGTGTACTACGTGCAGCCCTCTGGTTTGCAGATTCCTCATTTCTAGGCCTGGTTTGTCGGCTCAACAAGTCTCTGTATGGACTGAAGCAGGCTCCTCGTGTTTGGCATCACTGGTTCGCTTCATATCTCTCTTCCATTGGATTTGTTGAAACCAAGTCGGACAGTTCGTTATTTATTTATTGCCGAGGGTCAGACACCGCCTATTTGTTGCTCTATGTGGATGACATCGTTCTCACTGCCTCTTCTGCCAAGTTCCTCCGCCATGTTATTGGGGCTCTTCAGCGTGAGTTTGCTATGACGGACATGGGCCAGCTTCATTATTTTTTGGGTATTTCTGTGACACGCTCTGCAGATGGTCTGTTTCTCTCCCAACGGCAGTACATTCAGGATATTTTAGAGCGCCGGGATGAGTGCGTGCAAGCCATGCAGCACGCCTGTGGATCTCCACTCCAAATTATCTGCAGATGGACCTCCTGTTGGTGACGCTACTCAGCACCGCAGCCTGGCAGGCGCTCTATAGTATTTGACTTTCACCCGTCCAGACATTGCCTTTGCTGTTCAGCAGATTTGTCTCTATATGCATGATCCTTGGGAGCCACACCTTGCAGCTCTCAAGCGCATCTTGCGATACCTACAGGGCACTATGTCATTTGGACTGACTATGCGCCGGTCTTCCCCTACGGAGCTCGTTGTCTACACAGATGCCGACTGGGCTGGATGTCCCGATACTCGCCGATCGACCTCCAGATATGCAGTGTTCCTCGGAGACAACCTGGTGTCATGGTCTTCCAAGCGCCAGCACACGGTCTCTCGATCCAGCGCCGAGGCAGAATACCGTGCTGTGGCGAACGGTGTTGCCGAAGCTACTTGGTTACATCAGTTACTCCTTGAGCTTCGCCACATACCTCGCCGTGCCACCCTGGTATATTGTGACAACGTTAGTGCCGTATATCTCTCTAGCAATCTAGTGTAACATCAGCGGACGAAGCATGTTGAGATCAATCTCCATTTTGTTTGAGAGAAGGTCGCCCTCGGTCATGTTTGAGTACTTCATGTTCCTATGACATCACAGTATGCCGACATCTTCACCAAGGGTCTCCCCACCTCATTGTACTAGGAGTTTCGGTCTAGCCTGACCGTTAGCGATGCTCCCGATTAGACTGCGGGGGAGTGTTAGACTGCTGTAATTATAATATGTATAATTATAGTAGTCAATCCTTGATTAGTGGCATGTACGCCTGTGTGGTGGCCTATTTATGTACCGATGTACATTGAGATGGAATACAATCAATATTCTCATATTCTTACACGATTGAATGAACGACCGAACGATCCTTGTGCTTATGTTGTGCTTGTGTGGGAGTGGGGGGGGAGAGAGTTGCCATGAAATGGCTTGGGGTGGCTTGAGGGAAGGCCCTTGCCCCTCTATTTATAGGCAAGGTGGGGGGGTTAGGGGGAGGAGGCGAGGATTAGTGGGAGGATGCGAGGATTAGTGGGAGATAAGCATGCATTAGTCTTGTATAAGTGAGATTAGCTTGCAGAGCTCACTATATGACACCGGAGGCGTACTTATACGTATGAGCATGGGGAAAATTATGGAGAAAATATTTATAGGGACTTTAAAAATGATTCTAAAGGTATTTATCAAGAGGAAAATATTTGGAGAAATATCGGTGGAATACTTGGGCAGTATTTCTGGAAAGAATTTGAGGGGGATCACTGGGGAAATATTTGTAGGATATTTTGAGGAGGATTTTGGAGAGAATATAGACCACTATATTTTATTTGTTGAGATCAACTCACAAACAAACATTTTGAAATTAAATTTAAAATTCATTTTGAATTTTGAGCGAGTTTGAGAAATTTTCAAGATTTGAATTTTCGGGGTGCTACATGGCGGCAACCTCCATCTCCACGGAACCTCATGCCGCAACCGCTCAGCTCCACTCCACAAGTTGTCTCCCCACAACCACGACATCCACTTCTCTCGGTTCAGCGTACAAGATGAAGATATATGGATGCACGTCTCGGTTCCCCTCCTGCCTTCTCCCACTCTGTTCACCTCCTCCACTTTGCTGAGATTAAACCTTCTAGAGCCGGAGGACTTTCCCACAAACCTTTCCTCCAACGGCACAGCTGCCGACCAGAGCCCAAGCGGTGGATTCCGGAGAGTGGTGCCAGTTCATCTGTGATGGCGAGGTCCGCTCTTCCACACCTCCTTCGTCCACTTTTGTTACTCTGCCTCAACTACTTAGGATCCATTATAGCAAGGACTTCCCCGGATACCCCTTCCTGCATCCCCTTCAAAAAAAACTTTGTGTTGGAGATAGTGTCCCCAAATATTGTGGTGGGTTCTAGCGTTTCCTTGCCTTTGGGCCCAAATTGAAGTGATAGATTTGAGCTCTGAACCTCCCGCCGCACCCCCAAGTTCTCAATATTGTATTTTCACAATTGCTCAGATCCAGAATTCAGTTCCCTTATTGCTGCCCCTCAAGGAATGGTTCTTCCTATGCTTCATGAGCTTAGTTTATATTTCTTTCTACTGTGTATATGTGTTGTGGGATTACATAGGCATTCGTTTACACAGTTTTTTGAATCTACACAATAAAAGATTAGTCTGCCTCTTGTTTTTCAGTCATATGACTAATGAGATTAAATTGTATTGCTTTTTTGACAGCTATAATTGCATAGGATGGGTATGCCTTGATAGAATCATTTTTTACCTTCAATACAGACCCTATTGCTCACATTACTATCATTAACAACATGAGATGATTATGGCTAAAAATTTATGTCATTAAGTGAACCTCAGATTGAGTTCCTAAATTCCAGCAATGTATTTTATCATAGTGCTTCTACATCTCAATGTATCTTATCATTACATATTAACTCCGTAGCAACGCACGGACATCCACCTAGTAAATATAAATGAAGCCTATGACTGAGTCCCGCAGATCACACATATGGTTGCTGATACGCAAAAGGCACAACAAAATCATACTATCCATGCCTCTAGCAGCTTGCACATGCAATTGTGCAAAGTGCACAACTTCCCCCTACATCGTGCATATTGGCGAGCTGCAACCGGGCACAAAATACTATGCTTCATCAATATAGTTGCTTTTGCTGTCATACCTACAACCTCGATATTCGTGCGCTGCACGACCACATGCACAACGGCTACTAAATATGTGTAATGCTATTATTTAGTTTAAGTATCCACAACCATGAGCTATAGATGTCCAAATGGGTGGGCCGTGCCGGTCTGGCCCGAGCACGGCTAGGCCCAGCACAGATTAAGACCGTGCCAGCCCGGCCTAGATTAGCTAGCGGGCCGTGGCGTGCCAGCCCACGGGCCCCAAGCGAGGCCCAAGCACGACTCGCTAGGTTAATAATCTTGCCGGGCCGGCCCATGGCTCGACAGGCCTAATGGGCCCATAACAATATATGACGTTTAAATGATAAAAATATCCTAAAAGTATGCATTTTTTAGGGTTTAAACCATATTTATTAGCTCTAAACATTTATTTACACCCACATAACCAACAAAAACACATGTTTCTTGTGTTTTATACTCTATATTCAAGTACTCCCTCCGGTGCAGTAAAAGAAGTCATCCTGCGCGTGACCGAGCGTGCACAAAAAGAAGTCATAGCGCGCGTGGGTCTGGAATTTGGACGTTATTGCCCCTAGTAATTGCACAAAAAAAGATGCATTTAAGAGGAATCGAACTTGAGACCTACAGTCTAAAATGCCTTGGAGCTGCTGCAGCAACCAATCAAGCCTGATTGTTTTAGTGACGTTAATGCACTCATATCCCTATTTAATAGGGGCAAACAGGGAAAACTCTATGATAATTAATCACTCCTTGGTATGCACAATCATGTCCTAAACGACTACTTTTACTGCACTGGAGGGAGTATAATATATGTATTTATATGAAAAAATGGAAAAAATAAAATCGGGCCGTGCCGGGCCTAGCCCGTCGTGCCACGGCTTTGGCCCAGGCATGGCCCGGTGACCAGGCCGGGCCGACATGGGCCTGGTTCAATACGTGCTGTGTCGGGTTCGTGCCAGGTTTCGGGCCGCCCGACAAGCCCGGTCCGTTTGGACATCTATACCACGAGCTACTTGACTCAGTGTATCTACTCTCACTTTGCAGCTCACACTGACCATTCCTAGGATCAGGGGCGAAGCCAACAAAAAAATAACCCTGTTGCACACACACTACCAAATATAAATGATACTATATAATTTAAAAGGAAATATATGATAAATTTAAAATATATATTAACATAATTTTAACATAATTTTATTTTACAGACTCTCACGCTCGCGTCGCTCCCACGAGGCGCGATACGGGCGGCTCCCAAGCCCGCCGCCGCTTTCCCTCTCTTCCTCTCTCCTGCCACGCCGCCGCCGGAGCTGGCCGCCGGCATGGCCGTCTAGCCGGCAGGGAGGGTGGCGGCGAGGCTCTCTTCTTCGCGTTGGTGGCGCGCTCCGCAGCAGGCTGGCAAGCCACCCCTCGTGCGGCTGCATGGAGTTGGCTGGGTGGCTGCTGCGGCTGTGGCGGCGCCGGCTGGTGCCTGCGCAGGTGCAGGGGACGACGGCTGGGGTCGCTGGCCCGTGGCCCAGGCGGTCGGATCCGGTGCTCGGGGGCCAGATCTATGTCGACCGGATCTGCCTCAACTGCTGGCAGTTGGTGCGGTGGCGGCCAGTGGCGGTTGCGGTGGCGGTAGTTGGTTGGGGCTTGTGCAGGTGCTGTGGGGTGGCGCTCTCTTCTTTGCCACCTCTCCCCTCACGTCCTTACGCGCCGCTCGCTCCGCGGGCGACACGAGTGGCGACTCCGCCACCATGGCCTCCTCGTGGGTTCGGTGAGGCCTTGTTTGGAGCTACGGTCGTCAGATCTGGCTCTCCGGTGGTGGTGTGTGGCAACAACAAGTGGGCAGCAGTGGCCCCGACGGCGACTGCGGGGTTTGTACGTCAGGGCGGCGGAGGTAGCTTGCTTTTGTCCTGGGGCCTCGCTTGGCATCGTGCTGGGGTTTTCTTGGGCGAAAGCCTTGGCGACGGCGACGCCCCTGGGCGCCGCTTCCCCTGTTGAGGGCGTCGTGCTTTCCTGCACTGTCTTACATGGGCGAAAGCCCCGTCCATTTCAGACCGGCGACGGTGGCGTCCTCGACGTCACTCCCTTCCTGAAGGCGTCGCTACTACTGACGGGGGCAGGACAGAGGATCAAAGTTTTGGAAGTCTCACTGGTGAAGAATCGGAGCTGTCTCGAGTGGGGTGTCTCGTGCTTGGCAACGACGGCGCACCACATTCTTCCTCCTCTTGGGCCAATGTTTGTAGTCGTCGTCATTTTTCATTTAGCCTTGTGCTGCCTATCTTTTGGAGTTGGAGCTGCTCGTCACTTATGTTGAGCTCGGCAACGATGACTCAGGATGTGTACTGTGTGGGGGGTTGCTGTTGTCTAGGTTGTCTGTATGCCCTGTGTAGGTTTTGGGTCCGGTTTCCCTTAAAACTGGATCAATTCCTTTCTTTTTAATTGAGAGACAGAGCTCCTGCCATTACGTTTAAAAAAAATAATTTTATTTTACACGGGTGTCTGTGCACCAAGGACACACCAAGGACAGCTAACCTAGCTTCGTCCCAGGCCAGGATAGCGACATCAGGTCCATGTGACCCTGCGAGAGGGGGAGAAGGCTAGTGGTTTGGCCATTATTTTTGTATCTTGATATTATCTTGCCATTAATGGAGTATTTAGTTTTAGAGCCTAAAGTTTATTACGTGTCACATTGAATGTGTGGATGTCAAATATAAGTATTAAATATAGTGTATTATAAAAATAATTATATATAAAGACTAAAAAAGAGACAAATTTTAAGAATAATTAATCTATGATTAAAAAATATTTACTATAATATCACATTAACGAATCTTAAATTAATTAGATTTAATAGATTGGTCTTATCATTTAGTTTCTATCTATATAATAAGTTGTAATTAAATTATATTTAATACTTACAACTAACATCTAAATATCTAATGTGATAGGTGCTGAGGGAAACAAACAGGCCCTAAGACGGGATCCAATATGACTCGATATCGATGGGAGACATCGCCTCTGGACTGATCGGTACCGACTGATCTAGTCTATAAGGAAAATGGATCCCGAGCCATTTGGCATAATGAGTTTTGGTGTTTGATTATTAACACAACCTGTGAACTAATGTATTTGCTAGTATTTGTGTTTGTAGTTCATAGGATGCTAAAGTAACTTGGACCAAGACATTGAGGAAAGCAACACCTCAAAAGAAGACATTATGAAGATCAAGTGAAGTCCAAGAGAAGAAAGGAGTCTTGCCTGCAGACTGTCTGTGCGAGGAGCATCGGACTGTCCGGTGCACCAGGAACAGTAGCCCTAACGGCTAGTTCCAGGTGGCACTATGGAGAGAAGACCACCGGACTGTCTGGTGCGAAAAGTGAAAGTCACCTAGAGGGGGGTGAATAGGCGAAACCTGAAAAATTTACAACTTTAAACACACACTACAAGTCAGGGTTAGCGTTAGAATTAAATTCAAGTCCGGGAGAGAGAGGGGAAAACAAATTAAACAAGAATCAAGCGAGTAGACATGGTGATTTGTTTTACCGATGTTCGGTTCCAAAGAAGTCCCCATTAAGGAGGTCACAAAGATCGGGTCTATTTCAACCCTTTCCCTCTCTCAAACGGTCACTTAGACCGAGTGAGCCTACTCCTTAATCAATCAGATCACTAGGACCCCAGAAGGAACACCACACGCTTAGGTGTCTCTTGCTTTGATTACAAGTCACTTGAGAGCAAGAATGAGAAAGAAGAAAGGCAATCCAAGAAACAAGAGCGCAAAAGAACACGAACACTCTCTCTCACAAGTCACTAAATATTTGAGTTGGATTCTAGGCTTGGAGAGGGTTTAATCTTTGGAAATGTGTCTTGGAGTGAATGCACTAGCTCTTGTATTAAATGTGATCTCTGAAAAACTTGGATTCCAAAGGTTGTGGTGGTTGGAGGGTATTTATAGCCCCCAACCACCTTGGTAGCCGTTGGCCGAGGTTGCTGGCGATGGGCGCACTGGACAGTCTGGTGCGCTATCGGACATGTACTATTCCTTGTCCGGTACGCCGCCACGTCACTCAACCATTAGGTTTCGGAGCTCGGTCGACCGTTGGAGCTTTGTCCTCTTGTGGCACCGGACAGTCCGGTGCCACACCGGACAGTTCGGTGCCCCTCTGACTTTGCTGCTCTAACTTCTGCGTGGAACTGTTGCTCACTGTAGCACTTTGCAGAGTCGACCATTGGCGCTGGATAGCCGTTGCCCACAGACTCACCAGGTAGTCCGGTGGTACACTGGACAGTCCTGTGAATTATAGCGGAGTGCACCCTGGAATTCCCGAGAGTGGCTGGTTGGCATCTGTACGGTCCTGGTGCACCAGACACTGTCCAGTGGCACACCGGACAGTCCGGTGCGCCAATTTTCAGCACACTCAAGTTCTTTGCTCCGTTTCAAATTGAGTCCCTAACTTGATTTCTTTCTTGGTTTGTGTTGAACCTTATGCATCTGTAATAGATGAATTCTAGAACAAACTAGTTAGTCCACATGTTTGCGTTGGTCATCAACCATCAAAATTAATTATGGTTAACCCTATTTCCCTTTCAATCTCCCTCTTTTTGGTGATTGATGTCAACACAAACCAAAGCAAATATAAAGTGCAGAATTGTAACTAGTTTGCATTTATGATGAATGTGCATAGGTTACTTGGAGTAAAACCAATATGAAAGTCTTACTAAGAATAAGAGTGAATGGATTGGCTTTCTTTTATTTGACATTTTGGACCACATTTGCACAACTTGTTTGTTTTTTGCAAATCTTTTGTAAAATCTTTTCAAAGTCTTTTTGCAAATAGTCAAATGTATAGGAATAGGATTGCAAGAAGCATTTTTAGGATTTTGAAGATTCTCACCCTGTTTCAAATGCTTTTCATTTGACTAAACAAAAGTGTTGGAGACTTGTTCTCAAATGCTATGAATTAAGAACAAGGCAACACGAGAATGTTAACTATAAATGCCCTTCGTCCGCTGAAACATTATTTCCCCAAGGATTTAATGAGCTTCGGACGAAGGTCAAGAGTACAATATTACGAAGATTTATCTTCGTAATATTTTACTCGCAAAACAACAAATAATGAGAAATGGCATATAAAAGTATAAAATATATTCACATGTTTTATTATATGACCATATGAATATCAGAATATAACGTTTGAATACAATTATACCTTCGTCTTGGCGGAAAGTAACAATTCAAGCGTAATGAGCCAGTAATCACAAGATTGCGTGAACAGCGCCGACGTACTGTTCACCTATTTATAGACACAGGATGCAACCTGAGTAAAATTACATTTAAACCCTTTACAATTGATTACAGTAATGGCGCAAACATCATGGGCTTTTGAGTCAATCCATCTTTAAGTCGGTTCAGCCCTTCGTCTTAAGATTTATCATTGTGCCGAAGCTCTTTTAAGTGATAGCTTCGGCGCTTGCTCCTGAGAGTGTCTGCCAAAGGTATTCTCTTTCTTTAGGATCTTCGGCTACGAAGCACACCCCCAACAGTAGCCCCTTCGCGGTGCTAGATCATTTTTCGTAACGAGCTTGATCCGTGAAAAAATCTTTTATGCTTCGGGATGCCGAAGATCCGAAAACACCTTCCCTGAGCTCGTTGGCGAGAAACGATTAAAATATTCCATGCTCGAGGTGGCTCCCTCTTGCAGCAGTTACGCGCGCCCTGGCGATTCACTGTCTCGAACCCTATGGCCCACCGTTCAGCGAGTGCGGGTGACTGTTTATTCGGTGCGGGAGTCTTTGACGATTCACCTTCTCACCTGCGACACTATATAAACAGACGGGTAGGTGTGAAGTTACCACATCATTCATTGCTATTGCACTGTTTTGCTGCCAAAATTTTAATCATAGCCGAAGCTTATTCATCGTGCTCAGACGAAACCCCACTTTTGAATCTGCTTCATCACAAAAGGAAGAGCTTCGGGAAAATCAGACAAGTCAACAACGAAAAATTTCAAGAAAGACATAATTAGATGGCCAGAGTTCGCTCCATTGCTAGGGTTGATCACGAGGGAGATGAGACTGAAGCTGTTGAGACCGTTCCGACTTCCGAAGCTATGAAGCGGTCTAGGCTGGCAACATCGGAGGACGTCCCTGTCACCGGGGCAGAACAAGTTGATGTTGAGGAGACCGATTCTGAAGATGATTATAGCAGCGCTGTGCCGAGCAAACCCAGCCACCTTGATTTTAGAAAATCCACAGTCTCCAAAGGTGACCTACCTAAAATGCTGAAATTGGGGTACTTCAATGAAGAGAATAAAAAGCTGGTTCGCTTTGGTGGAGAGGAAACTATTCCAAAGCCGGAAAAAGATGAAATAGTAGTTTTTAAGAGTTTCTTCAAAGTTGGTTTGAGATTTCCCTTGAATAAGATGATTGCTGATGTGCTGAAGAAGTTTGGGATCTACTTCCATTAGCTAACTCCTAACGCTATCGTTAGGCTTAGCGTTTACATTTGGGCTCTCCAAAGCCAAGGGGTGGAACCGTTTGCCGAAGGTTTCTGCCGAGTACATGAACTGCATTACCAAACCAAGGCTAGGAAAGATGGATTGCATGAAAACTTCGGTTGCTACAATTTTGCCTACCGGAAGACTACAAAATTTCATGTGATCAGCTACCGAAGCAAGTGGCCGGCAGGTTAGAAATCGGAATGGTTCTATGTCAAAGTTGACGATGATAAGGAGAAGTTGGTCCAGAGCCCACTAGAGCTGATCTTCGGAGAGACCCGACCCCCGTGCAACATGTTGCCAGGGAGTCCAAGTCAGATTGCTCTAGCTGAATTTAGGATTATCGCAGAGCACATTGGTACTAGAGACTTAGTGCATGAATTTTTGGCTTTCAAAATATTTCCAACTATGAAAGAGTGGGCCATGCCGAAGCTCGAAGGAAAAAAGAAGGAAGGGGAACTTATCCGGCTGCCCTATCATTTCAAATTCAAGAGACATTTCAAAGTGCCCTGCCAAGAATGGTTGAATACAATCGAAGTGATGTGTAACGAAATTCTTGGAAATTATTCTAAAAAGGAAGATCAATTGATGACAGCAGCCTTCGGCACCCGTCCGAAACGAAGGCTAAATCGAGTGATGGATGCTATAGGCTTTGAATATCCTGACTACGATCTACTGGACAAGGGTGCCGAAGGACAAAAAAGAAAAAGAGTGGCTAGCGCTCTGAATAAGGATGACAAAGATCAACCAAAGAAGAAAAAACAAGAGTCTAAGGCAAAAACAGTTGCTTCGAAGAAAAGAAAAACCCCGACTCCGAAGCAAAAACCAACTGATGAAGAAGAAAAGACCTCTGCGGCATCCTCTGCTTCTGAAATAGGGGAAATCCTAAAGGTAATGACTGAAACTTTGCCTGTCAAACTAAGTCCACTGGGGTTACATCAGACGAAGCTTTTTCAGAAGGAAAAGGAGCCCATAAAAATGGGAGCACCTAAGCCGAAGAGACAAAGAATCGTTATTGTGACAGAAGTTATTGAAGCAACTCCACCAAGAGCTTCATCTCTGAAGGTGCCAGCATTTGAAAGCATGATAGCTACCGAAGCTGTACCTTCGGAGGCTCTCGCAGAAGAAGTCAGAGCCGAAGATGCCAAATCCAAAGATATTAATTTAGAGAGAGTAGCTGCTGATATAGACAAGATGTTACTAAACATGGCCGCGGAAGAAGCTGCCGCAGCTACCGAAGAGACTACGGCCGCAAAACCTGAGAAGGAAGAGATGATCGGAGATACTTCGAAAGATGAGACCTTTGACTTTCAAAACTTAATTGGCTAAGAGCTGACAAAAGCTGAGAAAGAAGAATTAAAAGAATATGCTACATCCTGCGGGTATCGGCCGGGAGCACTTCTCTTCGGTGCCATTGATGATGAAAAGTTAGGCTGCATATGAGATCAGACTGGCGCGAAGGTCATCGGTACTCTATCGAAGAGTATCGGTTTCTCGAAGCTCGAAGTAGATATCAGCCGCTACCGATGACAACACATTGTCGGTAGTTTGTTCTATTCCAATTTTAAGGTAAACATCTTGCGTCTAACCGTTACTATTTGTAATAACACAAATATTTTCTAACGAAAGTCATTTGTCTACAGAGTATGCTCTTGAGCAAGGCCTTAAAAATGCAGCAGGACTTAGAAGACAAAAGGCACGAAGTCATAATTGGGAATTTAGAAAACAAAATAAAAGAGCAATCAGCTGCCATCGAAAAGAAAGACTTCGAGCTCCAATCAGCCGAAGGCTTATTAGTGGATGCTGAAGCCAAAATATCGGAATTAAATTCGAAGCTTCTTTCCCAATCAGAAAATTTTGAACAAGAAAAGCGGAAACTTGATGTAAAGCTTGAAGCCGAAATTCAAAAAAGCTCGGAGCTGAAAGAATCCTTGACAAATCTTCAGAATAAATGCCTGGAGTTCAGCAATCGATGCATCCAACAGTTGAAACAGGTGTTTCATTTTGTCGGAGCTAGCAGCGAAAAGTTTACTCCTTCGGCTGAAGACCTGCCTGGTGCCTTCGAGCATATTGAAGGTGAAATCAATGATCTTGACGAAGTCATAGCTGGGCATGGCGATTTCTGTGCCCTGATAGCTTCTCGGGGCACAGCTGTTGCCTTTTTGAAGTCTGGCTGTGAACACGGGAAGATTGTTAATAGACCCAACTTCAGCCTGTCACTAGAAGACTTAGATAACATTCCCAGCTTGGCCCGAAGTATTGCAAATAGATTCATAAAATTAGTATGGACAAAGGGTGGCCGGAGCAAAGCTGGTGACGAAGCTCGAAGCCACCTCAAGCTGGTAACAAAATCATGCCTTATACTTACCTTTTCCCTTGAATTTTAAATTTTGCTTATAATACTTACATGCAGGTTGACCAAGCCGAAGCTGAAGCTGCAAAGTAAAAGGATGAAGCTCTATGGGTGCTGTCGAAGCTCGAATAGTCTGTTAAGAATAGCTCCAAAACCTTGTATAAAATATGATGTAATCAAAATTTGACTTTGTAATATAATCTTACTTTTCCGTCAATGTATGAAATGCTTTGGTGCGGACGAAATTAATACTTTTGAGCCGAAGGCGAAAAACACCTTCCCTTCTTTGCGTACACAGTGAAGCATAAAATTGCCTCTTTTTCCCTTTTTTCCGAAGCCTTCTCTTTCAAAACCGAAGGAAGTTTGTATGTTATGATGATGATGATCCTATGTATGTCTAAGTGAATGTTTATGAATGCAAATGTATGATGTAATGTATCATGCAAATGAATGCTCGAAGACACATACGAAAGCATAGCCACAACTCTTATTCCCTTAGGTATAACAAATCTTTGTCGTTTATTTTTCGGCTTCACCGCTTATTTTTGGTGTATCAGCGCTGACTTTTCGCTGTAAGCCTCCCTTAGGAGCTTCTTCGCCTTTTACTTCAGCGGAATCAGCGTTTATTTTTCGCTGTAAGCCTCCCTTAGGAGCTTCTTCGCCTTTTACTTTAGCGGAATCAGCGTTTATTTTTCACTGTAAGCTCTGCATTCCCTTAGGAACGACTTTTGAGCAGAAAACTTACGCTGCGCTCCTTTAGGAACGACTTTTTGTAGCTTCGTGGTGCTCTGCATCCCCTTAGGGACGTCTTTCGAGCTTCTCTCTGTTTTTCCTTTTTCTCTTTGCACTCGATGGTGCATGCCCAGTTTTTACATTTACATCTTCGGGGGATATTGCTCTTGCGGAGCTGGTATTAGAAAAATTAAAATTACATGCTATGGCCCCATTAAAAACCTTTCTCCCCCTTTGGAAAGGAAAAGGGTGCCATAGGAAAGAATAAAAAAGATTACATCAGGTTACACATAATACCGCCGAAGCTCATCCGCATTCCAAGATCTAGGAATGTCGTTACCGTCCATATCCTTTAACCTGAAGGAACCGGGTCTTGACGAAGATGTGACCAGAAAAGGTCCTTCCCACTTCAGCTGAAGCTTGCCAACTGTGTCGGGGTTGGCCACTCTCCGAAGCACCAGATGTCCTGGCTTAATATTTTTTAACCGAACCCTTCTGTCACGCCATTTTATTGTTTCTGCTTGATATTTATTGATGTTCTCCACAGCCTGAAGCCTGATCCCTTCTATAGCATCTTTTGCCACAGAATAATCAGCTTCGGTTTCTACCGAAGCCACTGTTCTTATTGATCCCATTTTAGCTTCTTCTAGGGTTAATGCTTCATCACCAAACAACAATTTGAATGGTGTAAAGCCTGTTGATCTTGACACTGTTGTGTTGTGACTCCACACCACTTTGATTAATTCATCTAGCCACTTTCCCTTGGGCTGATTGAAGATTAACTTCATTATTCCTGTCATTATAATGCCATTAGCTCTTTCAACAAGTCCATTTGACTCCGGGTGCCGAACCGATGCAAAATGGATCTTCGTGCCAATTCGTTCACAAAACTCTCTGAAAGCTTCGGAATCAAATTGTGTTCCATTGTCCACAGTGATACCTTTTGGCACCCCAAAGCGACACACAATATTTTGCCAGAAAAACTTTTGAACAGTGGCTGAAGTTATTGTGGCTAAAGGCTTCGCCTCAATCCACTTAGAAAAATATTCTACTGCCACCACAACATATCTTAAATTCCCTTGTGCTGGTGGAAGTGGGCCTAGCAAATCAAGGCCCCACCTTTGCAATGGCCAAGTGGGCTGTATTAATTGAGTTAGAGACGAAGGTTGTTTTTGGTCTCTTGCACATTTTTGACAACCTTCGCACTTTTGGACTAATTCTGCTGCATCCGAAGCTGCCTTTGGCCAATAAAATCCTTGACGAAAAACTTTACCTAACAAAGGCCTAGATCGAATGTGAGATCCACATAGGCCTGCATGTATTTCTTTCATTAGCTCTATACCTTCAGCTCTGGATAAACATTTGAGTAATGGAGAACAGACTCCATGCTTATATAACTCCCCTTCTATTATTACATATGGACGGGCTCTTGCCGCTATTCTCTTATGATAAGATTCGTCATCTGTAAGGAAATTGCCCTGAAGAAAAGACATGATCTCAGTTCTCCAATCTTCACTATAGACGGGAGATATATTGAGTACTGCTCTTTCAAGAAGGTCAACCGAAGGTGCTTTTATTGTTTCAAAAAATACTTCCGAAGGTAAGGGCAGCCCCTGTGCCGCTGACTTGGCTAGTAGATCAGCGTGCTCATTTTCTCCTCGTGGAATATTCTTGACAGAAAACCCTTCGAAGGAAGCTTCAAGTCTTCGAACTGTATCTAAATATTTCTCAAGCTTCGGATCTCTTGCTTTGCAACTTTTGTCAACATGGCCAGAAATGACTTGAGAATCAGTTTTGAGAATCGCCCTTCTTATCCCCATTGCCTTCAGCTTCCGAAGACCCAAGAGCAAAGCTTCATATTCAGCAATATTATTTGTACAACTAAAATCAAGTTTCACTGCGTAGCATGTTCTGACTTTTGAAGGTGCAATTAAAACGGCAGCTGCACCGGCCCCGAAGGTTCCCCAGGAACCATCGCAAAATACTGTCCAAGCTTCGGCATCTTTACTTGCTTCTTCTTCGTGAGCCCCTGGTGTCCAGTCAGCGATGAAATCTGCTAGCGCCTGGGACTGAATCGAAGATCTATGAACATAATCAATGTAGAACTCATTGAGTTCCGCAGCCCACTTTCCAATCCTTCCCGTAGCTTCTCTGTTTCTCATAATATCCTTCAAAGGCTGTGATGAAGGAACAATTATATGGTATGCTTGAAAGTAATGTCGAAGCTTCCTGGAGGCCATTAAAACAGCATACAACACCTTCTCCAATTCTGTGTAGTTTTTCTTTGATAAACTGAGAACTTCGGAGACAAAGTATATTGGAGCCTGCTTTTTCAATTGGCCTTCAAGCTTCTCCTGAACAAGCGCCGCACTTACTGCAGAGTGCGAAGCTGCCACATACAGCAGCAGAGGAGCCCCTGGCGCTGGTGGAGTTAAAGTTGTTAAATCTATCAAATACTGTTTCAGTTCTTCGAAAGCTTTTTGCTGAGCTGATCCCCATTGAAAAACTTCGGCTGACTTCAGCACTTTAAAGAATGGTAAATTTCTCTCTGCCGATCTAGATATAAATCGATTCAAAGATGCTAATCTTCCTGTCAGCCGCTGAGCCCCTTTCTTTATGCTTGGTGGCTCCATCCGAAGGATAGCTTCGATTTTATTTGGATTAGCTTCGATTCCTTTTGTTGAAACTAGACAACCAAGGAATTTCCCCTTCTTTACCCCGAAGACACACTTTTCCGGATTCAGCTTCAGACCAGCTTGCCTAAAATTAGCGAATGTCTCCTGTAGATCAGCAATGTGATTTTCTTGCTTTGTGCTTTTTACTATGATATCATCAACATATGTTAGCACATTTCTGCCTATTTGAGAATGAAGGACCTTTGCTGTCATTCTTCTGAAGCTTCCTCCAGCATTCTTGAGCCCCTCAGGCATCCGAAGGTAACAATATGTACCACTGGGGGTGATAAAGCTGGTTTTTGGCTCGTCTTCTTTCTTCATCCAGATTTGATGGTAGCTTGAGTAACAATCTAGTAAACTCATGAGTTCCGACTAAGCTGCTGCGTCTACCAGAGAATCTATCCTTGGTAATGGAAATTCATCCTTCGGACAAGCCTTGTTGAGATCAGTAAAATCAATGCACATTCTCCATTTACCATTGGCTTTCTTCACCATAACAGTGTTGGCTAGCCATTCTGGGTATTTTACTTCTCTGATGACTCCAGCACTGAGGAGTCTTTTCACTTCATTCATAGCACCTTCGGCTTTGTCATCAGACATCTTTCGAAGCCTCTGCTTCCTGGGTCTGAAGGATGGATCCACATTGAGCGAATGTTCAATAACATCCCTGTTGACACCACAGAGATCATTGGCTAACCAAGCAAAAATATCTTTGTTGTTGAACAAAAACCTTATGAGGGTTTTCTCCTGTTCTTCAGACAATTGGAAACCCAGCAGCACCTTCTGCTCTGCAATATCTTCACATAAAAGCATGGGCTTCGGCTGATCGGTCGAAGCAGCCTTCTCCCTTCTGTACTTGTACTGCTCACAAGCTTCGTTTCCATCTATATTATGGATTGCCTTTGAATCTGTCCAGTTCCCTTCAGCTTTTCTGGCAGCTTCCTGACTCCCATGAATAGCAATAGGTCCCTGATCCGAAGGTATCTTCATACAAAGATATGTTGGATGAAGAATTGCTTCAAAAGCATTAAGTGTTCCACGACCAATGATTGCATTATAGGGGTATTCCATGTCAACAATATCAAATACAACTTGCTCAGTTCTGGTATTGTTAACAAATCCGAAAGTCACTGGCATGGTGATCTTGCCAAGTGCTACAATCTGTCTTCCTCCGAAGCCACAGAGAGGGTGTGTAGCATCATGAATCTTGTCTTCTGGCTCTTGCATTTGTTTGAAGGCCTTAGCAAATATGATATCAGCTGCATTGCCTGTATCAACCAAAACATTGTGGACTAGAAACCCTTTGATAACACAAGAAATAACCATAGCATCATTGTGAGGGAAATCCTTGAGTTGAAGATCCTCTTGGGAGAAGGTAATTGGAATGTGAGACCATCTTGACTTGATGAAGGGTCCCTGGACTCTGACATGCTGTACCCTTCTCTGTGCCTCCTTCTGTTTCTTGTTAGCTGGTTCTGAGCATGAACCGCCTGTGATCGGGAGAACAAGCTTCGAAGCCGAAGCAGTTGCAGCCTGGTTCTTGAACGAAGCCATCAACTCAAAAAGTGGAAGTGAGTTCACTGGAGGTGGGCGCCAATGTTGGAGACTTGTTCTCAAATGCTATGAATTAAGAACAAGGCAACACAAGAATGTTAAGTATAAATGCCCTTCGTCCGCTGAAACATTATTTCCCCAAGGATTTAATGAGCTTCGGACGAAGGTCAAGAGTATAATATTACGAAGATTTACCTTCGTAATATTTTACTCGCAAAAGAACAAATAATGAGAAATGGCATATAAAAGTATAAAATATATTCACATGTTTTATTATATTACCATATGAATATCAGAATATAACGTTTGAATACAATTATACCTTCGTCTTGGCGGAAAGTAACAATTCAAGCGTAATGAGCCAGTAATCACAAGATTGTGTGAACAGTGCCGGCGTACTGTTCACCTATTTATAGACACAGGATGCAACCTGCGTAAAATTACATTTAAACCCTTTACAATTGATTACAGTAATGGCGCAAACATCATGGGCTTTTGAGTCAATCCATCTTTAAGTCGGATCAGCCCTTCGTCTTAAGATTTATCATTGTGCCGAAGCTCTTTTAAGTGATAGCTTCGGTGCTTGCTCCTGAGAGTGTCTGCCGAAGGTATTCTCTTTCTTTAGGATCTTCGGCTACGAAGCACACCCCCAACAAAAAGCTCCCCTTGAATGAAGTTCTCCCCTTAGCTTTCAAGAGGGTTTTGAAATAGATACCAATTTGAAAAATTTGACTTTTGAAGATACCATTTGAAAATTCATACTAATTTAAAATTGCCTTGAATACCAATTGAAAAACAAACATTTGTGAATATTTTGAAATCTGAAATGGTGGTGCGGTCCTTTTGCTTTGGGTGGTGTGGTCCTTTTGGTTTTGGCTTAATATTTTCTCGCCCTTTGGCATTAATCGCCAAAAACGGAGAACGTGAGAGCCCTCTTCCATTTTCTCCCCCTTTGGGGCCTAACATTTTCTCCCAAATGGTGAAATAAATACGAGTGAAAGGTCATACCATTGAGAGTTTGCGGATTATCGGCAAAGGGTAAATAATACGGTATGAGTTGAGTGGAAGCATTGTCTTAACCGAATACTCCATTTTGCTTTCAATCTAGGACTAATACAAGAGATACTCATGGAAACACATTAGTCTTAGCCTTTGGCACAAGAAGAATAAGAAGTATGCATTTGTACCAAATGAAAGAGATATGATCAACGGTATATAAAAGAGCTATGTGTGCAAAGTTTCAATCAAAATTCCGAGAATCAAGTATATTTAGCTCATTCCTAAGTTTGCTAAAGGTTTTCTCATCTTGTGGCTTGGTAAAGATATCGGCTAATTAGTTTTTGGTGCTTATATAAGCTATTTCGATATCTCCCTTTTGTTGGTGATCCCTCAGAAAGTGATACCGAATGTCTATGTGCTTAGTGCGGCTGTGTTCAACGGGATTATCCGCTATGCGGATTGCACTCTCATTGTCACATAGGAGAGGGACTTTGCTCAATTTGTAGCCATAGTCCCTAAGGTTTGCCTCATCCAAAGTAATTGCGCACAACAATGGCCTGCGGCAATGTACTCTTTGAAGAGCTATGGAGTTTTGTTTCTTTGAAGACCATGACACTAGAGATCTCCCCAGAAACTGACAAGTCCCTGATGTGCTCTTCCTATCAATTTTACACCCTGCCCAATCGGCATCGGAATATCCTATTAAATCAAATGTGGATCCCCTAGGATACCAAAGCCCAAACTTAGGAGTGTAAACTAAGTATCTCATGATTCTCTTCACGGCCCTAAGGTGAACTTCCTTAGGATTTGCCTGAAATCTTGCAGACATGCATACAGAAAGCATAATGTCCGGTCAAGATGCACATAAATAGAGTAAAGATCCTATCATCGACCGGTATACCTTTTGATCTACGGTTTTACCTCCCGTGTCGAGGTTGAGATGCCCATTAGTTCCCATGGGTGTCTTGATGGGTTTGCCATCCTTCATTCCAAACTTCTTAAGTATGTCTTGAGTGTACTTTGTTTGGCTGATGAAGGTGCCCTCTTGAAGTTGCTTGACTTGAAATCCTAGGAAATACTTCAACTCCCCCATAATTGACATCTCGAATTTTTGTATCATGATCCTACTAAACTCTTCACAAGATGACTTGTTAGTAAACCCAAATATAATATCATCAACATAAATTTGGCATATAAACAAGTCTTTTGCAATAGTTTTAGTGAAGAGAGTAGGATCGGCTTTACCGACTTTGAAGCCATTAGTGATAAGAAAATCTCGTAGGCATTCATACCATGCTGTTGGGGCTTGCTTGAGCCCATAAAGCACCTTTGAGAGTTTGTAAACATGGTTAGGGTACTCACTATCTTCAAAGCTGGAAGGTTGCTCAACATAGACCTCTTCCTTGATAGGTCCATTGAGGAAGGCACTCTTTACGTCCATTTGATAAAGCTTGAAGCCATGGTAAGTACCATAGGCAAGTAATATACAAATTGACTCAAGCCTAGCTACGAGTGCATAAGATTCATCAAAGTCCAAACCTTCGACTTATGAATAGCCTTTGGCTACAAGTTGGGCTTTGTTCCTTGTCACCACACCATGCTCATCTTGCTTGTTGTAGAATACCCACTTGGTACCTACAACATTTTGATTAGGACGTGGAACTAAATGCCATACCTCATTCCTCGTGAAGTTGTTGAGCTCCTCTTGCATAGCCATCACCCATTCTGGATCTCTTAGTGCATCCTCTACCCTGTATGGCTCAATAGAGGAAACAAAAGAGTAATGTTCACAAAAATGTGCAACTCGAGATCTAGTGGTTACCCCCTTATGAATGTCACCAAGGATAGAGTTGATAGGGTGATCTCGTTGAATTGCTTGGTGGACTCTTGGGTGTGGCGGTCTTTGACCCTATATTTCTTGCTCATCTTCCTTGTCTTCATTATCTTCATCTCCCCCTTTTTCATTGTCCTCCTCTTGAGGTGGCTCATCCTCTTGATCTTCATATTCATCATCTTGAGCCTGAACCTCATCTTGGGTGGGTGGAGATGCTTGAATGGAAGATGACGGTTGATCTTGTGCTTGTGTAGGCTCTTCGGATTCCTTAGGGTACACATCTTCTATGGACATGTTCCTTAGTGCGATGCACGGAGCCTCTTCATCATCTAGCTCATCAAGATAAACTTGCTCCACTTGGGAGCCATTAGTCTCATCAAACACAATGTCACAAGAAACCTCAACCAATCCAGTGGATTTGTTGAAAACTCTATATGCCCTTGTGTTTGAGTCATAACCAAGTAAAAATCCTTCTACAGCTTTAGGAGCAAATTTAGATTTTCTACCTCTCTTTATAAGAATAAAGCATTTACTCCCAAAGACTCTAAAATATGAAACATTAGGCTTTTTACCGGTGAGGAGTTCATATGATGTCTTCTTGAGGATTCGATGAAGGTAGAGCCAGTTGATGGAGTAGCAAGCAGTGTTGATTGCTTCCGCCCAAAACTGGTCCGGAGTCTTGTACTCATCAAGCATGGTTCTTGCCATGTCCAGTAGAGTTCTATTTTTCCTCTCCACTACACCATTTTGTTGAGGTGTGTAGGGAGAAGAAAACTCATGCTTGATGCCTTCTTCCTCAAGAAATCCTTCTATTTGAGAATTCTTGAACTCCGTTCCATTGTCGCTTCTAATCTTTTTGATTCTCAATATGAACTCATTTTGAGCCCATCTCAAGAATCCTTTTAGTGTATCTTGGGTTTGTGATTTTTCCTGCAAAAAGAATACCCAAGTGAAGCGAGAATAATCATCCACAATAACTAGACAGTACTTAATCCCGTCGATGCTTATGTAAGCGATCGGGTCAAATAGATCCATGTGGAGTAACTCGAGCGGCCTATCAGTTGTCATTATGTTATTGTGTGGATGATGGACTCCAACTTGCTTCCCTGCTTGACATGTGCTACAAATCCTGTCTTTCTCAAAATGAACATTGGTTAGTCCTAAAATGTGCTCTCCCTTTAGAAGCTTGTGAAGATTCTTCATCCCAACATGGGCAAGTCAGCGATGCTAGAGCCAACCCATATTAGTCTTAGTAATTAAGCAAGTGTTAAGTTCAACTTTGTTATCATTAAAATCAACTAAATATAGCTGACCCTCTAACACTCCTTTAAATGCTATTGAATCATCACTTCTTCTAAACACAGTAACACCTATATCGGTAAAAAGACAGTTGTAACCCATTTTGTGTAATTGAGAATCTGAAAGCAAGTTGTAATCTAAAGAATCTACAAGAAAAACATTGGAAATCGAATGGTCAGGGGATATAGCTATTTTACCCAAGCCTTTGACCAAACCTTGATTTCCATCCCCGAATGTGATAGTTCTTTGGGGATCTTCGTTTTTCTCATAGGAGGAGAACATTCTTTTGTCCCCTTTCATGTGGTTTGTGCATCCACTATCGATTATCCAACTTGAACCCTCGGATGCATAAACCTGCAGAACAATTTAGGCCTTGTTCTTAGGTACCCAAACAGTCTTGGGTCCTTTCACGTTAGAAACAAGCACCTTGGGTACCCAAACACAAGTCTTTGGACTCTTGTGTTTGCCCCCAACATATTTGGCAACTATTTTGCCTGATTTGTTAGTTAAAACATAAGATGCATCAAAAGTTTTAAAAGAAACATTATGCTCATTTGATGCAGCAGGAATTTTCTTTTTAGGCATTTTTATATGAGTGGTATGCCTTGAACTAGAAGCCTCATTTTTATATATAAATGCATGATGACAAATAGAATGATGTTTCTTAGCATGAATTTTCCTAATTTTGTGTTTAGGATAGTTTGCAGGATATAAAATGTAACCTTCATTATCCTGAACCATGGGAGCTTTGCCCTTCACAAAGTTAGACAATTTTTAGGGGCATTAAGCTTGACATTGCTCCCCTATTGGAAACCAATGCCATCCTTAATGTCAGGTCGTCTCCCATTATAGAGCATGCTTCTAGCAAATTTAAACTTTTCATTTTCAAGTTCATGCTCGGCAATTTTAGCAGTTAATTTAGCTATGTGATCATTTTGTTCTTTAGTCATAGCAAGTTGATCATCAATAGCTTCAACATTAACATCTCTACATCTAGTACAAATAGTAACATGCTCAACTGTAGATGTAGAGGGTTTGCAAGTTTTTAATTCTTCTATCTTAGCATTCAGAATAGCATTCTCATATCTAAGACAAGAAATAGAATCATTGCAAACATTTAATTCTTTAACCTTAGAAACTAAACTAGCATTTTCATTTCTAAGGCTAGAAATTGAATCATGACAAATGCTAAGCTCCTTAGTTAAGTTTTCACATTTTTCTACTTCCTGAGCATAAGTATTTTTTAGTTTAACAATTTTTTTGTTTTCTTTAATGAGGAAGTCCTCTTGGCTATCTAAGAATTCATCCTTCTCATTAATGGCTTCAATTAATTCATTTAATTTTTTCTTTTGGTCCATGCTAAGGTTGGCAAAGAGAGACATTAAATTATCTTCATCATCACTAGAGCTACCCTCATCACTAGATGTTGTATATTTGGGGGTGGCTCTAGAGTGTACCTTCTTCTTCTTGTCGTCCTTAGCCATAAGACACTTGTGTCCAACGTTGGGGAAGAGAAGTCCCTTGTTGACGGCAATGTTGGCGACGTCCTCGTTGGAGGAGTCAGTGGAGCTCTCGTCGGAGTCCCATTCCCGACATATGTGGGCATTGCCACCCTTCTTCTTATAGTATCTCTTCTTCTCCTTTTTCTTCCCTTTCTTGTCGTCGTCCCTGTCACTTCCACTAGAAATTGGACATTTTGCTAGGAAATGACCGGACTTACCACACCGATAGCACACCTTCTTGGAGCGGGACTTGTAGTCCTTCCCCCTCCTTTGCTTGAGGATTTGACAGAAGCTCTAGATGATGAGCGTCATTTCCTCGTTGTCGAGCTTGGATGCGTAGATTGGAAGCCTACTTGATGTAGACTCCTTCTTCTCTTCTTCCATCGCTTTGAATGCGATGGGTTGCACCTCGGGTGTGGAGGTGGCGCCTTGCTCCAAGTTGACAATGTGTTTGGAGTCTTTGATCTTAAGTTCAAAGCTCACAAACTTGCTAATAACTTCCTTGGGAGACATCTGTTTAAATCTTGGATCTCCACGAATTAGTTGCACTTGAGTGGGATTACAAAAAACAAGAGATCTAAGAATAACCTTGACTATTTCATGGTCATCCCACTTGGTGCTCCCGAGGTTGCGCACTTGGTTCACCATGGTCTTTAGTCGGTTGTACATTGCTTGTGGCTCTTCTCCTTTGTTGAGGATGAATCGACCAAGTTCGCCCTCGATTGTTTCACACTTGGTGATCTTGGTCACCTCATCTCCTTCATGCGCGGTTTTGAGGACGTCCCAAATCTCTTTGGCGTTCTTTAACCCTTGCACCTTGTTATACTCCTCTCGACGCAAGGAGGCGAGGAATATAGACATGGCTTGGGAGTTAAAGTGCCTAATTTGGGCAGCCTTGTTCGAGTTGTAGTCTTTGTCCCCCACCTTAGGTACCCGCGCTCCAAACTCAACAATATCCCAAATACTTTCGTGGAGTGAGGTTAGATGATGCCTCATTTTATCACTCCACATACAATAACCTTCACCATCTAAATATGGAGGTTTGCCTAGGGGAACGGAAAGTAATCGAGCATGCTTTGAAATACAAGGATAGCGTAGTGGCATCTTGCTATACTTCTTGCACTCATGGCGCTTAAAAGTAGTGGTCGACTCGGAGCTTGATGTGGAGGGTGATGCAGAGTCGGTCTCGTAGTAGATCACCTTCTTCATCTTCTTCTTCTTGTCACCTCTCCGATGGGACTTGATGGAGGAAGAGGATTCCTCCTTGTGTTTGTTGCCGGACTCCCTTGAGAGGGTCCTCCCTAAGCTTGCGGGGTTGTTGCCGGTCATCATCTCCCTCTTGGCATGATCTCTAGACATCACTTCGAGTTAGTTAGGCTCTTAATGAAGCACTGGCCCTGATACCAATTGAAAGTCGCTTAGAGGGGGGGGGGGGTGAATAGGCGAAACCTGAAATTTACAACTTTAAACACACACTACAAGTCGGGGTTAGCGTTAGAATTAAATTCAAGTCCAGGAGAGAGGGGAAAACAAATCAAACAGGAATCAAGCGAGTAGACACGGTGATTTGTTTTACCGAGGTTCGGTTCCAAAGAACCTAGTCCCCGTTGAGGAGGTCACAAAGACCGGGTCTATTTCAACCCTTTCCCTATCTCAAACGGTCAATTAGACCAAGTGAGCCTTCTCCTTAATCAATCGGGTCACTAAGGCCCCGCAAGGACCACCACACACTTAGGTGTCTCTTGCTTTGATTACAAGTCACTTGAGAGCAAGAATGAGAAAGAAGAAATACAATCCAAGAAACAAGAGCGCAAAAGAACACGAACACACTCCCTCATAAGTCACTAAATGTTTTAGTTGAATTCTAGGCTTGGAGAGGGTTTAATCTTTGGAAATTTGTCTTGGAGTGAATGCACTAGCTCTTGTATTGAATGTGATCTCTGAAAAACTTGGATTCCAAAGGTTGTGGTGGTTGGGGGGTATTTATTGCCCCCAACCACCTTGGTAGCCATTGGCCAAGGTTGCTGGCGATGGGCGCACCAAACAGTTCGGTGCGCCACCAAACAGGTACTATTCCTTGTCCGGTGCGCCGCCACATCACCCAACTGTTAGGGTTTGGAGCTCGGTCGACCGTTGGAGCTTTGTCCTCTTGCAGCACCGGACAGTCTGGTGCCACACCGGACAGTCTAGTGCCCCTCTGACTTCGCTGCTCTGACTTCTGTGCGGAACTGTTGCTCACTGTAGCACTTTGCAGAGTCGACCAATGGCGCTGGATAGCCATTGCCCGCTGACTCACCGGACAGTCCGGTGGTACACCAGATAGTCTGGTGAATTATAGCGGAGTGTGCCCTAGAATTCCCGAGAGTGGCTAGTTGGCATCTGTACGGTCCTGGTGCACCGGACACTGTCTGGTGGCACACCGGATAGTCCGATGCGCCAATTTTCAGCACTCAAGTTCTTTGCTCTGTTTCAAATTGAGTCCCTAACTTGATTTCTTTCTTGGTTTGTGTAGAACCTTATGCACCTGTAATAGATGAATTCTAGAGCAAACTAGTTAGTCCACGTGTTTGTGTTGGTCATCAACCACCAAAATTAATTATGGTTGACCCTATTTCCCTTTCAAAAAGCCTGCAGCGCCAACGGTCACCAGCCATGGCAGGACAACGGCTAGGCGCACCGGACACTGAACATTGCGTTGTCCGGTATACCACCAGACTGTCCGGTGTGCCGCAGAGAGCAGCAGCTTTTCTCCAACGGCTAGAATTGTGTTGGGGGCTATAAATACACCCCAACCGGCCATTTCAAGGTGTGGGAGCCCAAGCAACATACCAAGACATATAGTGCACATTTTCAAGAGCTCAAACACCCAAAAGCTTAATAGAATCACTCGGTGATTAGCGTAGGTGCTTTGCGAAGTGCTTAGGTTAGTTAGACCGCTTTAGCGCTTGCTCTAGGTGAACCCTAGTTAGTTGAGTGAGTTTTGTAAAACCACACAACCCCTTGGCTCTTGCGCGAGCCGTTGTAATTGTACCGAGTGGGGCGAGAGTCTTGCGAGACCGTGACAACCGCGTTTGTGTCACGTCCGCCACCGTGTACCAAAGGGAACGAGACCCGCAACGTTTCGGCCGGAAGCTCGATAGTGGAGACTGCAGGGAGCGTCCGAGAGGAGCCAGAAGCGGAGCACCACTTACGCATGGAGAAGGCCCGCGGCTCTCTACGGAGTTACTCGACCGAGGTGCTTGGCCCTCGCATGGGCTTCCTGTTGGGGCGAAGGCAAAGACACTACCCCTCGCTGGTCCCTCGGAGGGCAAATGGTGGGGCGAAGGCGAAGACACTACCCCTCGCTCGATGCCTTCGCCAATCTCGCCGCATCAACGGAGGTAGAACGACCGGCAGCTCCCACCCTTCATCCAACACGTTGCAAGACGAAGGCCCACGACGAGGTCGCCCCGCCCCGCGTCCTCGTCGAACACGAAGGCCCACGTGGAATACGACCCATTGTAACAGGCCCCGCGTGGCCGGTTGTATTACGGGCCCGATTGGCAAATGTTTTTATGTAATGACGGTCTGTAACCCTGCTTTATGGGAATATTCTAGGGATGACCTAGGCGCTTGAGGGCACATGCGTCCTTAATCCGAGACGCTGGGCGCTCAGGCACCTATAAATACCCTCGCACAGTGCCCTTGAGGGGCTAGATTAACAGAGCAATTGCTGCCTCCAGTTAAACCGTGTTCCCATCTCGCTCATCCCTGTGTTGGAATCAACCTGCCCGGGAACGCAAGTTCCAACATTAGCGCCCACCATTCGTGCTATGAGAAAATCACCCGCAATGGCACCCAAAAGAGCTAACTCGAAGGCAGCCCCATCCATCGACGAAGCAGCGAAGGCAGCCCTGCTAGCTAAAAAAATGGGCAAGGCCCTCGCCGACAACACCCACCAAGGAGCTAGTGAAGATGAAGCACACAGCAAGAGACAGTGCAACGACCAACACACTCCAGAAGGCACCCTTCGCACATGCAGCTCCGAAGGGCAGCCACAAGCGCCACCCCTAGGCTTCGCACCACCAGAGGGCAAGGACGCAGCAGAGGACGGCGAGGTCCTCGGCGTCTCCACAGAAGAGCAGCTACAGCTACGGGCCCTGCACCTCAGAAACCGCAACCTTTAGAAGCAGAAGGAAATCCTCGAGGCCAAGCGCCAACGCGTCACTGTACAGGCTAAGCCGCGCCAAATGATACAAGATGAAGAGCAGAGGGCTCAGGAGCTTGAGCAAGAAATTGCGCTCTTGCAGCGCGAAGGCCAACATGATCTGCAGCAGCACGGCCCGCCCCTCCAGCAGCGCGCGCTGGTCTAAGACCTATTCGTCCCTCACCGTGGGCCCTTCATCTTGCACGCCGCAGCTTTCCAAGGCATCAATTACCTTGACAAGCGAAGCGCCCTGGCGCCGCAACTGCAAGTGTCACCATGGCCCGCTAATTTCAGGGCAGGGACCTACCCCAAGTACAACGGTAGCACTGACCCAGCACAGTATATCATGAGCTACCAAGTTGCCGTTGCATCAGCCGGAGGGGACGACGCCACGATGGCTAAGTCATTCTTCATCGCCCTCGAAGGCTCGGCTCTCACTTGGTACACCAGATTGCCCCCACTGTCCATCGACTCCTGGAGAAGTCTCCGGGACAAATTTCTGCTCAACTTCCAAGGGTACCACCCAGATACCGATGCCTTGGCCGAACTGTCACTCTGCAAGCAGCTGGAAAGAGAGACTCTGCGGGAGTACTACCGCAAGTTTCTGACCCTCAAGTCACAACTGCCTTCGGTCGATGACCAAATAGCCATTCACAATGCCATCAGTGGCCTTCGGGCTGGCGTCCTTTACAGCCACTGCATCAGAGATCCACCCAAGAACCTCCAAGAGCTGTATCAGCTGTTCGAGAAGTACGCCAGATCTGAAGAGCTCCACCAGCGCAAGGTCGAGTCCCAGAGGAAACCCAAAGACCCTCCGCAGTCTAGCCGCACGTGGACGAGACCTTCGCAGACAGAATCCGGTCGATACGGCCACAGCCAGTAGCAGGTACACAACATCGCCAACCAGCACCCCGCTGGTGAGGCCCCTCACCGCCAAGATTATCCCCCCTAGGGCTGTGGCGGAGGAATCCGTGGTCGAGGCCGAGGACGGGCGTAGCAGCCGCGCAGATTTTACTGCTTGTTCCATGGCGAAGACTGCACGCACCCAACAAGGGACTGCCCAGAGACGAAGGCCACCAGAGATAGGATGTCTCAGGCGCAACCAGCCGACAACCCAAGAGTTGTCGCGCACACATACCAACAACTCCCACCACCATACAACCAAGGCCCCGCTCAGCATCCACCTAACCACACATACCAACATCATCAGGAGGTACAAATCATGCCTCCCCCACCCCCACCTCCACACCCGCAACAACCAAACATCCATCACCCCCACGCACCAAAACAAGAAGACTTCGCTGATCAGCCGTATCGCGAAGTCATTCACATGATCACTGGGGGATCCAGCACCGACTTCGACACAAAGCGGCAAAAGAGGGACCACTACCACAGCGTCAACCACGTCGCCGTCACCGGCCCAGTCGTGCAGACGAAGTGGTCCCATGTGCCGTTGACCTTCTACGCCAGAGACGTCGACCTGCGCAGCACACCCCACATCGACGCCATGGTAATCAACTGCAGCGTGGCAGGCTGGGACCTGCACAAAGTCTTAGTGGACAACGGCAGCCAGGCGGATATCATTTTCCTCCACGCCTTCGACCGCATGGGCATCAGCCACAGCTTGCTCAAGCCTTCTGACAACCCGCTGTATGGCTGCGGTGGCAAGGGCACCTTTCCTGTCGGCAAAATAGAACTACCCCTCTCCTTCGGTGTAGCACCCAATGCCCGAAGTGAGCAAGTTACTTTCGACATTGTCGACATGGTGTACCCATACAACACCATCATGGGTCGAGGCTCCATCAACAAGTTTGAAGCAGCCATTCACGGACTTTATCTGTGCATGAAGATCCCGGGTCCACAAGGCGCAATCATAGTCTACGGCAACCAGCAGGCCGCGTGCAACATAGAAAGAGACTTCGTTCTAGGGCAAAGGAACGTACACTGCCTCACGGCGCAGCGCGAGGCCCCCGAGTCAACCAGCCCGATCCCCAAGGAACATGAAAAGGCACAGCTGCAACGATGGGACCAAGACTGTCCCCCTTGACCAGTCAACGCCCAAGCAAACGGTCATCATAAGCGAAGACCTTACCTCGCATGACGAGGAGAGACTCCTCTCCTGTTTGTCCAAAAATAAGGACATCTTCGCCTAGTCCGCCCTCGACCTGGTCGGAGTCAGTCGCTCTATCATCGAGCACAGCTTGGGAATTGACCCTTCGGTGAGGCCGAAGAAGCAACGGCTGCGCAAGATGTCTGATGAGAAGACAAGCCGCCAAGGCCGAGGTACACCGCCTGCTTGAGGCCAAGTTCATCGAGCCAGTCGCCTACCCTACGTGGCTCGCCAACATAGTCATGGTGCAAAAGAAGAGCGGCAAATGGCGGATGTGCATCGATTTCACCAGCCTCAACAAAGCCTGCCCCAAGGATAATTTCCCACTGCCTCGGATCGACAAGATCGTCGATAGTGCGGTCGGCTGCGAAGTCATGTCACTCCTCGACTTCTTCTCCGGCTACCACCAAATTTATATGGAGGAAGATAAGGCCAGCACCAGCTTCATAACACCCTTCGGCACATACTGCTTCATCAGAATGCCGGAGGGACTCAAGAACGCTGGGTCCACATTCTCTCGCCTCACCAAAACGGTGCTCGAGAGCCAAGTCGGCAGAAATATATTCACGTATGTGGACGACATCGTCGTTGCCAGCAAAAGCAAAGAAGACCATCTAGCTGACCTCGCAGAAACATTCGCGAACATGTGAGACGCACGACTCCGCTTAAACCCCGAAAAGTGCGTCTTCGGCGTTCGCCAGGGGAAGATACTGGGATACCTGGTGTCGCACCGCGGGATCAAAGCTAACCCGACCAAAATACAGGCCATCATCAACATGACGCCCCCGCAGTCAGCCAGAGACGTCCAACGACTGACCGGCAGATTGGCCGCCCTCAACAGATTCATCTCCAAATCCACAGAGCGAAGCCTACCTTTCCTCAAAATGCTACGCGATGCAAAGGACTTCGCATGGGGACCAGAGCAAGCGATGGCCTTTGCTTCACTAAAGCAGCATCTGTTAGAGTTGGCTATTCTTTCAAGCCCCAACCCCTTGCTGCCCCTGTTGCTCTACGTCGTGGCTTCGCCGCACGCGGTCAGCGCCAGCATTGGTTCAGGAGCAGGACAGGGAGGGCACGACCAGGCAATGTCCAGTTTATTACGTCTCCGAAGTACTCACAACATCCAAATGCAATATGACAGAACTGGAAAAAATCGCCTACGCATTAGTCATGGCTTCGCGCAAATTGCGCCTTTATTTTGAATCATTCAAGGTGCGGGTCACCTCAGACAGGGGACTCGGCGAATTATTCAGAAATCCGGAGGCATCAGTCTAGATCGCCAAATGGACAGCCGAGCTTTCCGGCTACCACATCACCTTCAAGCCCCGGACAGCCATCAAGTCACAAGTCCTGGCAGACTTCATCGTCGACTGGACCGGGCCAATAACGCAGCCGGACACGTCTGCAGAGACGGTGTGGACCATCCATTGCAACGGCGCATGGTGCCATGCGGGGGCAGGCGTTGCTGCAGTCATCACCTCACCCGCAGGGGTCAAGCACAGATATGCTGCACGCCTCAGCTTTGCTTTGGAGTCTGACAGGTGCACCAACAATATAGCAGAGTACGAAGCTGTCATCCTCGGCCTTCGCAAGCTAAGGGCACTTTGCGTTACCACCTGCATAATCAGAACAGACTCCAAGGTAGTTGCCGGCCAAATTGAGAAAGATTACACAGCGAAGGCCCCCACACTTATGCAGTCCCTCGTAGCTATCCGCAGTCTCGAGAGACAATTCAAAGGCTTCACCTTGCAGCATGTGGACCGCGCCAAGAATGAGGAAGCCGACGCGTTGGCCAAAGCAGCCGCCAGGGGCGAGGCCCTACCCTCGGACGTATTCTACCATGTCATCGGCACACCAGCCGTCCACAGCCCAGAGGGCCTACAAATGACCAACGACACCGAGGGCCACCGCATAGTCAACCTCATTATGACCGAAGACTGGCGGGCACCAATCACCCTGTTCCTGCAAGGATACTACCATCCAGCCGATGTCAACGAGGCCAAGCGCCTCAAACACCGAAGCCGGGACTTCGCTCTCATCGAAGGCCAGCTTTACAAGAAGGGGGTCAGCCAACCCATGCTCAAATGCGTCACCGAGGCCGAAGGCGTCCAAATCCTGCGCGAAGTCCACAGCGGAACTTGCGGCTCTCATGCAGGGCCTAGGGCCCTAGCCGCCAAGGTGATCCATCAAGGTTTCTACTGGCCCGCCATGATCTCCACGCTCGGGAAGCCCTTCGCAATTCACAAAGCTAATCGCACACACGTGGCCCCTTCAGCGCTGGGGCCTGGACATTGTCAGGCCACTACCCATGGCCCAAGGGAACCTCAATTTCACCTTCGTCGCCATCGAGAATTTTACCAAGTGGATCGAGGCGAGGGCGGTATCCACAATAACATTGAAGACTGCCCAGAAATTCTTCTGGCAAAACATTGTTTGACGATTCGGAGTCCCGTCTGAGCTCACAGTTGACAATGGCAAGCAATTTGATAGCCAAGACTTAAGGGATTTCTGCTTCTCCATTGGCACCAAGCTCGCCTTCACTTCAGTCTACCACCCACAATCCAACGGCGTCGTGGAGCGCGCCAACGGCAAGATTTTCACGGCGATCAAGAAAATGCTGCTCGACGACAAGAAGGGAAAATGGGCCAACCTACTACCTGAAGCAGTCTGGGCATTGGACACGACCGAGTGTCGGGTGACCGGATTCACTCCTTTTCGCCTGCTATACGGATCGGAGGCCATGACCCCGCAGGAAATCAAACATGGGTCCCCACGGACAACCGCCTCAGCAGTACCCGACATCGACGAGCCAACTTCCAAAGACCTCATCGACGGAGACCGCATCTTCGCCCTGCAGGCCCTCAACAAATATCAAGCCCAAACGAAGGCCTGGCGCGACCACGCAGTCGTCCCAAGAGAATTCAACGAAGGGGACCTCGTACTCGTCCGTACAACCCGGACAGAGTCACGGGGTAAGCTGGAACCAAAGTGGGAAGGACCATTTATCGTCAAGACGAAGTCGTCTCCCAGCGCGTACAGATTAACAACACAATCTGGCGAAGACCTGGAACATTCCTGGAATATAGATAATCTTCGCAAATTTTTTGTTTGAACCCTCAGGGCCATCACGCCCTTGTAATTTGCCAAACATTATTATTCCGGCCCGCACTCTTTTCCTCCCAGGGGGTGAGGTTTTTAATGAGGCGGAGCCATGTAATATACAAGCAAAAATCCCCCGCAAAAAACTAAGCCAATGTCGAAAAAGACCGCATCAACGGTCTTTGGCATTCGACTACACCAAAGTCGCCGCGAGGGACAGCGCTGGCTACCCTCGCGTGCGACACTCCACGCAAAAGTCGCCTACGGGTGCAGCCGGACTAGCACAATAAGTGCGCAAAATCGAAGTCCTCTCCAAAGGACTCCCCGTGCAAAAGTCGCCTACGGGTGCAGCCGGACTAGCACAATAAGTGTGCAAAATCGAAGTCCTCTCTAAAGGACTCTTCTTGCAAAAGTCGCCTAAGGGTGCAGCCAGATTCTCCGTGCAAAAGTCGCCTATGGGTGCAGTCGGACCAGCACAATAAGTGCGCAAAATCAAAGTCCTCTCCAAAGGACTCTCCGCGCAAAAGTCGCCTAAGGGTGCAGCCGGACTCTTCGCGCAAAAGTCGCCTTCGGGTGCAGCAGGACTCTCCGTGCAAAAGGTGCCCACGGGTGCAGCCGGACCAGCATAGTAAGCGCGCAAAATCGAAAGTATTTCCCAAAAGGTTCCCCACGCACAAGTCGTCTACGGGCATGACCGAATCAACGAAGGCACACAGCCTCATACAAATCACGGGTACATACATACAGCGAGGGCATCACACGTTACATTGGCTCAACCTTAGGGATGATGCCCATCTCCCTGTAGTTGAACAGCATTATCCTCAGCTCCTCACCCTCAAAAAGATTCCGCAACTCCCCCTCACCTATACTCGTCCCAGCCGGCGAGGACAACAATTCTCGTTTGCCAGCCCCGTCCACACGAAGACGACTTCCCTCCACCTCACTAACCCTCCGCTTCGCGACCGCCCTTTGCCGCCTACGCCCAGCGCTCGCACTAGGAATAACTTCAGCACCTACCACGCGCGGAGAAGCTTCCACCGCAGCCACATCCAGTGCTGCAAAATAATCCAAGTCCTGATCCGTCCACACAACCGAACCCACAAAATCACCAGACTCAAAAAACTTAGAACAGAATCATCCGAAACATCTTCAGCAACCACGGTCGAAGCCGCCACAAAATTAGCGTTGGTCAGTACCGGTTGCGTGCGCAGGCCCAAAACCCTAAACCTACGCAGCAACCGAGGTTCAGTAACACGCTGACAAAACTTACATACTTCCCCGCACCTATTTAGCTATTTAGCCACCTGCGAGGGCCTGGCCGCGGCCGTGGGGTCTTCGACTGGCGGCTCGTCCGCCACCTTCAGGGCACCTTCGATCATCGGCGTAGGGGCCGACATAGGGTCTTCGTCGCCGGCCATAGCAGGAACAGGCACGGCCGAGGGGCCTTCGCCGGCGTCCAAGGGCAGCACCGGATTGACCTCCGCAGCCTCGGGCGGCGCACCGACCAGACTTCCAAAGTCCTCGACGTCCTCGGCACGCTCCATCTGCAGCAATAGCACATTCACTCAGCAAAAACTATACATACCCACACGCAGCCAACCACACAAAAATAATAACCTTCACCTGCTCTCTCGCCCGGTCGGATCGCTCCCTGACAGCCTCCCGACCATGTGCCCCCACATCCTATCAAAAAGGGCCCCCGCTGACTGCTTCACAACGGGGTCTTCGGCCTTGAAGATCTTGCGCTCAAAGATCTTGTCTGCTTGGTCGAAGACCTCGTAGTGTCTGCAGCCCTCACGGGACAACGCATTCATGGCCCCCTCGCAGGTGACGAGGGAGGCAAACGACATGAAACCCTCCACGATGGTTGGGAGTACCAGCAACTCCTCCTGCAACCATTCGAGGAAGCGAAGGCCCACCTCCCGGTTGGGCACTTCGAAGTCAGCAGTACGCGCGCCCAGCTCGCGATACGAGCTCACGAACTGAGCGAGCGTCCGCTCAACCTCAGAGCGTGTAGAGGCCTCGGCCTTATCCACGCGGTCGCGCAGGGCGTTGAACCTCGCCTCCCACTCCTCGGCGCGTTGGCTAGCGAGACTTCCCTCCGCCCGCGCCACCTTGGCCTCCGTCTGTGCAGCCTACGCCTCAGTGATGGCCTGGTTCACCTCCCTCCTCTCTTCTGCCAGCTGGCGCCGAAGGTCCGACTTCTCGGTCTCCAAGGCGGCCACCATCTCCGCCAGCCGGTGGCTTTTGCTCTCCATGATCGACTTCTCCCGGACGGTATCCGCGTGTTGTGCCCGAAGTCTCTCGACTTCGACAGCCACGTCCGCAGTCAGGACACCAGACGCAACGCGGTCGGTGAAGTCAGCCGCCTGACAGAAACACATGAGACCCAAATCTTCATGGAAACAACAAACACCGAAGTCCAACTCAACTTACTTGACTTAGCTACTACGACAGCTGCTGCGACAGCCACTGCGATGCCTCCCTCAGCCACTGGGACATGGTGCCCGCCACGTCCTTAGCAGCAGCGGCTGTCAAAATCTCGCAGCTCGCGTAGAAGGCGGCCCACGGGTCCTACGCGGTCCCCCTCGCCCTTACCTCCGCCGATGGCAAAGCGGTTGCCACCGAAGGCAGGACAACAACCATCTGTCCCTCCCCTGACCCTCAATGCAACATATCACCGGTCAGAAAACCTCGAAAAAAACTTACCAACAAAATAGTCCTCCACGCTGATGTTCGTGCCAAAGTCAGTAACATGTTTCCCCGGCAAGGGCAGCTCCCGTCCCTTCACAGCTTTGACCGGGAGAGACTTGGTCCCGCCAGCGGCAGCTGTCTTCGCACCCGCCGACGACTTGCTGGACCCAGGTGCGGCCGGTTTCGTAGCCGGCACCGGCTGGCTGCTGCTGGAGGCAGCAGCCTTCACGCTCCCCCGCGCTCTCTTCGCCTCACGCCTCGGATCCGCCATCCTGATAACCGCCCGGCGCTTCTGCGCAGCGTCTTGACGGTCCTTGGTCATCACTGCCGACACAACAGAGCAATATTCCATCCGTAAGGGAAAATCCTCAAGCCACGAGCTATACGAGACGTAGACATGTCTTCGCCTTCCGCCCAGAGGATTGGAAGATCCTTTGGCCATCGACCCCCGGTAACCTCCAGCATTTGCGCCGAAGACTCCTGGAGCTCGGGCGAAGACATTCTTCCCCCGGGGGCCGCGCATGTCCCCATCAACTCCATAGCAAAATTATCAGACACCCCCATTCCTCCCACTATAGTACCTAATTTCCTCTTCTTAGTGGCCGGGGCAGCCTCCTGTGAAGGCTGTTCCTCGGTTCCGCCCATCGGTTTCTTCCCGCGGCGGTCGGCGGCGTCCACACCAGGATAACCACCGTACAGCAATCGGTTTAGGTCAAAGACTCAGTTCAATCTATCGTTGGACCCGCGGATATCCCAGCTCCGTAGAACCTCTGTCTTCGGCATGTAGCGCCCCACGATCCTTGCCGCCCCGTCTTCCGCTTCACGCACGAATGAGGCGGGATCTCGGTCACGCAAATCCAGCGCGACGGCAGGACTTCGCACCAGCTGCCCGCCACAGGAGGGCATCTCGCGAGGGCATACTTCGCCCAACGCCCAGCCATGCGCCAAGGGCCATACCCCATACCCGACAAATTCCTCAACTAAATCGCGCCCGCTACTCATGCGGGCAGCGCAACAAAGGGATCCTTCGTCTTCGTCATCCTCCGCTACCTCAAATTGCGGGTATGCTACATAATGATGGAAGCACATGACGTCCACGGGGAGCCCTGGGTGGTCTTCGACTGCGCCTTCTGAAACGTAAAACTAGAAATCCCACCAGTTGCCCCACTTATTGTAGGCGCAGGGAACCAACTCCACAACCTCCATCGAAGTCTTCCCGGACTTCGGCGTGAATGTGCACGATCCAAAATGTGCAATCTCATCTCCAATTTTCCTCTTTTGCCAATGCAGACAGTAATGTTTTGCGAAGACTTCCACTGAGGGCTGGCCGCCATACGAAGTCGTCACCCAGACGTACTTCGCCAGGACCACCTCGGCGTTCGGCGTCAGCTGGTGGACCTGGACCTCGAACTTCCGAAGGACCTCCGCCACGAATCGATGTGCGGGCAGACGAAGGCCAGTAGTGAAAAAAGCCTAAAAAACGACCAACTCGCCTTCTGGCTCGGGGACCTCCTCCACCCCCGGGACATGCCCCACTCCGCCGCCAAAATATCCAAGCTGCTGCATGTCCTGAACACGAACCAAGGAAATCCGCGACACGCCAAACTCCACTGTATCACCAGGATGCAACTCCTCCGCCGCCACGTTGCTCAAAGTGTCCTCGGACGATGCGCCGACCGGCGGTGTATCGGCAGCAGATGAAGAAGAGGACGGCATAGCTACGTACCGACGGCGGCGGCGGGCGGTCTGCTTCACGCGGGCCAGATCTCCGACGAGCAGGAGCAAGGAGGGAAAGCGAGCAGGAGCAAGGAGGCTAGGGTTTCGCGGCGCGCAGAAAGAGTACCTGACCCGCGCCGCCCCGCCCCCCTTTTTATACACAGGACGCGACGCTTCGGGAAACCCGCAGTCCAACAGTACTGCGTCCATCAACGGTCACATCAAAAACCCCCGCGGAACCACTTCGAGCGAGGGCAGCGTCTCCACCATCTAGCGACGTCTTCGGCACCAGATGACTCAGTCGAACTGGTCCCTCGAAGGGCAAATGTTGGGGTGAAGGCGAAGACACTACCCCTCGTTGGTCCCTCGGAGGACAAATGTTGGGGCGAAGGTGAAGACACTACCCCTCACTCGATGCCGTCGCCAATCTCGCCGCATCAACGGAGGCAGAACGACCGGCAGCTCCCACCCTTCGTCCAACACGTTGCAAGATGAAGGCCCACGACAAGGTCGCCCTACCCTGCATCCTTGTCGAACACGAAGGCCCACGTGGAATACGGCCCATTGTAACAGGCCCCGCGCGGCCGGTTGTATTGCGGGCCCGATTAGCAAATGTTTTTATGTAATGACGGTCTGTAACCCTGCTTTATGGGAATATTCCGGGGATGACCTAGGCGCTTGAGGGCACATGCGTCCTTAATCCGAGACGCTAGGTGCTCAGGCACCTATAAATACCCTCGTACAGTGCCCTTGAGGGGCTAGATTAACAGAGCAATTGCTGCCTCCAGTTAAACCGTGTTCCCATCTCGCTCATCCCCTTGTTGGAATCAACCTGCCCAGGAACGCAAGTTCCAACACTTCCCTTTGTGTAGGGGCACCAACGAGGATTAGTCGGCACCTTGCGTGGTTCCAGATACCTCGTTAAAAATACCAGCGTCATCCATGATAGTTTGCATCTCTACCTCGCTCTTTAACTTCCGCATTTATATTAAGCATTTAAGTTTCAATCTTGTCTTTATGCTTATATAGTGTAGATTGAAACTTAGCCATTGTAGAGATAGCAACACATAGACAAAACCTAGTTTGCACATTCTAATTTGATTATTTGCATAGGTTTTGCTCTAGGGATTTATTTATGGCCGAGTTTAGTAAAAGTTTTAGAAGTCCTAATTCACCCCCTCTTAGGCGTCACCCGTTTCCTACAAGTGGTATCAAAGCCAAGTTTGGCTCATTTGAAATGTTTCAGCTTCACTGCTAAGGGATTGTTCGGTTAGCTCTCAATCCATGTGGATTGAGTGGGATTGGGTGGGTTTAAATCCCAAGCAAGTCAAACTTCTTCTTAATTTTTTCCAATCCCATCCAATCCATGTGTCATGGGAATAACCGAACTAGGCCTAAAAGAGCCAACACTTTTTAGAGGAAGGGATGGATACCCATAGGCCACCACACTTCGACGGCACTAACTTCCCATATTATAGTGCTAGAATGGCTTGTTACCTAGAGGCCGTTGATCTAGGTGTTTGGAGAGTCACTCGTGATGGGATGAAACCTCCCAAGAATCCTGAGAAACCCACCACGAGTGAGGAAAAAGAAATTCATTTAAATGCTAGAGCCAAAAATTGCTTGTATGAATCTCTTAGCATGGATTTTTTCAATCAAGTTTTTACTTTGAAAACTGCTAATGAGATTTGGCTAAAATTACATGAGCTCCATGACGGCACATCCAACGTCCATGAGCAAAACATTGCCTAGTCTTAAATGAGTATAATTCTTTTACTATGAAAGAAAATGAGCTTGTTAGAGACATGTATTCTCATTTGAATCTAATCATCAATGAGCTCAATTCTATTGGCATAAATAATCTAGGTGATGTGGATATTGTGAGGAAGATTATCTCCCTACTACCACAACAAAGATATGAGAGCATCATCACTATTCTTCACAACATGGAGGACTTGGGTACAATGACTGTTGGGGGCCTTCGGCTTCTGAAGCTCCTCAAAAACATGATTTGACAATATTTTCCGAGTGAAACATGTGAACAGGTATCTTCGGAGTCAGGTTGCGGGTGTACAAGAGCATGGTTAAGACGAAGCTTGACTAGGGTGGAAAGCGATCACGACGAAAGACAGGACGATCACGAAGCTACGTGCAGAAAAGCTTCGGCATGACGAAGGAAAAGAGGAACCGACTTAAGGATGAAAAGTCAAGGTAAACCTCGAAGGATTGCCATAAAGTTATTATCAAATGTAAAGGGCATCAATGTAATTTTACACGGGCTGCGTCCCGTGCCTATAAATAGATGAACAGCACTCCCGTACTGTTCACGCTGACTTGGCATACGCTTTTTCACATTACGTCTGCATCCTTATTTTCCATCAATCCGAAGGTACACTTGTAATTTGTTTTCATGAATTTGGCAATAAAGATAAGTTGATGATAATACCCAAACCATTATTTGTATTTTACATACATGTTCTTTTTTACCGTTAATTAATCTTATGAAAATCTTTTCCTTTGTAACCTTCGTTCAAGATTCATTATATCCGAAGGGATATAATGTTTTTAAGGATGAAGGAGCTTAATATTTAACACTTTCTATGTTGCCTTGTTCTTAATTCTTAGCATTTGAGAACAAGTCCCCAACATTGGCGCCCACCTCCGGTGAACTCACACCCATTTTCTGAAGTTTTGAACACCTTCGGCAAGCGTCACCTTCGTCATGCCGCCTAAAAAAGCTTCAGCAACAGGGGCTGCCACTCTGCAGCCGCTGGACCCCAATCAAGATGTCGTTTCTCTTAGGGAGGCCCAAAGCCAGAAGAGGAAGGTCACCAGTCCAACGCCTCCGGAGGACGACTTGGATCAAGAAATCCAAAATTTAGAGATGATCAATCAACAGGTCCAACGGAAGAAGGAGAAGATGGCTCATCTAGCTGATCTTCAAAGGCAAATAGACGAAGCCTCCGAAGAGCTTCAACATCTTGCTCAAGATGACCAGAACCAAAGGCCCCCGCGCAGAGAGCTTCATCAAGAGGGCTTCTACAACGAGGGCGACTGGTATGAAGATTTCCATCACAGAAATTTTGCTTTTGATGATGCTTCTCCCTTGTCAACAGAACTGCAGGCTATTCCTTGGCCACAGTCTTACAAGCCGCCCTAGCTCCCCATGTACGACAGTCATTCAGACCCGAAACAATTCTTGATGAGCTATGAGGCAACTATATCTTCGTACGGTGGCAACACGGCGGTCATGGCAAAGTCCTTCGTCATGGCTGTCAGGAGCGTTGCACAAACCTGGTACTCCTCCCTTAGGCCAGGGACAATCACCTCATGGCAGAAGTTGAAGGATATGTTGATAACCAGCTTCCAAGGGTTTCAGACGAAGCCAGTCACTGCTCAAGCTTTATTCCAGTGCACCCAGGATCACGAAGAATACCTTCAGGCATATGTCCGAAGGTTTCTGCGTCTGAGGGCACAGGCACCAACAGTGCCCAATGAAATTGTCATTGAGGCCATGATCAAGGGGCTTCGGCCAGGACCTGCAGCTCAGTACTTTGCCAGGAAGCCTCCTCAAACTTTGGAGAAGCTGCTCTAGAAGATGGACGAGTATATTCGAGCTAACAATGATTTGGGCCAGGGGCTAACAATGATTTCTGCGTCTGAGGGCACAGGCACCAACAGTGCCCAATGAAATTTCGAGCTGACAATGATTTTCGCCAAAGAAGGGAGGAAGCTTTCAGGTTCTCTGAAATGGCCAGGGGCTTCGGAGGAAGATTTTATCCGAGGCACGTCAGGTCAATTCACAATTCTACCCAAAGTGATGACAAAGGCAGTCAACAACAAAGGCCACAGTGCTCCTCGCAAGCTTCGGGGCAACAGCAAAGCTCTTTCCGGCCGCTAGCGCCAAGGGGTAGAGGCAACAGGGGCTTCGGGGGAAGATTTGGAGATCAACCAAGAAAAATTTATTGCCTGTTCTGTGGTGAGGGCAAGGGCCATACCACCAGGATGTGTCATGTTACCATCTAGAAGCAAAAGGAGCTAGCAGAGGCTGCAGCGCAACAGAACCAGTCGAAGCAGGTCATGCATACTGCTTCGTACCAATCGCCTTACATTCTAGAATATGTAGGCAATCACCCTGCAGCTTCTGTTGCTTCGGCAAGCCAACCCCAAGCTTCCTGGCAACTACTTCCACCACCACCACCAATACAACGTGGTCCGCAGCCAGAAGGGAGCCAGCACTCTCACCCCCAGAGGGATCTCAGGGAGGAGTCCGAAGCTCGCACAGTCAATAGCACTATGCCAGAGTCGAAGCATATTTACTGACAAAATATCCTACCTCGACAGCAGCTTTTCGCATTCAGTCTTACTTTCTTTATAGTAAAGAACAATTGTGGGAAGTTTAAGTGTCTTTTATCGTTTTTTCAAATTCTTGTAACAGTTTAGCTTATCATCATAATGAAAATATATCTTCTCCATAGGCTTGAGTTACTGAAGCACAAGAATTTATGGTGGCATGGAAAACCTTCAAATTATCAAAAACTTGTTCTAAGGAACACACTGTAACTTCTTCGAAGTAGTAAAAAGTCGTTCCTAAAGGAGCGCAGTGTAAGTTTTCTACTCAAAAGTCGTTCCGAAGGGAATGCAGAGCTTACAGCGAAAAATAAACGCTGATTCCGCTGAAAGTAAAAGGCGAAGAAGCTCCTAAGGGAGGCTTACAGCGAAAAATAAATGCTGATTCCGCTGAAAGTAAAAGGCGAAGAAGCTCCTAAGGGAGGCTTACAGCGAAAAGTCAGCGCTGAGATAAAAAGATTGTGTGCTCTATTGCAGAGATGTGTGTATCTTCGGCATAAATATCATTTTGCATAGCATAACATCATCACATCATTTTGCATAACATAAGCATCATACATCATATTACATGTAGAACAAGAAGGGGACACAGTATTGATTTTTGAAGAATGTTTTGGAAAAAGAGAAAATCGTGTAGAAGCATTGAGAAGAAGCATAGCTTCGTCAGAGAGGCAACATAAAACTTTTTTATAGCTTCGAAGAATGTTTTCACGAAGTTTGGATATTCTTTATCAGAGAAGTATAGAAATTCTTGTGATACATAAAAGATTTTCTTCACGAAGCATGAAAAGAAGGGAAGGTGTTTTTTCGCCGAAGGCTCAAAAACGGTATGTATGCAAAATTTCATGCATCGTAAAGAATTGAACCATAAATAGATTATATATTACATTCAAACTTACAAAGTTTTACACATGTCATGTTCCAAGTATTTTTACAATAGCACTTAATCTTCCCTAAGAACTACTTCTGCAGCTTCATTTAGTAGCTGATTGACAACTTTGTCCATGATGGCTTCGGCCATTTGTCTAATTTCGTCGTCCCTCTTTGGGGTGGGGGGTCCGGAGCTGCCTCAGCAGGTTCTGAGGGAGGAGAGGACACGACTATATTACTATTACAAAACCGCGAACAAAGTTTAAAATCAAAAATCGCAACAGAATAAAAACCACTAATTAATACCTATTCGCCCTTCGGGCTCTGTCCTTTTTTTCAGCAGCCTCCGCTACCTTCCTAGCGTCATGGATGCCTTTTTCGCTTCTCTGAATGATTTCTTGAGCCATTTCTCGGCCGCCATTGTCCCAAATGTCGGTGAAAAATTTTCCACCGACCTGACTTGCTTCGGCTGAAGGGTCTTTGATATCTTCAGAGGATAAAGCAGCTTTAGACTGTGCCAAAGATTTCACATGCTCGCACCCTTTCTTCTCCAAAATAGTAACAATTCCTCTGGCGCCCGAAAAAGCACAAATGTCCCCGTGACTATTCAAGATTTCCTCGAAGGCCTCAGCTTCGTGACTGATCCATTCAATCGGGCCTTCTGGATTCCCTCTTATGAAATTTTCTTCACTAGAAAATGCGCCAACGCTGGCGAAGCTGGATTTTATCTTTTTAACACACTCTATGGATTTATCATAGCATCTTTTCTTCGAAGCACGAAGCTCTTCAACATTTATTTCCAAATGATTTGCCCATTGATCACTTAGTTCTCGTTTTGTTTCTTCAAGAATGCGTTCTTCTTTAGCTCAGGCTAATTGTTTCCGAAGATCTTCGATTTCGCGCTTCTGAGCTTCGGCTTGAGTTTTAGAGATAGCTTCGTATTCCTTCATTTTATCCACCAATGTAAGTAGAATTTTGTCCTTTTCCAAGGCCTCGTTTCTTAGCCTGATAACCTCTGTTCGAAGGTTGTTAAGAGCAATAGTGCAGCTCTCGTCTTCAGCATTCTTTTGTACCCTTAAGGCATTGCTGAGTATTAAGCCCTATTCAAAAGAATGAATGGATTAACATAACAGCAAAAGACTAATTCAAAATTCATAAATTTCAAAATTTACAATCTTTGTACCTTCAGACTATTATATGCAAGGCTATCTGCAAGATCCTCCTTCGTCATGGCGCAAAGGCCAGCTTCAAGCTTCGGGAACCCCATGCTCCTAGCCATCTCTCGGCAGACGGACAATTCTTTATTATCTGGGAGACAGTATAGGAAGTCATCTTCGTCTGTTCCATTGAACACTATGGCCCCCTTCGGATACTTCAGTTCTCGGGCATAGTGATTAGCTTCAAAAACCTCTTCTTCAGATAGTTTCTTCTCCAAAGCATGTCGCACAATATAATAATGTATTTTGGAAGATGCTTCGGGGACGCCAGTGTCAATTTCTCAATCAAAATTGGTTCTGTCATTTTTATTTTTTCAGTTTCCAAAGTTGCCTCTGTCAATTTTCTTTCTTCAGCTTTCAAAGGTTTTACCTTGATGGGCTCTGAGGGCCCAGCTTCAGTTTCAAATTGTTGCTTCAAACCTACAGCAACAAAGGCTTCAGTAGACACTTCAGAAGCTTCAACAGTTTTCTTCGGAGTTATGCTCGAAGATTTAATTGTTTCCAAAACATCCAGCACATTAACCATCCTTTTTCTTTTCGGGGTCGCTGCTGGCCCCTTCTGGATTTTTGCTGTTGGACTTAAAATTTCTAATGTTTTTGCTTTTTCAGTCCTTGGTTCTTCTGTTTTCTCTGTTGCTGGTACTTCGGCTATTTCCTCGATTTTTGCCACCGGAGTTGGTTCTCTGGCTTCAGTGGCCGAAGAGGCCTCACCAATAAACTCAGGCACTGTGGCCGGCTCAATATAACGTGGAGGGTGTGTCAGTACCTTTACCTTTTTCCTCTTCGGCGCCGGTTCGCTAGGAGCAGCCGAAGCAGTTTCCTTTGCAGGAGAAGTATTTTTCCTTTTTTGGCCTCGCACCGGGTAATGGTAGTCGGGGTAGATAAACCCAATTGCATCAAATACACGGTTAAGCCTCTTCTTCTTTCGGCCTCCGAAGGCCGCTGATAGTGCAGTATCTTCGGCTTTCGAGTATACCCCAAGCAATTCGTCACTTATGGCCTCGATACTCTTCAACCAGTCATCATCTGGTTCGACAAACTTATCTCCGTATTTGAATGTGTATTTTAGCCTAACTAGCCCGCCTTCGTCAGGTTCCTTGACGGTCTCCTTCGGCATTTCCCACTTTTCTACAAGTGGCCAGACTCTGAAGGCAATATGCTCTTGGACCAAATCCCTTGTACCAATAAAAGAGCAAACTACGCCGAAGGCTCTCTGGCATTCTTCGGCTGCTTCATCCATTTCCACCTTCGGCTTTCGGAGGCCGAAGCGTTGCCAGATAGGGCGCATAATGATACCTTTAATATCTTCACGTGATTTCAAGTCATTTTTCACGTAAAACCATTCTGTCATCCAGTCGCCGGGCCACCTCTTTCGAAAAGTTGGCACAGGGCAGCTTGACCCGGACCGAGCGCCGAAGCTGTAGCAGCCAAAGTTGTTGTGATACTGCTCGTTGCCCCAGGGTTTTGTCTCATACAATAGCTCGTGTATGTTACAGAAGCTTTTTGTGTTAGGTTCCAAGCCTTGGCTTCTCGCGGCCCACACAAAGATGTTCATCCTTATGATTGCTTCGGGGATAAGTTGGTGAAGGTAGATTTCGAATGTCTTCAATACTTCCATGACAAAACTACTCAAGGGAAATCGTAATCCAGCTTTCAAGAAGCTTCGGAAAATCACGACCTCATTTTCCTCGAGAGTTGGACAAGTCTTCTCTCCTTCGTCAGCCCTCACAACAGACAAGTCCCGAAAGTATCTCCCTCTCATATTGACAAGATGGTTTTCCTTAATGCTCAACTTACCAAAAACTGCATGGCTTGGTTGCTAGGGTCGATCTTCAGAATCTTCACCACCACTATCCACATCGTAACTATCACTGTCGCCAGTATCTTCAGATAAACCCTCCAAAATCTCTCTGGTAATCTTCTCCGTGTTAGTCTTTGACATTGATTCAAGAAAACCCAGGTGCATTTCCTCAGAAAGGCTTAGCTTCGAACCACCAACGGCTTTCTTATCCTCAGGCATCTTCGAAAATGCTGACAAAACACACTCGAAACCGAAGCTTAAAAATCTAAAACCGAGCAAATGCTGTTGCGTGCAGGCTAAAAAATTTCTGGGTGAGTAAAAGCGGATGGCAAGAGAGCGTGCCAAATAAACTTGTGGCGAGCTCTTATTTATACACCCAGCGTGTCGGAAACTGGAGGGCCCCGTCTGTCAATGACTGCTGCTGTTCTAGCAGAAGGAAGGTGTTTTTTCGGACCTTCGGCTCAAAGCCTTCGTCCATGTCGCAATATGAATTTATCATTGCAGTAAATTAATATTGCGATGGGCTACTGTTGGGGGTCTTCGGCTTCCGAAGCTCCTCAAAAACATGATTTGACAATATTTTCCGAGTGAAACATGTGAACAGGTATCTTCGGAGTCAGGTTGCGGGTGTACAAGAGCATGGTTAAGACGAAGCTTGACTGGGTTGGAAAGCGATCACGACGAAAGACAGGACGATCACGAAGCTACGTGCAGAAAAGCTTCGCCATGACGAAGGAAAATAGGAACCGACTTAAGGATGAAAAGTCAAGTTAAACCTCGAAGGATTGCCATAAAGTTATTATCAAATGTAAAGGGCATCAATGTAATTTTACACGGGCTGCGTCCCGTGCCTATAAATAGATGAACAGTACTCCCGTACTGTTCACGCTGACTTGGCATACGCTTTTTCACATTACGTCTGCATCCTTATTTTCCATCAATCCGAAGGTACACTTGTAAATTGTTTTCATGAATTTGGCAATAAAGATAAGTTGATGATAATACCCAAACCATTATTTGTATTTTACATACGTGTTCTTTTTTACCGTTAATTAATCTTATGAAAATCTTTTCCTTTGTAACCTTCGTTCAAGATTCATTATATCCGAAGGGATATAATGTTTTTAAGGACGAAGGAGCTTAACATTTAACGCTTTCTATGTTGCCTTGTTCTTAATTCTTAGCATTTGAGAACAAGTCCCCAACAATGACCCCAACCATCATGATTGGAAAAACTACAGCCTTCGAGATGTCGCGAAAAATGGATCGTGCAGAGGAGCCAGCTTCCTCAAGGCCATATGCTTTTGCATGTAATGAAAGGAAGGGTAAAAAGAAGGCTCCCACTCCAAGTTCCTCAAGTGAAGAAGAGGAAGAAGAAGAAAGTGATGATGATGAAGATAATCAACCATCAACATCATCCTCCGAGGACGAAGAAACAATCCGACGCGTCGGAAAGATAATGAGGATGATCCGCAAGATTAATCTAATGGGTGTGCCCCCGCAGGTAGAGGATCTTCTCTTTAACATTGACAGGAAAAAGCAAAGAAAGAGAGGATGCTTCACATGTGGGGAGAAGGGCCACTTTAGGGACAACTGTCCAACCAAGGCTGTACCCAAAAAGGGGAGAAGCAAAGGTAAGGCACTAACAAGTGTCAAAACTTGGGATGATTCTTCAAGCGAAGATGAACCTCCAAGGACGCACAGCCACCGATCCTCATCACACTCATCACGATCATCACGCAAATGCCTTATGGCAAGAGGTAAGATGAGCATTCCATCCTCTAGTGATGAAAGTAGTAGTGATGATGAAGGTGATGGAAAGCCCTCTGCAGATGAGCTTGTAGAAGCTGTTAAATTCTTCCAGGATGTTTGCACTAAACAAAAAGCTCAACTTGAAACTTTGAAAAATAAGTTGATTAGCTCTCAAAATGATTATAAAGTTTACTAGAAAAATTTGAAACTTTTGCAAACTTAAATAGTGAGCTATCAACTAAAATTGAGCTATTAGAATCTAGTGCTCCATCCCCTGCTACCGATGATAGCCTCATTAAAAAGAATGAAAAACTTAAGGCTAAGTTGGCTAGTTCTAAAGAAGCTATTGAAAATTTGCTAGGAAAAATGGAAATTCTTAGCATACACAATAATGAACTACTACTAAGCTAGAAAACATTAGTAGCACCCCAGGGGCATCTTTAGTTGAAATTCCTGAAATTATTAAGAAGGATGCTTTTACTTCTTGCTCTGATTTAATTAATGATTCTAACCCCCGCAGCCAAGTTCTTGTTAAGAATATTGTTGTAGAAACATGTTCGAATGACGTTGCAAAGGAAAATGAGCAATTAAGGCAAGAAGTGGTTCGCCTTGGCAAGGCTTTGTATGAAAAGAAAGGCAAAGCCAAACAAATCCAACCTTCACTGTGGAAGTGAACAAGCCTATGGAGGGTGAAATCGTGATTTGTAGGTTATGACACAAGCAAGGCCATAAGTCTTTCCAATGCAAGGCGATGACCAGGGATAAGCAAAGGCAAAAGCTCAAGCAAAAGCCATCAAGCAAAATCTCCAACACCTACATCAAAAAGGTGGACAAAAAGGCTGCTACACCATATTTGATCAAGAAGAAAAAGAATGGAAAGGTGATAGCAATCAAGCCCAACAAGCAAGCCAATAAAGGAAAGGGAGCCAAACACATCTGGGTGCCAAAGGAAATAATTTCAACCATGAAAAGCACCAAGAAGGTTTGGATTCCGAAAGGGAAGTGAGTAGTCCGAAGGACGTCGGGAAATTTGGAGACTTGGTAAATTAGGGATTTATATCATTTGATACATCATATTGGATCAAGTCTATTGCCAAGTGGGTTAGTAAATATTTTTGGACCCAAATTTCCCACCCATGACTAAGGTAACTAGATATATTGTATTTCTAGTTTTTAGATATGCATATCTATTTTTTCTTGACTTTAGTTTACCTTTCATGCCTAGTATTACATTTGGTATTTACTTGTGTTTAAATGCATACATACTAGGTAAATCACATGGTAGGATTGTCTGTTTTCAATTCATATTTATGAGCAAACGTACATGGTTTAAACTGTTTAGTTAAGCACGGCACATAGCTTATTGAACATTCCTAAGTAAATGACATTAATGCTTTAAAAATCTTACATCCTACAATTAGTATCATTTAACTTATATGTGGCAAAGCTTGGATTATAGATAACTTGTGTAACACCCTGAATTTAGAGGTATAAAATTTCTTTCTAATTATCACCCAAATTTAGGTGTTACTCTTCTCTCTCTAGTTTCTATCTATCTCTAGATTCTCTCTCTCCTTTTCCCTTTTGAGTAGAGTTAGTTTAATTAGGAGATATTAATTATTTATTTTTGCCAAAACATTATGAGTCATGACATGTTGCATCATGCTGAGCTTAAATATTCTTTGAATTGTTGCACATGTTTGAATTAGTTTGAATTTGAATTGAAAACCCTAGAGAAAAAGAAATAGAAAAGCAATTAGAAATTCCAAGAAAAAAGAAAAAGCCAAAGCCAAAGCAGCCTAGCCGGCCCAGCTCGGCCCAGCCAGGCCGCGCGCCCACACGCCCGCGCCGCTTGATAGGTGGGTTCCACCTGTCAGCAGCGGTTCCCTTCCCCACGCTCTCTCTCTTCCTCTTTTTGCCGAGTGGGGCCGGGCTGTCGGCGCTAGTTGCCTTCCCCCGCGCGCCCCTCTCCCCCTCTACCACGCGGGCCCGCTTCGTCAGTGCGCCAAACCGTTACCCCCGCGCGCCCACACTCTCTCTCTCGCTGCGCCGTGGGACTGCCCTGTCAGCTCCGCCTTCCCCGCGCCCGCCGTGGACCAGCACGCACGCACTCACGCACGCACACTGAGATTCCTGGCCATGTCGCCCGCCCACGCACCCCAGCTCCTTTTTGAGCACCGCCCGCGCCCGCACTCGCTCCCCTGTCCCATTTCGCATAGCCTCGCCCTCTCTCGCGCTCTGCCCACGCCGCTCGATCTCGCCGGTGACCCGCACCCGCCATGCCAGTTGTCTAGCCCATCGAAAGCCACGCCAGGCCACCTCGAGCTCCGCCCCGAGGTGAGACACCCATTCCAATGCCCAGTTTTCCCAATTGTGCTTCGCTGTTGGCCAATTTCGGCTTCGCTGGAGGCTGGCCGTGGCGGTCCGCCGCACCCGCGCGGTGGCTAGCCAAATTGGCCTAGTCCAGTGCCCCCGCGCCGGCCCCTAGTGTTCCCCTCGCCATGCTGAAGTTAGTCCAGGCCTTAGCGTGCCACAGCCCCCCTCCCCCACGGCCGGAATCCCTCACCGGAGTTATCCCGACCCGCCCGGAGTCCTCCCTCAGCCATTCTCCCCTCTCTAACCTCGGTCTCGTGGCCACAACCCCACTAGTGAGTTCACCGCGCCTTCCCCTTCGTTTTGGGCCGGCTCCGGTGACCTCGGAGCCACCGTAGCTCGCACCCGCCCCAACTCTAGCGACCTCATCGCTGCGAGAAGGAGCGGTGCCGTCGCAGCCGTTAACCCCTCCCGGTGTGATCTCCACCGTCTGATCCCGATCGCACAGCCGAGATCGCGTGATACCGCTTCGCGCACGCGCGCCCTGCGTCCGGACCCATCGGTCAGTCTCCTATGCCCTGGCACCGGGCTCGACTGGTCAATCTGCCTCCCTGCCCTCAGTCGCTGACCGCCCTGGCCCACTGGTCAGTGCGCACCCGCGCCCGCATCCGTGTGCACGCCCGTGGATCTGTTTTCAATCGTTGATCTCAGATCCGACCGCTGAGACAACCCGATACCCCTTCGCGCGGTGATTTTGTTAAAGAGACCCTCGGTTTAGTTGGAATCAACCCGCCGTCCCTGGTTTTCGCGCGCAGGCCCCTGTAATCTTGCAGATTGAACCCTAGGCTTTTAAAAAATTACATAATTAGACCTATTTCATATTTTAAACTCCCAAACTTGTTTATTTCATATCTTTTGTATATGAACTCCAAATTTAGTGATTCAAATTGCAAAATATTCATAGGAATATTCTCTGTTTAAATAAATTAGTTCCATTTACTATCTGCACACTCTAATTTTTATGGTTAACTATGAACTAATATATGTGTAGATTTATTCATTTAATAAAATAAATAAAAGGGAAACCCTTGAGGTTAAAGTATACTTAATCTTGTAAGATTAATAGCGTGTATTACATGGATTTATCTCTAGTTTAATTTTTATGTCTCAATGAAGGTAATTAAATCAGATTATGTAATCCTAGATAGTACTTAGGGAATAATTAACTACTAAATGAGAATTAGTTCAGCCTATAATTTGACTTCCCTTTTGAGTTTATGCTTTTCTTTTGAGATGTGTTCCCATGTTTGTACATGATTGATGTGCTGTTTATTTGTCATTTACCAAATGTATTTAATGCATGATCGCTTTATTTAGACAACGAGCAGTCCGTGATTCCTGAGTGTGTTGCTGAAGATCTTCCTGAGCAACAACCTAGTGAAGGCAAGTGTCCTTTGACCCATTATGTCCCACTCATTTTAATTCACTGTCCCGAATTACATTATTTAAACCTAAGGATTGACTAATCTATATTTACCTTATCCTTGTTTACCTTTTGGGTTATCATGGTTAGCTTTTTGCTATTGCTTTAACTTAATCAATGAACATGATGTGATTACTTAAGATATGATGATGTTATCCCGATGATGATATTGTGATACTCTAGGGGGCTCAGACCATTTTTCCTGAGTACGTCTCCGTAAGGACCTGTTCGTGGAGTGACCACCCGGGATAACAGTGCAACCATGAGGGTGGAATGGGACGCCCTTAGCTGAATAATTAGATGAACCTAGGGGTGTAGTTGGCTTTGCCGGAGGGCCGTCAATGGGGGCTAGGGCGTAGTGCTCGCTCTACCAAGTGGGGGGTGCAGAGGTTCATTCGATTTGGTTTTGTTAGTCACCCACCTTGGGGAGGTGTACTGCATTTGTACGACTGGCGAAACCTAACGAGCAGCTAAGAACCAGGGGAATCTTTGTAAAGGCTACGTAGTGCCGACTCACCTTGGTAGTGTTTGAGGGTTTGATTGACCCGAGGCATAAAGGGATCACGACTCGTGGGTAAAGTGTGCAACCTCTGCAGAGTGTTGGAAACTGGTATATCAGCCGAGCTCACGGTTAAGAGCAGCCTTGGGATCCTCTTTGATTAGGAGAACTTTGATTACTTTATGATGATGGTTAAGAATGTTGGTTATAATTCCGATCTCTAGTATTTCCTCTTGGAGGGAGTGCTTTTGTGTAATAACTGGGTTTATTAGTAAAACTTGGCTCTACTAATTGTAATAAATGTGTGACCAACTAAAAGCAAACTGCTTAACCTCAACCCCACATATAGCTAGTCCACTTTAGCCAAACGGGACATTTGTTGAGTACGTTGATGTGTACTCACCCTTGCTTTACAAACCACCCCCACCTCAGGTTGTCCCCACTGTACTCAGTGCTCAGGAGGTGATGCTGGCAACATGGAGGACTTTGAGGAGTTCTAGGACTATGACGAGTTCTAGTTTTTCTTAGTGGCAAACGCCCAGTCAGCTGCCTGTGAAGGCCTTATCTTCTATGTTTCGTATTCCGCACTTTGATATTAATGTTAATGACTATGGCTATGTATTCGACTCTGTGGATGTCTCGGACATCTTATTGTAATAAAGTACCTTTCTGCTATTTACTTTGAGCATTGTGTGAAGATGTCCAATTATGTAATTGCTGTGTACATGAGTTTCTGATCCTAGCACGTACATGGTTTGCATTCTGTTGGGGGCCTTCGGCTTCTGAAGGTCCTCAAAAACATGATTTGATAATGTTTTCCAAGTGAAATATGTGAACAGGTATCTTCGGATTCAGATCATGAGCATACAGAGCATGGTTAGGACGAAGCCTGAGCGAGACGAAAGGTGATTATGACGAAGGACAAGGTGATCACGAAGCTATGCACAGGAAAGCTTCGGCATGACAGTAGAAAAGGGGAACCGACTTAAAGATGAAAAGGCAAATTAGACCTCGAAAAATTACTATAGAGTTATTAGCAAATATAAAGGGCATGAATGTAATTTTACATGGGCTGTGTCCCTTGCCTATAAATAGATGAACAGTACTCCCGTACCGTTGACTTGGCGTTTGCTCTCACGTCACGCTTGTACCCCTGCTTTTCTTCGAGCCAAAGGTACATTCATAATCTGTCATTGTGAATACAGCAATGCAAATTAAAATAAGTTAATAATAACATTTAAAGTGTTTATATTACTTTTCCATATCTTGGGTATGAATCCTTCTTCATCACTTATTGTGCTCATGAAGGTTTGTCCTTCATGACCTTCGTCCAGAATTCATTATATCCGAAGGGAGATAATGCCTCGAAGGACGAAGGACTTTGACATTTAACACTTTTATGTTGCCTTGTTCTTAACTCTTAGCGTTTGAGAACAAGTCCCCAACATTGGCGCCCACCTCCGGTGAACTCACTTCCACTATTTTGAGTTTCAAACACCCTCGGCAAGCATAGACCTTCGTCATGCCGCCAAAGAAAGCTTCAGCAACAGGGGCTGTCGCTCTGCAGCCGCTGGACCCCAACCAGGACACTCTCTCTCTTCGGGAGGCCCGAAGCCAGAAAAGGAAGGCCATCAGTCCAACGCCTCAGGAGGACGACTTGGACCAAGAGATCAGAAATATGGAGATGCTCCATTAGCAGGTGCAAAGGAAGAAGGAAAAGATGGCTAGGCTGGCTGATCTGCAAAGGCAGATAGACGAAGCCTCTGAAGAATTTCGCCATCTTACTCAAGATGAGCAGAACCGAAGGCCTCAGTATAGAGAGCTTCATCAAGAGGGCTTCTTCAACGAAGATGACTGGTATGAGAATTTCCATCATGTAAATTTTGCCTTTGATGATGCTTCTCCTCTATCAGCAGAATTGCAGGCTACACCTTGGCCCCCGTCCTACAAGCCACCTCAACTCCCCATGTACGACGGCCATTCAGATCCGAAGCAGTTTCTGATGAGCTACGAAGCAACAATATCTTCCTATGGTGGCAATACTGCAGTCACGGCGAAGTCTTTCGTCATGGCTGTCAAGAATGTTGCACAAACCTGGTACTCCTCCCTTCGGCCAGGAACGATCACATCATGGCAGAAGCTGAAGGATATGCTAATCACCAGCTTCCAAGGGTTTCAAACGAAGCCGGTTACCGCTCAAGCTTTATTCTAGTGCACCCAGGATCACGAAGAGTATCTTCAGGCGTATGTCCGAAGATTCTTACGCTTGAGGGCACAAGCGCCAACAGTGCCCAATGAAATTGTCATTGAGGCCATGATTAAGGGGCTTCGGCCGGGACCTTCAGCCCAATACTTCACCAGAAAGCCCCCTTAGACTCTGGAGAAATTGCTTCAGAAGATGGATGAATACATCCGCGCTGGCAATGATTTTCGACAGAGAAGGGAGGAAGCTTACAGGTTCTCCAAAATAGCCAGGGGCTTCGGAGGGAGAACTCATCCCAGACATGTCTGATCGATTCATTCCACTCAGAATGATGACAGGGGAAGCTAGCAGCAGAGGCCGCAATATTCCTCCCAGGCTTCGGGGCAGCAGCAGAGCTATCCTCGACCTCCAGCTCCAAGGGGCAGAGGTGCCAGGGGCTTCGGAGGGAGATTTGGGGATCAGCCCAGGAAGATTTATTGCCTCTTCTGCGGTGAGGACAAGGGCCATACCACCAGGATGTGCCATGTTACCATCCAGAAACAAAAGGAGATAGCAGAAGCTGCGGCCCAACAGAGCCAGCCGAAGCAAGTTATGCACACTGCTTCGTACCATTCGCCATACATTCCAGAGTATGTAGGCAACCACCCTGCAGCTTCTGTCGCTTCGGCAAGCCAAACTCAGGCATCCTGGCAACATCTTCCCCCTCCACCACCAATGCAACAAGGCCAGCAGCCAGAAGGGAGTCAGCAGCCAAAAGAGTCCGAAGCTCGCACAGTCAATAGTACTGTGCCAGAATTGAAGCATATTTACTAACAAATATCCTACTTCGGCAGCAGTTTTTACATTCAGTATCATTTTCTTTTTTAATAAGGAACAATTATTGAAAGCCTAAGTATTTTTGTCGTTTTTTAAATCTCTTCTAATAGTTTTGTTTTTGCCACAGTAAAAATATACCTTCTCCACAGAGTAGCGGAGTTGCCGAAGCATAAGATTTATGGTTACAAGGGGAATTTCCGAAATAACAAAAAGTCGTTCCTAAGGGAGCGCAGCGTAAGTTTTCTGCTCAAAAGTCGTTCCGAAGGGAATGCAGAGCCTACAGCGAAAAATAAACGCTGATACCACTAAAAGTAAAAGGCGAAGAAGCTCCTAAGGGAGGCTTACAGCGAAAAATAAACGCTGATACCGCTAAAAGTAAAAGGCGAAGAAGCTCCTAAGGGAGGCTTACAGCGAAAAATAAACGCTGATTCCGCTGAAGTAAAAGGCGAAGAAGCTCCTAAGGGAGGCTTAGAGTGAAAAATAAACGTCGATCTTCAGCAAATATCATTTTGCATAACATCACATCATCACATCATTTGCATAGCATAACATCATACATCATATTGCATCAATGACGCAAGAAGGGGATTAATGTTGGTATTTGGAGATTGTTTCGAAGAAACAATGCCAAGGCACAAAAAAGTAAATTTTGAAGAAGCATACCTTCGTCAAACTCCGAAATGAAAAGATTTATCGGTTATTGATTTTACGAAGATTGGACGGATATTATTTACGAAGCATGAAAAGAAGTGAAGGTGTTTTTTTCGCCGAAGGCTCAAAAAACGGTATGTATGTAAAGTTTCATGCATCGTAAAGAATTGAACCATAAATAGCTTATATATTACATTCAAAGTTACAAAATATTACATATGTTCAATAAATATTACATTCCAAATGTTTTTACAATAACATCTAGTTTTCCCTTAGAACAACTTCTGCAGCTTCGTTCAGTAGTTGATCAACAACTTTATCCATGATAGCTTCAGCCATTTTTCTAATTTCGTCGTCCCCCTTCACGTGGGGGTCCGCCGATGGCTTGGCAGGCTCTGAGGGGCGAGAAAGTGCGGTTGTGTTACAAAGCGTAAACAAGTTCGAAATAAAAAATTACAACAGAGCCAAAAACTGCTAGTCAATACCTATTTGCACTTCGACATCTGCACTCTTCTCAGTGGTCTCTGCTACTTTTCTAGCGTCATGAATACCTTTCTCGCTCTTTCGTATAATTTCTTGGGCCATCTCCCGGCCACCATTGTCCCAGATGTCGGTGAAAAATTTTCCACCAACCAGGCTCGCTTCGGTCGAGGGGTCTTTTATATCTTCAGGAGACAAGGCGGTTTCAGATTGTGCCAAAATTTTACATGGTCACAGCCTTTTCTCTCCAAAATAGTGGCAATCCCCCTGGCACTCGTAAAGGCACATATGTCTCCACGGCTATTCAAAACTTCTTCAAAAGCTTCAGCTTCGTGGCTGATCCATCCAATTGGGCCTTCGGGGTCACCCCTTATGAAGTCCTCCTCACTTGAGAATGCGCCGACGCTGGCGAAGCTGGTTCTTATTTTCTTAACACATTCTATAGATTTTTCATAACACTTTTTCTTGGATGCACGAAGCTCTTCAACGTTTCTTTCTAAATGATTGGCCCATTGTTCACTAATTTCTCGTTTTGTTTCTTCAAGTGTGCACTCTTCTTTAGCTCTGACTAGTTGTTTCCAAAGATCTTCAATTTCGCGCTTCTGAGCTTCGGCTTGAGTTTTGAAAGCAGCCTCGTCTTCTTTTATTTTATTCAATAACGAGTGCAATATTTTATCTTTTTTGAGACCTTCGTTCCTTAGTTCAATTACTTCGGAACGAAGGTTGCTGAAGGCTATGGTATACCCTTCGTCTTCGACATATTTTTGTGCCCTGAGGGCATTGCTAAGTATAAGACCCTGGGAAAAAATGTTTGTTAATAAGTTTAAGCAAATGAAAAATTTTGGTTTCAAGAAATAATACAAAGATTTCATTTTTTCACCTTTAAACTATTGTACGCTAAGCTGTCAGCCAGCTCGTTCTTTGACAACACTGAGAGCCCGTCTTCTAGTGTTGGGAATCTAAAGCTTTTGCTCATCTCCCGACAGACTGAAATCTCCTTGCTGTCAGGGAGACAATACAAGAAGTCTTCTTCTCCGCTGCCGTTGAATATCAACGCCCCCTTGGGATATTTCAGTCTTTGGGCATAGAACTGAGCCTCCTGCTTTTCTTTTTCAGTCAACTCCTTCCCCGAAGCATGTCGTAAAATATAATCAGAAGCTTCAGAAAAGGCTTCGGGGGCGGCAGTGCCACTTTCTTCAACAAAGATTTGTTCTGCAGTTTCTGTTTCTTTGGTTTCCAAGAATTTTACCTTGGCGGGCTCTGAAGGCCCAACTTCAGTTTCAGCTTGGTGCTTTGAAGCTTTGGCCTCAAAGGTTTTGATTTGCACTTCGGGAGTTTCAGCAATTTTCTTTGGATTAGTGCTTGAAGACTTTATTGTCTCCAATACATCCAGTACATTAACCATCCTTTTTCTTTTGGGGGTCAACGCTGGACCCTTTTGGCTTTTTGGTACTTCAACTTTTGCTGAAGGACTTAAAATTTCAGATGTCCTTTTTTCTTCAGCCTTCGGTTCTTCTATTTTCTTTATCTCCGGCATTGTGACCGGCTCTTCAATATTCTTCAGGGGAGTCGCCTCTTTGGCTTCGGGGGCCTAAGATGATTCACCGACAAACTCGGGCACTGTGGCCGGTTTAATATAGCGTGGACGGTGTGTAAGAACCTTTATCTTTTTACTCTTCGGCGCTGGCTCACTAAGAGCGGCTGAGGCGGCTTCCTTCGTAGACGCCGTATCTTTCCTTTTTTGACCCCGTGTTGGGTAACGGTAGTCAGGACACACGAACCCATTGGCATCAAATACTCGGTTGAGCCTTTTCTTCTTCCGGCCTCCGACGGCTGCGGATAGTGCAGTATCTTCTGCGTTCGAGTATGGCCCAAGCAGCTCATCGCTTACGGCCTCAATACTTTTCAGCCAGTCGTCATCTGGCTCGACGAAATTATCTCCATATTTGAAGGTGAATTTTAACCTAACTAGTCCACCTTTGTTAGGTTCGCTGACGGTTTCCTTTGGCATTTCCCACTTATCTGCAAGTGACCATACTCTGAAGGCAATGTGTTCTTGGATCAAATCCCTTGTCCAGATGAAAGAGCAAACTACTCTGAAGGCTCTCCTGCATTCTTCGGCTGCTTCGTCAATTTCCACCTTCGGTTTATGAAGGCCGAAGCGCTACCAGATAGGGCGCATAATGATACCTTTAATATCTTCTCGTGTTTTCAAGTCGTTTTTCACATAAAACCATTCCTTCATCCAGTCCCCAGGCCATCTTTTCCGAAAAGTTGGCACGGGACAGCTTGACCCAGAGCGGGCACCGAAGCTATAACAGCCAAAATTGTTGTGATATTGCTCCTTACCCCATGGTTTCATCTCGTACAATAACTCATGCATATTGCAGAAACTTTTCGCATTTGGTTCCAAACCTTGGCTCTTCACGGCCCATACGAAGATTCCCATCCTTATGATTGCTTCAGGAGTAATTTGATGAAGGTAGATTTCAAATATCTTCAAAACTTCTACCATGAAATTGCTCAAAGGAAACCGAAGTCTAGCCTTAAAGAAGCTTCGGAATATCACGACTTCATTTTCCTCAGGAGTCGGACAAGTTTTCTCTCCTTCGTCAGCCCTTACAATAGATAAATCCCGAAAATATTTGCCCCTCATATTGACAAGATGGCTCTGTTTAATGCTTGATTTTCCAAAAACTGCATGGCTTGGTCGCCAAGGTCGATCTTCGGAATCTTCACCGCCACTTTCCACATCATAGCTGTCACTATCACCAGTGTCTTCAGACAAACCCTCTAAAATCTCCCTAGTAATCTTCTCTGTATTTGTCTTTGCTATTGATTCAAGGAAGCCAAGATTCATCTCTTCGGAAAGGCTTAGCTTCGACTCAGCGACAGTTTTCTTGTCTTCAGACATCTTCGAAAATGCTAGGAAAGTGCTCTCAAAGACGAAGCTTAAAAATGTAAAAAGCCAGGCAAGCGTTGGAGTGCAAAGAGCTAAAAATTAGGAAGGCAGGAGCCGGCGGCAAGAAAGCGTGCTAAATGTGCTGGCGGTGCGTTCTTATTTATACGCCCAGTACGTTGCAAGTGGCAGGGCCCCACTTGTCATTGACTATTGCTATTCTAGCAAAGGGAAGGTGTTTTTTTGGACCTTCGGCTTAAGGCCTTCGTCCATATCGCAATCTGAATTTATTATTCTAGCAAATTAATATTGCGAGGGGCTACTGTTGGGGGCCTTCGGCTTCCGAAGGTCCTGAAAAACATGATTTGATAATGTTTTCCAAGTGAAATATGTGAACAGGTATCTTCGGATTCGGATCATGAGCATATAGAGCATGGTTAGGACGAAGCCTGAGCGAGACGAAAGGTGATTATGACGAAGGACAAGGTGATCACGAAGCTGTGCACAGGAAAGCTTCGGCATGACAGTAGAAAAGGGGAACCGACTTAAAGATGAAAAGGCAAATTAGACCTCGAAAAATTATTATAGCGTTATTAGCAAATATAAAGGGCATGAATGTAATTTTACATGGGCTACGTCCCTTGCCTATAAATAGATGAACAGTACTCCCGTACTGTTCACGTTGACTTGGCGTTTGCTCTCACGTCACGCTTGTACCCCTGCTTTTCTTCGAGCCAAAGGTACATTCATAATCTGTCATTGTGAATACAGCAATGCAAATTAAAATAAGTTAATAATAACATTTAAAGTGTTTATATTACTTTTCCATATCTTGGGTATGAATCCTTCTTCATCACTTATTGTGCTCATGAAGGTTTGTCCTTCATGACCTTCGTCCAGAATTCATTATATCCGAAGGGAGATAATGCCTCGAAGGACGAAGGACTTTGACATTTAACACTTTTATGTTGCCTTGTTCTTAACTCTTAGCGTTTGAGAACAAGTCCCCAACACATTCGGTTTGCCTTCCAAAACCGGGTGTGACATAAGTGGTATCAAAGCCTTGCTGACTGTAGGACCACTAACCTAGACTAGAATGGTCGCCTAAAGGACTATAGACCCCCACTCTTACCTTGATCTTTAGAGTCATTTCAAAAGTTGGTCATCTTGACCAACTCTATGTTACTAACTTATCTTACAAAATTTCGTCTTACTTTTCTTTCTAGTTACTTTTTAGTCTCATAGTTCTACTCTCACTCTTGTGCTTACGATGTCTTTTGTAGATGGCTCATCTTAGATGCACTGCACGTAAGTCTGTGATCCCCTTTTTGCCTTCTCGCTTGGAGGAGCGCCCACTGCATCGCACGGTGCTGGGTCAGTCTAGCCACTTGGAGAGACTGCATCGTCGCCTGCACGAGGAGCAGGAGCAGGAGCAGGAGCAGTAGGATTCTTCCCCCTCGCCTCAGCAGGAGGTGGAGTCTGAGAAGCAACCTTCCCCTGCACCTCAGGCAGAGATGCTCCCTGCACCACCACAGGGCATCCCGGCTGCAGGAGGAGACCCTGACGAAGACGGAGACGACGCCGACACCGGTGGCAGTTCGAGCCACGGCACGGAGCTCTCGGAGGAGCTAGAGCCAGAGGGTGGATCGCTAGACCCATCACTCGTGACGTCGCTCGCGGGTGTCACTTCCATGACGCTCTCAACACCTTGCTGCGTCGGGCTTTCGACCGACACACTTTGTCCATCGAGTACCGTTGTGTAGTCTACCAGCATCGTCGTGGGTTATACCCAGACTAGTGGGAGGCTACTTGCTTGGTGCGCCATCCGGACGATGATCTCTGGGGTGCAGAGGCCTTCTCAGAGCACTACTCTATTACTGAGAGGGATACTACCGAGGCAGTCATGCAAGATGCAGCACGACGGGCACTTTCTCAGTATTGCTCGTTCTTCAGCGGGATAGATGATGGCCTTGACCTGAAGTACTACCCTTGCCGTTTGACCGATAGTGCTGGAGGTGTGATTGTCTCGCCTATTGGTGAGGGCAATACCAGGCTAAACAGCATGGTCAACCTGGCCGCTGTGCTCAACACCGAGCTAGACCACGCCCTTGACGAGTTGGGCAAGGTTCGGGCGGAGGTTGCCGAATTGCGTGCTGAGTGCGCAGCACGCCACTATTTGGATGGTGGTTCTCCCGCCCCTGTCGAGATTTAGTACCCTTACCATTCATCGCCTAGTGGTCGCTTTATGTATGGTAACCCTGACTGTAGGACCTAGATAGATTTGGATCTATAGATCGACAGAGTCGGAGTCTGTAATAATGCTTAATTCAGTATCTTAGTCTTAGTCAGTCTTAGTTAGAAGTTAGTTTGCTTACCATATGTTGTAATGCTTGTCATGATGAACATGTAATGAAGTTGGACCTTTGTAATGATTGTCATCAAGGTGTGGGCATCCCCTACAACTTGGTGTAGTTATTAATAAAGTCAGTTATTTAGTTGGGTATTCCCTTTATTTCCACTTTCCTCTTTATCTGAGTAGATGTCAGTGAGGATGATCAATTGTTCAGTGCTATGAAGATTTTCTATACATCTTTTCTTATGCTGAAAGACTGCAGAGTGAGATTTTATATGTGTGTGCTTCCTATAGATGTCTAAGAACAGGCGTAGAGGTGCAAGGCGTGCTCAACAGGAGCAGCAGGCACCCCAGGAAGATGCAGCTCAACAGCAATTGCCACCGCCACCACCGATGACCATTGAGAAAATGTTCCTGATGCAGACCCAAGCAGTACAAGCAATTGGTTAGACCTTAGCAGCGATGTAGCAGGTGTAGCAACAGCCACCCCCACCTCAACCTCAGGTGCAAGTTCAGATGCCATAGGTGCCCAGAGACAAGTGAGCAAAATTCATGAGGGGCCGTCCCCCTGTCTTTGCCCATTCTACTAATCTCATGGACGCTGAAGATTGGTTGCGTACCGCAGAACGTGAGTTGTACACTGCCCAGTGGAACGATCATGAGAAGGTGTTGTACGGTCCCCGACAGCTGAGGGGAGCAGCACAGTCTTGGTGGGAGTCTTACCTTGCCACCCATGCTAACCCTGAAGCCATCACCTGGGAGGAATTCAGGGACAACTTCCATCGCTACCATGTGCCCGAGGGACTATTGATAGTGAGGAAGGAGTTTCTCGCCTTAAAGCAAGGTCCCCTATCTGTCAGTGAGTACAGGGACAAGTTTCTGCAGCTATCACGTTATGCCCCAAAAGATGTCAACACAGATGCCAAGAGGCAGTACCGCTTCCTAAGAGGATTGGTTGATCCCCTCAATTACCAGCTAATGAACCACACCTTCCCTACCTTCCAGCATTTGATTGACAAAGCAATCATGACTGAAAGGAAGCGTCGAGAGATGGAGGACAGAAAACGCAAGATTGGTGGATTTCAGGTCGGGAGTAGCAGCCGCCCCTCTACTCAGGCAACCCACCTCAGCCATTCAAGCAAGGTCACCAACACCAGCACCAGCATCAGCGCCGGAACCAGCAGCAGTAGTACCAGAGGCAGTTTCCTCAGCAGCAGCAGTACCGTTAGAACAACCAGCAGGGAGGAAATCAATATCAGTGTTAGAGCAACCAGGCACCCCACCTTTCTGCCCTAGCAACCAACCAGAATAGCCAAGCAGCTCTAGTGCAAGGAGGAAGTTGTGCATGTTTCCACTGTGGGGAACAAGGCCATTGGGCGAATCATTGCCCAAAGAAAGTAGCTCAGCAGCAGTTAGCTCCCAATGCCCCAGTTAAGCATAATGCAACGCAGCAAGGAGGTAACAACCGTGGGCAGCCTCGAGTCCAGTATAGAAAGGTAAACCACTTGGAGGCCGACACAGTCCAGGAGACTCCAGGAGTGGCATTAGGTACATTTTTAGTCGAGTACCATTCTGCAAATGTGTTATTTGATACTAGAGCAACACATTCTTTTGTGACTACATCATGGGTAGAATCACATAATATACCAGTAGCACCCATGTATCCACCTATGGGAGTTAGTTCAATTGGTGGAAGAACCCAAACGGATAGATTTTGTCCTAGTGCAAGAGTTCAAATAAGGGGGATAGAGTTCCCCACTGATCTAATAGTTATGGGTAACCAGGATGCGACTATAGATGTCGTCCTAGGGATGAATTGGCTAACCAAGTATCAAGCCAGTCTTAGCTGTGACAAGAGAACGGTGAATTTAGTGTCCCTATCAGGAGAAGTGTTAGTGGAGTTGGTCTTGTCTGGACAAAGGGAAGGAAGTTGTCACCAAGTCACCGCCCATATTGAGGAGATTGAACCATCAGAGGCTATCAATGTAGTATCAAAATTCCTAGAAGTGTTTCTCGAGGAGTTACCAGGTATGCCACCTGAAAGGAAGGTTGATTTGCTATAGAGCTTATACCAGGCACCGCCCCTATTTCCAAGAGAGCATATCGAGTGTCCGGACCAGAATTGGTAGAACTCAAGAAGCAGATTGATGAGTTATTAGAGAAAGGATACATTAGACCAAGTACCTCACCTTGGGCAGCCCCAGTGCTATTTGTGGAGAAGAAGGATGGTACGAAGAGGATGTGCATTGATTATAGAGCTTTGAATGAAGTCACTGTCAAGAACAAGTACCCCCTGTCCAGAATTGAAGACCTATTCAATCAGTTCAGAGGAGCCAGTGTGTTCTCGAAGATAGATCTGAGGTTAGGTTACCATCAACTCAGGATCTGACCTTCGGACATACCGAAGACAACATTCATCACCAAGTATGGACTATATGAGTTCACGGTCATGTCATTCGGTTTGACGAATGCGTCAGCTTATTTCATGTACCTGATGAACAGTGTATTCATGGACCACATCAACAAGTTCGTAGTGGTGTTCATTGATGATATTCTTATATATTCCCAGAATGAGCAAGAGCACGAGGAACATTTGAGGAAAGTACTTCAGAGGCTACGAGATTGTTAGCTATATGTCAAGCTTAGCAAGTGCGAGTTCTAGATCAGTGAAGTCCTATTCTTGGGTCACATTATAAATCGAGAGGGATTGGCTATAGTTCCAAAGAAGGTAGTAGCTATTCTGGACTGGAAAGCACCAAAAGACATTCGAGGAATCAAGAGTTTCATTGGAATGGCCGGTTATTATCGACGTTTTATTGAAGGGTTCTCCAAGATTGCCAGACCAATGATAGCCTTGTTGGCAAAGAAGGTTGAGTTCAAGTGGACCTCAGCATGACAAAAGTCCTTTGAGACATTGAAGGAGATGTTGACAACGACACCAGTATTGATTCTGCCAGATGTTCACAAGCCATTCTCAGTATATTGTGATGCTTCGTACACCGGACTGGGATGTGTGTTGATGCAGGAAGGGAGAGTAGTGGCATACTCGTCTCGCCAGTTGAAGATTCATGAGAAGAATTATCCTACTCATGATCTGGAATTAGCAGTCATGGTTCATGCATTGAAGACCTGGAGGCATTATTTGTATGGGCAGAAGTGTGATATCTACACGGACGACAATAGTCTCAAATACATATTCACTCAGTCAGAGCTAAACATGAGACAACGAAGATGGCTAGAGTAGATCAAAGATTATGAGCTAGAGATTCATTATCACCCAACCAAAGCAAATGTGGTTGCAGATGCTCTTAGCAGAAAGAGTCAAGTTAATATGTTGGTCACTCACCCCATGCCATATGAGCTAGCGAAGGAATTCGATAGATTGAGTCTCGGATTTCCGAACAACACCCAAGGAGTGACGATTGAGTTGGAACCCACTCTAGAGGAAGACATTAGGAAGGATCAGAAAGATGATGAGAAGATCAACGGTATTCGGCAGCTGATCATAGATGGAAAAGGCAAGGATTTCCATGAAAATGTAGAAGGAGTTGTATGGTTCATGGATAGACTGTGTGTTCCTGACATCAAATCGATCCAGGAACTAATTCTCAAAGAAGCTCATGAGACAGCATATTCTATACATCCTGGTAGCGAGAAGATGTACCAAGACCTAAAGAAACGATTCTGGTGGTACGGTATGAAAAGGGAGATAGCAGAGTATGTGGCTGTATGCGACAGTTGTCAAAGGATTAAAGCAGAACATCAGAGACCTGCAGGTTTGTTGCAGCCGTTGCAGATTCCTCAGTGGAAATGGGATGAGATCGGGATGGACTTTATAGTTGATTTGCCTCGCACTTGTACTCGTCATGACTCCATCTAGGTAGTAGTGGACTGTTTGATAAAGGCGGCCCATTTCATACCAGTCAAGACCACCTACAACAGTGCGGTGTTGGCCGAACTGTACATGTCTCGGGTTGTGTGCTTGCATGGCGTACCAAAGAAGATAGTATCAGATAGAGGCACTCAGTTCACCTCTCATTTTTGGCAGCAGTTGCATGAAGCTTTGGACACACACTTGAAGTTCAGCTCAGCTTATCACCTGTAGACAGATGGTCAAACAGAGAGAACCAACCAGATTCTTGAAGACATGTTGAGAGCTTGTGCCTTGCAAGACAAGATAGGTTGGGACAAGAGGGCACCGTATGCAGAATTCTCTTACAACAACAACTATCAAGCCAGTCTAAAGATGTCACCATTCGAATCGCTTTACGGGAGGAATTGCAGAACTCCATTGCATTGGGACCAATCCGGTGAAAGACAGGTGTTCGGTCCAGATATTTTGCTTGAGGCCGAAGAGAACATGAGGATGGCCCGAGAGAATCTGAAGGCAGCGCAGTCCAAACAGCGAAGCTATGCTGACACTCGAAGAAGAGAACTGAGTTTTGAAGTAGGAGACTATGTCTATTTAAAGGTGTCACCAATCAGAGGAATCAAAAGATTCAAGGTCAAAGGCAAGCTAGCACCTCGATACATCGGACTGTAGCAGATTCAAGCAAGGCGTAGAGAAGTGGCATATCAACTCAGTTTACCAGATAATCTGTCAGCTGTGCATGATGTGTTCCATGTGTCTCAACTAAAGAAATGTTTGAGAGTGCTAGAAGAGCAGTTGCCAATAGAGGATCTTGAAGTTCAAGAAGATCTGACGTATATTGAGAAGCCAACTCAAATTCTGGAGATAGCAGATCGGGTCACTCGGAGAAGCACCATCAGGATGTGCAAAGTCAAATGGGGCCATCACTCAGAAGAAAGAAGCAACCTGGGAAAGAAAAGATGATTTGAAAGCCAAGTACCCTGAGCTCTTTTCTAGCCAACCTTGAATCTCGAGGGCGAGATTCTTTTTAAGGGGGATAGGTCTGTAACACCCTGAATTTGGGGTATAAAATTTCTTTCTAATTATCACCCAAATTTAGGTGTTACTCTTCTCTCTCTAGTTTCTATCTATCTATAGATTCTCTCTCTCTCCTTTTCCCTTTTGAGTAGAGTTAGCTTAATTAGGAGAGATTAATTATTTATTTTTGCCAAAACATTATGAGTCATGACATGTTGCATCATGTTGAGCTTAAATATTCTTTGAATTGTTGCACATGTTTGAATTAGTTTGAATTTGAAACTTGGTTTGAATTTGAATTTAAAACCCTAGAGAAAAAGAAATGGAAAAGCAATTATAAATTCCAGGAAAAATTAAAAAGCCAAAGCAGCCCAGCCAAGCCGCGCGCCGCGCTGCCTGACAGGTGGGTTCCACCTGTGAGCGGCGGTTCCCTTCCCCGCGCGCTCTCTCTCTTCCTCTCTCTGCCCAGTGGGGCCGGGCTGTTGGTGCCAGTTGCCTTCCCCCGCGTGCCCCTCTCCCCCTTTTCCTCGTGGGCTCGCTTCGTCAGTGCGCCGAACCGTTGCCCCCGCGCGCCCACTCTCTCTCTCTCGCTGCGCCGTGGGGCCGCCCTGTCAGCTCCACCTTCCTCGCGCCCGCCGTGGACCAGCACGCGTGCACTCGCGCACGCATGCCGAGATCCCTGGCCACGTGCCCGCCCACTCACCCCAGCTCCTTTTTGAGCATCCCGCATGCCCGCACTCGCTCCCCCGTCCCATTTCGCATAGCCTCGCCCTCTCTCGCGCTCTGCCCATGCCGCTCGACCTCGCCGGTGACCCGCACCCGCCGTGCCAGTCGTCCAGCCCGTTGGAAGCCGCGCTAGGCCACCCTGAGCTCCGCCCCGAGGTGAGACACCCGTTCCCATGCTCGGTTTTCCCAATTGTGCTTCGCCCTTGGCCAATTTCGGCTTCGCCGGAGTCTGGCCGTGGTGGTCCGCCGCACCCGCTCGGTGGTCGACCAAATTGGCCAGGTCCAGTGCCCCCGCGCCGGCCCCTGGCGTTCACCTCGCCCTACTGAAGTTAGTCTAGGCCTTAGAGCGCCTCAGCCCCCGTCCCCATGGCTGGAATCCCTTACCGGAGTTACCCCGACATGCCCGGAGTCCTTCCTCAGCCATTCTCCCCTCTCTGACCCCGGTCTTATGGCCACAACCCCACCAGTGAGTTCGCCGTGCCTTCCCCTTCGTTTTGGGCTGACTCCGGGGACCCCGGAGCCGCGGGAGCTCGCACTCGCCCCAACTCCGGCGACCTCACTGCCACGAGAAGGAGCAGCGTCATCGCAGCCGTTAACCCCTCCCGGTGTGACTCCACTATTTGATCCCGATCACACGACCGAGATCGTGTGATACCGCTTCGCGTAAGCGCGCCCAGCGTCTGCACCCATCGGTCAGTCGCTTATGCCCTGGCACCGTGCTTGACTAATCAGTCTGCCTCCCCGCCCTCTGTCGCTGACTGCCCTGGCCCACTGGTCAATGCGCACCCGAGCCCGCATCTGCGCGCTCACCTGTGGATCTATTTTCAATCGTTGATCTCAGATCCGACGGCCGAGAGAGCCCGATACCCCTTCGCACAGTGATTTTGTTAAAGAGACCCTCAGTTTAGTTGGAATCAACCCGCCGTCCCTGGTTTTCGCACGCAGGCCCCTGTAATCTTGCAGATTGAACAGTAGGATTTTAAATAATCACATAATTAGACCTATTTTCATATTTTAAACTCCCAAACTTGCTTATTTCATATCTTTTGCATATGAACTCCAAATTTAGTGATTCAAATTGCAAAATATTCATAGCAATATTCTCTATTTAATTAAATTAGTTCCATTTACTATCTGCACTCTCTAATTTTTATGGTTAACTATGAACTAATATATGTGTAGATTTATTCATTTAATAAAATAAATAAAAGGGAAACCCTAGAGGTTAAAGTATACTTAATCTTGTAAGATTAATAGTGTGTATTACATGGATTTATCTCTAGTTTAGTTTTTATGTCTCATTGAAGGTAATTAAATCAGATTATGTAATCCTGGATAGTACTTAGGGAATAATTAACTACTAAATGAGAATTAGTTCGCCCTATAATTTGACTTCCCTTTTGAGTTTATGCTTTTCTTTTGAGATGTGTTCCCATGTTTGTACATGATTGATGTGCTGTTTATTTGTCATTTACCAAATATATTGAATGCATGATCGCTTTATTTAGACAACAAGCACTCCGTTGTTCCTGAGTGTGTTGCTGAAGGTCTTCCTGAGCAACAACCTGGTGAAGGCAAGTGTCTCTGATCCATTATGTCCCACTCATTTTAATTCACTGTCCCGCATTACATTATTTAAACCTAAGGATTGACTAGTCTGTATTTACCTTATCCATGTTTACCTTTTCGGTTATCATGGTTATCTTTTTGCTATTGCTTTATCTTAATCAATGAACATGATGTGATTACTTATGATACGATGATGTTATCCCGATGATGATATTGTTATACTCTAGGGGGCTCAGGCCATTTTTCTTGAGTACCTCTCCGTAAGGACCTGTTCGTGGAGTGACCACCCGGGATAACAGTGCAACCATGAGGGTGGAATGGGACACCCTTAGCTGAATAATTAGATGAACCTAGGGGTGTAGTTGGCTTTGTCGGAGGGTCGTCAATGGGGGCCGGGGCGTAGTGCTCGCTCTGCCAAGGGGGGGGGGGGGGGTTGCAGAGGTTCATTCGATTTGGTTTTGTTAGTCACCCACCTTGGGGAGGTGTACTGCGTTTGTACGACTAGCGAAACCTAACAAGCAGCTATGCACCAGGGGAATCTTTGTAAAGGCTACATAGTGAAACCTTACCGACTCACCTTGGTAGTGTTTGAGGGTTTGATCGACCCGAGGCATAAAGGGATCACGACTTGTGGATAAAGTGTGCAACCTCTGCAGAGTGTTAGAAACTGGTATATCAGCCAAGCTCATGGTTAAGAGAAGCCTTGGGATCCTCTTTGATTAGGAGAACTTTGATTACTTTATGATGATGGTTAAGAATGTTGGTTATAATTCTGATCTCTTGTATTTCCTCTTGGAGGGAGTGCTTTTGGGTAATAACTGGGTTTATTACTAAAACTTGGCTCTACTAATTGTAATAAATGTGTGACCAACTAAAAGCAAATTGCTTAACCTCAACCACACATACAGCTAGTCGACTTTGGCCAAACTGGACATTTGCTGAGTACGTTGATGTGTACTCACCTTTGCTTTACAAACCACCCCCACCCCAGGTTGTCCCCACTATACTTAGTGCTCAAGAGGTGATGCTGGCAACATGAAGGACTTTGAGGAGTTCTAGGACTACGACGAGTTCTAGTTTTACTTAGTGGCAAACCCCCAGTCAGCTGCTTGTGAAGGCCTTATCTTCTACGTTTTGTATTTCGTACTTTGATATTAATGTTAATGACTATGGCTATGTATTCGACTCTATGGATGTCTCGGACATCTTATTGTAATGAAGTACCTTTTCGCTATTTACTTTGAGCATTGTGTGATGATGTCCAATTATGTATCGCTGTGTACGTGAGTTTCTGATCCTGGCACGTACATGGTTCGCATTCGGTTTGCCTTCCAAAACTGGGTGTGACAACTTGCCCCTCTTGATATCAAATCAAAGTGCATGTCTCCTACAAGTATTCAAAACTTGTATGAACACATCCAGGGGGAGGTTACTCTATAATCTAACACTATGAGATTTATACCTTTTTCAAGTCTATTTCATGTAATAGTCTCATTGTAAGGAAAATGAAGTCCCCAGTGAAAGATAACAAGCTTCCACTGCAAATCTACAATAACTCTTACGTCTCACAAGTCTACCACTTGCCTTCAAACGGTCCACCATTGGTTTCAATTGGTAACTTTGAGACTACATTTAGTATTACTTACATGTCTTCTCCAGCATTTGGTTAGACTATATTTCATATCTTATACTTCCATCTTGCTATACATGCATAAGTGGTTAATTCATATTCTGTTACCTATGCATAAGGAAGTTAGTCTAATCAAATCATGTCTTGCACCTCTATTTTCACATGCTTTTTCCTAAGTAGAAGATATCTGTCAGGGGGAGTATTTCTTTGTCTCTAAAAAGGGGAGAAATTTCTTTCTAAAGAGAACACTCATTTAGGGGGAATAACAATTTGGTGTTTCAATTGGTATCCTACAATTGGTATCAATTGACAAATCCATTATGAGGGCAAGTCTTATTTGCTTCCTACATGCTTTTAATGTCTTCCTTTTCGGTGGTTGATGCCAAAGGGGGAGAAGTTTAGGAACCAAAGCAATGAAAACTGTATCAAACACCAAACACCACCAATTTAAAATTGTATTTCTTCAAGTGGTTTTGGTTATTTGGTCTAAATAGGAAGTAAGTGAATTATGGAGTTATGGGGAGGCTTAAGTTCACAATATCACATTGTGGGGACAAACATGCATCCTAGCAAGTAGATTGCATATTTTCATTCAAATGTTTGGTATATTTGCTTGCTTTGGTTGTGTTGTCATCAATCACCAAAAAGGGGGAGATTGTAAGAAAAATGGACCCCGAGCCATTTGGCTTAATGAGTTTTGGTGTTTGATGATTAACACAACCTGTGAACTAATGTGTTTGCTAGTATTTGTGTTTGTAGTTCATAGGATGCTAAAGTAACTTGGACCAAGACACTGAGGAAAGCAACACCTCAAAAGAAGACATTATGAAGATCAAGTGAAGTCCAAGAGAAGAAAGGAGTGTTGCCTGCGGACTGTCTGTGCGAGGAGCACCGGACTGTCTAGTGGCACACCGGTCTGTCCTGTGCCACACGCCGGACTGTCCGGTGCACCAGGAACACTAGCCCTAATGGCTAGTTCTAGGTGGCACTATGGAGAGAAGACCACCAGACTGTCTGGTGTGGAGTCCGGACTGTCCGGTGTGAAAAGCCTATAGCGCCAACGGTCACATGTCGTGGCAGGACAACGGCTAGACGCACTGGACACTGAACAGTGCGCTGTCCGGTGTGCCGCGGAGTGCAGCAACTTTTCACCAACGGCTAGAATTGTGTTAGGGGCTATAAATACACCCCAACCGGCCATTTCAAGGTGTGGGAGCCCAAGCAACATACCAAGACATATAGTGCACATTTCCAAGAGCTCAAACACCCAAGTGCTTAATAGAATCACTCAGTGATTAGTGTAGGTGCTTTGCGAAGTGCTTAGGTTAGTTAGACCGCTTTAGCACTTGCTCTAGATGAGCCGTAGTTAGTTGAGTGAGTTTTGTAAAACCACACAACCCTTAGGCTCTTGCGCGAGCCATTGTAATTGTACCGAGTGGGGCGAGAGTCTTGCGAGACCGTGACAACCACGTTTGTGTCACGGCTGCCACCATGTATCGGAGGGAATGAGACCCGTGGCGTTTTGGTTAGAAGCTTGATAGTGGAGACGACAGGGAGCATCCGAGAGGAGCCGAAAGCGGAGCACCACTTGCGCGTGGAGAAGGCCCGCGGCTCTCTACGGAGTTAGTCGACCGAGGTGCTTGGCCCTCGTGTGGGCTTCCCTTTGCGTAGGGGCACCAACGAGGATTAGTCGGGACCTTGCGCGGTTCCGGATACCTAGGTAAAAATACCGGCGTCATCCACGAGAGTTTGCATCTCTACCTCGCTCTTTAACTTCCGCATTTATATTAAGCATTTAAGTTTCAATCTTGTCTTTATGCTTATATAGTGTATATTGAAACTTAGCCATTGCGGTAGAGATAGCAACACTTAGACAAAAACCTAGTTTGCACATTCTAATTTGATTATTTGCATAGGTTTTGCTCTAGGGATTTATTTATGGCCTAGTTTAGTAAAAGTTTTAGAAGTCATAATTCACCCCTCCTCTTAGACGTCACCCGTTTCCTACATAGTCTCAATGGTGCTTTGTTTGACCAGTCGACCAGTAGGTCTGCGAACTGGTCGGATCAATTAGTATGTTATATGGTTCGATCAATATTAACCAAACTAGTCAGTACTAACCCGATTTAGCGACATGACACATTTTGATTGATCTACATATGTTGGATAGAATGATCAGTATCAACTTGAACTGGTCGATATAACCTGATTTAGCGACATGGCACATTCTGATTGATCTACATATGTTGGATGGTCCGATCAGTATCAACCCAAACTGGCCGATACATACCTAATATAGAGACATGGCACATTCCAATTGATCTACATATATTGGATGGTCCGAACAATATCAACTCAAAATGGTCGATACAGACTTGATTTAATGACATGACACGTTCTGATTGATCTACATATGCGCCATGTCAGCTATCTATTTTTTAAACCGTTTAAAGTCCACAATTTTTAAAAAAATCTATAAATTCAGAAAACCCCACATTTCCAAAATAAGTATTATAAATTACGTTTCACTTTAAAGAATTATGCAATTTTTATTTTTATTTTATGAATTATATATTTTTTGTTTATGATTTATGAAATATATAGTTTTTTTGGTTTTATAGTAATTTTGTAACCTTTTTTGCTTAATAATATACTCGAAGGAATTTTTATTTTTAATAAACCAATGTGTTTTATTTTAACTAAAAGCTTTCAAGTTGGTATGACGTTGAGGTTTATGTAGTCCAACGGTTAAGATGACATACTGGAGAGATATGATTGATAAGAGCCAAAGGATTGCATGCAGGGCTGTGCCTGAGATTTCAGGGGCCCTGAGCAAAAGTTTATATGCAGGTCCCTTTGACTTGTGGATACTTATAATTATTCCATATTAAGTTATATACAAATATTTTAAAATGTAGAATAAATGATTAATATATTACTAAGAAGAAGAGGAAGAAAAATTACTTAATTAGAATTCACAACCCTGAATATGTGGAACATGAAAGATCGAAGCAAATGACAAGCTAAACACAATTTAGATGCTAGCTCTTATCTTGCCTAGTTATTGTATACGCGTACACGTACATGATCCTTCTCGGTATCGGCGTATTGTGGGTAATCTTGTTCATCTCACTGTCACCAGACCCGATATTGCTCATGCAGTCCATATTTTGAGTCAGTTTGTGAGTTCTCCTATAATTTCAGTTCATTATGGGTATTTGCTTTGTGTGCTAAGATACTTAAGGGGGACAACATCTTAGTGTTTGTCCTATGCTCATGATAGTCCACCTCATCTTCATGCTTACTCAAACTCCACTTGGGCAAGTGATCCAACTGATCGTCGTTCTATCATGTGATATTACATCCTTCTTGGCTCTTCCCTCCTTGCATGGAAATCCAAGAAGGAGGGTATATCTCGATCTAGTACTGAGACAAAACTTCGAGCACTTGCCACTACTGCCGTAGAAATTATATCGCTTCGCTGGTTGCTAACTGATTTTCGCATTTCATGTGACAATACTGGTGCCATACAGATTGCCAATGATCCTGTGAAACATGAACTTACAAAGCATATAGGCGTTGATGCCTTCTTTATCCGGTCCCATTGTCATCACAAATAATTGCCCTTCAATATGTTCCCTTAGGACTGCAAGTGGTAGACTTCTTTACTAAACCACAAACTAGATAGCAGCATTAGCTTCATTTACTCAAACTCAATTATTCAGATCCTCTCTTTCCACCATAAGTTTGAAGGGGTGTTATGTATATCAAGGCTTATATATGAAGACTGTGAAGGTACGACACTACATATGTCCATATTCTTCCCTATGGGATGTTAGCTTTTTCTCAAATCCTCTCAAGGTATTATTCTAACACGAAAATCGATTGTCGACGACACGTCTATAGTCTAGTCTTTTTGACGACGTGGCAACAACTAGAATTGGTTTTCTTGATGTATTCTCTTTCGATTTGGAAATTGGGATCGGTTTGATCGGGTTCGATAATAGTGTCCAATACTGATTGAGCTGACCGTCTAGCTAATTACTATCCTTAAGTATATATTTAAATGGGGGCTCCAATATTTTGGGGACCCTGGCCGACCGTCTAGCTCGCCCACCCCAGGTATGACCCTGATTGCAAGGTTTTTAATAGGATCGGTAGTTGATGCCTGATGTGATAAGTGTCGAATGCACTGGATGTGGTCTAAGGCAAATGATCAGAAGGCCCCTGAGCAGCTGAGACTGCCTTCAGCGGTTCACTCTAAATTCTACCCTCCATATCCCACTTTTGTGCCATGTCAGCAATCTCTCTCCCCCTATATCCCCACCCTCTATAGCAGTTCACTCTATATCATCCCCCCTATATCCCACTGCAACCATAAAATATCATTTCCCATATCTATTTATCACACAATATCATTTTTCTACAACTAACACATACATGTGTGCACTGAAATTCAGCGAGTCAGGGGCCAACAACCGCACCCTTCTGCTGGCGTGATACTGTGCCATCCGCTACTACTGTAGCTCTGGTAGAGTGAACCGCTAAACGCTCAGGGTGGTTGTAAGTGCAATCAACCCTAACTGAGGGTTTTCGTGATTTAATGACAAAACAAATAAGGGTACTAACAAGTTTACTCCTAGTGTATACTCAATGTCTATAGAGATTAAAGAAGTAACAACTTTAGTTAAGAATTGGAAAGAGAAGTTTCAAGGACAAAGCAAACACATCAGTGGTGCCTTGAAAGGATTCCATGCGATGATCGTATAAAATTTTATATATATCTTGAGTCGCAGGATCTATTTCTTCCTTAGTAGTTTTCGCATAGGTAATGGTGTTTACTATTGCTCAAGCATCTAAATTCAAAAGCTATTTTGAAAACCAAAATTCTTTAGACACTCTGTGTATATGACTGTTGTTAGGATTCAGAAACAGAGAGTGTTCCTGTTGAAAAGCAGTTGAGCTTTTTTAGCTGAGTTGAACTTCTTCAACTAAGTTGAGCTTTCTTAGCTGAGTTGAACTTCTTTAGCTAAGTTGAGCTTTCTCAGCTGAGTTGAACTTCTTCGGCTGAGTTGAGCTTTTTCAGCTAAGTTGAACTTAACTTCAACTGTGAAGCTGTCTCGTCAAAACCAGTTGAACTTGCCACTGGGCCAGTTCAACCTAGGTTCTGTCCTGAACTTTCTGGTCAATGCTAGTTGAACTGTCCCTAGGGGCAGTTCAACTGATCTCTAGGTTAGCTACCAAGTCTGACCTGCAGTATGCTAGTCTAACTGGCAGACTGTCTGTCAGCCTACCATCAGGCGTTTGAATCGGCCCTAGGGGCGGTTTAACTGGTGTCAGGAACTATTGACCAGACTGACAAACAGTCTGATTGTCAGCCTGCCCCCAGGCAGTTAAATCATCCCTAGGGGCAGTTTAACCGGTGTTAGGAACTATTGAACAGACTGACCAGCAGTTTGACGTCAGTCTACCCCCAGGCGGTTGAACCGGCCCTAGGGCGATTCAACCGGCCTTGCACAAAAAATTGAGTCCAACGACTCTTTTTGAGGAGACTTTATAAATACCCCCACATACCTCTCTTCTTATTTACCCTGGTCGCCCACACACTTATTGCTCACCTAACTTGAGACAAATACACTCTCCCTCTCTCTCTCACACCCGATCTAGCTCTCAAATCAAATTGATTGATGGAGCCCCTTTGGTGTGAGGTTTGTGCTTGTGCCCTTGGATTTGGTTTTCCTCTCCCTTCTCATTCTCATCTCTTGAGCTTGTTGCAAACACCTCTTGTGTGTTATTGTTGTTCTTGGAACCCTAGAGTTCCTAGACGGATTGAGGTTGCTTGGGAGTCTCCAAAGTTGTGGACGACCCTAAGAAGTTTGTATTCCCTGCTCTTGTGAGTAGATTTGAGAAAAAAATCCCTTAACCTTGGTGGTCAGGTTGTGAAGGATTAGGGTTGGAAAAGACCCAGCCCTTTGTGGGCTCCTCAACGGGGAGTAGGACACCTTTTTGGTGTGGCCAAACCTCGGGATTAAATCTTGTGTTCTTGCTTGAATCCGTGACTGTGATTTTCTTTTGGCAAGATAGGCATATAGGTGTATTCGTCGTGTGGATCTCGTGGTGAATTATCTCTGATATTTCTCACCATCCACACTTAGTTTATCCCTTGAGTTTTCCATTCTAAGAGATCCCTCATTATATTTCCACATAGCTCAAAGTTTAGATTTATTCTAGCAGTTGGACTGGTTTAGAGTAGTTCAACTTGCCTTTATAGGAGTTGAACTGGCCTGCACCATTTGAACTATAGATTTGACATTATCTCAAAGTTTTTGGTGATAATTTTTAGGTTTAGCTTATTCACCCCCCTCTAGGCTACTTTCAATTGGTATCGGAGCTTCATGCCTCATTTTTGTGCCTAACCGCGTGAGGAAATGATCATGTCAACTCAAAGGGACCATGTGGATCCTCTTCTTGAGGAGATCCTAGCCACCTCCACTGGCAAGGAAATGGACCCCAAGGTCCTTGACCTCGCCATGAAGATTGTCGAGAGGATGTTCCTCAAAATGAAAGAGGAAGATGCAAAGAAAAATGCTGAAGAAGAAGAATCAAGGAAAAAGACTAAGGAAGACAAAGGAAACGGAAAAATGGAGTACAACGACAACTTGGTTGAGCTTTTGGTGTCTAAGGTGATGAGTAAGGTAAGTATCAACACCGAAGAGTCATCCACCAAAAGCAAAGGTAATGAATTCAACTAAGTTCAATTTGATTACTCTCGTAATTTTGTTCCCAACTTCTCTTCAGCGCCCCTCAGAAAGCTTCCAACTCTTAGTGAGTTAAACAATGACAAGTGGGCTGACAAGATGAAGTCATATTTAATCGGTGTGCATCCAAGTCTTTGGGAGATTGTAAACATAGATATGAACAAGCCCGCCTAAGGAGAAGAGATGTCACCAAAAATGATGCAAGAAGTGCATCACAAGGCTCAAGCCGTGAGCATTATCAAAGGAAGTCTAAGTCCGGAAGAGAGTACTAGAAAGTTCAAGGTAGAGAGGATGCTCGTGTTATTTTGAGCATTCTTAAAATGTCGCATGAAGGAGATCCTAAGGACAAGAGACATAGGATCGAAGCCTTGGAAAGCGAGCTTGCAAGATTTGATTGGAACAAGGGTGAGTTTCTCCAATCACTCTTTGATCGATTGATGGTCTTGGTCAATAAGATAAGAGTACTAGGAAGTGAGGATTGGAGTGACTCTACGGTCACTAGGCTATTCATGAGAGCCTACAAGGAGAAAGACAAGAGCTTGGCAAGGATGATAAAGGACCATGATGACTATGAGGAGTTGACTCCTCATCAATTATTTGCTAAGATTCAACAACATGAGTCAGAGGAAGCCCCAACCAAGACAAGGGATTCTCATGCCTTGGTTGTAAATGAACAAGATTCTTCCAAGTAGGATTCAATGAGCAAAGATCACAAGTCAAAGAAAGTCGTTGAAAGTTCAAGTGATGAAAACACAGCTATGTTCATCAAAACTTTCAAGAAATTTTTGAGGAAGAATGGTAAGTACCAAAGGAAAGGAAGGAAGAGGGCATGCTAGGAATGTGGCCAAACCGGTCATTTTATTGTGGATTGTCCAAGTAAGAAGGAACAAGAAGCGAAGAAGGACTTCAAGAAAGACAAGTTTAAGAAAGGGGGAAGAGCAAAGGATACTTCAAGAAGAAGAAGTATGGTCAAGCTCACATCGGTGAAGAATGGAACTCCGATGAAGAGAGTCCTAGCTCGAATGAAGAAGGGGTGGCAAACATTGCCATCCAATCTATCTCGCCATCACGGCTCTTCACCGATCTCTCTGACGACTCCTTTACTCCCACTTGCCTCATGGCAAAGGGGGACAAGGTACATTTGTTTGATTCAAAGTTTATTGATAATGATGATGATGAATATAGCATGAAGAATAAAATGATTAGTGTATTTGGTTTAAATGGATATAACATCATCACTAAGCTTATGGAAAAACTAGAGAAAAGGAAAGCAACTCTTGATGCTCAAGAAGACTTGCTCATCCTTGAAAACGAGAGAAACCTAGAGCTTCAAGGGTTGATAACTAAAAGAGATGAAATGTTAAGTGACTTAACATAAAAAAGCCTCTATAGCCAAAGCAACTATAAAGGACAAAGAACATGAACTCTCCAATGCTAAAGCTGTTATAATTGATCTTGCAAATGCCAAAGAAGCACTTGACTTAAGCATATCAAGCTTAACGGTTCAAAATTCAAGAACTTCAAGTGCAAATTGAAAAATGCAAGAACTCCACCACTTCACCCTTAGTGGTAGATTCTAACGCTAGCTCCTCCAACACTAGCGCATGTAAACACTATTTAAATATCATGCTACATGTTGCTTGACTAACCATGCTATGAAAATTGGTTCAAAGACCGAGGTCAAACATGTGTTGAAAAGATGCTCTAGCAATGATGGGTTGAGGAAAGCTGAACCTAAGTATAAAGCCTTGAGAAACAACAATGGGAAAAAGGACTTGGGTACAACACGTATAAGGTGAACCCTAGAGTTGAGCATAAGGGGTGGAGATCCCCTAAGTTCATAGAAGGTACTACCTTGTATGATGCCTTAGGAAGGATCCACTCCTCCAAGGATGAAGCAACTCCAGCAAAGGTAAACATGTATACCACAAAGGATAAGTTGAAGAAGGTTGTCACAACAAATGGAGACAAGGCTCCAATTCCTATCCCACAATCCTATCTTTGTGATTATATGTTGACCTAGGATCAGGGCAAGTTAATTGTGAAATATGTTGGTGCCTACACTAAAAGAAAAATAATGAAAAATAGTGTGTGGGTACCGAAGGCTTTTACTAACACACAAAGATCCAATTCAATTTGGGTACCTAAAAGTATAGCCTAAATCTGTGGTTGCTGGTCTACTCCTCTAGTGGATCAAAATAGGTGCTTGATAGTGGATGTACAAATCATATGACCGGGGAGAAGGACATGTTTCATTCCTTAGATCTAACCCAAGAGTCACAAGAAATTGTGTTTGGGGATAGTGGTAAGGGGGAAGTGATTGGTATGGTAACATCCCTATCTCAAGCAACCAATCACTCTCTAATGTTTTATTAGTTGATTCTTTAAGTTAGAATCTGTTATCTGTTTCACAATTGTGTGGAATGGGTTTTGATTTTTATTTACAAATACGTGTGTGAAAATCCTTGGAAGGGAGGATTCCTCTGTTGCCATTATGGGTTGGTTGATAGGCAAGCTCTATCTTGTTGATTTTAGAACAAGTGGAGTGTCATCCGATACCTGTCTAGTTGTAAAATCCAACAAAGGTTGCCTTTGGCATTGTCACACCTGGTTTTAGCGGCAAAACCGAATGCATAGCATATGTGTGCCAAGACCCATTTTCCACACATATGTTGACGTCACAAGTGTAATATATGAAAAGACAATGCAATAAAGGTGTAAAAGAGAGTATAGTAACTTTATTACATCATACAGACTTAAGAGTCTTAAATAGTATATCATCAAAGTACAGCGGAAATATCATGGGCAATCTCCCACAGGCCGGAGCGTCTCTAGACTCAGTACTCGTCAACATCTTCGACAAAGTCTTCCTCGTTAGCTTCTAATAAAAAATTTAGCAAGGGGTGAGCTCAGTTACGGTGGGGGCTCAACAAATGGGGGGAATTATGCAAGGTTAACAAGGTAGGTTAAGGTTAAGAAGTAAGCATTTTAGTTGGTCAATATTTTATTAACAACCCCTAACTTACTAATTGTAAGTGTATCCCAAAATCCCAATTAATCATGAGCATAATGATTATATATCAAAAGTACTTAACTGAAACCACTTAAGCGAACCATTTCAAAAACCAAGGGATCACGATGTATTCTCCATCTTTAAGCTCAGTTATCATGTGAGGGTCTAGGCTGCTCTTAACCATGACCACGGCTAACATATCAGTTTTACACTCTGCAGAGGTGGTACAACATTACCCACAAGCCGTGTATCCCCTCTAGCCTGGGTTGTATGGACCCTTAAACACTGCTGAGGTGAATGGATAGGGATTCATTATGAGGCTTTCACAAAATATCCTTAATACAAAGCCACCCGCTAAGGTTTTCACGTCAGTATTGGTGACCCTCTAGGCGAGGTACCTTAGCTAAGATTACCACCCCATGTTAACGTGAGCTTCCACCAAACCACTGTCGCCCCTCTTGCCCATCTTTCAGGTAGGGATGCTAAGCACTAAGTCTATAAAGCTATTTGCCCAAGCCAGAGTCATGATAACACTCATGGTTGCGCTGTTTTCCTGGTTCATCACTCCATGTTCCGTTTAATACAATATGATCATGTTCAATCATCGGATTAACATCAATAGTGTAAATTTCATCTCTGAAATAATAATATCTTTAAAAGAGTGACATTGTAATGATAAGGTTGAGCAATAGCATAATTGCTAAGCATAATATTCATCCTAGGTTAATCAAGGAATAGGGTTAGTATTTCTAGGTGATCCTATTTTAGGCAAAACCCATCAAATTTATGCACAATCAGAAATGTAGAGGGAGAATCCACTTGCCTTGATCAAAAGTGTACTGGTGTCGTCTTCAAACTTATTTGGTTCCTCTACCACGGAATCAGCTTTTAATATAGATTCGCACTTCATACATACAAAAAAACACCAATAAATAACCATATACCATTCATCAAACAATAAAACATACATTATACAAATCATGATTATATAAAAAAGAAAGAGAACACTTAATCATAAAACCTGGTTCGTGGCTATAATATAAATCTAACAATCATTTTATTGTTCATGACATAAAATACTCATTTAGTATATGTTGACATTTTCTTAGAGAAGATTATATGGTCAATTGATTAAGGGTTGAGCATACCATATAAACTCAAAATAATATAGGTGAAATGCTAATCTAACTTTATGGTACTAGATTAGTTATTTCTATCGGGAACCATTTATAAGACAACTAACCCATAAATCATTTGAAGAATTATTAAACTGCTAGTAGACATGATCATTAGTCATTTTATTTCAACATCTCTTTTAAGAAAGGTACACCTAAAATAAATTTTATTATCATAAAAGTATGAATATTAGTTGATTTATTTTAACGTTTCTCCTAGGAAATGTCTATATCATTATTAGTATTAGAAGGCGATATGTATACATATATATATCTACATGCATTTATATTTACTTCTCTACTACCTATTAAGACGGTAAGGGGTAGGCTGTCATTCCGTGTTCTGCCATTCCGATTCCGCCCTCCCCGCAAAGCCCATTCCCATTCCCGGCTGCCTGTCTTTCTCATTCCCCTCCCTGCAAAGCCCATTCACATTTCCATTCCCGGCTGTCACGTGTCTTTCTCATTCCCCCCATTCCGCCCTCCCCGCAAAGCCCATTCCCATTCCCGGCTGCCTGTCTTTCTCATTCCCCCTCCCTGCAAAGCCCATTCACATTTCCATTCTCGGCTGTCACGTGTCTTTCTCATTCCCCCTCCCTGCAAAGCTCATTCACATTTCCATTCCTGGCTGTCAGGTGTCTTTCTCATCCCCCTCCCACAAAGCTCATTCCCATTCCCACGTGCATCCCACGCCTAGCTAAAATTAAATTAAAAAAACTAGCTCCAAGGGGATTCAAACCCGCAACCCCTCAAGTAAATGTGCTCATAGCTACCACTACACCACATGTGTATTTATGTCTACATCTATTATAGTAAAAACATATACTACATCTCTCTCGAAGCCCACCTGCTACCCTTACACAATGTGTAGTAGTAGATTAATATCACTGAGATTATTAAATTATATTTTTGGATTGAGAGAGTATTATTTAAAGAAGAGCCTTGCATGCAATTTCTTTTGTTTGAATAATGTTTTCAACTTAAATACTTTTTTGCATGTGTGACATTTATTCTCCGTAATATTTTTCCATGGATCTAACTTATAAGTCATTTTCATAAACCAATGCCAAAGATGAATCCATGTTTCTTACTTGGAAACCCCGAACAAACACCACTAGCACGAGGCGCTCACGTTGGCGTCGCTCACCGACGACGAGAAGAAACTTGGCGACTGCCAGTTCGACCTCTGGAAGCAGTCCTATGTGGCCCATGCGCCGCTGTGTACGGCAAGCTTCGGCGCAGCCGCCGCTTAGACACGGTCCAGAGCAGATGCACCACGCTGTCCATCGTCAAACATGGGGACCTCATGGTCGTCGCCAATGTCGACGACTCTCGGGTTGTTCTGGGCACCGCCTACGACGACGCCATCACGCCGTCTAGCTCATCATCCACCTGAAGCCCAACCTGCCACGTAAGTCGCTACTGACCGGCCATAAATTCTTGTGCGCTGGGATAACGACCATTGTTGCTGTTGTGTGAGTGTCCTCGAACAAGATGTATGTAGAGGAGTAGCACATCTGGTGGTGCAACGACCAGGTATACTACCTCACTGATGAGCCCAGGGTGCATTTCATTTGGCAGCCCAGCCAAGAGTGATCGGTACTCACCATATCGCGCGCATTCGACGACTATTATATCAAGGATTGTGGCATCATCTCGACACCGAAGGTCAGCAGAGGAGGACCGACAACAATGACCACTCGCCATCGTCGGGGTAGCTTTTGTGCCGGCCTGTCTTTAATTCTCTTCGCAAACACACACTTGCATTTTTTGTTTAAGCAAGCGTGTATGGTGGTGCGTGCCTGATGACTAACGATGTACGACGGAACTTCTACTAGCAGGTGTGGCACGTGCTCTCCAATGATGAGACCATACAAATCATAACATATATGGAAGTCTGCATGATACTGATGGTTGCAATGTAGTAGTGAAACAACTAAATTAAAATAACAAAATTTATGTATGGCTAGGATCACAAATGGATTATAAAATATTTTCTTATAACAATATAAGACACATTTTGTATATAAGTTATCATGGTATTATATGTTCCCGTTGCAACGCACGGGTACTAACCTAGTATTGTATAAAACTGTTTTGCGCCTTATAATGAAAGACATTTAACTGACTAATTATTTAGTATTTTTAGTTAAGGGAACTTGTCCATAAATCCATGGCATTTCATACTAGGAAACCCATGGATATATCGATTATAGCGTACAAAATTCAAAATCATCTACAAGAACATGTAAATTGTTCCAAAGGAAAATATCATACACAACCATGAGATTAATCATACGATCCTATATTTAATTTTGCACTAGAAGTACACATTTATATTGGAAGAACTATCGCAGGGCCCATTCGCAATTAAACATAACTCGCAGGGGGTAGATCGCAAAGCTTGCTTCTTCTTCTACCTTCCGCTCTGGACGACGGTGGGTAGGGAGAGGTAGCCACGAGTTGGAGAGGGTGCTACACGCGGCTCAGTGTATAGTTGGCATAGGCGACGGGGAGGGGGCAGAAGCTTCGGCGGTGAAATCCGGCAACGGCGATGGGCGAACCGGAGGTTTGGCAGCCCGTTGGCGTCGTGTGAGCAGGGAGGAGCGGCGTGGGCGAGTTGGGTGGCCGAGGATCGGATCCATAGGGCTTGGTGTCATTATTTATAGAGGGAAGGGGGAGAGAGAGCGTCGGGGGAGGAGAGGAAGAGGCCGGCGGCACCATTACGACCATTGAAGGCGTCGGTTCATGGGAGAGAGAGTGGGGGAGAGGGAGGGGAGGGGAGAGGACACGACAGTTTTCGGCGTGGGGAGATGAGAGATCGGAGCAAGGGTGTGGACGCTGGGGCGGCTCAGCATGGCCAGGCTCACGCACGCGAGCAGGCGCGGCAGCGGTGGCACGGGTAGGCACGTGACTGTGCGAGGCAAGGAAGGTAAAGGAACCGGGGTCCCACCTATAAGAGAGAGGAGGTGAGGGAGTGGGAAGTGAGGCGGCTGGTTGGGCCCTGGTGGGCTGAAATGGCCAAGCGCTAGGGTTTCGATTTTTTGCATTAAAAATATAAATATATATATTTTTTAAAAAAATATTACCAAAAATTCATAATAAATTTACCAAAAATGTTTATAATGAAAATATTTTATTTTTAGACCAAAGTCCAAAATATTAATAAATTGAGTTTTGAATAAAGGGATTGTATTAATATAAGCATCAAACAATTATTAGCAAACAAAAATCATTCTCCCGACAATAAATGAAATCAAGCACTTGATTTAAATTTTTAATTTTTCTCTACTAAGTTTAGCAATTAGTAATGTTTTTAATTGATAGATTTGAGGTGTTACAAGCATCGCCGACTGGCTCATGTTGGCATGAGGAATTTGGTCAAACTTCAAAAGGATGGACACATTGTTGGACTAACCAATGTTGTGTTTGAGAAAGGCAGGGTTTGTGGGGCATGTCAAGCAGGAATGCAACATGGTGCTCCACTCCACCCAAAAAATGTGGTCACCACCAAGAGGCCATTGGAACTTCTTCACATGGACCTCTTCGACCTAGTGGCCTACATAAGCATTGGTGGTAGTAAGTATGGATTAGTTATTGTTGATGATTTTTCTCGCTATACTTTGGTTTTATTTTTGAGTGATAAAGGTGAAACTCAAGAAGTCCTAAAGAAGTTCATGAGGCGAGCTCAAAATGAGTTTTAATTGAAGATCAAGAAGGTGAGAAGTGATAATGGGACGGAGTTCAAGAATACCAGTGTTGAAGAGTTCTTGGGTGAAGAAGGGATCAAACATGAGTTTTTGGTTCCCTACACTCCACAACAAAATGGTGTTGTGGAGAGAAAGAACCTAACACTTATTAAAGCCACAAGAACTAAGTTGGATGAATACAAGACACCGGATAACTACTGGGTAGAGGCGGTCAACACCACCTGTCATGCAATCAACCACCTCTACCTTCATAAGGTCTACAAGAAGACATCTTATAAACTTCTCACTAGTAACAAACCCAAAGTTTATTAGTTTAGAGTTTTTGGTTGTAAATATTTTCAATAGTTCCACTGGTCTTTTTGAAATAGCGGTAGATGTGACATTTGATGAGTCTAATGGCTCGCAAGGGCACATTTCTAATGATGTTGCAGGAAATGAAAGACCACCTTGTGAGGCTATCAAGAAGCTAGCAATTGGCGAAGTAAAACCACTAGAGAAAGGATGATGACGACGGAAGGGTTTGGATGACCAATGGGGCCATTGTTGGGGGTACAAAGGTGGTAGATGATGAATCTTCCACTCAAGTAAACCCAACAACCTCAAGTCATCCAATTCTTGAAGAACTTGTTCAACCACAAGAGATGCCAAGTATTGTGGAAGATGAACAAGAGGCGATGGATGGTGAAGTTCCTCTTGAACAAGAGGATGATGATCAGCAAATTCAAATACAATACTTGGTGCCTCATCCTCGAGTACCCCAAGGCATGCAAAGAGATCATCCAGTGGACAACATACTTGGTAGCATCAGGAGAGGGGTACAACTAGATCTAGATCAGTAATTTTTTTGTGAATTTTACTTGTTTGTTTCCTCTCTTGAGCCACTTAAGGTAGAAGAAGCACTAGGTGATCCAGATTGGATAGTTGCAATGCAAGAGGAGCTAAATAACTTCACCAGATATGAAGTTTGGTCCTTGGTAGAGAGACCCAAGCAAAGTGTGATTGGAACCAAATGGGTCTTTCACAACAAGCAAGATGAAAATGGTGTGGTGATAAGGAACAAGGCACTATTGGTTGCTCAAGGTTTCACCCAAGTTGAAGGACTTGACTTTATGGAAACCTATGCACCGGTAGCAAGGTTAGGATCCATAAGAATATTAATTGCCTCTGCTACCAACCATGATTTCAGATTGTATCGAATGGATGTCAAGAGTGCATTCTTGAATCGGCCACTACAAGAGTTGGTCTATGTGGAGCAACCACCGGGCTTTGAAGATCCTAAGAAGTCAAACCATGTCTTCCTCATACACAAAGCACTCTATGGACTTAAACAAGACCCTAGAGCCTGGTATGAATGTCTTAAGGATTTCTTGCTTAAAAATGGCTTTGAAATAGGAAAAGTTGACTCTACTTTATTTACTCACAAAGTAGATAATGAATTATTTTTGTGCCAAACATATGTCGATGACATCATATTTGTTAGTACTGATAAGAAATTTTGTGAGGAATTTAGTAGGGTCATGACCAATAGGTTTGAGATGTCTATGATGGGTGAGCTCAAGTTCTTCCAAGGGTTCCAAGTGAAACAACTGAGGGAAGAAACTTTTATGTGCCAAACCAAGTACACCCAAGACATGTTAAAGAAGTTTGGCATAGAAAAGGCGAAGCCCGCCAAGACTCCATCTCGACCTAAATGAAGAAGGTAAACCTGTCGACCAAAAGATTTATAGATCCATGATAGGTTCATTACTTTATTATGTGCATCCTGATATCATGGTTAGTTTGTGCATGTGTGCTCGTTTTCATGCTAACCCGAAAGGGTGCCACTTAGTGGCTGTTAAGAGAATCTTAAGATATCTAGTTCACACCCAAAACCTAGGGCTTTGATATCCTAAAGGCTCCTTTTTTGATTTTTTTGGCTATTCTGACTCAGACTATGTCGATTGCAAAGTAGATCAAAAAAGCACCACAGGGACTTGCCAATTTCTTGGGCGGTCCTTGATGTCATGGAGTTCTGAGAAACAAAATTGTGTTGCACTTTCCACTGCCAAAGCTAAGTACATAGCTACTGGTGCATGTTGTGCCTAGTTGCTATGGATGAAGCAAACTTTGAGATACTTCGGTTGTGTGTTTAATAGAGTTCCAATACTTTGTGACAATGAGAGTGTCATTAAACTAGCAAACAATCCCATGCAACACTCTAGAACTAAGCACATTGACATTAGACATCATTTCTTGAGAGACCATGGAGCCAAGGAGATATCGAATTATGTCATGTAAACACCGAGAATCAACTAGCCGATATCTGCACTAAACCTCTTGATGAGACTAGGTTTTGCTTTCTTAGGAGTGAACTAAACATTTTGGATTCTCGTAACGTATCATGCGCACACAAAATTGGTTGAAATTGATTGTATGTGTGTTTGAATTTTAATTCTTATAAAAACATATATTTCTATCTAAAATCTCTATTCTTGGTTGAGAATGGTAATATAATAGCCATATAAAAATTCTTAGCTCTCTTGAATTTCACTGGTGAAAACCAGCTGAACTTTCTCAACTTAACTTGGGTCAGTCGATTTTCTCTGGTCAAGACCTGTTGAACCGCCCCCTGGTCAACAGTCAAATTTGATTGTTCTAGCCGGTCTGACCCAGTCTGGCACCTGTTCTCTAGCCCTGTCAGTCTGCTCTACAGTCAGACGGATAGTCAAACAGGTCTAACAGGGGTCGGTTGAACTGGCCTAGGACATCGGTTCAACAGGTATTGCGCAGTGCCGACCAGGTTTTTAAAAACCCGCGACCCTCTCTCTCTCCCCTCACTTCAACTCATTTCAAACCAGCCCAGCCGCTGTTCAGCAGAAAACTCACTAACACTTCCCTCATCTCCACTTCCAAATCTCACAAATCCGTCCACCCAAATCTGACAAGTTTGTGTGTAGTTCTTCAGGCGGATTCACAGATCGATGTATTTCTTTGTTTTTCACTCTTTTGACTCGATCTACATTTCTAGACATTGTTTTGTGAATCCTTCGAAGAGTAGGCTAATCCGTGCATATGGAACACTTTCCTTAAAAAGTTTAGCCTAGTTTTTCACATTTGTTGGGGGTAGAGTGTGTGTGGTGTTCATGGCCAGTTGAACTAATCATATGAATGGTTGAACTGTTCCTGCCACTCACACCCTATCATAGCATTTGTTGTTTCATACCTTGCATGAACCCATCTCATACTTTGTATATTCATTCCTTGAAGATGGTTCGTAGGTGGAATCCATCCGTGTTTGATTTCAACAATGATGAGGACGAGATTCAGGAGGAATCTCTGACTCCTTCACCTCCACCTTGTCATTCCCTCTCCAAGAGGGGCCGAGGTTCTGGCAGGATTGAGGGGGAGGGACCCTCTAGGCCCTCTCAGGCCCCTCAGAGAGGGAGGTAGAAGGTGGCCTCCTCTCGCTCTCGCCGGAGAGAATCTTCTGCAAGAAGTTTTCCCTGTCAGGAGGAAGACGGTGGTCAGGATGATGACATGGACCCTCCTCCTTCTGATGCTCCTTTTGTTGGGGGCCTCAGTATGCATCGAGCCACTGTGACTCGGGGCCCTCATGAATCCCAACCTGATTTCACTGTGAAGGGAGTGGATATTCTCTAGGAGATCAGGTTCACCAATCCCACTATCGTTCCTAGACATCCTGGGGTTCATGATCCTAGATTCTAGAATTTTTTCAGGCAGATTTTTAGAATTCTATCCTCCTAACCAAGAAGCACCCAGTTGTCTATCATAGGGTGATTGATTGGGCATGCTGTGAGAGGATGAACGATGAGGATATGTCTTGGACTCTGAGGATGTTTGAGCAGAAAGGGATGAAGAATATCATGACCTTGGAATATCCCTAGAATAATGAAGAAATTGCTCAATTCTATGCCATGCTTTGGATTAAGAAGGTTGATGAGGAAGTTGATGTGTATGATTACCCAATGATGTACTTCTTTCACCAAGGGGTTTGGCATAAGGTCAGCTACCGCTGCTTTGCTCATATTCAAGGATTCTCAGATGATGATATTAGGAGCAGCAATCTTAGAGTCCATGACATTCGTCTGCCACGGAGGGAAGATCAGGAGATTGTGCACATTTCAAATGAAAGAGAGTTCTGGATTACATCCAACATGCACAGGTATTATTGGTACATAAATTCTCTATCCAGGATGACATTTCTTTCTTAGGGCGGGAACCAAATGAATGTCCTTGGGGAGTCATGTTCTCCTTTTGCTTCTGACTCCCAACAGCTCTACTCAGATCAATGTTTTTGATATGATCTGGGAGGAAATTCTTCGAGAATCTTGGTCACCATTGAAAGGGTGCCTCCATGCAACCTTTATTATGAAGATGGCTGAAGCTGTCACCCAGACTTAGTTTGAGAATCCAGTGAAGCATCCCAGTTATTTACTTTACTAGGTTGATTACAGTAACCCAACAGCTAGGTCCAAGCGGGCTCCCATGGGTCAGGAGGCCCTGTATCTTTAGATGAGCCACCATCTCAGACTCCTGTAACGCCCTGAATTTCGAGTTGATTTTTTTTTCTTTCTCTATCGCTCGCTAAATTCGGGCGTTACCTCTCTTTCCCATTTCTTTTCACTAAAACCTCACCCGTCTTCAAAACTTTAAGTCATGTGATAATAGTAAACCCTAGGGTTATTTTCTTTGGTTTGCTGCACCATGCCGAACCATGCATTTTTTTTATTGTTTCAAAGTGTGAAAGCATTCATATAGAAAATAGATATCAAAAAAAGGAAAATCTTTTTCTTTTCTCTCCCCTCCCTTTCCTCCCCTTTTGGCCCAGCCGCCCCCCCCCTTGGCGCGCGGCCCAGCTGGCCAGCCGGCCCATCCGAGCTTGCCCCCCTCCCCCCTTTCCTCCTCGCACCGTGGGCTGGCGGTGTCGCGGCCCAGCCCGCCGCCGCCTCCCCCCCCCCGCGCCCCCTCCACTTTGGGCCCAGGAGCCGGACCAGTCGCGCCCCCCTCCCACATTCCCCGCGCGCGGCGCGGCGGTTACGCCCGCCGCCGCCTCCCCCCCCCGAGGGCCCCACCTGTCACCCCCTCCCCCACCCCAAATCACTCTCTCCTCCCTTGCCCAACCCGCCCGCTCCCCTGCTCGCCCGGAACCGCCGCCGCCACCGCCCACCTGCGTCCTCGCCCGCTATGAGCCCGGCCTCCCTTCCCTCTCCCCCTCCCTCCTCCTTTCCCCGAGCTCGCCGGCGCCCTCCCCGCGCTGCGGCCGCGCCCGCCCTCGAGCTCGCCGGCGCCCGTCCGCCTCGCCCCGGCGCTCGTCGGCCCCGTCCGCCCCGCCCCGGCGCTCGCCGACCCCGCTCCCTCCCCGCGCCCGTGTTGGTGCGGCTCTCCCGCCCGCGCTCGGCACGGCAGCGCTCGGCCCGGCCTCACCGGCCATGGCGGCCCGGCATCCCGCCCCGGCGTGAGCGCCCCCGCCCCTCCCCTCGCCACGGCCGGCCATGGCGGCCCGGCACCCTCCCGCGGCGTGGCGTGCCCCGCCCGGCCCACGCACGCTCGTACCTCCGCCCGGCCTCGGCCCCGTCCCGGCCATGGTGGCCTGCCATGGTGCGTTGCATCCTCGCCCCGCCCGGCGAGCCCCCTGCCCCGACTCCGGCGCCCTGCGTGCGCTCGTATCCCCGCCCGGCTTTCCGCCCCGCCCGCCCGGCCTCGCCGGCTATGGCGCGTGGCCATGGCGCGCCCGCCCCGGCGTGCTCGCCCGCCCGCCCCGGCGTGTCCTGCTCGTGTCGTGACGGCCCCGGCGCGGCCTCGAGCTCGGTCCAGCGTGCCTATGGCGCGCGGCCCCGACGTGTGCACGGCTAGTTCGTGGCGCGTGTGCGTGGCCTTGCGCGCGCGCGTGCTCGCGTAGTGTGCGGTGCTTTGGCACGGCTCGCTGTGCCCTCGTCTACCCCTAGACGTGCCCGTCTACCCCCCCCCCCCCATATATTTTATGCGCGCTAATCACGTTGTTCATGTTAATGAAATAGGAAACTCAATTTAGAAATTGGTTACATTAGTTAATTCATATAGTTAATCGTCTATCTCATTTAATGTTAATCAACTCAAAGTGGTTATGTTTCTATTAGTGCATGTAGCTAATCCTTTTTGTTGGAGCTAAGTGAAACTAGAGCACGTAACGTCTAGATATTCGTCTACCCGTAATGCGCCTCGAGCATAAGCTTTAACCCCTGTGAGACCTTCCCCCGTCTCTTTCTAGCCATGGCCAATGCAATGTCGTATGTCATATTCTATGCATGTTTAATCTACTTGTTCTCTTGTATGGTGTACTGTTTGTTTCCTAATTTGAATGGATGGATGTATGTATGTTTGCACTCGCATAGAGAATGATCCGGTTGAAGAGCCCGAAGAACTCGCAGGAGAAGCACCTGAGCAGCAGTCGGTTGGTGGAGGCAAGTGTCCCTTGACCTACCTCTATCCTATACATACTTTAATTCACCTCCCGCATTACACATTTATACCTAAGGATTTACTAGTTTTGTTATCCATGTCCTTGTTTACCTATTTGGGTTGGATTATTATTGTTTAGCTTTATGCTATTGCTCAACTCTAATCAATGAACATGATGAGAATTATCAATGATACGCTGTTTTCCCTTCTTTATTAAGATGTTTTACTTGTGGCTTTTAAGGGGACTCGAGCGGTTTCTCGAGTGCCTCTCCGTAAGGACCTGTTCGTTGGATGACCGCCCGGGAAAACAGTGCAACCATGAGGGTGGAGTGGGACGCCCTTAGCTGAGTAATTAGAGGAACCGGGGTGTAGTTCGCTTAGCCGTCGTGCCGTCAATGGGGCTCGGTGTATGCGGCTCGCTCTGCTAAGGTTGATTTGTCCCTTGGGGAGGAGTGCGGTACATTTAGGAAACCTAACGGGCGGCTGCAGCCCCGGGGAATCTTTGTAAAGGCTACGTAGTGAGACCCTGCCTATTCACCTTGGGAGTGTTCAAGGGTCCGTACAACCCGAGGCAAAAAGGGAATCACGGCTCATGGGTAAAGTGTACAACCTCTGTAGAGTGTTAGAAAACTGATATATCAGCCGTGCTCGCGGTTATGAGCGGCCAAGGGAGCTCCAGTGATTAGTGATACTTGATCAGAGATGTTCGAATTACAGGTGGCAACGAGGCTGATGGTTCTTGGTTTTGCCTTCGGTAATGGTAGGTGGTACTCTTTCCGTTTGGAAAGGAGTACGTTTGGGCTAATAATGTGGGTTAACTCTAAAACTTGGCTTTCTCTACTAGTAATAATAATCTGACCAACTAAAACCAAATGCTTGACTTATCCCCACATAAAGCTAGTCCACTATAGCCAAACAGGATACTTGCTGAGTATGTTGATGTGTACTCACCCTTGCTCTACACACAACCCCCCCAGGTTGTCCGCATTGCAACCACTGCTTAGGAGAAGATGAAGCCGTGGAAGGAGACTTCCAGGAGTTTCAAGACTACGACGAGTTCTAGGCATGGGTTAGCGGCAACCCCAGTCGGCTGCCTGTGAAGGCCGCTTTTATCTATGTTTCGTTTTCGCACTTTGATTTATTGTAAAGACTATGTGGATGTCTCGGACATATGATGTAATCGACTACTATTTCCCTTTTTAATACTATTTGAGCACTATGTGATGATGTCCATGTTATGTAACTGCTGTGTACGTGAATTGCTGATCCTGGCACATACATGGTTCACATTCGGTTTGCCTTCTAAAAACCGGGTGTGACATAAGTGGTATCAAAGTCGTGTTGACTGTAGGACCGCTAACCTAGAGTAGAATGGTCGTTCTAAGGATTATAGACCTCTGTCCCTGCCTTGACTTTGGCATCCCTTCAAAAGTTGGTCATATCGACCGAAACTATGTTCTACTATATATTATACCTTGCTAAAAATTATGTTTTATTCTAATCCTTCATTTATTTATGGTTCATTACTTGCTGGTCATATTAATTATGTTCTCACTCTTTTGCTTGCGGTGTCTTTTGTAGATGGCTCGTCTTAGACACACCGCAAGGAAGTCTGTCATCCCCTTCTTACCCTCTCGTCTCGCGGAGCGCCCGCTTCGCCGTCCCGTGGCCGGTCAGTCCAGTCACATGGAGAGGCTGCACCACCGCCTGCATGAGGAGCAGGAACATCGACGACAGGAGCAGTAGGGCTCTTCCTTCTCGCTCCAGCAGGAGATAGAGTCAGTGAGGAGCTGCTCCCCTGTGCTTCCCCTGGAGGCGCCCCCTGCACCACCACTGGGCGCCCTAGCCTCTGGAGTAGCTGCTGGAGGAGACCCAGATGACGGAGGTGGTGATGACAGCTCGAGCCACGATACCACCTTTTCTACTGACCAGGAGCCGGAAGGATGGGTTGCTCGACCCATCACTCGCGACGTTGCTCGCGGATGTCACTTCCACGATGCGCTCGACACCCTGCTACGTCGGGCACTTGACCGACGTACTTGGTCCATTGAGTATCGCTGTGTGGTTGTCACACCCGGGTTTTAGGGGCACCAAGACCCGGGCGCGAACATAAACACCAGGTGTGCTGGGACCAAGTCTCACACATATGATGATTCATGGCACAGGATCGAATGTCACATCTTTATATATAACAGGAGTTCTATACAAAATAAATAATTACATTATAAGGAGACAACGGTCCAGCAACCCAAAGTTGACTGGGAGACAACGACCTAGACCTCTCACGAACACTTCACAGCATCCTCCTTGCGCCTCATCCTGTGGTACCTGTTCTTGACCTGTGGGGGGGTGTGAGACAGCAAGAGTGAGCTCACATACGTTCATCGCTCAACAAGTTGTGGGGAATAATGTGAAATGAACTCGCCAAAGGTGGGAGCTCACGTGAAGTGTAAGGCTTACCAAAGAGGATGGTTAGAGCTGAGCATTGCTTTTAATGTTGGTCAAAATTTTATTAGCAATTACTAAGTATAAGTAAATACCAAACCCAATTAAGTAGTAGAACAAAAATAACAACTTCACCTGCGATGCAATGCATATGACAAATTGAATTTAGTTCCATAATTTAATCATGTGAGTGTCCGAGCTGCTCTTGACCGTGAGCACGGCTAGTATACCAGTTTTACACTCTGCAGAGGTTGCGCATCTTTACCCACAAGTCGTGTATCCCATGTCGCCAGGGTTTGCAAGGCCCTTAGACACTTCCGAGGTGAATGGCTACGGATCCACTACGAGGCCTTTACAAAGTTCCACTAGCTTCCGAAAACCCGCTACAGTTTATAGGAAGATCCAGTGCAGGAATCCCTTGCAGGACCGCCATCGCAGCAAAATCCTCCCGAGGGCCTCCCTACACTGACCTCTCCCCTACTGCCCTTGCCCCTTTCGGGTAAGGTAGTCTTCCACTAGCTTTCCTAATTAATCAGCCAAGGGCGTCCCATTCCACCCTTGTGGTAGCACTGTTTTCCCGGGTGGTTCTCCATGTTCCAATTAACATAATGATCACATCATGAACAATAAATAACAACTGATAACAAAAGTGTAACCATGAACAGTGTATCTCCATACCCAAAACCACATATAGCACTAGCAAGTACTACCCAGAAAGTTCAGTGGTAAACAAGGTATAAAGATAGACAAACTAGGGTAACCTATTGGGTCCCATCAAAATTAACCTATGCAGATCATTATGATTAATCAGAACATGGCTGGGTAAAAAGAAGTGATCAAGGGCACAACTTGCCTGGGCCTTGAGAATCCAGGTACCAGGATGATCTTCAGGTGACACGTGACCTCACTGCTAGTCGTAGCAATTCGAACAAACATGGTATAGGCAAAATTAACATTACACCAAACATGAGGACAAAATACACATTATTAATATACAAATTAAAATAAGATCACAGGAAAAAGAATTATTAATTTTTGAGTTATAGAATTCAAATTATGAGTTTTCCTAAGATTTAAGGTGATTATAATAGGATTAGATGATAAATTAATTTCCTAACAGAGTTCATGTCAAAACAGTGATTCTAAATGATAGAGAATATTATTACAAAATTTTAGGAATTGGAATGGTTCAATTTGGAGTTAAAATGAATTTTCTATGAATTATCTAAGTTCTAGCAATTATTTTCATATTAAAAATCTATTTTCTATTTTATTTATTCAATTTAAACGAGTTCTGGACTGGGCCTCAATTAAACAGAAGCGCAGGGGGCTCGGCGCAAGAATTCCCAGACTCAGAAAACCCTGGGCAAGGACGGCGGGTTCTATTTCTGTAAAACCCAGGGATTCATATGAAAAACGACCCGGCCGAAGGGTATGATGTGATCTCGGCCGTCCGATCCGAACCAAGGGCTCAGATTTTATAACGCGAAGGGGTATATCTCGATCTAATCGTAACCGTCCACACTGGACTGGACGACACAGATTTTATCTAGGCGCGTTCCATCTAACCCGTCCGATATTAGATCAATGGCTTGGATGTAACCTGCCGAATGGGTACACTGCTTCTAATCACATCCGTCCGAATTGGATCGGACGGCACCCATGCCTTCCCCTACCGACGACCGAGCGCGGTGGCGCCGCCGACCCTCACGGCGGTAGCCATGGCCGCCGCCCACGAGATCTCCACAAAGCAATCCAAACCTCGACGTGAATGGTGCAACACGATGAGAATGACTAGGCGATCGAGGCTAGGGGTTTCTTACCGGTGATGGTGCGGTGGTGAAGCCGGTTCACGGCGGAGGGCGGATCCGAGGCGAAGGAGTGCTCCGATGAGCAATCCGTGTGACCCAACGACGATACAGAGCTCTGATTCACCCGATACACAAGCGGTGGTGTGGTCTGAAGCTCCCGAACCAAGCCCAAGGCACTAATGACGACGGAAGCGTGAGATGGTTGTCCTGCCGCAAGCTCCACACCCGGTGAGTTCCAAATCCGCCACTACAACCACGAGGAGACTTCCCGGCGCCGATTGGAGCTTTAAGGTGGTCGCGGGGCTTCGGCCTTTATGCACCATGGCGAAGTCCGTGCGGATCGAACGGCGAAAATCGCGGCGAGGATCACACATGCGGTCATGGCGGCGTCTTGTTCGCGGTTCGGCGAGAGGGAGAAGAGCTGACAGTTGGGCCCAGACGTTAGTCTCTGGCGCAAGATTACGCGAACGTTCCTATCACTGGCCGAGCGGGTCCACAGGCAGCGACTTTACACATGTGCATTGCGCGGAACAAATCGGTGGGAGGCTGGAGCAAGGGTCCCACATGGCGGCGAGTGCCGGTGGCGCGCGGTGGAGAGTAGGAGTGGGCCGCGCGTGGTAATTGTTTAAGTGGGCCGAAAAGCGGGATCCGAGGCCCAGGTAAGTTTTTCTTCTTTTTCTTTTTATTTTGTATTTTCTTTTCTCCATTTTCAAATCCAATTTGAGTTCAAGTTTAAATTCAATCTTTGTGAATAACTTGTCCTCAGTTTGAAAGGTATAATTTAATAATATAAGTGTGAAGGATGTTTATTCTGATTTTTATTTTATGTTATGTAGTATTTTTCTTAGTTCTTCCTTTCTCCTTTATTTTCTATTTTATATTCCAAATTCAAATTTATACTTCTATTTTAGTTTTCAGATTTTTCAAATGTATCAATTGAAACCCAAAGGTGAATATAAACCATACTATTTTAATTTTACTAATTTAAGCTTTATTCTCCTTGTTATTTATTTCATGGGATGTATAAATGGTTTCTTTTAAAAGAAAAATCCCTTTTCTCATCATTTTCCTTATTTTCCTAATTTCCAAAGCATTATGATTCTTTGTTTATATTTTTTTTTCCTCTACTAATTTTGGGTCTTACAAATCCTACCCCCCTTAAAAATAATCTCGTCCCCGAGATTTGTAAGAAAAGGATGTATACTCATATTGTTCTCGGAACATATGCACAAACAAAGGAATCTCGGCATGATGCATAATCTTTTAACAAACATAGGTTTAATAGACCTTACTAATATCACTAAAATAGTAATAATACTAACTAATAGCTAAACTAATATTTAGGTCTTACAAATAGTAACAATATATATATATTTATATATCTATATCTATGTTTATCTCTCTATTCTTGTTGCTCGTTGACTTCTTCACCAACTACTTCATCTCCAACTGGCTCTTCTTCCTGAATTTCAAGTTCACCGGGTTCAGCTTCTACTTCTGCATGATGGGCATATCCCCGGTTGATAGATAGGGGCTGACTCTTTCCTGCCGAGGCTTGTCCTTGTTTCATCGGAGCCGGTGTAGTGTAGGCAGCTCTGTTGGGACAGTAGTTGGCGTAGTGTCCCGGTTGTCCACACTTGAAGCATGTCCTGATGGCGGTTGTGTTAGGAGCAACGGTTCCTCCTGGAGTGCTTGCTTTTGGAGGAGCAGTTGGTGTCTGTTGAGTTTGTTGTCCAGAACTGCCACTTGCTGGTGTATTGGGAGTGGTAGTATAGCGAGGACGGGAACTACTTCCAGCCTGCCCTTGGTTGACAGCCTTTCTTTTCTCTCCAAATATACTCCTCTTGTTTTCTACAGCAATAGCTTTGTCAAGTAGCCTTTGGAAGGATGGGAAGGTGTGCGATACCAGCTGATATTGCAAGGGTCCAATCAAACCATCCAGAAAGAGCTCCTGCTTTTGCTCATCATCCTCAACATCTCTGGGAGCATATCGAGATAACTGAATGAATTTGTCCCTATATTCACTCACGGACATACTTCCTTGCTTGAGAGATAGAAACTCTTTCCTCTTAATCTTCATGAGTCCAGCAGGAATATGGTAATTCCTGAATTGTGTGGAGAATTCTTCCCAGGTAATTGTATCGGCAGCAGCATGAGCTGCACAGTACGCATCCCACCAATCCGCAGCGGGACCAGCAAGACGACCAGATGCATAGAGTACTTTCTCTCTATCCGAGCACTGAGCTATGTTGAGCATCTTCTCAATGGACTTTAACCAGTCATCTGCTTGCAACGGATCTGCGGAGTTGGAGAAGGTTGGTGGTTTGTGGCTCATGAATTCCCGGTGCTTATCTCGGGGTGGAACTGGTGGTGGAGGTGGAGGCAATGGCACTTGTTGTTGTTGCTGCTGTTGTTGAAGTTGTTGTTGCAGCTGCTGTTGTTGTACCCTTCTCTCCTGGCGTATCTCTTCCCGTTCTTGGCGCATTTCCCGACGCGCATCCTCTCTTTCCTGGTGCATTTCTTGGCGTTCTTGCTGCATTTGGGTGCGCATATCTGCCATAGTGTCCGCCATTTGCTGCATCATTCTCATCTGAGCTGCGACTAGTGGATCAACTCCGCCTTGTGGAGGGTTAGAAGGATTCATCTCTGCTGACTGTGGCTGAGGTTGTCGATTAGCAGGTAAATCAATTCCACCACCCCGCCTGGTATTGACCATCTAAGTTAGAAGCATATGGTAAGATAGCTTTGCAAGGGAATCATTTAGTAGACAGAATGAATAAGCTAATAGTTGGTTATGTACTGGAATTTCTTTGGCAGGGCTGGGCCAGATATTCTATGTCAAGACTAGGGTAATTAGTTGTACGAGGTGAATGTCCAAAGGTAAGATAGAATATGTTAAGATGAGATAGATACGGAATACTACATATATTTTCTAAGGGGATAATCTAGTTTGTCTAGTTATCTTACAAATGCTATCCTTTATACCTAGATGTATATGCAGATGTAATTGTGGACATTACTCCACAACCCATCACACTCAATCAAAGATCCAAATCAAACAAGTATCATAAGAACAAACATTCAAGTTCATAGATATCTATAAAAATAGTTTTGTTTTTGTTCCTAAGAATAGGTCTCCTATTCCTAAAAGTCACTTTAGGCACAGGATTTCAAAGTGTGAAATCCACATTTGTCTTTAGAAAAAGAAAAGGTAAGGATAATCAGAGTAAAGCGGAAATAGATGAGAAAAGATTACGAAAAGTTTAGAAAAGAATCAGAGTAGCAAAGGTAAGTAGATAATGGTTGTCCAGTTCTATCTAGGTTTCGTCCTACAGTCAACATTGCTCTGATACCACTTCTGTCACACCCGGGTTTTAGGGGCACCAAGACCCGGGCGCGAACATAAACACCAGGTGTGCTGGGACCAAGTCTCACACATATGATGATTCATGGCACAGGATCGAATGTCACATCTTTATATATAACAGGAGTTCTATACAAAATAAATAATTACATTATAAGGAGACAACGGTCCAGCAACCCAAAGTTGACTGGGAGACAACGACCTAGACCTCTCACGAACACTTCACAGCATCCTCCTTGCGCCTCATCCTGTGGTACCTGTTCTTGACCTGTGGGGGGGGGTGTGAGACAGCAAGAGTGAGCTCACATACGTTCATCGCTCAACAAGTTGTGGGGAATAATGTGAAATGAACTCGCCAAAGGTGGGAGCTCACGTGAAGTGTAAGGCTTACCAAAGAGGATGGTTAGAGCTGAGCATTGCTTTTAATGTTGGTCAAAATTTTATTAGCAATTACTAAGTATAAGTAAATACCAAACCTAATTAAGTAGTAGAACAAAAATAACAACTTCACCTGCGATGCAATGCATATGACAAATTGAATTTAGTTCCATAATTTAATCATGTGAGTGTCCGAGCTGCTCTTGACCGTGAGCACGGCTAGTATACCAGTTTTACACTCTGCAGAGGTTGCGCATCTTTACCCACAAGTCGTGTATCCCATGTCGCCAGGGTTTGCAAGGCCCTTAGACACTTCCGAGGTGAATGGCTAGGGATCCACTACGAGGCCTTTACAAAGTTCCACTAGCTTCCGAAAACCCGCTACAGTTTATAGGAAGATCCAGTGCAGGAATCCCTTGCAGGACCGCCATCGCAGCAAAATCCTCCCGAGGGCCTCCCTACACTGACCTCTCCCCTACTGCCCTTGCCCCTTTCGGGTAAGGTAGTCTTCCACTAGCTTTCCTAATTAATCAGCCAAGGGCGTCCCATTCCACCCTTGTGGTAGCACTGTTTTCCCGGGTGGTTCTCCATGTTCCAATTAACATAATGATCACATCATGAACAATAAATAACAACTGATAACAAAAGTGTAACCATGAACAGTGTATCTCCATACCCAAAACCACATATAGCACTAGCAAGTACTACCCAGAAAGTTCAGTGGTAAACAAGGTATAAAGATAGACAAACTAGGGTAACCTATTGGGTCCCATCAAAATTAACCTATGCAGATCATTATGATTAATCAGAACATGGCTGGGTAAAAAGAAGTGATCAAGGGCACAACTTGCCTGGGCCTTGAGAATCCAGGTACCAGGATGATCTTCAGGTGACACGTGACCTCACTGCTAGTCGTAGCAATTCGAACAAACATGGTATAGGCAAAATTAACATTACACCAAACATGAGGACAAAATACACATTATTAATATACAAATTAAAATAAGATCACAGGAAAAAGAATTATTAATTTTTGAGTTATAGAATTCAAATTATGAGTTTTCCTAAGATTTAAGGTGATTATAATAGGATTAGATGATAAATTAATTTCCTAACAGAGTTCATGTCAAAACAGTGATTCTAAATGATAGAGAATATTATTACAAAATTTTAGGAATTGGAATGGTTCAATTTGGAGTTAAAATGAATTTTCTATGAATTATCTAAGTTCTAGCAATTATTTTCATATTAAAAATCTATTTTCTATTTTATTTATTCAATTTAAACGAGTTCTGGACTGGGCCTCAATTAAACAGAAGCGCAGGGGGCTCGGCGCAAGAATTCCCAGACTCAGAAAACCCTGGGCAAGGACGGCGGGTTCTATTTCTGTAAAACCCAGGGATTCATATGAAAAACGACCCGGCCGAAGGGTATGATGTGATCTGGGCCGTCCGATCCGAACCAAGGGCTCAGATTTTATAACGCGAAGGGGTATATCTCGATCTAATCGTAACCGTCCACACTGGACTGGACGACACAGATTTTATCTAGGCGCGTTCCATCTAACCCGTCCGATATTAGATCAATGGCTTGGATGTAACCTGCCGAATGGGTACACTGCTTCTAATCGCATCCGTCCGAATTGGATCGGACGGCACCCATGCCTTCCCCTACCGACGACCGAGCGCGGTGGCGCCGCCGACCCTCACGGCGGTAGCCATGGCCGCCGCCCACGAGATCTCCACAAAGCAATCCAAACCTCGACGTGAATGGTGCAACACGATGAGAATGACTAGGCGATCGAGGCTAGGGGTTTCTTACCGGTGATGGTGCGGTGGCGAAGCTGGTTCACGGCGGAGGGCGGATCCGAGGCGAAGGAGTGCTCCGATGAGCAATCCGTGTGACCCAACGACGATACAGAGCTCTGATTCACCCGATACACAAGCGGTGGTGTGGTCTGAAGCTCCCGAACCAAGCCCAAGGCACTAATGACGACGGAAGCGCGAGATGGTTGTCCTGCCGCAAGCTCCACACCCGGTGAGTTCCAAATCCGCCACTACAACCACGAGGAGACTTCCCGGCGCCGATTGGAGCTTTAAGGTGGTCGCGGGGCTTCGGCCTTTATGCACCATGGCGAAGTCCGTGCGGATCGAACGGCGAAAATCGCGGCGAGGATCACACATGCGGTCATGGCGGCGTCTTGTTCGCGGTTCGGCGAGAGGGAGAAGAGCTGACAGTTGGGCCCAGACGTTAGTCTCTGGCGCAAGATTACGCGAACGTTCCTATCACTGGCCGAGCGGGTCCACAGGCAGCGACTTTACACATGTGCATTGCGCGGAACAAATCGGTGGGAGGCTGGAGCAAGGGTCCCACATGGCGGCGAGTGCCGGTGGCGCGCGGTGGAGAGTAGGAGTGGGCCGCGCGTGGTAATTGTTTAAGTGGGCCGAAAAGCGGGATCCGAGGCCCAGGTAAGTTTTTCTTCTTTTTCTTTTTATTTTGTATTTTCTTTTCTCCATTTTCAAATCCAATTTGAGTTCAAGTTTAAATTCAATCTTTGTGAATAACTTGTCCTCAGTTTGAAAGGTATAATTTAATAATATAAGTGTGAAGGATGTTTATTCTGATTTTTATTTTATGTTATGTAGTATTTTTCTTAGTTCTTCCTTTCTCCTTTATTTTCTATTTTATATTCCAAATTCAAATTTATACTTCTATTTTAGTTTTCAGATTTTTCAAATGTATCAATTGAAACCCAAAGGTGAATATAAACCATACTATTTTAATTTTACTAATTTAAGCTTTATTCTCCTTGTTATTTATTTCATGGGATGTATAAATGGTTTCTTTTAAAAGAAAAATCCCTTTTCTCATCATTTTCCTTATTTTCCTAATTTCCAAAGCATTATGATTCTTTGTTTATATTTTTTTTCCTCTACTAATTTTGGGTCTTACAGTGGTCTACCACCACAGTCGCGGGGTCTACCCGGACCGCTGGGAGGTGACCTGCTTGGTGCGCCGTCCGGAGAATAGTCTCCAGGGTGCGGAGGCCTGCTCAGAGCACTATTCTATCTCTGAGCGGGACTCAGCTGAGGCGACCATGCAAGATGCTGCACGGCGTGCGCTTTCGCACTACTGCTCAGTTCTCGGCGGGGTAGCCGACGGTCTCAACCTGAAGTATTACCCCCGCCGTCCATCTGGCAGCACAGGAGGCGTGATTGTCTCACCTGTTGGTGAGGACAATCCTAGGTTGAGCAGCACAGTCAACCTAGCCATCGTGCTAAACACAGAGCTGGACCATGCACTAAACGAGCTGAGTAGGGCTCGTGCTGAGATCGCCCTGCTGTGGGCTGAGCGCGCGGAACATCGCCACCTGGACGATGGTTCCCCCGCTCCCGTCGAGACTCACCACCCGTACCGCTCACCTCGGCGTGGACACCAGCCTTATGGCAATCCCGACTGCAAGACCAGGATAGATTTAGAACCATAGATCGTTAGTGTGGAGTCTTGTAATAGATGCTTAATATAGAAGTTTTAGTCTTAGTCTCAGTCTTAGCGTCAGTCTCGCTCTTAGTTAGTCTTAGTTAGACAGGGTAGTTTGCTATATCCTGTGCATTTATGTTTGTCATGATGAACTATGTTTGACTTGGATCTTTGTAATGACTGTCACCAGAGTGTGGGTATTCCCTGCATTTTGGTTTACCTGTTATGGTAAAGGAGTTAGTTATCTAGTTGGGAAGCCTTTCATTCCACTTTCCTCATTATCTGAGAAGCTATGTTGGTCTGTGTTGGAGTTCAGTGAAGATGCTCATTTGTTCAGTGTTGTTGAAGAATTCTATACTCTTTTCTTATGCTGCAAGATTTGCAAGATCAGTTCTGATGTGTGGTTTCATTCTGCAGATGTCAGAGAACAGGCGCAGAGGAGGAAGGCGTGCTCAGCAGGAGCAAGCCGCTCAGCAGGAAGAGGTACCCCAGCAACAGCAGCTGCCGCCCCCGCCCCTGATGTCCATCGAGCAGATGTTTCTGATGCAGACCCAGGCAGTCCAAGCCATCGGTCAGACTCTAGCCGCCATTCAGCAGCAGCAACAGCAGCTGGCACCACCTCAACCTCAGATGCCTTAGATGCCCAGGGACAAGCGTGCTGAATTCATGAGAGGTCATCCCCCAACGTTTGCTCATTCTTCTGACCCCATGGATGCTAAAGACTGGCTACGCACCGTGGAGCGAGAGTTGCATACCGCTCAGTGTGACGACAGGGAGAAAGTCCTGTATGGTCCCCGTCTATTGAGAGGAGCAGCTCAGTCATGGTGGGAGTCTTATCTCGCCACCCACACCAACCCCGACACCATCAGCTGGGAAGAGTTTAGAGGTAGCTTTCGTCAGTACCATGTTCCTGCAGGTCTGATGATAGTGAAGAAGGAGGAGTTCCTGGCCCTCAAGCAAGGGTCATCGTCTGTCAGTGAGTACCGGGACAAGTTTCTGCAGTTGTCTCGCTATGCTCTTGAAGATGTCAACACCGACGCCAAGAGACAATATCGTTTCCTGAGAGGCTTGGTTGACCCTCTTCATTACCAACTGATGAATCATACCTTCTCGACGTTCCAGCACTTGATTGACAGAGCAATCATGACAGAGAGGAAGCGTAAGGAGATGGAGGATCGCAAGCGCAAGATCAGTGGACCCCAGCCTGGAAGCAGCAATCGTCCTCGTTTCTCAAACAATCAACCTCAGCAGTTCAGGCAGAACCAGCGTCCACCTCAGCAGCAGCAGTTCCAAAGGCAGTATCCTCAGCACCAGTATCAGAATCGTCAGAACAATCAGTCAGGAGGAGTTCAGTTTCAGAGGCAGAATCAGCAGACACCTCGTCTTCCTGCCCCAGCAAACCAGCAGAACAGTCAGGCAGCACCAGCTCAGGTTGGAAACAGAGCATGTTTCCACTGTGGAGAACAAGGCCATTGGGTGATGCAATGTCCGAAGAAGGCAGCCCAGCAGCAGTCAGGCCCCAATCCCCTAGCAAAGCAGAATGTGTCTCAGCCTGGAGCAGGCAACCGCTCTCAACCGCACTATAATCATGGGAGACTGAACCACTTGGAGGCTGAAGCAGTTCAGGAGACCCCCGGCATGATAGTAGGTATGTTCCCAGTCGACTCCCATATTGCAGAAGTGTTATTTGATACTGGAGCAATGCATTCATTCATTACTGCATCATGGGTAGAAGCACATAATCTTCCAATTACTACCATGTCAATCCTCATTCAAATTGACTCAGCCGGTGGTAGAATTCGAGCCGATAGCATTTGTTTGAATGTATGTGTGGAAATAAGGGGGATAGCGTTTCCCGCTAACCTCATAGTAATGAGTACTCAGGGAATAGATGTCATCCTAGGGATGAATTGGCTAGATAAGTATTAGGCAGTTATCAGTTGTGATAAGAGGACAATCAAGTTGGTGTCTCCACTAGGAGGGGAAGTGGTGACCGAGTTAGTCCCGCCTGAGCCGAAGAAAGGAAGTTGTTATCAGATGGCTGTTGATAGCAGTGAAGCAGACCCGATTGAGAGTATCAAGGTTGTGTCTGAGTTCCCGGATATGTTTCCAAAAGACTTACCTGGTATGCCACCAGAGCGGAAAGTTGAGTTTGCTATAGAGCTACTTCCTAGAACCGCCCCCATCTTTAAGAGAGCTTACAGAATATCTGGGCCAGAGTTGGTTGGGCTTAAGAAGCAGATCGATGAGTTATCAGAGAAAGGTTACATCCGGCCAAGCACCTCACCTTGGGCCGCCCCTGTCCTATTTGTGGAAAAGAAAGATGGCACCAAAAGGATGTGTATCGATTATCGAGCTCTGAATGAGGTCACCATCAAGAACAAGTACCCTTTGCCCAGAATAGAAGATCTGTTCGACCAGTTGAGAGGAGCCAGTGTGTTCTCCAAGATAGATCTGAGGTTAGGTTATCATCAGCTCAGGATCCGACCTTCAGACATTCCGAAGACGACATTCATTACCAAGTATGGGTTGTATGAGTTCACAGTGATGTCTTTCGGTTTAACAAATGCACCGGCCTTCTTCATGAACTTGATGAACAGTGTATTCATGGATTATCTTGACAAGTTTGTGGTGGTATTCATTGACGACATTCTGATTTATTCTCAAAGCGAAGAAGAGCATGCAGATCATTTGAGGATGGTATTGCAGAGATTGCGACAGCACCAGTTGTATGCAAAGTTGTGCAAGTGTGAGTTCTGGATCAGTGAAGTCCTGTTCTTGGGTCACATAATCAACAAAGAAGGATTGGCTGTGGATCCGAAGAAAGTGGCAGACATTCTGAACTGGAAAGCGCCAACAGATGCCCGAGGAATCAAGAGCTTCATTGGAATGGCCGGATATTATCGGTGATTCATTGAAGGGTTTTCGAAGATTGCGAAACCAATGACAGCGTTGCTAGGCAACAAGGTCGAGTTCAAGTGTACCTATAAATGCCAAGAGGCCTTCGAAGCATTGAAAGAGAAGTTGACTACAACGTCTGTCTTAGTCTTGCCTGATGTGCACAAGCCCTTCTCGGTGTATTGCGATGCCTGTTACACCGGTTTGGGATGCGTGTTGATGCAAGAGGGAAGAGTTGGGGCTTACTCGTCCTGACAGCTAAAGGTTCATGAGAAGAATTACCCAATCCACGACCTAGAGTTGGCAGCAGCGGTTCACGCATTGAAGACATGGAGGCACTATCTGTATGGACAGGAATGTGATGTTTACATGGACCACAAGAGTCTGAAGTACATATTCACTCAGTCAGAGTTGAATATGAGGCAAAGAAGATGGTTAGAGCTGATCAAAGATTATGAATTGGAGATTCACTACCATCCAGGCAAAGCGAACGTAGTGGCAGATGCTTTGAGCAGGAAGAGTCAAGTTAATCTGATGGTCGCTCGTCCGATGCCTTATGAGTTGGCCAAAGAGTTTGACAGGTTGAGTCTTGGGTTTCTGAACAACACTCGAGGAGTCACAATTGAGTTGGAACCTACCCTGGAGCGGGAAATCAAAGAAGCACAGAAGAATGATGAGAAGATCAGTGAGATCCGGCGACTGATTCTAGATGGCAGAGGCAAAGATTTTCGGGAAGATGCAGAAGGTGTGGTATGGTTCAAAGACCGCTTGTGCGTTCCCAATGTCCAGTCTATTCGGGAATTGATCCTCAAGGAAGCTCATGAGACAGCCTATTCGATTCACCCTGGCAGTGAGAAGATGTATCAGGATCTGAAGAAGAAATTCTGGTGGTACGGAATGAAGAGGGAAATCGCGGAGCATGTGGTTATGTGTGATAGTTGTCGGTGGATCAAGGCAGAGCACCAGAGACCAGCTAGATTGTTGCAACCGTTGCAAATCCCTCGGTGGAAATGGGATGAAATCGGTATGGATTTCATAGTCGGATTGCCTCGCACTCGAGCCGGCTACGATTCCATTTGGGTAGTGGTGGATCGCTTAACCAAGTCAGCCCACTTCATACCAATCAAGACCAACTACAGTAGTGCAGTATTGGCAGAGTTGTACATGTCTCGGATCGTTTGTCTTCATGGTGTGCCAGAGAAGATAGTGTCAGACCGAGGAACGCAGTTCACCTCTCATTTCTGGCAGCAGTTGCATGAAGCCTTGGGCACACATCTGAATTTCAGTTTAGCTTATCACCCGCAGACAGGTGGTCAGACCGAAAGGACCAATCAAATCCTTGAAGACATGTTGAGAGCCTGTGCGTTGCAAGATCAGTCTGGATGGGACAAGCGATTGCCTTATGCAGAGTTCTCCTATAACAACAGTTACCAGGCCAGCTTGAAGATGTCACCCTTTCAGGCGCTTTATGGAAGGGGTTGTAGAACTCCGTTGCAATGGGATCAGCCTGGAGAAAAGCAAGTGTTCGGGCCAGACATTTTGCTTGAAGCTGAAGAGAACATCAAGATGGTTCGAGAGAACCTGAAGATAGCGCAATCAAGACAGCGAATCTATGCAGATACCAGAAGAAGAGATCTGAGTTTTGAGGTTGGAGACTTTGTCTACCTGAAAGTGTCACCGATTAGAGGAGTCAGAAGATTCGGAGTCAAAGGCAAGCTAGCACCCCGCTACATCGGTCCGTACCAGATTCTCGCAAGACGTGGAGAAGTGGCCTATCAGCTCAATTTGCCAGAAAATTTGTCCGCTGTGCATGATGTCTTTCATGTGTCTCAATTGAAGAAGTGCTTACGTGTGCCAGAGGAGCAGTTGCCAGTTGAAGGTCTTGAAGTCCAAGAGGACTTGACCTACATTGAGAAGCCAACGCAAATCCTTGAGACCGCAGACAGAGTCACCCGAAGGAAGACCATCAGAATGTGCAAAGTCAGATGGAATCATCACTCTGAGGAAGAAGCAACCTGGGAGCATGAAGATGATCTGATGGCCAAATACCCTGAGCTCTTAGCTAGCCAACCCTGAATCTCGAGGGCGAGTTTCTTTTAAGGGGGATAGGTTTGTAACGCCCCGAATTTCGAGTTGAATTTTTTTTCTTTCTCTATCGCTCGCTAAATTCGGGCGTTACCTCTCTTTCCCATTTCTTTTCGCTAAAACCTCACCTGTCTTCAAAACTTTAAGTCATGTGATAATAGTAAACCCTAGGGTTATTTTCTTTGGTTTGCTGCACCATGCCGAACCATGCATTTTTTGATTGTTTGAAAGTGTGAAAGCATTCATATAGAAAATAGATATAAAAAAAGGAAAATCTTTTTCTTTTCTCTCCCCTCCCTTTCCTCCCCTTTTGGCCCAGCCGCCCCCCCCCCCTTGGCGCGCGGCCCAGCTGGCCGGCCGGCCCAGCCGGCCTTGCACCCCTCCCCCTTTCCCCCTCGCGCCGTGGGCCGGCGGTGTCGTGGCCCTGCCCGCCGCCGCATCCCCCCCGCGCCCCCTCCAATTTGGGCCCAGGAGCCGGCCCAGCCGCGCCCCCCTCCCGCATTCCCCGCGCGCGGCGCGGCGGTTACGCCCGCCGCCGCCTCCCCCCCCCCCCCACGAGCCCCACCTATCACCCCCTCCCCCGCCCCAAATCTCTCTCTCCTCCCCTGCCCAACCCGCCCGCTCCCCTGCTCGCCCGGAACCGCCGCCGCCCATTTGCGCCCTCGCCCACAGTGAGCCTGGCCTCCCTTCCCTCTCCCCTCCCTCCTCCTTTCCTAGAGCTCGCCGGCGCCCTCCCCGCGCCGCGGTCGCGCCCGCCCTCGAGCTCTTCGGCGCCTGTCCGCCCCACCCCGATGCTCGCCGGCCCCGTCCGCCCCGTCCCGGCGCTCGCCGACCCTGCTCCCTCCCCGCGCCTGCGTTGGTGCGGCTCGCCCGCCCGCGCTCGGCATGGCGACGCTCGGCCAGCCTCGCCGGCCATGGCGGCCCGACGTCCCGCCCCAGCGCGAGCGCCCCCGCCCCTCCCCTCGCCACGGCCGGCCATGGCGGCCCGGCGCCCTCCCGCGGCGCGGCGTGCCCCGCCCCGCCCACGCGCGCTCGTACCGCCGCCCGGCCTCGGCCCCATCCCGGCCATGGCGCGGCCATGGCGGCCCGCCGTGGTGCGCGGCGTCCTCGCCCCGCCCGTTGAGCCCCCTGCCCCGACTCCGGCGCCCTACGCGCGTGCTCGTACCCCCGCCCGCCCGGTCTCGCCGGCTATGGCGCGTGGCCATGGCCCACCCGCCCCGGCGTGCTCGCTCGCCCGCCCCGGCGTGTCCTGCTCGTGTCGTGACGGCCCGGTGCGGCCTCGAGCTCGGCCCAGCGTGCCTATGGCGCGCGGCCTTGAGCTCGGCCAGCGCGCGGCCCCGACGTGTGCACGGCTAGTTCGCGACGCGTGTGTGCGGCCTTGCGCGCGCGCGTGCTCGCGTAGTGCGCGGTGCTTTGGCACGGCTCGCCGTGCCCTCGTCTACCCCTAGACGTGCCCGTCTACCCCCCGTATATTTTATGCGTGCTAATCACATTGTTCATGTTAATGAAATAGGAAAGTCAATTTAGAAATTGGTTACGTTAGTTAATTCATATAGTTAATCGTCTATCTCATTTAATGTTGATCAACTGAAAGTGGTTATGTTTCTATTAGTGCATGTAGCTAATCCTTTTTGTTGGAGCTAAGTGAAACTAGAGCACGTAACGTCTAGTTATTCGTCTACCCATAATGCGCCTCGAGCATAAGCTTTAACCCCTGCGAGACCTTCCCCCGTCTCTTTCTAGCTATGGCCAATGCAATATCGTATGTCATATTCTATGCATGTTTAATCTACTTGTTCTCTTGTATGGTGTACTGTTTGTTTTCTAATTTGAATGGATGGATGTATGTATGTTTGCACTCGCATAGAGAACGATACGGTTGAAGAGCCCGAAGAACTCGCAGGAGAAGCCCCTGAGCAGCAGTCGGTTGGTGGAGGCAAGTGTCCCTTGACCTACCTATGTCCTATACATACTTTAATTCACCTCCCGCATTACACATTTATACTTAAGGATTTACTAGTTTTGTTATCCATGTCCTTGTTTACCTATTTGGGTTGGATTATTATTATTTAGCTTTATGCTATTGCTCAACTCTAATCAATGAACATGATGAGAATTATCAATGATACGCTGTTTTCCCTTCTTTATTAAGATGTTTTACTTGTGGCTTTTAAGGGGACTCGAGCGGTTTCTCGAGTGCCTCTCCGTAAGGACCTGTTGGTTGGATGACCGCCCGGGAAAACAGTGCAACCATGAGGGTGGAGTGGGACGCCCTTAGCTGAGTAATTAGAGGAACCGGGGTGTAGTTCGCTTAGCCGTCATGCCGTCAATGGGGCTCGGTGTATGCGGCTCGCTCTGCCAAGGTTGATTTGTCCCTTGGGGAGGAGTGCGGTACATTTAGGAAACCTAACGGGCGGCTGCAGCCCTGGGGAATCTTTGTAAAGGCTACATAGTGAGACCCTGCCTATTCACCTTGGGAGTGTTCAAGGGTCCGTACAACCCGAGGCAAAAAGGGAATCATGGCTCATGGGTAAAGTGTACAACCTCTGCAGAGTGTTAGAAAACTGATATATCAGCCGTGCTCGCGGTTATGAGCGGCCAAGGGAGCTCCAGTGATTAGTGATACTTGATCAGAGATGTTCGGATTACAGGTGGTAACGAGGCTGATGGTTCTTGGTTTTGCCTTCGGTAATGGTAGGTGGTACTCTTTCCGTTTGGAAAGGAGTACGTTTGGGCTAATAACGTGGGTTAACTCTAAAACTTGGCTTTCTCTACTAGTGATAATAATCTGACCAACTAAAAGCAACTGCTTGACTTATCCCCACATAAAGCTAGTCCACTACAGCCAAACAGGATACTTTCTGAGTATGTTGATGTGTACTCACCCTTGCTCTACACACAACCCCCCCCCCCCCAGGTTGTCCGCATTGCAACCACTGCTCAGGAGAAGATGAAGCCGTGGAAGGAGACTTCCAGGAGTTTCAAGACTATGACGAGTTCTAGGCGTGGGTTAGCGGCAACCCCCAGTCAGCTGCCTGTGAAGGCCGCTTTTATCTACGTTTCGTTTTTGCACTTTGATTTATTGTAAATACTATGTGGATGTCTCGGACATATGATGTAATCGACTACTATTTCCCTTTTAATACTATTTGAGCACTGTGTGATGATGTCCATGTTATGTAACTGCTGTGTACGTGAATTGCTGATCCTGGCACGTACATGGTTCGCATTCGGTTTGCCTTCTAAAAACCGGGTGTGACAACTCCTCTGCCGCTACCTCACGTCTGATGGACCGTGGAGGTTGAGGTAGAGGCTAGGGCCAAGGTTGAGGTCATGGTCAGGGCCTATTTGTGCGCATGGCTAAGGGGATCACCGAATCTTCGCCATGTGTCGCAGCCATGCTGTTGAGGAGGTTGTGCACCGGCGCCAGACTCAGGCACTTCACGATGACATGCGAAGCTTCATGGCTTCCATGGGCCACCTCATGCCTCAGCAGCCTCCTCCAACTCCTACCTACAATGAGACCCTTAATGAATGGCATCAACAGAAGTATGGTGTGCCCTTCATGACTCATAAGGATGAAGCTGAGGAGTTTGATGATTCCTTTTCCAGTCTGCTCCTGCTGCCACTCTAGGACCTATCCCTAGTGACCCTAGGCCTTCAGGCTCTGGTCACCCCCTCCTCCACCACCATTTCAGGGTCCTTTAGCTTCTTCTACTTTTCCTTTGTCTAGTGACCCCGCGTGGGGCTCATCATATGAGGAAGAGATGGTTCACTCTTTCTTTGTGGCGTATCCCTCCTATCATCCTTATCCTCCTCCATCGGGTCCCTATGGTGGTAGTGACCCCAGTGGCTATTGAGTCTTGCGCTTCTCTCTATTTTTGGTACTTGTTGCCAAAAAGGGGAGAACTGTGGAAGGTTGAAGACAAAATTTGTGAGCTTTTTCAGCTGAGTTGAGCTTTTTCAGCTAAGTTGAACTTCTTCAGCTGAGTTGAGCTTTTTTAGCTGAGTTGAACTTAACTTCAACTGTGAAACTCTCTTGTCAAAACCAGTTGAACTTGCCCTCGGTATAGTTCAACCTGGGTTTTCTCTCCTGAACATTCTGGTCAATACTAGTTGGACTGGCCCTAGGGACAGTTCAACTGGTCTCTGAGTCTGCTATCCAGTCTGACTAGTAGACTGTCTATCAGCCTACCACCAGGCATTTGAACCAGTCCTAGGGGCAGTTCAACCGGTGTCAGGAACTATTAACCAGACTGACCAACAGTCTGCCAGTCTGATTATCAGCCTACCCCTAGGTGGATGAACTGGACCTAAGGGCGGTTCAACCGGCCTTGCATAGAAAAATTGAGTCCAATAGCTCTTTTTGAGGAGACTCTATAAATACCCCCTCATACCTCTCTCCTGATTTACCTTGGTCACCCCCACACTTATTGCTCACCTAACTTGAGACAAAACCACTCTACCTCTCTCTCACACACCTGATCTAGCTCTCAAATCAAATCGATTGAAGGAGTCCCTTTGGTGTGAGGTTTGTGCTTGTGCCCTCGAATGTGATATTCCTCTCCCTTCTCATTCTCATCTCTTGAGCTTGTTGCAAACACCTCTTGTGTGATATTATTGTTCTTAGAACCCAAGAGTTCCTAGACGGATTGAGGTTGCTTGGGAGTCTCCAAAGTTGTTGACGACCCCAAGGAGTTTGTATTCCCTGCTCTTATGAGCAGATTTGTGAAAAGAATCCCTTGACCTTGGTGGTCGGTTTGTGGATGATTAGGGTTGGAAAAGACCCGGCCCTTTGTGGGGCTCCTCAATGGGGAGTAGGACACCTTTGTGGTATGGCCGAACCTCGAGATAAAATCTTGTGTCTTGTGTTCTTGCCTGGATCTGTGACTGTGATTATCTTTTGGCAAGATTGGAATATAGGTTTATTCGCCATGTGGATCTCATGGTGAATTATCTCCCGTATTTCTCACGATCCACACTTAATTTATCCCTCGCATTTTCCATTCTAAGAGATCCCTCATTGTATTTCCACGTAGTTCAAAGCCTAGATTTATTCTAGCAGTTGGACTGGTTCAGAGTAGTTCAACTTGCCTTTATAGCAGTTGAACTGCCCTGCACCACGTGAACTGTAGATTTTACATTATCTCGAAGTTTGTGGTGATAATTTTCAGGTTTGGCCTATTCACCCTTCTTCTAGGCTACTTTCTGTAGCTCCTATCGCCCCCACAGATACAGGACCAGGCGGTGAAGTGAACCGTTGTTCACAGGCTGAGCGAGGGGCGGTGAGTCGATAGATTGGAAAGTGGAGGAGCATGAGGTTTCTGTAGGATCCACAACCAATGACGAGCATGAGACTCTCTTCAACAATTCCCCTCTCAAATCCTCCATTTATATTTTCTATTCATATTTAAATATCTTTTCCTCAACTAATCTTCCCCTTATTTTATCTCCTCTTCAACTATTAGCCCTATTCAGCTCCCTTATATACTTTAACTGAGATATTTGACTTTTATGCATAAATTTTTAGAGTTTTAAAAAATACTATTATATTTATAGTACCATAATACACATTGTTGGGAGATAATGAAATTTGGAAAAGACCTAATTTCACAGTTAAAACACTGATTATGGATTTAAGCTCCCATGTGCACAAGATGGTTTCATTTTCTCTCCCATGGAGAGTGGCACTAGGGATGGACGATTGGAGGCCTTCGGGGCTCATTTGTACACAGCGGGGAAAGGGGGAGCGTGGTTGGAGCCTGTCAAAAGGATGTTGGGTGCGCTCGATGATGGGAGAGGCGACAAATGTTCTGTAACACCATGAATTTGGGGTATAAAATTTCTTTTCTAATATCCACCAAATTCAGGTGTTACTCTCCCATTTCATTGCTTTCCTTCTCTTTTTCTAAATAATGAAGAATTTTTTGTTTTATATATGTGTAAACCTAGTGGAATGAGGCCTAGAGGTGCTTTTATTGTTGTATTCATGTCGCTGCATGATGTTTCTAAGTGCAAAAGGTGTGTGAAACATGTTAATATATCTTAAAGAAGCTCTCGGTAAATTTTCATGTTTTTCGGAATATTTTTCTATTTTCCGAAAACCAAAATCTATTTATTTGAGATACTTAAATTTTTTTGGAAACTCTAAATATATTTTTTGAGTTCATTAGATGCCAAAACATTTCTAGGAATTTTTCTGTAATTTTTGGAAGCATCTACAATATTTTGAGCACAAAATATGGATTTCTAGGCTTTTCTCAATTTAATAAATAGTGAAATCCGAATTTGACGTGAATTTTCATCTCGTCTGAACCCCAGCTATATATATATATATATATATATATATATATATATATATATATATATGGCATTCTGAATCACAAAACAGTTTTCTCAGTTTCATTCCCCATCTCCCGGAATTACTCGCTGAAGTTCAGAGCGGTTCCAACTCCGGCAAGCAATTACTTCCAATCCTTGCGTCGTCAACGGAATCTGAGGGTACCTCTGCGTTCATCTCATCGAGGGCTACGTCTCGGTGCGCCCGGTTCATCGATTGGACCTCCGAATCTCGGTCAATCAATGAATTCATCCTTGGCTCCGGCGAGGGTCTTCTCCTCCGGTGAGCAACCTCCGTTTTTCATCATCTTTCTACTTCATTTTCCCTATGTAGCCATAGTCTCCTCCCAGCTCCTCTCTCCCCACCACTGCGTAGCGCCCCCGAGCCCCTACTACCCCACGCGTCTAGCCCTACCCCTTGCACGCGGCCGGCCATCAGCCGAGCCCCTGCTCCCCCCGTTGAGCACCTGCTTCCCCCCCAACCAACGCGTGGCCGGCGTGGCCCCCGAGCCCCTGCCTCGTGCGCGCGCGACCCCCTCGGCGGCACCCCCCGGTAGCGACCCTGCTTCTTTCCCCCATGGCGGTTTCTTCGTGGGAAGAAAGTGGGGAGAGGAAGAAGTAGTTTTTGCAAAAATAACCCCAGGGAATAGTGTAATTAACCCACTATTTGTTGAGTCTTGTAAAACTCGCTTGCTAGCCCCTGAATTCTATAGATAATCGCATGTAGACCCCTGTAATTTTAAACGTACATATCTTCCATGTTGTAAATCCGTTTTGAGCCATTCAAACTGCGTTAGGTTCATATTAATGTTGTCCACATGTTAATAAGATTAATTTATCAGGTCACTGTCGGTGTTTTGGGTCCGACCGCACACCTGGGGTTGCCCCTCGAGGTGTTTTAGGAGTAGGACGGTGTCGCCGACTGTAGCTGAATGGTTCGTGCCAGATGCACGAAAGACAATGGAAAGTGTTTATAGGTTCGGGCCGCTTTGAGATGCGTAACACCCTACGTCCTGGCGAATATGCTTTGTGTAATGGGTTACAAGGTAGAGAGTTGAGGTAGATGGCGAAGTAGTAGTAGAGTTGGGATTGATTGTCTTGAAGGGGTGCCCCCTAGGCCTTATATATTTGACCGTGAGGCAATACAAGCTGATATGATAACAACATGCACCTAAAAGATAGTGAACTGTTTGAGCTTATCTTCCTATGATTCGGCCGACTTATCCTCGCCCGGTTCCGTTGTGCGGGGCTCCAGCGCGGGAAAGTCGGATCTCCTGTTGTGGTCACTTGCTCGACGTCGCGGAGTCATCCGGGCTTGCACCGACCCGGCCTCACATCGATCTGCTTTACTGATTGCTCCTCACCAGGCCCATGAAGGAGTGACCTTACGATCTATCGGGCCCTTGGGCTTTTCGTGAGATCTTTTATCCTTCTAATGGACCCGGGGGATATCTGTCCCCCACAAGCCCCCGATCTTTTGGTTGATTTTGAGATAATCGGCCCAAAGATCCTAGGCCCAACTTGCGGGCTTCGTTTACGATAAGAAATGCTTCTCGGGCAGTTTGGTAAAAACGATTTCTTACTGTCTTCTTCTGCTTTGCTTCACTCAAAATCTGTAGTTTTGCCTCATACTCATGCCTTGGAGATCGGCATTTCGTATTGCAGGACCTTGAATTTCATTAGGTGCACCGGAGGTGCACCCAATGGGTGTAGCCCCCGAGCTTCGAGTGGATTCTGGATAATAATCCACTCAAAGGTCTTTATCAGAAATCACTTTTATTTCCCACTTGCACTTTGGTTGGAGGTCAGCCTTGTCTTTAATCTTGCCCTATGCCTTAGAAGTCGGCATTATCTTGGCTTGAAATGGTGATCCATGGGGTGCACCGAAGCTGCACCCAATGGGTGTAGCCCCCGAGCTTTGAGTGGATTTTTGAAAACAATCCTCTCGAAGGTCTTTATTTCGTGTCCTTATGCCAAGAGTCATATTTTCTTTTTTTGAAAGCCTTAGAAGTCGGCATTATGTCATCCATATTATGCTTTAGAGGTCAGCATTATGACATCAATATTATGCTTCAGAGGTCAGCATGTATTTTGTCTTTTGCAGCTGAGTTCGTGATCCGCCCATATCTTGCTAGGTGGTGCAATTTATTTGCTCTGCGACTGATTGGACATTTGATGGACGTTCCCTGGCTAGTCTTCACGTCGCTTTTGTCGGTCAGATTTTGTACTTCACCGGCTATATTTGGCTTTCCTTTGATCCTTACTGATATCTCATTTTTGTCTTGAGGTGTTCATTGCATGCCCTGCACGGATGTGACAGTTTTGAAAAATATACTGATAATTCCTGGGCGTCCCCCCCAATGGGTGTGGGCAAGGGACGGCTTGGTACGCTGAGTGTTTTAGCTGGCTGCTTCTGAGTAGTAATGTGATGTGACGGCGGGCGTAATCATATCATTCGCGCTGTTGACTGGAGTCCCAATTGGTGTTGCGTTGCATGAAACGGCGTCAGCCGCCTGACGTGTCTTTAGACGGGTTGAAGTGTGTATTGAATGCTTCGCGACTGTTCAGTGACCGTGGTTGGAGGTGAGTGGTTGCCTTCTTCTTCTATAAATAGTGCCTTTGCCTCTCTGGTTTTTTCACATCTCTTGTTGTTCTCCGCTGCTTGCTTTCTTCCTCTCCTTGCATTTCCACCATGGGCAAGAACAACAAACGCAAGCGCGAGCCGACTCCTCCATCAGAGGACTTTGGCGACTCGGAATACTCAGAGGAGGAGTTCTCCTCTGAGTCCGAGGGGTCTCCAGCTCCCGTCCCTCCCCTAGCATCGTCCGATGACTCGGACGACTCTCAGGGGATTGCCGTGGAGGTCTGGACGTACATCCGGGCCGTCGAGCGCTCCGGGCTCGCGGGCTCGGATGAGTCGGAGTACTCCTCGGACGAGGAGGACTCGTCCGAGGAGGACGGTGGCGGCGATGGCGAAGGCGACGACGACGACGACGACGGAGGTGATGGCGGCGACAATGGTGACGGCGGCGACGGCGGCGGCAGGGGCAGCAACGGCGGCAGCAGGGGCGGCAACGGAGGCAGCAGCAGGGGCGGCAACGGCGGCAGCAGCAAGGGCAACAACCAGGCCAGTGGCTAGATGCCACTGGTTTTAAAATATTAGTATAGATTAGAAGTAGTATAGTGAAATAATGTAGTAGTATTAGTAATGTAGAGTAGTATAGTGTAGCGTAGTAGTAGTAGTAGTAGTAGTAGTAGTAGTAGTAGTAGTAGTAGTAGTAGTAGTAGTAGTAGTAGTAGTAGTAGTAGTAGCAGTAGGGAAGTATCAACTCATAATGAGTTGATTTGTAAGTATTGTTACTTCCCTTAATGAAGAATGACTTTGTCTCCTCCTGTACCAATTACTTTGCTTCGTAGTAAGTCGATCTCTTATTTGTGAAGTTGATTCATTCGGAATAGTAACTAAATAACTCGGGCATCATATCGCCGCTTCAGGGGTGATGGCCGAGCTATTATTGTCGATATTTACGCCTTTGAAATAGAGTCCGAGTGATGACGAAACCATGTCAGCGTCCGAATAACTGTTGACCACGTCGGTGCTCTTAGATGTGACAGCCGCGTGACCTGTGACAACGCCAGCGTTTTTTAGAGATAACCGCCGAGTGACTGAGGACATCATCGGCGCTTTAGAGATAGCTGCCGAGCGACTGAAGACATCATCGGCGCCTTAAAGATAGCTGCCGAGCGACTGAAGACATCATCGGCGCTTTAGAGATAGCCGCTGAGTGATTGAAGACATCGTCGGCGCTTTAGAGATAGCCACCGAGCGACTGGAGACATCATTGGCGCTTTAGAGGTAACCGCCGAGCGACTGAAGACATCGTCGGCACTTTAGAGACAAATGCCGAGCGACTGGTGATAACGTCAACGTCTTAGAAATAACAGCCGAGTTAAAACGGGCCATGTCGGCCACTTTGAGGATAACAGCCGAGTGACGATGTGGCACACCGGGGTTTTGGAAGTAGTCGCCGGGTGACGACGTGGCACGCCAGTGTTTTAGAAGTAACCGCCGGGTGCTGACTGGGCGCTTTTGGAGACGGTATCTGACTCGGGAATATCCCGCATATACTGCGCTTTCAGCCGCCTCTGCTTTCCGTGCCCTAGTTCTTGCTTTCCTGCCTCCAGATCCTCTCTGCAATTCGGCTCTCGCTCTATTCGCCAGTAGAGTTGAGATGGCGCCCAAGAGAAAGGCCTCGAGTTCATCTGCTATGGTGATTCCCCCCATCGACCCCAACAGCCAGTTGCCTTTCGCAGGTAACCATATGTCTGTTGTCTCCGAGCCTGACCTTCTCCACCTCGTGTCCATCGGGGTCCTTCCCCCGAGGGAGCTTTGTTCTTGGCGGATTTGTCATGGGGTCACTGTCCCGACAGAGGATACCCATGAATCCGTGATTTACGTTCCTTTTCTTCTCCGCGGTCTCTCTCTCCCTATTTCTCCCTTTTTCCGCGGCCTCCTTGATTTTTATCGCCTTAACTTGACCCATCTGAATCCCAATTCTATTCTGCAAATTTCCGTTTACGTTCATTTGTGCGAGGCTTTTCTTGGCGTCCTGCCACATTTTGGACTGTGGAAGTATCTGTATCACTGTCGCCCTGGAATGGCCGGGGGGCAGCACCAGCTGGTTGGGGGTGCTAGTTTGGAGATGCGCCGTGGGAGGAAGACTGAATATCTTGAAATCCCTCTCAAGGACAGTATTAAGGGATGGCGTTTGCAGTGGTTTATCGTTGAGAACCACGGAGATTCTCTCCCCCACGGTCGGGGAGACAGCTGGATGTTCGCACTCCGAGTTGGACCGAGTCCCCCACGGATCAGGAGGTGGCTGAGGCAGGGGCTTTGCTAACTGAAGTTGGACTGCTGAAAGAGAGGGGTCTGACTGCAGAGGCTGTGGTTGCCGATTTTGTCTTTAAGAACATTCAACCGTTGAAGGATAGGGCATACCCAGCCTACTTGTACCGAGGTTTAGCTGACCCAACCCGGGTCACCAATAGAAGAATTCTTTCTGTAGACTTGGTGAGCCGGCTTGAAATGATACTTAGAGGCAAGGTGTCCAATGTTGGTGCCCCTATCGCATACTCGGCCTGGAACTTGCCTCCTTCCAAGGCTTTTACTCATTTTGTGTCCAATCCACCTGTTGCTGATGGCAGTTTGGGCCTTAGAGTGCGACCCTCTGCTGAAGAAGTTAGTGCTTTGGTTGCTTCGATTGGAGAAATTCCCGATGATGAATGGCAAGTCCACTTTGAGGTGCCTTTGGATCCTAATGATGCAGAAATAAGTGATATGCTTGATATGCTGGCCGAAGATTCTTCTGATGCTGCTCCTGCTGGGACATTGGTGGTGGCGCCTCTCCCAGAAGCTGGTACAACCTTGGATGTTCAGAGACCTGTCAGTGTTCGCCCGAGACGTCCTTGCTGAGCCAATCAACTTGATCTTTCTGCTGATGAGCAGAAAAAGAAAAAGAGACGTCTTCGGCAAGTATCTAGTTTGGATCGGGGCACTGGTCCTTCGGTTCCTGCTGCTGAGGAGGTTCCCGTGCCTGAATTTACTGACGCTGACCCCAATGGGTGTGGTATGTCTATTGCTGATCCCAATGGGTGTACTCCATCTGTCGCTGATCCCAATGGGTGTACTCCATCTGTCCCTTATCCCAATGGGTGTGTTGCCTGTGTTGCTGATGAAGACGACAGGGAGGAAGAAAATGAGGTCCCTCTGACTCGAAAGAACAGTCGGCAGTATATTGCCAGTGGGGAAAGTAGTGGGGTTCCTTCTCCTGCTCTGTCAGCCCTCGTTGGTCTACAGGAGTTATCTCTGGCAAACTTTGATCAGACTCTAGAAGATATGGTTCCAGAGGACCTATTATTAGAGCTAGCAGATGGTAACGCGATGGATGTTTGTGCTAATGTGTTCGACGCCGAGTTGGGGTCATCCCGGGCAGCGTCCCGTGCCTCATCGACCTTAGAGCGCAGTCTTGAGGGCTAGGAAACTGACTTTGATCGTCTTGCTCTCATGGAAGTAACTGAGGGGCCTTCAGCCTTAGAGGCGGCTGCCGTGGAAAGCTTGACCCTCAGGGATGGTGTTAACGCTCACCCAGCCCCCGAGGGTGTTCCTGAGGATGGTTCAGCTCGGGTGGGAGGCGTAAGTCACGACCCAGCCCCCGAGGGTGTTGCCGGAGACGATCCAGCTCAAGTGGGCAGCGCGAGCTATGACCCAGCCCCCGAGGGTGTCTGAGCAGGGTCTCCCTCTTGTACTTCTATGGATGTTCACGTCGGATCTCCTCCACACTCTGGTGGCATGGTGATGGCCCAAGTTTCTGGTCAGGGAGTCGCCTTAGAGGCTAGCGTTCCCGCTGACCAAGTTTTGGGCTCTGTTGACGGTACTGAGTTGATCCCTGCTGGTTCATTGTAAGCTGCGTCGGGTGGCGACTTTATGCCAGGCCATCAATTGCTCTCTCACGATTTGGGAGTCCCTTCGTTCTTCTCCAACCTCCAGGTATTGTGATATATTTTAGCTTGACTTTTATACCGCATGAACTGCTGATATTACATTTATCTGTTCTCAATATCAGGCATTGGTGGACGGGATGGCTAGTTAGCTGAGGTCACAAGGTGTGTCTGCTCCAGAAGGACCTTCGTCTCTGGCACGTTGGAATCTGGTGTTGCTTCAACAGCGTGTCTCTGACTTGGAAACGGCGAATGCTAGTTAGTGCTCTTTTGATTCCTTTCGTCTGCCTTATTGAATTGTTTCAAATTTTGACCCCCTTTGCTTGATTTTTTCTCGCCAGGCATGGCTCGGCAGATTTCTGTTCTTGAAGAAAAACATTCTCAAGGCTAGGCTGAACTGGTCCAGCGGTGTTCTGATTTTGAGGAAAAGTATTCCCAAAGCCAAACTGAGCTGGCCCAGGTCTCTGCTGCTCTAAATGCTGCTAACACGCTGAACTCTACTCTTCGCGTTTAGCTTGATTCTGAAAAGGTGACTTATGAAACTGTGCCTTGTATTGCTGTGTTCTTATTGCTGGTCTGATGTTTGAAGGAGTTGATTCTTGCTTGCAGGAAGAAAAACGTGCCCTTGTTGCTTCTCGCGATAATCTGGACAAACTGTATTGTGACTCTAGCAACTCGTTGACCATTCTGGAAAGGAGTCATTGTTTCACCATGGAGGAGTTAGACAATCTTCACTGTAGGCTGTAGGAATCCACGGATGACGTGATCCGTCTCAGGCAGTTGATATCTGCTAAGGATGCTGCTATCAAGGAACTGCGCGCTTCCAAGAAGTCCATCGCCCAGGAGCTGGAAACCGCTCAGCTGGCCATCAAAGTTGCTGAAGAAACTTCCGTTACTCTGAGGGCCCAGCGCGACAGGGCTATGGATAAAGCCATTCACGCGGGGCGGATCTTGATGAGGAAACCCGGCGTAGTTGTTCCCGACGACATAAGGGCTGATGTGAATGCTGCTCCTGATTCCTCAAGTCGCCCGTCTTCGTCGGTTGCTCCTGAGAAAGATATTGCAAAATAGAGAGACATTGTGCGCTTTGAGTGCGTGGTTATCATGATCGGATGCTTGTTAGAGGACACTAGTTCAACATCTGAATGATATTGCTACTCTCCTATTGTTTTAGAGTTCTGTAATACATAAACTTGCAGTAGTAAAACGCTATGTGATGATTTTGAAACTTGTTTACTGGATATAGAGATCACCCCTGTATGGGAAACCCGAGTTAAGTAAGCGCGAGCATGTTGCTCCGTCTTAAGTCGTCGCCGACTTAAGCTGATTGCTCCATTAGAAGGGCATAGTGGTCACCCTTAGTTAAGTAAGCGCGAGCATGTTGCACCGTCTTAAGTCATCGCCGACTTAAGCCGATTGCTCCGTTAGGAGGGCAGGGCATAGTGGTCACCCTGAGTTAAGTAAGCGCGAGCATGTTGCACCGTCTTAAGTCGTCGCCGACTTAAGCCGATCGCTCCGTTAGGAGGGCATAGTGGTCACCCTGAGTTGAGTAAGCGCGAGCATGTTGCACCGTCTTAAGTCGTCGCCGACTTAAGCCGATTGCTCCGTTAGGAGGGCATAGTGGTCACCCTGAGTTGAGTAAGCGCGAGCATGTTGCACCGTCTTAAGTCGTCGCCGACTTAAGCCGATTGCTCCATTAGGAGGGCATAGTGGTCACCCTGAGTTGAGTAAGCGCGAGCATGTTGCACCGTCTTAAGTCGTCGCCGACTTAAGCCGATTGCTCCGTTAGAAGGGCATAGTGGTCACCCTGAGTTAAGTAAGCGCGAGCATGTTGCACCGTCTTAAGTCGTCGCCGACTTAAGCCGATTGCTCCGTTAGGAGGGCATAGTGGTCACCCTGAGTTGAGTAAGCGCGAGCATGTTGCACCGTCTTAAGTCATCACCGACTTAAGCCGATTGCTCTATTAGAAGGGCATAGTGGTCACCCCTGAGTTAAGTAAGCGCGAGCATGTTGCACTGTCTTAAGTCGTTGCCTACTTAAGCCGATTGCTCTGTTAGGAGGGCAGGGCATAGTGGTCACCCTGAGTTAAGTAAGCGCGAGCATGTTGCACCGTCTTAAGTCGTCGCCGACTTAAGCCGATTGCTCCGTTAGAAGGGCATAGTGGTCACCCTGAGTTGAGTAAGCGCGAGCATGTTGCATCGTCTTAAGTCGTCGCCGACTTAAGCCGATTGCTCCGTTAGAAGGGCATAGTGATCACCCTGAGTTAAGTAAGAGTGCACGTCCATCATGAGCAAACTGAGTATTCTTGAAGCCTTTTTTATTGATGACATATTTCCCATTTTACAGAGTACATTGTCGTCCCGGTAGCTTTTGAAATTCAGCTAGGGGTAAAACTTCCTGAGGTGTTCTATATTCCAGGAGTTCCCGATTTCTGTGCCGTCCATCTGAGTGAGACGATATGACCCCGGCCAAGTGACTTCTGCTACTATGAATGGTCCTTCCCATAAGGGCGACAACTTGTGTCGTCCCTCCCCCGTTAGAATTCGGCGGAGGACGAGATCTCCCACTGAGAAGGATCGTTGTCGCACGGCCTTGTCGTGATAGCATCTCAGAGTCTGCTGGTATCGTGCTGATTGAATTACTGCATTCAGCCGTTCTTCTTCGAGTACATCAATGTCCTCCAGCCTAGTAGCTTCGGCTTCTGCTATGCTTTCGAAGACCAACCTCGGCGCCCCAACTTGAGATCGGTGGGTAATACCGCCTCTGACCCATAGACCATGAAGAAGGGGGTGTTTCCATGCAAAGCTCGGCTAGGTTGAGTTCTTAGGCTCCAAACAACGTAGGGCAATTCCCTTATCCACTTCCCTGCAAACTTTTCATTCTTTTCGAAGACCCTTTTCCTGAGTGCCTCGAATATCATCCTGTTAGCTCGTTCGACCTGCCCGTTGGCCCTCGGGTGCGCTACCGAAGCATACTTGATCTGAATGCTCTTTTGCTCGCAGAAATCGAAGAATTCTGAACTTGTGAAGTTGGATCCTAAGTTAGTTATGATATTGTTTGGAATTCCGAATCTGAATATTATGTCTTGTATGAATTCCACGGCCTTGGCTGAGGTTAAAGAAGCAATGGGTTTGAATTCTATCCATTTGGTGAATTTGTCGACTGCTACCAGTACATGAGTGTATCCTCCTTGGGCTTTCTTGAAAGGTCCAATCATATCCAGTCCCCAGCATGCGAACGGCCATGTCACTGGTATGGTCTGCAGCTGCTGTGCTGGTAGATGTTGCTGCTTTGACAAGTACTGGCAAGCTTCGCACCTCTGCACTAACTCGGCTGCATCGCTTTTCACGGTTGGCCAATAGAATCCTGACCTGAAGACCTTCCCGACTAGCGTCTTGGATGCTGCGTGTATTCCACATTGCCCAGCGTGGACCTCATCTAGAAGTCGCTTCCCAGTAGATGAGAGAACGCACTTCATGAGGACGTCTGACGCGCCCCGTCTGTATAATGTCTCCCCAATGAGTGTGTAGTGGGCTGACTGTCTGGCGATGCGCTCGGCTACATTTTTGTCATCTGGTTCCTCTTCATTCTTTATATACCTGATGATCAGCCTTCTCCAGTCATCAGAGTCTGACTCTAGTTGATCCACGATATTACATTCTTCTGCTTGATCCATTGAGATGCTCGGCTGTAGTATTTCTTGCACAAAGACTCCGGGTGGGACCTGAGTTTGACTGGATCCTAGCTTGGACAATACGTCGGCTGCCGTGTTTCAATCCCTTTCTACATGATGAAATTCCAGGCCTTCGAATTTATCTTCTAGTTTTCGGACGACAGTGCAGTATTTTCCCATTGAATCACTCGAACAGTCCCACTCTTTGTTTATCTGCCTTATGACTACCAGAGAATCTCCGTATACCATCATTCTCTTGATGCCTAATGATATAGCGATGTTCAGTCCATGGATCAGAGCTTCATATTCGGCTGCGTTGTTAGAGGCTGGAAATAGCAACTGGAGGGCATATTTGAGGTGCTCACCTCCAGGTGCGGTGAAGAGAATTCCCGCACCTGCTCCCTGCAGCTTCAGCGAGCCATCAAAATACATTCGCCATACTTTTGTAGTCTCTGGGTTATCTGGTACTTGTTGTTCAGTCCATTCTGACACAAAGTCAACCAACGCTTGAGTTTTGACGGTAGTGCGAGGTCGAAATTCGATGTCATGAGATCCCAGTTCACAGGCCCACTTGGCTATTCGGCCAATGGCTTCCTTGTTGTGAAGAATATCCCCTATCGGAAAACCGGTGACTACTATGACTTTATGGTCATCAAAGTAGTGACGTAGCTTGCGGGCAGTTAGAAGTACTGCATATAACAGCTTCTGGACTTGAGGATACTTTTTCTTCGAGGGACCTAGAACTTCACTGATGAAATAAACCGGATGTTGCACTGGGTAGGCATGTCCTTCTTCTGCTCGCTCGACTACCAACGCGGTGCTTACCACGTGAGTCGTGCAAGAGATATACAGCAGCAGATCTTCAGCTGGTTGAGTTGACGTGGCTCGCCGTGGTGGCTTCAGTACTGGTGGCTTTGTCAAGAATTTTTTCAGTGTATCTAGAGCTTCCTGCGCTTCTGAAGTCCATTGAAACTTATCCACTTTCTTGAGTAGTTTATAAAATGGTAAACCTTTTTCTCCCAGTCTAGATATAAATCGGCTCAGAGCTGCCATACATCCAGTAAGTCGCTGAACCTTCTTTTGTGATCGTGGTGCTTCCATTTTCATGATAGCTTCAATCTTATCTGGATTAGCTTCAATTCCCCGGTGGCTGACAATAAATCCGAGTAGCTTTCCGGCTGGTACCCCAAAGACACATTTTTCGGGATTAAGCTTCCATCGATACCGCCGTAGTCTGTTGAAAACCAGTTGTAAGTCTTCGATGAAGTTTTTCGAGTTCTCCATTTTGATTACCACATCATCTACGTAGGCTTCCACACGCTTGCCCCAGTGATCGGCTAAGCATGTTTGAATGGCTCTCTGATAAGTCGCTCCAGCGTTTTTGAGGCCAAACGGCATGGAGGTGTAGCAGAAAGCACCGAAGGGAGTGATGAACGCTGTCTTTTCCTCGTCTTCCTTTGCCAAACTAATCTGATGGTACCCGGAATAGCAGTCCAGGAAAGACGGCACAGAACATCCAGCGGTGGAGTCTACCACCTGATCTATCCTAGGGAGCCCGAAGGGATCCTTTGGACAATGTTTGTTGAGATCCATATAGTCGACGCACATGCGCCAATCCACCTTATTCTTTTTGAGTACAAGAACAGGGTTGGCTAACCACTCGGGATGTAACACCTCTCTAATAAACCCAGCCGCGACGAAGTGGGCCAGCTCAGCGCGAATGGCCTCTCTCTTGTCGGGCGTGAAACGACGTAGTTTTTGCCGGATCGGCCTTGCCTGGGGACAGACCTTCAGTTTGTGCTCGGCCAGTTCTCTCGGGACTCCCGGCATATCCGCAGGTTGCCATGCGAATACGTCTCGGTTATCTTGCAGGAACCGGACGAGCGCGCCTTCCTATTTATCGTCCAGGCTGGAGATGATGATGGCAGTCTTGCGCTCATCAGCGAATCCAAGGTTGATTCTTTTGGTTTCTTCAGTCGGCTGCATAGAGGTCGCGGCTTGAGCTTCATTCGCTGGTGTGGTAAAGTCTTCCTCAGGCTTAGAGTTTGCCTGGATCGAAGAAGTCGCCGACGGTTTGGTGGTGAGGGCCGCCTGGATGGCCACTCGGAAACATTCTACGGCACCTTGGAGGTCAGCACGCACAGTTATGATTCCTTGCGGTCCCGGCATCTTCAATATCATGTACGTGTAATGCGGAATGGCCATGAATTTTGCCAATCCCGGCCTCCCGATGATGGCGTTGTACCCGCAGTCGAAGTTCGCCACTTCAAACCTCAGGAACTCGGTTCTGTAGTTCTCCGGAGTTTCGAAGGTGACGGGCATGTAGATGAGGCCCAGCGGGTATTCCCCTTCAGTCGGCACGATGCCGAAGAAAGGAGTGTCTGACTCGTGGAGCTCTTTGAGGTGAACTCCCAAGCCTCGGAGTGTCCGGGGGAAGGTGACGTTGATGCTGCTCCCACCGTCCACTAACACCTTCTTCACCCTGCTCTCTCGGATCACCGGATCGACGAGGAGCGGGTATTTGCCTGGGTGGTCGAAGTTGAGCCATTGGTCTGCCCGAGTGAAGGTGATCGAGTGCTCCGACCATTGGTACGGAGCGGGAGGACCGGTGGTTGCCACCAGTATCTGGCGATCGTTGAGCTTTTGTTGTCTTCTGTTCTCCTGCGATCCGTGTCCGCCAAAGATGATGTTGACCTCCCTGTCAACACACGGGAAGGCTCCTCCACCTCCCTCCTCCTGTTGCTGGGGTTGTCGTGGTTCTTCTGGTCCTCCCCGCGGCGGAGGAGGAGGTAGAGGTTGGAAGGGTCGACCATGCCCGACGGAGTGTTTGAAGTCCCTGTAGTTCCAAAGAGTGTGGCGCATGTCCTTGTGGTACGGGCACTGGGCGTCGAGGATGTCGTCCAGCGTACGCTCGCCTCCGCGGGGTCCTCCCCGAGCGCGAGAGGCAGGTGGTCTGGCGGCATGCACCTCTTCGCGCGGTCTCTTCTCCCAGCTTTTGTCGGGTTGCTGGTTCGCGTCGCGTCGTGGTGCTGCCGGTGCGGGCTTCGCTCCTTCGATGAGGCCTTGAGCTCGCTCGTCGACGGTGATGTAGAGGTCGGCTTCCCGGAACAGCTGCTCAGAGGTAGTCGGCGCTTTCTGCAATATGGCTCGGACGAAGGCCGAGTCATTGGATCCTCTGTAGAAGTCCTCGATCACAGCCGCCTCCGTGACCTCGGGGATACGATTTCTCATGGTCTGGAACCTTTTGAGGTACGACCAGAGAGTTTTGTCCCCCCGGCGCTTGATGGATTTGAGGTCCCATGGTTGCGCCGGTTTGTCGGAGAGGGACTGAAAGTTGGCGGTGAAACATCGGCTGAAATCGCTCCAGTCGTCGATGCAGTGCCGGGGTAGATGTCGTAGCCATTGTAGTGCGTCTTGCCCAAGGACAATGGGTAAGTACGCAGTCATCACGTTTTCGGATGCTCCGGCGGCTCGAGCGGCGGTGGTGTAGACGGCCAGCCAGCTCCTGGATCCTGCATAGGTTCATACTTGTCGACATTGGATACCTTGAAGTTAGGGGGCCACTGAATGGCCCTAAGGCGCGGAGTAAGGGCAGACACTCCACATGTGTCCTCCTGTCGTCGGAGATGATGTCTGTCCCGGGGAGGGGAGTAGTTGTTGAGGTTCCTCGACTGTCCCCGGGTAGTACCGCCAGTCGAGGCCGTCGTTGACTCGGTTCTGGTGGCTTGACTCTGAGTTGGGATGCCATGATCCCTGTCATACTCCTCCAGGCGGCGGATCTCGTTCTCATGCCGTCGTTCACGTGAAGCGTTGATGGAGCTTCGCGCGTCCCAGCGACTGTTGATGGCGTGTCGCAGATCGTTCGGCGGGTGAGTGAGGGGTAGAAGATGGTTGGCTGCTTGGGTGAACAGGCGTCGATAGCCCTCGACGTCGGGAGTCCGAGGGAGTCCATCAGCTATCCGAGCTAGTACTCCTCTGACTTCACTCGGCGTGTTCATGGCTCGGGCGAAGTCGGGGTTTAGGTTGCGACCGAAGAGTGGATTTTCCCGGCGCCGCCTTGCGTCTTGCTCGGCTTGTTCCTGAGCTCGTCGGCGATCACGCCGTCGGGAGTTCCTTCGTTCTCTGAAGACGCGTTCCTCCGGAGTTTCTCCCATCTCCGAGACCTCGTCTCGCGAGATAGGTTGCTCCGGATCCCGTTCTCCGGCCTCGTGATGTCGCCGGATGTTTCGGCGCCGATTTCTTCGTCGACGGGACTCCCGCTGAGGTGGTTCTTCCCCAGGCGCGGTCGGCTCGTCGTCAGAGACGGGAGGCGACTCCACTCTCCCGATGAAAAGAACGTCGGGGTAGAATGGCGCGGCTGTCGTGGCAATCTTCTTTCGGAGAGCTGGAGGTTGCGCTTCTCCGATATTTTCGGAGTTTGTTGGAGGAGACTTCTTTTTTGGCGGATCTACAATGCGGTGTAGAGTTCCCTCTTCGTCTGCTATGGATGAGATCGTTCCAAAGCAGAACATGGATCCGGGACGGAGGGTGATCTTGCTGTGGAAGGTGACGGCCATTGAGCTAGCTTAGATCGTCGAGACACCCCCTACCTGGCGTGCCAGCTGTCGGTGTTTTGGGTCCGACCACACACCTGGGGTTGCCCCTCGAGGTGTTTTAGGAGTAGGACGGTGTCGCCGACTGTAGCTGAATGGTTCGTGCCAGATGCACGAAAGACAATGGACAGTGTTTACAGGTTCGGGCCGCTTTGAGATGCGTAACACCCTACGTCCTGGCGAATATGCTTTGTGTAATGGGTTACAAGGTAGAGAGTTGAGGTAGATGGCTAAGTAGTAGTAGAGTTGGGATTGATTGTCTTGAAGGGGTGCCCCCTAGGCCTTATATATTTGACCGTGAGGCAATAAAAGCTGATATGATAACAACGTGCACCTAAAAGATAGTGAACTGTTTGAGCTTATCTTCCTATGATTCGGCCGACTTATCCTCGCCCAGTTCCGTTGTGCGGGGCTCCAGCGCGGGAAAGTCGGATCTCCTGTTGTGGTCACTTGCTCGACGTCGCGGAGTCATCCAGGCTTGCACTGACCCGGCCTCACATCGATTTGCTTTACTGATTGCTCCTCCCCAGGCCCATGAAGGAGTGACCTTACGATCTATCGGGACCTTGGGCTTTTCGTGAGATCTTTTATCCTTCTAATGGACCCAGGGGATATCTGTCCCCCACAGTCACATATTTTAAATAATTCCTTAAATGGTTACTTGACTAATGATTATTAGATTAGTTTTCTAATTAGATTAAATGTTTAGTTTTCAACTTGCGCTTTTATAATAAACATTAACATGGTTAATATTAACTTAAATACATTTTCTTTATCTAATACTTATTTAGTATAAATGTGTCACCTATTTAGTTTTTCTCACATGTCGTGCGTGTTGTTCCACGCGCGGTGGCGTGCTGTTTCGCGTGCGTCGTCACGCGTTGTCACTTCGCAGGTCTTGCCTTCACTCTGTCCTTGGTTATGCTTTTCACGATTATCATCTTCACCCTTGTCACCTCTATATCTTACCTTGATGCTTATATTATACATGTGCTCTAAAACATTCTCTCTTCCATCTCAATTTTAAAGTTGTATTTTACCTATCTTCCCTTGGTCGTATCCTCTTCCTCGACGCTTGCGAGTTTTCAACTCCATCCTTTGTTGTTTAGTGTTGCCTTTACCTTTCCCACCATCTCTCGACCGTACCTTGGTGATTACATTATGTTTTTTATCTAAAAATTTCCAATCTCCTATCCCAATTTGAGAGCGGTGTTTTACTTATCTCAGCCTTGGCAATATCCTCTTCTTTACCACGTGTAAGCCTTGACGTAACTCCATTCTTTGTTGTATTTGTACCACTGTCTCTTCTATGCCTTCAACTTTTCTCTTATATCCTTGTTCGTTATCGCCTTTGACCCTTGCAATATTTATGTCTTTACTTAAATCCTTACTTTGAACTTATCCTTTAAAAGCCTCCCCTTTCTTTCAACCTAGTTTGAGAGCTGTGAGTTACCTATCTCTCACTTGATTTCTTTTCCCTCTTTGTTGCCTTACAAGTTTTCTCTTAATTCCATCCTTTGATGTGTTATTATTTTCTATCACCATTACCTTGTCATCCATCGATCTTGCCTTGATACATATCTTTATGCCTTCTCTTTAAAAAATCTCCTCTCTTCCATATCAATTTGAGAGTGGTAATTTACGTATCTGGCCCTTGGACATATCCTCTTATTTTCCACTTGCGGGTCTTGTATTAACTCCATCCTTTGTGGTACTTATATTCTTGGTTCTTATGCACATTTACTTCCTCTCCTACATCCTTGTCCGTTATCACCTTTAAACCCTTGTGATATCTATACCCTTAACTTCACGCTTACTTTGAACCTACCCTTTAAAGCCTCCTCTTTTCCATTCCTGTTCGAGGATAATGCCTCACCTACTTCCTCATTGACTGCTGCCCTACTTTGACCCCTTGCAAGTTTTGTCTAAAATACATCCTTTGTTGTGTGTTTGTCTGTTACCACCTTAACCCTTGTCATCCCTCGATCTTTACCTTGATGCTTATCCTGCTCCTGCATTTTAAAGCCCCCTCTCCTGTTCCAGTTCAAGAGTGTGGTCTTACCCATCCCACTCTTGGTCGTTCCCTTTTCCTCTGTCACGTCACAAGTCTCAACTTTTGTTTGATATCACCCTTACCCTTGTAATCACTAGATCTTGCCTTGATGCTTATCTTAGGTCTGCTTTTTGGAATTTGCCCTTTTCTATCTCAACTCGAGAGTGGTGTTCTACCCATTATGCCCTCGGTCGTATCCTTTTCCAGGTCGCTTACAATGCTTGCTTTAACTCCATCCTTTATGGTGCTCGTGCCTATCACACCCAGTTTTCGAAGGTAAACCGAATGCGAACCATGTACGTGCTAGGATAAGAAATTCATGTACATATCGATTACATAAATGACTCATCATAGCACAATGCTTCGAATAATAATAAAGAATAAGTAATAATATTAAAGACTAGTGTCATTTACATAATATAAATTAAAGTGCACATAATAGAAACATAGCCAACGTTAACAAACCCACCACAGACAGCTAACTAGGGAGGTCGCTAGCCTAATCCTCAAACTATTCAAAGTCCTGGAACTCCTGGAGATCCGCCTCGACACTTTCTTATCCATCTTTACCTGAGCATAGATTGCACCAAAGGCAACATGGTGTTTGTGAAAGCAAGGGTGAGTACACAACAACGTACTCAGTAAATGTCCCGTTTGGCTGAGGTGGACTAGCTTTATGTGGAGTTAAGCTCAAAGCAGTTGCTTTTAGTTGGTCAGGAATTTATTATTAGTGGAAGCCAAGTTTTAGCAATAACCAACTCGTGAATTATTTCCTCATTGAGGAACATCATCATCATCATCGAACCAAATCCATCAATAGAACCATTGTATCTCGTACCATCTGTAACTCTAATCAAAGAGGATACCAAGGCCACTCTTAACCGTGAGCACGACTGATATATCAGTTTTATTATACTCTGCAAAGGTTGCACACTTTACCCATGAGTCGTGATTCCCTTTTTGCCCGAGGAGCGCTACTCCCCATTGATCACTACCTAGGTGATCTAGCAGGGTGTCACTACGTAGCCTTTACAAAGATTTCCCAAAGGTCATAGCCGCCCGTTAGGTTTCTCTAGTTTGATAAACACAGTAACTCTCCCCACAGGAAGGGTGACTAACAAAACCAAATCGAAAAAACCTCGGCAACCAGCCTCGGCAGAGCAAGTACTGTGCCCGGACCCCATTGACGGCACGACGGTGAAGCCGACTACACCTCAAGTTCCTCTAATTAATCAGCTAAGGTCGTCCCAATGGTTGCACTGTTTTCTCGGGTGGTCTCTCAACGAACAGGTCCTTACAGAGAGGTACTAAGGAAACAGTTCGAGCCCCCTTAAGTATCACAAGTTCATCATCATAATCAAGATATCATCAGCGTATCATAAATATTCTTATCATATTTGTTGATTAAAGTAAAGCAGTAACATAATACTAATCATAGTAACCAATTCCCAAAGGGTAAACAAGAACAGGAAAACATAATACTAGTCAATCCTTAGGTTGTTCGTGGTATGCAGGACAATGAATTATAAAGTAAATGGGACATAATGGGTCAGAGGACACTTACCTTCACCAAATAGGTGCTCGGGGTCTTCAATCTCATAAAACTCGAAGAGCTAGATCACTTGGTCGCCAACGCTTGATCTTCGATTCCTCGAAGCTCAGGAATGGGTCGCATTCTGATCGCAACGCGAAGCGAAGACAAACAGGCACATGCAAACAAATATATATATATATATATATATATATATATATATATATATATATATGCATAAGAACATTACACTATGCCAAGGAAAACATAATAAAAACATGCAATACGGAATAGAGAGCGCTACTACGGTCATGCGATGAAAAGAAACGCAACAGTTGAAGCTACGGTCGAGAAGTTATCGCGTTTACGCTAAACAAGTACGAGCTAAACAATTGATTCGATGTAATTATATTAATTGATATTTATTAACAATAAATCAAAACTACTACTTAGCTTTGACTAAATTACTATTTTAATTGTGGATGATTAAATAAATAACTAATTAACTGACATGAGTGATTATAAGCGAACGGTTTAATCTCGCGCACGGATAACACGCGATACGCGCGAACATCGCGCGGCAAGGCGTGCGACACACGCGAACGGCGCACGACAATGCGTGCGAACGGTGTGCGACAAAGCGTGTGAACAGGACGCGCGACACTCACGAACGACGTGCGACGATGCACGCGAAACAACACCGCAACACGCGCGCGCGGGCCGACACACAATGCGCGGAAACTAATAAATAGGCAACATGATTAAACTAAACAATTATTAATAAGAAACATTTTAGTTAAGATTAATCATGTTGCTGACTAATTATAAATACACAAATGGAATTTCTAAATTAGATTTTAAAATTAAAATGTCGTCCTAGTAGCCATCGGTCAAACAAACATTTAAATAAATTAAATAAAATGCGCAACAGTATGGAAATACTTCTAACATGTAGATAATTTTAATACAACCTAACGCAACTTGAACAGATTGAATCGGGTTTAAAACGCAAAAGTTATCACCATTTTAAACTAGACTAAATTCCTGCGTACGTTTTAATTTTGCATAGGGGCATTTTCGTAAATAATTCATCTTCTTCCTCACCTCTCTCTCCATGCAGGGAACCACCATGGCCATGGGGAGAAGCTCGGTCAGAGGGAGGGGGGAGGGGCTGGCCAGCCGGCTGGGTGTCAGCCGTGCAGGCCACGCCCGCCCAGGCATGCAGGGGCCGCGCCAAGGGTGCCCCTTGACCTGGCCGCGTAGCGGGTGCCATGGAGGGCACGCTCGGCCGGTTAGGGCTGGGCGCCACCATGGCTACCGGCCGTGGAGGGGAGGGCTGCGCAAGGGAGGAGAGGGTGGAAACGGGGCAGACAAGCCGGGGGTGAGGGTGAGCGAGGGGGATCCTATGGTGTGGAAACAGAGAAGAAAATTAGGATCCACCATGGATGACAATGGAGGAAGTCAACGGGGAAGAAGACCCTCGCCAGAGCCAAAGAGGAAATCGATGATTGACGGAGATTCGGAGGTCCGATCGACAAATTGGACACACTGCGACGATGCCCTCGACGAGACAAACATAGCGATACTCTCGGATTCTGCACATAATGCACGGATTGAGTGTAATTGCTCGCTAGAGTTGTCGTCGTAGTTGGTACCGCTTCCGAACTTCGGCGAGCAATTCCGGGAGCTGGGAATTGAATCTGAGAAAACGGTTTCATGCTCTGGAACATGCTCGATAAGGAAAAGCCGGGCATGTTATATAGTTGGGGTTCGGACGGGATGAAAATTAGGGTCAAATTAGGATTTTACTATTTATAAAATTCAGAAAAGCCTATAAATCCACATTTTGTGCTCAAAATATTATAGATGCTTCCAAGAATTCCAGAAAAATTCCTAGAAATGTTTTGGCAAGTAATGAACTCAAAAAACATACTTAGAGTTTCTAAAAACATTTTTAGTACCTCAAATAAATAGATTTTGGTTTCCAGAAAATAGAAAAATATTCCAAAAATTATGAAAATCTACCGAGAGCTTTTATAAGATACTAGTCGGTTGCCCGTGTGTTGCGATGGCTTACAACTTACAACAATACCCATATAAACTATCCCAAAAAAATTTCAAGATTTTTTATTGATTGTCTCCGCTCTCCATATAATATTTTTTGATTTGGCTAACTGATATTATTATTTACTCTATCCAATATGTCTTGGTACAACACGACTAATGAAGTGGGCGATTAGAAGAGAGTTCACAATGACTGACTGAACAAACAGAGATTATAAAATGATATAATTCCACCATACAGAGACCAAATAAGAGAAAGTTTTTAGCTCAAGTTTCTAAAATAAATCACATGAACTCAAACTTACAAAAAAGATAGATCGAAATATGGAGTGATTGCTAAAATTAGACATCAATAAAAACTGGATGCGCTCCATATAAATTATGCTACTTCGTATCAATTACTAACGTTTAAAACCAACAAATAACCTTTCATTTTACTGTTAGTGTGCCAAATCATTGTTGCTCCATCCAATTCAGCAACCTCAAACACCATGGAGTCCATTGTGCCAATGTGGTCTCAGAAATGACCTAATGCTTGCATGTTGGGGGCCTTCGTCTTTCGAAGGTCCTCAAAAACATGATTAACAATGTTTCCCAAGTGTAATATATGTACAGGAACCTTCGGACTTAGAATGAAACTGTACACAATATGAAAAGCATGATCAGGACGAAGGTTGAACCAGCTCCGAAGCTACGCGCAAGGAAGCTTCGGCTCAGTAGCAGAAAAAGGAACCGACTTAAAGAGGAAAAGGCTATCTAGTCCTTGATAGATTGTCCTTAAGTCAATAAAAAACATGAAGGGCATAAATGTAATTTTACACAGGCTGTGCCCTATGCCTATAAATAGATGAACAGTATCCCCGTACTGTTCACGCTGACTTGTATTCACTCGTGCGTCACGCTTGAACTTTTGCCTTCTATCAAGCCGAAGGTACAAATGTAATTCAATATTGTTCATGTTCATTTATAATGATATAAAAAGATATATTAATGATGTCATATGATTGTTCATGCCATTTCTTATGTTTCATATGCTTCTTCTTTCACTAATATATATTGTGATGATGAAGGTACGTCCTTCTTGACCTTCGTCTGAAGATCATTATGTCCTAAGGGAGATAATGCTTCGAAGGATGAAGGACTTTAACCATTAACACTTTGTGTTGCCTTGTTTTTGACTCATAGCATTTGAGAACAAGTCCCCAACATTGGTGCCCACCTCCGATGAACTCAATCGACCACCTTCGGCAAGCACGTGACCTTCGTCATGCCGCCGAAGAAAACTTCTTCAGGGCTAGGGGCTGCACTGCAGCCACTAGACATCAACCAGGACACACTGCATGAAGCTCGAACCCAAAAGAGGAAGGCTACAAGTCCAACACCCCAGGAGGAGGAGCTGGACCAGGAGATAAGGGATCTCAAAGCTATCCACCAGCAGGTCGAAAGGAAGAGAGAAGATGCTTCGTCTTTCCGACCTACAGAAGAAGATCGATGAAGCTGCTGAAGAAATACGTCATCTTACTCAAGATGACCAGGACCGAAGGCCTCCACAAAGAGAGCTTCGTCAAGACAATTCTTACAATGATGATGATTGGTATGACGATTTCCATCATGGAAATTTTGCTTTTGATGATGCTTCTCCTCTATCAACAGAACTGCTGGCTACCCTATGGCCCCCATCATACAAGCCACCTCAGCTCCCCATGTATGATGGGCACTCAGATCCGAAGCAGTTCCTGATGAGCTACGAAGCAACTATATCTTCGTACGGGGGAAATAATGCAGTCATGGCAAAGTCCTTCGTCATGGCAGTCCGAAGTGTGGCCCAGACATGGTACTCTTCTCTTTGGCCAGGGACAATCACGTCATGGAAGAAGCTTAAGCACATGCTGGTCACCAGTTTTCAAGGATTTCAGATGAAGCCAGTCACTGCTCAGGCCTTGTTCCAATGCACTCAAGGCCATGAGGAGTACCTTCAGGCATATATCCAAAGGTTCTTGCGCCTTAGAACACAAGCGCCTACGGTGCCCAATGAAATTGTCATTGAGGCCATGATCAAAGGTCTTCGGCTAGGGCCTACGGCCCAATACTTTGCCAGGAAACCCCCTAGACTCTGGAGAAGCTGCTTCAGAAAATGGATGAGTATATCCGGGCTGACAATGACTTCCACCAAAGAAGGGAGGAAGCTTACAGATTTTCTGAGATGACTAGGGGCTTTAGAGGAAGAATCCACCTAGGAATGTCAGATCAATCCATAACTCCAGTCAGAACGATGACAAAGGAAGCCAGTTTTAGAGGCCACATCACAACTCACAGTCTTTAGGACAGCAGCAAAGCTCCTTCAGGCCACCAGCTTCAAGGGGCCGAGGCGGCAAGGGCTTCGGAGGAAGATATGGGGATCAGCCCAAGAAAATCTATTGCTTATTCTGTGGTGAAGACAAGGGCCACACTACAAGAACGTGTCAAATCACCATTCAGAAGCAAAAAGAGATTGTCGAAGCAGAAGCCCGGCAGAATCAGCCAAAGGAGGTCTTACATACTGCTTCATGCCATTCTTCCTACATACCAGAGTATGTGGGCAATCAACCTGCAGCCTTCGTTGCTTCGGCAAGCCATTCACAAGCTTCCTGGCCTCAGCTCCCACCGCCACCTCCATTGCATCCTACTTATACCCGAAGCCAGCAGCCAGAAGGGCGCCAACACCCACAACAACAATGTGACTTCAGATAGGAGTCCGGAACTCGTACGGTCAACAACACCGTACCAGAATCGAAGCACATTTACTGAGCAATATCCTACTTCTGAAATACTTTCACTTTTTACGCCATTTTGCTTCTGTATGAAGAACAAGCAATGAAAACTTAGTTTTAATTTCTCTGCCTGTACCAAAATGAAATATATCTTCTTCATAGATTTACGAAGCTAAAAAGTCGTCCTAAGGGAATGCAGAGCCAACATAAACGAAGCCACAAAAGTCGTTCCTAAGGGAGCGCAGCGTAAGTCTTTTGCTCAAAAGTCGTTCCTAAGAGAATGCAGAGCCAAAATTGACAAAGCTACAAAATTGACAACGCCTTCAGGGTCGCCTCGTATGAAGTTTTCTTCAGCAGAGTAGGCGCCCACTTTGGCAAAGCTAGTTTTAAATTTCTTCACGCAATCCAAGGATTTCTCAAAGCACCTTTCCTTGGATTCGTGAAGTTCTTCAACATTTTTCTCTAGCTTATTTTTCTTGTATTCACTGATCTCTTGATTAGCCTGTGCGAGCGCGTAGTTCTCCTTAGCTTCGGCTAGTTGTCTCCGAAGGTCTTCAATTTCGGTTTTCTGGGCTTCGGCCTGAGCTTTGTAATTTGCTTCGTCCTCCTTTGCTTTGTTCACCAATGAAATCAAAATTTTGTCTTTCTCTAGACCTTCGTTTCTCAATTCAATCACCTCAGAGCGAAGGCTATTAAGAGCCATCATACAACCTTTGTCTTCGGCGCTTTTCTGAGCCCTCAAGGCATTACTAAGAATTAAGCCCTGCAAAGAAGAAGAAAGACTTGAGCATGGCAATAAAATACTTTATTTTCTAGCTTCAAAGTTAACCTCTATACCTTTAAATTGTTGTACGCGAGGCTATCAGCAAGATCATCCTTCGACAAGACCGAAAGGCCTTCTTCAAGCTTAGGAAATCTCATACTCTTAGCTATCTCGCGACAGACGGATATTTCTTTGTTATCCGGGAGACAGTACAGGAAATCATCTTCGTTAGTACCATTGAACACTAAGGCCCCCTTCGGATATTTTAGTCTTCGGGCGTAGTGTTTGGCTTCCAAGATTTCTCCTTAAGATAATTTTTTCCCCGAAGCATGTCAAACAATGTAATCAATATCTTCAACTAAGGCTTCGGGGACAGGGGATTTTGCTTTTTCTGCCATGTCTTCCTCTGTCATCTTGTCGGTATGTGAAATTTGCTGACTCACCTTATCTTCAGGCGCGGCGGCCTTCGTCTCAGTGGGCGCTGAAGGCCCAGCTTCGACCTTTTCTTGGATTTTGGCAGCATTGGCAGCTTTCTTGGTAGGAGCAGGAGTTAAGGCCTTCGTAGTCTCTATAACAGCGTCTAGCATGCTGGCCATCCTCCTCTTGGGAGTTGCAATAGGAGTTTTTTGCATCTTCGGCAAATCTGCCTCTGCCGATGTGCTCAGTATTTCTGGCACTTTTATCACTTTTTCCACCTGTGGCTCTTCGGTCTTATCATCTTTAGCTTTGGTTGGCCCGACTGTAGACACCTTCAGCACTACAGTCGGCTCTTCAGCGCTCTGCACAACCAGAGCAGTTTGTTTTGCTTCGGCAGCTGAAGAGGTCCCTTCGTCGAATTCAGGTACTACGGTCGGTTCAATATAACGTGGCCGGTGGGTCAGAACCTTCATCTTTTTGCTCTTCGGCTCAGCTGGGGTGGCCGAAACAGTAGTCTTTCTCTTTTTCCCTTGCCCTCATAGCGGGTAGTGATAATCAGGGTATACGGAGCCAATCGCATTAAATACCATGTTTAATCTTTTCTTGCCCCGACCCCCGAAAGCTGCGGACAAAGCATTATCTTCGGCCTTGGAGTATGCCCTGACTAACTCATCTCTGGTAGCTTCAATACACTTCAGCCAGTCATCGTCTGGCTCATCAAACTTCTCCCTAACTGGAATTGGCAGTGGTCTCCTTCGGCATATCCCAGCTCTCCACAAGTGGCCATACCCTGAAGGCTATATGCTCTTGAATCAAATCCCTCGTACCAATGAAAGCACACACAGTGCTAAAGGTCTTCTGACATGCTTCAATATTGCTGTCAATTTCCACCTTCGGCCTTCGGAGATCGAAGCGAGACCAGATGGGGCGCTGAATGATTTCTTTGATGTCTTCCCTTGTCTTTAAATCATTTTTAACGTAAAACCACTCCTCCATCCATGCCCTGGGCCATCTTTTTCGGAATGTTGGCACTGGGTGGCTTGCATTGGGGCGAGCAATAAATCCATAACAACCAAAGTTGTTGTGGTACTGTTCTTTGCTAGTAGCCTTCATCTCATATAAAAGCTCGTGCATACTGCAGAAGCACTTCACGCTTGGCTCTAGCCCCTGGCTCCTTACATCCCAAACAAAAATCCCCATCCTAATTATAGCTTCGGGGGTAATCTGATGAAGGAAGATCTGGTATATCTTCAGCACTTCAACCACAAACTTGCTCAGCGGGAACCGAAGACCTGCCTTTAAGAAGCTTCGGTATATAACAACTTCATTTTTGATATGACCACGTCATTAAGCAACATGTTATAACCCCCAAATCAAGCTACATCAACTCAAGTACAACCAACATCATCACCAACCTAAGTGTTTGATGGACCAATTACACGTAGCCAAGCTAAGAAGCTACAGCAAGAGGTGCACGCGCTACTTTATGAATTTCAATTAAACACTAATAAGAACTTTATGCTACCTAAGTTGTGTATGTTGATATTATTTAGGTTCACCAAAGAGGAAGAACAAAACATATCAAGGGTGAATCAGCAAGAGTTCGAGTCAGTCTAGCGCAACAGAACCGTCCAGAAGAAACAGTCATATCTTTTGATTCCCAAAAGCTATGAAGGCCCATAAGTACTTTTTGGAAAGCTCTTTAAGTCTAGTTTCCAATGCTTCTAGAGCCGACTTAACCACATCTATCAGAAAGGCAGCCGACCTACTTTAGTGCTGACTGGTCAGAAGGTCAACAGTCTGCTTGATGACCAAGTTTTCGTATTAAACTGCATCATTCTATGAAGTTTCATTAAGCATGCTATATATGGTGAGAAAGCTTATCAAGTTAGCTTTCCAACGCAACCAGTCCCACATCATTTGAAGATTCCTAAGAAAAGTTATTATCAAAATACTGAAGGCTGCGCAGAAGTCAAACAGCCACACGGAATTCAGCTCTGCAGATCTCCCAAAGAGGCTCATTCATATTAGCACGTGAAAATACTTTTGTTTTGTATTTATACCTCTCTAAGGCTGGTTGATACTAATATAAATACCCCCCTATGTCTATGATGTAAGGCAGCTTATGATAATCTAAAACAGAACCCTTTTGTTCAGCTGTGTGCTAACAAATATTGAGAGTGATCTCTACCCTTTGCTCTTGTGAATTACTTCGCGGGATTGCAGAAGCGGTGGCTTCATCCGCTCCCAATTGGTGCTCCTACTCCCTTCGAGGTCTCCTCGATTGTTTGTAGGCTGTGTTGGTTGGTTCTTTGAGAGTGTGGTTGGGCGAATCCTCGATTCAGGCTGCCGGTTAAAGACGGTGGTTGGCTTCGAGTTTTATTTATCAGGTTGCACTAGTTATCGCTGCTTGCAGCAAGTTATCTTGGCTTCTTTGAAGCTAGTTATCTGAAGTTTGATCCTACATCGTGAAGATCGGGCATCGTGACGCATCATCTGGTATCAAAGCCTCATTTGCCACGGTAGGATTCTTTACCCTTAGCTACATATATTTTGTGTTCATCCTATCCACAAAAAAGCCATAAAATATTTTGTCATAGCCCTTTGTTTCAATCTGTTGTTCCAGTGAGTTTTATTAAGTTTCAGTCCTTAGACTCTTTGTTTAGTTGCTGGTCACTCTATCCTTTGTGTTTCCTTTGAGCCTCTTATATATATCTGAAAATATCCACAAAAAGAAAAATCTGAAAACCCTCATCATTTCCTTCACGTTAACTTTGATCCTATTTAAGTTATAGCTGCTGGTTGAGTTCTTTGTTAATTATTATAAAGTGTGCAATATCATATCAGATCTCTGTGTTTAGTTCTATAAAAAAAGAGAATCAAAAAAAGAGAAGAAATAAAAGTACCAAAAACGTGTTGAGCAAGATTGTAAAAGAAAAGTAGAACGATCAGTTTGTTTATGAGCACAAGTGCTGAAAGTTCATCAAGTTGTTCAACCAGTTTGCTATTGTCATTTGGTGCAAAATTTTAGTTGGATCTGATTGCAACACTTGCATTCCAATCATACTCCTTGTCTGCATCAAATCTGAAATTTCTTGCGCGTGTGTTTGATCTATTTACATCACTCATATCTTATGGTCAGCACTAGGCATAGAACTTCTAGTTGGATGGTTATTTAACTTTACAACAACTAGGATTCAGATTGCATTCCTTGTTTATCATTCCCCACCAAGCTCCACATATAAGCCATCGTAATCGGTACTCTAGTCTTGTATTCGCTTAACCATCACTTTCTTGTTACCACCACACATTTTTCTTGCAACCCGCAGGGACCTCATAAGAGCTTTGGTTGGTAAGAGTGGTGAGGTTGTGAGATTCTATATAGCTTCATATTCCACCTATATTTGTTGCCTTGTTGCCACTAATTTCGCAGGAAGATGGATCCCAACATTGAGATTGAAGAATGTGTCACCATGATACAATTCAATGAGCTCAAACAAAGCATAGAAGCCAAGCAAGATCTGTTGGCACAAGATCTTCAGACACTTATGGCTGAAATCAGAGGTCGTCGTCGACTCCCTGATGGTGTAAGAAACCATGATGAAGATGGGGAAGAAGGTGAAGGAAATTATTCTAGAAGAGCAAGTGAACATGGGAGGAGGAATCAAGGTGCTGCATGTGGTAGAGGAAGAGGACGGAATCAAAGAAATGATGACAATGAAGAATCTGAATTTGGGGATGTTGATGGTCAGTCCCAACATTGCTATGGTCGTCGTCATCATAGAGGCATCAACCAAGAAGAGAGATTTGGGAAACTTAAGTTTACCATTCCAAAATTTGATGGTAGATCTGATCCTTAAGATTATTTCACATGGGAACTGAAGGTGGAGAAAATCTTCCGCCTACATAATTATTCAGAGGAGAAGAAACTTGCAATGGCATCTCTTGAGTTTGAAGGATATGCTCTAATTTGGTGGGAGCAACTTCTTCGTGATCGTGAAGAAGATGGAGAGGACCCTATTATTACTTAGCGAGAGATGAAGCGAGAAATGAGAATTCGTTTTGTGCCGAAGCATTATCGACGTGATCTTTTCGATAAATTGTAGAATTTGAGGCAAGGAAGTTTCTTTGTTTAGGAGTATTATAAGGAGATGGAGAAGGCCATGATTAGAGCCAATGTGTATGAAGACAAAGAGCAAACCATTGCACGTTTCATGGCTGGGTTACACCGCAACATTCAGCGTATTGTTGAGTTTCAGCCATACCAATGTCTTATTGATTTGGTACATCAAGCCACCAAAGCTGAACCCCAGCTGCAACAAGATGCTAAGAGCAGCAAGCCCTTGCCATATGGTGCACGAACCATGACTGGAGGAAGCAAATCAATCTCAAGGTTTACTATTGCATCCTCAACGACAAAAGGTTCAATTAGGTGCTTGCGATCCAATATTCAAGGCAATTCTAGTGGAAAGAACGGTGCTGCTCCAAACACGAGTTATAAACCAGCATCATCCACTTCAACATCAGTGGGTTCAACAGCCAAGAGTAGTGGTATTCAGTGCTTCAAGTGTGGAGGTCGTGGTCATGTCATAAAGGAGTGTCCAAATAATTGTGTGATCCTTGTGACTGATGATGGAGAATATACATCAGCTAGTGAAGAGGAAGCTAAAGTAGGAAATGAAGATGACATTGATAAATCTAAAGAACATACGGGATGTGAATTTGAGCATGGTACTACTCTTGTGGTTACACAAATCTTGAGTGTTCAAATGAAAGAAGCTAAAATTGGACAGCGACATAATCTTTTTCAAACGCGAGCCAAAGTGCAAGACAAAGTAGTAAAGGTGATCATTGATGGAAGGAGCTGCCATAACCTTGCAAGTCGTGAGATGGTTGAAAAGCTTGGTTTGAAGTTGCAGCGACACCCTCATCCATATCATGTCCAATGGTTGAATGAATCGAGAGATATCAAGATTGGTCATAAGGTGAAAGTTCCGTTCAAGATTGGAGAGTATGTTGACATAGTGGAGTGCGATGTTGCACCCATGTCTATGTGTCACATGCTGCTAGGAAGACCTTGGCAATATGACCGATATTCTCAGCATTGTGGAAGAACAAATCAATACACGCTAGATCTAAAAGGGAAAAAGTTTGTACTCAAGCCTATGACCCCTCAACAAATCATGGCTGAACACTTACAAAAGAAAACTGAAATTAGTACAACAAGTAGAGGAGGAGAAGAGCAAAAGAAATTGAGTGTCATCCACAATTCGGTGAGCAAGTGCTACAAGCCAAATTCAAGAGATAAAAAGAAGGAAGAGGGAGAACATCTAGTTATGCTAGCCACAAAATCTGAGCTGAGAGAAGTGAGGAACAACCCATATCAAGTGCTCTTTGTACTTGTGAACAAAGATGTTTTGATTTCTCCTAACGACATAACATCTCTTCCTAGTGCTGTGGCTGATCTTTTGTAGGACTTTGAAGACGTGTTTTCACAAGAAACACTAGCTGGACTACCTCCAATTCGAGGGATTGAGCATCAAATCGATCTTATTCCAGGGGCTGCACTTCCTAACCGTCCACCATATCGAACCAATCCTGAAGAAACTAAGGAAATACAAAGGCAAGTGCAAGAACTTCTTGATAAAGGTTTTGTTCGTGAAAGCTTAAGCCCTTGTGCTGTTCCTGTGATTTTAGTACCTAAGCAAGATGGATCTTGGAGGATGTGTGTTGATTGTAGAGCTATAAATAATATTACCGTTCGCTATCGCCATCCTATTCCATGGCTAGATGATATGCTTGATGAATTAAGTGGTTCCACAATTTTTACTAAAATTGATTTGAGAAGTGGATACCATCAAATAAGAATGAAAACTGGAGATGAATGGAAGACTGCATTTAAAACAAAATTTGGGTTGTATGAATGGTTAGTGATGCCCTTTGGGTTAACTAATGCTCCTAGTACTTTTATAAGATTAATGAACCATGTCTTAAGAACTTTCATTGGAAAATTTATTGTTGTCTACTTTGATGATATTCTAATTTACAACAAATCTTTTGATGAACATGTGAAACACATTTGGCAAGTCTTAGATGAGCTTAGAAAGGAGAAAATATTTGCTAATCTTGAGAAGTGTAGTTTTTGCACAGACCATGTTATGTTTCTTGGCTTTGTTGTTTCAGGAAAAGGAATAGAAGTGGATGAATCCAAGTTGAAAGCAATCAAGGATTGACCAACTCCAACGAATGAAAGAACCAATATGGAAGTCTCCAAGCATGCTGCTTATATAGAAAAGATACATGAGAAGACCAATGAAGCAATTGAGCTCAAAGCAGTGCGCAAGGCTGCAAGAATGAACAAGCATAGGAAGAAAGTGTTATTTGAACCGGGGGACTTGGTTTGGATTCACTTGCGCAAGGAGCATTTTCCTGATCAGCGCAAAATCCAAATTGATGCCACGAGGGGATGGTCCATTTCGTGTTCTTGCCAAGATCAATGATAATGCATACAAAATAGATCTTCCACCAAGCTATGGCGTGAGCAACACGTTCAATATTGCTGACCTCTTACCATATACAAGCGAAGACACTTCAGAGTCGAGGATGACTCCTTTTCAAGGGGAGGAGGATTATATGACCACGTTATTAAGCAACATGTTACAACCCCCAAATCAAGCTACATCAACTCAAGTACAACCAACATCATCATCAACCCAAGTCTTGGATGGACCAATTACACGTAGCCAAGCTAAGAAGCTACAGCAAGAGGTGCACGCGCTACTTTATGAATTTCAATTAAACACTAATGAGAACTTTATGCTACCTAAGTCGTGTATGTTGATATTACTTAGGTTCACCAAAGAGGAAGAACAAAACATATCAAGGGCGAATCAGCAAGAAGAGCTATGTCCGAGTCAGTACAGCGCAACAGAACCGTACAGAAGATATAGTCATATATTTTGATTCCCAAAAGCTATGAAGGCCCATAAGTACTTTTTGGAAAGCTCTTGAAGTCTAGTTTCCAATGCTTTTAGAGCCGACTTAACCACATCTACCAGAAAGGCAGCCGACCTACTTTAGTGCTGACTGGTCAGAAGGTCGACAGTCTGCTTGATGACTAAGTTTTTGTATTAAACTGCATCATTCTACAAAGTTTCATTAAGCATGCTATATATGGTGAGAAAGCTTATCAAGTTAGCTTTCCAACGCAACCAGTCCCACATCATTTGAAGATTCCTAGGAAAAGTTATTATCAAAATACTGAAGGCTGCGCAGAAGTCAAACAGCCACACGGAATTCAGCTCTACAGATCTCCCGAAGAGGCTCATTCACATTAGCACGTGAAAATACTTTTGTTTTGTGTTTATACCTCTCTAAGGCTGGTTGATACTAATATAAATACCCCCCTATGTCTATAATGTAAGGCAGCTTATGATAATCTAAAACAAAACCCTTTTGTTCAGCTGTGTGCTAACAAATATTGAGAGTGATCTCTACCCCTTTGCTCTTGTGAATTCCTTCGCGGGATTGCAGAAGCGGCGGCTTCATCCACTCCCAATTGGTGCTCCTACTCCCTTCGAGGTCTTCTCGATTGTTTGTAGGCTGTGTTGGTTGGTTCTTTGAGAGTGGTTGGGCGAATCCTCGATTCAGGCTGCCGGTTAAAGACGGTGGTTGGCTTCGTGTTTTATTTGTCAGGTTGCACTAGTTATCGCTGCTTGCAGCAAGTTATCTTGGCTTCTTTGAAGCTAGTTATCTGAAGTTTGATCCTACGTCGTGAAGATCGGGCATCGTGACGCATCAGTTTTCCTCCGGAGCAGGGGCAGTACTGTCTCCTCCAACCCTGACAATAGACATATCGTGAAAATATCTCCCCTCATGGCATCAATATGATTTTGCTTGATAGTCAATTTTTCGAAGATAGTATGGCTTGGGCGCCACGGCCGATCCTCAGAATCTTCGTCTCCACTTTCCACGTCAAAACTATCACTGTCATCAGAATCTTCGGATAAACCCTCCATGATCTCCTTAGTAATTTTCTCTGTATTTGTTTTTGCCATGGATTCAATAAATCCAACAATGAAAGGATCCGCAACTTTTTTTTCTCTTCATACAGCTTCGTCTCCCCGGTCGTTTTCTTCTCTTCAGACATCTTCTTCTCTCCACTCATCTTCTTCTTTTCAAATTTGGAGCAAACGTGTCTTTAAACTGAAGCTCTAAAAACTCGAAAATCAGGCAAGAGCTAGTGAGCAAGAGCTAAAAGTTTGAGAAAATAACGCAAATGACAGAAATGGCGTATCAAATGCTGTCGGTGTGGGTTCCTATTTATACGTCCAGTGCTTTGCAGCTTGGTGGACCCCGTTTGTCATCGACTGTTGCTATTCTAGCAAAGAGAAGGTGTTTTTTCGGACCTTCGACTTAAGGTCTTCGTTCACGTCGCAGTCTAAATTCATTGTTATAACAAATTAATACTGCGAGGGGCTACTGTTAGGGGCCTTCGTCTTTCGAAGGTCCTCAAAAACATGATTAACAGTGTTTCTCAAGTGTAATATATGTATAGGAACCTTCAGACTCAGAATGAAGCTGTACACAATATGAAAAGCATGATCGGGACGAAGGTTGAACCAGCTCCAAAGCTAAGCGCAAGGAAGCTTCGGCTCAATAGCAGAAAAAGGAACCGACTTAAAGAGGAAAAGGCTATCTAGTCCTCGATAGATTGTCCTTAAGTCAATAGTAAACATGAAGGGCATGAATGTAATTTTACACAGGCTGCGTCCTGTGCCTATAAATAGATGAACAGTATCCCCGTACTGTTCACGCTGACTTGTATTCACTCGTGCGTCACGCTTGAACTTTTGCCTTCTGTCAAGCCGAAGGTACAAATGTAATTCAATATTGTTCATGTTCATTTATAATGATATAAAAAAGATATATTAATGATCTCATATGATTGTTCATGTCATTTCTCATATTTCATATGCTTCTTCTTTCACTAATATATACTGTGATGATGAAGGTACGTCCTTCATGACCTTCGTCTGAAGATCATTATGTCCTAAGGGAGATAATGCTTCGAAGGACGAAGTACTTTAACCATTAACACTTTGTGTTGCCTTGTTCTTGACTCATAGCATTTGAGAACAAGTCCCTAACATTGCAAGAGCCAAGAATGCCATGCCGTGCTTGGGCTGTAGCCTCGCCCCGTAGTGCTGGTCCGGCCCGACATGATTATATATTTTTTATTTTACAAAAAATATATATACATATATATATAATTTATATTTAATATTAAAAACATCTGAGCATGACGTGCCTGGGCCATAGTTGTGGCCCACGGGCGTCTGGCCCGTGCCGGGCCGCCGTTTGACCATCTATAGGCGTGCAGCGGGTTAATTTGAAATAGCTGTAAGGGGTTATTTGTAAAAAGATGACGCGGGACAACCATTGAAAATGGTGTTTTAAGTATAATATATATTTTTTATTTTACAAAAAACGTATATACATATATATAATTTATATTTAATATTAAAAACATCTGAGCATGATGTTCTACTAGCTAGACAGCTTTATCTAGTGTCTCTCGCCATTCTTCCATCAGGTCATGGGTTCAAACCTCAACTCCAGCACCATTTTTTAACATTTTATGCTGATTTAATCAAGGGTCGACGGGCTAATGGGCTGGTCCGGCACAGTCAGTAGGCTGGCATGACGTACCTGGGCCAGAGTTGTGGCCCACGGGCGTCTGGCCCGTGCCGGGCCGCCGTTTGACCATCTATAGGCATGCAGTGGGTTAATTTGAAATAGCTGTAAGGGGTTATTTGTAAAAAGATGACATGGGACGACTGTTGAAACTGGTGTTTTAAGTATAGTATAGATATTGACATGTTTCAAACACTTTTTGCACTTAGAAAAACCATGCAACGACATGAATGCTACAACCAAAGCGCCTCTAGGGCTCATTCCACTAGGTTTACGCCAATATAAAACAAAATAATTCTCCATTTTTAGGAAAAAGAGAAGGAAAGCAGAGAAATGAGAGAGTAACACTTGAATTTGGTGGATATTAGAAAAGAAATTTTATACCCCCAAATTCAGGGTGTTGCAAATCTAACCCCCTTAACAAAATCTCGCCCTCGAGATTTAAGGAGAGGCTAGCAAGAAAATGAGATTGGTTCATTGGTCTTTCATAGTTTCTTCTAACCCAACTTTGACTCTAGCAACTTTAACTTGCGGACTGGTTGCTTTGACTTTCAGATACTCGAGACCAATTAGTATAATTCTTGAGGATCCCTTGGATCTATGGGTTAGGACCCACACACGCTTCCACTGCGCCACTCTGATCTTATTAGTTGACGTTGATCACATTGTCTTTATTGGGGTTAGCGGCTAACCCCCTTAACAGGAGCGTTGATATGCATTTGGTGAAGATGCTACCGACTCTGATCTTGACTGATTAAGAGAGGTTGTAGGATGCCAACCGGACAAGTGCAAGAGCAAAGGGTATAGATAGAAAAGGTAAGCATAGATGGATTAAAGAGAGAAAAAGGGAGAGCACCTAGCTACCTAACTCTATGGCACTCAGCTAGTAAACTGATGTCATTGCGGACCAAGGGCCACAACACATCAACACTCATCACAAAGAAGCAAATCAGTCATCACACAAAGACAAACAACACAAGCATACAACAACAAACATCTCGTTGCTATACGTTCCTTTTAATTAAATGGTGGTCTTTCTTGAAAAATGAATAACTACTCTCTAAGGTTATTGAAGGACAAGGAGAAGAACAAGACGTGTAGGATAGGGACACGAGCAAAATTAGGGATGTAGTTGAAGCAAGGATTGTAATCTACAAGGGAGAAAATGCAACCAAGGGCAGGGTAGGTAAACACCATTCTCAAATTGAGATGGGAAAGATGATAATTCAAAATGTAGGCATAAGTTAAGCATCATGGAAAGATCTAGTGATTACAAAGGTACAGGAGGTAACAGGCAAAATCACACCAAAAGATCGAGTTAAGACAAGATTTGCAACGTGACAGAGGAATAGGGAACGAACAAGAGTGAGGAGGGGCAAGACAACACTCTTGAACTGAAATGGGAGAGGAAGCTTTAAAATATGGGTACATGATAAGCATCAAGGTAAAGATCAAGGGATGGCATGGGTTAAGGTTATAACGGACAAACACACAACAAAGGATGTATTTTATACAAAATTTGCAAGGCACCAAAGAAGGGGAAGAAATCAATGGTGAGGTAGGTGAGGCATTATCCTCGAATAGGGACGGAACAGAGGAGGCTCTAAAGGGTTGGTTCAAAGTAAGCATGAAGGTAAGGGTACAGATATTACAAGAGTTAAAGGTGATACCAGACAAGAATGTAAAAGGGGAGATAAATGGGCATAAGAACAAGGGATATCGGTACCAAAAAGGATGGTGTTAAGATAGGACCTACAGGGGGAAAAGAAGAGGATATGTCCAAGGGCCAGATAGGTAAATTGCCAGTCTCAAATTGAGGTGGAAGAGAGGTGATTTTTAAAGAGCAAGCATAAAGATAAGTATCAAGGTAAGATCAATGAATGACAAGGTAATGGTTATAGGAATTAAAACATATCAAAGGATGGGATTGAGACAAAACTTGCAAGGCGGCAAAGAAGGAAAACGATCATGGACGACATAAGTGAAGCACCACTCTCTAACTGAGATGGACAAGACGAGGCTTTAAAGGGAAGGTTCAAAGTAAGCATCAAGGTAGGCGATAATAGACAGGAGTGTAAGAGAAGAGATAAAGGTGTAGGAGAACCAAGGGCATGAGTACAATAAAGAATAGAGCTAAGACAAGACTTGCACGTGGCAAAGATGAGGTTACAACCAAGGGCAGGAGAAGTAGAACACCACTCTCGAACTGAGATGAGAGATTGGAGATTTTAGATAACAAACATAATGTAATCACCAAGGTAAAATCAAGAGAGAGGAGAAAAGTAAAAGAAAAAAGCAAACAAAAGCACAACAAAGAATGGAGTTACAAACTCGCAAGCCAAAGAAGAGGATGCGGCCAAGGGAAAGATAAGTAAAGTACAACTCTCAGAATGAGACGAAAGAGGGGTGATTTTAAAGGGCAGGAATGAGACAAACATCAATGTATGATATAGATGTGTCAAGGATAAAGATGATAATAATGAAAAGTATAACAAATGATAGAGTTAAGGCAAGACTCGTGAAGTGGCGAAGTGGTGAAGTGGAGAAAACAACCAAGGGTAAGATAGCTAAGGTTCCAACAGGATGGTTGAATAAAAAAATTATTACCAAAGGATGTTATAAGGGAGGAACGAGATCACCAAGGATTTGCGAAATAAAATGATCGCTCATGGATCATCGAGGGAAAAAGGTGTTCAAGGGCATGTAAGCTGAAATGTTTTAAATAGACATTGGGATATAAAGGTACGCATATATAAAAGGATAAGAGTATGCAACCTTCCAAGGATGCAAGCATACCAAAACCAAGACAATAGAAATTGCTGAAAGATAACAACTTAACAACGGAATAGGAAAGGATCTCAAAAGATAGGAAGGACATGGTCATATAAATTGAAATGTTTAAATAGCCAGCAGAGTTTTTAGAGGTAAGTATTTGAAACAAGAGCATTGAAGATTCCAGGGATACGAGAATGTCAATACCAAGGGAATAGAGATGGTCAAATGGTAGCAATTTAATGATGGAAGAGGAAAGAATCCCAAAAGACAAAAAAGTTATGGTCAGGGGGCGTCTACCAAAGATGTCGCAAACACAAGAGTGATATCAGATCTAATAGATTGAGAAAAGTATATACCATACTAGAATAAAATACTTTTGGCAAGGTGATATATAGAAGCATAACATAGAATTAGTCGAGGTGACTAATATTTTGAAGCAGCATGAAGGATGAGGTGAAGTAATAGTTAATAAGTCCTTAAACGACCAATGCTACTCTAGGCTAGCGGTCCTATAGTCAGCAAGGCTTTGATACCACTTATGTCACACCCGGTTTTGGAAGGTAAACCGAATGCGAACCATGTATGTGCCTGGATCAGAAATTCACGTACACAACGATTACATAAATGACTCATCATAACACAATGCTTCAAATAACAATAAAGAATAAGTAATAATATTAAAGACTAGAGTCATTTACATAATATAAATCAAAGTGCACATAATAGAAACGTAGCCAACGTAAACAAACCCACCATAGGCAGCTAACTAGGGGAGGTCGCTTGCCTAATCCTCGAACTCGTCTAAGTCCTAGAACTCCTAGAGATCCACCTCGACACTTTCTTCTCCTTCTTTACCTGAGCATAGATTGCACCAAAGGCAACCTGGTGTTTGTGAAAGCAAGGGTGAGTATAAATCAACGTACTCAGCAAATGTCCCGTTTGGCTGAGGTGGACTAGCTTTATGTGGAGTTAAGCTCAAAGTAGTTGCTTTTAGTTAGTCACGTATTTATTATTAGTGGAAGCCAAGTGTTAGCAATAACCAACCCGTGAATCATTTCCTCATCAAGGAACATCATTATCATCATTGAACCAAATCCATCAATAGAACCATTGTATCTCGAACCATCTATAACTCTAATCAAAGAGGATACCAAGGCCACTCTTAACCGTGAGCATGGCTAATATATCAGTTTTATTACATTCTGCAGAGGTTGCACACTTTACCCATGAGCCTGATTCCCTTTCTGCCCGAGGAGCGCTCCTCCCCATTGATCACTACCTAGGTGATCTAGCAGGGTGTCACTATGTAGCCTTTATAAAGATTTCCTAGAGGTCATAGCCGTTCATTAGGTTTCTCTAGTTTGACAAAGACAGTACCTCTCCCCACAGGAAGGGTGACTAACAAAACCAAATCAAATGAACCTCAGCAACTAGCCTCGTCAGAGTAAGTACTGTGCCTAGACCCCATTGATGGCATGACGGCGAAGCCGACTACACCTCAAGTTCCTCTAATTAATCAGCTAAGGGCGTCTCATACCACCCTCATGGTTGCACTGTTTTCCCGGGTGGTCTCTCAACGAACAAATCCTTACGGAGAGGTACTCAGGAAACAGCCCGAGCCCCCTTAAGTATCACAAGTTCATCATCATAATCAAGATATCATCAGCGTATCATAAATATTCTCATCATGTTCGTTGATTAAAGTAAAGCAGTAGCATAATACAAATCATAGTAACCAATTTCCAAAGGGTAAACAAGAACAGGAAAACAGAATACTAGTCAATCCTTAGGTTGTTCATGGTATGGAAGACAGTGAATTATAAAGTAAATATGACATAATAGGTTAGAGGACACTTGCATTCACCAAACAGATGCTCAGGGTCTTCAATCTCGTAGAACTCGAAGAGCTAGATCACTTGGTCGCCAACGCTTGATCTTCGATTCCTCGAATCTCGGGAATAGGTCGCATTCTAATCGCAACGCGAAGCGAAGACGAACATGCACAGGTAAACAAACATATATATACATAAGATAATTATACCATGCCAAGGAAAACATAATAAAAACATGCAATATGGAATACAGCGCGCTACTACGGTCATGCGATGAAAAGAAATGCGACAGTTGGAGCTACGGTCGAGAAGTATCGCGTTTACGCTAAACAAGTACTAGTTAAAACATTTGATTTGACGTAATTATATTAATTGACATTTATTTACTGTAAATCAAAACTAGTACTTAGCTTTGACTAACATACTATTTTAATTGTGGATGATTAAATAAATAACTAATTAACTGACATGAGTGATTATAAGCGAACAGTTTAATCTCGCGCGTGGATAACGTGCGATACACACGAACGACGCGTGACACACGCAAACGGCGCGCGAGAACACGTGCGAATGGTGCGCGACGTTCTCACGCGCGACACTCGCGAACGACACGCGACGATGCGCGCAAAACAGCATCGCGGCACGCGTACAGTGCACGGGCCGACACGATACGCGGAAACTAAAAAATAGGCAGCATGATTAAACAAAACAATTATTAATAAGAAAAATTTTAGTTAAGTTAAATCATGTTGGCGACTAATTATAAATGCGCAAATCGAATTCCTAAATTAGATTTTAAAATTGAAACGTCGTTCTAGTAGTCATCGGTCAAACAAACGTTTAAATAAATTAAATAAAATGTGCAACAATAGAGAAAATACTTCTAACATGTAGATAATTTTAATATGAACCTAACGCAACTTGAACGGATTGAATTGGGTTTAAAACGCAAAAGTTATCACCGTTTTAAACTAGACTAAATTCCTGTGTATGGTTTTAATTTCGCACAGGGGCATTTTCTCACATAAGTCATCTTCTTCCTTACCTCTCTCTCTCTCTCCACGCAGGGAACCACCATGGCCATGGGGGGAAGCTCGACCGGAGGGAGGGGGGCTGGTCGGCCAGCCGGGTGCCAGCCGCGTAGGGCGTGCCCGCCCAGGTCCGCAGGGGCCGCGGCAAGGGCGCCCCTCGACCTAGCCGTGCGGGGCTGGAGGGCACGCTTAGCCGGTTAGGGCTAGGCGCCGCAATGGCTGTCGACCACGAAGGGGAGGGCTGCGGAGGGGAGGAGATGGGGGGATGGGGCGGACGCACCAGGTGGTGAGGGAGAGCGAGGGGGTTGCTGCGGTGTGGAAACATAGAAGAAAACTAGGATCCACCATGGATGACAATGGAGGAACTCACCGGGGAAGAAGATCATCGCTCGAGCCGAGGAGAAAATCATCGATTGACGAAGATTCAAAGGTTCGATCGACGAATCGGACGCACTACGACAAAGCCCTCGATGAGACGAACACAGCGGTACTCTCGGATTCCGTAGAAAATGCACGGATCGGGAGTAATTGCTCGCCAGAGTTGTCGCCGGAGCTGGAACCACTTCCAAACTTCGGCGAGCAATTCTAGGAGCTGGGAATTGAATCTGAGAAAATAGTTTCGTGCTCTGGAACGTTCTCAACAAGAAGCCAGGCATGTATATATAGTTGGGGTTCAGACGAGATGAAAATTTGGGTCAAATTTGGATTTTACTATTTATAAAATTTAAAAGCCTAGAAATCCATATTTTGTGCTCAAAATATTATAGATGCTTGCAAAAAGAGAAGGAAAGCAGAGAAACACCATGCAACGACATGAATGCAACAACCAAAGCACCTCTAGAGCTCATTCCACTAGGTTTAAGCCAATATAAAACAAAATAATTCTCCATTTTGGGAAAAAGAGAAGGAAAGCAGAAAAATGAGAGAATAAGATCTAAATTTGGTGGATATTAGAAAATAAATTTTATACCCCAAATTTAGGGTGTTACAGACCACAATTTAATTAAAAGGAACATACAACAACGAGATGTTTGTTGTTGAATGCTTGTGATGTTTGCCTTCGTGTTATGACTAATTTGCTCCTTTGTGATGAGTGTTGATATGTTGTGGCCCTCGGTCTGCAATGGCATCAATTTATTAGGTGAGTGCCATACAATTAGGTAGTTGGGTTCTTTCACCCCGCTCCCTCTAATCTGTCTACGCCTACCCTTTTCTCACTATTCTTTCTTCTTGCACCTGTCCAATTGGTAACCTCCAACCTCTCTAAATCAATCAAGATCAGAATCGACGACATCTTCTCCAAGTGTGTATCAATGCTCTTGTTAAGGGGGTTAGCCGCTAACCCCAATGAAAACGATGCGATCAACATCAGCCAACAAGATCAAAGTGACACAACGGAAGCATGGTGGGTCCAAACCCATAGGCCCTAGGGTCATCAAGAAGTCAACTCAGCATTCATATCATCTTGTGACTCCAATAATGAGGATCAGTTGGTCGTGAACATCTAAAGGTGAAAGCAAACCGTCCGCAAGTTAAAATTGGGAGATTTGTTGTAAGGTCTTGTGAACAACCGATGAAATAGCCTTGTTTTTCCTGCTAGCTTCCTCTTGAATCTCGGGAGCAAGATTCTGTTAAGGGAGTTAGATTTGTAACACCCTGAATTTGGGGGTATAAATTTCTTTTCTAATATCCACCAAATTCAGATGTTACTCTCTCATTTCTTTGCTTTCCTTCTCTTTTTCTAAATAATGGAGAATTTTTTTGTTTTATATATGTGTAAACCTAGTGGAATGAACCCTAGAGGTGCTTTTGTTGTTGCATTCATGCCGCTGCATGATGTTTCTAATTGCAAAAGGTGTGTGAAACATGTTAATATATCCTACAGCTCTCGGTAAATTTTCATATTTTTTGGAATATTTTTCTATTTTCCGAAAACTAAAATCTATTTATTTAAGGTACTTAAAATGTTTTTAGAAACTCTAAATATGTTTTTTGAGTTCATTAGGTGCCAAAACATTTATAGCAATTTTTCTGGAATTTTTGAAAGCATCTACAATATTTTGAGCACAAAATATGGATTTCTAGACTTTTTAAAATTTAATAAATAATGAAATCCGAATTTAACCTGAATTTTCATCTCGTCCAAACCCAACTATATATATATGACCGGCTTCTCCTCGCTGAGCACATTTCAAATCACAAAACTTTTTCTCAGATTCATTCCCCATCTCCCGGAATTGCTCACCGAAGTTCGGAGCGGTTCCAACTCCGGCGATCACTCCAGCGAGCAATTACTTCCAATTCGTGCATCGTCGGTGGAATCCGAGGGTACCACTGCATTCGTCTCATCGAGGGTTATGTCTCGGTGTGCCTGGTTCGTCGATCGAACCTCCGAAACTCCATCAATCGACGAATTCATCGTCGGCTCCGGTGAGGGTCTTCTCCCCCTGTGAGTAATCTCTATTGTTCGTCATTTTTCTACTCTGTTTTCCCTGTGTAGCATAGTCCCCTCCTCACTCCTCTCTCCCCACCACTGCGCAACGCCCCTGAGCCCCTGCTCCCCCGCACGCCCAGCCCTGCCCGCAACGCGGCGATGGCGGCCGACCGTCAGTCGAGCACCTACTTCCCCACCACCAGCGTGCGGCCGACGTGGCCCCCAAGCCCCGGCCTCATGCGTGTGCGGCCTTGGCCCCCGGTGGCGCCCCCCCGGCAGCGCGGCCCTGCTTCGTCCCCCCCCCCCCCCCCCATGGTGGTTTCTTCATGGGAAGAAACTGGGGAGAGGAAGAAGAAGCAGTTTTTGCAAAAATAACCCTAGGGAATAGTGTAATTAACCGACTATTTGTTGAGTCTTGTAAAACTCGCTTGCTAGCCCCCAAAGTACAAATAATTGCGTGTAGACCCATGTAATTTTAAACGTACATATCTTCCACGTTGTAAATCCATTTTGAGTCGTTCAAATTGCGTTAGGTTCGTATTAACGTTGTCCACATGTTAATAAAATTAATTTATCAGGTCACATATTTTAAATAATTCCTCAAATAGTTGCTTGACTAATGTTTGTTAGATTAGTTTTCTAATTATATTAAATGTATAGTCTTCAACTTGCGCTTTTATAATAAACATTAAGATGGTTAATATTAACTTAAATACTTTTATTTATCTAATACTTATTTAGTATAAACATGTCACCTATTTAGTTTTCTCACCTGTCGCGCGTGTTGTTCTGCGCGCGGCGGCGTGCTGTTTCATGTGCGTCGTAACTCGTTGTCTGTGCATGTCACGCGTGCAGATCGTGCACATCGCGGCGCGTCGTCCATGCATCATTTGGACGTGTTGTTCGCGTGTTGTTCGCATGCTGTCATGCGTGTTGTTTCACGTGTCGTCCATGTGCTGTTTCGCGCAGTGTCGTGCGTCGTGACGCGTCATTCGAGCGTATTGCGTGTGCCATTTTCACGTGTCGCTTGCCTTGCCGCCCGTCATTTTTGCGAGTCGCGCGCTGTCCACGCGTGATATCAAACCACTTATAATCGCTCATGTTAATTAATTAATAAGATGTTTAACCTGACAACTATTAGAATAGAAAATTAATCAAAACTAAGTAGTGGTTTTAATTTACATTTAATAAATGTCAATTAATATAATCATGTCGAACTAAATGTTATAATTAAGACTTATTTAGTGTAAACAAGCTAACTTCTCGACCGTAGCTCCGACTATCGCGTTTCTTTTCCTCGCGTTACCATAGTAGCGAGCTCTATTTCGTATTGCATGTATTTATTATGTTTCCTTGGTATGGTGTAATGTTCTTATGCATATATATGTTTATTTGCTTGTACATGTTTGTCTTTGCTTCACGTTGCGATTAGAGCGCCGTTTTCGAGCTTCAGTGAATCGACGGTCAAGCTTCGATGACCAAGTGATCAGGCTCTTCAAGTTGTACAAGGTTGAAGACCCTAAGCATCTGTTTGGTGAAGACAAGTGTCCTCTGACCTACTTATGTCCTATTCACATGATAACTCATTTCCTCGCATTACATAACTGAAACCTATTGATTGATGAGCTTTTTATTTACCTTATCCATGATTACCTTTTGGGTTATTGTGGTTAGCTTTATGCTAGCGCTCTACTTTAATCAATGAATATATGATACGCTGATGATATCTTGACTATGATGATGAGCTTGTGTTATTTTAGGGGACTCGGGCTGTTTCCCAAGTACCTCTCCGTAAGGACCTGTTCGTTGGATGACCACCCGGGAAAATAGTACAACCATAAGGGTGGAATGGGACACCCTTAGCTGATTAATTGGAGGAACTTGGGGTGTAGTTTGCTTCGCCGTCGTGCCGTCAATGGTGGCTGGGGCATAGTGCTTGCTCTACTAAGGGTGGGTGCCAAGGTTCGTTTGTTTTGCTTTTGTTAGTCACCCACCTTAGGGAGAAGTATTAAGTTTGTACGACTGGCGAAACCTAACGGGTGACTACGCACCAGGGGAATCTTTGTAAAGGCTACGTAGTGTATTCCTAGCCATTCACCTCGGTAGTGAAGATCGAGTCTTGCAAACCTAGGCTGGAAAGGGATCATGGCTCATGGGTAAAGTGTGCGACCACTGCAAAGGAATGAAACCGATATATGAGCCATGCTCACGGTTATGAACGGCCTTGGGAGCTCCGTTGATTAGAGATATAGATGGTTCGAGATGTTATGGTTCTATTTATGGATTTGGTTACAATGATGATAATGATGTTCCTCGATGAGGAAATGATCCACGGGTTAGTTATTGCTAAAACCTGGCTTCTACTAATAATAAATACATGACAAACTAAAAGCAACTGCTTTGATCCTATCCCCACATAAAGCTAGTCCACCTCAGCCAAACAGGACATTTGCTGAGTACGTTGATGTGTACTCACCCTTGCTTTCACAAAACACCAAGTTGCCTTTGGTGCAATCTACGCTCTAGTAAAAGAGAAGAAGAAAGCATCGAGATGGATCTCCAGGAGTTCCAGGACTTCGATGAGTTTGAGGATTAGGCTAGCGACCTCCCCCAATCAGCTGTTTGTGGTGGGTTTGTTTACCTGGCCTATGTTTCTATTATGTGCACTTTGATCTATATTAAGTAAATGACTCATCTGTAATATTATTACTTACTCTTTATTGTTATTCGAAGCATTGTACTATGATGAGTTATTTATGTAATTGTTATGTATGTGAATTTCTGATCCTGGCACGTACATGGTTTGCATTCGGTTTACCTTCCAAAACTAGGTGTGACATGTTTGAACTAGGGGCGAAAACTAGGGCTGGATAACGAGCCGCTCAACTCATTTTGGCTCTGCTTGTTCTAGCTTGTTAGTGTAACGAGCCAGCTTGGCTCAGCTCATTATAACAACGAGCTAAAAGTCTAGCTCGAGCTGGCTTGATAAGTTCATGAGCCATATTAACAAAAGACATTAAGCCATGAACATACAAGCATAGAGGTGTATAACAGTAGCATACATTGTAAAATAAGGAAACAAATATTTAAATCGCTTCCATATTTCATAGTTTAATACTTCCATTCCATATTGTAGGAAATGGTGACACCTAAGGGGGGGTCAATTAGGACTTCTAAAAACTATCTCTAAACTAGGCCACAAATAAATCCCTAGACCAAAACTTATGCAAATAAACAATCTAGAATGTGTAAACTAGGTTTAGTCTATGTGTTGCTATATCTACCGCAAAACCTAAGTTTCAATCCTAAATATTCTAACTAGAGAAGAGAGATTGAAACTTAAGTACTTAATGTAAATGTGGAAGGTAAAGAGCAAGGTTAGAGATGCAAATTCCCGTGGACAACGCCGATATTTTTACTGAGGTATCTAGAACCATGCAAGGTTCCGACTAATTCTCGTTGGTGTCCCTACACAAAGGGTAGCCCACATGAGGGCCAAGCACCTCGGTTGAGTAACTTCGTAGAGAGCCACGGGCCTTCTACATGCGCAAGTGTTGCTCCACTTTCAGCTCCTCTCGGACGCTCCCCGCCATCTCCACTATCGAGCTTCTAGCCAAAACGTCGTGGAGCTCGTTCCCTCTAGTACACGGTGGTGGCCGTGACACAAAATCGGTTGTCACGATATTGCAACACACTCGCCCCACTCGTATAATATTACAATGGCTCACACAAGAGCTGAGGGGTTTTGTGGGTTTTTGTAAACTCACTCAACCTACTAGGAACAACCTAGAGCAAGCGCATAAGCGGTCTAACTAACCAAAACACTTCGCAAAGGACATACGCTAATCACCGAGTGATTCTATTAAGAAATTAGGTGTTTGAGCACTTGGAAATGTCTATAACATGTATTGGTATCTTTCTTGGGCTCCCACACCTCCAAATGGTCGGTTGGGTGAAGTATATATAGGCCCCAGCTCAAATATAGCTGTTATAAAGTCGTTCTGCAGCTTTCTGCGGTGCACTGGACAGGTGCACCGGACTGTCCGGTGGTGCACCGGTACCACGTGTACTAGTCGTTAAAGGTAGTCGTTGGAGCTTCCAAAGATGGCGCACCGGACAATTCGGTGTGCACCGCATAGCCCATGCTCGCTTGTCGTATTTTGGCCATAACTTTTAGCTCCGAACTCCGATTTTGATGACCTTGTACTTTTGGGAAAGCTTATGAAATTCTCTACATCCCAGAGTTGAAGCCATACAATTTTGAGCAAATGTGGCACACCAGACAGTCCGGTGTGCACCAGACATCCCATATGGTGCTGCAGTTTTTTCAGCAATTCCAACTTTGTATTGTGGGCATAACTTTTAGCTACGAGCTTCGATTTTGATGATCTTGGACTTTTTGGAAAGCTTATAAAATTCTCTACATCTGAGAGTTGAAGCCATGTCAGTTTGAGTAGATTTGATTTTGTGAAACACTTCCAATTCAGTCAGCCCTTCCTCTCAACTTTGTCAACTTCACTTTTGTTTTGTAGCTTGGCTTCCCACTTCTACTTCTTGATGTGTTGGACTCTTAGCATATATAAAGTGTCTTAAATATGACTTTGTAATTTCTTCTATGTGTCTTATAATGTCTTCTTTGAAGTGTTGCAACCTTAGAGCCTCAGTCCAATCCACTTCGCATCATGTGAACTGTAACACACAAACACTTGGGAAATATTAGCCCATAAGGTTATGTTGATCATCAAACACCAAAATCACTTAGCCAAATAGGCTAGGGTCCATTTTCCTTACAATCTCCCTCTTTTGGTGATTGATGACAACACAACCAAAGCAAGCAAGTATAACAAACATTTTGATGAAAATATGCAAACTACTTGCTAGGATGCATGAATGTATAACAAACATTTTGATGAAAATATGCAATCTACTTGCTAGGATGCATGAATGTCCCTACAATTTGAGATTATGGACTTAAGCCTCCCCCTAACTCCATAATCCACATACTTCCTATTTTAGACCAAAGATATTTGTAGAACCAAAACCACTTGTATGATCAAGATTTTAAATTATTGAAATTGGGTGGTGTTTAGTGTTTGATATATTTTGAGTTGCTTTGGTCCCTAAAACTTCTCCCTCTTTGGAATCAAACACCGAAAAGGAAGACATTAAAAGCATATAGGAAGCAAAAAGACTTGCCCTCTAAAGGATTTACTACTTGTAGCTCTAAAATCTTACTCCCCCTAAATGAGTGATCTCCCCTTTGAAAGAATATTCTCCCCCTTTGTCATAGACGAAGATATACTCCCCCTGTCGGAGATCCTCTACTTAGGAAAAGCACATGAGAAAGATAGGGACAAGACATGGGTGCCGTTTGGTTCACATATTGGTAACGTAATGGGTAACCAATAACGTTAGATTATGTTTGTTTAAGTTCAACCGTAATCGATACCACATTACAAATGGATACCTCCTTATTTAAATTTGTTACCGCCAGTATTCCAGTGTGAATCATTACCATTACTATTTACGTTACATTTTGTGAACCAAACGACACCATGATTCATTAGATTAACTCCCCCAATGCATAGGTAAAAGATATATTTTGACAACATATGCATTTATAGCAACACGGGAAGCATAAGATTATAGAGTAACCTCCCCCTGAAAGTGTGCATACAAGTTTTGAATACTTGTAGGAGACTTGCACTTTGATTTTGATATCAAGAGGGACAAATTATCTATAATCCGAGCATTGGCACATATAAGTCAAAATGACACCATTTGGATAATACCACTAGTAGGATATCAACTTTGAAGCATTAGTGTCATTTACTTTAGGAATGTTAAATAAGCTATGCGCCGTGCTTAACTAAACATTTTAAACCATGTAGGTTTGTTAAAGAATATGAATTGAAAACAAGCATTCCTACCATATGATTGACCTAGTATGCATGCAATTATAATCAAAAGTAAATACCACATGTAAAAACTAGGCATGTAAGGTAAAAACTAGATATAAGAAAATTGGTACTCATATCTAAAAACAAAGAAATGCAATAAATCTAGTTACCTTAGTCATGGGTGGGGAATTTGGGTCCAAAGTATTCACTAACCCACTTGGTAATAGACTTGATCCAATATTATGCATCCCATGATAACCATCCTAATTTTGCCAAGTCTCTAAATTTCCTAAAGTCCTTCGGACTTCTCACTTCCCTCTTGGGATCCAAACCTTCTTGGTGCTTTTCAAGGTTGAGATAATCTCCTTTGGCACCTAGATGTGTTTGGCCCCCTTTCCTTTGTTGGATTGCTTGTTAGCCTTGATTGCTATCACTTTTCCATTCTTTTTCTTCTTAATCAAATATGGTGTAGCGGCCTTTTTGTCCATCTTGCTGATGTAGGTGTTGGAGATTTTGTTTGTTAGCTTGAGCTCTTGCTTTTGCTTATCCCCGGTCTTCGCCTTGCATTGGTATGATTTGTGGCCTTCCTTGTGGCATAGCCTACAAATCACAGTTTCTCCCTTCACAGGCGTGTTCACTCCTGCAGTGGTGTTATCCTGAGGAGATTGGATTTGTTTGGCTTTTCTTTTCTTATCATACAAGGACTTGCGCTTTAATTGCTCATTCTCCATTGCAATCACATCCAAACATGTTTCTATAACAACATTCTTAACAAGAACTTGATTGCGGGGATTAGAATCATCAATTAAATCAAAGCAAGAAGTAGAAGCATCTTTCTTAATGATTTCAGGAATTTCAATTAAAGATGCTCCTAGGGTGCTACCAATGTTTTCTAGCTTAGTAGTTAGCCCATTATTGTGTATGCAGAATTTCCATTTTCTCTAGCAAGTTTTCAATAGCTTCTTCAGAGCTAGCTAACTTAGCCTTAAGTTTTTCATTCTTTTTGATAAGGATACCACTGGTAGTTGAGCATGGAGCATTAGACTCTAATTGCTCAATTTTAATTGTTAGCTCACAATTCAAATTTGCAAATGTTCCCAATTTTTCTAGCAAACATTTATAATCATTTTTGAGAGCTAATCAACTTATTTTTAAAAGTTTTAAGTTGATCCTTTTGTCTAGTGCAGGCATCCTCAAAAAATTTAACGGCATGCACAAGTTCATCTAAGGAGGGTTTTCCCTCATCATCACATTCATCATCACTATCATCACTAGAGGATGGGATACTTGTTTTACCTCTTGCCATAAGGCATTTGTGTGATGACCGTGAAGAGTGTGATAAAGAGCGGTGGTTGCGACTCCTTGGAGGATCATCTTCGCTTGAAGAACCATCCCAAGTTTTGACACTTGTGAGTGCCTTGCCTTCGCTCCTCCTTGTTGGGGGCTTGTTCTCAAATGCTTTGACTCAAGAACAAGGCAACACAAAACATTAATGATTATAATCCTTCGTCCTTCGAAGCATTATCTCCCTTAGGACATAATGATCTTCAGACAAAGGTTAAGAAGGGCGTACCTTCATCATCACAGTGTATCATAATAGAAGTAAGAGCATATGAAACATAAGAAGTATCATGAATAATCATATGACATCATAAATATTTCTTTTATTTAGCATCATGAATGAATATAAACAATATTGAATTACATTTATACCTTCGGCTTAACAGAAGGCAAAAGCGGGAATGACGCGCAAGTGAATACCAGTCAGCGTGAACAGTACGGTGCTACTGTTCATCTATTTATAGACACAGGACGCAGCCTATGTAAATTACATTCATGCCCTTGACATTTACTATTGACTTAGGGATAGTCTATCAAGGACTAGACAGTCTTTTCCCTTTTAGGTCGGTTCCATTTTGTTCTGCTAAGCCAAAGCTTCTCCATAGGTAGCTTCAAAACTGGTTCACCCTTCTCCCGATCCGTGCCTTTTATATCGTGTACAGCTTCATCCCAAGGCCGAAGGTCCCTGTACATGTATTATACTTGGAAAACATGTTAGTCGTGTTTTTGAGGACCTTCGGAAGACGAAGGCCCCCAACAGTAGCCCCTCATAGTATTAATTCGTTATAATAACGGATTTAAACTGCGACATGGACGAAGGCCTTAAGCCGAAGGTCCAAAAAACACCTTCCCTTTGCTAGAATAGCAACAGTGAATGCAGATGGGGCCCGCCAAGTTGCAAAGCACTGGGTGTATAAATATGGATCTTTAGCGGCGGTATTTGATATGCCATATCTGCTGCTTGCGTTATTCCCTCAAATTTTTAACTCTTGCTTGCAAGTTTTTTGCTTAATTTTCGAGCTTCGGTTTTAGAGACGTGCTTGCTTCATATCTGAGGAGAAGATGACCAGTGAAGAGAAGAAGATAACTGAGGAGAAGATGGCCGAGGAGAAGAAGGTATTAGAGGAGAAGAAGCTATATGAAGAAAAGAAAATTATGGATCCTTTTATTGCTGGTTTTTATGAGTCTATGGTAAGATAAATACAGAGAAAATTACTAAGGAAATAATGGAGGGTTTGTCCGAAGATTCTGATGACAGTGATAGTTATGACGTGGAGAGCGGGGATGAAGATTCTGAGGATTGGCCCTGGCGGCCAAGTCATACTATCTTTGGAAAATCGACTATCAGACAGAGTCATGTTGATACCATGAGGGGGAGGTATTTTCGTGACATGTCCATCGTGAGGGTTGGAGGAGACAACACTGACCCTGCTCCTGAGGAAAACGAAGTTGTCGTTATTGAAGCTTCCTGAAGGCAGGTCTCTGGTTCCCACTAAGCAAGTTTGTGGTTGAGGTACTAAAGATTTTTCAGATTTTTCTCCATCAGATTACCCGCGAAGCTATAATTAGGATGGGGATGTTTGTCTAGGCTGTAAGAAGCCAGGGGCTGGAGCCGAGTGCGAAGTGCTTTTTTTGTAGTATGCATGAGCTTTTATACGAGACGAAGGTCGTTGGCAAAGAGCAATATCACAACAACTTCGGCTACTACGGGTTCATTGCCCGCTCTAATGCAAGCTACCCAGTGCCGACATACAGGAAAAGATGGCCCGGAGCCTGGATGGAAGAGTGGTTTTATGTTAAAAATGATCTGATTAAAAGGGAAGACATCAAGGAGATTATCCTGCGCCCCATCTGGTCTCGCTTCGGCCTCCGAAGGCTGAAGGTGAATATTGATAGTGATGTTGAAGCATGTCAAAAGGCCTTTAGTACTGTTTGCGCCTTCATTGGCACGAGGGATTTAATTCAAGAACACATAGCCTTCAGGGTGTGGCCACTTGTGGAGAGCTGGGATATGCCAAAGGAGACTACTGCCAAATCCAGTGAAGGTGGTCTAGTCCGATTGAAGTATACCTTTAGATTTAGGGAAAAGTTTGATGAGCCAGATGATGACTGGTTAAAATGTATTGAAGCTACTATTGACGAGCTGCTTGGAACATATTCCAAGGCTGAAGATGATGCCTTGTTCGCAGCCTTCGGGGGCCGGGGGAAAAAAAGATTGAACAGGGTGTTCGATGCAATCGGCTTCGTATACCCTGATTATCACTACTCGCTGCGAAGGCAAGGGAAAAGAGAAAAGTTGTCGCTTCGGCCACCACTGATGTCGCTTCGGCCACCACTGATGTGCCGAAGGGCAAAAAAGTGAAGGTTCTGATCCATCGGCCGCGGTATATTGAACCGGTCGTAGTGCTTGAATTTGGCGAAGAGGCCTCTTCAACTGCCGAAGCAAGACAAGCTGCTCCGACTGCGTAGAGCATTGAAGAGCCGACTGTAGTGCCGAAGGTACCTACAGTCGGGCTAGCTGAAGCTAAGAATGATAAGGCCGAAGAGCCACAGGTGGAAAAAATAGAAAAAAGCAGAAACTCTGAGCCCAACAGCTGAGGCAAAATTGCTGAAGGTGCAAAAGGCTTCTACCGCAACTCCCAAGAGGAGGAGAATGGCCAGCGTGCTGGACACTGTCTTGGAGACTACGAAGGCCTTGAGTCCTGAACCTATTAAGAAAAATGCTAAAACTGCCAAAGTCCAAGATGAGGCCGAAGCTGGGTCTTCAACGCCCGTTGAGATAAAGGTTGTCGCGCCTAAAGATAAAGCTCATCAAAAAACTGCAGATACCGGCATGGCAGCAAGGCAAGACATGGCAGAAAAAACAAAGCCTTCTGTCCCTGAAGCCCTAGTTGAAGATATTGATTACATTTTTCAACATGCTTCGGGGAAAAAGTTATCCGAAGAAGAAATCATGGAAGCAAGACATTATGCTCAAAAACTGAAATATCCGAAAGGAGCCTTAGTATTTAACGGTAGTAATGAAGGTGATTTCCTGTACTATCTCCCGGATAAAAAAGAAATATTCGTTTGCCGGGAGATAGCAAAAATTATGGGATTTCCGAAACTTGAAGAAGGCCTTTCGGTTATGTCGAAGGACGATCTTGCTAATAGCCTAGCGTACAATAGTATAAAGGTATGGCAGTTAACCTTGAAGTTAGGAATGAAGTATTTTATTTGTCATGCTCAGTTCTTTCTTCTTCTTTGCAGGGTTTAATTCTTAGTAATGCGTTGAGGGCACAGAAAAGCGCCGAAGACGAAGGTTGTACAATAGCCCTTAACAACCTTCGCTCAGAGGTGATTGAGCTAAGAAATAAAGGTCTAGAGAAGGACAAGATTTTGGTTTCATTGGTAAATAAAATAAAATAAGAAGAAGCTCAATACAAAGCTTAGGCCAAAGTCCAGAAAGCTGAGATTGAAGACCTTCGGAGACAACTGGCCGAAGCTAATGAGAGATGCGCGCTTGCACAGGCTGACCAAGAGATCAGTGAATACTGGAAAAATAAGCTAGAGAAAAATGATGAAGAACTTCGCGAATCCATGGAAAGGTGCTTTGAGAAATCCTTGGATTGTGTGAAAAAATTAAAAACTAGCTTCGCCAAAGTGGGCACCTATTGTTCTGAAGAAAATTTCATACGAGGCAACCCCGAGGGCGTTGTTGAATGGATAAGTGGAGAAGCGGAAGCCTTTGAAGAAATATTAAGTGATCGCGGGGATATTTGTGCCTTCTCCGGTGCTCGGGGAATCGCAGCTATTTTGGAGAAGGCCGGATGTGATAATGTTAAGGCTATAGCCCATACTGAAGCTGCCTTCTCCACAGACGATACGAAGGATCCTTCAGCCGAAGCGACCTTAATAAGCGAGAGTTTTACTCTGATATCTGGGTGAACGGTGGCCGAGAGCTGGCCAGCGAAATTATAAAGAAGAATGAAAAAGACACCCATGACACCCGGGCAGAAGCAAAACGAGCTGAAGAGGCTCCTGAACGCGAGAGACGTATAAGTAATTTTTTTTGATATTTTGGCTTTGGTACTTGCTTTGTGGCTTCGAACTAATCAGTTTACCTACTTCAGCTGAACTATCCCCGACACCGGAGCCGTACAATCCTCTAGCTAATCTAGAAATGAAGGAAGCGTTGGATATTGTAGGCATGGCGAACTCCGTTATCGACGAAGTCGTCGATAAACTTTTGAATGAAGTTGCAGAAAAAGTCCTTAGAGAAGAATAGATTCTACTGTCATAGTATTTTGAAATGCTTGATGTATGGAACAATTGGAAGAAGATTAAACTTCTATTATAACAAAACTATGTAACATTTGATGTGTGTAACATTGGATCGAATATGTAAATTGTTGTAATTTATTTCTTTGCGATGCATGAAACATACAGACATACTGCTTTTTGAGCCTTCGGCGAAAAAACATCTTCCCTTCTTTTCATGCTTCGTAAAGAAGGACACCCCTTCTAGGGCAAATCTGATAGAATTGACACCCGAAGCTTGCTTCGTGTCTTAGCACATTTTTATTCAATCGAAGTATTTCCAAAAGTTTGCTTCATATCCAATCTTTCTATTGATGTCATATGATGTATGATGTGATGCTATGCTAAATGATGCGATGGTATGATGCAATATGGTGATGTTTTAACACCCACACATGCGCCCACATTGGTACATGGAAGGCTGCATCCCCTTAGGAACATCTTTTGAGTCTAAGCTCTGCATTCCCTTAGGAACGTCTTTTGAGTTTCTTCACCTTCTATTTCGGTGATATAGGTTCTGCATCCCCTTAGGAACGACTTTTGAACTTCTTCGCCTTCTATTTCGGCGGTATAAGTTCTGCATCCCCTTAGGAACGACTTTTGAACTTCTTCGCCTTATATTTCGGTGGTATTTGGCTCTGCATTCCATTTGGAACGACTTTTGAGCAAAAAACTTACGTTGCGCTCCCTTAGGAACGACCTTTTGTAGCTTCGTCAATTTTGGCTCTGCATTCCCTTAGGAACGACTTTTGAGCTTCGAGAATTATTTCGTTCCTTTAAGAGTCATCTTTCAAGCTTCGTAAATCTATGAAGAAGATATATTTCATTGTGGTGTAGCCAGAGTTATTACAAAAAATTGAAACTAAATTTTTCATTACTTGTCTCTCATACAGAAAGTAAAAATGGCGTAAAAGATAAAAGTAGTTCAGAAGTAGGATATTCCTTAGTATATGTGCTTCGATTCTGGTACAGTGCTATTGAATGTACGAGCTTCGGACTCCTCCCTGAAATCGTGTTGCTGTTGGGAGTGCTGGTGCCCTTCTGGCTGCTGGCCTTGAGTAGGTGGCAATGGTGGTGGTGGTGGAAGCTGAGGCCAGGAAGCTTGTGAATGTCTTGCCGAAGCAACAGAAGCTGTAGGTTGATTACCCACATATTCTGGTATGTAGGGAGAGTAGCACGAAGCAGTATGTAAGACCTGCTTCGGCTAATTCTACCGGGCTTCTGCTTCGGCAATCTCTTTTTGCTTCTGAATGGTAATCTAACATGTTCTTGTAGTGTGGCCCTTGTCTTCACCACAGAATAAGCAATAAATTTTCCTAGGCTGATCCCCATATCTTCCTCTGAAGCCCCTGCCGCCTTTGCCCCTTGGAGCTGGTGGCCTGAAGGAGCTTTACTGCTGTCCTGAAGACTGTGAACTGTGTTGTGATCTCTGAAACTAGCTTCCTTTGTCATCATTTTGACTGGAGCTGTGGATTGATCTGACATGCCTAGGGTGGATTCTCCCTCTGAAGCCCCTAGTCATCTCAGAAAACCTATAAGCTTTTTCCCTTCTTTGGCGGAAATCATTATCAGCCTAGATGTACTCATCCATTTTTCTGAAGCAGCTTCTCCAGAGTCTGGGGGGTTTCCTAGCGAAATATTGAGCCGTGGGCCCTAGCCGAAGACCCTTGATCATAGCCTCAATGACAATTTCATTGGGCACTGTAGGCGCTTGTGCTCTCAGACGCAAGAACCTTCGAACATATGCCTGAAGGTACTCTTCTTGGTCTTGTGTACACTAGAACAAGGCCTGAGCAGTGACTGGCTTCGTCTGAAATCCTTGAAAACTGGTGACCAGCATGTCTTTAAGCTTCTGCCATGACGTGATTGTCCCTGGCCGGAGAGAAGAGTACCATGTCTGGGCCACACTTCGGACTGCCATGACGAAGGACTTTGCCATGACAGCGGTGTTGCCTCCATATGAGGATATTGTTGCTTCATAGCTCATCAAAAATTGCTTGGGGTCTGAGTGCCCATCATACATGGGAAGCTAGGGTGGCTTGTATGATGAAGGCCATGGTGTAGCCTATAGCTCCGCTGATAGAGGAGAAGCATCATCAAAAGTAAAATTTCCATGGTGGAAATCATCATACCAAACATCATCATCATAGGAAATGTCCTAGCGAAGCTCTGTACGTTGAGGCCACCAGTCCTGGTCATCTTGGGTGAGGTGACGCATTTCCTCAGCGGCTTCATCGATCTTCCTCTGAAGATCAGCAAGGCAAAGCATCTTCTCCTTCTTCTTTTGGACCTGCTGGTGAATGGCTTCGAGATCCCTGATCTCTTGGTCCCCTCTTCGTTGTGAGGCATCAAACTTGTAGGCTTCCTTTTTTGGCTTCATACTTCGCACAATGTGTCTTGGTTGACATCCAGTGACTGCAGTGCAGCCCCTAGCCCTGAAACTTTCTTCGGCGGCATGATGAAGGTCGTAGCTTGCCGAAGGTGGTCAAATGATTTCACCAAAGGTGGGCGCCAATGTTGGGGGCTTGCTCTCAAATGCTATGAATCAAGAACAAGGCAACACAAAACATTAATGATTAAAATCCTTCGTCCTTCGAAGCATTATCTCCCTTAGGACATAATGATCTTCAGATGAAGGTTAAGAAGGGCCTACCTTCATCATCACAGTGTATCATAATAGAAGTAAGAGCATATGAAACATAAGAAGTATCATGAATAATCATATGCCATAATAAATATTTCTTTTATTTAGCATCATGAATGAATATAAACAATATTGAATTACATTTATACCTTCGGCTTAACAGAAGGCAAAAGCGAGAATGACGTGCAAGTGAATACCAGTCAGCGCGAACAGTACGGTGCTACTGTTTATCTATTTATAGACACAGGACGCAGCCTGTGTAAATTACATTCATGCCCTTGACATTTACTATTGACTTAGGGATAGTCTATCAAGGACTAGACAACCTTTTCCCTTTTAGGTCGGTTCCATTTTTTCTGCTAAGCCAAAGCTTCTCCATAGGTAGCTTCGGAACTGGTTCACCCTTCTCCCGATTTGTGCCTTTTATATCGTGTACAGCTTCATCCCAAGGCCGAAGGTCCCTGTACATGTATTATACTTGGAAAACATGTTAGTCGTGTTTTTGAGGACCTTCGGAACTCTTTGTGGGTTCGGCCATATTTGGACAGTTGTCCCTAAAGTGGCCCTTCTCCCCGCATGCGAAGCATCCTCTCTTTCTTTACTTTTTCTTGTCAATGTTAAAAAGAAGATCCTCGACCTGTAGGGGCACACCCATTAGATTAATCTTGTGAATCATCCCCATCACCTTTCCAACGCGTCGGATTGTATCTTCGTCCTCGGTGGATGATGTTGAGGGTTCATCATCATCATCATCATCATCATCTTCCTCTTCCTCACTTGAGCTTGGAGCCTTCTTCTCGCCTTTCATCTTTCTGTGTTCATTGCATGCAAAAGCATATGGCTTTGAAGAAGTAGGCTCCTCTTGTTGACCCATTTTCCGCGACATCTCAAATGCCGCAATTTTTCCAATCACAATCATCGGGGTGATTTGGCTCAATTCCTCGAGGTTGTGAACGATGGTGACAATGCTCCCATATCTTTGTTGTGGTAGAAGGGAGATGAACTTCCTCACAATATCCGCATCACCTAGCTTATTAATACCAATAGAGTTGAGCTCATTAATCACAAGATTTAAGCATGAATACATGCCTCTAACAAGCTCATTTTCTTTCATAGAAAAAGAATTATACTCAATTAAGACTAGGCAATGTTTCTGCTCACGGACATTACATGTGCCGTCGTGGAGCTCATGCAATTTTAGCGAAATCTCATTAGCAGTTTTCAAGGTAAATACTTGATTGAAAATTTCCATGCTAAGAGATTCATACAAGCAATTTTTGGCTCTAGCATTCAAATGAATTTCTTTTTTGTCTCGTGGTGAGCTTCTCGAGATTCTTAGGTGATTTCATCCTGTCACGAGTGACTCTCCAAACACCTAGATCAATCGCTTCTAGGTAACAAGCCATTCTAGCACTATAATATGGAAAGTTAGTGTCGTCGAAGTGTGGTGGCCTATGGGTATCCATCCCTTCCTCTAAAAAGCGTCGACTCGATTAGCGGTGAAGCCAAAACATTTCAAATGAGCCAAACCAGGCTTTGATACCACTAGTAGAAAACGGCGACGCCTAAGAGGGGGGTGAATTAGGACTTCTAAAAACTATCTCTAAACTAGGCCACAAATAAATCCCTAGAACAAAACCTACGTAAATAAGCAATGTAGATTGTGTAAACTAGGTTTAGTCTATGTGTTGCTATCTCTACCGTAAAACCTAAGTTACAATCCTAAATATTCTAACTAGACAAGAGAGATTGAAACTTAAGTACTTAATATAAATGCGAAAGGTAAAGAGCAACGGTAGAGATGCAAACTCCCGTGGACAACGCCAGTATTTTTATCGAGGTATCCGGAACCACGCAAGGTTCCGACTAATCCTCGTTGGTGCCCCTACGCAAAGGGTAGCCCACACGAGGGCCAAGCACCTCGGTCGAGTAACACCGTAGAGAGCCACGAGCCTTCTCCACACGCAAGTGTTGCTCCGCTTCCGGCTCCTCTCGGACGCTCCCCACCGTCTCCATTATCGAGCTTCCAGCCAAAACGCCGTGGGCCTCGTTCCCTCCGGTACACGATGGTGGCCGTGACACAAACTCGATTGTCAGGGTCTTGCAACACTCTCGCCCCACTCAGTATAATATTACAATGCCTCACACAAGAGTCGAGGGGTTTTGTGGGTTTTTGTAATCTCACTCAACTTACTAGGAACAACCTAGAGCAAGCGCATAAGCGGTCTAACTAACCTAAGCACATCGTAAAGCACATACACTAATCACCAAGTGATTCTATTAACCATTTGGGTGTTTGAGCACTTGGAAATTTCTGTATCATGTGTTGGTATCTTGCTTGGGCTCCCACACCTACAAATGGCCGGTTGGGTGAAGTATATATAGGACCCAGCTCAAATATAGCCGTTAGAAAGCAGTTCTGCAACTTTCTACAGCGAACCGGACAGGTGCACCAGACTGTTCGGTGGTGCATAAGACATGCCACGTGTACTAGGCGTTAAAGGTAGCTGTTGGAGATTCCGAAGATGGCGCCCCAAAAATGGCGCACCGGACAGTCCAGTGTGCAGCGGACAACCCATGCTCGCTTCCGTATTTTGGCCATAACTTTTAGCTCCGAACTCCAATTTCGATGATCTTATACTTTTTGGAAAGCTTATGAAATTCTCTACATCACAGAGTTGAAGCCATTCCATTTTGAGCAAATGTGGTATAGCGGACAGTCCAGTGTGCACCGGACATCCCATATGTTGCTGTAGTTTTTTCAGCAATTCCAACTTTGTATTGTGGGCATAACTTTTAGCTCTGAACTCCGATTTTGATGATCTTAGACTTTTTGGAAAGCTTATAAAATTCTCTAAATCTTAGAGTTGATGCCATGTCAGTTTGAGTATATTTGATTTTGTGAAACACTTCCAATTTAGTCAGTCCTTCCTCTCAACTTTGTCAACTTCACTTTTGTTTTGTAGCTTTGCATCCCACTTCTACTTCTTGATGTGTTGGACTCTTAGCATGTATAAAGTGTCCTCAATATGACTTTGTAATATCTTCTATGGGTCTTATAATGTCTTCTTTGAGGTGTTGCATCCTTATAGCCTCAGTCCAATCCACTTCGCATCCTATGAACTACAACACACAAACACTTGGTAAATATTAGTCCACAACATCATGTTGATCATCAAACACCAAAATCACTTAGCCAAATGGGTTGGGGTCCATTTTCCTTACACATATCTCCATGTCTAGTCTAGGTAGCGGTCCAGCAATTCAAAATGTTAATATGCAATGTAAGTACATAGCCACATGTGACGTGCCCAAATATTGAGACACATCTATTCTCACTCTACAGTCAAAAAAGGTCATCAAGAGATAATTTGAAGCTAGCATGGAAACAAACACAAAGGTAAAATCTACTTATCCTCCACTCTAGGCATACAAAGGTTCTCTCTTAAACCTGTTAGGTAACACATGCATGAAATCAGGACCTCTTTATTTGAAATTCAATTTACAGTTCTATAATAAACAAGTGAAATGTTGAATACCTACGAGCTACTTGCAACCACACATTCTTTTAACGATGATTTGTCGGGACTCAAGAGACGGGAGGTCATAGCGCAGTCTCTAGGACTCAGAGGCCGGGAGATCACACACTTGTAGGCCGACCGTAGGGTTGCAGTTCATAGGTTCACGATTTTTCCTAGTAATAATGATTTGTCCTTCTAGCAGTCTTAGAGTTTCTTCTTAGGCTTTCCAAACTGTGTGGACCGTTGGGCTGCTAGCTTAACTCGTTTAGCTCGCGAGCTGCTCATGTGGGTTGAGCCAGCTTGTTAACGAACCGAGCTAAAACGTTTGGCTCAGCTCATTACACAATACAAATGAGTTTAGCCGAGCCGAGCCACTAACAAGATGAGTCGAGCGAGTTATCGAGCTTCGAGTTTTCGTCCAGTGTAACGAAAACTAACATAATAAATAAGAATAACATCTCTTCTTTTTTATTTTTACATTATATTTTAAAATAGAGTAAAAAGGAATTATTGGATGAAAATGAGACTAGCGGGATGATAAAAACGAATGGAACAAATTGATAAATAAAAATGATGGTCAATACAGAAATTGGACGAAGCGGAACGGTTTTTCACCCTAGTCCGGGTAGGGCAAAAGCACGGCGACGTGCGATGGTCTGCCGGGTAGAGTTTCTCCTTCCTATTTTTTTTTACATGTAAATATATTGATGAATTAACTAATTAATAGAAGAGAAGGGATTTGGGAATATGTGGTGTGCCACCCACGTTAGTTTCAATGTATAATAAGTTAGCCGTACCATATTAATTAGGGCTGTCATTTAGAATACGAAATTGGATAAATGGATTAATCTCGTTTTCCGTCGTTTAGCCTGCCTGGCTGGTTGGTCGGCATGGGCTTCTTTATTTGCTTGTTTTGTCGTAGCCTTTTACGAGTATTTTTTTTAATTATCAGCATGGCAAGCAAAAGGTGTATTAGATAATGTCGTGAGGACGGTGCTAAACTAAGTTAAAGAACGTACTGTAGCTGCATCTGAGGTCGCCATACCTGACCAGATCCATGGCACGCACCAGCTGGAAAAGATGCGCTCTTCAATGAACAGGCGTGCTCATGCACAGCACATTTCATATTATTATAACTGATAACGAACGAAACCCATAATAATCTACCAGCGGTTGCCGGCCAACGCTACGGCTTTTATTTTGAATGCATTATTAAATGCAAACATTACGAAAGAAATGACTGGCAACTGCATGCATGCTTGGGATGCGGGTCCTCTGAATTTGTGCATTTGTGCAGTGGCACAGTGTGAACGAAACCGAGTGTGTAAATAAGGCACCAAGTGGTGTTGAGGATCGGTCTGCGTGAAGTAGTCTACTTGTACGGATGAGAATCGGCCCACAACCCATCCTAAAAAGAAGGAAATATATATCTATATTTAAACTCCACTTTATGAACAACAGTGTAAAACAATGTTTTAAGTGACCATATAGGTGAATTGTTGGACACTCATACGGTCTGTTTACCGTATCCAACAGTTCACCCCACATGGTCAGTTAGTCACTCAAAACATTGTTTTGCACTTTTAACTACACTGTTCACTGTGCAGTTTAAATATAGGTACGGGAATGAGTAAGCTGCTGGAAATAACCTTAGGATGCTTAAAAGTTAAGCTCTGCTTAAGATACAAACTTGAAATAGTCTATAATGATGTACCCATATGTTTGTTTAGTGTGACTACTCTGATGCCAAAGGTTTTTAATTCAACTTATCAGCAAGCACTACTATAAAAGAAATTTAAGCGAGAACTAGTTTTATTAACAAAGGTGGTCAAAAGATGCACCGTATCTTAAACACCTAGTACTTGTTTCGACAATAGTGAGGGATTTAGCCCCCTCAATCACCTCCAATCCTCTTGTTCCCAAACAAGCGCCTAACAAATTTCAAACATGGTCATTTTACTAAATGTAGCAAAAAGTTGCTTGTGTCTCAAAATCGATTTACAAAGAAGTGTCTCTTGATACATCCACCTCTAAAAACAACAATTACTTCCAAAGAACAATCTTGAAAGGGACCTATGTCTGTTAACCCATCAAAGCCCACACTTGGCCCATTAAATTGTCCACTCATCTAACCCTAGATAAATTCTCTCGGCATCACTCTCCTTAGCCACACTTATCCAACCACTCCCTCTCCTCGGACCTCCTTTGGCTTCTCCCTCGAGGTCATGAGATCTAGCTTGGTCATGGACAAGCCTTAACAAAGTCACTAACATTGGATCTACTAGTGGAGCTTCCTTTGGTCATGGATCTTGAATCACCACCACCATGGCTATAAGAAACTTGTCACAAAAACACAAGTCACAACTCATAAGACCACATCACCTTATAGTTGTACTTTGTAGCCTCAATCTAGCACTTATCCCTCCTCAACCTTGTGCTAAATGTCTTAGATTATGACTTCAAGCACTTCAGTTGCTTGATAGTCTTTTCAAGTATATGTTATTTTACATAATGGATAGAGTTTTTGCTTCAAACGTCTTCATAGAAAAAACATCATACCAAACATTTTACAAAACTCACACCTAAAGTTTAACTTATTGCAGGCACATCATAACAATATTTCCCCTCTATCAGAATACATCAAATTCTAGAATAACCCTAAATTTTACCAACTTCATAGTGATAAATAATAATATTTATGATGTCAAATAAGTAGATTATAAAAATATATATTATAATCTTGACTTAGTTGGTCTTGAAATTGGCTTATCCGATTTTGGGCTAGGTTGGTTCTTATATCTAGACCCTCGTGAATGTCCTCCCAAAATTCAAAATCTATTAAAATGACTTCAAAAAAATTATAAACTTCACATAGGTGTTCCTAGGGATATTTCTTATATCTAGACCCTCGCAAATGTCCTCCAAAAATTCAAAATCTATTAAAATGACTTCAGAAAAATTCTAAACTTCATAGTGGTGTTCCTAGGGATGTTATGATGATACCTTTAGAGCATCAACCCTTGGAACAATTTAAAACTCCACAAATCCAAAAATGCCCTCACAAATTTATGGTTTTGTCAAAATTCATCCCAAGGGGACGATTTTTGTGTTCATGATGAAACTATGCAATCCACTTTGTCGATATACTCATAAGAGAAATTTTGGATGAATCTCCTATGGAACCTATCATGGCCTAGGAAGTTTTGCATCTCCTTGATATTAGTGGGTTGGGGTAGTTGCTCAATAACTTCAATCTTGGCATGGTCTACCTCTATGTATCTCTTTGAGATATTGTCCTAGCACAATTCCTTGTCTGACCATGAAGTGGCACTTTGCCTAGATTAGGACCAAATTAACTTCTTTAGATATTTGGAGAACCTTTTCTATATTCTCTAAGCATCCATCAAAGATCTTGTCATAGGCTGAGAAGTCATCTATGAATACCTCAATGATATTTTCAATTAGATATGAGAATATTGCCATCTTGAAACCTTGGAATGATGCAGGAGCATTTCACAGCCCAAATCACATTTGTCGATAGCCAAACGTGTCATAGGGGCATGCGAAGGTGGTCTTACTCTAGTCTTGTGGGTGAATCAGAATCTAGTGGTAACCAGAGTAGCCATCAACATAACAGAACAAGGAATGATTGGCTAGCCTCTCTAGAGAGAGTATCCAAGTTCACACCTATACTTCTCCAAGATTGCAATCAATTTTGGCCCTCACTCTCTGTTAGGTTATCGCTAATGATAACTAGCATGTCCTTGTTCCTATGCAGGAAGGCATACTTCAGGACACGTGGTAGTTGCTTTAGTTCAAGTTGCTTTAATTCAAATTTTAGAGCATCAGGCCATAATGATTCACATGGTTCCTCAAATTCTAATGTTTCCTCAAAATCATTTGGTTCGTCTACCACAGTGAAGTCACAAGCCTCTTCATGTAGCCTATTATGATCCACCTAGTATTGTTTGCTATTCCGTAACTGATGTATAATTCCTCTTTACCCAATTAAAGATGTAGTTGCCCACTACTGTTGTCCACACTAGCAAGGGATACTAGTGGAAGTCTGGCTAGTGTCACACTATCGGGGATGTTGAAGACATGTAAGTCTAGATACATCTCATATCTTGCAAAGTAATTGGCTCAATCTGAAGAATTCCCTTTCTTTCTAAAAATGTTGCATCTGTTTATCATAGACGAATGTTGGCCATGGATAGGCGGACAATAGTGAAGTGGTGATCCATTGTCTATTGAGGGTTGATATTCACCCCTACTCTTGGGTCATACATGATATCTTTCATGGTAACCTTGATACTTGGCCACCAATGAGACTAGGTTGTGGGTAGAGCTTCACTGCCTTTGTATTTAACATTCTCTCCTCCATCCATTCCCAATTGATCACTGCTAAAAGCTAAGTAGGTCATCCTTCATCCATTATGCTTCCCTAAGGAGGCGAAGCCTAGTTGGGTGGTCCTAACAAATTGTTAGTTGACTAAGCAACCGAGAGGAGTCGCCAAAGGTCATGAATATCTCATCCTTCAATGAGAATGGTGGTAACGATGGTGGTCGCCAAATGAGAATGATGAATATAAATTTGAAGGGAATTTCTAAATTCCTAGAAGGAGCTATTTTTGGTGGCTACACCCAACTGCTGAAAATAGTTCTTCTATATTTGGTAGTTAAATCCAACCGCATAAAATAAATGCTATCATGATTATTTTTTGTGGCTATCGTAAAACCACTAAAAACAACTAATTTTCTGCGGCAATTGCCAAAACTCTCTTATTTTTGGCTAAAAACTTTTCAAAAACCACTTTCATAAAAAATAACCCTAATGCCGCTGAAAATAAGCTAATTTTGATGAGAAATACTTATTTTTGGTGCCCTCGACTATCAAAAATTACCTATTTTCATGTAGTGCACATTAGCAAACATGCCATGCACCATATGAATTGCATGGGGATGTCACCCTTAGTGCGGTAGCGCCTAGCTAATGAGATGTTTGGTTCCCATAACTAAAGTTTAGTTTGTCCCGTCAGATATTTAAATGTAAATTATGATTATTAAATATAGTCTAATTAAAAAATAATTACATAGATAGAGACTAAATGACAAGATAAATTTATTAAGCCTAAATAATATATGATTAGCAAATATTCGTTGATAGCATCATATGATCGAATCATGAGCTCATTAATTAGACTTAATAGACTTGTCTTACCGTTTTATCCTTATCTGTGTAACTAGTTAGATATCTAACTAGTTACTCAAACGTCTGTTGGCTAAAATTTTTAGGCCCTCCAAACAAAATGTCGGCTCTTCAGAAAGAAGGGCTATGTACGCGAGTAATTACCCAAATAAATAGAGTCATGGTACACATGTAACATGTTCAATGCTGTAATAGTAATATATATAGTTTATATATTAGAAGCACTAGGCTTCCAATTAAACAAGAAGCCCTGACCTAATAGTCTATTATGGTTCAGCCCGACCACAACACCACTCCTATACCCTATGTCCACACAGTTCCTCCCACCCATTCAGCCAAAATTGTCGCCTAAAATCTAGGATATATAATTTTTCTAGCCCCAAAACAAACCCTAACTGACCCAATTCTCACGAGCGTTCATGATGGTGGCGGCTGCTTGCTTCATAATCCCAGCGCCTCCACTGCACCTCCACGTCTCCACTAATCCACCCCTGCCTTGCCTGCCGGCTCATCGTCCGACATCCCGCTTCCACACCTGTCGGTGGCCATAGACCTAGCCCTGCTTGTAACGCTTGCACCGTCGTGCGCCCGTTCTCCTCGCCGACTGCCCCTGGCCCCTACCTCACTGACTGTGAGCAGCAGTGGCTTCACTCAGGACACGACCACACCTGACGCCTCCACCTCCACGTCTAAGCTGACGGCTCCACTCCTCCATTGGATACAGGCCACAACGCCATTGCGGTGGCTCGCCAGCTCCAACCTCCGGCCTTCAGTACTCCACTTCCTGGTCCGTGGAATGGCTGATGGCTACACACACCGGTACATATCCTTCCCTACTCTCTTCCCGGTGCTCTGGCTCATGGGATCACGGTTCCTCGCGGTTGAATGACATTATTCATCCGATGTACTATTACAGCGATCAACATGGTATATGCATGACATTATTAGCTGAATTAAGCAGAGTATTCTTGAGCAGAAAAGGAGAAAATAAAAGTTGAGTAGAGTATTACAGTGGGTCGTGTTTTAGGCGGTATGATCAGCACGGTCGACTTCATTTTCTGTAATACCTGGGCATGGTTGAACTACTCTCGAAATCCCACGGCTCTTCTCCAGCAGCGTCTGGTTCTGGAGCATCAGCGGTGTGTTGTTTTGAGTCGTTCAGGAGCAGGTTGCCTTCGGACCTGATGTACCTATCTCGCTTTGATCCATGTCTGTTGCTTGCATCAATATCTAGTTTTTTCAGAGAAAAAATAGTGGTTTCGATGGGACATTCATAGTAGGAAAAATAAGAATATACTATTTATTACCTAATGTTCCATGTTTAAGCTTACTTGTGCTGATTATATTTGGTCTCTAACTTTACTAGATGACCGTGATTGCTTGGAGTTGACTACATTAGTGTTGTGCAATGTCCGTATCTACATTAATAGTATATCAAGCCATCAAGCTTTTACAGTCTATTTATTAGAACTGAATCATAATTGGTTTGCGCTACTTTCGATTTACAATATTTACAACTAGCATTACAAATAGTAAAAATGCAGTTGTAGTTACAACCTTGTCTCCATTATGCATGTGCGCATATACATTGCTACCTCTACATTTTGCATTTGAGTGAAGTGATCTCTGGCAAATTAAATAACTGCAATTTATACGACATTGTTTGTTGCTATATCATGCATATAGTAATAATGTTTGTACTACTGTATTCTTCATCCATGACACTATGACAATTTTCAGTTCTTAGGTTGGAATAGCAATCCTATTTGAGGAATGGTCTTGCTTTTTTGCTGATGACTAGCTCCAATTTTTTCCCACTGCAGACAAGCCTAAGGATAAGTCGGGTGGTGTTATGGATTCACAGCCTTATTTCTTGTTGTGAGATCTTTAGAAATCTTTCAGGGAATGGAATGCATATGGAACTTTTCTTCCATGTTAAATGGCAGTGGCTTTGTCACATCTTTCTACCATCCACTATTTGTGGACCCATCTATATACTAAACACACTTAAATGTTTTCTAGACCGCGGAGCGCGCACAATTTACTAGTTAAGATATAGTTTAGTTCCACAGCAATGGCCGATATAGCAAAAGCCAAGTGTTCTGACGATACAGCAATGGCCGATATAGATCAACGATTTATGCTAAAATTCACATCTATTTACGCTGTTTTGGTTCACGTTTTATGCAAAAATCCGCTTTGAGCCAGAACCCACGCATGATCGGACACGCACAATTTTTACGCCGTAATTGTTGGGCCCCATTCATCGTTATGAAACAGATCTACGATTTACGCTAAAATTTGTACCCATTTACGCTGTTTTGGTTCACGTTTTACGCAAAAATGTGCCCGAGCCAGAACCCGCGCACGATCGAACGCGCGTGATTTTTACGCCGTAATTTTTGGGCCTCATTCGTCATTATGAAACAGATCTACAATTTACACTAAAATTCATACTTATTTACGCTGGTTGGTTCACGTTTTACGCTAAAATCCGCCCGAGCCAGAACCCGCGCACGATCGGACGCGCGCGATTTTACGCCGTAATTTTTGGGCCCCGTTCGTCGTGAAATAGATCTACGATTTAAGCTAAAATCCGTTATCATTTACACTGGTTTGGTTCACGTTTTACGCTAAAATCTGTCTGAGCCAGAACCGTGCACGATCGGATGCACGCCTACCTGCGCGGAGGTATACTGGCTGGGGCTTCCCGGTACTAATGAAAGCCCTGAGTTTCTATTAGCTTATCCCTATATATTATTCTAATCAATGATCAACCACATCTCGACAAGTGGCGATGTTGCTTTCTTAAAATATTTCAAGTGAGTCTTAGTTTTCTCCCACGATCTGCTTATCTCAATATATAATTATTCACAAGCACAAGCTGGAGAGTAAAACTAAGTGGCTGTATCTAGAAACTAGAAAATAAAATAGTTCCATAATTGAAGCAGGCACACCCTGCAACAGTTCTGGTGTGCACAAAATACTGTGCACAATCGTTTTAAAATTAAGGTGTGCCTCTCACACTTTTTTTTTATTTAACAACTCTTTGACTCCGTTTGATTCTGCATTGAGAACATAAATAAGCAGTAGCAGACCACACAGTCAAGTAATATGTTAATACTGGAGTTGATATTCTTGCTGTTTTTAAAACATAATGTAGTGTGGTACCCAACACATTTCCTCACGAACAGTTCAGCCATGGCAGGTTATTAAAAGGGCTACCAAATTATCAAGGATAAGTTTCCAATATAAGATAAATTAAACTAGATAATAGATGGCGATGGCATAGATTCCAAACTTGCGACTCTACCTTATTTGGTCCTCGTACACATGCATGTCCACATATTTAGCCAAAATTAAATAATATTCCAAATAAATACGAATTGTCCAAATTCTGGCATAAAAAATGGTTCTTAATCAACTTTCTAAAATTCAATTATCTTTGAAGGTGGCTGGAAATATTTCAAAAATCAAGGGAAACATAATCAAATTTGAAGTTAGGAAGGAAAGCACTTTTGATGCCATTGTATTAGCAACTTGATATAAAAGCACAGCAAATGTTCGTCTCAAGGTAAAGACTAAAGACATCAACATTTTGTCTTACCATGCACCTATATTATACTATATTATATTATATTATATTATATTATATTATATTATATTATATTATATTATATTATATTATATTATATTATATTATATTATATAATATTATATAATATTATATTATATTATATTATATTATATTATATTATACTTGAGCTATACCATATGTGTTGAACACCAAATATGACGGACGATCCGACCGAAGAGGATGCCATCCGAAACAGTCATGTGCATTAAAGTTCTATCAAATAATTATATTATCTGATCACAAGAGTCGATGACTTGCATCGAGTTTAGTCCTTACTTCTGGAACAAAATAACTTATGAGATCTATTGTTTCCGAAGTGCGCTCGTGTTTTTGGTTCGCCAATCTCCACCAAAAGGCAGGGGCATGTATTGAACACCAAAAGTGGCGGACGGTCGGCCCTAGGGCCCGGACGGTCCATGCCCCCACGATCAAATTAACTCGAACGATTATCCTTATGTCGTGCGTGGTTATCCATTTAATCACGGAGGTTTTGTTAGCTATCGCCTATGAATGGGTCCAGACCTCCCCCTATATATATGAAGGGGTACGACCGATTGAGAACCCTCGAACACATTTCAATCGAACCAATTATTTTCTTTATCATTCCTTCTTATGAGTAGATGTAGCGTAGTTCTAATTATAGCTTTTTGCATATCCACCTCCACACCTATTCGACTCTACGTCATCTAGATCCGTCTTGGTTAGCCTACCGACCCCAAGACGACCATAGGATCTTACCCCTCCCGGGGGCAAGATCTAGTTGTTTCATTCAAGATACACTACCTCGAATGTATCTTAATTCCTATGCGACTCCACATCGTATGGGGACGCCCCGGGTGACCTGTCGACCCGGAGCACCCTAAGATCTCTTCCCCAGGGGGCGAGATCTAGATTCCAGCGAGGACGAAGATGACCTTGCGCTATCGCGGACCGTCCGGCCCAGAGCGCGGACCGTCTAGTGCGACGCAGGGAAGGCGTTGCTCCTGCGCCTAGGTCGCGGACCGTTCGGCCCAGAGCCGCGGACCATCTGCGCCATCGCATAGGGCACCGCTAGCCGCTAGGCGGTACATCCCCTAGTGATTGGCGCTGCCCAGATCGGCGCCAACACACTTTTTGATGACTTCGCTGGTGACTTCGTGCGACGCCCCACTATAAGTAACACCATGACATCTAATGTTGTTCAATCTCCTAAAAATTCTTTATGGGACGATCAGATTAAAAGTATGAATGAGTATATAGAGAAAATGAGGCGTAGGGTAGAAGAAACTCGCACGCCTAATTTTTTGTCACCTAAATTGGGCACCGAAAAAATTGTGCCAAAAACATCGACAACAAATCACTACGCAAAACTTGAAAAACACTCGGCGAAGGCTTTGCCGAGTGCGACACTCGGCAAAGAAAGCTCGACGAACTGTACATCGGCAACGACTTCTTTGTCGAGTACTTTTTATTGGGCACTCGGCGACTTTGCCGAGTGTTAGCTAGTACTCGTCAAAGAGAAGTCATTGTCACGGCGCTAGGTAACGGCGACGGAGTCTGTGCTGAGTGCCCATAGTGTGACACTCGGCAAAGGCTCACTCTTTACCGAGTGTCCACTGTACTGACACTCGGCAAAGTAGCTCCCCATGAGCCCCTTTGTTAGTTCCTTTGCCAAGAGCATTAGGAGGCACTCAGCAAAGGTTGCTTCTTTGCCGAGTGCCAAGGCCACAACACTTGGCAAAGAGGCTTTATCGGTGCCTAGGTGTGTCTTCTCTGCCGAGTGCTATGACCTTGAGACTCGACAAAGTACCTCTTTGTCGAGTGTAATACTCGACAAAGTGACCAGAATACTCCTTTTTTATTTGTTTTTGCTATTCCATCCAAACAAACAAAAGATATATCACATAATCATCACATATACATCACATATATCACATAATCATCACATACATAATAGAGACCACATATTTCACAAAAACCACAAATGTCACAACATAAGTATTACCAACTCTCAAACATAACTTTTCACAAACATAAGTATTACCAACTCTCAAACATAAGTTTTTCACAAACACAAGTTCAAGACAAGTTTATCACACAAGTCTCACAATCACCAGTAAGCTAAGAGAATATCATGAGTGAGGTGGGCCGCTAGATTGGTGCGGCGATGGGCTGGGCGATCCATGAGGGTTGTTGGATCCCGCCCCAGATTGTCCTTGCATAGAGAAGAGATTGCATGTGTTATACCAGATAAATATATATCATGCAGGACTAGAATTTTTATACTCACAGGAGTATGGAACTGAGAAGGGTCAACTGGAGGGAACAACGGAGGTGGTGGAGCAAAACCTTGTGCGGTGCCAAGACTCTGCATGTACTGGAACATCTACACCATCCTCTGCTAATCTACCAAGCGGGCCTCCCGCTTCGCCATCATCCTCGCCTCCATCTCCTATGATTCCCTCTCTCTTCTAGCTGGGTGTAACACCCTGAATTTGGGGGTATAAAATTTCTTCTCTAATGCTTACCAAATTCAGGTGTTACCTCTTGTTTCTCTCTTTCTAGACTTCTTCTCTCTTTTTTATTAGAACTATGTCTAGTTTATAGCGGATTAACTATTTACTTACTATATCAAAACCTATATGAGCCATGAAATGTTGCATCATGCTGAGCCTAAATTATTCTTTTGGTTGATGCACATGTTTGAATTAGTTTGAATTTGAATTGGGTTTGAATTTGATTTGAAATCCATAGAGAAAATAAAAAGAAAAGCATGTGGAAAATCTCAGAAAAAGGAAGAGCGAATTTGGCCCGTTAAGGCCAGTCCAGCCCAGCCAGGCCGCGCGTGCGTGCCCTCTTCGCCTGACAGGTAGGCTGCACTTGTCAGCGACGACCCGCGCACTCTCGCTCCCCCTCTCCCTCTTCCCGGTGGGGCTGATCTATCGGCGCCGCTTCCTTCGCGCGTGAGCGCCCACTCTCTCTGGGGCCCACCTCGTCAGTGTCGTGGGCCGTTCGCCCGCACACTCGCTCTCTCTTGCTGTGCGGTGGGCCAGCCCTGTCAGCTCCGTCTTCCCCGCAACCGCTGCCGACCCACGTCCGTGCACTCGCCGTGGAGACCGCCCACGTCGCTCGCCCACATGCCCCAGCTCTTTTTGAGCCCCGCCCGCACCCGCTCTCTCTCCCCTGCCTCATTTTGCACACTCTCGCCCTCTCTTGAGCGTTGCCGTTGTCGCCCATGCTCGCCGGAGATCCTGAAAGTTCCCTTTGACCCGGGAACAGGATCTGGATGTCGCCTAGAGGGGGGGGTGAATAGGCGAATAAAACTTATCACTTTAAAACTTAAATTCTTACTCTACTCGAAGACTTAGTACGCAGAGGAGTGAGAAAACCCTTCGAGTAGGTTGCAGCGGAATAGAAGATCCTGTCTCAAAATGTCCTGCACTTCAAATAAAGCTTATACCACAGATAAGTATTGAAGTGCAGATATAAAGGCGAGTAAGACAGAGAGTCAGGATACAATACAGAACAGAGCACACAGACGCAAGGATTTATCCCGAGGTTCGGCCAAGCCTGGAATGCTTGCCTAGTCCTCGTTGGAGTTAGCCACACCTGGGCTTGGAGTCTATTTCAACTCCTTCCTCCGTTTGCTCAGATCTGTCAGTATGATAGATAGAGCCTTTCACTATGTTGAGTTGGGTTACAACAAAATCGCGGCTGCTTACAAACTTCTTGGCAGCACCCCGGCAGAGTAACGATACGCTCAAGACCTTGCTCTAGCTCTTAGCAGCACTTCTCCACTCTCTAAAGGCTTATAGCTTTGCCTTCTACACAAACTAGAGAGATACACACAAGAGGGAGAGTGAGAATTGATTCCAGTGATGTCTACACTTGTTTGCTGCCCTTGTTTATTGCTTGAGGTGCCTAGGGGTCCCTTTTATAGGCACAAGGGGCCTAGGAGCTGTTGGGAGCAATCCAGGAAGGCAATTCTTGCCTTCTATCGGGTGGCGCACCGGACAGTCCGGTGCACCACCGGACACTGTCCGGTGCCCGATTTCCTTCCAAAATTGGCACAGGCGACCGTTGCTGCCTTGGAGCCATTGGCGCACCGGACACTGTCCGGTGCACACCAGACAGTCCGGTGCCCCATCTGACCGTTGGCTCGGCCACGCGTCACGCGCGGATTGCGCGGCCGACCGTTGGCCCAGCCGACCGTTGGCTCACCGGACAGTCCGGTGCACCACCGGACAGTCTGGTGAATTATAGCCGTTCGTCGCCAGACTTCTCCCGAGAGTGGCATGTTCACCGGAGTTCAACCTGGCACACCGGACGCTGTCCGGTGCACCACCGGACAGTCCGGTGTGCCAGACTGAGCTGAGTCTTGGCTGTACACAGCCAAGCCTTTTGCACCTCTTTCCTTTTCTTCTTCCTTCTGTTTCTAACACTTAGACAAGTATATTAGTACACAAAACCAATGTACTAAGTCTAGAAACATACCTTTTCTTAATTATTACATCTATAGCATTTGACATGCTTGAGCTTTGATGTTGGACTCATAAATCATCAAGTCAGCTTGACTTGATCTAGATTGACATTACTTAGCTCCAATATCCTGCAAAGGTCACATAGAACATCTCCAAACATAGGAACATCCCAAACTAAAGGTCAAAGTGCACTTAGCTCTTTCGGGCTGCATCCAGTTTCGTTTTTGACATTTGTTCTCGTTCTAGTGACCTTGATCTCCTTCTTAGAGCTTGGTCTTGAGCCTTATGACTTACACCACATAACTAAAGATGTTTCCTCATTGGTTGTAAGTCACGTCCTTATGTAGTGATACTTGATGTGCCGTAGCTATTCTCAACTCAATCACCCTTGACTTTGCAAGCCTTCTTCTTCACCCTTGGCTTTGGGTTCCTCAGCCTCCTTGACCTTCTCCCGTGCACTTGGTACCTCGAAGCTCTTCTTGCCTCCGTCCTTGGCTTGATTAGTTGTCTCCGAGCTACGCACCCGAGTATCACTTTTGCAATGTCCATCTTACTTGTGATGCCCATTATCTATCATCATCTAGTCCTTGGACCATCACACTTGTTTACTTGTGTTGAACCCTGTTAGCTTTACATTAAGCACCTGTTCAACACTTAGTACACTTGTTAGTCCTTTAATTGAGTTGTCATCCAAACACCAAAACCCACAAGAGAGCTTTCAATCTCCCCCTTTTTGGTGATTGATGGCAACACAATTAAAGCTTACATAAGAGTGAAATTTAAAGCACAAATTGAGTTCTAAGATTGTATAATGCTCCCCCTAAATATGTGCTTGCATTAAAAACTTAGCTTTGGCCTTAAATGCCAATTTGCACATACTTAGGCAATTCGAAACATTTCTACACCTTAGCACCTTTTGGGATGAATTGTGTCAAGAATCAAACCATGATGCTATAACACACAAATGCACATAATCAGAGTTAAACACCATTCAATTTAGTGGATATATCACAGAAATATCAACCTACCACTATTCACCATTAAGATACCAATTTAAACTAAGATACCAATTTAAAGACAATCTTAAAGCAACATTAACCATATGACTATCTATTTCAGAATGAACACAATAGATGCCAATTAATTCATAACAGCGGAAGCACTAGTCCATATGTTGCAACACATATAATACTGCAAGAAGAAGCATATGAATAACACACTAGCAAAGCTCAACCTAACACATCACCCCTTAGGATAAGCTTTCCTCTCAGGTTGAGATAAGCTTTAATGCACAGATTCTCCCCCTTTGACATCAAACACCAAAACCATATTCAAGTAAGGACATAGAATGATGTCAAGGGACAGCAGGGTAGTGAGTAGGCAAACACATACTAACAATACCCCCTTACTCATTCAACAAATGCACCACAAGCATTTGGAGGAAAGTTAAGGTACATATACGCAAAAGATCAATACTTCCTTTGTACCTTTGCCCGGATGTGGTGTACTTCCTCTCTTGAAAGTATTAGTCTCTTGGGAGCTTCTCCACACTTGTGCCTGATCCTTTATCCTAACCTTTTCTTGTTGCTAAGACACCAAGCTTAGAGCAAGTTATAGTGTTGTGGCACAAGATGAAGCTTCTATTCTAGTGATTACCAAAAGATGTGAATTGAAGCAAACTATCACGGCTACCAATTGAAAGATACCAATTGCAAGATCATTTATTATCATAGCTCCATGATGTTTTAAGGATAAGCATCTAGTATCACCAAATTTTATAGAGCATGAGCAATCTAAAAATATGTAATTACTCACGACTAGATACCAATTCCTTGACTTACAGAGGTACCCCAGTCCTGATTGCTCCATTTCTTGCTCACTTTCTCTTCTCCACATTGAGACTACACAAGATTGCTCAAGATACAATTAGTCTCAAAAAACGCAAGTTATGTGTGCTCCCCCTACACTTGTGCATCAAGTATTTGAATAACTTTGCACTTTGCACATTCTAGCTTTCTCAGAACTAGAGGGGATCACAACATATCTTGGCCAAGGCATACTCTAACAATTTCAACACAAAGAGATACCGATTTGAATATCAAATGAAAAGTTGACTTAATACAACAATGCATGCCTCAAGAAGTATAACATTTTACAAGCAACCTAGACATGCTTCATGCTTGACAATCATTGCACCACATATACTAATTGAAAAACAACACGATCATGCATATAGAGCACAATGTCTAAGCACATCATAACTAATAAGGTTCTTTAGGTATACCAAAAGAAACAACATTTTAAAGTAAGGAGCACCTAAGCTAAGATACTACCAATTCAGGGGCAAGAACATAGTTGTGATCACAATCAATGGAACTTCAAGATATTCAATGAAATTGCATAGTTCCATTCTCCATACCTTTGCCTTTTCCTGAATTGCCATGAGAGCACCAGTTGTCACTAATTGAGGACTCCTTTTGTTCATGCACCTAATAGCTCAAAAGAGTGCATTAGAGGCACAACATGGAGTTGGTATTCACACAATACCAGACTAGAGTAATCGTGTGAACATTAACTAAACAAAATATCATATTTGCACATAGGTTAATCATTAAACCCATATAGCATAACTCACAAAGGAATACATGTTTATTCACGAACACGAAAAGAGTTAATCATGGTGGGTATATCTAATGAAAAACTACCCATTAAATGATTCAAGAGACAAAACCTCTAAAGCATACAATCATGATTAAGCACGCATGGTTACGATTTTGGAAATCACTAATCATTGATTGAAAGGTACTCAACATAGGCAATCAAGAGGCATAACTACTCCAAGGACAGGTAGCACAACAATCAGTTTTTAAGAGCAATACTGATTATCAACAAAGTACTTAAGATACAAGGGTACCATCCTATGGAGAGCAAGTTGAAGAGTCTCATCAAGGTCCTTTGTTTGATTCACCAATAATGATTAAGGACCTATTCACCTTATTTTACTTGAGATGAACATGGGATTAGTGTCTCACAATAATTCAACCTTGGGTCAATAAACACCAAAACAATTAACAGCTTATGCATAGAGTTTTAGATAACCGTCTTAAGCTCTCCCATGGTCTCCAGTCCATCTCAAGGCACCTGCATGGTCTAGTTAGCACAATTTGGTACCCACCTTGGGACGGGTCCATGACGTTCAACCAAAAGTGCCTTTGGTACCCAAATAGTCTTTGTGCTAGTTCTAGGTGATCTCGTTATAGATCAAGCACAAGTGTATGATTTGGGTCTCCTAAGCGAATAAGATTGAGACAAATTTACTTGCTTAGGAACCTCACCTTTATTACATACCTTGGATAGATGACCCTGCTCACCACACTTGTAGCAGAAGCGTCGCTCAACCTGACATGACGCTTGTTGTTTGTCATTTTCCTTGGTGAGAGTCATCTTGGAGACTGCACATGCTTGATTCGTCAATAGAGGACAAGAAGTGATCGTGTGGTTCTTGTCATTGCATCCGAAGCATCTCCTTATCCCTTCACCCTTGTTGGTGTATGGACACGATGCAATGAGGTGTCCTGACTTGTTGCACTTAAAGCACCTCCTTTTCCCTTTTCTCTTTTTGTTCTTGGATGACATAGAGAAAAGGTCAGTGCAAACAACATGATTAATTGAATCTTTACCTTTTTCCATGTTCATGTTGATTTCTTCATCTTTAGGAACATTCTTCTTATTGAGCTTAACACTTGCTGCAGTTTTTCCTTTCTCAATCTTCTTCACCACGCGCACGTGGATATCTTGAGAGAGTTGAGCAATGCGTCTTCTCCTTAGTTGTCTTTGCTTCTTGTTCCCACACAATTTCTTTTGTGACCCTGCAACTTTTTGCTCATTTAAACACTCGCTTCCTTTTGAGTAACAGGGGTTAGCACATGGTGATAGATTATCCAAATGTGCACATTTACAAGAATGAGGTTCACTTGAGTTAAAACTAGTAATTACTATTTCATGAGAAATATCAAGCATGATATGGTCATCAATTAATTTGTTATGAGAAAATGATAACATATCATATTCTTCACCTAGAGCAAGTTTTTCTAAGTTTATCATTTCGACTTGACTCCTAAGCATGGCATTTTCCAATTTAAGTTGAGCAACACAAGATAAAGCATCATCATTATTTCTTTGCTCAAATAAAATTGAATCATACCGTTGGACCAAATCATCATGAGAGCACTTTAGCTCCTCATGTTCTTTGGTCATCTTCTCCAGGCTGTTGTTTGTTTTGATGAGTGTCTCTTTTAGCCTGAGAAGTGTCTCGCCTTGTTCCTTGTTCCTTCTCAACAGTTTAACCAAGAGCGCTTTGTCCTCTTTGTTGAGATGGATGTAGAAACGATGAATCTCCTCTTCTTCCACATCGTCAGTCTTATTTTCCCTGTCATCGATGTTAGTGGAAGAAATACAGGAAAATGCACCTTGTGGTGATGAAGATTCATCCTCGCTATCATCCTCATATTCCTCCTCATCATGGCTTTCGTCTCCACCGTCATTGTTAGCAATAAAACATTTATTACTAGTGGAGAACAAACCTGTTGACGAGGTGGATTCATCGTTTGGTTCCCATCGTTCTTGTTCTTCTCCCTTTGAAAGGTTAGCATCACAAGCAATATAGGGAGTAGGCACAGTACAATTTGCCACAAAATATTTTACTTTAATTCTATTCCATAAATCATGAGCATCAACAAATAAATCATTATCACTACTCATGATGGCAAAATAGGCATCTCTAGAAAGAGAATCAACTAAGATGTTGCAAGCATGGTGATTTAGAGATAGACATCTTAGTTCATCATTAGAAGGATTTTTACTAACGTTAGAGGGAAAAATACTTCTACTAAAGACCTGTCTCAAATTAGGATCAACACTCATGAAAGCATTATAAATAGAGATAGACCAAGACTTGTAATTAGAGCCATCGCCTAAAAGAAGTTCTACAGTTACCTCTTGTGACGACATCGTCATCTCCGGACGGCTAAGCCCACACTGGAGAGGCCTAGCTCCAATACCAATTGAAATTCCCTTTGACCCGGGAACAGGATCTGGATGTCGCCTAGAGGGGGGTGAATAGGCGAATAAAACTTATCACTTTAAACTTAAATTCTTACTCTACTCGAAGACTTAGTACGCAGTGGAGTGAGAAAACCCTTCGAGTAGGTTGCAGCGGAATAGAAGATCCTGTCTCAAAATATCCTGCACTTCAAATAATGCTTATACCACACATAAGTATTGAAGTGCAGATATAAAGGCGAGTAAGATAGAGAGTCATGATACAATACAGAACAGAGCACACAGACGCAAGGATTTATCCCGAGGTTCGGCCAAGCCTGGAATGCTTGCCTAGTCCTCGTTGGAGTTAGCCACACCTAGGCTTGGAGTCTATTTCAACTCCTTCCTCCGTTTGCTCAGATCTGTCAGTATGACAGATAGAGCCTTTCACTATGTTGAGTTGGGTTACCACAAAACCGCGGCTGCTTACAAACTTCTTGGCAGCACCCCGGCAGAGTAACGATACGCTCAAGACCTTGCCCTAGCTCTTAGCAGCACTTCTCCACTCTCTAAGGGCTTATAGCTTTGCCTTCTACACAAACTAGAGAGATACACACAAGAGGGAGAGTGAGAATTGATTCGAATGATGTCTACACTTGTTTGCTGCCCTTGTTTATTGCTTGAGGCGCCTAGGGGTCCCTTTTATAGGCACAAGGGGCCTAGGAGCCGTTGGGAGCAATCCAGGAAGGCAATCCTCGCCTTCTGTCGGGTGGCGCACCGGACACTGTCCGGTGCCCGATTTCCTTCCAATATTGGCACAGGCGACCATTGCTGCCTTGGAGCCGTTGGCGCACCGGACAGTGTCCGGTGCACACCAGACAGTCCGGTGCCCCATCTGACCGTTGGCTCGGCCACGCGTCACGCGCGGATTGCGCGGCCGACCGTTGGCCCAGCCGACCGTTGGCTCACCGGACAGTCCGGTGCACCACCGGATAGTCCGGTGAATTATAGTCGTTCGTCGCCAGACTTCTCCCGAGAGTGGCATGTTCACCGGAGTTCAACCTGCACCACCGGACACTGTCCGGTGCACCACCGGACAGTCCGGTGTGCCAGACTGAGCTGAGTCTTGGCTGTACACAGCCAAGCCTTTTGCACCTCTTTCCTTTTCTTCTTCCTTCTGTTTCTAAAACTTAGACAAGTATATTAGTACACAAAACCAATGTACTAAGTCTAGAAACATACCTTTTCTTAATTATTACATCTATAGCATTTGACATGCTTGAGCTTTGATGTTGGACTCATAAATCATCAAGTCAGCTTGACTTGATCTAGATTGACATTACTTAGCTCCAACATCCTGCAAAGGTCACATAGAACATCTCCAAACATAGGAACATCCCAAACTAAAGGTCAGAGTGCACTTAGCTCTTTTGGGCTGCTTCCAGTTCTGTTTTTGACATTTGTTCTCGTTCTAGTGACCTTGATCTCCTTCTTAGAGCTTGGTCTTGAGCCTTATGACTTACACCACATAACTAAAGATGTTTCCTCATTGGTTGTAAGTCACGTCCTTATGTAGTGATCCTTGATGTGCCGTAGCTGTTCTCAACTCGATCACCCTTGACTTTGCAAGCCTTCTTCTTCACCCTTGGCTTTGGGTTCCTCAGCCTCCTTGACCTTCTCCCGTGCACTTGGTACCTCGAAGCTCTTCTTGCCTCCGTCCTTGGCTTGATTAGTTGTCTCCAAGCTACGCACCCGAGTATCACTTTTGCAATGTCCATCTTACTTGTGATGCCCATTATCTATCATCATCTAGTCCTTGGACCATCACACTTGTTTACTTGTGTTGAACCCTGTTAGCTTTACATTAAGCACCTGTTCAACACTTAGTACACTTGTTAGTCCTTTAATTGAGTTGTCATCCAAACACCAAAACCCACAAGAGAGCTTTCAGATCCGCGGCCACGTTGCCGGCCGTCCAGCCCGCCATAAGTCGCGCCAAGCCATCCTGAGCTCCATCCCGAGCTGAGGAACTCATTCTCGTGCTTGGTTTACATTATTTCTGCCTGGTCTTAACCAATTTGGCCTAGCCGAAGTTCGGCTGTGCCGGTCCGCCACGCCTGCGCGGTGACTAGCCGATTTAGCCTCGCTCTGTGCCCTTGCGTTGGTCCATATTGTTACCCTTATCCTGCTGAAGCCAGTCCAGGCCTTAGCACGCTCGAAACCCCCTCCTCGCGGCCAGGATTCCTCGCCGGAGTTGCCCGACCCGCCCGGAGCACCTCCCCTTCGCTGTTCTCCCGTCTCCGGTACCGTTCTCGTGGCCGGAGCCCTGCCAATCAGTTCATTGTACCTTCTTCACCCGTTCCAGCCCTCACCGGTGACCCTAGACCCTTGAAAACCGCGTCTGCCCCGTCTCCGGTGACTGGACCGCCATGGAGGGAGCAATGCCAGTCACCTAGCTGTAAAACCCCGTGCACCCCATTGCAACTATCTGTCCCCGACCCAACGGTTCGGATCTGCGGATACCGGCTGTGTCTGCGTGGTATGCCCCTGGGCCCCGCATGTTGGTGCCTGCGCCCACTAGCGCTGGGCCCGGCTGGTCAACCAGTTCCCCCTCCCTAGTCACTGACCTCCCTGTCCCGATTCACCCGCGCGCATGTGCTCGCGCTCAGATCTAATCCTGGCCGTTGATTCACGATCGCACGGTCGAGATCAGCCAATACCGTTCGCATGGAAAACTTGTTAAAACCCCCTGGCTTTCAGGATGTCAACCAGCCGTCCATAGTTTTCGCGTGCAGGCCCATGAGTATTTACAGAAAAGCCCCGCCCAGTTGGTTTATCGCAGAATTGGACCTAGTTTTGTATTCTGAATTCCAAAACTTGTTTATTTCATATCTTTTGCATATAAACTCCAAATTGAGTGATTCAAATTGCAAAATGTTCATAAGATTATTCTCTACTTGTTTAAATTATAACCGCTTATTGTCTGTGTGTGTTAATTTTATGCCTAGACTATAGGTTAGTGTAAGTGATTGTTTATTTATTGAAAGAAAACCGTAATGGTAATTAGATAATCAACCTTGTGAAAGTAACATCGTGTAAAGTATGAACATATCCCAGTTATAATTTTTGTGTCTCATTAAGATAAATGAAGTTAAGTTTTGTAGTCTATTGAGATAAGTAATACTTAGAGAACCACAAACCTCTAGGTGTAGTTGCCTACCCTAGAACCTAGATTTTCCCTTCTTGTGTTTTTACTGTTGTTTCAGGCTTGTGCTCACTTGATTGTACATGTTTGGTGTATTGTTTCTTTATCATTATCCAAATGTGTTGAATGCATGATCACTTTGCGTAGACAACGAGTAGCTCGTGGTTCCTAAGTGTGTTGCTTAAGACCTTCCTGAGCAGCAACCTAGTGAAGTCAAGTGTCCTCTGACCTATTATGTCCTATTTACTTTGTAATTCTTCATCCCGCATTACTTAATTGAAACCTAAGGATTGACTAGTTTGTATTCATCTTGTCGTTGTTTACCTTTTGCGTTATTATGGTTAGCTTTATGCTATTGCTCCACTCTAATCAATGTACATGATGTGAATATTTATGATATGATGCTGTTATTATGATTAATGTGATGTTCTTATGGAACTTTAGGGGACTCAGACTGTTTTCCTGAGTACCTCTCCATAAGGACCTGTTCGTTGAATGACCACCCGGGATAACAGTACAACCATGAGGGTGGAATGGGACACCCTTAGCTGATTAATTAGATGAACCTAGGGATGTAGTTGGATTTGTCGGAGGGTCGTTAATGTGGGCCAGGGCATAGTGCTCGCACTGCTAAGGGTGGGTGCTGAGGTTCATTCGATTTGGTTTTGTTTTGTTAGTCACGCACCTTAGGGAGGAGTACTGTGTTTGTACGACTAGCGAAACCTAATGAGCAGCTACGCACTAGGGGAGTCTTTGTAAACGCTACGTAGTGAATCCCTTGCCATTCACCTTGGTAGTGAAGATCGAGTCTTGCAAACCTAGGTTGGAAAGGGATCACGACTCCTGGGTAAAGTGTGCAACCTCTGCAGAGTGTTAGAAACTGGTATATCAGCCGTGCTCATGGTTAAGAGCAGCCTTGGGATACTCTTTGATTAGAAAAACTTTGGATACTTTTATGGTAATGGTAACTGGTGATAATCATATCTGTGGTTTCTGGTATTTCCTCTTGGAGGGAGTACTTTTGGGTAATAACTAGGTTTATTACTAAAACTTGGTTTACTACTAGTAATAAATATCTGACCAACTAAAAGCAACTGCTTTAAACTTAACCCCATACAGCTAGTCCACTTTAGCCAAACGGGACATTTGCTGAGTACGTTGATGTGTACTAACCTTGCTTTACCCCCCCCCCCCCAACCGAGGTTGTCGCCGTTGCAATCAATGCTCAGGAGGAGATGCAGGCAACATGGAGGACTTCGAAGAGTTTCAGGACTATGATGAATTCTAGTTGTGTTAGTGGCAAACCCCCAGTCAGCTGCGTATGAAGGCCTTATCTCTACGTTTTGTATTCCGCACTTTGATTACTTTATGACTATGTTATGTTAATGACTCTGTGGATGTCTTGGACATCTTGATGTAATAAAGTATCATTTCCGCTATTTATTTTGAGCAATGTGTGACGATGTCCAACTATATAATCGATGTGTACGTGAGTTTTTGATCCTGGCACGTACATGGTTCACATTCGGTTTGCCTTCCAAAACCGAGTGTGACATAAGTGGTATCAAAGCCTTGCTGACTGTAGGACCACTAACCTAGACTAGAACGGTCGCCCTAAGGACTATAGACCCTTATTCTCACCTTGACCTTTGGTGTCACTTCAAAAGTTGGTTAGAGCATTATTCAATCACTGAGCGAGACACTGCCGAGGCAGCCATGTAGGATGCTACACGGCGTGCGCTTTCGTAGTACTGTTCGTTGTTCAGCAGGATAGCTGACGGCCTCGACCTGAAGTACTACCCCCGCCGTTCGACCGGTAGTACCGGAGGTGTGATTGTCTCACCAGTTGTGAGAGCGATCCCATATTGAGCAGCATGGTCAACCTGGTCACTGTGCTTAACACCAAGCTAGACCACGTCCTTGACGAGTTGGGCAAGGCTCGGGCAGAGATTGCAGAACTGCGTGTTGAGCGAGTGGAGCGCCGCCATTAGGAGGATGGTTCCCCCGCTCCTATCAGGATTTAGCACCTTTACCGCTCGCCGCCCCGTGGTCATCATGCTTATGGCACCCTTGATGTAGGACCAAGATAGACTTGGAGCCATAGATCGATAGAGTCGGAGTCTGTAATAATGTTTAAGTCAGTGTCTTATTCTTAATCAGTCTTACTTAGTGTTAGTTTGCTTGTCACATGTTTCGATGCTTGTCATGATTAACCTGTGATGGATTTGGCTTTTTGTAATGATTGTCACCAAGGTGTGGGCATCCCCTGCAACTTGGTGTAGTTATTAAAAAGTTAGTCATTTAGTTGGGCAACCTTTTATTTCCACTTCCCTCTTTATCTGAGAAGCTGTGTTTGGATGTGTTGAGAGTCAGTGAAAATGCTCATGTGTTCAGTGTTATGAAGACTTTTATATATCTTTTCTTATGCTGAAAGACTGCAGGGTCAGGTCTGATGTGTGTATGATTTCTATAAATGTCTGATAACCGGCGCATAGGTGGAAGGTGTGCCCAGCAGGAGCAGCAGGAACCCCAGCAGCAGTTTCCACCACCACCCCCAATGACTATCGAGCAGATGTTTCTAATGCAAACCTAGGTAGTCCAAGTGATTGGCCAGACACTAGTAGCTCTACAATAGGTGCAGCACTAGCAACCCCCACCTCAACCTTAGATGCAAGTGCAGATGCCGTAGATGCCCAGAGACAAGTGTGCGGAGTTCATGAGGGGTCATCCCCCTGTGTTTGCCCATTCTGCAGACCCCATGGACACCGAAGATTGGCTGCGCATAGTGGAGCGAGAGCTGCATACCACTAAGTGCAATGACCATGAGAAGGTTCTATATGGTCCCCGTCTGCTAAGGGGAGCAGCATAGTCCTAGTGGGAGTCCTACCTCTCCACCCACGCCGATGTGAAGCTATCACCTAGGAGGAGTTGACAGACAACTTTCATCGGTACCATGTACCTGAAAGTTTGATGATAGTACGGAATGAAGAATTCCTAGCATTGAAGCAAGGTCCCTTGTCTGTCAGTGAGTACAGGGACAAGTTTCTGCAACTATCTTGTTATGCACCTGAGGATGTCAATATTGATGCCAAGGGGCAGTATAGGTTCATGAGAGGTTTGGTTGATCCCCTTCACTACCAGCTGATGAACCATACCTTCCCTACCTTTCTAGCATCTGATCGATATAGCCATCATGACCGAGAGGAAGCGATGGGAGATGGAAGACAGGAAACGCAAGTTCCATGGATCTCAGGCCAGGAGCAGCACCCGCCCCCGTTTTCAGGCAACCCACCCCAACAGTTCAAGCAAAGTCACCCTCAAGGACACCAGCATCAGCGTCAGCGTTAGCACCAGCAGCAGTATCAGAGGCATTTCTCTCAGCAGTAGCAGCAACAGTACCGCTAGAGCAACCAACAGGGAGGAAACCAGTACCATGATAGAACAACGAGGCACCTCGCCTTTCTGCACCAGCCACCAATCAGAACAACCAAGATGCCCCAGCGCAAGGAGGAGGCGGTGGATGTTTCCACTATGGGGAACAAGGTCACTGGGCGACTCATTACCCAAAGAAAGCAGCTCAGCAACAGTTAGCTCCCAATGCCCCTGCAAGACAGAATGCACCTCAGCAAGGAGCCAACAATCATGGGCAGCCTCATGCTCAGTACGGAAAGGTGAACCACCTGGAGGCCGACACAGTTTAGGAGACCCCAGGAGTGGCACTAGGTATGTTCTCAGTCGAATCTCATTCTACAAATGTGTTATTTGATACTAGAGCAATGCATTCTTTTATGACTGCATCAAGGGTAAAAACATACAACATACTAGTAGCACCCATGTATCCACCTATGAGGGTCAGTTCAATTGGTGGGAGGACCCAAACAGATAGATTTTCCCGAGTGCAAGAGTTCAAATAAGGGGGATAGAGTTCCCCGTGGATCTGATAGTAATGGGTACCCGGGATGTAGCCATAGATGTCATCCTAGGGATGAATTGGCTGACCAAACATCAAGAAAAGCCTTAGCTGTGATAAGAGGACTGTCAAGATAGTGTCCTTGTCACGAGAGGAAGTGTTGGTGGAATTGATCTTGTCCGAACCAAGAAAGGAAGCTATCACCAGATCATTGTCCATAGTGAGGAAGTCAATCAACTCGAAGCCATCAAAGTAGTATCAGAATTCCTAGATGTGTTTCCCGAGGATTTACCAGGCATGCCACCTGAGAGAAAGGTTGAATTTGCCATAGAGCTTATCCCTGGAACCGCCCCCATTTCTAAGAGAGCATATAGAGTGTCTGGACCAGAATTGGTGGAACTCAAGAAGCAAATAGATGAGTTGTTGGAGAAGGGTTACATCAGACCCAGCACCTCGCCTTGGGCCGCCACAGTTTTGTCTGTGGAGAAGAAAGATGGGATGAAGAGGATGTGCATAGATTACCGAGCTCTGAATGAGGTCACTATCAAGAACAAGTACCCCTTGCCTAGAATTGAAGATATGTTCGATCAGTTGAGAGGAGCCAGTGTGTTCTCGAAGATAGACCTGAGGTCAGGTTACCATCAGCTAAGGATCCGACCTTCGGACATACCAAAGACAACATTCATTACCAAGTATGGACTATATGAGTACACAGTCATGTCCTTTGGTCTAACGAATGTGCCAGCTTTCTTCATGTACTTGATGAATAGTGTGTTCGTGGACTATCTTGACAAATTTGTAGTGGTGTTTATTGATGATATCCTCATATATTCCCAAAATGAGGAAGAACATGAAGAGAATTTGAGGAAGGTGTTGCAAAGGCTACAGGATTGTCAGTTGTATGCCAAGTTTAGTAAATGTGAGTTATGGATCAGTGAAGTCCTGTTCTTGGGTCTTATCATAAACTGAGAAAGATTAGCGGTGGATCCTAAAAAGGTAGCAGCTATTCTAAACTGGAAGGCACCAAGAGATGTTCGGGGAATCAAAAGTTTCATTGGAATGGCCTGATACTATCGGCATTTTATTGAACGTTTCTCCAAGATTGCTAGACCAATGACAGCCCTACTATCAAAGAAAGTCAAATTCAAGTGGACCTAGAGTTCCAAGAGTCCTTTGAGACATTGAAAAAGAAGTTGACTGCAGCACCAGTATTAATTCTGCTAGATGTTAACAAGCCATTCTCAGTGTATTGTGATGCTTCGTACATTGGTCTAGGATGTGTGTTAATGCAAGAGGGAAGAGTAGTGGTGTACTCGTCTCGACAGTTGAAGATTCATGAGAAGAATTACCCCACTCATGACCTAGAATTGGCAGCAGTGGTTCATGCACTGAAGACCTAGAGGCATTATCTATATGGGCAGAAGTGTGATGTTTACAAAGACCACAAGAGTCTTAAATATATCTTCACCTAGTCAGAGCTAAATATGATGCAGCGAAGATGGCTGGAGTTGATCAAAGACTATGAGCAGGAGATACATTATCACCCAGGCAAAGCTAATGTAGTTGCAGATGCTTTGAGCAGAAAAAGTCAAGTCAACATGATGGCCACTCATCTGATGCCATATGAGTTAGCAAAGGAATTCGATAGGCTGAGCCTTGGATTTCTGAACAACACTCAAGGAGTGACAGTTGAGCTGGAACCCACTCTAGAACAAGATATCAAGAATGGTCAGAAGGATGATGAGAAGATAAATGAAATTTGGTAGCTGATCTTAGATGGGAAAGGCAAGGACTTCTAGGAAGACGCGGAAGGTGTGGTATGGTTTAAAGATAGGTTGTGTGTTCCTGACATCAAATTGATTCGAGAGTTGATCCTCAAGGAAGCTCATGAGACAACTTATTCCATACACCCTGGCAGCGAGAAAATGTACCAAGACCTGAAGAAAAGATTCTGGTGGTACGAAATGAAAAGGGAGATCGTATAGTATGTTGCCATATGTGACAGTTGTCAGAGAATCAAGACAGAGCATGAGAGGCCCACAGGTTTGCTGCAACCGTTGCAGATTCCTCAGTGGAAGTGGTATGAGATTGGGATGGACTTTATAGTCGGTTTGCCTCACACTTGAGCTAGTTATGACTCAATCTAGGTAGTAGTGGACCGCTTAATGAAGGAGTCTCATTTCATACTAGTCAAGGCCACCTATAATAGTGCAGTGTTGGTAGAGCTATACATGTCCCGGATTGTATGCTTGCATGGTGTTCCTAATAAGATAGTATCAGATCAGGGAACCCATTCACTTCTCACTTTTGGCAGCAGTTGCATGAAGCTTTGGGCACACATTTGAAGTTCAGTTTAGCTTATCACCCGCAGACAGACAGTTAGACCGAGAGAACCAACTAGATCGTAGAAGACATGTTGAGGGCCTGTGCTTTGCAAGACAAGTTAGGTTGGGACAAAGGCTAGCTTATGTAGAATTCTCCTACAACAATAGTTATCTGGCTAGTTTGAAAATGTCACCGTTCCAAGCACTCTATGTTAGAAATTGTCGAACTCCGTTGCACTGGGACCAGCCTGGCGAAAGGCAGGTGTTTGGTCCAGACATTTTACTTGAAGCCAAGTAGAACATTAGAATGGTTCGAGAGAATCTAAAGACAGCGCAGTCCAGGCAGCGAAGCTATGCTAACACCAGAAGAAGAGAGCTAAGTTTCGAAGTGGGAGATTATGTTTATCTGAAGGTGTCACCGATCAGAGGAATCAAAAGGTTCGCAGTCAAGGGCAAGCTAGCACCTCGATATATCAGACCATACCAGATTCAGGCAAGACGTGGAGAAGTGGCATATAAACTCAGCCTACTAGAAAGTCTGTGAGCCATGCATGATGTGTTCCATGTGTCTCAACTGAAGAAGTTCTTGCAAGTGCCAGAAGAGCAATTGCCAATAGAGGATCTCGAAGTTCAAGAAGACTTAACCTACATCGAGAAGCCAACTTAGATTCTGGAGACAGCAGACCGAGTCACTCAAAGAAGCACCATCAGAATGTGTAAAGTCAAGTGGGACCATCATTCAGAGGAAGAAGCAACTTGGGAAAGAGAAGATGACCTGAAAGCCAAGTATCCCAAACTCTTTGCTAGGCAAGCCTGAATCTTGAGGGCGAGATTCTTTTAAGGGGGGTAGGTTTCTAACACCCTAAATTTGGGGGTATAAAATTTCTTCTCTAATGCCTACCAAATTTAGGTGTTACCTCTTGTTTCTCTTTCTAGACTTCTCTCTCTTTTTATTAGAACTATGTCTAGTTTATAGGGGATTAACTATTTACTTACTATATCAAAACCTATGTAAGTCATGAAATGTTGCATCATGTTGAGCCTAAATTATTCTTTTGGTTGATGCACATGTTTGAATTAGTTTGAATTTGAATTGGGTTTGAATTTGATTTGAAATCCATAGAGAAAATAAAAGGAAAAGCATTTGGAAAATCCCAGAAAAAGGAAAAGCGAATTCAGCCCGTTAAGCCCAGTCCAACCTAGCCAGGCTGCGAGCGCATGCTCGCTTCGCTTGACAGGTGGGTCCCACCTGTCAGTGATGGCCTGCGTCCGCGCCCTCTCGCTCCCCCTCTCCCTCTTCCCGATGGGTCCGATCTGTCGGTGCCGCTTCCCTTGCGCGCGTGCGCCCACTCTCTCTCTACGCTGTGGGCCCACCTCGTCAGCGTCGTGGACCGTTCGCCCGCACGCTCGCTCTCTCTCGCTACGCAGTGGGCCAGCCCTGTCAGCTCCATCTTCCCCGCAACCACCGCTGACCCACGTCCGCGCACTCACCTTAGAGACTGCCCATGTCGCTCGCCCACGCGCCCCAGCTCTTTTTGAGCCCCACCCTCACCCGCTCTCTCTTCGCTGCCTCATTTCGCACACTCTCGCCCTCTCTCACGCGCTGCCGTTGCCACCCATGCTCGCTGGAGATCCGCGGCCACGTTACTGGCCGTCCAGCCCGCCATAAGCCACAACAAGCCGTCTTGAGGTGAGGAACTCGTTCCCGTGCTTGGTTTACCTTATTTTCGCATGGTCTTAGCCAATTTGGCCTCGCCGGAGTCTGGCCATGCCGATCCACCACGCCCGCACGGTGATTAGCCGATTTAGCCTCGCTCTGTGCCCCTGCGTTGGTCCGTAGTGTTCCCCATACCTTGTCTGTAACACCCCACTGGTCACACACAATGGATATTACCAAAACTCCTCCCACCAAACTTACTCAACACAAGAGATGTAATAAAAAGAGAAAATATTGCAAAATCCGGCAGCACCTCCTTTGAAACTAGCATAACAAGGAGGGGAAACATGTAGTTCATACAGGATATAAAGAAAGATAATTCACGTAGTAGAATCTAAATGCAAAAGTGGTAAAACACATTCATGACCCAACAGAAGCAAAATAAATGAGATAAGGAACTCAGCCCACCCCAAAACAAACGCTCAACCAAGAACAAAGTAATTCACTAGACTTGACCCTCTCTGATTAACAACATTATTAAGTGGTGGTTCCTTTATTAAAGGTGTAGTGGCCGTGCTGCTACATCCCTCTTTTCCCAAAGCAGAAATTAGGTGCCTGCATCAAACAATGCAAGATGTGAGATGACACATCTCAACAAGTAAACATAACAACAACAAATTGGACATTGTAAATCAACTGTGCTTAAACAACCACGTGGTTCAAAACTTCCTTTTTGAACATTCAATTGCAGCAAGTAAACAAGTAACTAAATACTTAATGCCAAGAAGAATCACCATGCACAAGTCCAGATTATCCACATCCACATAATAGATTCCACACCTCTCCCATGAATGCACATGGCTACAGATGTAATAATGACTTCTGCCTCCATATCTCTAAGGATATGAAGCTGCATCATACCCCTTCTCGGGCAACATATGATGCTCAATGTACCAGTACGGTCGGACCATAAGATCGCGACGAAACTTCAATGCAATGGATGATGAGTGCATTATGCATGACAACATCATGAGTTCTTCCCAAATAAAATGTGCTAGACATATACTTCCACCCATTCCACATAATAACCACTTGAGTAACATGATCAAACCTCAAACTCAACATATGAAATCCATGAAACATGAACATTTTCAAATGATGGTACTCAATAAGAAAAAATATGAATATGAACACAATAGCACAACATAATCAAGTATAAGACTCCTCATTTGACAGACGGAATAACCATCACAGTTTTACTTGCCTTCACCAAAAGTTTGGGCAAATCCCTAAGAACGATCCAGAAGTCCACCACCTGTTTTTGACACCCAACTTAGTGCACCAAATTCACATAAAAAGCCTCAAAAACAACGCCGCACCTACGCGCAGTCTCAAACCCCGCCGCGGGTAATAATTTCCCCCCACACCAACCAAACTGCAGCGGCGCTGCTTAACAATTCCATAACTTTAAAATTAAGACAGCAGTGGTGACCACCAAAAACTCCAGAGACAACTACATACATTTCCCCACAAGTTTGGTATACAATTTAGGATTAAATTCTAACATCTAATTACCCCTAAACGGTCCACAAGACAACCCCTGCAATATGTTTTTTTCCTGATTTGGGCAGCGACATATTCGGATTCAAACAGCGATAACTTTTAAAATATAATTATGAATCGAGCGCATAAGTACTTGTTGGAAAGATAACATAAAGCCCTACATGATTCTCATACTGATTAACACTAATTACTCCCGAAAAATCCCCAGAAACTGCTAATACTGCTGCTGTTCATCCCCCTGAAAATCTGTTTTTTTGGACAGCCACATACCCGGATTCAAACGGTGATAACTTTTAATTTATAACTCCAAATTGAGCGCATAAATACTCGTTGGAAAGATATGCCAATGTTCTACATGATTCCCAAACTGATTCCCCTTAATTCTCCACGAAAAATGCCCAGAAATCATTAATTCTGCTGCTGTTCGTCCACCCCCTTAAAATTCTGGACAGCCCTTCTACCAAATCGCACACGCAACATCTAAACAATTGGATTGCCGCACAAATGAACAAGAGATAAACACAAAAATCACCTTGGGTTCTCCCCCTTTTCTTCCTCCCTTCCTCCCTCCACCGGAAACCGTTGAAGGTTTGCACCACGCGACGGAGATCCGAGCGGCAACGAATGGCACCTTGGGAGGAGGAGATGGGGGGGCGGCTAGGGTTTGATGTGTGGCTGCAAGTGCTTGAGAAAGGAGGAGATGGGAGGGGGGATGCGGCTGCACAAAGTAGGGGGGTTAGGGGGGAGGGCGGCTAGGGTTATGGGGGTTAGTGGGCCGAAACAAGATTCGCGGCCCAACACGCCCACGCGACGGCTCTCGACCCCGATGCAAGCGCCTAACCAAAGAAATTCTACTGCCCTACTGGTGAATGTTTTTCCTCAAATTCCAAATTCCCCAAAACGCAACCACCGAAAGAGAGAAAAAATAAAAAAACAAAAAGAATACCCTCCAACTTCTCTTCTTTGCAAACCGGGTATCACACTCTACCCCCTTAAAAAGAATTCGACCTCGAATTCTGATGCTTCTATCGGAACGACAAAAGGAAAGATTAATGAATCAACAACACTTACCCACAACAAAAAAGTTCCGGATACTTCTACCGCATCAGCTCCTCAAGTTCCCACGTAGCCTCGCGCTCAGACTGATTAGTCCATAAGACCTTGACATACTTAATTGATCTCTTCCTCAATACACGCTCCGAGAATTCCAATATACGCACCGGACGACACTCCAAAGTCAGATCCTGCTGCACCGCAATTGGTTCCATCTCAATCTGATGGTCCGGATCCCGCAAGAACTTCCTCAACAAAGAGACATGAAAAACCAGGTGTACCCCTGCCATGGAATCCAGCAGCAGCAAGCGATAAGCCAGGCTGCCCACTCGGGCCAAAATAGTGAACAGTCCAATGTATCTCGGGCTGAGCTTTCCAGAGACACCGAACTGAACAACTCCTTTAGTAGGTGATACTCTGAGAAGGACTTGGTCACCCACAGCAAATTCCAGATCCCGCCTCCTCACATCAGCATAACTCTTCTTACGGCTCTGAGCTGCCAAAATATTCTGACGAATTTCCTGAACCTTTTCAGAAGTCTGCTGAACCCAATCAGGACCAACCAGGGATCTCTCTCCCAAAGTCTCCTAGCACAGAGGGGAGATACACCGCCTGCCATACAAAGCCTCAAATGGTGCCATCTTGATGCTAGCCTGGTAGCTGTTGTTATAAGCAAACTCTGCCAGTGCAAGATGATCCTCCCAGCTACCCTTCCATGACAGAACACAAGCACGCAACATATCTTCCAAGGTTTGGATTGTTCGCTCTGACTGACCATCAGTCTGAGGGTGAAAAGCGACACTAAGAGAAAGCCTGGTGCCCAATGCACTATGAAGACTCTCCCAGAATTTGGATACAAATTTGGAGTCTCGATCAGAAACAATAGACTTAGGTACCTCGTGAAGCCTGACTACTTCCTTCATATACAAGGGAACCAAATCTGAAGCTGAATTTGTGGTCTTCATGGGAATAAAGTGCGCAGACTTAGTCAAGCAATCCACTACCACCCATATAGCATCCCTGCCACGAGGGGAACGAGGTAGACCCACCACAAAATCCATGGTGATATGCTCCCATTTCCACTCTGCAATTTCTAATGGCTTCAGCAAACCTGCAGGCCGCTTATGCTCGGCCTTCACGTGCTGACATACTTCACAGGCGGCCACATACTTAGAAACGTCAACCTTCATCTGCTTCCACCAGAAGTTTTGCTTCAAATCTCGGTACATTTTGGTTTCGCCAGGATGGACGGTGTAAGGCGTTTTATGAGCTTCTCTCAAGATATCCAGCTTCACCTCTGATTTCTGAGGCACACAGAGACAGCCCCTGAAACGAACCAAATCATTCTCATCAATGGTGAACTCCCGCGGTTTACCATCACCAACCCTCTTTCAAGCTTCCTACAATAGACGATCCTACTGCTGAGCCGCACGCACTCTCTCCATGAGAGAGGATTGAATAAGCATCCGAGTCTCCTCGCTAGCGGTGCCGACATAACACAAAGCGATCCCCAAATGGTCCAGATCAGCGATCAACGGCAAGGCCACCTTTGGAACCCCGGACCTGCTAAGGGCATCAGCCACCACATTAGCCTTCCTCGGGTGATAATGAATGGACAAATCATAATCTTTAATCAATTCCAGCCACCGACGCTGCCTCAAATTCAGCTCCTTCTGAGTAAAAATATACTTGAGACTTTTATGATCAGTGTAAATGTCACAAGCCTCGCCATAAAGGTAATGCCTCCACGACTTTAGAGCAAAAACCACCGCAGCCAATTCAAGATCATGAGTTGGATAATTCCCCTCATGCTTCCTCAACTGCCTTGAGCCATAAGCAATCACTCTGCCTTCCTGCATCAACACACAGCCAAGATCAATACGCGAAGCATCCGTATAAACTGTGAAACACTTACCGCTCTCAGGCAAAGCTAGGATAGGGGCGTCCACCAACTTGCTCTTCAATGTCTGATAACTGACCTCACAATCGCCGGACCAGATGAAGGGAACACCCTTCTCCAAGAGCCTAGTCAAAGGCTTAGCAATGCTGGAAAAATTTGGTACGAAGCGCCGATAATACCCAGTGAGCCCCAAGAAACTTCGGATTTCAGAGACACTAGAGGGTCTCTTCCACTCCACCACAGCCGCAACATTCTTGGGATCAACCGCAATACCCTGCTGATTAATCACGTGCCCCAGGAAAGCCACTTCGGATAGCCAAAATGCACACTTCTTCAACTTGCCATAGAATTGATTCTTCCTTAGGGCACCCAGAACGAGACGAAGATGCTGCTCATGCTCGGCCTCGGTCTTTGAATAAATCAGAATATCATCCAGGAACACGACCACAAAGTCGTCCAGGAATTCATGCAACATCCTATTCATTGCTTCCATAAAGGCAGCAGGGGCATTAGTTAAGCCAAAAGACATGACTATGAACTCATAATGCCCATACCTGGTGCAAAAGGTGGTCTTCTCAATATCCTCCTCACGAATCCTCAATTGATGATAACCAGAGTTCAAATCAATTTTGGAGAACGCCTGGGCACCCCTCAACTGCTCAAAGAGGACCTCAATTCGGGGAAGCGGATATTTATTCTTGATTGTCACTTGATTCAAAGCGCGATAATCCACACACAGCCGCTTGCTTTTATCCTTCTTCTCAACAAACAATACTAGGGAAGCCCATGGAGACCTGCTAGGCCTAATGAAACCCTTAGCCAGCAGATCATCCAATTGCCGCTTCAATTCAATCTGCTCCTTTGGGGCCATTCGATACGGGGCCTTATGAATAGGCTGCATACCCGGGATCAGCCTAATCTCAAAAGTTGCATCGCGCTCCGGAGGAATGCCTGGAAGCTCTGCCGGAAACACGTCAGCAAAGTCACACACCACCCGGAGGTCCGGCACCCGCAAGGCAGCCTCACCCTCCACCACCATGGAGAAAAAGATCCCTGACTTCCTTGACCGGCGATCAGGAAGCAATTGCGCCAACAAGGATAACATGAACTTCGGGGAACTTCCCAAGAATACCACCTCCTTACCCGACGGCGCCTGCAATAACACTGTCTTCCAGAAATAGGATATAACCGCACGATACTGGGATAACCAATCCATACCCAAGATAACATTGAATGCCCCCAAGGAAATCACCAACAGATTGGCCGAAAAGACCTTATCTGCAAGAATGACGGAACACCCCTAACAAACTGAACAGCTACTAATGGAGCCATTAGTAGATCTAACCAAAATTGGGTGACCCAACCTCTACACCGAAAGACCAGCCCGCGACACAAAATCCTCTGAAACAAACAAATAGCTAGCGCCAGAGTCAAAAAGAACATGGGCTGCAAATGAATCAACTGAAATCGTACCTATCACCACGTCTCCTTGCTCCCTGCCATCCGCAGCGGGTAGCACATAAGCTCCAAAAATACCCGCAGAAGAGGAAGCTCCCGGAGTGAAATTAACAGAAGAACCCCACTGAGCCACCGGATGAGGCAGGCGCGAAGCTCCAAACTGAGACAGCATAGGTGTAGATGGTGCAGGAGTAGGCGCGGCCTGATACTGAGGAAAACCCTGCATCGGCACGAACTGAGAAGTCCCAGGCACATAGAGCTACTGCGGAGGAAGAGGAACTGAAAACTGCTGCTCAGCACTTGACATCATGTTGATAGTGCCCTGAGAAGAGGAGGAAGTCACCGGCTCCCATCTGAGCTTCCCATTAGGGTTCCTCCTACACACCACATCCTTATGGTCCTGACTGCAGATAGAACACCTGCCACTCCACTGGCACTCTGCACGGCGATGCGCATCACCACAGCGGAAACACACCAGCCCCAACCCAGGCTTAGGAACAGCCCGAAACCTCTGAGTACTTCCTCCCGAAGTACCCGAGTTAAAAGATTTGCCACGGTAAGGATGGTGGCGCTGGTGCTGAGACTTGCCCCTCTTGTGGGCTGGACCTCCTGTGTTGCCCCTCCTCGCGTCCTGGCTACGAGGCTGATCAACACCCAAAGACTTCTGCGACTCCATGGTATACTGGTGTTGCATCTCCACACCCAGTGTCTGCTCCACCGTGGTACGGAATTCCACCAACGGAAAGGCCCCTAGAGCATGCCTGATAGAAGGCTTCAGACCCTGACGGAACTGGCTCGCCTTCTCCATCTCATTATAAGCCACATGAGGGACAAAGCGGACCATCTTGTTGAAGCCCACCTCATACTCTGTGACAGACTTCTTCTCCTGCTTGTAGGACTGCAAGTCAATCTTCATTTTCTCCAGGAAGGTGACCGGGTAGAATCTCCTTTCAAACTGCCTGATGAAAACATCCCAAGACAGGACTCCTGGTGAGGAGGAGTGTGCTGCCTGCACGCCTCTCCACCAAATTTGAGCCTCTCCCTTCAGCAGCTGTGTGCCAAAGAGAACCCGATCTCCATATGCAATCTCGAAGACATTCATCTTATCCTCCACATAAGTCAACCAATCTGCCGCCTCGACCGGAGTACCACTGCCATCAAAAGAATCCAACTTCATGCCCATCCACTGCATCAGAGAAAGACCACTGACTGGAAGAGGCACCTCGGCCCCACCACCTGGAACAGCACCCGCAGGGATAGCGCCCCTGGGCACTTCTCCACCACCAGCACCCTAAGTAGCACCCGCAGGGGCAACAAGAATGGCTTGCCTCAAAAGGGCCAACTCCTGCTGCATGGCCTGCATCGCGGCTAACATTGCCGCCGGACTCATCGAGTCCCCACTAGGAGCTTGCGGACTACCCCGAGCCCTATGAGGCGACATAGCTGCAGCCACAGGGATGAGAATAATAAGTAAATAAGATAGGCATAACATCTCTTTAGATAATGTCAAACTAGCACAGACAATAACATAACATATCAATAGCAAGCCAGAAATCCCATCCTACATGTGCAGTGTGTCAATTTATTATTACTCCACTTGCTAGGACCTACAGCCTATACCTTTGATACCAACTGTAACACCCCACTGGTCACACACAATGGATATTACCAAAACTCCTCCCACCAAACTTACTCAACACAAGACATGTAATAAAAAGAGAAAATATTTCAAAATCCGGCAGCACCTCCTTTGAAACTAGCATAACAAGGAGGGGAAACATGTAGTTCATACAAGATATAAAGAAAGATAATTCACGTAGTAGAATCTAAATGCAAAAGTGGTAAAACACATTCATGACCCAACAGAAGCAAAATAAATGAGATAAGGAACTCAGCCCACCCCAAAACAAACGCTCAACCAAGAACAAAGTAATTCACTAGACTTGACCCTCTCTGATTAACAACATTATTAAGTGGTGGTTCCTTTATTAAAGGTGTAGTGGCCGTGCTGCTACATCCCTCTTTTCCCAAAGCAGAAATTAGGTGTTTGCATCAAACAATGCAAGATGTGAGATGACACATCTCAGCAAGTAAACATAACAACAACAAATTGGACATTGTAAATCAACTGTGCTTAAACAACCACGTGGTTCAAAACTTCCTTTTTGAACATTAAATTGCAGCAAGTAAACAAGTAACTAAATACTTAACGCCAAGAAGAATCACCATGCACAAGTCCATATTATTCACATCCACATAATAGATTCCACACCTCTCCCATGAATGCACATGGCTACAGATGCAATAATGACTTCTGCCTCCATATCTCTAAGGATATGAAGCTGCATCATACCCCTTCTCGGGCAACATATGATGCTCAATGTACCGGTACCGTCGGACCATAAGATCGCGATGAAACTTCAATGCACTGGATGATGAGTGCATTATGCATGACAACATCATGAGTTCTTCCCAAATAAAATGTGCTAGACATATACTTCCACCCATTCCACATAATAACCACTTGAGTAACATGATCAAACCTCAAACTCAACATATGAAATCCATGAAACATGAATATTTTCAAATGATGGTACTCAATAAGAAAAAATATGAATATGAACACAATAGCACAACATAATCAAGTATAGGACTCCTAATTTGACAGACGGAATAACCATCACAGTTTTACTTGCCTTCACCGAAAGTTTGGGCAAATCCCTAAGAACGATCCGGAAGTCCACCACCTGTTTTTGACACCCAACTTAGTGCACCAAATTCACATAAAAAGCCTCAAAAACAACGCCGCACCTATGCGCAGTCTCAAACCCCGCCGCGGGTAATAATTTCCCCCCACACCAACCAAACTGCAGCGGCGCTGCTTAACAATTCCATAACTTTAAAATTAAGACAGCAGTGGTGACAACCAAAAACTCCAGAGACAACTACATATATTTCCCCACAAGTTTGGTATACAATTTAGGATTAAATTCTAACATCTAATTACCCCTAAATGGTCCACAAGACAACCCCTGCAATCTGTTTTTTTCCTGATTTGGGCAGCGACATATTCGGATTCAAACAGCGATAACTTTTAAAATATAATTCCGAATCGAGCGCATAAGTACTTGTTGGAAAGATAACATAAAGCCCTATATCATTCTCATACTGATTAACACTAATTACTCCCGAAAAATCCCCAGAAACTGCTAATACTGCTGCTGTTCATCCCCCTGAAAATCTGTTTTTTTGGACAGCCACATACCCGGATTCAAACGGTGATAACTTTTAATTTATAACTCCAAATTGAGCGCATAAATACTCGTTGGAAAGGTATGCCAAAGTTCTACATGATTCCCAAACTGATTCCCCTTAATTCTCCACGAAAAATGCCCAGAAATCACTAATTCTGCTGCTGTTCGTCCACCCCCTTAAAATTCTGGACAGCCCTTCTACCAAATCGCACACGCAACATCTAAACAATTGGATTGCCGCACAAATGAACAAGAGATAAACACAAAAATCACCTTGGGTTCTCCCCCTTTTCTTCCTCCCTTCCTCCCTCCACCGGAAACTGTTGAAGATTTGCACCACGCGACGGAGATCCGAGCGGCAACGAATGGCACCTTGGGAGGAGGAGATGGGGGCCGGCTAGGGTTTGATGTGTGGCTGCAAGTGCTTGAGAAAGGAGGAGATGGGAGGGGGGGGCAGCGGCCAAGAGGGTAGGGGAATGGGGGGGGGGCGGCTGCACAAAGAAGGGGGGGTTAGGGGGGAGGGCGGCTAGGGCTATGGGGGTTAGTGGGCCGAAACAAGATTCGCGGCCCAACACGCCCACGCGACGGCTCCCGACCCCGATGCAAGTGCCTAACCAAAGAAATTCTACTGCTCTACTAGTGAATGTTTTTCCTCAAATTCCAAATTCCCCAAAACGCAACCACCGAAAGAGAGAAAAAATAAAAAAACAAAAAGAATACCCTCCAACTTCTCTTCTTTGCAAACCGGGTATCACATTGTCGAAGCTAGTCCAGGCCTTAGCGCGCCCGAAACCCCCTCCCCGTGGCCGGGATTCCTTGCTGAAGTTGCCTGACTCGCCCGGAGCACCTCCCCTTCGCCGTTCTCTCGTCTCCAGTCCTATTCTCGTGGGCGGAGCCCTGCTAGTGAGTTCGCCGGACCTTCTTCACCCGTTCTAGCCCTCATCGGTGAACCTAGACCCTCGGCGACCACACCTGCCCCATCTCTGGCGACTTCACCGCCGCGATGGGAGCAACACAGGTCACCGAGCTATAAAACCCCGTGCACCCCATCACAATCGTTCGTCCCCGATCCAACGGTTCGGATCTGCAGATATCGGCTACGTCTGCATGCTCTGCCCCTAGGCCCCGCCTGTCGGTGCCTACGCCCCCTAGCGCTAGGCCTGGCTGGTCAGCCCATTCCCCCTCCCCAGTCGCTGACATCCCTGGCCCGCTTGTCATCACTCGTCCGTGCGCTCGCGCTTAGATCTATTCCTGGTCATTGATTCACGATCACATGGTCGAGATCAGCTGATACCCCTTCACATGGAAAACTTGTTAAAACCCCCTGGCTTTCAGGATATCAACCCTTCGTCCCTAGTTTTCGCGTGCAGGCCCCTGAGTATTTGCAGAAAAGCTCCTACCCTTTTGTTTTATCGCAGAATTGGACCTAGTTTTGTATTTTGAATTCCAAAACTTGTTTATTTCATATCTTTTGCATATGAACTCCAAATTGAGTGATTCAAATTGCAAAATATCCATAAGATTATTCTCTACATGTTTAAATTATAATCTCTTATAGTTTGAGTGTGTTGATTTTATGCCTAGACTATAGGTTAGTGTAAGTGATGGTTTATTTATTAAAAGAAAACCCTAATGGTAATTAGATAATAAACCTTGTGAAAGTAAGAATGTGTAAAGTATGAACCTATACCTGGTATAATTTTTGTGTCTCATTAAGATAATTGAAGTTATGTAATCTATTGAGATAAGTAATACTTAGAGAACCACAAACCTCTAGGTGTAATTGCCTACCCTAGAACCTAGATTTTCCCCTCTTGTGTTTTTACTGTTCTTTCGAGCTTGTGTTCACTTGATTGTACATGTTTGGTGTACTGTTTCTTCGTCATTATCCAAATGTGTTGAATGCATGATCGCTTTGCGTAGACAACGAGCAACACGTGGTTCCTGAGTGTTTTGCCGAAGACCTTCATGAGCAGCAACCTGGTGAAGGCAAGTGTCCTCTGACCTATTATGTCCTACTTACTTTATAATTCACTGTCCCACATTACTTAATTGAAACCTAAGGATTGTCTGTATTCATCTTATCCTTGATTACCTTTTGGGTTATTATGGTTAGCTTCACGCTATTCTCCACTTTAATCAATGAACATGATGCGAATATTTATGATACGATGTTGTTATTATGATTATGATGATGTTCTTATGGCACTTTAGGGGACTCAGGCTGTTTTCCTTAGTACCTCTCCGTACGGACCTGTTCATTGAGTGACCACCTGGGATAACAGTACAACCATGAGGGTCGAATGGGACGCCCATAGCTGATTAATTAGAGGAACCTGGGGGTGTAGTTGGCTTTGTCGGAGGGCCATTAATAGGGGCCAGGGCATAGTGCTCGCTCTGCTAAGGGTGGGTGCCGAGGTTCATTCGATTTGGTTTTGTTAGTCACCCACCTTAGAGAGGAGTATTTTGTTTGTACGACTGGCGAAACCTAATGAGCAGCTATGCAACAAGGGAGTCTATGTGAAGGCTACATAGTGAATCCCTAGCCATTCACCTTGGTAGTGAAGATCGGGTCTTGCAAACCCAGGCTGGAAAAGGGAACACGACTCGTGGGTAAAGTGTGCAACCTCTGCAGAGTGTTAGAAACTGGTATATCAGACGTGCTCACAGTTGAGAGCAGCCTTGGGATCCTCTTTGATTAGAATAACTTTGGATACTTTTATGGTAATGGTAACTGGTGATAATCATATCTATGGTTTATGGTATTTCCTCTTGGAGGGAGTACTTTTGGGTAATAACTGGGTTTATTACTAAAACTTGTCTTACTACTAGTAATAAATACCTGACCAACTAAAAGCAACTGCTTTAACCTTAACCCCACATACAGCTAGTCCACTTTAGCCAAACAGGACATTTGCTGAGTATGTTGATGTGTTCTCACCCTTGCTTTTAATACCCCCAACCCCAGGTTGTCCCCATAGCAATCAGTGCTCAGGAGGAGATGCAGGCAACATGGAGGACTTCGAAGAGTTTTCAAGACTATGATGAATTCTAATTGTGTTAGTGGCAAACCCCTAGTCAGCTACCTGTAAAGGCCTTATCTCTATGTTTCGTATTCCTCACTTTGATTACATTTATGACTATCTTATGTTAATGACTCTGTGGATGTCTTGGACATCTTGATGTAATGAAGTACCATTTCTGCTATTTATTTTGAGCAATGTGTGATGATGTCCAACTATGTGATCGTTGTGTACGTTAGTTTCTAATCGTGGCACGTACATGGTTCACATTCGATTTGCCTTCCAAAACCGGGTGTGACACTAGGCCTGTAATATTTCCACCCTTTATAATAACTCAAAGAGAAGGTACATAACTCAAGGAATGGCGAGTTACAGAAGCACTAACCTGGAGTTGTTGTATCTGATAATGTGAGTTGTCCTGCCGAGGTTGTATGGCTGGGCTCGAGCTTGTGGTCCTTGCTCGCACCTGAGACAGAGTGGGAGTGGACGACGAGTCGATTGCCCTGTCGGCAATCTAGTACCGCCCATGCCTCTTCCCTCCTTCGACCCTCATGAGGACATCTCCGTTAATGTCCTCAGTCCTTGGATCATAATCTAGCCCATGACCTCCTGTACCATGGCAGTGTACTCACTTAGGCGACTATACATGACGGGGTTGCTATATGCCTCGGGTTCGTCATCCGGGTTGTAGGTGACGTCAGATGTCGCCTTGCCCTTGTGGCCATAGCATAAGCCGAGAAGGTAGAGCATGGCTGGACACCATGTGATGCCGACTGCAAGAAAACCAACGAGATAGTTAGAAATAATATCTAAACTAGTGTTATATACCTAAATAAAAAAGAGGTCGTACTCATGCTTCTGCATATTTGCCGAGGCTGCTGTTGCCTTGGTTGTGGGAGGGACCTTGCATCATCAAATGCCATTTCCGGCTAGCGTTGTGCGCCTCGTCCCACTCAGGCGAGCACCACCTATCCATCATCTACTCCCAGCACTAAGGATGTGCGGCGCACCAATAAGGAGTCATCTACAAAGTAAAACAAGTACACTGCATATTCGAAGATAAAATTAAGCAAATTTTGTCATGAATATTAAAGTGATGCATTTACCTGCAAGTACTGGTCCCTAGTCAATGACATGGTTTGGGCCTACTACTTGGTCACCTTCTCCCCAAGGACGGAGCCGTGGTAGCTGATGATGGCCTGGATTCGCGCCTCATAGTGCATGTCCACGACGAGCTTCATACAGCTCGTGGTGGCCACCACATCAGCCCTGGCCTCGTATCCAGCCTTGCATCTGAAGAAATCCTGCATACAAAGACGATGTATCCATACATTATTTCAAGTATGTGCAACGAATGCGACATATTTTACAATATAGTAAGACTTACCCATAGCGCTTGCTTCACCCGCTCTGCCTTGTTGTTAAATTACCTGTCGTCCCAGTCTACTGCATCGAGGGCTACGACATAGTGGTCGAAGGTGTAGGTTGGGCCCGTCACTCCGGCATACTCAACCATTCTAGGGAAGTGTTCCACAGAAGGCTGAGGATGCCATTGGGGTTGCGGCCGTGACCCCTGCATTCTCCACAACCTTCCAAGATCTGTCCAAGTGATAAATAAAAGTATTAGTTTCTATTATGAATTTGAACACATAATATGAACAAGCAGCGAGAACATAAAGTTACATGCCTCTCCCCATCTGGCCTAATCAGCGGCCGCCTGTCTCAAAATATGGGATGTTGAGGGAGATTTGTGGGACCTCGTAGGTAGATGTTCCTCGAACCTAAGGCTCCATAACCTGAGGCGTCCTGTTGAGTGTTGTTGTCATCCGTCGTGTCGCATCGACAGCGGCCTACTGCTCCAGCTGCTACTAGACGTCGTCATCCTGTTGTGCCTCCTCCGACTCCTCGTCCTCATCGCATCGCCCACCATCTTCCAACAACCTGCAATTAAGAGTAAGCAAATAAGCGCATATAAAAAATATGTATTTAGAAATAGGTGCAAAATAAAAAATATAGCATTACATCGATTAAAAATAATCTTCATATGTGTCGAGATTAGTCGGATCATAAGTGACATCATCACTATCAACCTTTTCATAGTCAACACCATCTGAAGGCGCAAGTTCCTCATTAATGTCATTGCCTTCAAGTAATTCTAAGTCATTCTCATTTTGCACCTCATCAATAACCATTTCAATATCTACTTCCATTCCGATAGCTTCGGTTAAGTCTATCTCAAATCGCCCTTCTAGCCCATCTTCTTGGAAGAACTCTCCGTCATATGTGTTCGGGTCTAAGTTATAATCTTCATTGTTTGGAACAAGTAATTTACCGTGCGGTGATACCTTATACACAACATCTCAACCCTTAAGATGTTCTTTCGTTTGGCACGCATATGGGAGATAATACACTTGTGTGGCCAGGTGGGCCACGATATAGACATCGTGTCCCAGTAAGGTAGAATCCAGTCGTATTTCGACTATCCCAAGATTAGAATGTGTCTGTCTCGTCACTTCAGGGTCAAACCAATGATATTTGAATATCACTGGAGTAAGAGGTTTGGAACCATGAAAATTGAGTTCATATATTTCTTTGATTCGTCCAAAATACTCGACCTCATCAAGGCCGGACGTAAAGACTCTAGAACACGTTGTTTTTCGATTAGGCCGACTTTGGTCATAGCTTGTTGTGCGAAAATAGTATCTACCAACCCAATTAAATAAGAGATCACAATTAATAATAACACCCATAATGCAATGCATATGACAGATTAAGTTTAGTTCCATAAGTTAATCATGCGAGAGTCTTAAGTCGCTCTTGACCATGAGCACGGCTGCTATACCAGTTTTACACTCTGCAGAGGTTGCGCATCTTTACCCACAAGTCGTATTACCCATTTGCCATGGGGTTGTACAGACCCCATACACCTATACCGAGGAAGCAAGGTGTAAAGCCCAAAATCTGTATAGAAAAAAAAAATAAGATAAATAAATAAGTATACTTATATGTTAGTGTTTTGAGAAAATCCTCTAAGAAAATAAGTTTCTTACCCTTGAAGTTATATCCTCTAAAAATAATATTTTCGAATGGAAGGTCTAATAAAACAATCCATGATGAATTATATGTTGGGACATATGCTTTAAAGGAATTAAGTTAAAAGACCTCTTGATGGGGGTATTCAATAAAAGTTATTTTCTTATAAATAAGTAAAAAATGGAATGTTTGAATATACTTTTAATTTGGCTGCATATCTAAAATAATATTCTCTTGAAATAAACGATGTGTGTGTGAGCATTTTATTGGAAATATTACCTAAATAAAATAATAATAATAAAGTAACTAAAAAAATACAACTTGCATCTCATGCTTAGATTTATTTTTGTGTAGTTCTAATTGAGTTTGAAATTTGGATTTGGAAGCATAAGACTGAAATTAAAACACAACAGGAAATAAAAGAAAAAGGTAAAAATAAAGCCCTCTTACTATTGGGCCAAATCCAGCGTCATCGGCCCACTTCCCTTGAATCTTGGCCCAACTCGACCTCCAGCGCGTGCGCTCTTGGGTTTGGTGTCACTAACGCGTGGGCCCATTTAAGCATTGACGCCGTGTTTCCCCGCTCAGGCTCACTGGCAGCCGGGGCCAGAACGCCAGGACTGTCTTCTCCCTCCTCGAGTCGAACTCGCCGCGCCTGCCGCCGAACCTGTGCGCGATTTCCGTGGGCGTGCGCTCCTGTTTCCTCGCTGCTATCTCACCCAACCTCATCTCCTTTCCCTTGCTCGGACTTCGCCTTTGGAGTATAAATCACGTACACCTATGACCCCATTGCCGGGCGTGGTCAATCGGGACCGTGAGATAGCCGGGGCCCCTTCACCGACGATGCAGAGAACCGCGGGCGGGGTCAGGGGGAGAGCCGCGCCGCGGGAACCATACTCAAGCAACGACTCGGTTGGCACCGGTCGGGCTTCCTCATCAAGGGATCTTCAAGCTATTGGCGTCGTGACCCGGCTCGTACAGGGTGCCAGCTCCGGTGAGATCCTCCCCTATAGACTCATTTCAACCTTCGCTAGATGTAGCACCGATAGGATCAAGGATCGTTGTGCGGGTCGCGCGCTCAGGGCACCGCGGCGATGGCGCCGTCGTGTGCTCCGTCCGCTGACGTGTTCGACTTGGGGAAGATGATGTGCGAACCCTCTATCTTTGAATCGGCGGCTCTGATTTGGTCAGAGTAGCCCCTTCACGAGCACCCTGGGATCGTACATATGTTATTGGATGGCCCAGATCTTGTTAAGTGTACCGGTTCGGCTTGATCCGTTGCTGGTCGTTTGATCTTGATTGGACGCTTGCGGATCGATCTAGGCATTTTAAAATCCAAAGCGTCAGTTATTGATCCAGTGGCTCGGGTGAGTTGGCTGGTTAGGATCTAATCGTGGCCCTCAGAGTTGCATCTAACGGCTGATAGTAAACCGTACCCCTTCGGCCCGTCCGATTTGCAGAAGAGCCCCTGAAGTTAACTAAAATCAACCCGCCATCCACCTCGTGTTAGGTCTGAATCTGGTATATTTTGCGAATTAAACCTCGAGCTTCTTAGTAAATGATGCGCAGTCCAGATAACAGAGAAAACTAGATAATTAATCTTAGAAATTGAATTTTTAGTATAAAAATAAATCTTGAAACTTGTTTAATTCATATTTAATTCATTTTAACTCTAAATTAATTCATTCCAATGGCATTAATTTTGTTTATCACTTAGTAAATTTGTTTAGCCATGAAACTTGAACTAAAATTATTCACATGAGTTATGCTATTGTACGTACTCAATAACTTCGGAAATTCATAATTTAATAACCGTAAAACCAAATTTAGTGATTCTTGTTCCCACGATCTCATAGCGACGCGTAGATTATTATTACGCAGTTTATTCTTATGTTTGGTGTAATGTTAATTCTGCCTATACCATGTTTGTTTGTATTGCTACGACTAGCGTGAGGTCACGAGTCATCTGAAAAGCAAGTTGGTACCTGGAATCTCAAGTCCCAAGCAACTTGTGCCCTTGATCACTTCTTTTTACCCACTCATGTTCTATTTAATCATAATGATCTGCATAGGTTAATTTTGATGGGACCCAATAAGTTACCCTAGTTTGTCTATCTTTATACCTTGTTTACCACTGAACTTTTTGGGTAGTACTTGCTAGTGCTTTATGTGGTTTTGGGTATGAAGACACATTATTCATGATCACACTTTTATTATCTATTTATTATTACTGTTCATGATAAGATCATTATGTTAATTGGAACATGGAGCGACTACCCGGGAAAATAGTGCTACCACAAGGGAGGAATGGGACCCCTTAGCTGATTAATTAGGAAAGCTAGTGGATGACTACCTTACCCGAAAGGGGCAAGGGCAGTAGGGGAGTGGTCAGTATAGGGAGGCCCTTGGGATGATTTTGCTACGATGGCGGTCATGCGAGGGATCCCTACATTGGAGCCTCCTATAAACGGTAGCAGGTTTTCTGAAGCTAGTGGAACTTTGTAAAGGCCTCGTAGTGTTACCCTGCCTCGCCTCCTCGGTAGAGGTGTATGGGAAGTCGCGATCCCTTGGCAGATGGGTAACATGACTTGTGGGTAAAGATGCGCAACCTCTGCAGAGTGTAAAACTGGTATATCAGCCGTGCTCACGGTCATGAGCAGCTCGGACCCTCACATGATTAACTTATGAAACTAAATTCAATTTGTCATATGCATTGCATCGCAGGTGATGTTGTTACTTCTGTTCTACTACTTAATTGGGTTGGTATTCACTTATACTTAGTAATTGCTAATAAAATTTTGACCAACTTTAAAAGCAATGCTCAGCTCTAACCATCCTCATTGGTAAGCCTTACACTTCACGTGAGCTCCCACCTTTGGCGAGTTCATGCACATTATTCCCCACAACTTGTTGAGCTATGAACGTATGTGAGCTCACTCTTGCTGTCTCACCCCCCACAGGACAAGAGCAGGTACCGCAGGATGAGGCGCATGAAGGATGCTATGATGTGTTCGTGAGAGGTCTAGGCCGTCGTCTCCCAATCAACTTTGGGTTGCTAGACTGTTGTCTCCTTATAATGTAATTATTTAATTATTTTGTATAGAACTCATATTATGTAGTAAAGATGTGACATTCGATCCTGTGCCATGATTCATCATATGTGTGAGACTTGGTCCCAGCACACCTGGTGATTATGTTCGCGCCCGGGTCTTGGTGCCCCGAAACCTGGGTGTGACACAAGGCAGGTAGCACTATGAGGCCTTTCCAAAGTTCCACTAGTTCGAGAATACCCACTACAGTTCAGGAAGAAGGAAGCATAGGAATCCCTCGTCTGAAATGCCATTGCAGCAATTCGACCCAGGAACCTCCCTATACTGTGCAGCGACGCCACCCCGCTTGCCCCTTTCGGGTAAGGTAATCTCTCCCTAGCTTTCCTAATTACTTGGCCAAGGGCGTCCCATTCCACCTTGTGGTAGCACTGTTATCTCAAGTTAAGCTCCATGTTCCAATTAACACTATGATCTTGTCATGAACAATAATTAAAACAATAGCATAATTGGAACATGATCATAATTCAAATGTAACATGAATCCCAAAACCAGGTAGAGCAATAGCAAATCTACCCAATAATTCATTTGTCTGCGAAGGGGTGGGGTAACCAAATCTAGGGAAACCTATTAGGTCCTATCAAATTAACTTGAGCATGTCACAGTGATTAACAGGAAAATTATTAGGTAAAGAGAAAAGTGATCAAGGGCACAACATGCCTTAGACTCGAGATCCCAGGTACTTCGCCAACTTGGTCTTCAAGTGACTCGTAGCCTTGCTGCTACTCGTAGCAATAAAAACAGACATAGTATAGGCAAAAATTAACATCACACCAAATATGAGAACATACAACATAATAATGTTCTACGCATCGTAACTAGATCATAGGTTTGAGAACCACTAAATTTAGAGTTACGGTTAAAGAGTTATGATTTTCCGAAGTTTTAAGTGTTAGATATAGAATAAATTAAGTGCATAATTTTTAATCTATATTTCATGACAAAATAATGTCACTAGATGATAAACAATATAAATGTAAATTTAATGCAACTGGAATGGATAAAAAAGGAATTAAAATGAATTACAAACGAATTAAACAAGTTTCTGGAATTATTTCTATACTAGAAATCATTTTAAATATTAATTAACTATTTCCTGATAACCTATGGACTGCAAACACAAAAACAAGGGAGCTTGGGGTTCATTCTACAAATTCCAGGACCTAAAGGTAATGATCTTTGTATAAAGGTGTACTGAGGGTTGATTAATAAAGATTCCAAAGTCTCTTATGTAAAATATATGCAGCGAAGGGGTACGAGTCTATCTCGGTCGTTGGATTAATGACCCACAACACAGATTAGATCAAGCCATTTATCAACCAGTATTCACACGCAAATGAATACAAAATCAATGGTACCGGCTTTAAGAGACTGAGATCGTCCCTCAACCGGTGGATCAAGATCGGACGCACCAGAGCGATCCGGATGAAACGGTACGAGTGATCTAATCACAACCACATACCCCGAGATCTACGGTTCACATGCCATCACCCCACGGTCTAATCCCATCCGTCCCAAGCAGATCCAATGGCCCTAAGGTTGTCTTCCTCCTCTAGCACAACCACGACGGTGCCCCTCTTGCCACGACGGCAATCCAACCACCGCGACAACACCCTGGCGCTCCAGAGTCGATGAAAGTCGCCTAGAGGGGGGGTGAATAGGCGAAACCTAAAATTTGCAAACTTTAAACACACACTATGCTTCAAGGTTAGTGTTAGAATTAAATCGGAGTGCAGAAGTTAGTTTTCCTTACTATGAGTTGCTCAATCAATGTAGATAACTTTGGGAGCAAACTCAAATCAATATTAGCAAGGGAACTTTTAGAGAGAGGAAAGAGGGGAAAACAAATCAAGTGAAGATCAACACAAATGAACACGGTAATTTGTTTACCGAGGTTCGGTTCCAAAGAACCTAGTCCCCGTTGAGGAGGCCACAAAGGCCGGGTCTATCCCAACCCTTTCCCTCTCTCAATCGGACACACAAAACGGTCGAGGCTTCTCCTTAATCAATTGGATCACTAAGACCCCGCAAGGATCACCACACACTTAGGTGCCTCTTGCTAGCTTTACATAGCACTTAGAAGAATAAGAATGAGAAGGAGAAAGCAATCCAAGCAACAAAAGAACACAAATTATCCTCTCTCAAGTCTCTAAGCAGTTGAGTTGATTTTGGAGCTTGGAGTCGATTGAATGCTTTGATTGTGTCTTTGGAGTGTTTCCCTTTGCTCTTGTATTGAATGAGAAGTGTAGGAGGCTTGGATGGCTTGAATGGTGGTGGCTGGGGGGTGTTTATAGCCCCAACCACTATTCTAGCCGTTGCTGTCGATGGCACATCGGTCAGTCCAGTGGTGCACCGGACAGGGTATTGTTCACTATCCAGTGCCTACCACGTCAGCAGACCGTTGGGGTTTGGAGCGGTTGACCATTGAAGTCTTTTGTCCTCTTGTTGCACCGGACAGTCTGGCGGCACACTGGACATGTTCGATCTGTTCTGACTTCGCTGCTCTAACTTCTAACTTGCGCACTGATCACCTTTTTACTGTTCACCGCAGTCGACCGTTGGCACATCTGACCGTTGCTCTGTTGGCTCATCGGACATGTCCGGTGCACACCGGACAGTCCGGTGAATTATAGTGGAGCATCACTCAAAGAATCCCGATGGTGGCTAGTTCGTGGAGTGCTCGGCTTGGGCATCGGACAGTTTCCGGTGCACACCGGACAGTGTCCGGTGCGCCACTGGTAGCACTATTGCTAGTATTTGCTCCAATCTTTGTTGAGTCCCCAACTTAATTTCTTTGTTGGTTTAAGTTTAACTTTATGCACCTGAGATAAATGATAACTAGGCAAACTAGTTAGTCCACGTGGTTTGTGATGGACGTCAAACACCAAAATCGTTTATAGGAAATATTTTAAGCCCATTTCCCTTTCAATCCCCCCTTTTTGGTGATTGATGCCAACACAAACCAAAGCAAGTACAAAGTGAGAAATGTAACTAGTTTGCAAGTTTATAGATGTGCATAGGTTACTTAGATTAAAACCAATTGAAAGGATTCATACGTATGTCTAAGTAAATGTGATTGCTTTCTTCTATTTAACATTTTGGATCACATTTGCACCACTTGTTTGTTTTGCAAATCTTTTGGAAAAGTTCTTTCAAATTCTTTTGCAAATAACCAAAGGTATAAGAATATGATTTCCAAAAAGCACTTTCAAGATTTTGAAAATTATCCCCCTGTTTCAAATGCTTTTCCTTTGACTAAATAAAAATTTCCTTTGAAGAAGTTCTCCCGTTAGCTGTCAAGAGGGTTTTTGCAATTGAAATGATTTCTTCCCTTTTTGAAATAGGTACCAGTTTAAATAATTTCTTCCTTTTTGTGAAATATTTTTAAAGTTGAAAATGGTGGCGTGATTCTTTTGCATTGGGCCAATAAATTCTCCCCCTTTGGCATTAATCACCAAAAACGAAGAATCTTGAGAGCCTTTTTAATTCTCCCCCTTGGTGCCTATTTTCTCTCCCTTTGGGAAAAAGGATATGAGTGAAAGTTTATGAGGAGGCAAAGGATAAATGATACCAACAGAGTTGAGTGGAAGCCTTGCCTTTGCCGAATCCTTCATTTCCCTTTCAATCTAAGACTAATTATGAAGATACTCATGGAAGCATATTAGTCTTATCCTTGGTACAAGAAGAATAGGAAATATGCATTTTTACCAAATGAAAGAGACATGATCAAAGGTATATAAATGAGCAATATGTGCAATGTTTCAATCAATGTTCCGAGAATCTAAGATGTTTAGCTCATTCCTAAGTTTGCTAAAAGTCTTTCCATCTAGTTGCTTGGTAAATATATCGGCTAATGGTTGTGGGTGCTAACATAAGCAATTTCGATATCCCCTTTTGTTGGTGATCTCTCAAAAAGTGATATCGAATGTCTATGTGCTTAGTGTGGCTGTGTTCAATGGGATTATCCGCCATGCGGATAGCACTCTCATTATCACATAGGAGAGGAACTTTGCTCAACTTGTAGCCATAGTCCCTAAGGGTTTGCCTCATCCAGAGTAATTGTGCACAACAATGTCCTGCAGCAATATACTTGGCTTCGGCGATGGATAGAGCTACTGACAAGTCCCTGATGTGCTCTTCCTGTCAATTTTACATCCATCATTATCGGCATCGGAATACCCAATTAAATCAAAGGTAGATCCCTTGGGGTACCAAAGCCCAAAGTTAGGAGTGTAGACTAAATATCTCATGATTCTCTTCACGGCTCTAAGGTGTACTTCCATAGGATTTGCCTAGAACCTTGCACATATGCATACTGAAAGCATAATATCCAGTCATGAAGCACATAAATAGAGTAAAGATCCTATCATAGACCAGTATACCTTTTGATCTACGGATTTACCTCCCGTGTCGAGGTCGAGATGCCCATATGTTCCCATGGGTGTCTTGATGGGTTTTGCATTCTTCATTCCAAACTTCTTGAGAATATCTTGAATGCACTTAGTTTGGCTAATGAAGGTGCCCTCTTGGAGTTGTTTGATTTGAAATCCAAGGAAATACTTCAACTCCCCCATCATTGACATCTCGAATTTCTGTATCATAATCCTACTAAACTCTTCACAAGATGGCTTGTTAGTAGATCCAAATATAATATCATCAACATAAATTTGGCATATAAACAAGTCTTTTGCAATTGTTTTAGTGAAGAGAGTAGGGTCAGCTTTACCAACTTTGAAGCTGTTAGTGATAAAAAAAGTGTCACATGCATTCATATCATACTCTTGGGGCTTGCTTGAGCCCACAAAGAGCCTTTGAGAGCTTATAAATATGGTTAGGATACTCACTATCTTCAAAGCCGGGAGGTTGCTCAACATATACCTCTTCCTTGATAGGCCCATTGAGGAAGGCACTCTTCACGTCCATTTGATACAACTTAGAGCCATGGTAGGTATCATAGGCAAGTAATATACGAATTGACTCAAGACTAGCTACGGGTGCATAGGTTTCATCGAAATCCAAACCTTCGACTTCTGAATAACCTTTTGCAACAAGTCATGCTTTGTTCCTTGTCACCACACCATGCTCATCTTGTTTGTTGCAGAATACCCATTTGGTACCTACAACATTTTGGATAGGACGTGGAACTAAATGCCATACATCATTCCTCGTGAAGTTGTTGAGCTCCTCTTGCATTGCCATCACCCAATCTGGATCTCTTAGTGCATCATCTATCCTTTATGGCTCAATAGAGGACACAAAAGAGTAATGTTCACAAAAATGAGCAACTCGAGATTGAGTGGTTACCCCCTTGTGAATGTCACCAAGTATGGAGTTGACAGGGTGATCTCTTTGAATTGCTTGGTGGACTCTTGGGTGTGGCGGTCTTTGATCTTGAATTTCTTGATCATCTTCCTTATCTTGATCATCTTTGTCTCCCCCTTAATCAATGTCCTCCTCTTGAGGTGGTTCATCGTCTTGATCTTGATCCTCGTCCTCTTGAGCCATTTCCTCATCTTGGGTTGGTAGAGATGCTTGTATGGAAGATGATGGTTGATCTTGTGCTTGTGGAGGCTCTTTGGATTCTTTTGGACACACATCCCTAATGGACATGTTCCTTAGCGCGACATAGAGCTTCTTCATCATCTAATTCATCAAGATCAACTTGCTCTACTTGGGAGCCATTAGTTTCATCAAACACAATGTAACTAATCCAGTGGACTTGTTGAAGACTTTATATGCCCTTGTGTTTGAGTTATAACCAACTAAAAAGCCTTCTACCACTTTAGGAGCAAATTTAGAATTTCTACCTCTTTTAATAAGAATAAAGCATTTGCTCCCAAAAACTCTAAAATAAGAAACATTGGGCTTTTTATCGGTGAGGAGTTCATATGGTGTCTTCTTGAGGATTTGGTGAAGGTAGAGTCGATTGATGGAGTAGCGAGCGGTATTAATAACCTCCACCCAAAACCAATTTGGTGTCTTGTACTCATCAAGCATGGTCCTTGCCATATCCAAAAGAGTTCTATTATTCCTCTCCACAACACCATTTTGTTGAGGTGTGTATGGAGAAGAGAACTCATGCTTGATGCCCTCCTCCTCAAGAAATCCTTCAATTTGAGAGTTCTTGAACTCCGTTCCATTATCGCTCCAATTCTTTTTTATTCTCAATCCGAACTCATTTTGAGCCCATCTCAAGAATTTCTTTAAGGTCTCTTGGGGAGCCCGTCTCAAGAATCTCTTTAAGGTCTCTTAGGTTTGAGATTTCTCCTGTGAAAAGAATACCCAAGTGAAGCGAGAATAGTCATCCACAATAATAAGACAATACTTACTCCCACCGATGCTTATATAAGCGATCGGGCTGAATAGATCCATGTGGAGTAGTTCAAGCGGCCTGTCGGTCGTCATGATGTTCTTGTGTGGATGATGAACTCCAACTTGCTTCCCTGCTTGACATGCGCTACAAATCCTGTCTTTCTCAAAATGAACATTCGTTAGTCCTAAAATGTGTTCTCCCTTTAGAAGCTTGTGAAGATTCTTCATCCCAACATGAGCAAGTTGGCGATGCAAGAGCTAGCCTATATTAGTATTAGCAATTAAGCAAGTGTCTAGTTCAGCATTGTTATCATTAAAATTGACTAAATACAGCTGACCATCTAACACTCCCTTAAAAGCTATTGAATCATCACTTCTTCTAAAGACAGTAACACCTACACCAGTGAATAAATAGTTGTAGCCCATTTTGCATAATTGAGAAATAGAAAGCAAATTATAATATAAAGAATCCACAAGAAAAACATTGGAAATAGAATGGTCAGGAGATATAGCAATTTTACCCTAACCTTTGACCAAACCTTGATTTCCATCCCCGAATGTAATTGCTCTTTAGGGATCTTCATTTTTCTCATATGAGGAGAACATTCTTTTCTCCCCTGTCATGTGGTTTGTGCACCCGCTATCGATTATCCAACTTGATCCACCGGATGCATAAACCTACAAAACAAGTTTAGGTCTTGTTCTTAGGTACCCAAATGTTCTTGGGTCCTTTCACATTAGAAACAAGCACCTTGGGTACCCAAACACAAGTCTTGGGACTTTTGTGTTTGTCCCCAACATATTTGGCAACTACTTTGCCTGATTTGTTAGTTAACACATAAGATGCATCAAAAGTCTTAAATGAAATATTATGCTCATTTGATGCATTGACAATTTTCTTTTTAGGCATTTTGATATGAGTTGAATGCCTAGAGCTAGATGCCTCATTACTATACATAAAAGCATGATGAGAAACAGAAAGAGGTTTTCTAGCATGAATCCTCCTAATCTTGTGCACAAGATAGTTTTTAGGATATAAAATGTAACCCTCTCTATCCTGAACCATGGGAGACTTACCCTTATCAAAATTAGAAAGCCTGTTCTAGGGGGCATTAAGTTTGATGTTGCTTTCGCTCCCATGTTGAAAGCTAGTGCCATCCTTAATGCCAGGGCGTCTCCCATTATAAAGCATGCTATAAGAAAATTTAAATTTTTCATTCTCTAACTCATGCTCGGCAATTTTAGCATTTAATTTGGCTATGTGATCATTTTGTTCTTTAATCATTATCATCACTAGAGCTACTCTCATCATCGGAAGTAGTGTATTTGGGGGTATCTCTAGAATGTACCTTCTTCTTCTTGTCGTCCTTAGCCATTAGGCATTTATGGCCGACATTGGGGAAGAGAAGGCCCTTGTTGATGGCGATGTTGGTGACGTCCTCGTCGGAGGAGGAGTCGGTGGAGCTCTCGTTAGAGTCCCATTCCCTCCCCATGTGCGCCTCACCACCCTTCTTGTAGTAATCTCTTCTTTTCCATCTTCTTCCCTTTCTTATCGTCATCCCTGTCACTGTCACTTGTATATGGACATTTAACAATAAAGTGACCGGAACCCTCTTAGAATGGGGCTTGTAGTCCTTCCCCTTCCTTTGTTTGGGGATTTGTTGAAAGCTCTTAATGATAAGAGCCATCTCCTCATTGTCAATCTTGGAGGCGTCAATTGGGAGTCTACTTTGTGTAGACTCTTCCTTCTTCTCTTCCGTCGATGCGACGGGTTGCACCTCGGGTGTGGAGGTGGCGCCTTGCTCCAAGTTTACAATGTGTTTGGAGTCTTTGATCATAAGTTCAAAGCTCACAAACTTGCCAATAACCTCCTCGGGGGACATCTGTTTGTATCTAGGATCTCCATGAATTAATTGAACTTGAGTAGGATTACGAAAAACGAGAGATCTTAGAATAACCTTGACCATTTCATGGTCATCCCATTTTGTGCTCCCGAGGTTGCGCACTTGGTTGACCATTGTTTTGAGCCGGTTGTACATTACTTTTGGCTCCTCTCCTTTGTTGAGGACGAATCGACTTCGAGTTCCTAGAAAGTCACCCAGAGTTGTTAGACTCTAATGAAGCACCGGGCTCCGATACCAATTGAAAGTCACCCAGAGGGGGGTCAATAGGCGAAACCTGAAATTTGCAAACTTTAAACACACACTATGCTTCAGGGTTAATGTTAGAATTAAATCGGAGTGCGGAAGTTAGTTTTCCTTGCTATGAGTTTCTCAATCAATGCAGATAACTTTGGGAGCAAACTCAATCAATATTAGCAAGGGAACTTTTAGAGAGAGGAAAGAGGGGAAAAACAAATCAAGTGGAGGTCAACACAAATGAACACGGTGATTTGTTTACAGAGGTTCGGTTCCAAAGAACCTAGTCCCCATTGAGGAGGCCACAAAGGCTGGGTCTATCCCAACCCTTTCCCTCTCTCAATCGGTCACACAAACCGGTCGAGGCTTCTCCTTAATCATTTGGGTCACTAAGACCCCGCAAGGATCACCACACACTTAGGTGTCTCTTGCTAGCTTTACAAAGCACTTAGAAGAATAAGAATGAGAAGGAGAAAGCAATCCAAGCAACAAGAGCAACAAAATAACACAAATGATCCTCTCTCTCAAGTCTCTAAGCAGTTGAGTTTATTTTGGAGCTTGGAGTGGATTGAATGCTTTGATTGTGACTTTGGAGTGTTTCCCTTTGCTCTTGTATTTAATGAGAAGTGTAGGAGGCTTGGATGGCTTGAATGGTGGTGGTTGTGGGGTATTTATAGCCCCAACCACTATTCTAGCCGTTGATGTCGATGGCACACCGATCAGTCCGGTGGTGCACCGGATAGGGTACTATTCATTGTCCGGTGCCGGACACATCAGCAGACCATTGGGGTTTGGAGCGATTGACTGTTGAAGTCTTTTGTACACTTGCTGCACCGGACAGTCCAGGTGTGTTCTGACTTCGCTGCTCTGACTTCTGACTTGCGCACTATTCACCTTTTTAATGTTCACTGCAGTCGACCGTTGGTGCATCTGTCCATTGCTCTGTTGGCTCACCAGACATGTGAATTATAGCAGAGCATCACCCAGAGAATCCCGAGGGTGACCGAGTTCGTGGAGTGCTCGGCCTAGGCACCAGACAGTGTCCGGTGTGCCACTGGCAGCACTATTGCTAGTCTTTGCTTCAATCTTTGTTGAGTCCCCAACTTAATTTCTTTGTTGGTTTAAGTTGAACTTTATGCACCTGAGATAAATGATAACTAGGCAAACTAGTTAGTCCACGTGGTTTGTGATGGAAGTCAAACACCAAAATCGTTTATAGGAAATGTTTTAAGCCCATTTCCCTTTGAGTTGAACTCTAGTCCCCGACATAGGTAGCAGGGAGAGGAGATTGTGACGAACATGACCCTAGGGAGATTCACCAGAGATGAACACTAAGACTGAAGACATAGGCGGGCAGATCCCTGTGGAACCGAATGTCCGACGAGAGATTCACAGCCACCCGATCGGCGATAACCCACGATTTCTACATTAAGTGCAGAGGAATTTAACTTGAATAGGATGGTTAGGGGCTTACCACGGATGAATGTGACGAAGTGGTGGACCACGGGGCACGGTGATTCCACGGCGTCAAGGGACAACAACGATGAATTGGGCTGATGCAGGGCTGTCTCCTTGCAGGCGGTTGACGCAGAGTGATCCACGGCGTCACCACGAAGTTCCCCTGCCGCACCCCCGGACTGGAACAAAGGCGCAAGGTGGTCGTTGACGGCAACCCAAGCTCAGGGCTGGCATGCTGCCCTCCTTCCTCGCGATGGTGGTATGCCTTAGTTGTCTAAACGGTTGAATGGGGTCACAGGGGGCACGACACAATAGGCTTTATACCTAGGACGAGGCCACGGAACCAGGGCGGGGCCACAGCCGAGGATCTGGCGCCGCAAGCCGGTTGTCCCAAAGATGTGGGTGCTTTTTTTGGGGAAGAAGCTGACCGAGCGGGTCCACGGTGTCAGCCGACAGCCCGTGAGGCGCGCGCGCACACGAGTGGCCATCAAGCAGGCCCCGCGTGCCAGTGCCATACCCAATTGGCGCGCACGGTGGGTTGAGCAGGGCCTAGCGCACGCGCGTGGGAAAAACATGGTTGGGCCGAAATCTAGTCTGGCGGCCAAGCACAAGTAATTCTCTTTTTTTTCTTTTCCATTTTCTTTTCTATTTCTAAATTCAAGTATTCGAACTAAATTTAAATTCTTGTTTTGAACTCCAGATTTCAAATATTAATCAAAAGTCTAATATGAATAATACTTCTACTACCAGCAATAATATTATTTATTTATTAATTTTTTATTTAGGTAATGAAAACACACACCACATTTATTACATAGAATATTATTTTGGGTGTGTAATCAATTTAAAGGTATATCCCAAAGTTCATATTCCTTTGTTTTGATAGAAAACATTTTCCAATGTCTAATCTTCATTAGGATATGATTTAGCTAATATTATTCTATTATGAACATTTACTTTATAAAGGGTGAATTCTAAAGTTCAATCATTTGTCAAGGGTATTTATTTTGATGTTTATATTTATTTATTATTATTATTCTCTAAAAGATTTCCTTAAATCACAAGTTAAGATTTTGGGTGTTACACCTGTTGTCCCAGAGCACCCTAAGATCTTTCCCACAAGGGGCGAGATCTAGATTCTAGCGAGGAGGAAGAGGACCCTATGCTATCGCGGACCGTCCAGTCCAGAGCACAGATCGTCTAGTGCGACGCAGGGAAGGCGTCGCTCCTGCGCCCAGGTCGTAGACCGTTCGGCCTAGAGTCATGGACCGTCCACGCCACCGTAGAGGGCACCGACATGCAGTACATCCCCTAGTGATTGGTGCTACCTTGATTCGGCGCCAACAATATGTGTCTAAAAAACTAATATACTTTTATGATTTGTGATTTTAGAATGGTAAAAGCCTTTTGAATAAGGATGGCTTGCCTAATAAAGAAATCCCAAATCATTGGAAGGGCGCAAATGGAGTTTATTGTGCTGGTTTGGTGAATTAGGTCTGGCTTGTATTGCCATGGATGCTAAGAATATTTCCAATGACAGATTGTCTAGTTGGCATTCATAGATAGAATATCCCATGGCTTGACTTTAGCTGTATTTTTGTATAAGAAGTGCTATCTAGCAATAACATCATGTGGTCCATTTATATGCATAGATCTTCATCTTGTGAAAAGATTTTTCTTGTAACATAGTTTGGAAAATAGTTAACATGAACATTTTATATCATAGTTATCGACGAAGCTACTTCATTGTTGTGGTTGTTATTGGACAATTATGATTGTATAGTGAAAACATTTATCATAGTTTAGTATGTCAGTAATATGGATAAAAGTTTATGATATACAACCAATCAATGTTTTTGGTGTGATGATGATGGAAGAGTAGAACAATTTGTCTCAAGTGATGAATAGGGTTCACCTTCCCATCAGGAAATCGTCGGTTACCAGTGAAATTTCCCGATCGCGGTACTAAACGGGATGTGGTTCTTGGTCCGGTTTTTAGTGTTTTCTGGTTCAAAATGCAAAAATACAAAAATAAAAAATTTTGGTCAAAAACGATTTCTGAATGAAAATCACGCTGTCAGTGTCTCATTGCGTGTCCGGCAATGATAGCAGAAGGAAGATCGGCTCTGATTTTTACAAGTCGATGGATATGAAAAGAGGGGATTTGACCAAGACCTAGCTGGCGAGCAGCTATAAGACTGACTTTAACGGTTACCCCTAAACCCTCCTCTATCATCTTTTAGAGGGTGCCTCCTACCCCACCAGTTGTCCTGTAAAAGGACCCATAAGATGTGGGAAGAGAAACCCCTATCCATGGAGGGCGTTGGACCTTGCACTTGTGCGCTAGTGCAGGCGACAACGGCCAATGCCCACCCCTTCACACGCTAGTGCAGAGTGGGGGGAAAGAAGGTGTGGGAGGGAGCGGCTGGTTGGGCGAGGTGGGGAGCAGGAGAGCCAGCGGCCGGTGCAACGGCAAGGAAGTGGAGGACGCGACAGGCCTACACGGGGAGGAGGTGCTAGGATCCGGCTGAGGCGGAGCAGTCATCGAGGCAACTGGGTCTAGCCGGGAGGTGGCGAATCTAACCGATGGTGCCCATGCATGCTGTACGGAGTGGCTGGAGGGGAGAGAGGGAGAAGGGAGGCAGCGCTGGCGCTGCTGGAGGGGAGATGGGAGGTTGGTTTAGGCGTGGCCCACTAAGGCTGGCTGCAGCGGTTGCCGCCAGCCGCTCCTCTCCCCTTGCATGGCGTCCTGCAGGGGGCGCTCCACACCCGTAGCGCTGCCCCCTGCAGAGCCCCCTAGCACGCGGTCCCCTTCTCTCTCCCCCTCAATCTAGGGGTTCACTGTTCATCCCCTATGGCACCTGTGCTGTGGGTCCACGAGTAATTGTTAGTATATAAAAAATTGATAGTAGATAGAAAATGATATTTTATAGTTGTAGTGGGGTATAGGGGGAGTATTTAGGGGAAACCGCTGCGGGAGATGAAAAAAATAGAGGATGAAATGTTGATGATGTGACGCAAAAAAGTGATATAGGGGGAAAATTTAGGGGGAACCGCTGCGGATAGCCTAATGCGGATCACGTGCAGCGGCACCACCGAAGGGGAGAGGAGGAGGGAGGCAGTGTCGTCGTCGGTACAGGAGTCTCGGCAGAGACAGAGCGAGAGCGGTGGGAGGCGCGTGAAGCAAAGAGTGAGAAATGGGGAAGGGTGGAGCGGTTGGGGAAGCAAGAAGAATACTAGATATATGCACGTGCGTTACCGCGGAATCAATATGATAAAATACATTGATATGCAAAAAAAGATATACACGTGTTACGCCAGCTGGCACGCGTGAGGGTAGCGGTGGCGTTCGTTTCGGACGCGGTAAAGATGGTTCTGGCAAGAGGGAACCGCACGCAAGAGACACGAGCGGAAGGCGCTGGGGACAAACTTCGTAGTACGTGCGCACCAGCGCTGTGAGGCCGCCCACATGGCCCCACCAATCAGTGCCCCTACCCAGCGGCTAGTGTAACACCCTGAATTGGGGGTATAAAATTTCTTCTATAATGCCTACCAAATTCAGGTGTTACCTCTTGTTTCTCTCTCTCTAGTTTTTCTCACTCTTCGTTTTTATTTGAACTATGTCTATTAGGTGGGAGATTAACTTATTTCTTTACTATATCAAAACCTATGTGAGTCATGAAATGTTGCACCATGTTGACCCTAAATTATTTTTTGTGTGATGCACATGTTTGAATTATTTGAATTTAAATTGTGGTTGAATTTGATTTTGTAACGCCCCAAATTTTTTGAGTTGAAATTTTCTTTTCTTCGCTCACCAAATTTGGGCGTTACCCTTTCCTTTTTCCTTTTCCCCTCGCTAAGCCTTGATCTTTTCCAAAGTTATAGCGAGATTCGGCTTGAGATCTCGTGTAAACTAAAACCCTAGAAATACTTTCTTTTGTTTGTTGCACCATGTCGAACCATGCATTTGTTTTGATTGATTAAAATTGTGAAACCATTCATCTAGATTTAGAGAAAAAGGAAAAAAAACCTTTCTTTTCACTCTCCCCCCTCCTCCCCTTTCGGCCCAGCCGGCCCTCTCCTGGCGCGGCCCAGCGCCCCACCGCGCGGCCCAGCCGCGGCCCAGCTCGGCTCCCCCTCCCCAGCTTTGGGCCGACGTGCGCGGCCCATCCGCCCCCCCCCCCCCCCCGCTCCCCTCGTGCGTGGTGCGCGCGCGGCGGTTACGCCACCGCCGCCTTCCCCCTGCGGGCCCCACCCGCCAGCCGCCCCCTCCCCAAACCCTTCTCTCTCTCTTCCCCCCCCCCCCCCCCGCTCAACCCGTCACCCCCGCCCAGCTCGCCGTCGCCCAGAAACCGCCGCCCTCGCCCCTCCCCGCGCGGTAAGCCCCCCCCCCCGCCCTCTCTTCCCCGCTTTCCCCCTCCCCTCCTCGGTTTGCGCGCGGCCCGCCCTCGGCGCGCGGCCTCGTGCTCGCGCGTCCCGGCCTCGGCGGCTCGCTGGCGTGGCACGGTCGCGGTGCCCGCCCCGCCCCTCGCCCCCTCCCCCCGTCCCGGCCGCGGCGTGCCCAGCGCGGCGTCTCGGCCCCGCCCGGCTCGCTCCCCTGCCTCGCCCCCAGCGCACTCGTCGGTGCGGCCCTCCCCTCTCCCCCGCGGCGCGCTCGCCCCACCCCGCGAGGCGCAGCGCCCTCGCCCGCGCCCAGCCGTCCTCCCCCGCGCCCCGCCTTGCCGCAGTCGTCCTCCCCGGCGCCCCGCCTTGCCCCAGCCGTGGCGGCCCTGCCTCGCCGGCCATGGCGCGCAGCCGGCCCGGCCTTGGCGCCCCCGGCTCGGCCTCCCTCGCGCCCCGTCCCGGCGCGGCCGGCCGTGGTGGCGCGGCCCCAGCAGCCTGCCCGCCTCGGCGTGCCCCGCCCCTGCCCAGCGTGGCCGCGGCGTGTCAGCCCGGCGCGGCCTTGAGCTCGGCCAGCGTGCGGCCCCGCGCGGTCGGCCTCGGCATGGCCCCGTTGTCGCCCGCGGCGCGAAACGCAGCGCGTGCGTGGCTCAGCCCCGGCGTGTGTGCGGCCCGTTCGCGACGCGTTAGCGCGGCCTTGCGCACGCATGCCCACGTGGTGCACGCGTGCTTATGGCACGGCTCGCCGTGCCCTAGACGTGCCCGTCTACCCCCCTATACTTCATGCGTAGTGATAGCTTTATTTATATCAATAAACGGAACTCAATTTAGAAATTGGTTACGTTAATTATTTCATGTAGCTAATCTTGTACCTCGTTTAAGGTTGATCAATTGAAAATAGTTATAATTATATTAGTGCATGTGGCTAATACTTGTTAGTGTAACTCGATGAAATTAGATCACGTAACGATTAGTTATGCATCTACCCGTAATACTCTTCGAGTATAGCTTTAACCACTACGAGACCTTCTTTCTTCTTTTTCTAGCCATGGCGAATGCAATATCGTATGTCATGCTCTATGCATATTCAATTTATCTGTTCTTTTGTATGGTGTACTGTTTATTTCCTAATTCGAATGGATGGATGTATGTATGTTTGCGCTCGCATAGAGAACGGTCTGGTTGAGGAGTCCGAAGAACCCGCAGGAGAAGCCCCTGAGCAGCAGTCGGTTGGTGGAGGCAAGTGTCCTTTGACCCATCTTTGTCCTATACATTCTTTAATTCACCTCCCGCATTTCACAGTTATACCTAAGGATTGACTAGCTTTTGTTATCCATGTCCTTGTTTACCTACTTGGGTCGGATTATTATTGTTTAGCTTTATGCTATTGCTCAACTCTAATCAATGAACATGATGAGAATTATCTATGATACGCTGTTTTCCCTCTTATTTATGATATTATACTTGTGACATTTAAGGGGGCTCGAGCGGTTTCTCGAGTGCCTCTCCGTAAGGACCTGTTCGTTGGATGACCGCCCAGGAAAACAGTGCAACCATGAGGATGGAGTGGGACACCCTTAGCTGAGTAATTAGAGGAACCGGGGTGTAGTTCGCTTAGTCATCGTGCCGTCAATGGGGCTCGGTGTATGAGGCTCGCTCTGCCAAGGTTGATTTGTCCCTTGGGGAGGAGTGCGGTACATTTAGGAAACCTAACGGGCGGCTACAGCCTCGGGGAATCTTTGTAAAGGCTACAGTAGTGATACCCTGCTGGGTCACCTTGGTAGTGATCAATGGAGAGTCATGATCTCCGGGCAGAAAGGGAATCACGGCTTGTGGGTAAAGTGCGCAACCTCTGCAGAGTGTTATGAAAACTGATATATCAGCCGTGCTCGCGGTTATGAGCGGCCAAGGGAGCTCCAGTGATTAGTGGTATTTGATCAGAGATATTCGGATTACAGGTGGCAATGAGAATGGTGGTTTTGGTATTGATCATGGTAATGGTAAGTGGTAGTCTTTCCGTTTGGAAGGGAGTATCTTTGGGGTTAATAACGTGGGTTAATTCTAAAACTTGGCTTTCTCTACTAGTAATAGTAATCTGACCAACTAAAAGCAACTGCTTGACTTACCCCCACATAAAGCTAGTCCACTACAGCCAAACAGGACACTTGCTGAGTATGTTGATGTGTACTCACCCTTGCTCTACACACCAACCCCCCAGGTTGTCCGCATTGCAACCACTGCTCAGGAGAAGATGAAGCCAGGGAAGGAGACTTCCAGGAGTTCCAAGACTACGATGAGTTCTAGGCGTGGGTTAGCGGCAACCCCCAGTCGGCTGCCTGTGAAGGCCGTGTTTATCTACGTTTATTTTCCGCACTTTGATTATTGCAAACACTATGTGGATGTCTCAGACATATGATGTAATCGACTATTATTTCCCTTTTTAATACTATTCGAGCACTGTGTGATGATGTCCATGTTATGTAAATGCTGTGTACGTGAATTGCTAATCCTGGCACGTACATGGTTCGCATTCGGTTTGCCTTCTAAAACCGGGTGTGACAGATTTGAATTCCACAGAGAAAATAAAAAGAAAAGGCATTTGGAAATTTTAGAAAATGGGAAAACTGATTTCGGCCCAAATAGCCCAGTCCTGACCCAGCCAAACCATGCGGGCGCCCGCGTCCTGCCCTATCAGCACCACGTCTCGCTCTCTCTCGCGCGCGCTCTCCCTCTGCCCGGTGGGAGCAACTTGTTGGTGCCAGTTCCTTCGCTCGTGCGCCCACCTCCTCTCGTTGTCCGGTGGGTCCACCCTGTCAGCGCTGACCGCCCGTTCGTGAGTTCTCTCTCGCTGGCCCGTCAGCCACCTCCCCTTCCCTAACTGTTACCTCATTGTTTTCCTTTGGTGATGTCTTCTTGTTCTTTTGGGATTTTCTTCTGAGCCATCACTTTGAGTTGTTAGACTTAATATGAAGTGCCTAGCTCTGATACTAATTGAAATTCGCCTAGAGGGGGTGAATAGGCGAAACCTGAAAATTATAACTTTAAACCCAGACTTGATCCCTCGATTAGTGGTTAGAACAAGATGAACAATTATCGGAGTACAAAACTAGGTCCTTTTCTTGCAAAGAGTATTGCTTTCAAAGAATGCGGAATTAACACAAAGTAACACAACTAAAATATCTATGAAGAATAAAGCAAGATGGCTTAGATAAGAAGAGGAATAAAACAAGTTCTTTCTTGCAAGGCGTTGCTTCTATATGTGAGAATTTGACTTGAAGCAACACAAAGTAATATCAACAAAGAATAGTGCAAGTGAACTTAGAGACGGAGAAAACAAACAAATCACAAGCAATAAACACAAGTGACATGTGTGAATTTTTGTATCGAGGTTCTGTTCACCAAGAACCTAATCCCCGTTGAGGAGTCCACTAAGGATGGGTCTTTTTCAACCCTTTCCCTCTCTCCTCCGATCACCAAGATCGGCGAGTGCTTCTTCTTAATCTCAAGGATCACTAAGACCCCGCAAGGACCACCACATAATTTGGTGTCTCTTGCTAGCTTTACAAGTCACCAGAAAGTTTAGAAAAAGATGAATGGGAGTCAAAACTCCATGCTCAAATGATCACAAGAGGTAGCACACACTTTCTCTCAATGATTCTCACAAGGCACTACCGCTAAACACACACGAGTAGCTCTTTCTTGCTTGATCTCTCTTTTGTGGCACTTGTGAGGCTTTGATGTGTATAGAAGTGTTGCTCTAGTAGATAGGAGTGAATACCCAACTCTTGTGTATGAGATGTATCAATGAATATAGGTGGTTGGGTGGCTTGGATATGTCTACTATATGCCTTGATATGTTGCTTGGGCTCCCACTCTTTGAAATGGGCGGTTGGGTGGTATTTATAGGCTCCAACCCCATTTCTAGTCGTTGGATAGAAAGTAACAACATTCTATCGATGGGCACACCGGACAGTCCGGTGCAAACCGGACAGTCCGGTGCACACCGGACAGGGCACTGTTCACTGTACGGTGCCTACCACGTCAGCTGACCGTTGGGGTCTATAGTAGTCGACTGTTGGATCTGACTGTTACCCAGACTATTCGGTGCATACCGTACAGTCCGGTGCTATAGCCCGAGGGCGCCTGCCTGTGGGCCCCTCTGCGTAGACTGTCCGATTATCCCATCGAACAGTCCGGTGCACACCGGACAGTTGCTATTCACTGTCTGATGTGACACCATGCGCTGGCTGACTGCCCTTTTTCTTGGATTTCATTGCTGATTCTTTTGGGCTTCTATACTTCTTGAGTCTTGGACTTCTATGCTTCTTTTTATGCCTTCTTTTGAGGTGTTGCATCCTCATTGCCTTAGTCAATCCTCTTCGCATCCTGTGAACTATAAACATAAACACTAGCAAACATATTAGTCCACAGGCTGTGTTGAATAGATTCCTCGGGGTATTTAGAACTTATCCAAAGAGTAGAATTATTGGTAGTTCATCTATTCCATGTTTTACCCCTATTTGGTTGGAACTGAGTTGATTGTGACATAGAAACTAAACTGTTGATCTTATGAACCTATGAATCAAAGACTAGGAAAACTAGTTAGTCTGAATGGTTGTGAAGGTCATCAAGCACCAAAATATAAGAAATGGTTTAAGGTCATTTCCCTTTCATTAGGGCAATCCCAGATTGAGTAGCATGGCCAACCTAGTCGTCGTGCTCAATACCGAGCTGGACCACGCCCTTGATGAATTGGGCAAGGCTTAGGCAGAGATTACAGAACTGTGTGCTGAGCGTGCGGAGCGCCGCCATCAGGAGGATGGTTCCCCCGCTCCAGTCGGGACTCAGCACCCTTACCGCTCGCTGCCCTATGGTCATTATGCTTATGGCACCCCCGACTGTAGGACCAAGATAGACTTGGAGCCATATATTGATAGAGTCAGAGTTTGTAATAAATGTTTAAATCAGAGTCTTAGTCTTAGTCAGTCTTAGTTTAGTTTGCTTATCAGGTGTTTCTATGTTTGTCGTGATGAACTCGTGATGAAGTTGGATCTTTGTAATGATTGTCATCAATGTGTGGGTATCCCCTACAACTTGGTGTAGTTATTAATAAAGTTAGTCATTTAGTTGAGCAACCTTTTATTTCCACTTTCCTCTTTATTTGAGAAGCGGTGTTTGGCTGTGTGAGGAATCAGTGAAGAAGCTCATTTGTTCAGTGTTATGAAGACTTCTATATATCTTTTCTTTTGCTTAAAGACTCCAAGGTCAGGTCTGATGTGTGTATGCTTTCTACAAGTGTCTGACAACAGGCGCCGAGGTGGAAGGCGTGCTCAGCAAGAGCAGCAGGCACCCTAGGATGAGGCACCCCAGTAGCAGTTGCCACCACCACCCCCAATGACAATCGAGCAGATGTTTCTGATGTAGACTCAGGCAGTCCAGGCAATTGGTCAGACTCTAGCAGCTATGCAATAGGTGCAACAACAGCAACCACAACCTCAAATGCAAGTGCATATGTCGCAGATGCCGAGGGACAAGCGTGCGGAGTTCATGAGGGGTCATCCCCTTGTCTTCTCCCATTCTGTCGACCCCATGGACACCGAAGACTAGTTGCGCACAGTGGAGCGGGAGCTGCATACCTGCTCAATGCAACGATCGAGAGACAGTTTTGTATGGTCCCCTTCTGCTAAGGGGAGCAGGACAGTCCTGGTGGGAGTCCTACCTCGCCATCCATGCCGACCCTGACGCCATTACTTGGGAGGAGTTCAGAAACAACTTCCACCAGTACCACGTGCTTAAAGGTTTGATGATAGTAAGGAAGGAAGAATTTGTGGCATTGAAAGCAAGGTCCCCTGTCTGTCAGTGAGTACAGGGATAAGTTTATGCAACTATCTTGCTACGCACCTGAGGATGTCAACACTGATGCCAAGAGGCAGTACAGGTTTCTGAGAGGTTTGGTTGACCCCCTTCACTAACAGCTGATGAACCATACCTTCCCAACTTTTCAGCATCTAGGTCGATAGAGCCACCATGACTGAGAGGAAGCGTCGGGAGATGGAAGAACGAAAGTGCAAGATCGGTGGACCGTAGGCTAGGAGCAGCAGTCGTCCTCGTTTATCAGGTAATCCACCCCAGCAGTTCAAGCAGAGTCACCCTCAAGGGCACCAGCACCAGCATCAACGTTAACATCAGCAACAGTTCTAGAGGCAGTTCCCTCAGCAGCAGCAGTAGCAGTACTGCCAGAACAACCAACAGGGAGGAAGTCAGTATCAGCGATAGAATAACCAGGCACCTCACCTTCTTGCGCCAACCACCAATCAGAGCAACCAGACAGCCCTAGCGCAAGGAGGAGGTCGTGGATGTTTCTATTGTGGGGAACAAGGCCACTGGGCGACTCATTGCCCAAAGAAAGCAGCTCAGCAACAACCAGCTTCCAACACCCCAGCAAGACAAGGAGCACCACAGCAAGCACCAGGAGGTCGTGGCCAGGTCTACAACCGTGGAAAGGTGAACCACTTGGAGGCTGAAGCAATCTAGGATGCACCAGACGTGGCAGTAGGTATGTTTCTAGTTGAATCCCATCCAACAAAAGTACTATTTGATACCGGTGCCATGCATTCTTTTGTTTCCACATCATGGGTAGAAGCACATAACATCCCCGTAGAACTAATGATTCCACCTCTAAGAGTTAATTCAGTTGGGAGAAAAGTTCACTCTGATGTGATCGAATCTAAGGATTGAAATAAGGGGGATAGACTTGCCTGCTAACCTAGTAGTAATGCGTACTCAAGGGTTAGATGTCATCCTAGTATGAATTGGCTGCACAGAATCCAAGCAACTGTCAGCTGTGATAAGAGGACAGTAAAGTTAGTGTCCCCATCTAGGAAAGAAGTAGTAACTGAACTGTTCATGCCTAATCTAGAAGGAGCCTATCACCATATTTCTGTAGATGGCAAGGAGGCCAACTTGCTTGAGGATATCAAAGTTGTGTTGGAGTTCCCTGATGTGTTTCCTAAGGATTTACCAGGCATGCCACTCGAGCGTAAAGTTGAGTTTGCCATAGAGCTTGAACCTGGCACCACCCCTATTAGCCTACAAAGTGTTTGGACCAGAATTGGTAGAACTCAAGAAGCAGATCGACGAGCAGTTAGAGAAAGGTTACATTAGACCAAGTACTTCGCCTTGGGTCGCTCCAGTTCTGTTTGTGAAGAAAGATGGGACCAAGAGGATGTGTATTTACTATAGAGCTTTGAATGAAGTCACCATCAAGAACAAGTACCCACTGCCAAAAATAGAAGATCTATTTGATCAGTTGAGAGGAGCCGGAGTGTTCTCAAAGATAGATCTAAAGTTGGGTTATCACCAGCTCAAGATCCGACCTTCTTATATACCGAAGATAACATTTATCACCAAGTATGGCTATATGAGTACACTATTATGTCATTCAGATTGACAAATGCACTAGCTTTCTTTATTTACTTCATGAATAGTGTGTTCATGGACTACCTCGACAAGTTCGTAGTGGTGTTCATCGATGATATTCTCATATATTTTCAAAATGAGGAAGAACAGGAGGAGCATTTGAAGATGGTATTGCAGAGTCTACGTGATTGTCAGTTGTATGCCAAGCTTAGCAAATGTGGGTTCTGGATCAGTGAAGTCCTATTGTTGAGTCACATCATAAATCGAGATGGATTAGCTGTGGATCCGAAGAAGGTAGCAGATATCCTGGACTGGAAAGCACCAAGAGATGTCCGGGGAACCAAGAGATTCATTGGAATGGACGGCTACTATCGGCGTTTCATTGAAGGTTTCTCCAAGATTGCTAGGCCAATGATAGCCCTGCTAGCAAAGAAAGTTGAGTTCAAGTGGACCCTAGAGTGCCAAGAGTCATTTGAAATGTTGAAAAAGAAGTTGACTACAACACCTGTGTTGATTCTACTAGATGTTCATAAGCCATTCTTAGTGTATTGTGATGCTTCATACACTGGCCTGGGATGTGTGTTAATGCAAGAGGGGAGTGTAGTGGCGTACTCGTCCCGATAGTTGAAGATTTAGGAGAGGAATTACCCCACACATGACCTAGGAATTAGCAGTAGTTCATGCATTGAAGACCTGGAGGCATTATCTATATGGGCAGAAGTGTGATTTCTATACGAACCACAAGAGCCTTAAGTATATATTCACCCAGTCAGAGCTAAACATGAGGCAGTGAAGATGGCCGGAATTAATCAAGGACTATGAGCTAGAGATACATTATCACCCATGCAAAGATAATGTGGTTGCAGATGCTTTGAGCAGAAAAAGTCAAGTGAACATGATGGTCGCTCATCCGATGCCATATGAACTAGCAAAGGAATTCGACAGGCTGAGTCTCGGATTTCTAAACAACACTCAAGGAGTGACAGTTGAGTTGGAGCCCACTCTAGAGCGAGATATCAAGGATGGGTAGAAAGATGACGAGAAGATCAATGAGATTCGGTAGCTGATCTTAGATGGGAAAGGCAAGGATTTCTGGGAGGACACGGAAGGCGTAGTATGGTTTAAATGATAGGTTGTGTGTTCTTGACATCAAATCGATTCAGGAGCTGATTCTCAAGGAGGCTCATGAGACAGCTTATTCCATACACCCTGGCAGCAAGAAGATGTACCAAGACCTAAAGAAAAGATTCTGGCGGTACGGTATGAAAAGGGAGATCGCAGAGTATGTGGTCATATGTGACAGTTGTTAGAGAATTAAGGCAGAGCATCAGAGGCCCGCAAGTTTGTTGCAGCCATTGCAGATTCCTCAGTGGAAATGGGATGAGATTGGGATGGACTTTATAGTTGGTTTGCCTCACACTTAAGCCGATTATGACTCCATCTGGGTAGTAGTGGACCGCTTGACAAAGGCGGCACATTTCATACCAGTCAAGACCACCTATAATAGTGCAGTGCAGGCAGATCTATACATGTCCCGAATTGTATGCTTGCATGGAATACCTAAGAAGATAGTGTTCGACCGAGGAATCCAATTCACTTCTCACTTTTGGCAGCAATTGCATGAAGCTTTGGGCACACATTTGAAGTTCAATTCATCTTATCACCTGCAGATAGATGGTCAGACTGAGAGAACCAACCAGATCTTAGAAGACATGTTGAGGGCTTGTGCTTTGCAAGACAAGTCAGGTTGGGACAAGAGGATACCTTATGTAGAATTCTCATATAATAACAGTTACCAGGCTAGTTTGAAGATGTCACCATTCTAAGCACTCTATGGAAGGATTTGTCGAACTCTGTTGCACTGGGACCAACCCGGCAAAAGGCATGTGTTCGGTCCGGATATTTTGCTTGATGCTAAAGAGAATATTAGAATGGTTCGAGAGAATTTGAAGACAGCACAGTCCAGACAGTGAAGCTATGTTGACACCAGAAGTAGAGAGTTGAGCTTCAAAGTGGGGGACTATGTTTACCTGAAGGTGTCACCAGATTCATAGGACCTCGATACATAGGACCGTACCAGATACATAGGACCGTACCAGATTCAGGCAAGACATGGAAAGTGGCATATCAGCTCAGCCTACTAGAAAGTCTATCAGCCGTGCATGATGTGTTCCATGTGCCTCAGCTGAAGAAGTGTTTGCGAGTGTCAGAAGAGCAATTGCCAATCGAGGGTCTCGAGGTTCAAGAAGACTTGACATATATCATTAAGCAAACTCAGATTCTGCATACAGTAGATAGAGTCACTCGAAGAAGCACCATCAAGATGTGTAAAGTCAAGTGGAGTCATCATTCAGAGGAAGAAGCAACTTGGGAAAGATAAGATGATCTAAAAGCCAAATATCCTGAGCTCTTTGCTAGCCAACCCTGAATCTCGAGGGCGAGATTCTTTTTAAGGGGGATAGGTTTGTAACACCCTAAATTGGGGGTATAAAATTTCTTCTCTAACGCCTACCAAATTCAGGTGTTACCTCTTGTTTCTCTCTCTAGTTTTCCTCTCTCTTCCTTTTTATTAGAACTATGTCTATTAGGTGGGAGATTAATTATTTCTTTACTATACCAAAACTTATGTGCGTCATGAAATGTCGCATCATGTTGAGCCTAAATTATTCTTTTGTGTGAGGCACATGTTTGAATTATATGAATTTGAATTGTGGTTGAATTTGATTTGAATTCCATAGAGAAAATAAAAAGAAAAGGCATTTGGAAATTCCAGAAAATGGGAACACCGATTTCGGCCCAAACAACCCAGTCCGTCCCAGCCTGGCCGCTGCGCGCGTCCTGCTGACAGGTGGACCTCACCTGTTAGCGTCGCGTCTCGCTCTCTTGTGCGTGCTCTCTCCCTATGCCCGGTGGGACCAACTTGTCGGTGCAAGTTCCTTCGCTTGCACGCCCGCTCCCTCTCGTTGTCCGGTGGGTCCGCCCTATTAGTGTTGACCACCCGTTCATGAGTTCACTCTCGCTGGCCCTTAGGCCCCACCCATCAGCCAACTCCCCTTCCCTAACCTCCCGCCTGCGCACCCCACCGAGGACATGCCCACGTCGCGCGTTTCTCAGCCACCACCCCACGCGTCTGACCTCCTTTTTGAGCCCGCATCCCACTCACTCACTCCCCTCGCCATGTAGTGCCCCTTCTGCAGACCTCTCGCATAGCGCGCAGCCCGTGGAACACCATCGCTGTCCGCTGTGACCTTGGGTCCGTTCCGCGGCTACCGTCGAGCTCCCTGTCGTGTTCGTTGCCCCGGTGAACTCCGCCTCCTCGCCAACAACTCAAGACACCCTTTGGTTTGCCCTCATCCCCTCTATTTCCCCTGCTCACGCTCACCGGACTTCTCGTCGTGCAGCCGTGTCCTCGCCCGTCGACTAGGGCCCCTCTATGTTCTCAGTCATCGCTCAAGCGCCCCTAGAGTCATCCCTCAAGGTAACGCACCTCCCTAGGCCCCTAATTTCCCAGTTCCTGCCTTGTTGCTCACGCAATTGCTCGCTGGAGTATGCTACCGCTGCCGCCAGGCCATTCTGACGCAGACCGCCCCTCTCCGATGCCTCTACACCGATGTCGCACCCACGACCTCGTTTGTCATGTCACCCTGAACCCGCACCGAGCCCTCGCCCGAGCCTACCGACCCCGTCTGTGTAACACCCCAGGTGTTTATATTCCGCTCGACAACGAGTATGGATTTAAGCATGTGATATCAGTAAATAAAATGGACACTAAGGTCTAATTATCTTCGTCTATCGCGATTTTGATACCGTGTTTGTCTCCATCTGTCTAAATTGCCCTGATTTATTTTGCAAAATTTATACTCTAGTAATCTTCCGGAACATCAAATCCAGTATCATTTGGGGTTAAGCCATCGACATCTTACCCAAACTATAATCTTCGAAATCAAATGTGGTTCCTTAAAAATTCCGTTTGAAATTCTTTCACGCTTGTGTCGCACAAGTCTATCTGTGGCATGACATCGTGTCGCGTGCGGTGGGTGCAAAATCTGTGTCTGGACAGCGCACAGCCTCTCGCCCACGTAAACGATGCGTGTCGCCGCTTCTGAAAGAATCACACTTTCGATGCCTGCATTGATCTCGCGTATTTATTTCACTGATATGTCAAGTCTGGTGCCCGTTTAAAATTTATAGATAAGAGAATACGAATTCAGAAGCTCGACCCACTCTGATGATTTTTTTATCCCAAACAAATTAATTGGAACTCAAAGAAAATGGTTTTCAATCCGAAACAAACTAGACCAATGTAATTAGAACTGAAAGCGAGTAATTGATAATTAATTTGGTTCGCTAATTCATAGAATAAAATGTGTAGCCCGTATAGTCGACCTATTATACATCGCTAAAAATCTTGATTCGAAACATCTGCATTTTTCTTTACTAAAAATGAGGAAATAGAAAAAATCTGGGAAAATATCCTCCCAGCCAATCCTATCCTCATCCGTCACCAGGATTTTTCTCAAGCCGCCGAGCAGCTCCCTCACGTTTCTCTCTCCCTCTGATTTTCTTACCGCTCAACAGCCGCCGTTCTTATCACCCTGCGGAACTCGGCCTCTAGCTCGTTCTTCACCTTGCCGTGACCGTGCTCCTCCCTGCTGAGCTCCAGTCATGGCCGCCGCGCCCCTGGTTCTGGCCCCTGCTCGGACTTTGCCCATGTCAAGCTCCCTGGGCGACCGTTCCTGCTCCTCGACCTCCCTCCGCTCCTCCCCTGCTTCCATGAATGTCGTGCCCTTCGCCCCCTCTAGCCACGGTCCCCCAGCTCCCTCTCCAGGCATGTACACACCTCGGACTGTTGGTCTGTTCATGGTGCCTTCTCTTCCAGCCGCTCCACTAGATTTTGGTTGGGCCAACGATGTGCTTCCTTCTCTATTTGTTTCAGCCACAGTGGCGCTCAGCATCGGCTCCTAGGTGCCTAACCGCTTGACCTCTTCCTCCATGCTGTAGTTAGAACTTCGTCGGCGCCGTCTAGTCATGCTCCTCGCCATCGTCTCTCCCTTCCTACCTGTCGTGTGTGGGTCTACGCACTAGCCGCGCTCTTCTGTTTTTTCTTGGCATGCCCAGCATCGCGCCCTGGCCAGCCGGGCTCCCATCCCCCGTGCACGCACCCATCTCCCTGTGCTCGACGCCTAGCTCGCCATGGACGCGCGTAGCTCCCTCGAGGTTCCTCTCCATGGCTGCACTCTGTTTTCCCCTGCCGCGTCCCTCAAGCTCGTGCTCTGGTTTATCTCTTCGCGGCCACCGTTGAATCGCTGAACCCCATCTCCCATGGCGCTCGAATTTTGCCCTTGCTCGCCGGTTAGCCGTGCTAGGTGCTAGTCGCCTCACTCGCTGATGACTCCCCAGCCGGAAGCACTGAGCTTGCTCATAGCGTCAACCTCGCCGTCGTCTCGGGACATCGCATCGGTCGTGGTGCATCAGCAGGACACCGGAGCAGCATCTGTGGCCTTGACTCGCCGATCCGCCCTTCGCTATCGTCGGGTGTTCGGTAAAAATATTGAAGCAGGAAGTCATCGCCGTTCGTGTGAAATTTCTGATCACTTGGATGTTGGTGAGTTACATCACAACTCCTGCTTTTTGGTGGATAAGTAGAACAGTTAAATATATTAGTTGCGATAATTTCCTTGTCGTGGTTAGGATGCATTGTGGCTGTATTAGGCATTTGCTAATGCGTCACATATGCGATGTATATTTGAATTGGTGACGTGAAGGTTAGGTCTGGTATTTTATTTATTGGCTAGCCATCATATTTTTTCGGGGTTATGCCAGTTTTATTTATTAAGATGTAGTCGATGCTCGGCTCTAATAGTCATTATTTTCTATATTCAGTGACCGATTAAATATCTTAGGGAGATGAGAGTGTAAATTAAACAAGGAATGCTTAGGAAGATGTGTATGTCTGGTACGCTGGAATCAATTATAGGTTTATGACATGAAGTATAACGATGATGCATGGAATAGGTTTAATGTTTCCAATGACTAGCTAATGATGGTATGGGACTTGTTTAGAATATTGTTCTTGACATTTGAGTTAGATCCGTTTAAGCTAGAGAAGTGTGTTGGTTGTACTTAGTAATATCTCATCATCTAGTGATTGCTTTTAAATGTATTATGTGTTCTTGCCACTAGGTATTTAATTCACTATAGTATAACAATAATTAGTCATGTGCTATTCTCGCTTATATATCCATTCATATGCACCATGCATTTCATTTAGGTACGATAATTAATCACGTGATGCGGAAGACGACCCAAGTCGAACCTAGGATAATGCAGAGATTGGACATCTCCGCAAGATGACGTCGTCAGTCCGGACCAACCTGAAGATGGATAATCTGAACAAGTGCCAACACAAAAGGCTGGTCGCCAAGTGGTTGTCACCTAACAAACACTAACATAGTGTTATTCCAGGCAAGCCTCGGTGCATTATCCCTTTCCTTGTGTTTTAAGATCTTTATCACCTTATATGATGCATTAGGTGATAGGAGTTGTGTGCTAAATAGTTGATGCATTTCCTTCCTTGGAAAATTGATTACCCTTCCTTGATACCCTTTTATGAAAAGGATTTTTATGATGCTTAGCCTTGCTTTAGAAAAACAAAATGTTTTGTTTTAAAACAAAAGGTGATGCTTCACAGTGGATGGGAATTTTTACAAATAAAATAATTATGATGGTGGATCCATCACAGCTGTGATGGGTTTAGCATCTGAAAAGATGTACCTCTGTCAGGTACCAAACTTTGGGTTTTAAATAATAAAGCTGAGACCAGGCGAGTGACTTGCACGAGAAGGAAGTCTCGGTGTAGTGTCTCCGGCTGAGTCGATTAAGGATCGTACCGATGTAAGCTTAATGATCGAGGACCTTTTAACTAGCCACATGCCTCGTCATGGGTAAGCTTTGCCTCGGGCAGACCAATACCAGAAAGGCCAACACGCAATGGGAGTTGAGAGATGGCGAGAGTAGCGTGTACCCTCCGTGGCAAGAGGCTGGATGATGGTGTATCTGTTCTCTCGGTTGGCGTGAACCCAGTCAAGTCTTGATAAACCCGAAGCGAGTTGACATATGCAAGAGTTAAGTGCTACATATGTCGTGTGGTTGGAGATCCACAGCTGGGTATTAATCGATTCAGATCGCCGTTACTTCTTGGACATGAAGACTTGGTCACTGACTTACACGTAGCAATCCAGTGAACTAAACAGATGATAAAAAGACGGCTAGTGTAGACCAAGTGCTTGAACTAGGATAGAAAGAACTCTAGATACAGGTAACTTTACTTAACCTGACAATAAAACTGGATTTTTAAGGATCCACTATTAGTAAGCATTTCTGCAAACAAAGTCTTTGATGCTTGATCAGCTTTACCTTGAATCCCACAAGCCAGCATATCCTTGAGAGTCTTTTTCTTTGTCGGGTAAGACTTGCGAAAGTACACTTTGTACTCAGGGTTTTCGAACCCATGTTATTGCAGGTACTAGATTTGTGCTGCTGTGGATGGTGTTAAGCGCCGGTGGGCATGGCCTTCTTATAAGACTAAGTAACTATTCTATACTTCTTATTGAGGATGGTCACTTAAGCTAGCATATATTTCAAACTTATAAATAATTTATACATTTCAAAGTTTATTTCTTTGAATCACTTTGTAACCACTCCGATAAACATAATGTAAATTTGTTGTAACTTGTAACCTTTTGTAATAAAGAAATTCCACTGCAAAATGTTAGTGTGTGATTTGTGTTTACTTGATCTTGCGATCCTGGTTGTAAGTGGTTTATTCGGGGTCCTTGGGACACTCGAACAGATCATGTTAAGTTATCTGGTGCACATGCATAGCCAGTCTGAGGTCTTTGAGACAAGGGCACGTGCATGTGGGCCCAATAACTTGGGAGGTTCTGCCACAGCTGGTATCGGAGCAAGATTAAGTATATATGGTCACATACGTATTTTTAAAACAAAGTTTTGGTTTCTCAAAACCTATTTTCATCTAAACACATTGTTTGGCTTTGAAAAATAGCTTTGAAAAACTATAATGCTAGTGACATCCTCTATTAAGCCTTAAAACTAAGGACTATGAGGTGGCTTAGTTCAAAGTACTAACCCACAACCGGGAGGATATTGCATACATGTGTAATGTTGTTTTTGGAGCCATTCAGTTTTGAATGGATCGACGCTCAGGTAAGGTGAGATGTGAGAGCATGACCGAACAAACGTCGGTCTAGAGGAGAGCATAAAAGGCGCTTGATTATATACATGTTACACATGTATATATGAAAGTTGCGATGTGGAGTATTTACTTTTCTGGAATTCGGTACCCCATGAATGTGTATGGGTATACTGACATGAGACTACTGAGAAGCGTAATGTACTTGTAACGACGCACCTACGTCCAGGTAAGAAGGTGAGTTACCATAATGAGCTGCACTATGGTTAAAGTGTGGTAGCGACGCCTATGCGTGGCTCGATGCTTAATGAAGAGCTGGCCTCCATGTAGCAATATATGAAGTATAAACTGTGATAAACTGTCATGTGTGAATTGCATCATTGGAAACGTGGTTATGATAGAATTTTTTGCAGGAACACTAACATCGAAAAACGTATGTGTAGCTAACGGCTAGCAAAATACCGAGAGAGTCATAAGTATGCCACCGAGATAGAACGCTATTGCCACATTAGGTTGTCAAAACTTGTGAGGACGTATAGGACGAGCATGCATCTTGATTGTTGCATTGTGTTTGTCACCTGTGCACCAAAATGCTTCTCTCACCCTTATTCCAGTAACCAGTGATTGTAGATAATGTGGTGTAATGTTGTATTATGAACCCCAATGAAATAGTTGTCCTCCATTCTTTAGGTAATATGTTTAGGTGTTATATGTGTTTGCCTTGTACTTGATGTGCCTGATAGAAGGTTGGTGATTTGTTTGCCTAAACCAAAAACTAGGCCATGTTCTTATTTAGTGAACTATGACCCAAATTTGAATTTTCCATTTTTACTCCATGACCAAACTCATGCAAATAAATGCGTAGAAAATTTCCTTGTTGGACATAAAGTGTACCTGGGCTTAAAATAAGAATATCGAGTCATGTTTCCTTCCAAAACCATTCCCTTGTTCGATTTGTGCAAGCTGATGTCTCTATTCAATTTGCTTGTTCTTGAAGATCGCAATGTTGCTTTATCAACCTAACCTAGAAAAGACATGTCCAATCATTTTCTTGAGTTTGATGTCTTTGGTTTCCTCATATCTATCGAAGGCATACCAACTTAATCTTATGATTATTTTCCCTCTGTATCAAATCAGATACTAATCCTTGACCTTGTAATCTCTATGATGGGCATAGAAATATGCTTGGGTCTAAAGTAACAGTCTCCCATCATACTCCCTCATCATCCAATTAGGTTATGGCCATGCCTTGTTCATTTCATCAGGCCATGATCTATTTGGCTTTCAGCTTGTGATCATTCTTACAAGTGGAGTCTCTTTTGTATATTGTTATCTTGGCTCAGTCTATTGGTGTCGCGTGAGATTTCTTATTAGATGAGTTTGGTAATGGTGTTATGACTAAAACTGATTGTGCCGCGACGAAACCGAGGGCCTTCTGTGTGTGTGCGCACCCACGGTTGTGCTGCTCGGCACGCGCTGGTATCACAGTTAGTAGTCATAATCCATTATGAGACTATACCGATATGTTATCTCTGTGCAAATTGTTCTTACCCCGTGAGATTCATTAATGGTGCTAGTTCGGTGATGGTGTCATGATTAAGGACTTATGGTGACACAGCAAAACTGAGAGCTCCCTGTGAATGCGCACATAGGACTGTGCTACTCATCGGATGCTGGTATCAAGGTCTCTAGTCATGATCCATTGTGAAACTACACTTATGTGTGATCTTCCGTGGACTCCTCCCTTGAAACGATTTTTGTGTTGTTTGCTGAAACAATCAAACAACCTATGCCATCACTGTTGGATCAAAAGAAGTCTCCATCGAAATCAGAATCTATCTATGTCTGATTGTGTGATAAAAATCACCCTTTTCTTGTGTGGTCTCTTTTCCCTTGACTTGGGTAGTGACTGCACGTATACAAGTTCCCTTTGCATCCTTTGTTGTAAAAGTGAAGCCTTGGAGCTTTTTAGTGTTGAGAGACAGTTAATTAGTTCTCGAATGAAGATTGACTTTTCCTGCTGCTGAGATTGCAGAAGTTTGTTCATTCACTCTCTTATTTAATCCATGTATTCCTGAACCAAGTCAGTTCATCTCGCATGGAAGAAATGGATGAACAACCTGACCGAATGGATTTCTATTCAAATACATGATCTCTTGTTAACCAATGTGAACTCTCGACCATTGGATTGCCAATGGGTAACCAGACCAAAATTTCTTAGTGCCAAAAGTAGTTCAACAAGTTGGTTTTACTAACTTGTAACTGCCCAATGAACAAAGGTTGAGTTTAGAGATCGTTTTATCGAGTTGTCTAAACATCACTTTAGTTTAGTCTAACCTGAAGAAATCATTATCAAGATCAAGTGAACGTTATGAACATATGCGTAGATCTTGCCCCATATTGGATTAGATTATGAGCATATGCATCTTAACTCTACATTGTTGGTCGAGGTACTTTGCCATCCTTAGCTAACTGGTAACAGCCTGACCACAGTTCTAGTCGTGTCTCGATCGCCTCACATGTGATTTTCTAACATGTGTGATTAAGTCGATCCATGTTTAGTGCTTATAAAAGTGGATTGATCGCGAAGTTAACATTTAGAGATCCCTTCGCTAATGATTTTTCGAGTCTCTATCATTTTTCTTGGACTTGGATTCTCTGGCCAACACGAGTTAATTGTGATGTTATTCGACATCCACCCTCGTCTTATGTGCCATGAATCTCCAATGACCACTTGTTGGTAAACCTCTTTCTGTGTGTTTTACCCAAGAGGTTGCAACTAATTCTGTTTGGGTAAAGTCGCATATCTACCACTCGCCCAATAGACTCAGATGGTATAATGTCATCAGAAAAAGAAAACTGCACACATGGAACCTTATGTGTTCTTCTGGCAAACAGCGTCTCTATTGGTGGACATCTCTAAATTAGCTTAAGGCGATACATGTTATGTCCACTAGAGAAACAACCTCCTGAGACACTTGCCTTTGCTTGGAACTACCTTATATTATCGCTAATATGGACATGGGTTACATGCTTCTATACTCTTAAAAGTCTTTCGCTCTGAATCTTGGGATGAGATTCTTTTAAGGGGGGGGGGGTTGTAACACCCTAGGTGTTTATATTTCGCTCGACAACGAGTATGGATTTAAGCACGTGATATCAGTAAATAAAACGGACACTAAGGTCTAATTATCTTCGTCTATCGCGATTTTGATATCGTGTCTGTCTCCATCTGTCTAAATTGCCCTAATTTATTTTGCAAAATTTAGACTCTAGTAATCTTCCAGAACATCAAATCCAGTATCGTTTGGGGTTAAGCCATCGACATATTGCCCCAAACTATAATGTTTGAAATCAAATGTGGTTCCTTAAAAATTTGTTTGAAATTCTTTCACGCTTGCGTCGCATAAGTCTATCTGTGGCCTGACATCGTGTCGCATGTGGCGGGTGCAAAATCCGTGTCTGGACAGTGCACAGCCTCTCACCTACATAAACTATGTGTGTCGTCACTTCCGAAAGAATCACACTTTCGATGCCGCATTGATCTCGCGTATTTATTTCACGATATGTCAAGTCTGGTGCCCGTTTAAAATTTATAGATAAGAGAATACGAATTCGGAAGATCGACCCACTCTAATGATTTTTATCCCAAACAAATTAATTGGAACTCGACGAAAATGGTTTCAGTCCGAAACAAACTAGACCAGTGTAATTAGAACTGAAAGCGAGTAATTGGTAATTAATTTGGTTCGCTAATTCGTAGAATAAAATGTGTAGCCCGTATAGTCGACCCATTATACATCGCTAAAAATCTTGATTCGAAATATCTGCATTTTTCTTTACTAAAAATGAGGAAACAGAAAAAAATCTAGGAAAATATCCTCCCAGCCAATCCTATCCTCATCCGTCACCGGGATTTTTCTCAAGCCGCCGAGCAGCTCCCTCACGTTTCTCTCTCCCTCTGATTTTCTTACCACTCAACAGCCGTCGTTCTTATCTCCCTACGGCACTCGGCCTCCAGCTCGTTCTTCACCTTGCCGTGACCGCGCTCCTCCCTGCTGAGCTCTAGTCATGGCCGTCGCGCCCCTGGTTCTGGCCCCTGCTCGGATTTCGCCCATGTCAAGCTCCCTAGGCGACTGTTCCTGCTCCTCGACCTCCCTCCACTCCTCCCCTGCTTCCATGACTGTCGTGCCCTTTGCCCCATCCAGCCACGGTCCCCTGGCTCCCTCTCCAGGCATGTATGCACCTCGGACTGTTGGTCTGTTCATGGCGCCTTCTCTTTGAGCCGCGCCACTAGATTTTGGTCGGGCCAGGGATGTGCTTCCTTCTCTATCTGTTTCAGCCACAGTGGCGCTCAGCATCGGCTCCCAGGTGCCTAGCTGCCTGACCTCTTCCTCCACGCCGCAGTTGGAACTTCGTCGGCCGTCTACTCATGCTCATCGCCATCGTCTCTCCCTTCCTGCTTGTCGTGTGTGGGTCTGCGCACTAGCCGTGCTCTTCTGTTTTTTCTCGGCGTGCCTAGCGTCGCACGCTAGCCAGCTGGGCTCCCATCTCCCGTGCGCGCGCCCATCTCCCTGTGATTGATGCCTAGCTCGCCATGGACGCGTGTAGCTCCCTCGAGGTTCCTCTCCATTGTCGCGCTCCGTTTTTCCCTGTCGCGTCCCTCAAGCTCGCGCTCTGGTTTATCTCTTCGTGGCCGCCATTGAATCGCTGAACCCCATCTCCCATGGCGCTCGGATTTTGCCCTTGCTTGCTGGTCGGCCGTGCTGGTGCTAGTCGCCTCGCTCACCGATGACTCCCCAGCCAGACGCACGAGCTTGCTCCTGCGTCAACCTCGCTGTCGTCTCGGACATCACATCGCCGTGGTGCATCAGCAGGACGCTGGAGTAGCATTTGTGTCCTTGCGTCGCCGGTCCGCCCTTCGCTATCGTCGGGTGTTCGGTAAAAATCTTGAAGTAGGAAGTCATTGTCGTTCACGTGAAATTTCTAATCGCTTGGATGCTGGTGAGTTACGTCACTACTCCTGCTTTTTAGTGGATAAGTAGAACGGTTAAATATATTAGTTGCGATAATTTCCTTGTCGTGGTTAGGATGCATTGTGACTGTATTAGACATTTGCTGATGCGTCACATATGCGATGTATATTTGAATTGGTGATGTGAAGGTTAGGTCTGGTATTTTATTTATTGGCTAGCCATCATATTTTTTGGGGTTATGCCAATTTTATTTATTAAGATGTAGTCGATGCTCGGCTCTAATAGTCAGTATTTTCTATATTCGGTGACCAATTAAATATCTTAAGGAGATGAGAGTGTAAATTAGACAAGGAATGCTTAGGAAGATGTGTAGGTCTGGTACGCTGAAATCAATTATAGGTTTACGACATGAAGTATAACAATGATGCGCTGAAATCAATTATAGGTTTACGACATGAAGTATAACAATGATGCGTGGAATAGGTTTAATGTTTCCAATGACTAGCTAATGATGGTATGGGACTTGTTCAATATTGTTCTTGACTTTTGAGTTAGATCCGTTTAAGCTAGAGAAGTGTGCTAGATGTACTTAGTAATATCGCATCATCTAGTGATTGCTTTTAAATGTTATTATGTGTCTCGCCACTAGTTATTTAATTCACTATCAGTATAACAATAATTAGTCGTGTGCTATTCTCGCTTATATATCCATCCATATGCACCATGCATTTCATTTATGTACGATAATTAATCACGTGATGCGGAAGACGACCCAAGTCGAACCTAGGATAATGCAGAGATTGGACATCTCCGCAAGACGACGTCGTCAGTCGGACCAACCTGAAGATGGATAATCTGAACGAGTGCCAACACAAAAGGCTGGTCACCAAGTGGTCGTCACCTAACAAACACTAACCTAGTGTTATTCCAGGCAAGCTCCGGTGCATTATCCCTTTCCTTGTGTTTTAAAATCTTTATCACCTTATATGATGCATTAGGTGATAGGAGTTGTGTGCTAAATAGTTGATGCATTTCCTTCCTTGGAAAATTGATTACCCTTCCTTGATACCCTTTTATGAAAAGGATTTTTATGATGCTTAGCCTTGCTTTAGAAAAACAAAATTTTTTGTTTTAAAACAAAAGGTGATGCTTCACAGTGGATGGGAATTTTTACAAAGAAAAGAATTATGATGGTGGATCCATCATGGCCGTGATGGGTTTAGCATCTGAAAAGATGTACCTCTGCCAGGTACCAAACTTTGGGTTTTAAATAATAAAGCTGAGACCGGGCGGGTGACTTGCACGAGAAGGAAGTCTCGGTGTAGTGTCTCCGTCTGAGTCGATTAAGGACCGTATCGATGTAGGCTTGACGATCAAGGACCTGTTAACTAGGCCACATGTCTCGTCATGGGTAAGCTTTGCCTCGGGCAGACCAATACCAGAAAGGCCAACATACAATGGGAGTTCAGAGATGGCAAGAGTAGCGTGTACCCTCCGTGGCAAGAGGCTCGACGGTGGTGTATCTGTGCTCTCGGTTGGCGTGAACCCAATCTGGTCTTGAGAAACCCAGTGGTGAGTTGACATATGCAAGGGTTAAGGGCTACATATGTCGTGTGGTTGGAGATCCCCGGCTGGGTATTAATCGATTCGGATCGCCTGTTACTTCTCGGACATGAAGACTTGGTCATTGACTTACACGTAGCAATCCAGTAAACTAAATGGATGATAAAAAGACGGCTAATGTAGGCCAAGTGCTTGAACTAGGATAGAAAGAACTCCAGATATAGGTAACTTTACTTAACCTGACAATAAAACTGGATTTTTAAGGATCCACTATTAGTAAGCATTTCTGCAAACAGAGTCTTTGATGCTTGATCAGCTTTACCTTGAATCCCACAAGCCAGCATATCCTTGAGAGTCTTCTGCTTTGTCGGGTAAGACTTGTGAAAGTACACTTCGTACTCAGGGTTTTCGAACCCATGTTGTTGCAGGTACTAGATTTGTGCTGATGTGGATGGTGTTAAGTGTCGGTGGGCACAGCCTTCTTATAAGACTAAGTAACACTTCTATACATTCTTATTGAGGATGGTCACTTAAGCTAGCATATATTGCAAACTTATAAATAATTTATACATTTCAAAGTTTATTTCTTAGAATTACTTTGTAACCACTCCGATAAACATAATGTAAATTTGTTGTAACTTGTAACCTTTTGTAATAAAGAAATTCCACTACAAAATGTTGGTGTGTGATTTGTGTTTACTTGATCTTGCGATCCTGGTCGTAAGTGGTTTATCCAGGGTCCTTGGGACACTCGGACGGATCCTGTTAAGTTATCTGGTGCACATGCATAGCTTGTCTGAGGTCTTTGAGACAAGGGCAGGTGCATGTGGACCCAATAATTTGGGAGGTTCTGCCACAGTCTGCGCCTCACCCGAGCCCGCCTGCGCCTCACCCGAGCCCGCTCTAGTGCGCGCCCTCGACCACGCCTCTGCCGCTAGGCCTAGCCGGTCAGTCAGCCTACCCCAGCACCACTGACGCCCCTAGCCCGCATGTCAGCGCTCATCCGCGCATCCGTGCATGCGCTCGCAGCGCTCAGGTTTGATCTTGACCGTCCGTCTACGATCGGATGCATGAGATTATCTCGTACCCCTTCGCGTGGTCTTTTTGTTAAAGAGACCCTCGGCTTTCTGGATATCATCCCACCGTCCCTGGTTTTTGCTACTGAGCCCCTTAGTTGTTGCAGAGAAGCCCCTTGCCTTTTATTTTATCATAGAAATAGGCCTAGTTTTGTATATTGAATTCCAAAACTTGTTCATTTCATATCTTTTGCATATGAACTCCAAATTGAGTGGTTCAAATTGCAAAATGTTCATAAGATTATTCTCCATCTGTTTAAATTATAATCTTTCACTGTTTGCATGTATTAATTTTATGTCTAGACTATAGGTTAGTTTAAGTGATGGTTTATTTATTAATAGGAAAATAAAAGGAAAACCCTAATGGTAATAAGGTGATTAACTTTGTGAGGTTAACATCATGTAATGTATGGACCCATCCCTAGTATAGTTTTAGTAATTCATTAATATAAATGATGTTAAGTTATGTAATCCACTGAGATAAGCAGTACTTAGAGAACCCTAAACCTCTAGGTGTATTTGTCTACCCTCGAATCTAGATTTCACTCTGGTGTTTGTACTTTTCTATTGAACTCGTGTTTAATTGATTGCACATGTTTGGTGTACTGTTCCGTTATCGTTCCCCAAATGTGTTGAATACATGATTGCTTTACGTAGACAACGAGTAGTCCATGGTTCCTGAGTGTGTAGCCAGAGACTTCCCTGAGCAGCAACCTGGTGAAGGCAAGTGTCCTCTGACCCATTATGTCCTACTTACTTTATAACTCACTGTCCCGCATTACTTAATTGAAACCTAAGGATTGACTAGTCTATATTTACCTTGTCCTTGTTTACCTTCTTGGGTTATTATGGTTAGCTTCATGCTATTGCTCTATTTTAATCAACGAACATGATGCAAATATTTATGATACGATGATGTTATCTTGGTGATGATGATGAACTATGATACTTTAGGGGACTCAGGTTGTTTCTTGAGTACCTCTCTGTAAGGACCTGTTCATTGAGAGACCATCCGGGATAACAGTACAACCATAAGGGTGGAATGGGAAGCCCTTAGCTGATTAATTAGAGGAACTTGAGGTGTAGTTGGCTTCGCCATATGGTCGTCAATGGGGTTCGGGCACAGTACTTGCTCTGCTGAGGCTGGTTGCCGAGGTTCTTTCGATTTGGTTTTGTTAGTCACCCTTCCTGTGGGGAGAAGTACTGTGTTTATCAAACTGGAGAAACCTAACAGGCGGCTACGACCTCTAGGGAATCTTTGTAAAGGCTAAGTAGTGAATCCCTGGCCATTCACCTCGGTAGTGAAGATTGGGTCTGTACAACCCAGGATAGAAAGGGATCACGACTCGTGGGTAAAGTGTGCAACCTCTGCAGAGTGTTAGAAACCGGTATATCATCCGTGCTCACGGTTAAGGGCAGCCTTGGGATCCTCTTTGATTAGAGTAACTTTGGATACTTTTATTATGATGAATAATGGTGATGATTATAACTAGGGTTTCTGGTATTTCCTCTTGGAGGGAGTACTTTTAGGTAATCACTGGGTTTATTATTAAACATGGCTTACCACTAGTAATAAATATCTGACCAACTAAAAGCAACTGCTTTAACCTTAACTCCACATACAGCTAGTCCGCTTTAGCCAAACGGGACATTCGCTTAGTACATTGATGTTTACTCACCCTTGCTTTAAACCCCCCCCAAACCCCATGTTGTTCCCACTGCAATTAGTGCTTAGGAGGAGATGCAGGCAACATGGAGGACTTTGAGGAGTTTCAGGACTACAATGAGTTCTAGTTGTGTTAGTGGCAAACCCCTAGTCGGCTTGCCTATGAAGGCCTTTTCCACTATGTTTCGTATTTCGAACTTTGATTACGTTTATGACTAAGTCAAGTTAATGACTCTGTTGATGTCTTAGACATACTAATGTAATAAAGTACTATTTTCGCTATTTATTTTGAGCAATGTGTGATGATGTCCAACTATGTAATCATTGTGTACGTGAGTTTCTGATCCTAGCACGTACATGGTTCGCATTCGATTTGCCTTCCAAAACCGGGTGTGACAGCTCGGCTGTGCGGGTGTCGTTTAGATGGGCTACTCGGGTTGGTTTTTGGACCTAGCACCGCCTGCCCCTTTTCTTTTTCCTTTTTCTTTTCCATTTTATTTTTTATTTTAAATTTTTAAATCCCAAATCACATTAGGTGCACAAGCAAAATAATCCCAGCATGATGCACAAGTTTTAAATTTTTCATTTTGTATTTATTTTAACAAAAATGGAAAATATGCTTCAATGAATAAACTCATAAGACAAACTATTAATATTATTCCTTGAGTAATTAGAGCCTCGGAATTCCCATTCTAGGGTTTACAAATCCTACCCCCTTAAAAGAATCTCGACCTCGAGATTATGACGAGTTAGGAAAAAGGTGAGGAAACTGTTCTTCCAATTCATCTTCTCTTTCTCAGGTAGCATCGTCTTCTCCGTGATGACTCCATTGTTCCTTGCACATCTTGATCACTTTGTTTCTGGTGACTCAGGTTAGGGTATCTATGATCTTGATAGGATACTCTGTATAGGTCAGATCATCTTGCACACTTAGTTTTTCCATTGGCAGTTGCTCTTTCGAAACTCTGAGACACTTATTCAATTGGAATACATGGAATACATCATGTACATGTGCCATGTGACTAGGTAATTCCAGTTGATAGGCCACTTGCCCACCAACTTGCTCTAGGATTTTGAAGGGTCCAATAAAGCGAGGGGACAACTTCCCTTTGACTTTAAATCTTCTCATACCCTAAATTGGTGACACCTTCAAGTACACATGATCACCTTCCTCAAACTCTAACTGTCTTTTCAAGTGTCCGCATAACTTTTCTACCTTGACTGTGCGGTTATCAGGTTCTCCCTGATTATTCTAACTGGTTCCTCTACTTCTTAGATAATCTCCAGTCCAAAGAACTGTCTTTCACCAGTCTGATCCCAATATAGCGGGATTCTACACTTCCTTCCATATAATGCCTCAAACAGGAACATCTTCAAACTGGCCTGATAACTGTTATTATAGGAGAACTCTGTGTAGGGTAAACTCTTGTCCCAACTGCCACCATGCTTAAGAGCATAAGCCCTCAACATATCCTCTAGCACCTAATTTCTTCTCTCAGTCTACCCACCTAAAGTTCAGTTTTGTATCCATACTCTCATGAAGACTCTTCCAAAATCTTGAAGTTAATTGAGATCCCCGATCAAAAACAATCTTCTTAGGTACTCTGCGTAGGCATACTATCTAAGACATATATAACTATGTCGACTGAGTGTCCTTATAGGTAGTCTTGATCGGAATAAAGTAAGCTACCTTGGTTAGTCTGTCCACAATCACCCATATGAAATCATAACTCTTCGAGGTGCGAGGCAACTCGACTATGAAATCCATATCGATTTCTTCCCTACTTCCATTCAGGTACTTATAACGGATGGAGTAATATAGCTGGTCTCTGATGTTCAACTTTTACCCTTTGACAGACATCACATATAGCCACATGTGCAGCGACATCCCTTTTCAGACCATACCACCAATACTTTTGTTTTAGATCTTGATACATCTTGGTGCTACAAGGATGAATACAATAGGATGAGTCATGGGCTTCCTTCAATATGGTCTCATGGAGACTGTCTATCTCAGGAACACATATCCTGTTCTTGAACCAAATTGTGCCTTGTTCATCTTCCATGAAGTCTGGACCTCTGTTGTCTGCCATCAGGTCTTTGATTTCTTGAATCTTAGCATCACCAACTTGACCTTTCCATATCTCTTGCTCCAAGGTAGGTTCCACCTCTATAGTGACTCGCTATGCATGACCAACTATCCCCAAGTTGAGCCTATAACCCTCCTCTACCAATTCCTCCGATATCTAAGAAACGACGACCATATGAGCCTGGGCTTTCCGACTCAAGGCATCTGTAACTAGATTCGCCTTGCCTGCATGATAATGAATCTCCAAATCATAATCCTTGATGAGTTCCAATCAACGGTGTTGTCTGAGGTTGAGGTCATTCTATGTAAAAATATACTTTAAACTCTTATGGTCCGTATAGATTTGACACTTGGTAGTGGAGACGGCAGGGAGCCTCCGAGAGAAGCCAGAAGTGGTGCACCACTTGTGCGTGGAGAAGGCCCGCGGCTCTCTACTGAGTTACTCGATCATGGTGCTTGGCCCTTGCATTGGCTACCCTTTGCGTAGGGGCACCAACAAGAATTAGTCGGGACCATGCGCGGTTCCGGATACCTCGGTAAAAATACCGGCATCATCCATGAGAGTTTACATCTCTACCCTTGCTCTTTACCTTCCGCGTTTACATTAAGTACTTAAGTTTCAATGTCTCCTTTTTAGTTAGAATATTTAGTATTGGAACTTAGGTTTTCCAGTAGAGATAGCGACACTTAGACAAAACCTAGTTTGCATATTCTAGATTGTTTATTTGCATAGGTTTTGCGATAAGGATTTAATTGTGACCTAGTTTAGAGATAGCTTTTAGAAGTCCTAATTCAACCCCTCCCCTCTTAGGCGTCATCATTTCCTACAAGTGGTATCAAAGCCTGGTTCGACTCATTTGAAATGTTTTAGCTTCACCGCTAATCGAGCCGACGCTTTTTAGAAGAAGGGGGTGGATACCCATAGGCTAGGACACTTCGATTGCGCTAACTTCTCATATTATAGTGCTAGAATGGCTTGTTACCTAGAAGCGGTTGATCTAGGTGTTTGGAGAGTCACTCATGACGGGATGAAACCACCCAAGAACCCCGAGAAGCTCACCACAAGTGACGAAAAAGAAATTCACTTGAATGCTAGAGCCAAAAATTGTTTGCATGAATCTCTTAGCATGGAATATTTTTAATCGAGGTACTTACCTTGAAAACTGCTAATGAGATTTGGCTAAAATTGCATGAGCTCCATGACGACACATCTAATGTCTGTGAGCAAAAATATTGCCTAATTTTTAAATGAGTATAATTCCTTCGCTATGAAAGAAAATGAGCTTGTTAGAGACATGTATTCCCCCTTAAATCTTATGATTAATGAGCTCAACTCTATTGTAATTAATAAGCTAGGTGATGCAGACATTGTGAGGAAGATCATATCCCTTCTACGGCAACAAGACGAGCCTAGTTCTTCAAAGCCATATGCTTTTGCATGTGATGTACACAAAAAGATGAAAGGCAAGAAGAAGGCTCCAAGCTCAAGTGAAGAAGAGGAAGATGATGATGATGTATAAGATCACTTGTGGGGGTTAATCATGTGAGAGTCCTCAGTCGCTCTTGACCGTGAGCATGACTGATATACCAGTTTTACACTCTCCAGAGGTTGTACCCTTTACCCATAAGTTGTGTATTCTGTCTAGCCAGGGTTTGCAAGGCTCTCAGACACTACCAAGGTGAATGGTTAGGGATCCACTATGAGGCCTTGACAAAGTTCCACTAGCTTCAGAAAACCCGCTACGATTTCATGAGAAGAGGGATATAGGAATCCCTCGTTCGAAAAGCCATCGCAACATTATCGACCTGAGAACCTCCCTATTCCAGCAACTCCTCTACCGCCCTTGCCCCTTTCGTGTAAGGTAGTCCTCCACTAGCTTTCCTAATTAGTCAGAGAAGTGTGTCCCATTTCCACTTGTGGTAGCACTGTTATCTCAAGTTAAGCTCATCATAATCTTATCATGAATAATAAATAATCTGGTAACATATATAAAGCATGATCATATGTCAAATAGCATCGCTTCCCCCAAAAACCAGGTAGAGCATAGCCAAACTACCCAATAATTCATTTGTATGCAAGGTGTTGGGAAACAAAACTAAGGTAACCTATTAGGTCCCATAAAATTAACCTGAGCATGTCACAGTGATTCATAGGAACATTATTAGGCAAAAAAGAGTGATCAAGGGCCCAATTTGCCTTCAGCGAGCTCTTGCTCAAAGTCTTCAACCTGCTGTGATCTAGGCTCCTCAGTCACATGCTCGTCTACTCACAACAATACAAGCAAACATTGCATAGGAGAAATTAACAATCACACCAAACATGAGAACAAATTGTGTCATAATGTTCTACGCGTCGCTACGAGATCGCAGGCTCGAGAACCACTAAAATCGGAGTTATGGTTAAGAAGCTATGGTTTCTAGAAGATTCTTGGTGACTAAACAGTAAAACCATACTCTCTGTTAATTAAGGTAAATCAGGTGAGGAAATATTACCAGAGAATAACTAATTTGACTTTATTCTAGGTTACAATCTGATTAGAGATTATGTCTTGGTCAGTTCATAATTATGGATAGATTAATTTTGATTAGCAGGGTTAATCTACCACACATAGGTTAAATAAATATCTAATTGAAAAGCATGTGGTATGTTACAAATAATGCTATTACTATGTAGGAAATTTTATTACTAAACTATTGCGAATTGAACGGACTAAATTGGAGTATAATTCTTACAACATAAGTAGACGACGGATTTATTTTTAATAAACTCAGGATTCTTTTGCTAATATGTCGGCCCAAGGATATAGGTGCATATGGGCCGCACGATCTAACTTCAGTGGTCAGGATTGAATTATCGTTATAATGAACCGATATTCAATGATAACCCTAGGATCGGGCATGCACGATCCGAATTTTATATTGGCCCAAACAGACGTGATTTGTTCAATCTATCATCAACGCTCCTAGTTCCTCCCCACCGAACTAGTAACTCTCGTCTAATCTGGACCACTAATTCAAGATCGGAGGGTTGTTGTACTTCTTCCTCGCCTGGACCCCCAAGGCAGCGTGGCCGATGGCTCCCTGGTGGCGATTGTTGGAACTTGCTAATCTGGGACTAGCAAATTCCGATGATGAGAGAATGGAAAATAGTTTGATGCCGCTAAACACAAAGCGTTGGGGCAACAGTGTTTTTTCTCCATCCCCACAATGTTACAGCGTGGGGGCATTTATAGGTAACTGAGGGCCTGCCCGGCCCTGACAAGGACAATTAGACCCTCAGTTACCTAGTTTATCCTCAGAATATTCCCTCCCGGAGGGTTACAGCAGGTCATTACAGCATGCTTCGGGCGGGGCCCTACAATATGGGCCGGATTGTACACGAGCCCCTTTTTACATCGAGGAAGGTCAAGACGTAGGGTCTTCGAAGTCTTGATCGTTCGAGCCCCGAAGCCTTTAATGGTCTTCGCTCCAGCTCGCCAAGGCGAAGGGAGCGCTTGAGCCTTCGCTTGGGCATCGTTCTTAGGCTTAGCTTGCGGGGCCTTCAGTCTTGTATATGTTGATGTGGGAATCGACGAGCGAGGGGGACGTGTTTGCCTTCGTCCAAACAACGATCATGCCGGCGGTACCTGACTTGGGCACCAAGGTTTCACCCGAGGAACCATCGGCCCTATACCTTGCTCTCACCTCTCCATCTTCATTCCCAACCCCACACGACATCGAGTAGTGGTCCCACATCGACCATGGCGCCAAACTCGACGATCATGGTGGTGGTAACTAGATGTTCGAGATGTGGGAGTTCTTACCGACACTGAAGTTGTGAGACTATTGGTCCACGGCACGACGCAGTCAATCGAGCCCGCCTTAGTCCACTGAAGGGTTCATGGTTTCCTTGGTACTCCTCACGTGCCCCAACGATCACGGTCGACTTTCGGGTAGACTCCCACAACAGCACGTACAGTCACTTTTGGTGGCTAGAGGCCGCCAAAAATAAGCTATTTTCGGCGGCTTTAGGCCTATTTTCGGCGGTCTCTGGCCGCCAGAAAAAATCAGCCAAAAATTAGCGCTTATTTTCAGGCGACTGACACCTGGCCGCCGAAAATAGCTTATTTTCGGCAGCCAACAGAACAGCCACCGAAAATACCACTAATTTTCGACGGCTAGACGTCACCGCCTAAAATAAGGGCTACCGAAAATATTCCATGCTTATTTTCAGCCGACGAAAATAAATAATTTCAGAGAAAAAAATTTTGAAACAAAATGCAAAAAACAGCAAATTCATCAACAATATAATCACAATAAAATGACCAAAATATTAAATCCACAATTGCACAATTCATAAATAGTCCACAACATAAAGTTGGAGTCCATTACAACATCATAGTTCACAATAGTCCATACAACATAAATTTCACAAATAGTCCATTACAACGCACAATTCGGCACAAAACTCAAACCATCACATATCGGGGTCAGTTGGAGTTGTGACCACTACCTCTAGAAGCAAAAAATTCGTTGACTAAGTCGTGTAACGGGTTTGGATTCTAAAGAAAAAGAAGACATTAATAACGGTAGTGTTTACATGACCAATATTCAAATAAATTGTTTGTCAAACTAACCTCTCCTGTAGTAGCTCCCTCCCCTGCATAAGCTCCTCCTGGTGCTGGTATCACCGGTGGTGGCGTGTTGTGGCCCATGACCCCGGATCCCTACATAATCAAGTTTAGTCAAGATTTGAAAGTTTAATACAAATGACAAGTCTTGACTAAATTGAAGCACCTGAGGTGGAGGTGGCGGAGCATGTAATCCCTATTGAGGCATCGGCGACTGAAATTGAGGGAAAACAAATGGTTGCTGTTGTGCCTGCTCTTGAAATCAAGACTGTTGCAAATACAATATATTAGTTATAGGACCAATATCGACCGTGTTGAGAATAAATAAGACACTTACGTTCATTGCTTGTTGCGCCTATGCATTGTAAGCAGCCATGTACTCTGATTGCTGTTGGAGGAATGTCATTTGTTGTTGCCGCAGCTCTTCACAAAACCTTTCTTGCTGCACCCTCATAGCGTCCTCCATGCTAGATACAGAGCGCCGACTACGGCTGCTACCACAACCCGCCTGCGACGAAGAGCCACCACGAGAACGCAACTCCATTGAATCGATCACATCGGTATCATCAGAATGACGCCCATTCCTACTCTAACCATTTTACATCCATATACGATCTTCAGCCATGCCTAAGACCGTTAAACCGAACCATATCATGAAAACATTATTCAACTTCATCAAGGGTATCGGTCCTACATGTATAGGCAAGGATAGGTGAAAGGGAATTAGGCTTACACCTAGTTCCTAAATAATTTTGGTGGTTGAATTGCCCAACACAAATATTGGACTAACTAGTTTGCTCTAGTGTATAAGTTATACAGGTGCAAAAGGTTCACACTTAGCCAATAAAAAGACCAAGTATTGGGTTCAACAAAGGAGCAAAGGACAACCGAAGGCACCTCTGGTCTGGTGCACCGGACTGTCCGGTGTGCCACCGGACATGTCCGGTGCACCAGAGGACTCCAACTCCAAACTGCTCACCTTCGGGAATTTCCAGAGGCCACTCCGCTATAATTCACCGGACTGTCCTGGTGTACACTGGACATGTCCGGTGCTCCAAGGAAGAGCGGCCTCAGGAACTCGCCAGCCTCGGGAATTCACTTCGGCTGCTCCGCTAAAATTCACCGGACTGTCCAGGTGTACACCGGACTGTCCGGTGTAACAGCGGGGCAACGGCTATTTCGGCGCCAACGGACTACCTGCGACGCATTTAATGCGTGCCAGAAGCGTGCAGTCGTCAGGCACGCGGGAGCAGGCACACCGGACAATCTACAGTTCATGTCCGGTGCGCCACCGGACATCAAGGCGGGCCTAGAGACAGAGCTCCAACGGTCGGAACCCAACGGCTTTGGTGACGTGGCTGTCGCACCGGACATGTCCGGTGTGCACCGGACTGTCCGGTGCGCCATCGAACAGACAGCCTCACCAAACGGCTAGTTTGGTGGTTGGGGCTATAAATACCCCCAACCACCCACCATTCATGGCATCCAAGTTTTCCACTTCCCAACTACTTACAAGAGCTCTAGCATTCAATTCTAGACACACCAAAGAGATCAAATCCTCTCCAAATTCCACACAACGCCCTAGTGATTAGAGAGAGTGATTTGCTTGTGTTCTTTTGAGCTCTTGCGCTTGGATTGCTTTCTTCTTTCTTGATTCTTTCTTGTGATCAAACACTCACTTGTAATTGAGGCAAGAGACACCAATCGTGTGGTGGTCCTTGCGGGAACTTTGTGTTCCAATGTGATTGAGAAGAGAAAGCTCACTCGGTCCGAGGGACCGTTTGAGAGAGGGTAAGGGTTGAAAGAGACCCGGCCTTTGTGGCCTCCTCAACAGGGGAGTAGGTTTGAGAGAACCGAACCTCGGTAAAACAAATCCGCAGTGTCTCACTTCATTATTCGCTTGCGATTTGTTTTGTGCCCTCTCTCGCGGACTCTATTATATTTCTAACGCTAACCCGGCTTGTAGTTGTGATTATTTTTTGTGAATTTCAGTTTTGCCCCTATTGACCCCCCCTCTAGGCGACTTTCAATTGGTATCAAAGCCAGGTGCTTCATTAGAGCCTAACCGCTCGAAGTGATGTCGGGAGATCACACCAAGAGGGAGATGGAGACCAGCGACAAGCCCACTACGAGCCAAGGGAGCACTTCATCGGAAGAGTCCCGCACCAAGAGGAAGGAGAAGAAGAAGGACTCCTCCAAACTGGAAGGAGAAAAGATCTTCTTCCTCACATCACAAAGAAAAGAAGGAAAAATCTTCTTCCCACAAGTCGCATCGGAAAGGCGACAAGCACAAGAGGATGAGGAAGGATGGTCTACTACGAGACCGACACTTCATCAACATCGACCTCCGACTCCGATGCGCCGTCCGTAACTTCTAAGCGCCAAGAGCGCAAGAAGTTTAGTAAGATCCCCTTACACTATCCCCATACATCTAGACATACTCCATTACTTTCCGTTCCATTAGGCAAACCGCCAACCTTTGATGGCGAGGATTATGCTAGGTGGAGTGATTTAATGAAATTTCATCTAACCTCACTCCACAAAAGTATATGGAATGTTGTTGAGTTTGGAGCACAGGTTACCATCCATAGGGGATGAGAATTATGATACGGACTGAAGTGGCCCAAATCAAGCACTTCAACTCCCAAGCTACAACCATACTCCTCGCCTCTCTAAGCAAGGAGGAATACAACAAGGTGCAAGGGTTGAAGAATGCAAAGGAGATTTGGGACCTACTCAAGACCGCGCACGAGGGTGATGAACTCACCAAGATCACCAAGCGGGAAACGATCGAGGGGGAGCTCGGTCGCTTCCGTCTTCGCCAAGGGGAGGAGCCACAAGATATGTACAACCGGCTCAAAACCTTGGTGAACCAAGTGCGCAACCTCGGGAGCAAAAAGTGGGACGACCACGAGGTGGTTAAGGTTATTCTAAGATCTCTCATTTTCCTTAACCCCACTCAAGTTCAATTAGTTCGTGGTAATCCTAGATACCCACTAATGACCCTCGAGGAAGTGATCAGGGAATTTTGTGAGCTTTGAATGCATGATTAAAGGATCAAAGAAAATCAACGAGCTTGACGAACCCTCCACGTCCGAAGCACAACCGGTGGCTTTTAAGGCAACGGAGGAGAAGAAGGAGGAGTCTACACCAAGTAGACAACCAATTGATGCCTCCAAGCTCGACAATGAGGAGATGGCTTTAATCATTAAAAGCTTTCGCCAAATCCTCAAGCAACAGGAGGGGGAAGGACTACAAACCCCGCTCCAAGAAAGTGTGCTACAAATGTGGTAAGCCCGGTCATTTCATTGCAAAATGTCCTATATCTAGTGACAGTGACAGGGGCGACGACAAGAAGGGAAAGAGGAGAGAAAAGAAGAAGTACTACAAGAAGAAGGGCGGCGATGCCCATGTTTGCCGGGAGTGGGACTCCGACGAGAGCTTCACCGAGTCCTCTTCCGACGAGGACGCCGCCAACATCGCCGTCACCAAGGGACTCCTCTTCCCCAACGTCGGCCACAAGTGCCTCATGGCAAAGGACGGCAAAAGGAAGAAGGTTAAATCTAAATCCTCCACTAAATATGAATCCTCTAGTGATGATAATGCTAGTGATGAGGAGAATAATTTGCGTACCCTTTTTGCCGATCTTAACATGCAACAAAAGGAAAAATTAAATGAATTGATTAGTGCTATTCATGAGAAGGATGATCTCTTGGACTCTCAAGAGGACTTCCTTATTAAGGAAAACAAAAAGCATGTTAAGGTTAAAAATGCTTATGCTCTAGAGGTAGAAAAATGTGAAAAATTGTCTAGTGAGCTAAGCACTTGCCATGAGACCATTAACAACCTTAGAAATGAAAATGCTAAATTAATTGCTAAGGTTGATTCTCATGTTTGTGATGCTTCAATTCCCAATCTTAGAAATGATAATGATGATTTGCTTGCTAAGATTAAGGAATTGAATGATTCTCTTGCTAGCCTTAGAGTAGAAAATGAAAATTTGATTGCTAAGGCTAAAGATTTTGATGTTTGCAATACTATTATTTCCGACCTTAGAACTAAGAATGATATGTTGCATGCTAAGGTTGTAGAATTAAAATCTTGCAAACCCTCTACATCTACCAGTTGAGCACACTTCTATTTGTATTAGATGTAGAGATGTTGATATCAATGCTATTCATGATCACATGGCTTTAATTAAACAACAAAATGATCATATAGCATTATTAGATGCCAAAATTGCCGAGCATAACTTAGAGAATGAAAAGTTTAAATTTGCTAGAAGTATGCTCTACAATGGGAGACGCCCTGGCATCAAGGATGGCATTGGCTTCCAAAGGGGAGACAATGTCAAACTTAATGCCACTCCAAAGAATTTATCTAACTTTGTTAAGGGCAAGGCTCTCATGCCTCAGGATAACGAGGGTTACATTTTGTACCCTGCCGGTTATCCCGAGAGCAAAATTAGGAAAACTCATTCTAGGAAGTCTCACTCTGGCCCTAACCATGCTTTTATGTATAAGGGTGAGACATCTAGCTCTAGGCAACCAACCCGTGCCAAGTTGCCTAGAAAGAAAACTCCTAATGCATCAAATGATCATGCTATTTCATTTAAAACTTTTGATGCTTCTTATGTGCTTACTAACAAATCCGGCAAGGTAGTTGCCAAGTTTGTTGGGGGCAAACACAAGGGTTCCAAGACTTGTGTTTGGGTACCCAAAGTTCTTGTTTCTAATGCCAAAGGACCCAAAACCGTTTGGGTACCTAAAGTCAAGAACTAAAATTGTTTTATAGGTTTATGCATCCGGAGGCTCAAGTTGGATACTCGACAGCGGGTGCACAAACCACATGACAGGGGAGAAGAAGATGTTCTCCTCATATGAGAAAAACCAAGATCCCCAACGAGCTATCACATTCGGGGATGGAAATCAAGGTTTGGTCAAAGGATTGGGTAAAATTGCTATATCACCTGACCATACTATTTCCAATGTTTTTCTTGTAGATTCTTTAGATTACAATTTGCTTTCCGTATCCCAATTATGTCAAATGGGCTACAACTGTCTATTTACTGATGTAGGTGTTACTGTCTTTAGAAGAAGTGATGATTCAATAACATTCAAGGGAGTGTTAGAGGGTCAGCTATACTTGGTAGATTTTGATAGAGCTGAACTCGACACATGCTTGGTTGCTAAGACAAACTTGGGTTGGCTCTGGCACCGCCGACTAGCCCATGTTGGAATGAAGAATCTTCATAAGCTTCTAAAGGGAGAGCATATTTTAGGACTAACAAATGTTCATTTTGAGAAAGACAGGATTTGTAGCGCATGCCAAGCCGGGAAGCAAGTTGGGACTCATCATCCACACAAGAACATCATGACTAGTGACAGGCCACTAGAGCTCCTACACATGGACCTATTCGGCCCGATCGCTTACATAAGCATCGGCGGGAGTAAGTACTGTCTAGTTATTGTGGATGATTATTCTCGCTTCACTTGGGTGTTCTTTTTGCAAGAAAAATCTCATACCCAAGAGACCTTAAAGGGATTCTTGAGACGAGCTCAAAATGAGTTCGGCTTAAGGATCAAGAAAATTAGAAGCGACAACGGGACAGGAGTTCAAGAACTCTCAAATTGAAGGCTTCCTTGAGGAGGAGGGCATCAAGCATGAGTTCTCTTCTCCCTACACCCCACAACAAAATGGTGTAGTGGAGAGGAAGAATCGAACTCTATTGGACATGGCAAGAACCATGCTTGATGAGTACAAGACATCGGATCGGTTTTGGGCCGAGGCGGTCAACACCGCCTACTACGCCATCAACCGGTTATATCTACACTGAATCCTCAAGAAGACATCCTATGAACTCCTAACCGGTAAAAAGCCCAATATTTCATATTTTAGAGTTTTTGGTAGCAAATGCTTCATTCTTGTTAAGAAAGGTAGAAAATCTAAATTTGCTCCTAAAACCGTAGAAGGCTTTTTACTAGGATATGACTCAAACACAAGGGCATATAGAGTCTTTAACAAGTCCTCAGGACTTGTTGAAGTTTCTTGTGACGTTGTGTTTGATGAGACTAACGGCTCTCAAGTAGAGCAAGTTGATCTTGATGAGATAGGTGAAGAACAGGCTCCGTGCATAGCGCTAAGGAACATGTCCATTGGGGATGTGTGTCCTAAGGAATCCGAAGAGCCTCCACATGCACAAGATCAACCATCCTCCTCAACGCAAGCATCTCCACCAACCCAAAATGAGGACGAGGCTCAAGTTGATGAAGGTAAAGATCAAAGAGATGAGCCACCTCAAGATGACGGCAATGATCAAGGGGGAGATGCAAATGATGAAGACAAGGAGAATGAACAACCAAGGCCGCCACACCCAAGAGTCCATCAAGCAATACAACGAGATCACCCCGTCGACACCATCCTCGGCGACATTCATAAGGGGGTAACCACTCAATCTCGTGTTGCACATTTCTGTGAGCATTACTCTTTTGTTTCCTCTATTGAGCCACACAGGGTAGAGGAAGCACTTCAAGATTCGGATTGGGTGATGGCGATGCAAGAGGAGCTCAACAATTTCACAAGGAACGAGGTATGGCATTTAGTTCCACGTCCTAACCAAAATGTTGTAGGAACCAAGTGGGTCTTCCGCAACAAGCAAGACGAGCATGGTGTGGTGACAAGGAACAAAGCTCGACTCGTGGCCAAGGGGTATTCACAAGTCAAAGGTTTGGATTTCGGTGAAACCTATGCACCCGTAGCTAGGCTTGAGTCAATTCGCATATTATTAGCCTATGCTACTTACCATGGCTTCAAGCTTTATCAAATGGACGTGAAGAGTGCCTTCCTCAATGGACCAATCAAGGAGGAGGTCTACGTTGAGCAACCTCCCGGCTTTGAAGATAGTGAGTACCCTAACCATGTCTATAGGCTCTCTAAGGCGCTTTATGGGCTCAAGCAAGCCCCAAGAGCATGGTATGAATGCCTTAGAGATTTCCTTATTGCAAATGGCTTCAAAGTCGGCAAGGTCGATCCTACTTTGTTCACTAAAACTCTTGACAATGATTTGTTTGTATGCCAAATTTATGTTGATGATATCATATTTGGGTCTACTAACGAATCTACTTGTGAAGAATTTAGTAGGATCATGACACAAAAATTCGAGATGTCTATGATGGGGGAGTTGAAATATTTTCTAGGATTCCAAGTCAAGCAACTCCAAGAGGGCACTTTCATTAGCCAAACCAAGTATACTCAAGACATTCTAAGCAAGTTTGGAATGAAGGATGCCAAGCCCATCAAGACACCCATGGGAACCAATGGGCATCTCGACCTCGACACGGGAGGTAAATCCGTGGATCAAAAGGTATACCGGTCGATGATTGGTTCATTACTCTATTTATGTGCATCTCGACCAGGACATTATGCTTTCCGTTTGCATGTGTGCAAGATTCCAAGCCGACCCTAAGGAATCACACCTTACGGCCGTAAAACGAATCTTGAGATACTTGGCTTATACTCCTAAGTTTGGGCTTTGGTACCCTCGGGGATCCACATTTGATTTGATTGGTTATTCGGATGCCGATTGGGCGGGGTGCTAAGATTAATAGGAAGAGCACATCGGGGACTTGCCTAGTTCTTGGGAAGATCCTTGGTGTCTTGGGCTTCAAAGAAGCAAAATTCGGTCGCTCTTTCTACCGCCGAAGCCGAGTATATTGCCGCAGGCCATTGTTGCGCGCAATTGCTTTGGATGAGGCAAACCCTGCAGGGACTATGGTTACAAACTAACCAAAGTTCCTCTTCTATGTGATAATGAGAGTGCAATCCGCATGGCGGATAACCCCGTTGAGCATAGCCGCACTAAACACATAGCCATTCGGTATCATTTTCTTCGGGATCACCAACAAAAGGGGGATATCGAGATTTCTTACATTAACACTAAAGATCAATTAGCCGATATCTTTACCAAGCCACTTGATGAACAATCTTTTACCAAACTTAGGCATGAGCTAAATATTCTTGATTCTAGGAATTTCTTTTGCTAATTTGCACACATAGCACACAAGTATACCTTTGATCATATCTCTTTTATATATGCTATGACTAATGTGTTTTCAAGTGTATTTCAAACCAAGTCATAGGTATATTGAAAGGGAATTGGAGTCTTCGGCGAAGACAAAGGCTTCCACTCCACTCTACTACTCATCCTTCGCCGTCACTCCGAGCATCTCTCCAACTTTGGTATAATCTTCACTCATTTATTTTATGACCAAAGGAGGAGAAAGTACTTCGTTGGGCTCTAATAATTCCGTTTTTGGCGATTCATGCCAAAGGGGGAGGAAATATGAGCCCAAAGCAAAAGGACCTGCACCACCACCTAATTTTAAAAATTTGGAGATTTTCAATTGGTCAATTTCAAATTAGTATCTTATTATGTTCTAAAGGGGGAGGAAGTAGTATTTCAAAAATGATATATCAAAACCCTCTTGAACACTAAGAGGAGGATCTCATTTAGGGGGAGTTTTGTTTAGTCAAAGGAAAAGCATTTGGATCAAAGGGAGAAAATTTCAAAACTTGAAAAAGCTTCTCAAAATCTTATTTATTTACCTTTGACTATCTTGCAAAAGGACTTTGAAAAGAATTTACAAAAGGATTTGCAAAAACAAAACATGTGGTGCAAATGTGGTCCAATATGTTAAAAACAAGAAACAATCCATGCATATCATGTAAGTATTTATATTGGCTCAATTCCAAGCAACCTTTGCACTTACATTATGCAAACTAGTTCAATTATGCACTTTTATATTTGCTTTGGTTTGTGTTGGCATCAATCACCAAAAAGGGGGAGATTGAAAGGGAATTAGGCTTACACCTAGTTCCTAAATAATTTTGGTGGTTGAATTGCCCAACACAAATATTGGACTAACTAGTTTGCTCTAGTGTATAAGTTATACAGGTGCAAAAGGTTCACACTTAGCCAATAAAAAGACCAAGTATTGGGTTCAACAAAGGAGCAAAGGACAACCGAAGGCACCTCTGGTCTGGCGCACCGGACTGTCCGGTGTGCCACCGGACATGTCCGGTGCACCAGAGAACTCCAACTCCAAACTGCTCACCTTCGGGAATTTCCAGAGGCCACTCCGCTATAATTCACCGGACTATCCGGTGTACACCGGACATGTCCGGTGCTCCAAGGAAGAGCGGCCTCAGGAACTCGCCAGCCTCGGGAATTCACTTCGGCTGCTCCGCTAAAATTCACCGGACTGTCCGGTGTACACCGGACTGTCCGGTGTAACAGCGGGGCAACGGCTATTTCGGCGCCAATGGCTACCTTGCGACGCATTTAATGCGCGCCAGAAGCGCGCAGTCGTCAGGCACGCGGGAGCAGGCACACCGGACAATCTACAGTTCATGTCCGGTGCGCCACCGGACATCAAGGCGGGCCCAGAGACAGAGCTCCAACGGTCGGAACCCAACGGCTTTGGTGACGTGGCTGTCGCACCGGACATGTCCGGTGTGCACCGGACTGTCCGATGCGCCATCGAACAGACAGCCTCACCAAACGGCTAGTTTGGTGGTTGGGGCTATAAATACCCCCAACCACCCACCATTCATGGCATCCAAGTTTTCCACTTCCCAACTACTTACAAGAGCTCTAGCATTCAATTCTAGACACACCAAAGAGATCAAATCCTCTCCAAATTCCACACAACGCCCTAGTGATTAGAGAGAGTGATTTGCTTGTGTTCTTTTGAGCTCTTGCGCTTGGATTGCTTTCTTCTTTCTTGATTCTTTCTTGTGATCAAACACTCACTTGTAATTGAGGCAAGAGACACCAATCGTGTGGTGGTCCTTGCGGGAACTTTGTGTTCCAAGTGATTGAGAAGAGAAAGCTCACTCAGGTCCGAGGGACCGTTTGAGAGAGGGTAAGGGTTGAAAGAGACCCGGCCTTTGTGGCCTCCTCAACGGGGAGTAGGTTTGAGAGAACCGAACCTCGGTAAAACAAATCCGCGTGTCTCACTTCATTATTCGCTTGCGATTTGTTTTGTGCCCTCTCTCGCGGACTCTATTATATTTCTAACGCTAACCCGGCTTGTAGTTGTGATTATTTTTTGTGAATTTCAGTTTCGCCCTATTCACCCCCCCCTCTAGGCGACTTTCAATAGGTTCTAAACCCACATCAAGCTAGCAGGACCCAAAAAAATTCGGCAGCATAACCTCGCTGCCACTAAACAATATAAGAATGAACCACATATATCATATATACCACATATATTGCCTTCCCTAAACCACATATACCACATATACAATATGCCTCAAACTAAATAATAATATTAACCACATGCACTAATCAACAAAAACATATACCACTAATACATTAATGAACCACATATACCACATGCATTCCCTAAACATATAACACATATACAATATGTCTCGAACTAAACAATAATATTAATCAAACGCACTAATCAACAAAAACAATTACAAAAATACACTAATTTCGGCGACAATTAAATAAAAGGCCAGCGAAAATACAAAATAAAATACGCAAAAAATTACCTTAATGGAGCCAAGGTCGACGGGAGCGAGCACAATGGTGGGGCTTGCGGGGCGGCGAGTCAGGAGGGCACGGGCGGCGCGGCTGGGGGCGACACGCACGGCGGGGGCGGGCGGCGCGCGGCGGGGGCTGGCGACGTGCGCTGCACCGGGGCACGGGCATCCCGCGGTAGCGGGGGAGGGCAGGCACGCGCGGCGGAGCTGCTGGCGACGGGGGCCGGGAGCGGGCGGCGACAGTGCGGCGGTGGCGTGGCAGCACGGCGGGCAGCGGTGAGTAGAGAAACAGAGAGAAGAGAGAAGAGAGGAGTCGGGCTGCGGTTTTTATAACTTTAATTTCGGCGGCCAGATCGGGCCGCCGAAAATAAGACCTTATTTTCGACGACTGTGTCAGAGGCCGCCGAAAATAAGCTTATTTTCGGCGGCTGTGTCAGTGGCCACCGAAAATAAGCTTATTTTCGGCGGCCAAGATTCACTGTCGAAAATACGAACTTATTTTCGGCAGCCAAGCCCTGGTCACCTGAAAATCGTGCACAGTGCTATTATGTCCAAGATGCTTCTTGACTGTGCGCCAAAGGTTGCGCAACGACGAGTCGTCGATCCGCTTGCGGCGGCAAGCTCTGGTCTCCGCCTCCGTTCACGCTTACGGTGACAATGGGTTTAGGTGAGCTCAACGATTTGGATGGATGGGTAGGTGAGAGGAGCCTGGGTTATATGCCCACACACGATTAGAGAGGAGGGGTCGGTTTGTTAGAGGTTGTTACACCAGCTGGCACGCACGTGGGTAGCAGCGGCGTTCGTTTCGGACAGCGGCAAATATGGTTCTTGCAAGCGGGACCCGCATGCAAGAGATGTGTGGAAGGCGCTGGGGAATGACTTCTCAGTACGCACGCGTGCCAGCGCAGTGAGGTCGCCCTTCGGGCCCCACCAATCGGCACCCCTTCCCACGTCTGGGCTCCGCGGGTGTCGTTTAGATGGTTGTGTGGGTTGGTTTTTGGGCCCAGCACCGTGTGCCCCTTTTCTTTTTTCCTTTTTATTTTCTATTTTAAATTTTCAAATCCAAAATCACATTAGGTGCACAAGCAAAATAATCCCAGCATGATGCACAAGTTTTAAATATTTCTTTGTGTATATTTTAACAAAAATGGAAAATATGCTCCAATGAATAAACTCATAAGCCACATAATTATTAATATTATTCCTTGAGTAATTAGAGCCTCAGAATTCTCATTCTAGGGTTTACAAGTAGCACCGTCGGATGCAAAAGATAGCACTGCGGTTAGATGGGGGAGGGCACAACATGCGACAATGTGGGGGAGGAAAGGCCCATGAACGACCAATGACAGTGGGGAGAAGCATGATGTCCACATTGGTGAAGTCGAAGCGTGACTGCTTTATGGGGTGTTGAGGTCTCGCGTGGCTGGTGTCCTCCCCATCAGCCATCCCGACGTTGTTGAGAGTGGAAGGGAGAGAGGAGCAGGATGACTCACCTGTGGTGACACGCGACTCGAGCTCTTCCTGTCGCCGATCGAGGGTGCGGCAGGGATCTAGGGCAACAGCGGGCGCAGATGCGAATTTGGTGCCACCCGATCATGGCTTCCTAAACATCATGCCGAGGTTGGGGTGGAGGTGGGGGCGGGTTGCGGGGGGCCAGGGGAGGCGCTGAGGACGAGGTGGACGCGAGGCAACGGCGTTCGCGGTGGGCGCGAGCAGGAGGAAGATGACTTAGAGGGGCAGGCGCATCGGAGTGGTGGCAAGGAAGGCAAGAGCGCGCAGTGGGCGCCGAAATTTACGACGACATGGTGGCGGGGAAGGCAAGAGCACACAATCGGCGGCGTGAGGGCGAGGTTGGGCCCAGTGTGCTGGCGAGGATGGAAGGTGGCACTGTTGGCGGCATGGTGACGATGGTGGGGGCATGGTACGCAATATGGACGCCTATGGTCCACGCTTATAGAGCAGTAGAGATATGGGATGATGGGTATAGAGGATGTGTGTAGGGATTATTGTTCAAAAAGATTTTTATGTATGGGATGAATATGATACAGGGGAGGAAAATATTTTTTTAAGGGCTAGTTTGGGAACCTCAATTTTTCAAGGGATTTCCATTTTTCCAAGGGAAATTAGTTCATTTTTCCATGCGAAAATAGAAATCCTTTGGGAAATTGGGGTTTCCAAACTAACCCTAAATAATGAATTTTAGGGTAGATGGTTTGATGGCAGTATAATGGGCAGCTATTTTCTGTTTGTTCTATTGACAGAACTTGTACACATGAATAGCTTATCATCCTGCAGGTGCAGCTGCTAGTGCCACTCGCTCTGCTCCAAGCTGTTGTACAATCAGCTGCACAAGATATGGGGTAGAGATGGCAATGGGTACCCGTGACCCGATACACAATGGGTATTTACTCCATTAGGGTATGTATGTAGGCTAAATATTCTATCTGTGGGTTTGTTATTGAGCAAAAAATCTTCACCCAATGGATAAACGGGTATTAGAACGTTCTGCCTTCACCCATACCTGTTAAACTGTGGGTATAAAATACCCAATATAAACTTAGCCCAAGCATAAACTTGGACTTTAGTCATCCAGCTTTTTTACTATTTAACAATCCTTTTAGGTCATAATGTCATAGAAGGCTTAACAGATAATTTAATGACTATGTAATGGAACATGTAATGTGCTATGTAGTACTAACCTAGTGTTACTACTTTATTCAATTATCTTTTGTGTGTTGAATGGATGATTAAATGATGCTAGAAATTTTGTAATAGTATTTAGATGGATATGTTTGACATTTATATAATATAATATTTTAATAGATGTTTAATTTTTTTGGGTACAGATGACCCGATTGGTAATCCATACCCAAATAGGTATGGGTATGAGATAAATCTATACCACCAGTGTATATAGGTAACCCGATGAAGTTATTTTTGTGCTATAGGTATGGGATAGTAACAACAGGTGGTGCCATCTCTAATACGGGGCGGCGGGCGCCGAACGAGGACTTGAGTGGCTGTTGGCGGACAGCATGCGCTTGGCGTATATAGACAATACCTTAGATCGGACGATCCACAAGCATGCGCTTGGCGTATATAGACAATAACTTAGATCGGGCCCCACTGAGTGGCATGGTAGTAGTTGGGACAAGAGTCTACCTTATGCTAAGTTCTCATATAATAATAGTTACCAGGCCAGTCTGATGATGTCACCGTTCGAGACTTTATATGGCAAGAAGTGCATGACTCCTCTATATTGGGATAAGACTAGAGGAAGATAATTCCTTGGACCTGAACTTATTCAAGAGGCAGAAGAACAAGTTCGTATAATTCGAGAGAATTTGAGGGTAGCTCAAACCAGGCAAAAGATCTACGCTAATAATAGAAGAAGACCACTGGAGTTTGAGGGAGGTGATCATGTGTACCTCAAGGTGTCACCACTTCGTGGAATGAGGAGGTTTAAAGTTAAGGGCAAATTGTCCCCTCACTTTATTGGACCATTCTGAGTTTTTAGGCAAGTTGGAGAGATGGCCTATCAACTTGAGCTACCTGATAATCTATCTGATGTGCATAATGTATTTTCCTGTGTCTTAACTTAAGAAGTGTCTCCGTGTCCCTAAGGAACAGTTACCAATGGAAGAGCTCAATGTTCAGGGAGATTTGACTTACAGTGAGTATCCTGTCAAGATTCTGATACATTGACTCGAGTTACAAGAAATAAGGTTATAAAAGATGTGCAAAGTACATTGGATCCATCACGGAGAAGATGAAGCTACTTGGGAAAGAGAAGAAGAGCTTCGAATAGATTTTCCCCATCTTTTCCCTAGATCTTCTTAAATCTCGAGGACAAGGTTCTTGTTAAGGGGGGTAGGATTTGTAATACCCACTTTGTAAGAAAAATCTAAGAGGAGAAATTATATTTCTTTACATATATGAGTGTCCCTATTTATTATTTCATGTGAACACCTCATTTTAAAAAAACAAATACTTTGTAAAGGACATGCCATTAAATTGTGCATCATGATGAGTTTTGTTTGTTTGTGCACTTAATGAGAATAACAATAATATGAATTAAAATATAATAATAATGAGAAGAGGATTTGAAGTAAAACCTAAATTTAGATTTGGGTTGAAAATGTAGAAGGAAAGAAAAGAATATTATACAACACCAAAATAAAATTATAAATAAACAAATTCATCTCAATGGGTATGTTTAAAAGGATATAAATTTATAGTTAAATTCAAATTCAAATTTGGATTTACAAAATGAATAAAAGAGAAACAGAAATAGAAAAGAAAAGAAGAAAATAGCAAATGTGGCGTTGGGCTGATTCTTTCCGCTCGGCCATCCACTATGCTCTGCTTGTCCCGCTTCTACTTCCCCCGCGCGCACGTATCCACTGAACCAAATCCTAGTTGCGCAGTCCAACTCTCTCAACCGTGCGCCAGTCACCGCTCAGTGGGGCCGCACTGTCAGCTATCTCTTCTCTCCGTTTAGCTGAATGCGCTCACTCAGCTCCGCTTCCTGCGCAGGTGGTTGCGGTCCGATTCTCCTGGAAAGAAATCACCAGGTCGTGACCCTTCCTCATTCCATAACAGGATTTGGATGTCGTAGTTGAGGAACCGTATACCAGAAACCCTGTGTGCGGTGCCAACCGGGAAGAACTTCTGCCGCCGGTGACCTCCATCGCCATTGGTGTTCTGGCCGCAACAGTGCGACCTGGGAGCTTGGCCATGGTCTATGGAAACTCGGTGGTGGGTAAAACACTCGCGGCATGCGCGGGCCAGCTCAGCGACTGGGTCTCGCGTCTATAAAGAATAGGAAGGTTCCTAGGCTGCGCACAATCTTCTTTTCCCTCACCGAAATCCATTCCACCGAGCTCATTCCGCCGCGGAGAGGGGTCGGAGGTTGGGTGCCACGGCGAACTTGACCGTCGTCGCTGGTGTCGCCCCAAAACCACCTGGAATGCTCGGCACAAGCCTCGGGTTGGTTGCCGTTGGGACGCCACAGGCGGAGATCGACTAGGGCGCAGCTGAATCTAGTGCCGCCATTGCCACTAGTTCCGCCAACGCTGCAACACGCAACCACCGCCGGTGGGGCCTCGATGGGTGTCTCTGGGGGATCGCTTCGGGTCACTGGTGGTCTGCCTAGGGTCTCTAGACTCTAGTGGTAATCCGGGAACCAGTGATTGCTCGCCGGAGCTATTTAGCCGCCACTCACCGTAAATCGCATGCGCCGGAGGGTCTGCTCACTGGTACGTAGACCTATTGTGTTTGCTCTACTTTCCCCTGCGAATATCACTCGTTTAATTAAGGATTAGTGCGAGGTTGCGCCGTCTCGGCCATTTTCGGTGAAGCGCCGCCGCGTGGTGCGGGCAGAGCCGCCGGGCTTGGGTGGCGCTATGGGGGAAAGACGGGCGGGTGCGCTCGGCTGTTGATTCAGCGTTGGGCGGTTTCGGATTAAACCAAAGAAATAACTATTCGCGTGGATTGATCGTGATCGTAGATCTAGGATCGGGCGGTTAGGTTGGCGTTGAACCATAATTGGATCTGGACCGTCCATTTTGGATCAGACGCCTTTCATTGCGTACCCGTTCGATTTATGTTGATATAATCCTGTCTATCTATTCTAGATCGGATGGCCGATACTCGCCCATACCCCTTTGGCTTGCGTAGTTTTCATAAGAGACCCTAGGGTATTTTATAATGAACCCGCCATCCCCTGGTAGTGGAGAATAAATACAAACAAGTCCCTGGAATTTATAGTTTAGACCCTGGGATCTCCTGTATTTGTGGCCCCGGTTCAAAAAGCTGTGAAATTCATTAAAATAGATATAGAAATCATTTTTTGTGCACAAATAAAGTCCCAATCTTAGGAAATTCATAACTCTATGATTCTAATTCCTTTTTGATCCATTCCAATTGCATTGGGCTCATAATAATATTGTTTATCATCTAGTAACCTTGTATTGCCATGAAACCTATGATTAAAAATCTTGTACCGCAATTTGTTTTATATTAGCCACCTAAACCTTTCGAAAGTCATAACTTGTCCATTTTAGCTCCAAATGGACCCGTTCAAGTTGCATTAGTTTCATATAAGTATTTACTACGCATTAATACACATTAATTAGACATACCACATGGTTTATGATTTGATACTTATTTATTCTATGTATAGTAGGTTAATCCAACTACCTAATGTAACATGTTTATAATGTGAATAAAAGATAATCTTTAATTAAGTAACAACTTAGATTAAAGTCGAGTTAATTATTTATAAGATATTCTCTCATATGATGTGTACTAACCCATTTATAATAAAGTTTAATATTTAAATCACATAGAGCTTCCATAAATCATAACTCCATAACCGTAACTCCGAATTTAGTGGTTCTCGTTCCCACGATCTCGTAGCGACGCGTAGATCATTATTATGCAGTTTATTCTTATGTTTGGTGTGTACTTACCTTATTCTGATTCATTCCATACTTACCTTATCTTGATCCTGTCTCACCGTTTGCTATTCTACTCTGATTATTCTTATCTTTTCTACTCTAAGACAAGACGGGTTTCACACCTTGGAATCCTACACTTATGATCTTTTAAGAGATAAGAGATAGGGAACCTAAGGTAAAAAAAATTAAATTTATTTTCTCTATTAAAATTGTTGGTTGATTGTTCTGATGATCAATGCTTGATTTGCTTCTTTGATTGATTGAAATAGTATAGATGTACATCTTAGCATGTACCACAATAAGGTAATGTATTAGCTTTAGTAGGTGACACACTAATATACTTAGCTAATAAATCCCCCATAGTAACATTCCTCGTAATTACTCGCCTTATCTACTACTCTTTCTTTCTTACCTGTGTTTCTAACCCAGATGGGCTACCCCTATAGTGTTAGAAGAGAGCACTATAGACGTGATCCTTGGTATGTCATGGTTAAGAAAGGCAAAGGCAGCATATACACCGTGCTAAGGGAACCGTAGAACTCACCAATTCCAAAGGACAAAGATTTGAAGTTGAAGTTGCAGTAACTACCACCATTAGACTAGTGGCATTCTTAGTAGATGAGAAGTTTCTGGGTGACAACATCCGTGTAGTTAGAGATTTTTTCGGATGTCTTTTCAGAGGAGTTATTAGGGATGCCACCAGATATGGAAGTTGAGTTTGTCATTGATCCCTTACCTGGGCTGCCCATACTTTCAAACGGCCATACTGGATGTCCATAGAAGAACTAAAGGAACTTAAGAAGCAATTAACGGAATTACAAGAGGTTGGGTACATTCGTTCGGATTCTTCACCTTGTGGAGCGCCAGTTCTGTTTGTACAGAAGAAAGATGGATCACAAAGGATGTGTGTGGATTATAGGTCCCTTAACGATGTCACTGTGAAGAACAAATGTCCATTACCCCACATTGAGGATTTATTTAATCGGATGAGAGGTGCAAGGGTATTCTCGAAGATTGATCTCCGATCGGGTTACCATCAAATGAAGATTAGGCCATCGAATATTCCCAAGACAGATTTCTCGACCTGATATGGTTTATATGAGTTCACTGTTATGTCATTTGGACTAACTAATGCACCAGCCTATTTTATGGATATGAAGAATAAGGTGTTCATGATTTGGATAGATTCATCGTGGTTTTCATCGACGATATTTTTTTATTCCAAGAGTGATAGTGATCATAAGGAACATCTGATATTGGTGCTACAGAAGCTACGAGATGATCAGCTCTACGCCAAGTACAGTAAATGTGAGTTTTGGATTGGCAAGGTGCCCTTTCTTGGACATATCATTTCTAATGGAGGGATTTCAGTGGATCCTGCTAAGGTCAAGGAGATTATAGCGTGGAGCATACCCACTATAGTTACGGAGATTCGAAGTTTCTTAGGGCTTGCAGGATATTATCAGAGATTTATTGAAGGATTTTCTAAGATTGCCAAGCCCATGACCTCGCTTCTGGAGAAGGGAAGAGAGTTCAAGTGGGATGAGAAGTGCTAAGATAGCTTTGATCAATTAAAGAAGAGGTTGATGTCGCCACCAGTGTTGGTTATGCCAGATCTACAGAAGGGATTTGATATTTATTATGATGCCCTACGGCCAAGGCTTGGGATGTGTACTTATGCAAGAAGGACATGTGATTGCCTATAGTCTCGTCAGTTGCGAAAAACACAAGTTGAACTACCCCACTCATGACTTAGAACAGGCAACCGTTATGCACGCGCTTAAGATTTGGAGACATTATATTATGGGAACCAAGTGTCAAGTGTACACGGATCATAAGAGTTTGAAGTATATGTTCACTTTAGAAGGATCTCAACCTTAGGCAATGCCGTTGGTTGGAGCTTATTAAGGATTATGATTTGGAGATTCACTATCACCCGGGCAAGGCAAATTTGGTTGCAGATGCCTTGAGTTGAAAGGAAGCATGTTCATTCAGTGGTTGTTGCCCAGCTACCCGATGAGATTGTTGAGGATTTCAGGAGACTTAACCTGGGGATAGTTGCTCACATGGAAGGAGTTATTATCGATGTGGAACATACCTTGGAACAAGAAATTTGCAAAGGTCAGGATGGTGATGCTAGGATACAAGAGATCAAGGATCTTATGACTGAAGGTCGAGGTCCAGAGTTCACGGAAGATGAGAAAGGCATCATATGGTTCAAGGACAGGATATGTGTTCCAGATATTGAAAGCCTTCGTGAGACTATGTTAAAGGAGGCCCATGACTCGGATTATTCTATTCATCCTGGTAGTACCAAGATGTATCAGGATTTGAAGCAGAAATACTGGTGGTATGGATTGAAGAGAGATGTGGCTGCACATGTGGCTATGTGCGATGTGTGTCAAAGAGTTAAGGCTGAACATCAGAGGCCAGCTGGGCTACCTCGCACCCAGAAAGGTTATGAATCTATATGGGTGATTGTGGATAGATTGACTAAAGTAGCTCACTTCATTCCTGTCAAGACTACTTATAAAGGCTCTCAACTGCTAGAGTTATATATGGCTCGGATTATGTCTCTATACGGTGTATCGAAGAAGATCATTTTGGATAGAGGATCACAGTCTACCTCCAAATTTTGGAAAAGTTTTCATGAGAATATGGTTACGAAAGTTGAATTTTAGTTCGGCCTACCATCCTCAGACTGATGGACAGACTGAAAGGACTAACCAAGTATTGGAAGATATGTTGAGAGCTTGTGCCCTTCAGCATGGTAGTAGTTGGGACAAGAGTCTACCTTATGCTAAGTTCTCATATAATAATTGTTACCAGGCCAAGTCTAATGATGTCACCGTTCGAGGCTTTATATGGCAAGAAGTGCATGACTCCTCTATATTGGGATAAGACTAGAGGAAGACAATTCCTTGGACCTGAACTTATTCAAGAGGCAGAAGAACAAGTTCAGTATAATTCGAGAGAATTTGAGGGTAGCTCAAACCAGGCAAAAGAGCTACGCTAATAATAGAAGAAGACCACTTGAGTTTGAGGGAGGTGATCATGTGTACCTCAAGGTGTCACCACTTCGTGGAATGAGGAGGTTTAAAGTTAAGGGCAAATTGTCCCCTCACTTTATTGGACCATTTTGAGTTTTTAGGCAAGTTGGAGAGATGGCCTATCAACTTGAGCTACCTGATAATCTATCTGATGTGCATAATGTATTTCCTGTGTCTTAACTTAAGAAGTGTCTCCTGTGTCCCTAAGGAACAGTTACCAATGGAAGAGCTCAATGTTCAGGGAGATTTGACTTACACTGAGTATCCTGTCAAGATTCTGATACATTGACTCGAGTTACAAGAAATAAGGTTATAAAAGATGTGCAAAGTACAATGGATTCCATCACAGAGAAGATGAAGCTACTTGGGAAAGAGAAGAAGAGCTTCGAATAGATTTTCCCCGTCTTTTCCCTAGATCTTCTTAAATCTCGAGGACGAGATTCTTGTTAAGGGGGGTAGGATTTGTAATATCCACTTTGTAAGAAAAATCTAAGAGGAGAAATTATATTTCTTTACATATATGAGTGTCCCTATTTATTATTTCATGTGAACACCTCATTTTAAAAAAACAAATACTTTATAAAGGACATGCCATTAAATTGTGCATCATGATGAGTTTTGTTTGTTTGTGCACTTAATGAGAATAACAATAATATGAATTAAAATATAATAATAATGAGAAGAGGATTTGAAGTAAAACCTAAATTTAGATTTGGGTTGAAAATGTAGAAGGAAAGAAAAGAATATTATACAACACCAAAATAAAATTATAAATAAACAAATTCATCTCAATGGGTATGTTTAAAAGGATATAAATTTATAGTTAAATTCGAATTCAAATTTGGATTTACAAAATGAATAAAAGAGAAACAGAAATAGAAAAGAAAAGAAGAAAATAGCAAATGTGGCGTTGGGCTGATTGTTGGAACTTGCTCTCAGTTGCAAGGGGACCCAACAAAGGTGAACAGTGACGTCAACAGGGTTCTCGCGCAAGATGGCAATAGCTCTGTTAATCTGCCCCCTCACGGGCACTGTGCGGGGGTATTTATAGGTGTCTGAGCGCCCAGCGCCTTGTGTTAAGGACGCATGTGCCCTCAGATACCTAGGTTATCCCCAGAATATTCCCATAAAGCAGGGTTACAGACTGTAATTACAGGAATGCCTTTGCAAATTAGGCCCGTAACACGCAGCGGCCACGCGGGGCCCGTTACAATGGGCCTGGATCACACGTCGGCCTCTGAGCTGGACGAGGCCGCACGATGGGGTGACGACGTCGCAGGCCTTCGTCTGGCGCCGTATCAAGCGAAGGGTGTCCCTGCCTGTTTTGTCTCCATCGGAACCAGCGACTGCAGCGAAGGCCTCGAGCGAAGGGTGGCGTCTTTGCCTTCGCCCCAACATTTGCCCTCCGAGGGACCAGTTCGACAAAGTCACCTGGTGCCGAAGACGTCGCTAGATGGCGGAGACGCTGCCCTCGCTCGAAAGTGGTTCCGCGGGGATTTTTGACATGACCGTTGATTGACGCCGTACTGTTGGATTGCGGGTTTCCTGAAGCGCCGCGCCCTAGTTGGATTGCGGGATTTCCCGAAGAGCCACGCCCTGCCTATAAAAGGGGGCGGGGGTCGGCGCTTTTTAAACTTCACTTTCCACGCTCCGTGCAAACCCTAGCCGCCTTTTCCACCGTCTTGCTGCTCGTCTGCCTGCCTTGCTTTTGTTCACCGGAGATCTGGCTCGAGTGAAGCAGACCGCCCGCCGCCGCCGACGGTACGTAGCGATGCCGACCTCCTCTTCTTATGCTGCCGCTACACCGCCGGCCGACGCCTCGCTGCCGGCCGTCGCATCGCCGTCGGCCTGCGCCTCGTCTGAGGAGACGCTGAGTAGTTTGGTGGCGGAGGAGTTGCGTGCCGGCGATTCTGTGGATTTTGGCGTGTCGCGAATGTCGTCGACCTGCGTGCAAGATATGCAGCGGTTGGGTTACTTTGGCGGCGGAGTTGCTCGTGTCCCGGGGACGGAGGAAGTCCCCGAGCCGGAGGGCGAGTTGGTTGTGTTCGAGGCGTTCTTCGCCGCCGGTCTCCGCCTGACTGCGCACCGATTTGTTGGCGAAGTCCTACGCAGGTTTAACGTTCAGATACATCAGCTGACTCTAAATGCCTGTGGTGGCTCTGTCGAAGTATGTCTGGGCGACGACTTCGTACGGCAGGACAGCCATCAGTCGAAGTCTTTGCGAAGTACTACTGTCTGCACTGGCAGAAGAGGATGATTGGAGATGAAGTTGCCCAGTTTGGGTCCTGCACGTTCACGCCGAAGACCGGCAAGACCACGATGCAGGTAGTCGAGTTGGTTCCTTGCGCCCGCAACAAGTGGGGCAACTAGAATGAGTTTTGGTTTTATGTCAGCTGAGGGTACCGTCGAAAGGCCATGAGGGGCTCCCCGTGTCCTGAGATGTGTTCACATTTTTACTCAGCATACCCGTCCTTTGAGGTGGCGGAGGGGGATGCGGACGAAGGGGCCCTTCGGTGCGCCGCCGGCCTGAGCAGTGGGCGCGATTTGGTTGAAGAATATTGTGGCGTACGGGGTATGGCCCTTGGCGCATGGATGGGCGTTGGGCGAAGTGTGCCCTCGCCGGATGCCTTCCCATGGTGGGAAGATGGTCCGAAGTCCTGCCTTCGCGCTGAGTCTGCAAAGCCGCGATCCGGCCGCCTTTGTGCGTGAGGCGGAGGATGGGGCGGTGCGGCTCGTTGGTCGTTACGTGCCGAGGACAAGAGGGCCAGCGTAGCTGGGATATCCAGCGGGTCGAATGACCGTTTGAACAGGGTTTTTGAATTGAATCAACTGCCGTATGGCGGCTACCCCGGCCAAGACGATGTGGACCGCCGTGGGAAGAAGCCGGTGGTGGAGACTAGAGACGACCCTGCGCTGGCGGCCGCCCCATCCTCTAAAAAGAGGAAATTAGGTACTGCTATGGGAGGACTTGGGGTTTCCGATGGTTTTGCTAGAGAGTTGATGAGGACTTGCGCGGCACCGAGGGGGAAGGATGTCTTCGCCCGAGCTCCGGGAGTCTTCGGCGCGGATGCTGAGGATTACCGGGGGTTGGTGGCCTAGGAATGTTCCTATCCCCCGCGCGGCCGGCGAAGACTTTTTTACATCTCGCATGGTTCGTGAATGGAAAGTGTTTCCTTACGGGCGGAATATTGCTGCTATTGTGTCGGCAGTGATGGACAACGATCACCAGGGAGCTGCACAAAAGCGCCAGGCGGTTGTCAGGCTTCATGAAGCCCGGCCGAAGAGGCAGCGGGGGGCTGCGAAGGCTGCGGCCCCTGGTGGAGGCAAGCCGCCGCTGGCGGCGAAGTCGGGCGGCCCTGTATTTAGCAAGGCGCCGGAGGCAAGCGGCGGGCGCCGGTGGTTCCAAATCGGCGAAGGCTGTGCCGCCGTCCAGCAGGGTGTCAGGCGGTCGCGAAGGCGGCCCGAGAGTTGCCGTCGTCGGGTAAGCGCGTCGCCGACTTCGCCACCGATATTAGTGTGGAGGACTATCTTGGTGGTAAGCCCTTGGCTCAGTTTTTTGTTTTTTTGTTTT